>OX402011.1:0-2400000 GCA_947859395.1 Eupithecia insigniata | reverse complement strand
TAGTATAAACAGACTTATTTATTTAGTAATTATTATCAGATTTGTCCACTAGTGTAAGAAACCATTAGTACATTTATATATCACTTACATAGATATGTTGTGTCTAATACATATTTATTTTGTCTATCTAAATCTAAATATCAGAATTTAGTGTTCACGGGCTGAATAGAGAGGCTTAAAGATAGACTATTTTTAAAAGCTCGTACAAGAATCTGTTTCAAATTTGTGATTTGACTGATACCTTCTACCCGGGCGTATTAACATGACTCCTATTCGGACTTAAACCTAACGCCAGCAGGTGTCATTTTAATTCGTCCGGGATATAGTTATTTATTTCGTGCTTTTTTCTACCAAGAAAATAATCTAAGCAGTGTGCTCACGCCCCTATGGGCGGATGCCCACATAGATATGTCTCGCTAATGCCTCACTTGTATGACTTCAATTAGTCACTGTTGACATAGTTTACTTCGAGTCTTATGGAAATTGTGACCGCTTACACTCTTATTTCATATCACTGGATATTAACTTAACTATCAGTAATACGTAATCGTGATCGACACGTTCTTAATCTTCCGGAAACTATGAAAAATTTATAATTCTCACGCGATATATGAAACTTTTTGAGAGGGTTCGATCGTTAATTAAATCCGTCATGTTCAACTTGTACCAACATATGAAAGCAGCGGGCGGGGAGGGGGGAGAGCCGCCTAAGGAGCCGGAAACCACTGGACACGATCGGTTCTGCCAGGTCCACCCCAGGTCCAGTTATCGGAAAAAGAAGCGTCGTGGAGCCTGCAGGAGGGCGCAGTCGGCGGCCGAGCTGAACCCTGAGTCTATCGCGGCGGCTAACAAGAGGAATGCTTTCAGGATGCGGAGTGTGTCTACTGATAGAGAGGAGAGCGAAGGTATGGGTTAATTATCTACGATACCTACGTGAATAGGCGCTTCATTTAATTAACGCCGCCCAACGCAGCATAGTTTTGCATATTATCGTTTAGGTACGGATATTTTTTATTAATATTTTGATAAATTATACCAGGTACATTACCAGGTTGAGAGTAGTACTGGTACCGGCCATGAAAACCGCTGTAATTAATTAATACTGAGTCATTTCAATCACAATTTACAATACGTATATTCAGCTAAACAACAAATGAAACTATCAACCAGGGCTTGGCTCCTATGTAAAATGTGTTTTGCTCTTGTTAAAATAAATCAGTATTTATTAATTATAATGGTTTAATATAAATAAGTGGCCGTGGGGCCGCGGCTTACCAATATCGACCCCTCCAACTCAACCCGTGGTTGTCGTAAGAGCCGACTAAGGGAACCTACCAGAGGAAGGGCAGCAGCTTCCTTCTGAGTATTTTTAAACACCATACTGCGATCACCAATCTGCCTGCCAAGCGTGGTGATTACGGCAAATCCCCCCTATATGGGAGACCATCCACTCGATGGACCTACGACATCGTAGCGGTCGCAGGGAGTCGATGGATGGAGGAGGCTCAGGACCGCTATTTGTGGCGTCTTATGGGGGAGGCCTATGTCCAGCTGTGGACGTGTATGGGCTGGTATGATGATAAATATAAATAAAATTAAATATTTATATAATATAATTATGAATAAAATATAATAATATTAATAAAATAACATAAATGCAATGGTTTTTCTCAAGATATATTCCTTACTACTTAACTTTTTGAACATGAGGGTAATATGGTGCCGACTGCCGTGTCATGCGACGGTAAATTATAAAAGCTCCAAATATTGCCTACGACATCAAAAGTGTGAAAAACAAGTGGAATAAATATCAATAAAATCACACCGCCCATGTAAAAATTTACGGAAAATATTTTTATTTGGATCCTTGCAAAAAAAGGAATTTGTTTTGTTTTTATTTGAATGAAAAATCACGTGTTATTTGACCTATGATGTAACCAGTTTCTATTGTTGTACCTTTACTTACTCTTGTAAATATTAAATAAGTTAGGTAGAGAATAGAAAAACAATTATTTCGACAAAAGGCTAAACAAAACAAAAACAGTAACATTGAGGTAAGTTGATCCAAAAATAGAAAAGACTATAGGTGGCTCGGCCTCCGTAACCCTGCGCCAAAATAGAGGTTTGCTCGGCGTGCTGAATGCTTACGATCAGCGCTGTTCTTCAGCTGAAGACCTTGAGACTTGGCGTTACGGACGGCACATAAGAGACATATTTTTTTCTGTAATATAGGTAATTTCCATCGAATTTGTCTGTGTTTACGAAGCTATACCTATGTATAGTTTTGTGTTTCTTGCTTTATGCTTGCACAAGAAGGCGGGAAGCAGGACGATGCTGATGGAATAATGTCGAACATCGCTTGTAGTTCAAGTATCTAAGTTTTATTTGTTTTTATAAACAATTTTAGCAGATACTACTGTGGCTAATTTTGTAGACTTTGTCCCCAAAATTAACCTTAAAAGCTCTTTCTTGTTGTTAGTCGAGTTTTGTAAAAATTTTCACTACTTGTCATTTGACCTCTTTCCTACAATGTACAAAGCTGACAATAACACAGCTACACAAAAAAAAATCGGTTGTTCGACGAATTGTACTATACATTTCCGACGTATTTTGAGCTGCTGAATCGATATTCGAAGTAAAAATTAAGATCCTGTGTAAAAAAAAATTGTACGTAAACGAAGTGTTTGAAACGTGTTGACGCTATAAAAATGAAAGCAAAATACGTTTTTTGCGCAGTTTACGTTTTTGCGTACGAGTTCCGCCGGTCCTGTATCCGTTTTTATTTTTCTTACGGTGTTAATGCTTCTAACCCTATGTGAATATGTTAATATCTAAGTAGGTGTAATAAAGCCAGCTGACCCTCTCATAGCGATCAAGTAGACGCGTGTGTAGTTACAACATTTTAATTTATCAAAAAACTAGCTGCTGCCCGCAGCTTCGCCCCCGTTGAATTATTTTTTTCGCGCGGAACCCTAATTTTTTTGCGCGGAACCCAAATTTTTTTTTTATCTTATGTCCTTTTCCTGGTGCCAAGCTACCTGCACACCAAATTTCAGCCAAATCGGCTCAGCCGTTCTCGAGTTATAAATAGTGTAACTAACACAACTTTCTTTTATATTAGATTAGATTAGATTGTTTACACTGTATCTTAATTTTGACTTCGAATTCAGCAGCTCCAAATACGTCGGAAAAGTACCTATCGTCCGATTTGTCGCATAACCAACTTTTTTTGTGTGGCTGTGTAATTAATCGAACTCGACGCCAAAAAAATATAGTATTTTTGTATTGAGTTGTTTCAAATATTTTATTATGAGAATAGGTGCTCATGAAAATATGTGGTTCCAAATTCTCTTGAATTTTTGGCTAGCGCACGACAAGACTTCTGGGTAGAGTTGGAAGCTAAACTTTTCATGAGTGAACCGTGTTAGCATATTTACCTAACCTAACATAAAAGCGCCGAAACTTTCATTAGGGATTTAAAAAAAAAATGCTTAAAGATCCTAAGCCCTCCCTTAATCATCCACGTTTTAAAATGCAGTCTATTTTCCTTTCCATTTTCGTTAGCTTAATGCCTGATTGCCAGTAATTATCTATTATTGCAAAGCATTTCTTAATAATTTTTTGACTTATTATAAACAACCAAATTGTTCTTCCAGAAGATTCAGAGAAGGCTCCCCTAGTAGCCCAGAAGATCGACTCCCTTGCAAAGTTGCTATTCAACAAATCTATAATCGGGACGAGGTCTGGCAACAGCAGCCCGTCGGACCCTCCTGCATCTCCAAGGTAGTTCTCAAAGGTGTTCCACACTCATCATCATTGGCCTATAGTGTCCAAGAAGGACCGCGCCCGTGGGGGTAACGGGGCGTGAGAATTCACAAGCCGAATATGGGAGGGAACCTTTACCTACCATGGTTGTAAGAGCCAGCTATGGGAACCTACTGCCTACCTAAAGCAAAGTCAACAGTTTAGTTTGAGGCCTATGTATCGCAGTGCGTAGTTGAGGCTCTTAGCCTGCCTGTCCATTGACGTAGAGCGAGGCAGCTGAGTGGAGCAACGGAATAATGCGGAGCAGAGATCCGGACTGTCTATGTCCATTGATGCGGAGTTGAACCCGGCTTTTGTATGAATTCCGTTCCGCGTCCCGGTTTTGTTTTGTAGTTCGCAAATCCCGGTCCACTAAAGCGGAGCGGAGATTTCATACATTAATAAAATAGTTATCAAATAATACAATGGTTATGTTCATTAATCAAACGACTGTGATTTTTTAATATATCAGTATAAGACAAACAAAGGTGTGTAATTTTTTCCCCAAAGATTTTTGTTCTCGTGTGTATATTACATACATATATTTCAAATAGTACATTACCTTTTTTTCGAAAGCGGTACAAACCAAAATTATTAAAATCAATTATTAAGTCAACTCATCCCGTGGGATGAGTTTAGAGCGGGATCACTTGACTAAAGAGCCTATTATTTGCACAGCTCCGCAAATATTGAATCTGGCCTGGACAGGCTCACAATTTAAGATGTTCTTTTTGTACAGGGTCGAACGAACTATGGAGAGCTCAGCGGCTTTGGCAATCTGCACAGAATATTTGTCGCATTCCTCAAGGTAATTTGTTAATTAATTATAATAAACTAGCTGTTATTTTTGCGTTTAGTGTCTTAGTTTCTGTGAAGTAAATAGCGTTCCACAAGTTTTATAACATAGTATGCCTATGGTTAAGGATTAGAATTTCGATGATGATGATGTCCTACACGATTATTTTTTATAACTATGTGATTTTATTGAAGAAACAAAAAAAGGTGAGTAATAATCGGATTTTATTGAAGAAACAAAAAAAGGTAGGTAATAATCGCATTATATTAAAAAGCATAATGAATCGTTGCCTAGACAATTTAATATAACTATAGAAATAATCAATAAACGAGTCCTTACCATATAAATAAATAAAAATATGATTCTTATTGGCATTTTATTTTTGACGCAGTGGGGATTAATGAACTTTTTAGTTCACTAATCTATTCTAACTCTACTCACCGAACCTGCCGCAAGCCGGCGCGCCGTGTTGCGGTGGGTTCGGTGAGTAGAGTCCATGACAATTTGTGCTGAAATGTGACCGTTGTAACCGGTTTCAGGTACGACATGATATCTCAACTGGGCCCGATCGGCTCAAGGACCAACAAGCATTGGTTCGCGATACACGACAACTCCATCAAAACTGACAGACTTCTTACTTTGGTAAGATACC
Source organism: Eupithecia insigniata (assembly GCA_947859395.1). Lineage (NCBI taxonomy): Eukaryota > Metazoa > Arthropoda > Insecta > Lepidoptera > Geometridae > Eupithecia > Eupithecia insigniata. The sequence goes on along the minus strand of OX402011.1, from coordinate 2,394,748 downwards.
TAAAACCATGGTATAAGAAAACAAGGTAGATATGCTCTTCCGAAACACAATGGTCACGTGGGTGACTCAAGGTTACGTCATCACGAATCTGTTTCTCGGTGATACCAATAGCGTAAAATCGTAACTCCCCGAGCTCTTATATGAATCCGATAAAACTATGTGGTTTTGTATTTACCAATTATTTATCACATTGACTCGTGTTTAACTAACGCTATTTTGACTGATTTAACAAACATAATTAATTAATTAATTTTAATTGATAATTGTAATTAAAAAGACCAGAGATGGACCAAAAGGGTGACCACGTGGTTAGGCCCTCAAGGAAAAAGGAAGAGAGGTAGACGTTTAGCTAGATGGGAAGACGAGCTCAAGCTGGCCCTGACTGGATTCGAACAGCTCAATCTAGAGAACACTGGCTATCTTTGGAGGAGGCCTTCACCTGCAGAGGGGTTCTTGCAGATAAATAAACAAACAATAATAGTATATACTTAAGTTAAAATTTTGTAATGATACTTAAATTACTTAATTACTAACATAAAATATAAATAGATACTACTAACATAGACTTTAAAAAAAAAACTTTTGATACTCTGTCAATCAATTTACTACAAAGAAATAAAAGGCTTTTTTTATTTTTTTTTATTTTTATTTATCTAATTGATAATTGTAATTTTTTATTGATTTTTTCAATTCACCCTTGTCAATTTTGTTACCCAACTTCTACATTTTGTTGAAATAAAGTGGCAACTGGACAGTGACGTCACCTTGAGCCATTCCCGGAGGAGCAGACCTTGATTCTTGGATCATGCCTAAAACCTACTAAATAATCTTCACAGCTCTAACTAATATACATACGTAGAAACTATTTGAAAAGGCAAAGACAATTTAAAAAAAAAAACAACAAACAAAAGAGGATCGGAATTACCAAAGTCCTTTTATATTCCTGACTGCGATAGGAATCTGTGTTTGTAGGAGTTTAAGACATTCACTGTTTAGGCTCGGCGATGCGACCCTTAGGGACACCCAAAGCTTGCGATCAACTGTGCATATAATCATCAACAAAATGTTCTTCACAGATTCCTCTCACCAACAAATGCCCTATCGAGCAGGGTGACCGATCCAAAGCCCTTATACTCGAGCTGTTCCGCGCCCTGCATCATCCCTATATTTATCCCGTGCTGGATCTAGAACTATGCAACGGACATGCCTTGACGGTCCTGCCTTTCAACTCCAGGGGGAGCTTGAAGGACCTTATTTATAAGGTCAGTTGATACCTGCTCTTACATACCTTTCAGTAGACATACTGGTACGCGGCAGAAATGATATAATTGTACACCAGGACAACCTACGTAATGCTTTCAGATTATTATATATTTTTTGGGCAGATATAAGCCAATGCCAACTCGAAATGTGTTGAATTTTCGGTGGGAGTGAATTTTCGAGAACTTCGTTATGAAATATTTAGCAAAGTTGTAGGGTTGGGCTTTCCCTTAAAACTCATACATTGATTTCGGCCTTTCTGCCTACCGAAAACCCGTACGTATACGGATAAAATCCTCGATTTTTCACTTATCATCATGGACTCCAAACCACACTTTTTATTTTTATTATAAGCAGTAAATAGTCAATTGCCAATTTCTAATAATTTCTAAACCCAAATCTGCCCAACAGGAAAAACCTAGCAAACAAAGATATTGGTTTTCAGAGCACATGGAACGAAGAGTTCGGTCGCAAGTACGGCTCTTCAGGGACAGGCCTACCGGCATCTCAAGTCGCCAGATTCGGCCGCCAGATGCTGGAAGGATTGATGTTCTTGAAAGAGAAAGGATTTCCGCCCTTCCGCCATTTGCATTCAGGAAATATTGTTGTACAAAATGGCGTCGCAAGGTCAGTTTGTTTTATTTTTTTAGTTTCAACCTTTGACCCGTATTTTTATTCTCATAGATTAACTCGTTGGTATCTAGATAAAGTAATTAAACTGTGGCCTCGTAATCACTTGGCTGTTATTAAAAACCTGCCTACAAAATTGTAATCACGTTTTATCAGAATAACTAATTTATTAAAACTTCGGGTTTTTGTGCGTGATTGGTGTCAAATGTGGTGGTGCTGGCGTGATGCCGGACATAGTTCATCGCGTGCTAAGAGATCTTAGATAAAGGTACCTAACCCGTCCAATTAATTATTCATCGGCCTATGTCCAGTAGTGGACGTGTATGGGCTAATATGATGATTAGGAAAACCAAAACCATAAGAGCATTGACTGTACATTTTATAATGTAGTCTCTCAAAAAAACTCATAGATTCTAGCACTGAGCGAGTACTTTAGTGGTACAGGTACTTTAGTACTTAAGGACTCAGTGCTAGAATTTAAGAGTTTTTTAGTCTCTTTGATTAGGTAATCAATTTGGATATTGTTTAGGTACACAATATCCAAAAAATATACTAGGTGGCTAGTGACTCTGGTGTCGATAAAATTCGGTAAGATCGAACGGTCTGTTCTTGTCGGCAGCTTAGGTATCGATCTTTATCGAGAAACGTGCTCTCGCTCCAGGATTAACTAAATATATAACATCTACTTATACCTAGTAACTCCTCTGGCTAAGCTTTTCGATCTGTGCTCTGGCCTCCATAAGAGAAGTCGCCATTTTTTCATGTCCTGTCTGCTAGTAACTCTCGTAAGTCCGCTTCCACTGCATCTTTCCACTGGAACATCTACCTATCGTAAGAAATAAATCGCAGAAGTACGAATTGACAACGATTTTGACAGCTTTCGCTATTTCTTATCATTTCGAAATGTATGCAAAATTTCATATCGATGATTCGTTTAGAAGGTTACTTACATACAAAAACAATTACTACTTTCGCTTTTATAACTTAATTGTGATTAGTATGACCGAAAGCAGGGATGATGGATGGTGCTTAAATCCGCAGAATATGCGGTCTAGAGAACACGCTGATCGGCGCCGCCCCGCGCTGCGCCGTCGCGCTGGCCGCGCCGCTGGAGCACGCCGAGGTGCTGGCGCTGGGCGCTGTTCTGTACGAGATGTGCGCCGCCGCGACCATCGATCTCTCGCTGCTGCCGGATCTGCAGCCTACCCATCCACATGTAGGTATAACTCCTGGGCCCTATTTCCACTAAATTACTCGCTTCACCATAACAATATGGTCTAATCTCAGAAAGACGGAAGCGTGTCAAAAGTGTCAAGGTTGAAAGCAATCTATCAATTTTTCCGTACAAATAGCACCGCACGCAGCATCTACAGTTTCTTTCATCTATTGAAGATTCTGAGACGATACCATTGTTATAAGTTCCAGCCCCTGGATATATTTTAGGCCGCGATAGCCACAGCCATAGTTTATATTCACAAGTGAGCGATCTTCCTGAAGGTTTCTATTCACAGCTAAACTGTATAGTATAAACTATATAGGTTCTACACAAAATCCTAATTCTACTACGTTTAATACTCAGCTGAGTTATCCACCCCGATGTTGGTCCTCCTACCGGCACACATACGTCGACTGCCTGTCCAAACAAGGGGGCTTTGCCGTGAATACCGCGCTTGACAGGAGGATACGTCATCGCTGTAGGGTTTTCAGACAAAAAAAGGCTGCTGCCCCTCTTTTGGTAGGTTCCCTTAGCACATTCACGTTTGGATTCTTATGCTGTAACCGCCAAGGTCAAGGTGTCTATTCACTGAAAATCATAAAAGTCATGTTATTAATATTGGTACTTATTAATAAATTACATACTAAAATAACAATCAATTGTAAATCTACCTGATATAAAATAAATTATGAAATTCATTACGTAGTAAAATAATAATTAACTCACTCCTGGTGCATCGACCCCAAATGCAATCGCTTTGGTCTTTCAAGACCCACGTCTTGAAAGACCAAAGCGATTGCAAGATGCGCCAAATAATAATTAATGACCTCAATATAGAAAATCTATTAAATTCGAGTCATTTACATAGTACATTAATAATTAATACATTAAGTATACAATTTTAATAAAAATTGGCTGAAACGATTATGGTCGGAAGACCATGCGTGACCATGTGTTTACCCATAACCTCGCTTTGGTCCCTGGATTGTAACAAACGGCATACCTCCCTTGCAGGTGGCAGAGATAATAGATCTAATCTTCAGTCAGCGGACGCCGAGTCTACACGAGCTGCTGCTGTGTGAGCTCTTCCGCAAGATAGACCTGCGAGAGATGAAGGGATCCTGTCTGCCGGTCAGTACTATTAGCTCTAAGCTGGGGCTTAGGGTCAAAACACACCTAATGACCACGGGGAGGGACGAGCTGCGGACAGTTCAACTTTCAAAGCATTTAAGCTTACCTCCATTGATATACCTAATTTGTTTTTTTTTTATAATTTGATTCTTTTGAAAAAATACTAAAAACAACTCTTAAATTTCTTAATGTTTACCGTTTTTTTCTCCTCCGTTACAGGATAATTTTTTATGGGACTATCTTGTGATAATTTTTCATACAATAGCAAAAAAAACATCTAAATCGCTCCACTATTGACGTAGTAATCGCACGAACTTACTTAAAAACATAGCCACGGCTGAACATAGAACCTTCTTTTTTGAAGTCGGCTAATAAAACATAGTACCTATCTCTTAAATGACTAGAAAGGGTCGTAAAGCCTCCCGTGGGCGCAGCAGGCGTCTTGCGTTTGGTCAAATCGGCAATTCCTTCGAAATCTCTGGGCGCTACTGACTGTTGATGGCCGATGTATTTCGGACCATCTATTTCGGAGTGTTTTAAACATGATTCTAAGCGATATGCTCTGACTCCTCCTATGGGATTGACCAGAGCCAAATCCGTGATGTAGCGGACTTTAGCTCGAACTCTGCATTTCAGTTTCTGATTTAGGTGGAATTGATGCCTCAATAATAGATTCAGATACAAAAACTTTAGTTCTTTAGGCTTACAAATTAAGCAGTTAGACAAATCAAAAATTTTATACCTACTATAAACAGTTATAAATATAGTTATATCAAAAAAGAAATAAGGTGGTATTGATTATATTTGAAGGTGTTATTGATTATGTATACTTATAATAAAACTGTAACAGGTCCAATTCTGTACATTGAAGATATTTTGAAATTTTTTTTAGAGGGCACTCTATTATCGATATCTGTCTGTCTGTCTGTACCTTGGCCGCGCATAGCTCCGAAACTACTAAATGTATTCAAATTAAACTTGGCAGGATTTGAATTCATACTATGAGGAAGGACATAGGATACTTTTTATCCCGGATTTCAATAGGGTTCCCTTGGGAGAGGGGATGAAAGTAAAATTTCGAAACTACTGAAGGTATTCAAATAAAACTTACATTGAAGATATTTTGAAAATTTTTTTGGAGGGTATTCTATTATCGATACTAATGCCAAAAACGTATTTTTTTTCCATCTTGTCTGTCTGTCTGCTGTCTGTATCTTGGCCGCGCATAGCTCCGAAACTACTGAATGTATTGAAATGAAACTTGGCAGGATTTGAGTTCATACTACGAGAAAGGGCATAGGATACTTTTCATCCCGGATTTTAATAGGGTTCCCTTGGGAGAGGGGATGAAAGTAATTTTTTTTGGCTGCGCTTAGCGCCGGTACTACTAAATGTATTCAAATGAAATTTAGCATGATTTAAGTTCATATTACAAGAAAGGGCATAAATACTTTTTATCCCGGAATTCAGAAGGGTTCCCTTATGAGAGAGGATGGAAGTGAAATTTTGCGCGTTACAGGATGGCGCGCGGGGCAAGGGCGGTAGAGAGCGATAGCCCCCCTCTGTGTTGGACACTGGCAGTGGGACCCCAGGCAGTGGGGGCCCCAGAAGTGGGGACCCCAGCAGTGGGGCCCTTCACGCAACTGGACCCTCCCAGTAGCCCCCCGCAGTGGGGCCCCCACATTGCCCCGCAGTGGGACCTCAGTAGCCCCCACAGTGGGGGGCACCAGCAGTGGGGCCCCGGAAGTGGGGGCCGCCGGCAGATGGTCCCACGAAGTAGGCCCCCACATTGCCCCGCAGTGGTACCCCCTCATTAGCCCCCCACAGTGGGGGCATCGGCAGTAGGGCTCTGGGCAGTGGGCCCCCCACATTTCCTCGCAGTGGGACCCCCAGTAGCCCCCGAAGTGGGACCCACTCAGTAGGCCCCCACAGTAGAGGGCACTGGCAGTGGGGCCCCCCCCGCAGTAGGGTAAAATTTATTGGCTTCGCATAGCGCTGAAACTACTGAATGTATTCAAATGAAACTTGGCATGATTTAAATTCATACTACGAGGAAGGTCATGTAATACTTTTTATCCTGGAATTCGTTAAGGTTCCCTTGGGAGTGGGGATGGAAGTGACATTTCTCGGCCTAAAATAGCGCATAAACTGCTGAATGGATTCGAATGATACTTAGCATGATTTGAGTTCATACTACGAGGAAGGACATAAAATACGAGTCCATACACAAACTCCAAAGCCAACAAAATTATATAAAATTGTTATTAGTGCCGATAAACGACCTACTGGACAGCATCCGGTTTGTAAGGTCTGGATGTTGTTGTCCTTACATGAAAGTTGATGTTGAAGGTGTTAGTTGTAGATAGGTACCATAAGTTGTATGGCACCACACTATATGTCTAACACTGTGTTCACTGATAGGTAAGTTAAAGTTTATGCCAGTTAGTTTAAATGAGCACGACCACAAGATTCACGGTTAAAGTTTGTTTATGTACGCAGTTATGTAAATACAAAGATAAGGTGGCAAATCTTCCTTTGATAAGTGTTTCTTGCTCAATAGTAGGTCAAGTACTGAAGTTAGGTATATAAAAATTATAACAATTAAAGTAAAATGCAGCGCGTGCAAAATGCCGTGTGCGACATGTTTGCTTATGTATGGTGAAACCGTTTGGTACAAAGCTCTCGCTACCAATGACGTTGCCGTCGTTCTGGTAGATCAGCACTGTGACAGGCGGGACATTGTGCTGCGTACCCGGGATGACCGCTTGCAATGCATTGGCGAAACGCACCAGGCATTTGATGCTCTTCAGTCTCTACTCGCTTATATACCTACTGTCGTGGCGAAGACGGATACAACTTTGATCTTCGACATGTAAATCCGAAAACTGACGAGACTGGACACTAAAAAGTTTCTGCAATGCAATTCTACGCCTAGATACATTTTACCAATAAGAGAAGGTTGCATTGCTCACCTGCAAAGGATTCGAGGTTTGTTTAACCGTTTTCTGGTGGACACTAATGCCAAAATTAAAATGGCTGGTGGAAACTTACGCCAAAATTAAAACGAAGCGTTTGGTATATGTACATCAGAACAGAACTAATGAGAGAAGACTGCGCGCTGAGAATTATGTAGATCTGCGAGACGCCATGAATCAAGATAGAAATTGTGAAGATTTAGGACGACTGGTGATTCTTCCTTCCAGTTTTAGAACTGGACAATAGATGTGTAGAGCCCTATTCTCCAGTAGGTACTATCAAAAGCTTTTGAAGCGCATACTATACCTAGGTTAATATGGAGTTGTGTGACGTCCAGTCAATAAAATCTAGGTATATGTAAATCTATATAATTATAATAAAATATATATTCTATATATATAATAAAATATATTATAATAAATATAAATCTATATAATGTAATATCGCTTATAACGAAACGCAACATGTGGCGAGGGAAGAACGGAACGTAGGCAGGGACCGGGACAACATGGCGGCACATACAGAAAAGCAGCAAAGGCTAACAAATTGTAAAACCAAACTAAAAGATTAATAAAAGTGTTATTGCCCAAATCGGCGTATTATTTACTAAACAATACATGGCGCAGCCGACGGAAGAACCAAGCAAGAAGAAATAAACCAAATATCAAAAGGAATTGCATCAATATAAAATCTTCACGTAGCGTGGTTATGACCACGCCATTGACGTCAAACGACACGATAAGAGAATCATCACCAAGCCGTGCAGAGGAATTTGATACGATGGCAGGGGTTGAGTATCGAATGCCGACAGCCCTCCTGCTGGATTCGCACCACGATTTATTGCCACAATGGGTGAGATTCAAACAACAGTTCCAGATTTTTCTTACGGCGGCGGGCTTCGACAGACTGTCAGACAGCAGAAAGGTGGCCATATTACTCAATTGTGTGGGGTCCGAGGCGCAAGATCTTTATTGCAACGTGTTGCGGAACGACGACTCAGCTAAATATGAACAAATAATTCAACTTTTCGACGAGTATTTCGCTCCAAAACAAAACGAGCTACTGAACACATATAACTTTCACCAGAGAACACAGGACGAAGGGGAGATGTTCGATTTGTTCTACACAGCAGTTAAAAAACTAGTAAAAAACTGTAACTTCAAGGACCAAGAAGATAGAATGCTTCGTGACAGAATCGTGCTAGGAGTTTATGATAAAAATCTTCAGCGGAAACTATTGGAGGCCAATGATATAACTCTACAGAAAGCGGTGAACATGTGCAGAGCTTCAGAAATGTCCCGAGATCAAAGCATCCGGATACAGCAAGCTAGCCAGTCAGCAGCGGTAGATGCAGTCCAACGGCCAACAGCGCAACTCTTTGCAGACACACGAACAAAAGCTAAGTACTCGTTCAATAGTAGGGAGTATAATTGTAAAAAATGTGGCACATGGCACAAGCCTAGAAGTTGCCCAGCTTATGGAAAAACATGCTCTAACTGTCATAAGCCCAACCACTTTAAAAAAGGGTGTAAATTCATCAATGAAGTAAATCAGGTCAACGAAGACAACCATGCACATAATTTATGACTAGTAAAAATATGTCACAGCATTGGTAATATCAAAATTAATAACAATGAGTGGATTCTTACCATAAGAATAGAAAATAAGATGGTGGACTTTAAATGTGATACCGGGGCTCAAGTTAATGTTTTGTCCTTAATGGATCTTAAGAAAATTGTCGATGATGATACACCTAAGTGGTCTGAGACAAAAATAATTTTAGAAGCTTTTGGAGGAACACATTTATTTCCTTTAGGGAAAATAACACTAAAAGTAATAATGAATGGAAAGATTTGTAATACTGAATTTATAATCATAAAAGAAAAGGTTCGACCGATCCTGGGCTTAAGCTCATTAAGAGATCTTAATATTCTGAAAAACGTAAATAACATTGTTCACACTAACAAAGACGTAATTATTAATAAATATTACAAACTGTTTCAGGGTGTTGGCCAGTTTGAAAAACCGCTAGAGCTACGCACTCAGCCTGGGGCTAAGCCTGTAGTGAGACCTCCTCGCAGAGTTCCTCATGGACTAATGGAGCGACTCGCTTCAAAGTTGCGCAGCTTGGAAGATCAACAGATTATTGAGAAAGTCGAACAGCCGGACAGTTTTGTAAGCAATTTAGTAATAGTAGAAAAAGCGGATAAAAGTTTAAGAATATGTTTGGATCCTAAGGAACTTAATATGGTATTGTTGAGAAATTATCACTTAATTCCAACTTTAGAAGAAATTCTCACCAAGATGTGTAATAAGTCTGTATTTTCAGTGTTAGACTTATCAGACGGGTTTTATAATATCAAATTAACAGAGGAATCAGCAAAGTTATGCACTTTTTCGAGCCCCTATGGCTGCTATTCCTTTAAAAGGCTCCCGTTTGGTTTATCCATAGCTCCAGAAATATTCCAAAAATACAGTGAAAATACATTTGGAGACATTCCAGGAGTAGTAATTTACTGTGATGACTTGTTGATTTGTGCTGATAATGAGGAGCAACATGACCAAATATTAACGCAAGTATTTGAACGGGCTCAAAAATGTAATGTAAAGTTCAATTTAAAAAAATTTCAATATAAATTAGATGAAGTTAAATACTTTGGTCACATATTTTCTAAAAAAGGCATGAGAATAGATCCAGACAGAATAAAAGCAATAGTAAGTTTAAAAAGCCCAAAAAATAAAAAAGAATTGCAAAGAATATTAGGTATGATAAATTATTTGCGAAGGTTTGTAGCAGGATTAGCAGAAATTGCCACACCATTACAAATGTTACTGAAAAAAGATGTTGAATGGCTGTGGACCCAATTACATGAAAATGCTTTTGTGAAAATAAAAAATTGTATAAGTAAAGCACCTGTATTACAAAACTTTAATAGTAATTTAACTGTGACTATTCAGTGTGATGCATCTAAAGAGGGGTTAGGGTGTTGTTTGATGCAGGATGGTATGCCAGTAAGCTATGCTTCAAGAAGTTTAACTTCAGCAGAGAAAAATTTCTCACAAATTGAAAAAGAATTGTTGAGTGTAGTATGGGCAGTTAAAAAGTTTCACTACTATATTTATGGCAGGAAATGTATTGTAGTAAATGATCATAAACCTCTGGAATCATTATTAAAAAAGGGTGTTCACGAAATACCATCCACTCGATTACAAAGATTAAAATTAAAACTATTAATGTATAACATTGAATTTAAATACCAAAAAGGGAAATTAATGTATGTCGCCGATTTACTCTCTCGTTCTTACTTGGATGAAACTGATGATGATGATTCCTATATGTATGAGGTAGTTCACTGTGTAGGTTTATCTTCGTATTTACAATGTACCGGGGAACAGAAAATCGAAATATTAAAAGAAACATTGAAAGATGAGGAATTGGTACAGTTATCAGATTATGTACAAAAAGGGTGGCCAGAAAAGGTTTGCAAAGTACCAGATTCTATTCAATATTATTTCAAGTTTAGAGAGAATATCACAGTTGATCAGAATTTCATTTTTGTAAATAATAAACTCATAGTTCCTAAGACTCTTAGATTGTCAATAATTAAAAAACTACATGAAGGTCATGTAGGAATCACGAAAATGAAACAAATGGCTAGGAACTTGTATTATTGGCCAAAGATGGATGTACACATTGAAGATTTTGTAAGAAAATGTTTTGTTTGCCAGACTTATCAAAATAATAATGCAAAAGAGCCTTTAATCTCACATGACATTCCAGAACTACCATTTTCAAAGCTAGGGGTAGATATTATGGACTTTAAAAAAAAATCTTACTTAGTAATTTATGACTATACAACAAAATGGTTAGATGTTAAAGGAATTCCAAGTAAATCTGCCAATAGTATAGTCAGTACCTTATTAGAAATATTTTCTCAATTTGGGGTTCCTTCAGAAATTGTGTTAGATCATGTACCCTTTGATTCCAGAGAATGTAATAACTTTGCAAAAGAATGGGGGTTTAAGTTTACCTTTTCAAGTCCTAGGTATCCTCAATCAAATGGAATGGCAGAGCGGGGTGTTCAAATTGCAAAGAAAATGTTAAACAAATGTTATGAAGATAAAACAGATTTTAGAATAGCTTTACTACAATATAGGGCATCACCCGTTTCTGGAACAAACTTTTCACCAGCCCAATTGTTAATGAATAGAAATTTAAGAACCAAATTACCTGTAACTTATCAATATTTGAAACCTACAATGAATGTAAATGTTCCGGCAGAATTTATAAAAGTTAAAAATAGAAATGAAAAAGCTTATAATAGAAATGTAAAATGTAAAGAATCTTTTTCAATAGGGCAAGATGTATGGTTCAAAAAAGACCCTAATAGCCAGAAATGGCTAAAAGGCCTAATAGTAAGCAACAATAATTTTAGATCCTATGATGTAATTGATCAGGAAGGAAGTAGATATACTAGAACCTCATATCATATTCGATCTCAATAATGTGTTGATCTGTCCAGGAAGGCTGAGTGTGAGGTTTTTCTAGGTTTAATGTAAGTAGTTAAGTACACTTAAATAAGTAGTTATGTTTTATGTACTTAGTTCCAGCATATTATTGGTTTTGGTACTTTATTAAATTGTATTGTAAAGCACTAATGGTAAAAAAAAATACATAAGGCAGTTTTTTTTTTATTTTTTTTATTTTTTTTTAAAGGGATAGATGTAATATCGCTTATAACGAAACGCAACATGTGGCGAGGGAAGAACGGAACGTAGGCAGGGACCGGGACAACATGGCGGCACATACAGAAAAGCAGCAAAGGCTAACAAATTGTAAAACCAAACTAAAAGATTAATAAAAGTGTTATTGCCCAAATCGGCGTATTATTTACTAAACAATACATATAATACTACACTAATAAAAATAAGTAAGATTTGTGTGGTTGTATGTATCTCTGAATCTACTGAGCCAATTTTGAAAATTATTTTACCTATTGAATTTGTTCAAACACGCATCGTTTAAACCACGTTATTTGCGAGTTTTATAAACTACTAAAAATGTTTACCACCCAACGAAGTGGGTACGGGTCAGCTAGTATTTGAATAAGACTATTCAGACCCGTCCTCACTTAGAATCGTGGTTAAAATGTCAAGTTGGTAGTGCGTACTGTTCCAGGCCAGCTCTTTCGTTTCACATGTACTACGGATATAATTCTAGCTCTGAAACAGTGACGACGATGGGACAACTTCTAATTTGGTGAGATGGTCGTGTTTGTTGGTTCTATTTATTTGACACTTCGAATTCTAAAGTACCGATCTAATATCCTTCTTAGCAGCTTTACCTTATTTTTGTATAATATTTACAGAACTTCAGCCAGCGTCTGTCCCGCTCCTGCCTGTCTCTGCTGGGCGAGGTGGCTCGCCGGCAGCCGGCGGCGCGCCGCGACGGTCCTGCGTCCCCTGCCACTCCCCCTCCAAGAAGGTACGTTTATCTACAGTACATATAGTAAGTACTTCAGCCAGCGTCTGTCGCGCTCCTGCCTGTCTCTGCTGGGCGAGGTGGCTCGCCGGCAGCCGGCGGCGCACCGCGACGGTCCTGCGTCCCCTGCCACTCCCCCTGCAAGAGGGTACGTATATCTACAGTACATATAGTAAGTACTTCAGCCAGGGTCTGTCCCGCTCCTGCCTGTCTCTGCTGGGCGAGGTGGCTCGCCGGCAACCGGCGGCGCGCCGCGACGGTCCTGAATCCCCTGCATGAAGGTACGTATATCTACAGTACATATAGTAAGTACTTCAGCCAGGGTCTGTCCCGCTCCTGCCTGTCTCTGCTGGGCGAGGTGGCTCGCCGGCAGCCGGCGGCGCACCGCGACGGTCCTGCGTCCCCTGCCACTCCCCCTGCAAGAGGGTACGTATATCTACAGTACATATAGTAAGTACTTCAGCCAGGGTCTGTCCCGCTCCTGCCTGTCTCTGCTGGGCGAGGTGGCTCGCCGGCAACCGGCGGCGCGCCGCGACGGTCCTGAATCCCCTGCATGAAGGTACGTATATCTACAGTACATATAATAAGTACTTCAGCCAGCGTCTGTCCCGCTCCTGCCTGTCTCTGCTGGGCGAGGTGGCTCGCCGGCAGCCGGCGGCGCGCCGCGACGGTCCTGCATCCCCTGCCACTCCCCCTGCAAGAGGGTACGTATATCTACAGTACATATAGTAAGTACTTCAGCCAGCGTCTGTCCCGCTCCTGCCTGTCTCTGCTGGGCGAGGTGGCTCGCCGGCAGCCGGCGGCGCGCCGCGACGGTCCTGCGTCCCCTGCCACTCCCCCTGCAAGAAGGTACGTATATCTACAGTACCTAAATATAGTTAGTACTTACCGATACCTTTATATCTAACTACTGACAAAATATGTATTGAAATGTGAATATCTTCTTTTCAGGAGACAATACCCCATCGAACAAGATTTTACTGAAGTATGGCAGCAGTGGTGACTTTATTTTATAATTTAAACGTTTTATGTTATATTGCTAATAAACAATTGGATAAATGAAGTGTTTTAATTATGGCATTCCAATGTGATCCTTCTAATATTATAAATTTGAAAGTAACTCTGTCTGTCTGTCTGTTACCTTTTCACGCCTAAACGGCTGAACGGATCTTAATGAAATTTGGCAGGAAGGTAGATGGTATCCCTACATAGGGTACATGAAAAGCGCGTGCGAAGCCGCGGCCTAGTCTATACTAATATTATAAGGAGGAAAGATTTGGTTGTTTGTTTGTTTGCATTGAATAGGTTCCGTTTATACTGAGTATTATCCATTGGCGTCAAGAACTTTTGGTAATTCTTTTCCATAACGATAATACAAGAAAAAATAAAGAGTGGCGCTAGTGTCGCATTACTTACTATGCGCCTAGTAGTCTATAAAATCATTATGAATGAACATATCTCAGCAGGTATAGTTTGGTTAGTTGGAGTTGAACTTTGTTATCAATGTAAAATTAACTTAAGTACCTACCTATGTACGGTTCATTGCTATCGTTAATGTTACGATATCTTAATGTAGGTAGGTATGTATGTACGTACACTCGTCACCAAAAGCTTCGAGTCGAGACACAGAAAAAGCAATAGAAGCATCATCATCGTGGTAGCCTCAAGTTTCGGGCGTCATTCAATACAAAACTCTTTATTGTACACCACAAAAACAAATAAAACACATAGACATTAACATAAACAAGTACACTGGGCGGCCTTATCGCTTAGAAGCGATTCATTCGTTCTTTTATAGGATACATTTCGGTGAATGCTCCCAGGAACTTCATGACCTGATCCCACCAGAATCAGAATCAATAACTTTATTTATTTAGGCTTACAAAATAAGCACTTAGACAAGTAAAAAGTAATTTAACTACACCTCTACTGAATTTGATAAACATCGTTTTCCTAGAGACCGAGAGATCATCTAAGTAGTTCATGTCGTGATCGTACGAATGAAAAATAATCGATGGGTCGTACTTCTTTTTTACGAGACATTTAGCTCCCTCCAAAATCAATCCAAATATATATATTTTTTGCTTTTTTGTTTGTTTTTGTGTACCCGAAGTTCTAATTTACTTATTTAAGATTTCACAAGCATGCTCAGTAGCCATGATTTCTTAATAATTATCTTATTTCTTTGAGACAGTGCAGCCTAAACCAAACCTCTATCACAGTGACAATTTTAATTTTATTATGGCATGCAAAATCACATAGTAAAAGTTTTAATTTGTACTATGTGTGCTACTAATTAAAGTAATTCATTAATAACAAAATTTGTGTTTTTTCTTAAAAATAATAATATAATATCAAACTTTTTAACACACTCGTCACCTTTTTATGTGTTTTCAAAGTCTACTGAAAAATAACCGTTTTACCACTTAACAGTTGCATTGAAATATAAATGGACCGCTAAATTGCTATATTTTCTAGCATATTCAAACATAAATTTCTTCGAAAAACAATTAACTAGCGCGACAGACTTATTTTATTTATTTTTTAATATTGTATAAATTTTACAAATCAGTTTACAATCAAATTTATACAAACTTCATCTTGTTTAGTACTAACAACCGACAACACCGAAGCGTCAGCGTGCAGCTGTTGTCGAGCCTGGAGGGAGGTGCACCTAACATCATGGTCCTCGTATACCGATGCAAAGAAACCAGCAAATAATTTGCACACTTCACTACTACTTTGGGTCGTATTACCGTTGTGAAAATTACTTGAGGCACGATGTGGGTACCTTTTTTAGTTTTAGCAAAATTCCAGAAGGCTTTGATGTTTTCAGACAGTGAATCTTCTATTGACGCCCTACACTGTGCATAACAGTTTTTAATGAGTCGCTTGCTGCGTGCGCTGAGGAATGAGTAAGGATTGTAATCTCTTGGTTTATTATACTTTTTGAAGCGTTTGTGAAACTTAGACTCTTCATTAGGGCACTTTTTTAGAATCTTTTTTACCAACTTGGTTGTTTACTAGAGCTTTTGATAACCATTGGTGTTCTGTTTAATGATGTAGTATATCGTACAATTTCTCCAGGCAGATGTCAACTTCAGGATGTGCCAGAGCTTCAGACTAGTTTACTAAGGTTAATTCTTTCTTTAGTTTTCAGATTAGCTTTGTTAAAATTGGTGATGTTTACATTACGAGATTTAAGTGGTTTAGGTAAGTCAAGTGACTTACCTAAACCACTTAACCTAGTGCAGGATGATGATTATGATATATCGGACACAAGGGTTGGGCTACAGACACGTCTAAATTGGCCATGTTTGACAAAACCAGATCTAGAAACCGGTTATTGTTATTGGAAATTCCGTTATATTGAGACAAGTTATATGTAGATATCGTTTCTAGTAATCATTTACCTTTATTATCTGTTGGTATCAAAGAACCAGGGTTATTAGGGTGTGTCCATGTAACTTTTTGCGTGTTAAAATCACCTAGAATTAGAAACATTTCGTCCGACAAATAATCTTTTGTAAGTTAAAAAATGAATGAATGAATGAAAACTTTCTTGTATCTATTAAAATTACATAAAAACGCTTATATCTAAAATTTAAATAAATACAGTACAAATTTTTCCCAGGCAACCTTTGATATATTAATATTTTTTTATTTTTTTTTATTTTATAGTAACAATGCTCTACTATGCCTAGAAACATATCAGGAGGTAGATAGCATAGACAAATGTGTATGTTAGGCTTATTTTTATCACTAGGCATGCAAGTTATCCATATGTCTTCGGCGTCACTTTCCCAGCGTGATTGACGGATTGTTGTGAGACTTTTCTTGGCGGCAATCAATACCACCATTGATTTTAAGCGATTTAGAACTTTGTCTATCTCTACGGTAAACTGAGTATCGTGTATGAAACAGTTCACCATCAAACACGCTGTCGTTAAGGTTATTCTCTATGAGACGGATGATGTCATAGTCAAATCATTTGTCTTAGACCTTATGCGATTGACATTCTAATAGAGGACCTTAACCACAATGAAACGCTAAAAGAAACCAAATATAGGCTTAAATAAGAATAGATTAAGGTTTTCGCGCTAGGTCCTGAAGGGACTCCACGCTTCTGACGCGCACGGCTTTGGAACTCTCGTTCTCGCGGATGAAGACTGAGCCATAACCCACACAAATGTGTAGTTATTGTCGCGGGCACATTTCATGGCAGCCGCGTGTATTTGCTTCATTTCCAGTGAGATATGTTCGACGATGTAGATTCTTCTCGATTCACCGCTGACTCCCAGATGCCTTGCGTTTATCATATCCTTGGGATGCGATGCGATTTGTTGAAACGATACATAGCTGATAGAACCTGATCTCGCAGACCCGGGGATGCAAGAGTTACTATTATGTTTCTAGGCCCTTCAGATTTCGGATCAACCTTCGCAACCTTGCGGAAGCTTCTGATATCGCTGTCTGTTAATGGAGTAGAGATGACTTTTAGCATGTTTTTAAGATTTCCAAGAGGTTCTCAGATCGAGTTTCAGGCACTCCCTGAATCTCAATGTTGTGATCTCTGGAGATCTTTTCTACAGCAGATAGTCTGGCGTGCAGATGCGTCATTTCACTTCGTAGTTTGGTATTGTCTGTTGCCAGTTCTTCGATCTGTCTGTCCCGAGTTGCTACTTTATTTTTGACATCTGCCAGTGCCTTTGTGAGGAAATCAGTCGTGTTTGTGAATTCTTCCTTTTCTCGTTTGATATCTGTGTTGAACTCGTTCATCATCAGACTCTTAATGTCATCCTTGAGAGCTTCCCGCATACTGACCACAAATGCTTAAGTTAGGGCCAATTTTTGGTCAAAAAGTTGAGTATGTGTGGCTATGAGGGCGCAGTGGGCTGGGCTACAGATGACATTCCAGCATTGGCACCTGCGGTCTTTTTGTTCTTGCTTCCTTGTATAGGCGTATTATCTTTATTGTTTCGCCAGGTGATATTCGTACATGACGGACATTTTAAGCCAGCCAATATATTTTCGTTAAGTTTGGGAATGCAGACCTCGTCCATGTTCAAACAGTCCCAGCAGAAAATGGATTTACATGCAATGCATGTCAAGCAATTACTCTCCTTGAAGTCAATTTGGGATCCAGCGCAAATCATTTTTAACAAATATTTTCCCGAGAAGTGGGGAAAAAAATATTAGCTAGAACTCTAAATTGGGTAACGGCTAGGCTGTCAGGTAAGGATCTGTCGAGTGTATGTCAAAGGACAGCGACAGATAAGCAACTTGAGTGAGCGATGTGCTTGTTTTGTTTGAATCGCTTGGTTGTGCTTGCTTCGAAAAAAACTTGAGTCCAAATTACAAAGTGAATCGTTTTTACGAATGTTTTTGATGTTTTTTCTCAAATTATGCGAGTAAACAGTGTTCTCTGGAGGTCCATGAACGGGACCACCATAACCAACTCAACTTTTAAAATGCACATTTTCTATTTATTGATGATTTTGAATTTATCGAAATTTATCTCAGCGATGATGGTGCAACGGTACGAGATAAATACACGACTTCTATGAACAATTTTCTCTACGGAGACAAATTGTGACGGAGTGGCAAAATTGTAACAGAGTAGTAATTAAGTAAGTAACACTGATAATAATAGTATGTTTAAAAAAGTGTCGTAGAAAAAGGGACTTTTTTTAAACATAACAAACAATAATTACTATTTTTAATCAACTGAGTTGAAATCTTACGCCTTTTCATAATACTAAATGCTTTTTTCAATCTTGAACAATATGATTACCTTGACTTACTTAGATCAGTCTCATTGTATATCTTAAAAAACAAGAAATCAACTTCTACATTTTAAAACACATCGATCGGCTCTTTGAATTCATACAAAACACGCTTTCGTCGTTTAATTTTTGGGGGTTTTGAACAATTATTACCAAGTTTTCAAACATTACCTCTAAAACATCAGACTTTACCAACTTGAAAAGTTTTTCGCATGATCCTGACATCTTCTTCATCAACACTGCTTTTGGCCACGCCTAAATACGTGTTTTTCATTTAAAACGATAACATCATTGCCTTGCAGCTGCTGACAAAGCCATCCTTTATTACTCATAGCTATAACAAAAAATAAATACAATTGTGACACTCAAAAATCTTGAAACACGACATTCTACCGTAAAAAACACTAGAACGTTGAAACCTAAATTTACCACCCCGTCACGCATGTCGTGACCGAAGTGTTGTGTGACGGAGGTGTAAATATTAATGAACATGATTCGCACTATTTTTATTTATCAAAGAATCAATTTCTTGCCTGTCCAAATGTAAGGTTCACAAAATAGCAATCAACCTATAAAATATTGAACAAATAAAATGAATATTGCACCAATAAACTTACGGTTCAGTGTAGACGCCGAATTAAAACTCGACGACAACTTCGGGCGACTGGCTCGGCCGGCGAAGGCGCGCGGACGTTGAAGGTGGGTTGAGGGAGAGGCAGGCCCTGTGCCCATGACGTCCAATCAAGGACAAAAGCATTACTGCAAGTAGATATAATCCGACAAAAGTATGTGACCTAGGCGACTACTCAATTCGTCCTTCGGTCGGAGACATAAAGTTCCTATTAGCACTTTATTGTTATTTTAGTTCATATGTTCATGTATTGCATGTTATAATGATACTTATTATTTCGCTCGGTAACAAACATTTTATAATCCCATATAATATTTTATTCATCATCATTATCATTATATCAGGCCATCCAGCATTGGACGTGATGCTGGACATAGGCCTCCCCCTTACGACGCCTCAAATAGAGGTCCTGAGCCGCCTTCATCCATCGACTCCCTGCGACCGCTACGATGTCGTCGGTCCATCGAGTGGATGGTCTCTCAACACTCCGTTTTGCATTGCATCGTGGCCGCCGCTCGAGAACCTTTACTCCCCAGCGGTTATCAGTTCTACGAGCTATATGACCACTGCCACTTCAGCCTACTAATTCTGAGAGCTATGTCGGTGACTTTGGTTCTTCTACGGATTTCCGTATTCCGGATTCTGTCCCGCAGAGAAACACCAAGCATAGCTCTCTCCATAGCCCGCTGAGCGAAAACAATGCCCAAGGCATCACTTTTCACTCGTAACTAAACTTAAAAGAAAGGCCTTAGGTAGTATGGGTAAGAATAAGTTTAATTTATTTGATTACAAATAAATATTAGGTACTTAAATTGTCGTTTTTTAGCTGACTGTACCTACCTAAACATAACATAATTATCAACCAATAAATCAGTTAAGACATTCACTACAGTTTCTGCACTTCTAGGTATAGCTTGGACGCAAAACTTGACCGCTTTTAATACAGTCAATTGTCCATTCACATTAAAGTGCATTCGTCGTTCAGTTCAGTCAGTCGCTTTTGATCAGAATTCATTTATTTTAATTAGGTACTTACTAAATGACCAATCTTGGACTTTACTCTCATGTCATGGCCAAAGTGAATTATAAGTTTCTGTTGTATTTGTTGATAAACAAGATAAGGTTTTTTTTGACAAAATATGCATAACAAAAGTGTAAATAATATATAGTTATTAAGCAGGATTTTAAAAACAAGTCATTGATTCGAAGTTCCGTGTTTTGAGTGAAAGGAGCGCAGGATTTTATTTGCTGACTGGTAAGTTAGAAGTCGAAAGTCTTTAACCAATGTGTGTTACCATACCAGTGAAGACTTACGGATCCGAGACGTGGTCGCTCACTATAGGCCTTGTGCATAAGCTCAAAGTCACTCAGCGAGCTATGGAGAGAGCTATGTTCGGAGTTTCTCTACGCGATAGGGTCCGGAATAGGGAAATTCGTAGACGAACCAAAGTTACCGACATAGCTCTCAGAATCAGCAAGCAGGCTGAAGTGGCGATGGGCAGGCCATATAGCTCGTAGAACCGATAACCGTTGGGGAGTAAAGGTTCTCGAGTGGCGACCGCGATGCAATGCGAAACGGAGTGTGGGAAGACCT
This sequence comes from Eupithecia insigniata, assembly GCA_947859395.1. NCBI lineage: Eukaryota > Metazoa > Arthropoda > Insecta > Lepidoptera > Geometridae > Eupithecia > Eupithecia insigniata. The sequence continues at coordinate 2,374,042 of OX402011.1, read as the reverse complement.
CCCACTCGATGGACCGATGACATCGTAGCGGTCGCAGGGAGTCGTTGAATGGAGGCGGCTCAGAACCGCTATTCGTGGCGTCGTTTGGGGAGGCCTATGTTCAGCAGTGGACGTGTACGGGCTTATGATGATGTTGATGATGATGAAGTTAGAAGTGAAAAGAACATTTGTAGTTATTGTGCGGTACTACTTCGATAATAATAAAGAGGTATAGAAGGGAGTAACCGGAACTTGAAATTAAGTAGAGACCACAATTCGGCATCTTTCTTTTTAAGCGCAATGTTTTTTGTACAGATTTTATGCTGTAATTGATCTTAAGTACACAATATGAAAAGTTATAAAATCCATTATATGGATTTTATTGGGTTATAGTAGGTATATTCCGGCAAAAGCTAGATTATTTTCAAAATTCTATCATATATGTAGTTTTATTTATCCTACTAATAAAATATAGAATAAATGTGTAAGTTTGTGTGAATGTTTGTTACCACGTCTCTCCGTAACTACTTAACTTATTTAGATGAAATTTGGTATGTATATAGTCTAAGTTCCGGAATAACACAAAGGTTAATCTAATTTTGAAAAAATACCCTCTGACGGGATTAAAAATGGTGGTAAAGTTTGTATGGAAAATGTATTATTCCTTGGTTCGATTCACTCAAAACTCGGTATGAATAAACTACAAAGTAAATAATAATTACGTATTTTTTCTTCGAAAATCACCCTTTAAGGGGGTTAACAGGGTCGTAAAGTTAGTATCAAAGATTTTATTCCTTAGTTCGATTCGCTCAAAACTGGATGCGCGGAATAATGTTTCCTCTGATTGTGATTGAAATTTGCTACCTTCAATATTTCGGCCCTCCAGTTAACATTTGTATGTTCAAAATTGTATAAGGGTACCACGAAATAGCATAGTGTACTATGCTATTTCGTGGTACTAAGGCAGGGCTGTCCAAAGCGAGGCCCACGGGCTGCTTGCGCCTGTGCGCTATATTTGTCCGGCCCGCGACGTGTTTCTAATCTACTACTATTATGAAAATTTTATATTTGATATACTTTGATAGTTTTCGAGACTTTTTTTTGTATGGTATTACAATTTTCAATAGTTTATTAGACTTCACTTTTATTTACGTTGAAAATTATCATAGTTTGGTAAATAATAGTAGTTTGGCAACAGTTTTCTATTACTCAACTCTTAGAATCTCGTTAGACCAAATCAGGCCACATACTCCTTGCTTTATCTTGCTCGACAGACTAGACGTCGGGTTAAGGTCATAAGTCGCGCGCGAAATCCACATAAATAATGTTTTTTTTTGCGTTTTTTGTATTCTACAAGTAATCATACTTACGATTTGCGCAAAACTACTTTTCTCCTAGTTTTATTACTTGTAGAACGCACTAAATACGAAATCCCGAAATATTTTAATTTTGTTGGCGACCGATGACATTCACTTTAAGGCTGGGTACAGACAGGGCCTAACGAAGGCAGCGAAGGCTGACGAACGGACCGGGTGTGGTCGTCATGGTGAAAGGAAGTTAACCCATAGGAACGGCTTGTCCGTGTCTTCCTTTCGCCATGACGCCCGGGCATGATGAACGGACACGGTTCCGTCGGTCAGCTTTCACTCGACTTCGTTTGCCCGGTCTGTACCCACCCGAAACCTGCCTCGGGTTCCAGCTCCCGACTCCCGCTACGCCGCCACTGCAGATGACGATGACGATTTGTTGATGCGGTCCTCCAGTAAACACACAGTGATTGGTTTTGGCCCGCGGTCGTGCCTGAACTGGACAGCCCTGTACTAAGGTATCCTACTACAGGTAGGACAATAACTTTCTTCTTTTTAACCGACTTCGAAAAAAGGAGTAGGTTCTATGTACGGCTGTAGTATATTTTTGTAAATAATGTTCGTCAATTTCTTCGTCATTTATGGACCGAGATGGATGATTCTTTTGCAGTTACAGAACGATACAGAGCGATTCCAAGTGAGTTTACGGTCCCATAAAGAAATCCCGAGGGATTAGTATTTATTCCGCAAACTAAAAAACTGTTTAAAACTAAGGGATTCCTAGTGGTTTTTTAGTTTTTTCAAGACTGCAACATACTGCGTTCCACCACCAATCCGCCTGCCAACTTTGGCTATAGCCCCACCCCCTTGTTCGGCTTAGGCAGTGGACGAATGATTTTCTAAAATTCCAGTATTCTTTTTACAGAAAAATGGGTAGTAATAAAGTGCCGGTAAAAAAAACTATACCAGGATGGATGAACTTTGTTATTGGCGGTACCAGCGGGTAAGTAACTTTTCACATTCATTCTCACACACAGTAGTAAATAGACAGCTTTCAAATAATAATAATAAATTATTTATTTATATTATAAATAACATTTATTCAAAGAAATTCGTACATAAAAATAACATGAATGTACTTAAAAAATAAATATAGCTAAGTGTAACAATTTTGCCTGAACTAGGTAATCCTGTGTTTCAGGCGACAAGTGCTTATATATAAAATTTCCATGTCACAATGTTAGTTACCGTACTCCTCCGAAACGGCTTTACCGATTTTTACCAAATTTTATATGCGAATTCAGCAGGTCTGAGGATCAGCTACTATCCAATTTCCATACCCCTAAGTGATAAGGGTTGAAGGCAAAACAACGTTTGGTCAGCTAGTTATTATATAAAATAATCTCTTAATATTTCGATAAAGGTTAAATAAATTTTTTGACTCGTGTTAATTTAAGAACGATCTAAACCTGTAAAAATTAATCATTATACTATAATGATAGTGTTCAAAAATCTTTTATCTACCCAAATATCATAAACCCTCTCTAATGCATTCAAAAACCATAGGCAATGACGAGCATTACCAACCAACAGAAATAAACGGAACTGTAATGAACTCATAACCTACTGAAAACCGTAGGTTATAGAGTTTAAATTTGGAACAGGTGTCAAATTCAAGTGAGTAAGCTATACTAGTATCTACATTCTAACTATAAATCGCACGACATTTTGATCTCGAGTGACACAAGAATAGTGACTTTGTTCGTTTGTCTATGATTTTAAAAAAATGTGTCTCAAATCAAATAATGAACTCAATGAGCGGTTTTCGATTTGCATTTTTATAAAGAAAATAAATTGTTCCAAATATCTCAATAGGTGGCAGGGGGCGTTAACTGGAAATTAGGGTATGTCAACGTCAAATAAAAACTTGAAAAAGTTTGTTTTGACTTATCTTGGCATTGGCATTACCCTAATTTCCAGTTGACGCCCTGCCATCTATCGACATAATTAGAACTAATTTTTATTTTTTTATTGTAAATCGAAAACCCCTCTTAAATTAATTTGATGACTGCTCTATTGTATTATGTCTGACCTGTAATTAATAGAAGTAATGTTTTTGTATAAATACAAAATAATATATGTACCTACATAATTTTTTTTTTTTATTTACCCGGCACGGCGGCCACCGTGCCGTGTAGATTTATGAGATAAATAAACAGCTTTCAAATGGCACGGCGGCGACCGTCAGTGTGTCGCCCGTCCCGTCTCATACATTTTACACGGCACAGCGACCGTGCCAGCCGTGACCGTATGCATCTGAATAGGGCCTCTGGATGCTTTTTTGACGCTTCAAAACAATGCAGAATTATGTATAGTTACTTAATGCTTTAAAAACAACTGAAACAAACAAGCCACGTTGCGAGTGCCAGCAAGCGTGATTTACGCCATTATTCTTTCGTATAACAGAGTTGTGAAGAAACTCCCATTTGAAATATTAGACTATTGTCTAAGATTTCAAATTAAATATTAGACTATTGTCTAAGATTTCAAATGGGAGTAACTTCACTAACTTTGCAACAAACAAAGCGTGTTAAATGTAACCACATCGTAGATCGCTACAGATTTCGTAACAATAATAATAAAGTCCTATAAACTACATATCGTAGCAACTATACACAATTCTTAGCCATGCTACGCCGTAGCAGCGGTACAGATGGCGTAGCAACCGTTTATCATATTCAGTGTAAAATTCATTTAGTTGTGGAAATCGTAGCTATTCTATAGAATTCTTAGTAATGCTACGCCGTAGCAGCGCTACAGATGGCGTAACAATTATATCCATACTAATTCTTACTAATAATATTATAAATTTTAAAGTCTGTTTGTCTGTTATCTTTTTACGGCTAAACGGCTGAACGGATCTGAATGAAATTTGGCAGCAAGTTGGGCGGTATCCCAGGAACGGACATGGACTCCTCCTAGCAGTGCTACAGATGGCGTAGTAATTGTTGTCATATTCGATGTAAAGTTCTTTTGTTCTTCGTTTATGCTTTTCTACAAGTTTCTTAGCGATGCTAATTCGTTGCAGCGATACGGATGGTGTAGCAATGACTACAAACGTTTAAATTAAAAAAAAAATGTTATTTCTGTAACGGTGAAAATTTTCATTTACTCCTTAGTAGACGTGTCTGGCTAGAGATGGTGATCTGGAGGGAGTGTGTGTTTACCCTGCAATGGGATGATTAGGGCTAGTAATAATAATATTTACTCCAGTGGCTTAAAGTGGATCTTGGCCTCCGAGACGGCACAGAACCGAGATGCCTGGTTCTCCAGGCATCTTGGTTCTGTGCCGTCTCTCAGACTCTTGCTAGCTAATGGGTCATTCATAGCATAGCACACATCAACTCGGAAAGTGATCGACACCGTCATCCAGGCGTCAACCTAACGTGAGCCCATAACAAAAGCGGATTAGCAGCTCTGGGAGTCAACTCGGCTAAGGCTAGGCGATTCTGATGATCCACCGTTTTGATATATTTTTTACTGTAGAATAGTTGTATAATATTTTATTTTACTTATTTTCTATGGTGAAAAATGCATTTTTTAACGAGATTTTGAATATAAATAGATATATATTGCATAATTAATACTAGGAAACAGTTTAAAAAAGAGAAAATAACAACATAAGTGACAATTGGCGTTCTTATCGCTCAAGAGCGATATCTGCCAAACAACATGGTATATATGAAGTGAAATATTAATAGTTAATTTTTGTAATCAATACTGTTTAATTTTTGTTTTATGTACTATGTTAGTCTGAAGACGCAAATAAAGAATTTATCTATGTTTATAAATACATATATGTTTCAGTATGATGGGCACTTGCATAGTCCAGCCTATGGATCTGATCAAGACCCGCATGCAACTACTAGGATCTGCTGCGAAGAACGCTTCAACAGCATCAGTTGCCAGCAGTATCATCAAAACTGAGGGTGTCTTGGGATTGTACACCGGCATCTCTGCAGCATTGTTCAGGCAGGCTACCTACACAACGGGACGATTAGGATGCTTTAATGTCGCCACCGATGTTTATACGAAGTAAGTTACTACAAAGTTAAATAATAGATTCAGGCGTTACTTTGCGGAAATCCATTGCACAATATTAGTATAAAAAAATATTTATTAACTATTCCGCGTATAACCTTCTCTAATAGATCATCAAAGCAAGTTGTCTACTAGTTTTGTCTCTCCACGAGACATCTTCAGGACACCATAATACTCGACCTTGACGTTGAGATTGGTCAGCACAGCCACACTGACAGAGTCCAGCCAGTGTTGTTGCCTCTCCGAGCTCCCGAGCTCTCCGAGCTCTATAGTAACTAGGACTTGGCGCGAGGTCAACTACCGTAACAGTTACGGTAGTTGACTATAGTCGGTGTGGCTGTGCTGACCAATCTCAATGTCACGGTCGAGTATTGTGGTGTCCTGAAGATGTCTCGTGGAGAGACGAAACTAGTAGACATCTTACTTTGATGAATACTATCAGAGAAGGTTATACGCGGAGTTGTTACTAAATATTTTTTCATTCTAATGTTGTACTACAAAGTTACCTGACATTTTTTTTAAATGTTTGGTTGTATACATTACTAACAAATTAAACTAGCATTTACAATTTAATAATTGAGCTAGCTGCAGACTGTTGCATACAATCTACAGATAGCTCAACTGGTCCATATCAATATCAGTCGGAAGCGTCCCCAAGACGCTGGCTGCATTGCCTCGCTGTATGGCAATGCTACATTATTTAGAAAAGATATATCATACAACACATAAAACAACATGACAACTCTGCAGGGTGCCCTCTCCTATTTGCACGCCAGTAGTGGCTTAGGTTTAGCTTTAGGTATGGGTACTCCCTTGTCCGCATTTGAACTCTATTTGGTCCATTATGCGTTGATTTTGCTAACAAAGCCAGCCTTACTCCGTCCAGAAGCGCAGAATCTTCCTGGGATCTTCACAGGCTTCGCAGAGTGACCTCGGCAAGTTGAGGATTTCAGTTCGTTGTGTTGTTACTCCCTCGCATTCCAGGACTACGTGGGCAGCTGTTTCGTCGTCACTGAGACATCCTCTGCAGAGAGGGCTGTCTGTCGCTCCGATGGTGAATAGGCGTTTGTTTAGTGGACAGTGTCCTGTTAGTGTTCCCACCAGGATACGCAGGTCTGTTCTGTTTAAGTTCAGTAGGCGCCTAGTTAACTTCGGTGATGTTGATGGGAGCGCCGCTCTGGCTTGTCTGCATTCTAACAGGCGCGTCCATCGTTCGTTACGTGTCTCTCTAGTTCTGAGCCTAGTCCATGTCTGGAATAGCGAAAAAGGCACGGGTAGATAGAAAAGGGGATCGGAAACAACCACAGAGGGCCCACTCTCTGTGGTTGTTACCGATCCCCTCCGTGCCAGCTCATCAGCGGCGTCATTTCCTAGAGATGCCAGTAGTGGCAAAACATGTAGGTCATAACTAATTTATATTTTAACATAATTGCGTGCTCACACCATGTTAACTCATGTTTTAAGCAAATATGTAAATCATTAAAGAATTTTAATGATATCCCAACAATTTACGACTCCGGCGGGACTTGAACCCGCGACCCTCTTCTGATGTTAGCCTCTAGGGTTAGCGCATCCTCGTATTCAGAGGAGGGTCGCGGGTTCAAGTCCCGCCGGAGTCGTAAATTTTTGAGATATCATTAAAATTCTTTAAGATTACCCAAAGTGCGGGCATAAGCACTATAAAAACCTTAAATAAATTATTCTTATTATTATAGTTTGCATCAGCAGAACTGCTCGAAATAAATGTCTTACGAAGTGTCGGTCATCCACTCCATTTCATTATATTCCACTAGCTGCTGCCCGCGCCTTCGTCCGCGTTTTATCGGGATAAAAAATAGCCTATATGTTATTCCAGGTCCCAAACTATAACCATACCAAATTTCGGCCCAATCGGTTAAGTAGTTTTTGCGTGTAAGAGTAACAAATATCCATACATCCATCCATACAAACTTTGACATTTATAATATTAGTAGGATTTTTCTTACACTTTTACAGTGTGAGTAAAAATAAATAGAAAAATAATATAAATAGTGTAAACAACGGGAATAAAAATACTTTTATTAGATAGATAATGCAGAAAAACTTATATTTAAACAGTTATAACTTAGTAATACATATATGTATAACTTAATGAAAAAGAATTCGAAAGAAATAAGGGTATTTTTAACCAACTTTAAAAAAGGAAGAGGTCGACTGTATGTTTTGTTTGTATATATGTTACGCGATATTTCCGCCAATTATAAACCGATTTTGAAAATTCTTTCACTATTATATAGAAAATTATCCCGAGGTGGTCCCATTAAATGGTATCCCCAGGGGATTAGCATTTATTATGCAAAACTTAAAAACAGTGTAAAAGTAAGGTAATTTAAAGTCGGTTTATCGTTTTTAGGGTTCCGTACCTAAAAATGAAAAAAGGAACCCTTATGGGATCACTTTGTTGTTCGTCTGTCTGTCTGTCTGTCCGTCTGTCCGTCTATCAACCCTCTTTTCTCAGAAACGCGTGAACCTATCGAGTTGATATTCACATCAAATATTCAGGTACGTCACCTCTTGTAGCCGTCATATAAATCAAACTTCTAAGTCAAAGCAACAAAACTTACAGACGCCCAAGTTTTTCGAAGTTTTCAAGGGAATCACGAGAACACAAAACCTGTAGGGTACTTCCCGGTGACCTAGAATCATGAAATTTGGCAAGAAACAAGGTCTTATAATTACGGAACCCTCGGTGCGCAAGTCAACTCGCACTTGACATGTTTTTTAAAACACGCCAAACTATATTATGTAGTGATCGACTATCATATTCACCGTTTCTTCCATCCAGTCCTGTAGTTAAGTTGCAATTTCCCTTTTTAACCGACTTCAAAAGGAGGAGATTCTCAATTCGTATGTATGTTGTTTTATATATTTTTATTTGTATGTATGTTACGCGATATCTCCGCCAATTATGGACTGATTTTGAAAATTCTTTCACCATTGTATAGAAAATGATCCCGAAGGGGTCCCATTAAATGGTATCCCCAGGGGATTAGCATTTATCATGCAAAACTTAAAAACAGTGTAAAAGTAAGGAAATTTTAAGTCGGTTTATCGTTTTTTAAAACAAGCCAAATTATTCCAATCACTATTTTTAAAATGATAGTAGAGCATCCTTTAGTTGTGATATCCGGAAACACTGTCAATATAACATTTATCGTGGATTGCTCGAAATCACTTGGCAACTTTTAGGGTGACCAATCTGAAATCTGGGCTTTAATTATCTCAAACAAGGCCACGGATGCTTTTTTAGGTCTAATTTTATTGTATTTATTTGGATAACAAACAGCTTATTTCACAGTAATGGTTGGAACTTATGGCTAACTTAAGCCTAGTAGTTTTCGCTTGGATAAACATTAACCCTTTGACCGCCATAGTCACCTATACATGACAAATCACCTGACGATCCCTCAGTGCCAATGACGTTCAGAAAATCTTTTGTTCACTTTGTGCTTTGGCGTAGAGAACACGGGAATGCGTTTTTGGCGTGGCTGTCAAAGGGTTAAGCAATGTGTCCATACAAAACTTAAAACCACAACTAGCAATTGAATTGAACACTTTATTTATTTTCTCTTGCAAAAGGTAATTGTTTACAATTTTTGTCTCACGCTATTTTAATCTAGATATCTTGTTTTGCAAGAGACTGGTGCTCGTGAGTGGTTTATAAAACCTGTAATACAGGTCACCAGGGCCTTCCTCCGCAGGATCATTTGGGATATATACTTACATAAGAAATGACAGTACCTTCAAAACTAATTTTTACAAAAATGGCAATAAGTTAGACCTAGTAAGTATACAAACAAAACAAATAAATAAGAACCCACTTATGTATCTTAAAATAATGATGTGATTCAATTGAAGCATTATATCCATATTATTTATGGGGCTGTGGGGTCGCGGCGTACGAATATCGACCCCTCCAGCTCAACCCGTGGATGTCGTAAGAGCGCAGACTAAGGGAACCTACCAGAGGAAGGGCAGCAGCTTCCTTCTGAGTATTTTTTTTAAACACCAACACTGCGATCACCAATCCGCCTGCCAAGCGTGGTGATTATCGCAAATCCCCCCCCTACATGGGAGACCATCCACGCGATGGAACGACGACATCGTAGCGGTCGCAGGGAGTCGATGGATGGAGGCGGCTCAGGACCGCTATTTGTGGAGTCGAACGGGGGGGGGGGGGGGGGGGGGGCTATGTCCAGCAGTGGACGTGTATGGACTGATGATGATTAAAATCACCTACCCAGGAGTGTGATGTGCCCATTAAGTTGATAATTACAATTTGTGTGAGAACATACCTAAAACTATAGATAAGGTAAGAGGCATGGGAGTAAAAACATAAATAAATAATAATTAAAATAGCAATAGAAACAAAACAATATTAATGAACAAAATACTAACTGATAAAGATACGATTATATAACATTAGGTTTCTTGATGACCTCAGAGCATTATATCAACGGAATTATATTTGTATGCTCTGAAGAGCTGCCGATATGCAAAGTATAATATAAATATTAGTAAAAGGCTTGGGACATGATCGAAAGGTTCCATCAAAAAGGATATGTTTTATACTTACGACGATATTCACGACTTCAAGTCTTGTTTCAGTTGGGCGGGCGGCGTTCCTAGTTTCCCTGTAAAACTGCTAATGGGCATGATGGCTGGAGGCGTCGGCGCCTTCATCGGGACGCCGGCAGAGGTCGCGCTCATCAGGATGACGGCCGACGGGAGACTGCCCAAGGAAAAACGGAGGAACTATAACCACGTGTTCAATGCTCTGGGAAGGTTCGTTATTTCTGATTCCTTAAGTTTTTTTTTTATAAAGCTTACTTACTCCTATGGCTCAGTGACCCGAAGTGTGTCTTGGCCTCCGATAGATGAAGACGCCATTTTTGCCTGTTCTGCGCAATATCTACATTATGGTCACTACTTTGACTACTCTTCTATTACTTAAGTTTTTTTTTATTATTTTTCTATTTTTTTCTATCTCTCTCTAAGCTATGGTTTCGCTGCTTAATCTTAGTTTTATAAATCAGCCGAATCAATCATGTAAGGTTGAGCTAGGCTACCTGTCGGGGAGGTGGGTGCAAACGGGCGTTTACTGCCCCCTGAGATACAGTACCAACTAGTTCGGGGGATGGTGAACAACCAATGTCGTCCGACTCACAGACAGTGGCCTGGCCTAACTTCTACACACAGCTAGCTACAACTAGCTAGCTCATAGGTAGCCTTAAATAATAAGGTGCCTTGAATTATGGTTGTCTGGTAGAAATCTCTGCAAGGGATAAGACCGCCAATTGCAGGATACGGTAATTAGATTTTAAGAACTCCCTGTACCTACTATACTATACTGTAATTTTTCCTGCAATAAAGCCTTTTTATTTATTTTTTATTTATTTATTTAAAGTATGAAATTGCCGATTTGTACTGCAAAATTGAAATTCGTTTTTTTTTTTAATTTAACATATTTATTTAATCAAAATAATTACCATTATTATCTATACATTGATGCCATCTAATAGGAAGGTCATTAATTATGCCTTTGCGATAGAACTCTGGTGATCTAGATTCGACAAACTGTGTAGCATTTTGTAGGTACTGCCTCCTGGGAAGAAAACTTTTGATCACCTAGAAAAATGGCCAAACCACGAAAAAAATGGTAGTCCGTTGGAGCAAGGTCTGGCGAATAGGGAGGGTGACGAATGGTTTCTAATTGCAGTCCCTGTAGAGTTAAAACGGTTTCTCGTGCTGTATGGGGTCTCGCGTTATCATGGAGTGATAATGGTGAAGATCGATTCATGAGTCGGGGCTGTTTCACTGCTAGTTTTGATATCATTGTTCGGAGTTCGGCACAGTAGACATCTGCCGTTATTGCTTGACCAGATCGGAGAAAGCTATAGTGAATAACAGCATGCTGAGACCACCAAACCAACACTACCTTTACCATTGTTACCATTACCTTTTTATTGGTAAGCTTTGCTTTAGGACACTGTTGCGGCGTTTGACCTGGGGTCAGCCATTGCATTTTTGGCTTACGGTTATCGTAAAGAATCCACTTTTCATCACATGTCACAATTCTATCCAATATTCCTTCATTTCTGTATCGATTCAACAAGGCAACACAAGGTTCAACACGCGTTTCTTTCTGCAGATCAGTCAATTCATGAGGCACCCATTATTCATATTTTTTTATATTATTGATTTGACGCAAATAAATCAATATTGTTGGTAACCTTAAGGTGGGTGAACTTTAAACCATGCCGCTAATTCCTGGGTAGTTTGGCTCGGATCGGCTTCCACCATCTCTTTCAATTCATTGTTATTCACCTGTGAGAGTCTTCCACGTGGTTCGTTCTTCAAATCAAAGTTTCCATCACGAAAGCGTTTAAACCAAAATCGCACGGTGCGTTCATTAGCAGTCCCCGCTCCAAACGCAACATTCATATTGCGAGCTGCATAGAGTAAAAACTCGCTGCTATCTCAGCAGAGGGATAGTGTAATTCAACAATTTGTCAATTTGTGTAGCCAAAAACCGATCTATGCGTTTTTTGTCACCACGTAAATACAGTGATGTCACTCACACAATCATATGATTGAATGTTGCCAGTGAATGGTATTTTCCCTAAAAAGTTGGGTAATTTTCTTGTTTTAACTAACAGGTGTGTGATATGATAATGCTAATGTACCTAATTTCTTCATGAAAAATTTAAAAAGTATCAATTAGAGATAAGCGCTCTTGCGGCCACAGATTTATTCAAAGTATTTATTGATACCAATTTTCAATTTGAGTTTACAATTTGAATATTCTCAGAATATCGTTGAGTGATTTTGAAGATTCTTAAACGACGATTTTTCCTTGTAGATGTAAATAAAGCACTATGTATCATTCGGAAGAAAGTTCACCCCAACAAGTATGTTCATATCCAGTGTGGATTTATTACTCTATAAATTTCATACACTAAGTAACAAAATCGGGGTATTTTTTTCCGCGAGCATAGCAACATTTTCACGAAAATGGTGGACAAAAATTTTCAATTTATTTATGAGCTTTGATGACTGTTTAATGCAAAATTACAAATTTAATATTTGTTCTTACCAGTGAAATGAAACTTTACTTTAATTTTAATTAGCCAGATTTAAAATAAATGAAGTAAAATAATTTGTAAATAACTTAAATTATTTTTATTAGAAAAATGCTATTTCTCCGTTGATCAATTTGCTTCTGACAAACTGACATGATTATTTATTACATTTATTATTATTTATGATATTTATAATTTGTTGATTTTTTATTATGTTTATTGACTATTTTAATTATTTAATTAGACAAGAACCCTTTTGCAGTACCCTTGCAGGGTGCATGTACTTATCGACCCGCCCCGGCTTCGCACCTGTGCAATGCTGATACTAAATTATATATTTATTTAAATATATAAACCATATATATGTATATAAACCTTACTCTTGAATCACTATCTATTAAAAAACCGCATCAAAATCCGTTGCGTATTTTTAAAGATCTAAGCATACATAGGGACAGACAGAGAGCGACTTTGTTTTATACTATGTAGTATTAAACATAGTCATAATCATTAATCGACTTCAAAAGGAGGAGGTTCTCAATTCGCCTGTTTGATTTTTGATTTTTTGTATGTATGTTACGTGATATCTCCGCCAATTATGGACCGATTTTGAAAGTTCTTTCATTATTGTATAGAAAATGATACCGAAGGGGTCCTATAAAATTTGTATCCCTAGGGGATTAGTATTTATCCCGCAAAACTCAAAGTAAGTGTAAAAATGTGAAGTCGGTTTATCGTTTTTTAAAACACGCCATATTATTTTCACAGAATAACAAGAGAGGAAGGCATCACGACATTGTGGCGAGGGGCTGTGGCGACCATAACTAGGGCCATGGTGGTCAACGCAGCCCAGCTAGGAACCTACTCACAGGTACATTTTAGATATATTTTATCAAAAACTCATTTATGTTAAGTGAATTAAATAATAATAAACATTGACAAACATCATTTGTAAAATATATGCCACCTTGTGTTACTGCGATGACTGTTGCACCTACTTACATAGTACGTCCAACAGTCATATAATTATTTTGTTAAATATATTTTATATCTTTATAGTAGCGTGTCCACACGCTAGAGGCGCTGTACCAAATACCATAGAAAACGAGCCGTCACGATGATGTCTCGACTTGATACCATGGTCAAACCTAACTTAGCTTTAAAGACAAGTAAGACGAACTCAGGACGTGTATTTTTTATTCTCCAACACGAAATTTCGTGTTTCGTTTCGGCCAATTGGTGTACTCTAATACACAGAATTAGAGTACCAATTTGCACGAAAAAAAACGAGACGAAACAATTGATTGCCAGTCGGCAAAATAAACGGTCCGTTGTCCGGCGAAAACAACGGACGTCTACCAAGCGCTCGGCTCAGAGGAGTCAATACTTTTTTCGTGACAAAAATAAAAAAATTCTATTCTATAGGTGTGCTATTATTAACCGACTTCAAATTAATTATGGACCGATTTTGAAAATTCTTTCACTATTGTATAGAAAATGATGTTGTTTATCGGGTATTTATCGCGTACCTTTTGTTATATTTTCCCCTACGTTTCCATCACGTTACAGCGATCGTGGTCACGGGGTGACTGAATGTACCTACTCGGAGCCACCGCCGAGAATTGATGGCAGTATCCACGACTACCCTCAATTGGTCTGCAGAATCAGGAACGCGATAAATACCCGCTAATAATCTTTAATCATCATCAGCCCATACACGTCCACTGCTGGACATAGGCCTCCCCCGTACGACGCCACAAATAGCGGTCCATCCATCGACTCCCTGCGACCGCTACGATGTCGTCGGTCCATCGAGTGGATGGTCTCCCATGTAGGGAGGGATTTGCCATAATCACCACGCTTGGCAGGCGGATTGGTGATCGCAGTGTTGGTGTTTAAAAATGCTCAGAAGGAAGCTGCTGCCCTTCCTCTGGTAGGTTCCCCTAGTCGGCTCTTACGACATCCACGGGTTGAGTTGGAGGGGTCCATATTCGTACGCCGCGGCCCCACGGTTTATCATTAATATAGATAATAATCTTTAATATGTTAACCTTGCGAAAGTTTAAAAAGTAATGTAACTCTGTTTTGAACAAGGCCCGAGAGATGCTTTTACCTTTGATGGGCGACGGGCTACATCTTCACTTCTGTTCGTCCATGATCGCCGGATTCGTCACATCGGTGGCTTCTCTCCCCGTCGACATTGTTAAGACAAGGTAAGTCTGCCCACCGTCATATAACTTCATAAAATACAGTATGAGTTAACTATGAACCAAGTTTGTGTTGGAAAAACTTGCACGATGGGATGCGGAACGCACATCATGCATGCACAAATGTTTGAGCGTGTAGCCGGGCTATAAGGCTTTCGATCCAAATAGCGGCGCCGCCACCTATTTTACAAAGGTATTTCAAAAATCTAAATTTGGCAGTTAGTGATACCTATCATAATATTTTTTTAATACCTCTGTAATAGTTTTATTTTGTATACATAGTGTAGGAAGAGATGCGAAAACCGAGTTTGGTGGCCTGAAACTTCGCATCTCTTCGTACTGTATACAAAATAAAACTATTACAGAGGTAAAAAAAGCTTATGATAGGTGTGTGAATTGTGCCCAATTTCGATTTTTGAAATTCCTTTGTTTAGCGTATTGTAAAATAATGGTGGTGGCGCTAGTTAAGTTTTTAATTATGTACCTTAATAAAAAATTCTGATTTCAGAGTACAAAATGCAGCAAAAGGCGCCTCGCAAGGGCAAGTTCTCGCGAGCATCATCAAGAACGAAGGCGTACTCGCGTTGTGGAGTGGTTTTATACCCACATTGTCTAAAATTGGACCGCACACCGTTTTAACCTTTATTTTCATGGAACAGTTGAACTCTTTGTACTTAAAACATTTGTAGAATTTAATATACATATATACGGAGGGATCGGGGCCTTGCGGTAAGGGGGTCAGTGAGACGTTAAAGGCAAATTTTGATTGTACCTAATGAATATACCAAAAACGTTTTTAAAGTTTCTCTAGTGAATCTATTGTCCGAGTATTGTATTATCTTAGGAAAATATATGTTGTAAAATATGCTCTATTTATTAAGGTACAAGGTACAAGTTTTCAGTTTGTAATTTCAGACTCTAATTTATTAAAATCCTCATCATTTATTTTTATGGAGCAATGAAAATAAGAATTTGGAAAAAAATGCTTTGTTTTTAATTCCTTTCTAAATCTAGATCTAGAAGAAGGCTTTTAAATTGACTAGGATAAATGAAATCATACCTAGGCTACGATTTTTGTACTAGACTAACCCCCGAATACTCAAACGAATCTCAGATTTAAGCACGACTCAGGTGACGATTTTTTGACAGATTTTCATTGAAAACTGTCAAAATATTGCGACATAACACGTGCTTACATCTGAGTTGCGTTTGAGAATTCGGCCGTAAGGCTAGACTAGACAAACGCACAAAAAAATACATACCAACAAATAGGATTCATAATCTTATACCTAACCATTTTTGGTCCAAGTTTTCTATGAGGTATTTTTTTATATTCTTTGCTCACCCTGGCCCAGTATAGCAATAGACCGGTGGATGCAGTAGTTTTAGGATGGAGCGAGATCCAATTATGGCGCCCCCAGGGACGGCTCTAGCCTATATTATGTAGCGCCCGTGTGCAACAAATACCCAGGTGCCTCTTCCAGTAACCATGCGATCAAAATGGAGATGTACGAAGGCCGTCCTAATTAAACCATGTCAGGCACTAATGTTAAAAAAAAAGGGTAACAAAACCCGAAGCACAACAAGAAAAATGAGGGCAAGCGAAGCGAGTTGAGAACATTTTCAGTGGTATTTTGGCAGTGGGCACAACAAAACCAAAACAAAAAAGCAATGTCGGCGAGCACAGAGAGCTACAGAAATAATAGCGAATTATTGCGGTGGTTGATGAAAAAAATAGGGAGCTATAATATAGTATCATGTCTGTGACTTAGATACATTTTTGAAGGTCGAACCCTCCTCGGCAACTGGGACTGATTCAGCTCCCCCATACAGGGGCCAGACCACAGATTAGGTAATGTTACTTCGGCCGGACGAGCATATCTTTGACACCAGCGAATCTTGTTCCATAGAGTTTTCATTCTCAAACTGAGCATAGGGGTAAGCAAAAATGCTCCGTATACGTTCTCAGATCTTGTCCATATTTAGATCTAAGATGAAGCAGTTAAGGAATTTATATACTAACGTAAATTCCTTGGAAGCAGCCTACACGTAGACCACAGAAATCTAATAGGGAAGCGCAGCTAGTATCATGTCTGTGACGTAGACTGACCCCTTAGCTTTCCGTAGCTATAAATTATAGACCTGACAAGACTCTTCGACACGTTAGATATGTAGAACGAAATAAAGTACCTAATAACTTTGAAATTTTGTTCACTTTATTGAACGAGGGTGGCTCCGGGTTCAGACCCAGTGCAACGGGAATAGAATATAATAAAATAGTATATATGTTTTAGCTAATATTGCACCATTAAACCAGCGTTGGTTTGTATTGGTGCTCACGCTAATAAAATTAATAATAATAAATTCATTATATTCCAACATTATTTAATTATAAATAATAAATAATGCTGGACATATATAGCTCCAAGCTAAGCACTTGTGTTATGGGTACTAGATAACTGATATACATAATACAATATATTACATAGATAGATTTTATTATTATACATAGAAAAACGACCAGAACACCCTGAACAAATATTTGCATATCGTACAAATATTTGTCCCGAGGCGGGAATCGAACCCGCAACCTCCTGCTGCGTCGCAGGCGGACCTTCACCCACGGCGCCACATCGGTCGTCAAATGAATACAATATGTTTACCTACACGACATTGCGTTTGGATAGATACAAGACAAAACTCAACTGAAAACTTCGGAATGAGGGACACATTGGCCAGCTGTGGAATGAATGACACTAATACAGAGGCGTTTCTCAAAAAATAAAAAATCCCTGCATATCATCATCATGCTTATAAGCTTTCGTTGTTGGGAATCTATTTCAGGGAAGAGAGCAGTCAGTGCAAAGCAGTCTGATCTATTGTACACCAAACCCCCTAGGATTGGCGTAAACTCCCTAAGCAAAGGACCATTGGCCTGGAGTTGCGTGGATGGACGGATTTGACGTGACTTTTTACGGCTTCACGGAAATCACGTAACATCCCTTAAAACGCCCTGTGTTCTGTCTCAAAATCAACCTTTTCATCTACTTAATTAAAACCTTTTTAGTATCGTTTTCACACAAGCAGTAAATAAATCCATCTGTCTATCAAAGCGTTCCTTTGACAAATCTCAGCAAATCATCAGAAAACATGAATGCAAAATTCTGACAAAAATATTTTTTTATATTTAAACACGGATTACTGGTCCGCCACCAGTAATCTGATATATTTTGAGGAGAGTTATATTTTGAGTATCGTAATACCAAGTTATTACCAAGTAAAAAAAATGGAAAAAAGCAATTAAAAAACCAGTAAAAACACAGACTAATGTATTAAACAGAAATTATTTTCTTTGCCATAAAATTGTAGTTCGATATTCTTTCCAATGGGTGACAAAAAAAAAGTAGTAAAAAAAACAATACCAGGATGGATGAACTTTGTCATAGGCGGTGCCAGCGGGTAAGAATATTTCATTAATAGGTAGACCCAGTAGACCTGACGCAGCGCAGGGCCGAGGCAAATCACACAAACTTTGAGTAGCAGGGTTCGACAAGGATTGGTGAAGATGAGAGCCACCCACGCTACGGGGGTAATGTCAAGCAAGGAGTACCTAAGGTAAAAGAAATAGAGGGAGAAGGTAAATAGGTGAGAGAGAGGGTGATGAGGGGTGGCGTGATGAAGAAGGAGCTTATACTAAGATTTGGATGTTACCCACTAGTTTAATAGATCCACACATTCTGTGTGGAACTAGAGGTGTTCGATTAGCTTCTACAACCCTAATTCAGAAACCTGGATAATTTATATAAACAAACAAATGTCATAATATGTCACTGTCATAACGACAAGTCAGGGAAAAAAAAGTTTTTACCATGGATCACTATTACTAGTAATGGCGCGCGATTTTGCTTGCACGATAGACCTACCTCCCAAAATTTACTACTTCAGAACACTGAAAGGAAGATTATATAGGTATCTTAGAAAGTCCTAAGATATCTGTAATATGTAACAACTCCGGCGGGACTCTCCGTGGCGCAGTTGGTTAGCGCAGTCCCGTATTCAGGGGAAGGCCGCGGGTTCAAGTCCTGCCGGAGTCGTGACTTTTTGTGATATTATTTCATTTCTAAGAGATCAATAAATTATTGAGATTGAAATAAAAATAAAAGGACAACATAATGTTTTAAAAAAAAACTGTTGACATGGTGTCAAGGAACAGAAATTCAGCAGGACTACACAGATCTTACAATTTAACGCATTAAAATAAAACACGTTAAATAATTTTCCGAAGCTTATCGGTAAGATATTAAACGAACAAACCTGTGGACCAATCACCGCCTTTTTTACGATTTCTCTGTCTATGACTGCACTCGCCGTGGGGCCGCGGCTTACGAATATCGACCCCTCCAACTCAACCCGTGGATGTCGTAAGAGCCGACTAAGGGAACCAATGATTTTAATTTTATGGGGATAAACGTAAAATTACACAACTGTAACTACTATAAGTAACATTAAGTCATGTTTGTTAATCCTAATGGCAAATAAATTATTTTGTATTTGTATAATATCTTACGCTGACATCTACATTGCGTAGGAAAGCTACGTGGATTTAATCCTAGTCATTTGTCGAAAGCGCATTCTCTATATCTATATTATATCGATTACAACAAACCTATTGCAATTGTCAGAAATAATAAATTACTTTTCAGTATGTTGGGCATCTGCATAGTTCAGCCGATGGATCTGATGAAGACCCGCATGCAACTTCTGGGTCCTGCGGCAAAGAATACGAGTACAATGACCGTTGCCAAGGGAATCATAAAGAATGAGGGTTTCAAGGGCTTTTACACCGGCATCTCTGCAGCGTTGTTCAGGCAGGCTACTTACACAACGGGACGATTAGGGTGCTTTAACGTAGCCACCGACCTGTACAAAAAGTAAGTGACCGTGAGCAGTATATATCAGCAGTATATCTCAGTATATTCCCTTATCTCACTTTTATTTAAGGTTCCGGGCCTCAAAAGAGAAATAGGTACCCGTATAGGATCACTAGCCGTGGGGCCGCGGCGTACGAATATCGACCCCTACAACTCAACCCGTGTATGTCGTAAGAGCCGACTAAGGGAACCTACCAGAGGAAGGGCAGCAGGTTCCGTCTGAGTATTTTTAAACACCAACACTGCGATCACCAATCCGCCTGCCAAGCGTGGTGATTATGGCAAATCCCCCCCTACGTGGGAGATCATTCACTCGATGGACCGACGACATCGTAGCGGTCGCAGGAAGTCGATAGAAGGAGGCGGCTCAGGACCGCTATTTGTGGCGTCGTACGGGGGAGGCCTATGTCTAGCAGTGAACGTGTATGGGCTGGTGATGATGATGATGATGATAGGATTGTTGGCCGTCTGTCTGTCTGGCAACATCATTCTCTTAGGAACACCTAAAAAAAATTTGTTTTGTCTAGCAATTATCGCTCCATGAACTAAAAAATGTAACATTTGTAATAAGTGACATTTGTCTTTTAGTTGGGCAGGCACCGTGCCCAATTTCGGTATCAAGCTGCTTATGGGCATGTTTTCGGGAGGCGTCGGCGCCTTCGTCGGGACGCCGGCGGAGGTCGCACTCATCAGAATGACGGCCGACGGAAGACTGCCCAAGGAAAAACGGAGGAACTATAAGCACATCTTCAATGCACTCGGCAGGTAGGTTGTTTAGTCATATAATATCTATTAATATCTACTAACGAAGAAGAAGTAGGGGAGAGTGTATTACCGCGCCCCTAAGCGAAAATGCGTATAACTTAGGATAGGGTTTACCAGCTCACGCTACGCT
Source organism: Eupithecia insigniata (assembly GCA_947859395.1). NCBI lineage: Eukaryota > Metazoa > Arthropoda > Insecta > Lepidoptera > Geometridae > Eupithecia > Eupithecia insigniata. The sequence goes on along the minus strand of OX402011.1, from coordinate 2,353,501 downwards.
GCCTGCCACTGAATATAGGTAGGTATATAGCGTACTTAAAAGTGTATGTTCCTAGGACCTCACCATCGTTCACACTTGGTACCAACCTCAATTATTTGCAGGATAATCAGGGAAGAAGGTGTGACAACTTTGTGGCGAGGGGCTGTGGCTACCATGACTCGAGCCATGGTGGTAAACGCAGTGCAGCTCGGAACCTACTCACAGGTACCTAGATTTCGGCAACCAGCCCAACAAATTTCCTATGTAGGAACCTACAGGTAGGTAGGTACATAGGAAATTTGCTGCGCTGTTTCACGCGCTGACCGTCTTGAATAATGTCAAAAAGAGTATGGCCTGTCCGTAATATGGCTATTCTGCGCATGAAGGAAAGGGTAGGGGCATAATTTATTGAAAGAGGCTACAAACAATCCAGGAAAAGATGTTCCTTCAAAGATCCCCACAATGACTGGAAAGTCGCGGGGAACCGTGGATGTAGGATGGGCAAAAACCAAGGGTTACACAGAGTCCATTGCGAATGGACGAAGCGAAAAATGACCCTTTCATGTGTTTTAGATTAAGTTTTTCTGTTCTTATTCTTTATTATTTGCTGCAATAAATATTTTTTACTTTATTCAGGCTCGGGAGATGCTCCTGCCTAAGTTGGGCGACGGGTTGCACCTCCACGCCATCTCGTCCATGATCGCTGGCTTCCTCACATCGGCCGCCTCTCTGCCCGTTGACATTGTGAAAACGAGGTTAGTCTGTCGAACTCCTTTGGGTCTTCAGCTTTACATTAGGACTATTTTCCTGTCATGCCGATTTCCGCCCACGTGAGAATCTTGTCCGCGTACGGGCCACCAAAAGCTATAATTTTATATGTTTTTCCTATCACGCGGGTTATACGCACGCAGAACACGGATTCGCTGGAGCAATTATGGTTTCATGAAATCCGCATGATAGAAAAGAGACCTAAAGCCACGGCGGCGGCGGCGGCGGGGCGTATGAAAGCAAAATAGGAAAAAAAAATGCTAGTGGCGCGCGCTGCCGCCTTTAGCATTTTTTTCCTATATTACAATATTATTTTATTCCAGAGGGTATTAATCCCGCAAAACTAAAATAAACAGTTTAAATACGGGATTCGAAGTCGCTTTTTAAACGACTTCAAAAGGAGGTTCTCAATTCGTTGGTATGTTTTTTTTATGTATGTTACGCGATATCTTCGCCAATTATGGACCGATTTTGAAAATTCTTTCACTATTGTATAAAAAATTATCCCCAGGGGATTAGTATTTATTCCGCAAAACTTAAAATTAGTGTACAACTAAGTGAATTTGAAGTCGCTTTATTGTTTTTTAAAACACGCCACATTACCTATTAGTTTTTACAAACATTAAAATTTATTGATACCTCGGACCGTAGCGTAGGATGAATTTTTTTGTGAGTAAACTACAAATTTACAGTTCACGCATTTTTCCCTGTACTTGAGCTATAAGACCTTGTTTCTTGGCAAATTTCAAGATTCTAGGTCAACTTAAAGTAGGTACCTACCTACCTACCCTAAAGGTTTTCGGTCCATGGCGAGAATCAAAAATATTTTTTATGTGAATAAAATATTTACCCTTTTCGGATTTTTCCCTTTACTCATTTATTTAACTATTTATTTGAACGACCTTGTGAACCACAACACAGCCACTTCTTAGCTAAGAACAGATTTTTGGAAATTCGTATTCTAATGGGGTCAAATGTCATTTTTATAAGTTCCGAACCGTAACCGTTGGCCTGTCAAAATTTGTAGCGTAAAAAGTTGACGCAAAATAAATAGACACCGTGTTTCAGGGTTTTTTGAAATTCACACCAGGTCAAAGGTGTGGAGTCAGAGTTAGGCCCAGAGTGGCCTAACTCTGACTTATCAAGAAATCTCAGGAACTAGAAAAGCTGAAATTTTGTTTTTGGTTTACATGGAAACTAACATTATTAGGTACCTAGGGGTAATTACCTACCCAAGTAGCAAGCGAATGAAATCGCGCGGGTCAGCTAATGAATTAATAAAAAATTTATTAAGAACATAAATTAGCGTGTTTTAAAAAACGATAAACCGACTTCAAATTCCTCTAGCCTGACCATGTTTTATAACGTAACAAGTTATCAGCGTTATTTGCGCTAATTTTAACGTAAATAACGAGTTATAAGCCTCTTTTTTTGTTCCTTGCGTTATAAATAACGTGGAGCGTTATTTACGTTACAATTAGCGCAAATAACGCCCATAACGTGGTGGTAGGTTATGTGTTAAAATTATAATATAATCCATGGTAAGGCTGCTAAATAATTAAAATGGGTTTGGAAGTGTTCCGATAGCGCAATAAAATTTATAAAGTGGCGACATCTAATTAAAATTTGAGCCTTAGTTTGATGTGATGAATGAAGGATGACACATGGATGGAACCACGAATTAAAGATCTTAATTGAAATACGAAATAAGAAGTTTCGGTTGACGGATTGCACGAAACCAAAACGAAACAACCCTATGCGTCGGTTAGGACGTGTCACTAAATGACATATAATTGACAATCATTTCCATAGAAAGGTCATCGTGAGATCGAATGGGTCATCCTTCGTTTTACGCGATCCGCGATCCGTCAACTTTGTGATTTGCTTTTCAAAGTAGGGCTCTTGTTTACGCCCGTTGTCATGGAAACTATTTGCCATGGAACTACAAGTCATTGTGATCATATGATTGATTTCAAAAACCTAATAATCGACGTCGAATCCCTTACTTTTACACTGTTTTTAAGTTTTGCTGAATAAATACTAATCCCCTGGGGATAACATTTTTATGGAACCACCTTGGAATCTTTTTCTATACAATAGTGAATGAATTTTCAAAATCGGTCCATAATTGGCGGAATGATTGCGTAACAAACATACAAAAAAAAAGTTAAATTAAGAATTTCCATGAAGTTGGAAAAGACAAGGCGCAAAGCCGTAGGAACATGCTGTACATTCAAAGTAGGTACGTCTTGCTATACCATAAAGCCCATCACAGACGTAGCTATAATATATAGTAATATAAATCATAGCAAGGCATATTATTTTCTATACAAATTTTCGAGTGACCGCACACGCAGCTATAGGTAATTTATATTTCTATGACGTCACCAAGCTCTACTGTAATTGCTTGTATTGCTTGCTTTATAGCACGGTATATTAATATATATTATAGCTACGGCTGTGATGGACTTATATGCTATAATATCAATTACTGTATAGCTTAGTGACGTCATAGAAATTTAAATTATGTAACTCGAAAATTTGTCCAGAAAATATAACTATGCCTTCCTATGATTTATATTATTATATATTAGAGCTACGTCGTTACCACGATTGTTTGGGTATTCAAATGTTCTGTTCCTCTACCCCAGTGGCCAAAAATATAATTAATCCCCACAAGATTGTTTGCACACCTTTATCAGCGTATTCGATATTCATGCATACCCATTTTAGTGGTAGTATCTATTATAAATAAGTTTTGGGTGTTACCAACAAATAATTCTGCTTTCAGGGTACAAAATTCAGCCAAAGGAACTTCTCAAGGGGTAGTACTAGCATCCATTATTAAGAACGAAGGCGTTTTCGCCTTGTGGAATGGTTTCATACCCACGTGGTCTAAAATTGGACCACACACCGTTTTTACTTTTATTTTCATGGAACAGTTGAACAAATTTTACTTAAAAAATATAGCGTAGACCTTTTGCCCATATAAACCATGGAGGACGTACTTAACTTTATAAAAATTAGTCATATACTTTGTGATTTCTTAAATTAGTAATGTCGAGTATTCGTCCGGTATGGTAGTCCGAAAAGGTATATGATGTACACGATAAATACTAGATACACCAACCAAGGTGTCACCTACAATACAATATTTTTGATTATATAAACTGGCAACTAGTACCTGTCAATGTTTTTATAAGTGAAAAATTTCTAAATGTAAGGATGCGTCCAGATTAAGTTATGTACATGTTTATATATATTATGTGATATAAGACGTCCACTGTATTATAATGTTTAATTATAAATAACACATCGACAATGTTATAACATGTGAAGTAACTATGTTTTTTGCATGTATTTTTACTTAATCTGGACGCATCTTACGAGCTTTCTCGAAGACTCCAAACTTCATGATGTACCTGCATATGTGGTAAAGAGTGTACTCGCACAAATAATACATTTATAAGCAGGTATACCTACCTATTTTAGGAGTCCACGATTACACAGAATATAACTCTTATATGAAGTTTTATTTAAACGATGTAAGTACCTGATTGGGAAGTACTGTAGGGGAAGGTGGAGCATAATGGGGACGCTAAGGATAAACGATAAAAGTATCAAAAAATTATATTAAAAGAAACACATAAAACACTACTTTTTGGCAATTATTCTTATAGCATTTGACATATTCTTTGTAAACAATAACATCTAAACAGTTTTTTTTTTTAAATCAACTGAAACCCCATTTTGCACCGGGTCCGGTACTAAAAACGAGCATAACGGGGTAAAGGGGTAATGTGCTATTTATTCTCACAATATAGGCAAATATGAATTTCTTCAGCGTCAGCATCATCAAGGCCGTGTGGGAATGGAACAACGTTCGCACATCTAGCAACCAACCCAAAATTACATGATCACAAAAAAGTTATTTACGTCCACACAATAAAGGCATAGTGTCTTCTTGCTCCTTTTGTGGTCTGGAAGAAGTTTTCTGTGTCTTCCCTTCTTTTTAACCGAGGATCATTCGGATCTGCAAACTCTTTTGGGTTTTGAGAGCCTCTAGCTCATTTTAAAAGGCGTTGAGGTAAGGACGACGGTCTTTCCACATCGAAGTTTTTCCTACTTTGGGATATCGTGGCAACAGGTAGGATAGGCAAGATCCTTTGGGGAAGCATTCTCAAACAGGGATGTAAAGACATGAAAAATTGTGCGTACCGGCGGAGAGTCAAATATTTTGCTTTTTCTGCATGATGTGCCGGGGTGCGGCTCTGGTGTTTTATTTAAATGTTAGGTAGAAAATGTGGGTTCAGTAGACCTCTTTTCCAGGAAGGAAGGAATGGTGGCGTAAGAATTATCTCATTTTGTATAGCTAAAACCATAAAAATACAATTAAACGATAGAAAAATGTACCTAACATAACAGATGGGCATAATGGAGACGGGGCATGATGGGGTACCATTTTTCTATGTCAATAATGAAAAAACGCTGTGCATAGAGTAACTTGTACCGCTATGTCTGTTTAAGTCTGTTTACAATGGAAGAGAATAATTTAAAGTTTTCCACAAATCAAAAAGGAAACGATTGCGTGTTACTTGGATTGCATAGACTGTATTTATCCAACATAAATAAAAGTGGTTCAACTCTATGGAAGTGTGTTAATCGTGATTCTTGTTCAGCGTCTCTTACACGGATACTACGACAAAATCAGCATAAGTGTTCACCATCTTTATCATACAGTAAGAATCATCAAGCTTTTGTAAAATGCAAAAAAGAAGTGTGCGAAAGTTCTGAGCCTGTTATAGACATTTTCGAAGAATGTTTCGTAAAGTGGTAGAAGACTGATGATTCTACGCACCTAATCTTTACAACTAAAAAACTAACGCTATACATACATATACATATGTAGAGCTAGAAAAACATTTTTGAATGTTTGGAAAAAGTTGCCTTTTACAATAATTTCTTACTCTGGCAGGCCGGCACGGAGGAAAAGATTTTTGTATTTGGTACTAAATTGGGCTTAAAACATTTAAATACGACGCGAATCACCAAAATATTTTTGGAGACGGAACGTTCTTCATAGCTCCACAACCATTTTAACGATTATTCAGCATTCATTTAGACTATTACAGCACCAATAATGAAAACTCATATACATGTCTGCGGTTTACATTCATTCGTGATAAGTTAAATATTAATATTACGACATAACTGCGACTATAAGAGAGCGCAAGTCAATGCAGTCAAAGATGTGTATCCGGATTGTGAAGTTTCGGGATGCTCTTTCCATTTTAACTGGGCCGTATGGAGAAAAGGCACTTGAATTAATAAACAATAAAGAGGGTAAACAATTGATTAAATTAATATCCTATTTACCTCTCCTACATGCTAATTTGGTGGGTGTAGGATGGCGTAAAATCGTCAATTTCGGAAAAAAACTCCAGCAAATGAAATATTCGAAATGTATTTAAATAACCAATGGATGTCCAAATAATTGCTCTAGGAAGTTATTAGGTAAATGTCTCGTTACGGTTGAATACCGCTCGATGAAAGTGGAGGGGGATTTTTACATCGTTTTACACATGTGCAGGACGCACATGTGTAAAACGGTGTAAAAATCTAAAAATCGACATCTGCGCATCAAGTTCAGCGCTATTAAACCGTGACGCGACCTGTACATATGCCTATACCTACAAATAACCAGCGCCACAGAACTAATAATGCTATGAAGGGTTCGCATCGTCATCGTTTAAAAAAGAGACTACGCAACTTGCAACTATGCACTTCCTGAAATGCATTGTGCGATTACATTAGACAATGTTTGTAACTGACTTACAAACATAAGAGTAATAAAATTATTTTAATTAATAATTAAAATAATTTTAATTACTTACCTATTTATTTAGTTTAGTTAAATATTTATATTGTGTTTACAGTAGAGCACCAAGGATGGACAATTAGTTTGGTTTGACCAGGTTTGACTCCATAATAAGGAGAGAGAGGAAAACGAAAATTACATTTAATACATAACTAGTAATAATTAGAGATACGTAGCGATAAATGCGAAATTCACGTAATTAATGCGATAAATACGAAATATAATACTTTGTGTATTTAATACTTTTTCGACGATATATTGATGACGATGGATAAATTGTCTTCACATCCAACCCAACAAACGATTCCTACCTGTACATTGGCAAATTATTTTGCCCATCAGTGGTAGCGGCCGTGACCACATGGTCTCTGGACACTAACCCAACACGGAGAGCTTGTCCAAAATACCATTTTTCAGGAAATACCACAGGATGAACTCATAAGTAGATATGTTCATTTCCATAGGCAACTCAATGTGGTTCAGCGAGAAACTCCTGTTAACGTCATGCAGATTTTACTTGCATCAAAGTGTTGCTACATAATGCTAATGTTGTTGTTGAGGATCACGATTACAGGTATACAACATTTTCATAACCCAGTCAATAGTGTAGATGCTGAAAGATATTTCAGTATCTACAATGTCGTCATAAATGACCGAAAGCAAAGACAAGAAAATACAGAGACAACCTCGATGTAATAAATGTTTTGTTATTTTAATGATTAGGGTAATAACGTTATAATACGAGTTTTTTTTTTATGCTATGTAATGCGAAATTTTAGATTTTAAATTGATTTTTTTGCGAAATTTCGGTTTTTTTTGTTGCGAAATGTACGTAACCCTACTAATAGTTAACATTGTCATTATTATTCTTATTATCAATCACTTAAATAAAGAGGGTTCTGATCGACATTTGCCGACTTTCGTTCTTTGCCGACTATTTAGATTTTTCTACTTTTAGTTATATTTTTGCCGACTTCTTCATAACTAGGTAAGTACCTACAGTGTTTTGATTTTTTATTTTTATACTAGCTGACCCGCCCGCCCGCGGCTACGCCCGACCAAGAAAATAAGCTACTCGAAGTACTAATCCTACGCAGACGAAGTCGCGGGCACCAGTTAATATCTTTATAAATTGTACCCTATGTGTTATTCTGTAGCATTATCATGGATTATAACGTAAATAACGCTCCACGTTATTTATAACGCTCCACGTTATTTATAACGCTCCACGTTATTTATAACGCTCCACGTTATTTATAACGCGTTATAAGCGCAAACTTGAGGCGTTTATGTTTTAGGTAGTAATTATATTAACCAAAAACGTCAACAAAGTATATTAGTTTAATATCGTCACTTTTCATCAGGTGAGATTGTGGTCAAACGAAGGTCTATTGTCCATAAAAAAGGGTAAAATGCCTGTCTGGTTTAGCTTCGTGGTCCAGTACTATCCTGAAGGCTGATCAGGCGGGTTGGACACCGACGGTAGAAAGCTGAAGAGGCCTATGATTTCCGTATTCCGGATTTTATCACGTAGAGAAACTCCAAGCATAGCTCTCGCCATAACCCGCTGAGTGACTCTGAGCTTATGAACGAGTTAGTAATAGAGATGAGTCCGGTATTTAATAACTAACTCAGTACCAGTTAGCACGGTCCTGAAATATCTAACGCTATTGTCAAATCCGCATACCGCTAGGGAATAACTGTGCAAAGCGAGCATCGCGTCTAACCGACCGTGAGCCATAACTACCCAACGCTTCAATACCTATACTTACCTAACTATCATCAACGCATAGGTACTAGCGGACCGTTCACCCGTAAAGTTATGTAGCTGCAACAAGTATTTGGTATTTCTAACCAAATCGGTTAGAAATATTTTGGGTAGAAATCAGGACAGGTATAGAGTATTGTAACGTTATTGGGTACCAGTTGGTACTAGCGGTATTGAAACAAAATACCCAACTAATACCCGGTACCTAAAATATCCAATAACTCCCATCCTTACTAACTATCATCTACGCATAGGTACTAGCGGACCGTTCACCCGTAAAGTTATGTAGCTGCAACAAGTATTTGGTATTTCTAACCAAATCGGTTAGAAATATTTTGGGTAGAAATCAGGACAGGTATAGAGTATTGTAACGTTATTGGGTACCAGTTGGTACTAGCGGTATTGAAACAAAATACCCAACTAATACCCGGTAGCTAAAATATCCAATAACTCCCATCCTTATAGTAACCACGTCTCACACATTGATTAGGTTCTGTGATTTTGCTTAGATCATTTATGTGATAAATATCTAAGCGAGCCAGCATCACATTCTCAATCCCAACCTTTATCTACACGACGTAGGTACACCTTTTTATTATGTGTAGGTATTTTCGATACATAGGTTGGTAACAGAATCAGAATCAATAACTTTATTTCTTTAGGCTTGCATAATAAGCACTTAGACAAGTCTAATAGCACTTAGACAAGTCTAATTGTAGGTATACTAATAACCATATTATAAACAGTTATACTAAATATAGTTATTATTTAAAAAAAAAAGAAACAAGGTGTTATTGATTTTCTCCTCAGATTTTTTTAACCTAACCTATGTATCAAAAATACAAAAATGCCACATTTGACTGTACTTAAGCCAAATTCGATATAAAATGTTAATAAACAAACCAAACCAAAAAACAATGATTTACATGCTTCTTGTAGAGCTTAAAATTGTAAGCTATACTAATTGAAGGGAAGATCTCAAATCGTCGAGCAGTGCAGATTGTGCTCAAAAATCAACGTCAATGTTTTTTTAGGTTAAGTATGGACGGTTTGTTTACAAAAAAATCACATCGAATTCGGCTGTAGTATAGATACATTCAAAAAAAACTTAATATATATCTACTAAGTATATATCAACTGTAGTTTATAGTTTCCATGTTTGAATAAATTCTACTAAAGAAAATGAAAAATACGGAAACAATTAACGGAAACCACAAAAAGGATAGGTATATAATGGATAGGTATATAATGGATAGGTATATAATATCTAATAGTATATAAAAAGGATTTGTGGTGCATTTTATATTAAATACAGTTTAAATATTGGCTAAATAGATTATCTTAATAATAAACACAAGTAGGTTGGTAAGGTAAATAAATCCTACTAATATTTATAAATGTCAAAGTTTGTATGGATGGATGTATGAATATTTGTTACTGTTTCACGCAAAAACTACCGAACCGATTAGGCTGTTTGGTATGGGTATAGTTTGGGACCTGGAATAACAGGCTACTTTTTATCCCGATAAAACGCGGGCGAAGGCGCGGGCAGCAGCTAGGAAATAAATAATGCTGGATAATCCACACAGCATCATCTAGCCCCAAGCTAAACAGAGCTTGTGTTATGGGTACTAGGTAACTGATATACATACATAATACAATACATACATATATTTTTTTTATTATACAGAACACTCATAACAAATTTTTGCAGATCATACAAACATTTATCCCAAGGCGGGAATTGAACCCGCAACCTCCGGTGGATCCCCACTCGCCACTCGTCTAATATTAAATAATTACCTATCCCTAGAGAATAAATAAATACTGGAAAGTGAAAAACTATTAACATTTCCTAAAACAATTTATTTGTAGACATTCTCGGAACAAACGACCTGATCTATGTCACAGACCTGCAAATGACCTTATGATTAATTTATGTCTATTATTTGATTGTAATTTTCTTTATTAATAAACCTTATGATTGGGAAATACATATCTGCAGAGCGGCAAAAAATCCAAGTCGAATGGTGTTCGTCGAAAGATGATCGCGCAAAAGCTTTGTCCTTTCACTTTGACGTTTATTATGATTGCTTGTGTCAAAAGCGTCAATTAAACTGTAATCTTCCGATTATCTTTCTGAAGAACCCATGTCTAGGTATTGAGAACTGTAACATAATAAATAAATAATGCTAGACAATTCACACAGCATAATCTAGCCCGAAGCTAAGCAGAGCTTGTGTTATGGGTACAGATAACTGATAATAAAATCACAGAATATATGTATAATTAATCGCTAAAATCTATGTGTGTTCAACAAAAAACTCTTGTTTTAAATATAACATCCAGAAAGGCCTAGAATATATACAGAAAAGATAATATCACAAAACAAATCCCTTCACCGATAGTTGTGAGTATGGTGATCATCCGTAAGCCACCTCCTCGACGATGGTTTCCCAGGAGTCGGTGGAGTCTGTCTCCCATGCTGAGGATTCGTCGTCCAAACCTGGTTCCCCATCGTAGCGGGCCAGCTGGAACAAGATATCAGGATCTAACCCTATGTTCACTCATAGACATGCTTGGTGTTTTGCAGGATACGGTTTAGTCACAATATAATTTGTATGTATGAGTTCACACGTGCATTCGGTTTTAAGATCCGGGGAATAACCGAAACGGGCAAAACTTGACATTCGATTTTGCTGAGAATAAATCTATTTTCTATGTTTTTTTTTTTTATTTTAATACTTGCGTTCACACGATCGTAGATTCGATTTTTTACCGAATGCCGAATAATATGGCGTGTTTTAAAAAACGATAAACCGACGAATCGCGCGGGCGATAAGATTGCGCATACGTCATTACTCAGCACCTGTGAGCCCCATGCAGCCAACTCCTGTTGTGTTTTCATTACTAAGTAAGCTGATATACGATCCCAGAAAAATCGAATTCAGTGCAAAAACGGCGAGTCCAGGTGAGTTTAAAGTTTTTATAGCCTTCTGATCTAATATTTCGTCATTTTGAAACTATGACTGACAAAAACTCTGACGGAATTACAATGTTTTACTTTTATTTGCCATCAAACGTTTGACTTCTGACATTGTATTTCAGTTGCTTTCTAAGAGATGATAGCAGGATCTTGTTATAATCATAAATGGCCAGATGTGTAAGTTTGCGCTCTACGGGGCTGTGTAAGGTTGCGCACTACGGGGCTGTCATCTTACACGCAACTTTTTATTATTGTTTTACAATATGTAAGTATATTAATGAATCGAATAATAAATATTGATCGTTTTATGGTTTTTAAGTAAATAGGTTGTTTCTTTTTATTACAGAATGTCTCGAAGACCACTAAAGTGAATCGAGAACTTTGCTTACGATCAACCTACGATCATCGAATCTGCACGTAAACGTATCAAAGATGGAAAAAGCAAGAGGCATGTGGCGCTGTCTTTAAGGATGGCTATGTTAACGCTAAATGTACCGGTTGCAGCAAGTACAATGTGCCACAAAACTGAGTAGAACCCGAAATTTCACTTCGACAGCCGACTTCTACTGAATGTGTAGTGTAGAGGATGCACATAAGTCTTCAAAGAGCCTATTGTGGAAGACTGGATCGAGTGCGTTAGGTGTCAGGTGTGGTGGCACGTGAAATGCATCGATTACCTAGGTTTCGGACTATTTTATGTCATTTATGACTTGCGCAATCTTGTCGCCCTCAATGCGCAATTTTACACATCGGGAGGTGTAAGATTGGGCAAGTGTTGATCTCTCATTATTCGTGATTTAGGTAAAAAGTGATGATATTTGCTCAATAATTAGTATTCAAGATTGTTAATAATAAATTAAGCTTAAAAATTATGAAAGAAACCTGTGACTACTATTTCGTTTGTTTTATTTTTATGGCCGACTAATTGAAACCTGCGCAAACTTACACCGACCTACCCTAGCTATCCCCTCCGCGTATCGCTCAGCGCTAGACTTACGTACCGCTAATTACACACGGTGGCACACCATTCGGTTTTTTGCAAAACCAAAACCGAATGCCGTGTTAACAGAGCGTTTTGCAGGATACGGTAAATATCCGATTCAGTAAAACCTGACTCCGTGTGAACGTAGCGTTAGGGTCTAAATACTAAACCTGATGCTAAGGCATACAAAGTTCCCCATGACTTACATCGCCCTCTCTCAGCTGATGGACGGTGTGCACTCTGATCTGGAACATCCAAGCGCGGCCCAGCACGGCGGCCGACCCGCTCAGCAGCAGCGGCATACTGAACCGACACTTCCACGCCAGGCCCATGAGGAAGATGAACAGGCTCTTGCGACCTGCCATCCTGGAAATGAAGGAAATTCCGGTGGTACATTATATAGATCTAGTTTGCATCCAGGGGGCCTACTCGGAAAAGGAAAATCGAAGTTTCTTTTTCGTGTTCGTGCAAAACCAACTCTTATGTCCATTGCATAAGATTAGCGTTTGCACGAAAAAGAATCAGAAACTTCGATTTCGTTTTTAGGAGTACGGGCCCTGGAATCGAAGGAAACGGCGGAAAAACAAAACCAGTAGTGTTTCTGATTCGTTTTTGTGCAAACAAATATCTTTATGTTAGTGACGTAGGAGTAGGTTCTGCACGAAGACGAATCAGAAACTTCGGTGATTGCTTGCCGAGTAGGCCCCCTTACCACCAGTTGCTTCGGTCGCGTCACCGAATGATACCTTTCGTTTCGAATCGCTAGAAATAAATGAGCCGATTGATGCAAAAATTATCCAACCCACATCCTCGTCAATTTCGCGTTTTTGTAACCTATGTAATCATTTTAAGGTGGTTTAACATATCAAAGACAGAGTTGATATGTTAAAATATACCATAAACTGATTAGATAGGTTACAAAAACGGGAAATTGACGAGGTTGTGGGTCAGATCATATTTTTTCATAAATCGGTCCAAATGTCAGAATCATTTTCATATTGAAAGAACGGATTGGTAATCCTTCGTTTTGTGCGATCCGAAGTTATCCGTCAACTTCGTACGTGTTTCAAAGTAGTCCTCCAGTTTCCAGTTTTTCATAGGTCTCTTTGTCCTCGTAAAATATATTGTATTCTAGAACCCGGTATTAAAACGACCAAGGTACCTATTCAAAATGTACTTTTTATCAAAGAAAAACTTGTTCAAATTTTAGAAACTTTCATTCATAATTTCATTTGTCTTTCGTCAGTTTCTGAACTCGAATTTAGAGATAGGTAAACATTTTTCGCTGCGAGACGACTTATCTACGTAGGTAAAAATGAATTACATATAATAATACGATTTGCCTAGTAACTGGTAGCAGACCGAGAGATAAACTAAGACTAAGTTAATTATGAGAAGAGTAGATAAGATAATATTAAAAATGACTTTTAAAAACTAGCTTTTATATCATCTAGGACCAATGTGCTTGGGAAGACAAATCCAACGAACCCAAACTCGATCTCGATGGGGTTACGTCATTTCGTTTAGAGGTTCCAATGGCCAAGCCCACCTTCTGTCTCCACCATCAGACCAGCTCGATGGAAACATAACATTGCATTGTCCTTAGTAGGTTGCCTGGAAGAGATCGCTTAAAGCGATAAGGCCGCCCTTTGTACTTTTTTGTTTGTTAGCATTTCCTTCTGTATTGTATTTTGTGTTTGTGCGGTACAATAGTTATCTATATATCTATGCTAAATTTCAGCTCAACCGGTTGAGGATAACTTCTAAAATTCAGTTGCAAGATTTGTCCCACAAACTAATAGGGCAAGTTAACTATATGGACCAGTTGAGCTACCTGTAGATTGTTTGCAACAGTCTGCAGTTAGCTCAATTGTTTCAATTGTAAATACTAGTTCTAATTTGTTTCCATTAATTGATTGTAATTTTCTTCGCTAATAAAGATACAAGTTAAATAAAAGTGGCTTGTAAAAATTAGGTTAGTTTTGCGATCAATATAACGTATATAGATAGAATAACAACACAAAATAACTCGCCTGTGTGAGGTAACTAAGCTTTGCTATTGGACTACATCCTGCTGTAGACCCTACTTCAAACGCTAAAGAATTCATCGATTCAGTTCAGTTTATACTTATTTACGACGGCGCCATGCCGAATATAGTACATAGGTAAGTTGATCTTGATTTCAGGCGCGCCATCACCGTCGTCGTCGCCCGCCACCACGTGAAGGTCGCTCCGTAAACGCTAGGCAGTGAATGCGTTAACCATGTGAAGACAGAATCATTGCAGTTTAAGGCGGTTGCATGCCGCACACTAGCGCCACCACCTATTTTTACTTATTAATCTACTTATCGTTAAGAGCGTGTACTACCTCAAATTGCTTAATTTCAACTTCGCCGGATGTTTATCTCTTCCAAACTACTGAATATTTAACTTTGAAATATTTATATGGTAAAGTTCAGGACTTACTGTAACGTTCATATGTTTCGAAAAGACGATTTCATAAAATATTCTCTATAGAAAAAAAAACCAAAGTTCACTCTTACTTACGGTTTGCGACAATAAATTGTCGCAAACCGTCGCAATTCAATAAATACTTAAAAATAAGCCTTGATACTTTGTACAGCAACAAACAGAATATAAAGGAGACGTTATATGTTTTAGATTTTCAAAATTACTATTATTTATATCGTACAAAAAAAGTTTTTGCGGTCTGCTCTGTCCCGCTCCTATGAACGCGAAATCCTATGCCTATCCTTTTCACACAATGGCGAGGTATTGTAGGCCCTTATGCACAAGAATTTTTAAATATCCAATGTCCAGTTCGTGATACCTATCATAAGCATTTTTTAAATCCCTCTGAAATAGTTTAGTTTCGTATAATTTAGACAGAGAAGCGAAAACAGAGTTCGGTGACCACCAAAGAACTTCGCTATTCTGCTTGTAGGAAATTAAAGAAACTTACATATTTTATGGGCATTTTAAAAAAGCTTATAATTGACACCAAAAACTGTAGGTACATATTTTGAAAATTCCTTTGATTAACGTAATTATAAGAAAAAGGCAGCAGCGGCGCTATAGTTTGAGGCAAGGCATACACCCGCCTTAAGCTCGATTTGCTCATGAGGCCACAATCATAATCTAAAACATTGTCTAATATTCTCTATATTATGGCAATTTTGTTTTCATTGAAATAACTTCGACTTTTCCGAAATCAGCTTACGATGTGAGAGATAAATCCTAACTATAATTATAAATGCGAAAGTGTATTTGTTTGTTCGTTTGTCCTTCCTTCACGCCCTAACTAAGCAACCAATAGACTTGATTTTGGGCACAGAATTAGTTGAAAGGATGGAGAGTATCATAGGTTTTTTGTCCAGTTAAAACATCTAATTGCCATGAGAGATTTACGGGACAAATACCATTTTATCCCCCTAGATATGTGATATTCGAATTTAAAGCGGGTGAAACCGCGGGGAAAATCTGCTAGAGTTTTCCTACTAATATTATAAATTTGAAAGTAACTCTGTCTGTCTATTACCTTTTTAAGCCTAAACGGCTGCAGGGATATTAATGAAAGGAAAAGGTAGGTAGATCCCGGGAACGAACATAGGGTACATGAAAAGCGCGTGCAAAGCCGCGGGCAGCAGCTAGTATATATAAATCATTCGCCGTCAATGTAGGTTCCACAAACCAATGTTCGTTCAAAAGATGCTACTAAGTACCACAATGTATATACATAGTAACATTAATAGAAAAGTCGAAGTTCAGAACAACAGAAAGATAAAATATAGATAAATTATGAATGTAACTCATATTTTATCAAATAAAAAATGACAGGATCAACAAAAACACAAATTGTCAGTTTTAAGCATTTATTATATGAATTGCATTCATAAGACATTACAATTTTCAAGTAAAAAAAGTTTTACGAATCACAATAAGGTTAAGTACAAGCATATAGAGGAAGCACATGTACATAGAAGTTCGTAGTCACGATCACATAAAACTAAACTTGTTATTAGTGTAAATGATAAATTATTATGAAATTCAAGATGTAATTCCAACACGCTATCAGCAGTGACCTTTTGATAAATATGTCAATATCATGTAACATATATTTAGGAAGACAAGAGTTATAGATAAATTCTACATTGTAATATTAATTCTACCGATTATATTTTACTAATGCCTTACAGCCCCTAGTTTGAACAGTCTAGACCAGATTTTTCTATGTCAGAATAGAGAAAATATCGTACATGCTTAAATTAATAAATGAGAGCTGGTGAATATCTGGCGCAGCGCGTTAGCATTCCCATACAGCGAGGCAATGCAGCCAGCGTCTTGGAGACGCTTCCGACTGGGATTGATATGGACCAGTTGAGCTACCTGTAGTTTTTTTGCAGCAGTCTGCAGTTAGCTCATTTGTCCAAACTGCGCTAGAGATGGGCTTGTCTAGGCTGTCCATGCTAAGACTACATATAATGGTAACCAGAATTTGGAATGTTCGAAATAAGAGATTCATTAGAATTTAGTTTTCATCATCATAGTAATCAACATGCTCACCAGGGCTGAAGTTGCTGAGCTTAAGTACCTTTATGCACTTCTGAGCCGTTACCTCTGGCTTCAGCAGCGTGTTCTGGCTCTTGAAAGAGTGGAACACGTCTTTGAGATTATCATTGATGGCCTCAGCCATCACATATTCTACCATGGCGGTTTGCACCGGACCTGGAGAGTAATTAAGCACTCTTATGTGCTTCCTCTCCTCAGCCAAAACCCTAAAGTACATCTCCCTGGCGGCCTTGCCGCTGCAATAATAAGCCATGCCGCTCATTGGCTTGATAGCGCACAACGAAGTGATGTTAACTATCACCAGCCTTTCCTCCACATCCTCGAAGACCTTCAAGAACTGAGTGTTCAGAGCGATGACATTGAAAACATTCAGATCGTAATACTCTCTCAGCTCCTGGACATCCTCCATGCGGGCCGTGTCGACGGCCAAGTTGCCAAGGGAGCCAACATTGTGGAAAATGATGCTAGTGTCAAAGTCGGTCACTTTACGTCCCTTAGACTCGAGAGAATCCTCAATGCAATTGTACAACTCCCCAATATCGGTTTTGGACAGGTCCAAGGCTTCAATGACAACATCAACATTGTTAGAAATGCATTGGGCGGCTGTAATTTTAAGTTCTTCTTCGTTACGGGCTATAAGAAGCATCAAGGAGCTAGGGCCGAGCTGCTTTGATATTTCGATGGAGAGGGCTCTGCCGATGCCTTGGGATGCTCCAGTTAAGATGCAGTAAGTTGCCCCACTGAGGTCGATGCTAGATGCTTCAGCAGCGGCCATGGTACTTACTGTTTCTAGTTATTTTTTTTCTTCAATAAGGCGATCTGCTTCTGTGTCTCCAATTACAGGGTCCAGGTCGCACCCGTCTCGCATCAAGCGATTGATGCAGTCTTCTCTGTAGGCAGCGAGGTTTTCCACCACCTTGTTCTTTGACTTGACTGCTTTCAATTTTCGTTCTGAAAAGCGATAAATAGGAATATTAGGAATATGGGTAGACTGGCATAATAAAGAAGAGACCCGGCAGTTGGTGTTCATAGATTAAATAGAAGTATAGGAATTTAGAATTACTTAAGATTTTATTTTAAGTAGTTTTAAATTCCTATACTTAAGTAATTTAAATTAAATTGATAGAGAAAGGTTGGCCCTAACAAATATTATTCTTCAAAATGGGCTCACAATTATTTTTACATATTTGGATAAAGAACACCTATAAAATTTTAAAATGTTTTATAACCTCCCAAAGCTTCAGGTTTCTGCAATAAAGAAAATGGCTATCTACCTATTCTCTAATGAATTTTTTTCATATGTGGATATCTCAGATACCTGTCGCATTAGGAATTTATGTTATAGGCATTTTTATTCATACAAGTGTCCTCTATCCAAATCTATATAACTTACACTATGCACTGCGATTTAAAAAACAAAATCTGTGTAGTTGCCTGACCAATGTTAGGGCCAAATTTTTCAAACCCCTTACTGCTTCAAACCTAAATCACAAAACATATTTTTTTATCCCAATTTATTCATTATCTATTAAGTATGCCTAAATATTTTTTGAAACACCAATAAAAGATATAGCATAGGCTCAGGCTAGTGTTACCTCAACTACACAACATTACACAAAAATAAACTACACAAAAAATATATATGTTCAGAGTATAAATCTAAGTCACATTAGGATACCATTGAATAGAAAAGACTACAAGTGAATGCCAAGCAGACTATCTACGTAAAATTAGAAGGGCAGCTCTGTTTCATTACGGTTGAACCTACCTAGCAAGAAGTCCGACACAGAGTGAGCGCTATTGTGCAATATTAACCACTAATGTAAACATTATTACCTTGGTTGACTAGGTAGATACTTATTAATAATTAGAACTGTGAAGAAAAACCGCAAATTACAAACCTAATGCAGCGAGATACTCCGCAGAGTCGTCCAACTTCTTCAACGACACGTCCGGTTTGAAATTATCTTCGAATTCTGACCCAACCACTTCGTTATTCACTTCGGTGCCCCAAGGATCCATCAAATTCTGTGAAGACAGACAAATCCTTGAAAACGCAATTAAGCTGACAAAAATCTTGGCTGATAAGCTTATAATGCGAATAAAGCGACATACTTACCCGAAGGCTGAGCGCCAAATACTACTATAATATATTATTTATCAATTTTGAAGCAAAATTTGCCAGTGAAAGGAAAATAATGTGGAAATGGGCGAAATAAGCGATTTACATTGTCGAGAATAAATTGATTTTTGAGATTGACATTGACACTTTGCAGTATTGCTGACAGTAAATTAATACAAAGTTGACATTGACAATAACAACGACGCTTCATCACATCATCAAGTCTACGTTGTTACTCGACGTTTTCACATGCAGGCAGGAAACTAACTACAGTTTTTTTCCGGTTTCTACGTCGAGAAAGATTTTAGAGTTATATGCTGTCGCTCAGAGAGCCTTGCAGGGTTCTCAAGAGCTGTTCGTTGGTTGGCCTGTTGGGCTCTGGTCTTCATAAGATATACTTCGAGGGCTCCAGGAGCTCTCAGCAAAGGGGTCGCCACGGAATTTTTATGGGATAGAAAATTACGTTTAATGTTTGCATAAAAACACAGCGTACGTCGCTGCAGGCAGAAACTAGTTGTTTATTTATTGGTTTGCTCGAGCTTACTTGCACGTGTAGGCACTGTGCGGTGTTCTGTATTTTTGCACTTGGGTCAGGCCGTCAATTTTGCCACATCTTATCCTACTTACATAGGTTATTCACACAGTTATTCTAACAGTAACTTCGTTAATCGATAATTCGTTAGTTAAAAAGTTAACTTCAATAATAGGTAGAGCGTTTTATTCTTAAAAATTTTACGCAAGTTAAAGATAACCATTTAAAACTTATACTGTTTTTAAGCTGAGAGAATCTAATTAATATTATGCTAACAACATGTAATTTTTCGGCAATGATTAGTTTGCCCTTTCATTTACTAATTTTTAACTACACTCGTCAAAATTGTTTACATAACTCATTCCTTAGTTATTTAACTATCCTTGACATATATTTTTTCTCTTTGGCCCTGAAGCGAAGCACTTGAGACGATTTTTTACAACAGGCGGAGCTGGCATTGTTGGCGATTTAGCGCGCGGTGAGGGCATTCTAGTATTACTACCAAATACGCAAAGCGGGTGCGTGAGTCGATATATCATATCGTTAACCATTCGACTCGCCGACAGTCACCGAACATACGAACGTGGTGGGTAATTCAAACAAACAAAATGACAGCATGTCAACGAACGATAAATGTAACGAACTAAAGTTAACGGAAGTTAACAAGAGCGTTAAGTTGAAGTTAAGTTAAAAATTAATCTACTAAGCAGATTGTTAACTTCGTTAATTAAAAAAAGTCAGTTTCCATTACATATACATAAATCTGTTAAGTCACTTAAAAATTAAGGTTAATCCTATTTTTCAAAAACATTTGCCAACCCTAGTAGTGTGCAATGCAATGCATTACCTGCAATATTCATTCATTTTTTATTCCATTAGAAACAAAAAGAAACTTACTATTTGCCGTTTATTGATGCAAGTGCGCATTCTATTAATTCGGCCGTATACCTACTTACAAAAAAAGATAAGTTCTCAGTTGACTCCTTTGGCAACAAAAGATGAAGTTCGCATTCATGAAATTAAAAAATTTACATCCAGCTATCAATATCAAATCCTGTGACGGCAATATATAGTGCATTCCGAATTACGCTAAAATCAATATCATCGCGCTCACACGCGTTCCGTATTATCGTAAGCGCGACAACGTTGTCCCGTGTGACGTAATAGATGACATCATTACATACGCCATTTTGCGATATCAACGACCATGCTACAAACTGAAATCTCTGTGAGCGTGCTGTCAAATCTGACAATTGGGTTTGTTTACTAACGCTTTTTTCTTTGGGTTTTTTCAATATAACATTCGTTTGCAAGTTTTTACAAAGAAATGGAAATAAATATAGAAGACCAAATCAACGGTCGGAGAATAACTTTGATGCTCTCTTTTTGTATTGCAACGAGATATTGACATTGACACCACGACACGACACGTGACCGTGAGCGCGCTCATAAGTGTTCCGAATTAATGTTAGCATTCAACTGTCAATATCGTGATATCTAATTTGGAACGCAAAATATTTTTGTGATCGCTATCAGCGCTGTAATCGTAATTCGGAATGCACCGATAATAACACGATGTCAGTTGTCACACGCTTCAGTGTTGCCGGCCGAAGCTCTGAAAGTTGCCAGACTCAAGGGTAAAATTAGGACTTTATTGACAAAGAAAATAACAATCAAATAATATAAAGAAATTAAACTAGTATTTACAATTGAAACAATTGAGCTAACTGCAGACTGTTGCAAACAATCTACAGATAGCTCAACTGGTCCATATCAATACCAGTCGGAAGCGTCCCCAAGACGCTGGCTGCATTGCCCCGCTGTATGGCAATGCTAATGCGCTGCGCCAGATACTCACCAGCTCTCGGGTCACGCGTCGCTTCGACCAGGCGCTCAGATAATTTTTTGAAAACCCGGAGAGCCTCGGTACCCCACGGACCTAGGGTCTCGACTCCAAGGGGAGCAAATGCGTAGGCTCTGTCGAGACCTGCATATTTGCGCCTCTTGAGATCCTCGGCCAAATCTGCCGCCGAACCAGCCCTCACGGATGTCCTTGAAAGATGGGAAGGCGCAAGTGTGTCGACACATGTAGCGTCCCACACAATAGGCCTGCCCAGCTCCCAAGGGACTAAAGTCATGCCGTCGGGCCTCTTACCATCGTCACGCAACAGACCATTCGGTTCGAGAATAGCTGGTACGTTAGCGGTGACAAAGGCCCGCCAGATGATGTCGTTAAGGCTGGCATGGCGAGATATCCGACCGGCAGCCCTAGTACACGATAATCCGTGATGACCAAGCTGTTCGACAACAGTACCGCACTGGCATTGATGAGGCGCGCAACACCTTGCACCCAACCGAAGACATGTTGCTATACGGAAAGTTACGGGATCCAATAGAGTGCCAGTATTATATGAAGGAAGTGCTTGCAACCAATGTCCTGACTCCCATTTAGAAACGGCCAGGAGACGGGCACGATCTGCAGAGCTGGAGCACGTTTGTAACAAACAATTCCGTGTCAACTCACACAGAGGCCCGTCCCATTGCCGTTGGGACAAAAGAGATTTTGGGGGAGCAGCATCAGGGCAAGCACTATGCCAAGCCATTCGAGCCTCGTCTAAGAACGAAATTTCGAATGAATTTCCAGGTGAGACCAAAGACGGATTTAAAATTTTTTCCACTAAAGAACTAGTGGAAAACCTATTTGCCGGAATTCATCTGTGATGATTTTTAGGTCATTAAAAACTGTGTCCACGTCTCCCCCTATCGTTCCGTCAGGGTAAAATGATTTTCGCCTGAAAATTAACTATAAATCCGTCTTTATTGATTGTGTCATGATTGTGTTCTATAATAATCTGTGTGTTCGGTGCTAAATCTAGGGACACGTGTTTTTTCAAATCGTAAAAAAAATATAGTAATTTCTTATTAATTCACAACATCCAGTCTTCCCATATATATAGCAAATAAGATATTATTATAATTCATATTTGAGGCGGGGGGAGAGAAAGTCGGGCTCTCATAAAAAGACAGGAACAATGCCTTTATAGGTATTGGCGAGAAGAGCGAACCACAGAATTATTCGTGATTATTTTCCTCTATAATGTTTAGGTAATGAACTAACGATAGAAAGACTTGCGCAGCGCAATAGGTACGCGCCTTACTAAGGCAAGGTACCGAAGTAAAAACCTTTTAAATTGAAAGAAAGAGACGCACAATCTGCCTGCACAAACGCATGTGGTTAACTTTTGTGTTTGGGTTTATTTAGGTTTGTCAATTTGCCGAGTAGAATTTTTGGAGGAGTCATGAATGACCACCGTGAACCCCCGTAATCAAAGACTGCACCTGTGCGCTATGCACTAGCCTACGAACAAAAGCATAAAAAAAGTGGCCCAACATACCAAAACGACGGAAATTATCATGGCTATGTCGTTAGTTCGAACAAAACGAACCACTTATGTTACTAGCCATTTAGTTAGAAACAATTCTAAAGAGATAATTATTAATAACTGACCAAATAGATCCGTACGCAGCGGCAACACTGCGTTGCATGTGCTTCTTTCTTCTGCACTAGCTGAGTAGGTTGAGTGAGTGCCGTGCCATTGATCCTGTCCGGTCTGTCTGATGAAACCGAATAAGTAGGTACTTATACCTTTGGGTATACCTACGTGCTATAACCCCATGGATGGGTGCCCAAGGAAATCTTTGCCTGCTAGTATTGATTACTGATTTCTCTCAGCTCTCGGTCTCTAGGTTTAAAACTGCTATGTACCTACGTACTTATACAGTTACTTCTGTATTCAGTAGTTTAGATCAAACCATGATCAAACTCAATATTTTGATTACATCTGACTTTTTTTTTATAAAATAACATGTAAACTGAAAGCAATAAGATCTAACTTCGCTTAAATTCTGACTATTAGCGGAGCAGCAGCGAGCGGTAGACGCAGCTGCTCCCTCCTCCCCGCACCCCGCTGGTAGTTCCCCTCGCCCCTTGCACGCCCCGCGCGTGTCGCGCTGACAAAGTTTAAGCAGTTCAGAACCGATATAAAAATGTTACTTTAAACATGTTCAATTATTTGCTTCATGGAGGCTGTAGGTATTTGAATAATGTAGGATGATTATGGAGGATTACTCTATATTAGTTAAAGGTGTGGCACCTTTATCTAATATAGAGTACAAATTGTGGAAGGAAAATAAATTCTACCCAGTACAAAAAAGCGTATCGTAGAGAAAAAAAACCATTTATAACTTAAAAATCATAGACATCAGCACCATCACTCTACTCACCTACTTACAATTATTTTAACACAAGAATTTTGATCTAGCAATACTTAACATACATACATAACACACTAACATGGCAGGCAGGACATCTAACAGTTTTTAAGGTTAAGTAATAATGTTCATTTTTGTTTGAGCAAGAAACGTAAGTGTTTTATATAAACTTAGCAATTTGCAATTTTGTAATTTTATTTAATGTTGTCCGTGGTCGTATTCATTATGATAACATAGTAGGTATAATATACATCGATATAGGTGCATACATTATGTATTTTTGCTTCAGGTAAAAAATATACAGGTGTCTCATGATGAGTAAATAACCTTGAAGGTGCTTGTGTAGGAGGGGAAGGCCAAACTGTATAAAAATATATCATTCTATAAATATATTAAAACTTGATCTGTGAATGAGTCGCAAGACTCATTTCAGTTTTTGAGTAACAAAAACAGTGAGCGAAATCCATTTTTACTCATTAAATCGTCTTCACCCCTAAACAAACATTATTAAAAGGAAATCTGATCCCAAAGTAAGCAATGCTTGTGTGAAGAAGATTTAAAAGGCATAAATGGATTTTGCTCACTGTTTTTGATTATCATAGACACCTAGTTAAAACTCACAATACCTATTTAATTGTACATTATCCAAATACCAGGTACCTAACTCATAAATCATAATCATGGTCGTAGGGATTGGTTTCGTGTTCAACGCCAACCCATAGCTTGATGTTTTTTTACTGTTGTTTTCTATAATATTGATCTAGTTACCCGGAAAAAAATTGCTCCACTTGTCGATTTTACTCAAGTTTAGGTTACAAAAAATCGTAACTGACCGCTGGTATAATGTACCTACGGAGAAAAAAAGTCGCTCACAACAGTCACAACGAGCAACGACACGGATTATATGTAAGCGTTTCATGCTCGCTGCGAATGGTACTCGTAGCAAGGTCCATTCTGCCGTCCTTATCAAAAGTGCAATAACTCGGTTTTCGCGCCAAAAAGAGTTATTATACATATTCGTGATCAGTAAACCGAGCTCTACCTGTATTTTCTTCTGAGACAGATTTTACGTATCTATAGGCGATCCAGTTTTTTTTAAAAGCATAAACGCATTATAAGGTATTTGGTAAAATAAAATCTTTAGCTGTATTTTTCTCGAAAGTAGCTCGGACCGAGTTATTGCACTTTTGATAAGAACGGCAGCATTACGCTCCGTATAGTAACATCGGCCAGTAACCGCCTTTACGAGACCACAAACTTTCGCGATACGATCCGCATGCCATTACCATTTCTTCCTTCTGGCTATCCATAGTTGGACCCCCGCTTTATGTCAATTTGCCAAATATTCTAAAACATAGGTACCACAAAAACCTGACTTTTACATCATTTTGTTGGAAGTGGTACATCTGCCCGTTTATACTCATTGATTGGCGGTCCGTAGCTCGCGCCGCCATTCTGGATATTTTGACGGGAAGGTCGGTCACGTGACCTGGCGGTGGCGGCGGAGACGAGGGGGCTGCGGGGCGAGGTGCGCCGGCTAGACTCTCCAGTAGCCGAGCCATCCGTCTGCCGCCGCTTCGACTGCGGCCGGTCGCCGGAATCCACGCCCCGCATTCGCGCAGCGCGCCCGCGACTTTTTTCGTGTTGTGTCGGGGATTCGGGTTCGATGTCGTGCGAATTTTTGTATAGGATTTTGAAGGGCTTCGTATGGGAAGAGAATCAAGCGAGCTCGCGAAGATTATAGCTGAAGAATTTTGCGAAAAGAGTGGATCGAGTCTCGGGAGGTTATTTGCGTATTTTAGTCGGTGCGTGCGTGCGGCTGCGGGGCGGCGACGCCGGCGCGCGGCTCGCTCGCCCGGCCCCTCGTCGCGCTGGCCCGGCAGACATGTCGTTCGCTCGGGGTGGGCGAGAGGCGCCTCGCTGCGGGCGCTCGTAGCCGGCGGGACATGGTGGGTGGGAGTCGCGCGATCTCCCGCAGCCCGCCCCGGCCATGGATGTGGTGACGCCGCACATCACCTCCGTACTAAAGACGTACCGCGCCAGCGCGCCGCGCAGCCTGCACGGGCCGGGCACCGGGCTCGCGCCGCGCGCCGCGCCCGACCCGCCGCCGCCGCCGCCGCTGGGGCCCGCGCCGCCACCGCCGTTGCTGCTGGCCGCCGACACGGAGCTCGGCGAGCGCGGCGAGACGCTGCTCGAGGGCGAGGGCATCGCGTGCTTCGGCGTCGGCGGTGAGCGGCGCCTGTGCTTGCCACAGATCCTCACCTCGGTGCTGACCGACTTCACGCTGGAGCAAATCAATCGCGTGTGCGACGAGCTGCAGATCTACTGCTCGCGTTGCACCACGGAGCAGCTGCACGAGCTCAAGTCGACGGGCGTGTTGCCGCGCTCGGCGCCCTCGTGCGGGCTCATCACGCAGACGGACGCGGAGCGGCTGTGCGCGGCGCTGCTGCACGCGCCGCTCGCCTCGCGCCCGCACAAGCTGCCGGGACCTAGGGTATACCACGAGTGCTTCGGGGGCGCGCGCGGCGTGCTGGCAGCAGCGGCAGGGCTGGTGCAGTGCCTGGAGTGCCGCGCGCTGTATGCTCCGCGCCGGTTCGTCTCGCACTCGCACGCGGCGGAACACCGTACCTGCCACTGGGGGTTCGACTCGGCGCGCTGGCGGCGCTTCCTGCTGCCGGCGGAGGAGGACCCCGATAAGGCCAAGTGCGCGGCGCTGCTGGACGAGCTGGCGGCCCGCGACTCTTCGCCCGCCGCGGCCCCAGCACCCGCGACCTCCGCCAAGCACCAGCCTCAGCTGCACGCAGCTGCAGCGCCGCCGCTCAAAAGAAAACAGGTAAGCCACCCATTCCTCATCATCAGCTTAAAGTATACATCCGCACATGCCTCCCTTAAACAAAGAAGGCTTTGCCGTAATCACGACACCACTCTGGGCAGGTGAATTGTAGATAATTGCAGAGGGGGTTATAGTTTAAACATGTACAGAAGGTTGCTGCCCTTCCTCTGACTTTTTCATTTGGCTCTCATTATTATTCGACTAAGGGATATATTTGCTTAAGATTTATCAGATCAAAATAAGAATCTGTTCATGAGTCTATTAGAATTTTGTAACAGAATCTTATTGGACTTGTGTTAAAACTCATGATCTATTCATTCGCAAGGAAGATGAGACTATGATGTGTTTAGAAGTTTAGAATAATCCCATCGAGTGCACCCCATGTACCTACCTACCTACTTGCAGTTTTTCCGGAGTATACTTTCAAAGGATACATGCTCTCGTAAAATATCGCACACTTAGGTACCTTTTCGTGACAGAGATTCGTCTGAAGACAAGGCTATTTATCGGTTTTTGCCGTAAAAGAGGAATAACTTAATTCCTCCGTATATTGACCTTTTCTAAGTATAAATTTATCGTAGGTAAGTATTTACGGAAATAAAGAATTTCTGATGTTGCTTTTTTTTATAGAATAAGATTAAGAAAATCTTTATTTGTAGCTGAGATACCTACAGACTAGGTAAGTTGTTACAGTTCTAAATACTACTAACACCATAACCATAAAAAATAGGTAGGTAGGTAGTTAAATTAAAAACTTAGGTCTATAAACTATATTCTGTCAGGTACACAAACACTGTACTGTGTCACTGTGGTAGGTAGATAGAGAAAAAAATTATCTTCAGTTGTGTAAATGTTCTGTCAACTTTCGTAAGAAAATTGGTTCTCTTCTCTTGAGAGAAAAACCGTCAAAAAGTTACATGATGATTGATCATCATGTAAGTTTTTGACGGTACTCGATATTTATCACATGATATTTAATTCCCGTGATAATGAGTAGGTATCACTCGATAAAGTACCACGTGATACGCAGAATTGGCCCCCTGGACTAAGTTACCTATCGTCTATCGTACTACGAGTACGTAAAGACTGAGTGTGAACTGCCACACTGTTTACTACAAAGTTTGCGTAACTTTATTTTCTATGGAATTCCTATTTTTAAAACTTCCCGCTTGGAGCGCTTTTCAGGAATTCCATAGAAAATAAAGTTACGGTTTGTAGTAAACAGTATGGCAGTTCACACTCAGCATACTTGGCTATTCAAAAACTCTGTTTCCGAGTATCGACACGGAATCAGATTCGCGCGAATTTTAAATATTTTGGCAGTCTTTACTTAATATTTTCTGCGTTCTGCAAGGAATAAACATACCAGAAAAGTAGTTTTTCACTAATCTTAGAGCATTTTCTTTGAACCCATAGTCCAGTCATTATAGTAACTTCACCTCGGAATTCGAGATACCCAACCGTAAGTCTGTAAATACTTGTATATTGACACTCTAAAAGTTGTCTCAAAACCTACATATGGTAGGGTGTAAGCAACTATTAAATTTCAAGGTCAAAGGTCACAAAAATCGGTTTTATGCGCTTTTTTTGGAAATATCTCATTTCCTATGGGTTTTTTGCTATTTGTATTTATTATCAATATTGTAGAACACAAAATTCTTTACAAATTTTGTTTAAAAAAAATTTTTATACTATGAACCGTTTTCGAGATAGAGGGCGGAGAGCGCGCTGTCACGCTCTCCGCGCACGAGACAAAATTGTTTGTGTATTTCACCCCGAACGCCCTTCAAACCGACAAACGATTACGATTGGTAATCCCACTGATAAGGAACACGTACCTAAGTCTATGTGACTAATATATGCGACTAAATTTCAACTAAATGAGAAATATTAAAATATGCCAAGATAAACACAATTGGACTAAATACAAGGTTCTTATTTTTTTTACTTATGATGAATACAAAAAAAAACAACTAAAAGTTATATAAACCACTAAAAACTATCACATCACATGTACATGCTATGTAGGTACCTACATTAGCACACAGATCCCCTAGTACTATCCAACGATCATATCGCTCATCTACCAGATATCGCTTGAGCGATAAGACCGCCAATTGTAACTTAGTTTTAAAGGTATTTTTTTGGATTTTTGTTTTTTCCCAATAAGTGTCCAATAAAGAATTTTCTATCTACGAGTATCTACCCACTTAATATATTCTGACTTAGAATCCTAGATATATTTTTGTAAACAATGAGGTTAACAAAACCATATAAATATTAGTGGAAAATACTTTATGACACAGGTATCATCGGAACAATTCTCAAAAATTCCGAAATAATTTTTGGTTTTGAAAGCTTTCATTCATCACTTCTTTCGTACTCCGATATATCTTACTCTTTCACGCAAAAACTACATTAGGCTGAAATTTGGTATGGGTATAGTTTGGGACCTAGAATAAACTTAAAGGCAATTTTTTATCCCGATAAAACGCGGGCGAAGGTGCGGGCAGCAGCTAGTTATAAATAAATCAGACATAAAAAGACTCTGTTTTGTCTTCGTTGCAGTTATAATTCCACATTAACATGTTTCGCGAAAACAACTTTATCAGATAGATAAATAGTTATTGAGTTTGATAGCGTTTATTTATCGTCCTTATCGCGGTAGGTCTGACTGAAACACAGACATCTTGTTATTATATTCTGAAGATATCACATCACATATTACGTAAAGGCAAAAGTTTGTATGTATGTACGGGGAATACACCACATTGAATTGTTTTGTTATACCTCAAAGGGATTAGGCACCGTTTCCGATGCAAGCTCCCAGGCGGCTTGACTTCTTCCGACACTTATAATTTTCAACCAACTTACAAAAAACCTTGACACATTATATACCTAAACCTTCCTCATGAATCACTATATCGATTGGTGAGAACTTCAAGAAAATTCGTTCAGTATTTTTTTGTGTTTATCGCGTACAGACAGACAGACGCGGCGGAGGACTTTGTTTTAAAATATGTAATGATAATTAAAAACAGGTTAGTTAGTGCCTAGTTGTATCTTTATAATTAGAATAGACGAACCATGGCGCGTTATATACTATAAAATTTAATGTCATATTAACCGAGACCGCCCGATGTTTCCTAATGTACCTTACTCAATATTTGGGAATAATCATTATTAATAATTTGAATGTTTTGAATAAACTAAAGCAGACTTCAATTCCTTAATTTTAGATAGATAGATAGATTTACACCGTTTTTATGTTTTGCGGGACTAATTCCTTGAAAATGTATGGGACCTCGGGATTCCCTATCTATACTATATTATGTATACAACGAAAGAATTTTCAAAATCGGTCCATAATTGACGGAGAAATCGACGAACATACATAAAAAAAACATGCATACAACTAAACATGGAACCTCCTACTTTTTTCGAAGTCAGTCAATATATGCTATATGCTAGGTAGGTACTTGCATGTTGTGGATGGCTTATCAGACAATTTGTAGAATGTGCAGACTAAACTAGAGGAAAACCAAAACATGCCTAGATGCAAGCAAGGTAGATGCTGATGGCTGCTGCCCCCGGCTTCGCACGCGCTTTTCATGTACCCTATGTCCGTACATACGACATGCAAGTACCTACCTAGCATATAGCATATATTGACTGACGGACGTAGATGGTATCCTGGGGACGGCCCCAGGATACCATCCTTGCCAAATTTCATTAAGATCCGTTTAGCCGTTTAGGCGTGAAGATATAACAGACAGACATATAGACCGAGTTATAAAATTTATAATATTATATAAATTATCATATTATGTATATAATAGTAGGATTCTAATAATCCCCTTACATAATCCCTTGCGAAGGGGATTTCTGGAGTTTTTGTCCAGAAATACCCTGCCAGCTCAGAGAGAAGACGCAGGGCATTTTGGACAACAGTTCCAGAAATCCCCTGATCCAACGAAAGTATAAAAAATTTGAGGACATCCGTAAGGGCTGGTACGGCGGCAGATTTGGCTGAGGATATAAGGAGGCGCAGGTCTCGACAGAGCCTACGCATTTGTTCCCTTTGGCGTCAAGACTCCAGGTCCGTGGGGTACCGAAGCTTCACGGTTTTTCAAAAATGTATTAATTAGTTTCTGGTCAATGCGACGCGAGACCCAAGAGCTCGGCGCATCAGCATCAGCATCGCATCAATATGGATCAGCTTCCTCTTGATTTTTTGCAACAATCTACAGATAGCTCAATGGTTTCTATTGTAGATGGTTTATCAATTGGCCTCTATTCTATATGATTAAATGTAAAAAAACGTGATGTATTTGGCGCTATAGCCGCTCTGCTACTGGTATAGTTGCATGTCAATTCACCATTTGACCCCTCTAACAGTTCAACTAAATCTAATTCTAGAGTGATTCTCCATCGATTGCTGGAATAGATGATGTGTGTCTGATCGAAATACATTGTTTAGTTCAGTTCCATTCGATCCGATAGCTGTAGCCATCAGGTTATCGATAGGTAACCGATAGGTAGGATAAGACCATACCGTTGGATACAACGGTATGGTCTTATCTCCTGTCTAAAGATTTTGGAGTAAACAAGTAGATCACTCACACTCTCACATCTGGTTTCTAATTTCAAATGACTGATAATAAATTAATAATGCTGGACAATCCACACAGCATCATATAGGCCATAAGTAAGCAGAGCTTGTTTTATGTTATGATGGATGATAATGATAACTAGCTAGGCCTGCGCCTTATATAAGCCTATATGTTAGTCCAGGTCCCAAACTATACCCATACCAAATGGGTATTTGGTATGGATGGGGGTCTGAGTGGGTACTCAGTTCAGTAGTTTTTGCTTGAATGAGAAACAAACATCCATACATCCATACTCACAAACTTTGACATTTATAATATTAGTAGGATTCTCTTTAGTTGTTAGAGGTAGCAACCAATAAAGAAAGCCTATATATATTTTATTCAGTTAACGGCGGCGTCTGCTAGACAGTTAAACGAACTGGCACCTATGTATGTTCGTTGCTTGCTACCGCAATGTTAATAGCACTATCAAACTCTTACATTTAATCTTAACAATAATATCGCAGATAAAATGTCCCATACAGCATTTAAGAGCTACAAGTATGACCTATCATGATCCAAATTTATTTGGGAAATTTTTATTTTATTTAACAAACAAAATTTATTTATCTTTAATGAACATAATAATTATATATTTTTTAATTGACTTAAATAAATAAAATTACAATCAAAGAAAACAAACAAATAAACAGTGCAATAAACATGCAACAGTCTGCAGTTAGCTCAATTGTAAATACTAGTCTGTATTTACAATTCAGCTGGCTGCAGACGGTTGCAAACAATCTTCAGGTTTGTCTTTTTAGTTATAATTTTATATTATAATACAGTAGTTCTTTACCGCATTGTGAGTGTTTTGATGTGGCTTTCAACCACGTGCTTAGATTGCATGCACACTAGGAGAAATTAAATGTATGCAACAATGTTACCAAGCAGTCAGTAAAAAGATTATCTTAATTGTGTAATTCCACTAAAAGCCTATAATTTCCCAACCAACCAATGCTTTTTGCATCAGCCAGCAGTAAAAAAGCAAAGGGATACCGAACAGCCCAATCTTAGAAAACTAACCGACAATTTACTTGCCACACTGGCCACATTAAACGATCTAGCATTATAGACGAAAGGAAAAGATATCCTATTAGATTCTGATAGGTTATCTTCGTGATGGGTGGTGAAGATCAAGAGCACAGAACAATGGCTGCGTCTGCGCATGTAATTACGCGTGCGTGACATGCAGAGCTAGCAAACGACGCATGAAGACTCTCGTAGACCAATCGTCTGCTACCGAGGCATGGCATGATGGCTTGGTAATTTATTTGCTGCGATACCGTTTACACTTTGCATTGCTCTCGATCGCGTAATTGCGTTTCTTACCATTTTAACCGACTTTGGAAAAGGAATAGGTTCTATTTTCGGCTGTATGTATTGTTTTTTTATGTATGTTCGTAGATTTCTCCATCAATTATGGACGGATTTAGATTTTTTCTCTATTGAATAGATAGAGCATGATTGCGAGGTGTGACCATAAAAAAATATTCCAAGGGATAAATATAGATTAATAGCTGACCCGACAGACGTTGTCCTGTCATTCAAGTCAAACAACTGACAGTTATTTCAAACGTGCTTAGCAAAAAGTGTATAACGCTGGGGCTGAGGTTACATCAAAAAAGTTTATAATAAAGGTAGTCCAAGTCTTTTCTAAGGTTCTGCGCTATTTTTAGATTTAAAAAAAATAACAAAGAAATTACAAATACATTACAATCTAATTATAAAAACAAATTAGAACTAGTATTTACAATTGAAACAATTGAGCTGCAGACAATCTACAGGTAGCTCTGACATGACAGCAACTGATCCATGTTATTAGTGGCGAAGGCGTCCCCAAGACGTTGGCCATATTGCCCTGCTGTATATCAATGCTGATGCGTTGCGCCAGATACTCACTGGCTTTCGGGTCACGCGTCGTCGCTTCGACCAGTTGCTCTGGAAATCTTGTTTATCTTGAGGTACACAAACCTTAAATATTTAATGATTATCTCAAAGTCTGTTATCATTATCCGCAAATTATTGAAATAAGGCTTACGAATATCCGCTTCCTTTGTTCTCAATGAGGTTATCGTCGCTGTAAACGGGAGTTGGCAACACTAATCAGTGCCCACGTAATGTTTACCCAGCTTTGAGGCAGGGCAGGCAAGACATAATCGTCAAAATGATAAGAATGATAAAGATTTTATCAGCTGTAAGCCCAGGAGCCTCCACTTATTCTTGAAATTTTATTATTTTGACGATAATACCCAGCGGAATTATATGTTAATCTACTGAAGTAGGTAGCGTAGAAACCCGTTTAGGTAACTAATTTCATGCAAGGAAACTCATATAGTCGTATGGAGGAGGCCTTTGTCCAGTTGTGGATATGTATGGGCTGTTAATGATGGTGAAAGTCATAAAAATTGTCTGCGTTCATTTATTGTTATGAAATAACTAAAACCCGATTTGGAATCCCTTAGCTTTAAACAGTTTTTTAAGTTTAGGGGATAAATACAAATCCTCGGGAATAATTATTATTTTTACGGGACTACCTCGGGATCATTCTTTATATACCTACCTATACAATTGCAAAAGAATCGTCTAAAACGGTCCATTATATGACTAAGAAATCGACGGAAATACAAAAAAAAGCGTACATAGAACCTCCTCCTTTTACGAAGTCGGTAAAAAACCAGTTGGTTTGTGTTTTGTACCTCGTTTTAACATACAAGTTTTCTTCATACAAAAATGTAGGTATCTTGCACTGCACACCTGCAATTACCAATTACGATGCCAAGAGCTCCCGGTCCGTACTGAATTACTAATTTATTTAAGTTTACCTCCGTTTTCATTAAGCCAGGCTGCATCCTGTCGTTTATATTACTTCTGTCCTTGATGTTCTATCCTATTTAGGTACCTTCTAGTACCAACATGACGAAATTGACGAACCTAGGTCCAAGTGGTATTCTAGCTTTTGCAAAATCCAAGAACTCTTTTGTAGACAACACTTCGGTCCGCGCGATTAAAAATGTTGAGGACCGAAGTGATACTTACGCCTTTATTTCCTTTAGTTAGATCTTCAAGAAAACCAGGTAACGTCAGAAAATTACAAAAAAAAGAAAATAGGAAATAGAGTGATGATCACTCTGAAATTTAAATCTTCAAATCTACCGATTTTAATGCGTTTTCCCCGTTTACAAAAATGTAATATAGGTCTCTAGATCAAAGACGTCAAACAATCTAAAGGTTTCAAAAGAGACTGCAATGCATAAAATTTCTCATCTTTCTTTAACAGTTAGTTACCATAATTATTAGTTATCTGCAACTGGAAATGCATGCGACCTGCAAACTACAGCCCGTGATTTCAAGGAAACATTATATGTATATGTTACATACGTGTGTAATTTTCGCCTTTTATGAAAACCGAAATACAAACTAGTAGTCCTACTTATATTAAAAATGCCAAAGTTTGTATGGATGGATGTATGGATATTTGTTACTCTTTCACGCAAAACTACTGAACCGATTAGGCTGAAATTCGGTATGGGTATAGTTTGGGACCTGGAATAACATATAGGCTATTTTTCTCCCGATAAATCACAGGCAGCAGCCAGTTTTTTAAAATTTCGTGAATTAAGAAAAATATGCACTGCTTGTTAGATTGTCTAAGAAAATACAGAGGCTATTTTTTATCCCGATAAAACGCGGGCGAAGTTGCGGGCACCAGCTAGTATAGAATATAACATCGACATTAAATATATCTAACATAGGTATGTATAGCGTAATTTGATTTAGAAGAAAACTAAATTGAAACAACAGAAAGAAATTAGAACTAGGCTTTATGTATAGTTCGTAAGCTTTTGCACTCGGGGTAATCTCAAAGAAATTGGATGAAATACATTAAAAAAAAATTACGCTTTACTGAGCAACGGCTGGCACCTCTCTTCAAAACATCTAAATGTAACTTTAGACAGAGTAGGATTGGATAAACTTCTGTTTCCTCTGTTAATAAAAATATAATAAATAATGCTGGACAATTCACACAGCATTATCTAGCCCCAAGCTAAGCTGAGCTTGTGTTATGGGTACTAGATAACTGATATACAATATATTACAGATAAAGATATTTATTATTATATGTACACAGAAAATGACCAGAACACCCTGAAAAAATATCTGCAGATCGTACAAATATTTGTCCCGAGGCGGGAATCGAACCCGCAACCTCCTGCGTCGCAAGCGGTGCTGTAGGTGGAGCTAACGGCGCTAGAGCGCGACGAAGTCCCAAAAATGTTCTACTTGATTTCGTGGCGCGTTGGTTAGCGCAATCCCGTACTTAGGAGAAGGTCGTGGGATCAAGTCCAGCCGATTAATTTTCTTTTTTTGGTATATATATCATTTTATTTCTTTGAACAAGTATTTACAATTGAAACACTTGAGCTAACTGCAGACTGTTGCAAACAATCTACAGGTACCTCAACTGATCCATATCAATTCCAGTCGGAAGAGTCCGCGTCGACACACACACAAAAGGCATACAGTGCTATAAAATCAGACGCCCCTGTTTTAATTGCCAAGGAACCCGCAACACGTAAACCCAAGAAGAAGAAAGAATCTGAAACCTCTGTTACTTCTATCCTCTTTTAAAGCCTATGGTACAGAAAATATCAGCACTGCCATCCTCTAACTAGAAGGCCGTTAACCCATAAAATGGCGCCTTTGACTTTTGTTAGTGGAAACGGATATAGTTCAAAATTCTCTATATTTCCGTCTAACAACCATTCCAAAATTCCAAATAGTTCCAGGGATATAAAAACTTCGTTGGCAGTTAAGTGACAGAATTTTTGACTTGTCCTATTATTTAAGTTGAATTAAGTTGATAAGAGATTTTCATTAAACAGGATATAAAATAAGAGAAATAAATAAATCTCAGTCGACGTGTTAAACGTTTTTTGTCGATTTCTCTAAAACTACTTTTTGGGGTTAACGGCTTTCTAGTTAGAGGACGGCAAATCACCCAAAATATCAAAAACCATTCCTGGCCCCATCACCTCGTCCCCATAAACCAGCAATGGAAACCAGCTATTGGCAGTTTGGCAGCGAACACAAATTCCTACTTAAAACAACGTGGGGCAGCCGTTATCACGAGTTTATACATTTGCAAGGCACTACTATAAAACCGGCAATAAAAGTCTGTATGTCGCCTAGCAATCTTAAAATCTCGGCGTGAATAGCATCCGAGGAATGCAAACTATTCACTTGTACAATAAAGATTGCAAATTGAGCTTCAGCTGTTGTGGGCTGTAGCTCGTATTTTTCAGATTAAATTAGCTTTCAAAGTTGATAAATAATATGCAAATTTTATTACTTTGGCTCTCTCTCCCTAAAAGGTTTGCTAGAAAAGAAGTTTTTGTTAGCTCGCCGTTGTTGCCATCATCTTTCTATAGTTTTAAATTTCATCTTGAATTTTCGTGGATTAAGAAAAAAAAATGCACTGCGGGTATAGATTGTCCAAGAAAATGCAGAGCATCAATCTGCAAATTGTAGATAAAAGCGTACAGTCAAGGCGCGATCCTATTGCTATCCGGTATTCTCGATAGAATTGAAATTTACTACCCCGTTTATTATAGCCCGTGTGTGTGTGTGTGTTTGTGTGTGTGTGGAGAGCCTTAGGGCACTTCTATTATCGGACAACAGAATCTAGAAAGCATTGAATTAATTTCAAATCATCTGTTTCCAATTTAACAATAAGCAAGAGCTTTGTAGGTCGGATTGTATTATGTTTTGATTTGGAAATCAGCTTCCGAAGTAATTTTGGGAAATGTTCCCAAAATGACTCCGGAAGCGTCTTCGTACTGCTTCGGTACTGCTCTATCTGGTGCTTGTTTCTCAGCATCATAGATCTCACCTTCATTGATTTACATACCTGTAATGTGTGAATATAGTATGTATATATTTAGTTTTTTCAAATAATCCTCCTACAAAAACCCAGCTCACACTGCTATTAGCAAGCGTGAGTCTTTAGTCACGTCCGCAAGTCCTCACGGCATTCCTGGTGTCTTGTTGATACTGCTAAGTAGTACACACTACAACTTGATACTATAGTTTACTTGCATAGTTGCATTATTTATAGTATCAACATTCTTAGGTACGTCTGCTTTCTTGTGGATCCTGTTCAGTATTAGATACCTTTGTACAGGGTTATTGTTCAATAGGGTGCCGACAGTAACTAAATTCACAAAATTATGTATTTACCGAATTATACCTGAGCCATAGATTATAAAAGAATTATTATATTTTATGTTTTGATCGAGATTAATTATTATTTTCATAAAATAATACTACAAAATACAGCAATTCGCCATGACACGTTGAACACCAATCAGAGAATACATAACTGTGACGTCATGCCGTCACATTATGTAATGTAAAGGCACAGAATAGCTGGTAAAGCTTCTCTTGAAAATATTATGATCATTCTGTATCATCAGATGTTCGTGCATCTATGACGTCATGGACAGCCGCCACGAGTTTTGTAGCGTTTTTGAGCGATTAGAAAATGCATTTTTAAAAGCTGTATTTTTCCTTCGATGTCTATTTTTTTTTGCAGAAATATGATTTATTTTGCATTCAGTAGATGTCTAAAAATATCACGGTGTAGTTTCTCAAAATCAGTCGTCATGCCTATTACTGGCAACCTTTCACGGGCTAGTTTTGAACATAATAGCGAAATACATTTTATGTATCTACTATGTACTTGTATACTTAGTAAGTTTACTAAGTATACAAGTACATAGTGGTGTTATACGAGTAGATTAGATTCTATATTGTCGTGGCGTGTCATAGATAATTGACTGCACTCCCAGCAACTCGTTTGCACCCTTTTGAACTCTCGTGTACTCCATTTCGTACTCTCTAGTTGTGCATTTTGGCGTTGGCTCTTCTGCTATTGGAATATCTTACCCTATTCCTCGTTTATTTAGTTTTCTTTTACATAGTCATAATAGGAAAGTAGAAGAATTGGACTTAAGAAATTAGAGATCGATGTCTCCCACTAATCGAATCTTTCAAAGAATTAGATGATTTTCGAATAAAGTATCTCTTGCTTGGTAGAGTAGAGATTATACGTAGTAAAGATCAATCAAAAATTTTAAAGTCGACTGAACGCAATTGAATTCTTCAATGCCATTAAATCTATGGGAGAGAGGGAATGGCAGCATTGCTAACAAATCTACTCTACAACGGTAGAGAAGTTATCTTTATCAATAAACGAGTTATTTTATATAGTTTCCACCTACATAGATTTAGTATAATAGGAGAATAGGCTGATCAACCGGAGATTTTGGACGATTAGTCTATTTCAAATTTGCATTCTGATACGCACTTCCCCTGTACATGATAATCCTTCTATTAATGTTATTTATTCATTTCAGATAATATAAAGCCATTAACATTTAAATCATACTAACTACACACAGTATAATTAATTAATCAAAGGGAACCAAATTAATAAACGGTCAAAGAAAATGTAAGAATTAATATGAAACTACAAAAACAGAAATTAACATTTTATGAATCAGAATTTTCAATTTCAGAGATCCTAGAACATGTTCTTTCTGATGTTTTTCGAACATACGCGATCTGAACATGAACACGACAGCAAACTGTGAAATTGGACCTTAGTTGTAACTACTCACGGTATAATTGTTCAAAGGAAAAAAATCCATAAAATATCAAAGAAAATTTAAAAATTAATAGAATCAGAATCAATAACTTTATTTCTTTAGGCTTACAAAATAAGTACTTAGACAAGTCAAATTTTATACTATAAACATAGTTATTATTATCAAATAAGAAATAAGGTGTTATTAATATTCTCTTCACTTCAATTTTTTGTCCAATATAGAATTACACTAATAAAATTACAATTTATGATTAAAAAAATTGTTACAAAACAAACCAGACGATGCGACATCTTAGAACATGTTCTTTTGAAGGTTTTTTTTAATCTTACGCCATGGGTCTAAACACGTCAGCAAACGGTGTAATGAAATGAAATAGATTTATTGTAGAAAAATACGTACAATATTTTACTTGTATAACTAGGTTATTTTTTGACTATAAATTTATTTAGTGTCCTAAAAACATTTTACTAAGAGCAACCTTCGGAGTTTTTCTAATTGCAACAGTTTTGGCTCGTTAAATCAAAACCCCATCACTAGCAACTACTTATTTGCGGGTGCTCTAAATGGGAATACTTCATTTAAATTCACTAGTAGGCAGTTCTCTTATGTCTTTTATGAGAAATTGGACCTTAGTTGTGTGTTAAGATATAGGTCCCTTTACTAACGGCGATAGACTGGCATGGCAGCCTGTCACGAGCTATGCTAATGATATTGCAAAGTGGGCATGTATCAGCATGAACTATGTGCGTGCCTCTTAGTTAAAGTATCGTTTTGTCTTCTAATTAGATACTAGGACTTCTACGAGGTGCAGATAAGCCAGTGTTTTTCTCAAAACTATGTTTAGAAGAACCGGCAAGCGCTGGGGTAAACGTGTTTTAGAGCGGAGACCGCGACTCTGCAAATATACTGTAGAACACCCTCCAACGAGGTGGGATGACCATCTGAGAAAGACTGCTGAGAGATGCTGGACGCGGACGCTATGACGCTCATTTGGGGAGGCCTTTGTCCAGCAGTGGACCAGTATAGGCTGTAATGATGTTATACAATAAAGCTTACAATAAGGTACAAGTTTCAACATGAGCCCGGGGCACTGCAATTTGGAATACAATTTCCAATTAACAAAATAACATTTTGTCATGTAGGTACTTTCAAATAGGTAATATATAACAAATAATATGAAGCATATTCGACTAAATGTTTCTTAAAAATTTTATAACTATATTTTACATACAGGTCCATAGATTCAAATATTTACAATATTTATTGATTTCTTAACTTAAGTAGGTTCCTAACTTATTTCTATGTTTCAAAAAACGACGTTTAGAAAAGGTGCATTTCCACTCGCCATCTGCCCTGTTTGGATCCAACTAAAAATGTCTTATTCGTGGTTTATCTAAGTCTGTATCTCATGAATGCCAATCCCACGAATTTCAATTTCAAAACATTTTTATAAGTTTACTAGCTGACCCGACAGACGTTGTCCTGTCATTCAATTCAGTTGACTGACAGTTATTTAAAACGTGCTTAGCAAAGAGTATATAACGCTGGGGCTAAGGTTACATTAAAAAAGTTTATAATGGTAGTCGTTAAGTTTTCTTGAATTAAGTTTCTGCGCAATTTTCTTATTTTCTTTAAATCCAAGAACCTTCTACGATGTATTAGAAAACGATTAAAAATATGAATGCAATCGGTAAAGCCGTTCTCAAGTTACAGCGTAACCAGGAGAAATATGGGTACATTTTTAATATTATATCAATTAAACACACATTTTTATTGTGTCATTTTTTTTTAACAAAGTATGAAAAAAAATAGAAGTACCTACAGCTTGATTAATAAGTATAGTTTCATGTGCCATACATAGATCGTTTCAGGTGCATTTTCATAGATCGAACCCCTTAAGTCCTAGTAGTAGGTCCAAAACCCCTTAGGTGCCTTATATATAGTTTATAGATGGAACCCCTTAAGTTCTCGTAGTAGGTCCAAAACACCTCAGGTGCCTTATACAGTGCCTTATACATAGTTTATGTCGGTCCAAACCCCTTAGGTGCGTTAGGTATACATAATGTGTTTAAACTACTAATACTGCACAACTCATCTAGATTACTCATAAAAGTCCCAAGCTTAGACTCCGCCACCCCATAGCATCATAATCACCACACCACGGTATGTGCATGCATATTACATATCGAGCCTGCTCTTGAGTAGGGTCCTAAGTACTGGCCTGAAAGCAACGGCAGAATACGCCGCAGTTGGCAATACTTTACTATACGTAGGTACCGTTAGCATAATCAGCTTTTAGATGAACCATAATTGTAGAGGTGAGACCAGTACGAGCGTACACAATACATACTGTATTGTGTACGCTCGTACTGGTCTCACGAAAGGTTTTTGTTTATGTATACATATACATTACGTACTACTACGGTCTTGTCAAGTTGCCTTTAAATTACAATCAAATAAAAGGAACAAGTTAGAACTAGTATTTACAATTGAAACAATTTAGCTAACTGCAGACTGTTACAAATAATCTACAGGTATCTTAACTGATCCATATCAATACCAGTCGGAAGCGTCCCCAAGACGCTGGTTATATTGCCCCGCGCGCTGTAGCAATGCGGATGCGCTGCGCCACATACACACCAGGTCTCTGGTCACGCGTCGCTTCGACCAGACGTTCACATATTTTTTTTTACACCCGGATACCCTCGGCACACCTCAGACCTAGAGTCTCGACTTCAAGGGGAACGAATGCGTAGGTTCTGTCGAGACCTGCATATTTTCGCCTCTTGAGATCCTCGGCCAAATCTGCCGCCGCACCAGCCCTCACGAAA
Organism: Eupithecia insigniata; assembly: GCA_947859395.1. Lineage (NCBI taxonomy): Eukaryota > Metazoa > Arthropoda > Insecta > Lepidoptera > Geometridae > Eupithecia > Eupithecia insigniata. Next base: position 2,311,659 of record OX402011.1, on the reverse strand, counting down.
GTCCTTGGAAGGGGCAAGTGTGTCGACGCATGTAGCGTTCCACACAATGGGCCGCCCCAACTCCCATTAAACTTTCATACTAAGAAAAGTAGTTCCTCTCAATCCGGTATAGGCGCTGGTGCTAAATATGGTATGGAAGGAAACGAAAACTTTTAGTTTTATAATTTTTGTAAAATATGCACAACCCATACTAAGGACTCAGTAAAATGACCAATGGGCATAGGTGATTTACCTGATTACTGATTAGAGTTACCTCTATTTCCAGGAAATGATATAAGTACACTGTCAGAAGCGTAGAGGCATGCTGATGATGATATATGATCTTTAAAAGTAATACGGGCCCTATTTTTTTTCCCTTGTGTACCTAGAATTTAGATGTTGACTCTAAAATAAGAAAAAAAAATTAAATTAGAAGCTATTTAATATGCGGACCCTACACTTCAAATGCAAATTCTATGCGACGACGCCAGCGTGCTACATTTTCTGTTTATCATCCGACCAAATTAAAAGACCTCGATCGATACTCTTCTCAACTGCAGCTCAGACTTTTCTACTTGATAAGGTTATCATGTAGGGATGCAACTCGATGCAAGTGTGTACGAGTCGCTGAATCTTAATTGTGGTGTTGTTATGCGACTGACAGACTTTATAGAAACATTGTTCTGTTACAATTTACAAACTACGAGAGAGTATCTACAGGGTGACACGTAACATGTGTAGCCGAAAGGGGGGGATTCTGGACCCGAAGGGGATCAACGTACGATGTATGAAAAGAAATATTCAAAAAGATTTAATATTTTTTTCTTAATTCGTGTTCTTTTATACACACTTTTGAGTTATTTAACATTATAAAATGTATCACAAACGTTTTTTGCTTGTTTTTCAACAAAGGCAGTGTTTTGTCATGAAATTATTATTAGATAAGTACTCACCAGCTCTCGGGTCACGCGTCGCTTCGCCTGACCAGATTTTTTTGAAAACCCCTTATTTAATTCTTTCAAATTGCCAACTATAGGTATCTTCCTTGTTGTAGTAGCACGGTCATAATGAATCTTGCCACTTCTACAAAATCTAAGATTCTAAAAATAATATTAGCAAGCTCTCTGTCGATGTCGTTGTCAGCCATCAGTCGCTGTGATTTGACAGGGAGTCCTTCTCTACTTGGTCAGGTCATATTTCCTCGCTCGGGCTATGTGCCTAGCAACACCCTTCACTACCTAGAAATTCTATGTAATATTTATGTAAAGACGCTTGTCGACAGGCGGCGGCTGCAGAAAATATTTCTAGAGAAAAATCTCGGCTGCTAATTGGAAGCGAATTCTGTCACCGGCACTTTGCAACTTGGAAATAATTTTATAGAAAATAGGATTTGCTCTGAAATTTTTAAACTTCTTTTGGTTTCACCAAGGTTTCACTTAAATTCCTGGGGGCACATTTTAATTCTCTAAATACGCAATTGCGTTTCTCTTTTCAGGCAATTGGTACTGCAATGTATAAAAGTACATTAGTACTAAAAAAAAAGAAACGAAACTCGCAGTTGCATATTTAGGAGAATTAAATTAGGCCAGGGGCTCGAGATTTTTTTTCCAAAATAAATATAATATTTTGAGTCATGAATAAGGTTCACTTCGAAATAACAGATTTTTGCTCTACTTTCAAAACGTACCTACTTAAATATCACTAAAGCTAGTTTTAATAGCCAAGCCATCTAAAATCGAATAGCAATGGAGCAGAAATTGTGTTAAGTGCATCGTTTTGACCGTACTTACGAGTATATTACTGAACTGACCGGAGCTGCATCTACATAAAAGATGCTGGCTGTAAGTCCCCATCGTGCCCATCTTTTCATCATCATCATCATATCAGGTTATTTTTACTAAAATTTCGTGGGTTTTTTGCGAGCGGATTAGTTTTTACGAAAACCGAGACGGGATTTTAAAATGCTCAACTGTGATATAATAAGCTGTTTTTGTTACCAGGAACATGTGTTTGTGTGTTTAGAACAATAGAGTGGACATTTTTTGACCTGTTTTACTCTGCTTTGTTATTTTTACTAAAATTTCGTGGGTTTTTTGACGAAATCTTTCCTTGTTCCCCACACACGTCCACTGATATAAGATTCAAACGTTTAACACTTCAATATCTTGCTTTAAAAGTTCTAGCGAGCCCTATCGCTTGATTATGTAGAGGCATGGCAGATGAAGAATAATGGACATAGGTCTCCACCATACGACGCCGCTAATAGCGGTTTAGTCTTTTATTTAACCATTTTTAATTATATTGTCATTAATATTTTCAAGATGGTTAAACTATTTTTGTAATTAAGTCAAAATTCAAAGCGTCACGTCGCGTAGGAAAAATCTTTCTTTTCCCAAAGTATTTCACAAATTGCTTAAAAGGAAATTGCCTTTGTTTGACCCCGCTGCAAATAAATGTTCAGAGCAATTTCCTTCGTGTTTCCCATTTCCATTTTCACATCTAAAACAGTTTATTTTTACCAAGTACCGTCAAATCGTTGGTACGGTACGGACTACGGACGAAGGCCCACTGGGATAATGCGTTTTTCATGCTTAAAAAGTGATTTAATTATGGTCCTAACATTTTCTACGCTTTCCATGGCACTCTATTTGAAATTTTTATGAGGCGTGTTGTTGAAAATGTTCTATTATGGTGATTATTTTAAAACGGACTGATAAGGAATTTAAGGTATAAGAATTTAAATGAAAAAAAAAGTGTAAGAAAGAACTCAAATAATTGCAACCAAATAAATAAAAGCTCCTACCTCTTATACGTAAAAAAATCGAAGAATCGATTCAACATATTATATAGTATTAAACCACAAAACATTCCATTTCATATAATCCTGTATGATTGAAACAACCATGTATAAATGGCATAAAGACTTTACTAAATTTGATTTCTGGGAACGATTTCCTATTCATAAAACATTGAAAATACAAAACGAGTGTTACAGATGAGAGGCTTTATAAATGTGTTCATTAAAAAAAAAACTGAGTACCTAGGTATTTCTGTGGTAAATTAATAAAATTATAGGTACAAACAGGATTTTTATCGGTGATATAATATATTACATGTAAAAGGTATATATTTGGATAAAATGAATGTTGACGTCTAGTTGGCATTTATTTAGTGTTATTATGGTCATATAACCGTTTGGAACGTATTTTAAAGACCCTTTATCTTTATTAAGATCATATTGTATTGCAGGTTAGAAACTTGTTATAAATTAGGCATAATTTATTATAAGCCGGTTGTAAGGGGTAGCCCATTAAAAAGTTTATAATGGGTTAAAACAACGGTCTGTTTTAATCTATGAGAAAAGTTGGGTCTATAGAAAATTATCTAATAAAATATCGACCAGGGAAAATTTTAATCTGCAAGAAAGTGGAATCCGTAGTGCTAAATACAAATACAAAATGCATTTATTTCCACACATGTCATGCAAAGTATACAGTCAAACAATAAATGTCTGTGTAAACCCTATGGCTACTATAATCCGATTAAAAAACCAGGATATTTTTTGTATACATTTACAAAGGGGTTACAAAACCCAAGGAATATTGGTGGAAAATATTTAACGACATTGGTAACATCGAAGCAAAGCACAGAAGCTCGAAACAACATTTGGTTTTGAAAGCTTTCATTCACCATTTAATTCATCTCTCGGTCATTTTCGCATTCGAATTCAAATTTTTTTTATGCGTTGTTGAAATTTGTATTTTAGGTTTTAGTGATAACTTTGAAGTTGTTTTCTGTTATTATTACGTTTTCATTCATAAATGTCCTGTTTGACCTTAAATCTTTTGGATTCTAAATCAGAATATAGGACTATTATTTTTTCGTTCTTTATTTCTAGGATATTTGGTATAAACAAATAAAGTTGCCTGTTCCTTCCGTATGAAGATAGTGAACCACGTTAAATAACGAAATAAATTTACATAGTCACCTAACTAATATTATTTATCCTCAGATTATTATTTAAATAATGTTGTATGATCATTAAATAAGAATTAAGTACCTACAGCTAGCCTGCTTAGCATTTTAAGTTATTTTTAGTCTTAGCTTTAAATTATAATGTTTGCATAAAAATCTAAACAAACTCTCATAATATGTTCATATTTTAAGCAAAATTATAATTTTGCATAATTAACTTCATGGTCTTTATTGTGTCAATCACCCTGTATTTTGCGAGTTTATAAATAAACCTAACCTGCTCAACAATTAAACACGTACTTAGGTAAAACGACAAAATATTAAAAGAATTTTAATATCTAGATTGTTTTGAAAAATTAAAAACCGACTTAATTACACTGTTTTTATGGTTTTTGGGACAAATACTAATCTCTCGGGAATAAAGTTTATGAGACCACCTCGGAATCATTCAGTTGCGAAAGAATTTTCAAAATCGATCGTTCGATGAATTTCATATTTCTAGGGGGACAAAAAAGTATATCCCGTAAATCTGTCATGGGAATTTGATGTTTTACCAGGACAAAAAGTAGCCTATCCTCTCCATCCTTTCAAATAACTCTATGCCAAAAATCAAGTCGATTGGTTGCTTAGTTAGGACATGAAGGAAGAACAATCTAACAAACACACTTTCGCATTTATGAAGGATTACTAATTATAACTTAAGTACCACCTTTTTTAAACTACATACTTAATCCTTACACATCCCAGCATATAGATTACGAAAAGTAGGGAAATCATTTATGGGCAATTGCGTGCGCTTTTATAATAAGCTTCCATCTGAAGCAACTGAACTCCCTATTCGTAAATTTAAACAGTACATTAAACAAAATCTTATCAGGAAGGCCTTTTACTCCATAGATGATCACATCAATGATGTTAATGCTTGGCCAGATGTCGCTCCGTTCCGCACTGTCAATAGTATGTAAGAAATTCAATGTTCTGTTTAGCTGTAAATATTGACATGTATCTAAATCGTATTAAATTTAGATTTAGATAGGCAAAATAACAATGTATTAGACACTTAAGTGTTATTATAAATGTGCTAGTGGTTTATTTTTCACTTCTTCCACTAGTGGACAAAAAATTGAAGTGAAGAGAATATCAATAACACCTTATTTCTTATTTGATAATAATAACTATGTTTATAGTATAAAATTTGACTTGTCTAAGTGCTTATTTTGTAAGCCTAAAGAAATAAAGTTATTGATTCTGATTCTGATTCTCACGTAATCTTCACATTGCATTACACCATCTGACGAGCGCTACCCTTATCACCTTCTTGTAAGTACTCTCTGCTTACTAAAACACAATATACAGGGTAGTTTCAACCGCATCTCAGGTGTCTGAAAGCTTTATACACTGTATGTAAGGGGACACGTAAGTTATACAGGATGAAACTGGTGGAAGGTGTATACAGGGTATGTTGCTTTGATATAACATTTTTCATTATCAGCGGGTGGTATGGCGCGGCAGCGAAGCTCGGGATAACATTATTATGCTGGGTTCTCCGCAAAGGGATACGGGTTGTAACACAAAAGGGCCAAGTGGTGTTAGTTAATTTTTTTTTAAATTACTCTTTAGGATTTCGCAGAACTATACATGGTGCCACGTATGTGTTGCCGAAAGGGGGTGATTCTGGAGCCTGAGGGTATCAACTTGTGAATAACGATTTAAAGAATTTCAAATACCTCATATTTAAAAAAAACTGTACCAAAACGAGTCCCCTTCGGGATCCCCTTGGGGTCCACAATCACCCACTTTCGGCTTAGTACACTTCACATTCGTGGCACCTTGTGTAGTTCTGTGGTGTCTGCCAACATTAACAATATATATACGAGCAGATTAGTTTATGGTGTGGTAGTTAGTTAGGTAAATAAAAAAAGTCATTCCATAGGTGGACAAGCATCCATCCGTGAAATCTCTTACCCTTTGGTTGGTATACCTGGTTAAGGTAGAACGAAGTTAAGATTTGGTATTTTTCTTTTGGGTTATTGAGTTTGGTCAGTTTTTTCTTTTATTTCAGATAAGATAAAATAACGGTTTTGTTACGCTGAATAATTTTATGTTTAAACGGAACATGTATGTTTTTTACTTATGGCTTAACTTTGGAATTAATTAAATGAAATAGTTTTTCTTAACGAGATATACACGTTTATGTTAAAGAGCACAATTAATTTATAAATTAAGAAATTAATCTTTTTACCTACATCGTAGAATAAAATGATATATTGCTTACACAATATTATTTAAATATAAAGTAGGTACTTGCCTACTTAAGTAACTGCTTTGTTTGTCCGAAAGAATTTTAATTGTGCACAGGCAATTAGGTACTTAATGTTAATTTCATTTTACTTTGGGCCGCTTTTATCAGCTGATCTCGCTTGATAAAATCAAGATCTTATTGTCATATAATTTGATTGTTTTTTGAAAAAACTAAAACCGAATTCAAATTCGTTAGTATTCAGGTACACTGTTTTTAAGTTAAGCGGGATAAATACTTATCTCTTGGGGATACATTTTTATGGGACCACCGCGGGATCATTTTCTATACAATTTAATTTTAAAAATCGGTCCATAATTGGCAGAAATAACGCGTAAAAAACATACAAAAAAAAACATACTTCGAATTGAGAATCTCCTCATTGAAGTCTGTTGAAAACGCAACAAATTAAGATAAAATTACGATATTTGCTTATTTTTCTCAACAAATGTGAGTGGTCACTACGTTTATTTATTAGCTAATGTATAGATTATATACATTTTTAAAAGCCCCTCTCCACACTCGCGCGCGAAGCGTGAAGACGCGAACCATGAGTGTGGATCCCATTCGCATATTCTACATAGCTTCGCGTCGCGTTCGTGCCTTGTTTCCGTAGTTTGTCGGTTTATTTTCTTCGGCGTGAAAGGGTTCGCAAGGTTTGAATGTAGAGTGCGATAGCGTCGCTTCCCAAACACTGCAGTACCGAGAACGCCTGGGCCTATGCAACAGCGTCAGCGAGCTGCTGACTTTCCTGGATGATGGAGTTGTTATAATAGCTGGCCCCCATACGACACGCATAAAGGACCCACCCGAGTCTTAGTTGCGGAAACCAGTCCGGAAACAAGGGTTCGCAAGGCGCGCGTGGATCGCGTGCGAGTATGGAGTTATGCCGTGATTTCACGCCGTGATTCGCGCGCGAGTGTGGAGAGCCTTTATCGCATTAAAACGAACGATGCGAACATGTCGCTGTCTCAGCCTTGAAACGATGATTATGTGCATATTGATTGTGTTTCCTCCTACGTTGCTATTTGTTTCAATGATTACAAAAATATTATGAGGTTTAATTAAATTTAGGAAAGGCCGCATAAAAAAAACATACAGGTTCTTAATCTACTAAGAACCTATATGTTTTTTTTATGCGGCCTTAAAAGCTCATGATGAGAGGACGTTGATGTCAAATGTACTGCGCACTTTACAGTGCGTAGTTACCTACACACATAAGTTATTTACAACTAGCGACCCGCCCCGGCTTCGCACGAGTGCAATGCTGATACTAAATTATACGTATAAACCTTCCTCTTGAATCACACTATCTATTTAAAAAAACCGCATTAAAATCCGTTGCGTAGTTTTAAAGATCTAAGCATACATAGGGACATACAGACGGGAAGGGACTTTGTTTTATAGTGATGAATAAATAATGCTGGATAATTTACACAGCATTATCGAGCCCTAATCCTGCGTTTAGCAGTGCTTCTGTTATAGATAAGTACTAGATAACTGATAAACATACCTTGCAATACATAACATAGATATAAATCAACAAATTATGTTGGTACCTACAGTTTTTCTTGAAAATTTATTCAATATAATATGGCGTGTATTAAAGAACGATAAACCGACTTCAAATTCCTTTACTTTTACACTTATTTTAAGTTTTGTGGGATAAACACTAATCCTCTCGATGGTGGATAAAAAAATATGCGACCCCTTCGGGATCATTTTCTATACAAAACTGAAAGAATTTTCAAAATCGGTCCATAATTGGCGGAGATATCGCGTAAAACATACCTACTTTCAAATACAGACAAATTGAAAACCTCCTTTTGAAGTCAGTTAAAATTGTAGACTGCTGCAAAATATGCAGGAGGTACAAAATACTAGTTACGCAATCGAAACGTCGAACAGTATACTTTGACAACTGTCTAATTATAAAATTGGCTTAGTGACAACTCCTCCCCACTCTTGCACGTAAATAAATCGGTGAAAACAAGTAGGCAGTACTAAATGATCCTCGGCTGTATTGCCTATTTATCTAGCAGTGACATGAGAAATACCTTCAACTTCTTGGTTCTTGGCTCTGCGTCTGAGTTGACGCGATTCTGCCAGACCGACTTTTATTTGCAATGTTCCCTTTTAGACACTTCCTTCACTAACTTCATAGCTTCAGCGCGATTGTATTTGTTTTTAAAAATGTTTTTTTTTTTAAATTCCGTTCCTTTTTCTTATACCTATTTATTGACGACCGATGTGGCGCGACAGGCGTAGGTCCGCCTGCGTCGTAGGAGGTTGCGGGTTCGATTCCCGCCTTGGGACGAATGTCTGTACGATGCAATGATATTCTATATAAACTGAGGTAGATACGTTTTACCGAGGTCTGCGTGGCAATATAAACTCAAGCTAATTAGCTTGAGTTAACTCAGTCAGCCATGCATCCAGCCGCGAAGCGAACATGCGTTGCGGGCTTTTGGAGTGCGAAAAAAATAACAAAATGCCATGTTGTGAGTTCAGAAAGTGTAGTACTTATACTGGGACGGCTGTAAAATGCAGGTAGGATGTTTCTTTTCATTCTTTTCATTTATAAGTAGCCTTTATTCTATTTAAAATCATAAATTTTATTTTATTCAAAAATCACTCCCGCGCTGTTGCCGCTCTGCCACCTACACGAACGAAGACAAGTTAGTGCGTTGCATTTATGAGTGACAGAGAGAAGGCGATAATGGGCGCGCGATGTTGTCAGTTCGAACGACGCAGAGGAGGTTGGGTTGATATGGCACATCGGCCTTCCTAGCTTGCTACAATATTATTTTTCACCACTGGTATCCAATACGTATTTTTTATCTATAGTAGTAAATATAAGATTTTTCAACATTTGACTATCAACATTAACTTCATTTTATTTGAGATTTCCTAAAGATGAACTTGTTAATTAAAAATGGGTACAAGTAGCATATGAGTACAAGAACATATGTAAGTAGAGCGGAAACTTGCGCCCGGGACCGGTTCAAGGTCGCGGCTAGATGTTAACGCTCGGCTACACGCTCAAACATTTGTGCAACCATGCATGCACAAACACAGTTTGCGCAAGCAAGATGGATCGTGTGGCCGGACTCAAACCAGTTTGCGCAAGCAAGATGGAGCGTGTCCCGGCCACACGCTCTCTCATCTTGCTTGCGTAAACTGGTTTGGCAATTTATGTAAATGTTTGGGCCAAATGTCTCGTAGTGTTTACGTTACATGAGTGAGCTTAATAATAGTAACTATGCATAACCTATGACATGTCATATGAGTATGTACAGATTAGGATGTAGAAGGTATCGCTACACTGGTTTGTGTAATCAAGCATGCACAAATATATTTGAGCGTGTAGCCGGGCTATTAAAACAGAATACTCAGTCTATCCCAGTCGGGCTGAGTATTTTGTTCGCGACCTTGGGCCGATCCGGGGCGTAAGTCGCTCTACCTATGTTCTTGTGTGTGAGTAGACAAGAACGAGAAGATTAATGGTTCCCAACAACATACTCAACAATTTCTTCTCAACACTTTGTGGAAAGTGAAACGTAGGTACGTTACGATTCTTTTTTTCGCAAACTTAAGGACATGTTTATTTTGTTCATGCTACATGCTAGGTCCCTTTTTACCCCAGTTCACTCTAGCTGCTAGCCAATGCGATGCCATACGCTGTCATTGGCCGTCAGCCGCTCATGTAACTGTGAACGTATGTTTATCTCTTTCTGACAACGGGGTCCTATATATCTCTGTGATCTTTTATCCTGCTAAGTGATAGAAATAAAGTTCCATAGGTCCTATGTAGGTAGCTATAGTAAAATATTGCCACGTTTTTATTTCTTTATAATGAGTATAACGTCTCTATTTGTACAAACTCATTGGTACGATGTGCTGATTTTATTTGTCTCGGGTGTTCTATCTATAATAAAAAATATCTATCTATCCTACTAATATTAAAAATGTAAAAGTTTGTATGAACCGATTAGGCTGAAATTTGGTATAGGTATAGTATGGGACCTGGAATAACATATTGTAGGCTATTTTTTATCCCGATAAAACGCGGGCAACAGCTTTTGTTATATATTGTATTAGTATTAAGTATCACTCATCTAGTACCAATAACACAAACTCTACTTAGCTTGGGGCTAGACATTGTGGATTGTCCAACATTATTTATTTATTTGTTTATAAATTCAACATCCATTATCAAATCAATTAGATCCCATCCCACATCCCACCCCCACCCATCCGCTTTCGTTACATACGCCAGAACATCGAAATAACCCTGTATAAATATATTTCGTTTCTTGTGTTCATGGAAAACAATCTTTGTCTTAGTTTAGTACCTAATTGACTCTGGTCTACGAGTAGTCTTTTAATTTATCGTTTATTCATTTTCACTCCTTTTTGGTTGAACACTTTGTATAAACGTTACAATGCTTTACATCACATGCATGCTTGATACAGTTACTATATCAATTTTATACGCATGAGAAGTTCCATGCAAGTAGTAGACCTGCCTCGTGACGTCACGTCTATCTACCACCACCGCCATGTCGTTGCGCCGCCGCCGCCGTCTGCGCCTGAGCATTTCCCCTCCCCCGCCCCCCCACTGTCTGACGGAGAACGGCTGACCAGTGACCTTGTCTATATGTCCCTCTCACACAACCCACACTACCCACATGCAAGCGAAACAACAAGACAACCGGTATTGAAACAAGTTGTTTGTGCAAGAAAGGTTTCTTCTTATTTATTCAAATGTTTTCAAATTCGCTTTGTTATGTTGGTAATAATGCTTGTTGGGGTAAAGACCTTGGATTATTGATATTTGGATGATGCCTTGAACATAGGTCGTCCGTCACCTATCTAAGCTAGACTATCCGACTCTACCATTCGTCACTAGGTTACTCTACCATAGACCTTCTTGAATTAAAACCGGTGCCAAGACATTTGAAATAGGTCGTTTTTGTAAAATCCTTCTAAACTTATATCTAAATAATAGAGAAGATAGGAAAAGTCGAATCCACCTCTAGTAACAATGCCAAGCTAAAAAATATTCGCATTTTATTTCGGAAGTTGCGAACCATAAAGTTCCTAAGTAACATAGAGTAAAGATAAAGGGTAGCAAACTGTATAAAGTATAGACAATATGTAAGGTCAATGCACCAGGGAGGCGGCACTCCTTTCCAGTCAGCTGTTAGAAGGTCGATGCCCTTGGAGGGAGCAGAACCTTTATCCCACCTATTAAACTCCAAAGTAAATTGAGATGAGTTTAGCAAAAAGCTCTTGTTTATGAAGCTTCAGAAAACTGAATGATAAAGCCAGAGCTTCTAATGTTAACTTTTGGGTTTGTCTAGTCTAAAGTTTATTTTCATTTAGCTTTTCATCGAGTTTTTTCTAGAAATTTCCAAATAATTGTCTTAATATAATATTCTACCTTCGGTTTTCCCGGGACAGTGCTCTCGTCTGACTTATATGCTGGAAGCATTTGACCCACAATTTTAGTTCCACGCAAAGAAAAAACCTAAATATTGTTTGTTCTGTGTCAGACCCAGAAATAAGAGAGGCGAGTAAATTCACATTCTCGTTTTCAGCTTGCGTTTTACGAGCTCCACTGTAATTTATTGTAACAATAAAATGTACATTAAGTATCATGTATTAAAGTATTTATAAAACAAATTATAGCCACAATGTCCGATGACAAACTGGGTTGAATGCACTCCCCTTTTATGGTCAAATATAATTAAGATGATCATTCTGAATGATCATCTATACCTTCAATCTAACAAGACTATAAGTTGATTCTGATTCATCATAATTAGTTGTTTTTAACCCCGACCAACTCTACTGTCTAATCCGACACCTTGATTGAATTAACGAACGCAGACTTTGCTATCTTTCAGTAGATAACTTCAATACTAAAACATCTAAGACTCCAATCATTTAAAACCACGACCTTGTATTGTAAGTCGTCAGAATAAATTTAAAATGAAGATATCTCTGCAGCGTCAAATTCACGCTGCCTTTTGGGGCAACGTACGCTTTTTGTAGCTTATTTTTAACCGTGTTGTCAACCGCAACTTGATACGAAAATTGTATACTATACTAGAGTTTATGGTCTGGTTTGGGGTCAAGGGAGTTATGACTGTGTCCTTTTATTAATTAAAAATAATAATAATGCTGGACAATCCACACAGCGTTATCTAGTCCCAAGCTAAGCAGAGCTTGTGTTATGGGTACTAGATGACTGATGTATATAAGAATTGAGAGCACTTTCTTTTGCATGTTGTACAAAAATAAGTTGTTTTCTCTGCATCGCATTGTGTTTTGTGAATTTCTGAATTATTGTCTTTTATTTTTGTACATCTTCTAAATTAAGCTGGGTAGGTAAGAAGTATGCTATTAGATTCTCCGAGATGTCTTCAACATAAATGAAAATTGCTCAGAATGATGTTTACTAATTAAGCAGAATTTTCTCGATTTTATATTATGAAACCGACTGTTTATTTTACAGACAAAAGAATCCCTAGTAGAAAAACAGAGTAAATTGTCTGTAGAGATACATTATTATAGTCTACCGACTCATTTCGTTAGCATTCAAACAGCCCATCGAAATCTTGCTGAGGCGATGTCAGCCAAAAATTTCTATGATATTTCTAGGGACTTCATACATTTACATGAGGATATTATATATTTGGACTAAGTAGCTAGAAGTATGGAAGATGTTGTCAATATGCGACGCTGCCTCAATTCCTTTATCATTGGGGATTTAATTATTGCCATCATTTGACATCCCTAAATCCCTACTGTACGAAACCTATTGTAAGAAAGCTATTTGCTTCAAATATTCATCTACGTAGCGCTATAGCTTGAACTGTGAATAGCAACCGTTTTATTCAGCTCCCAACGCTATGCGTTAATTGCTCTGGCATTATGCACGCACCCTCCTCACTCAACCACGCTTTGTTGAACTACGGTACTATGTTCTGGGGGACTTGTACTTGGTAGTTCTAAAACAAGGGTTGCTTTTCAATGCGTGCGTTTAATATCTATTGAAACGGGTAAAGCACGTTAGATAAAGTCCTTAACAGCTAAAGTCCTTAATTGCAAGTGGGTAGATGTATATATGTTTAAAGATGTATAATAGCTAATCTACCTTTTCAGGGCGATGAAATGTAAAATTTTACAAACAGGTAGGTACTATCGGAATATGACCTATGCGTATCGAGTAGAAGTAAAACTCGGTACATGTCCATAATTTTTTTTGTTGTCCACACTTCCCAAAGATTAGGAGGTAGAGAATGCTATCCAGCATTATGTTCGCCTATGTACAACTTTTGTGCAATAAAGTGTATTCTATCTATCTATAAATTTTACAAAAGTAATAAAGCCCGTAGTAATCAAAAAAGAAACACCTAGGTAAGTTCTTCTATCTAGTACCTAGTTCTAAAACTATGTAGGTTTATCTTATAATTTTTAGATCTGATTGCAAAAGTTACAGCCGATTATATCAAAACACCATCACTATAGAAACTATTTGCTCGCTAGTTATGCTCTAAATGGGAATAACATAGGAGAGATGGCGCTGCTGTCTATGTAAACATTAGCTCTGCAGTTTAAATTTATAAAAAAATATATAAAGCGTACAACAACAACCAAAAAAGTGTTTAAAATATAAGTACCTATATAATTTACCGGCACAAGTGTTTGTGATATGATATAACGCGTAATTACAAAGTGATACAAGTAAACAAAACTGACCTTGTGATCATCAATAAAATCCCAAACAAGTCTACAAAACACAAAATAAATCACAGACGACTATCATTCGTCACTAGTATTTCTCCCTAATAACCAACTACAATAAAAAACCAGTGAAAAACAGTGAAGATAAAACTTAGTATTTGGCAAAACAACAGTTAGCTCCAATAAACACCGTTGATGCTCCTACCGTCAATTATTTTCAACAACTGGACTTTGGACTCGGCGTTTGAACTCCATAAGTACCAAACTACCACTTAACTGCTTTACAACTGAGCCAGTACGTTAATTTCGACTGCATAATCATCTGAACGACGGCCAAGCGGTTGAGACACCCGACTGAGAAACTGGACCCGGTGGTTCGAAACCTCGCAGACGATATCAACTATTTGGACGCGAAATTCATTTTTTGGAATAAGCATAATTTTTTACTGGATCAAATAAGAAATAACAATGAATCTTCTAGAAAATATAACATTTCGCCGAAACCGAACACCAACGGAAATACAGAACGACGACGAAGAAGACGAAATTACTCAGGCAGCAAATATCACAGTCAGTAGTATGGACGAGGACACTGAAGACATTCTAAGCCTTAGACAGAGAATAGACGGACTGGAGGCTAAACTAAAAAGGGCACTAGAAGAAATAGAACTCTTGTCTTTGCAAAACAATAAATATAAGGGCGAGAACGATGAACTCAAGAAATCAAATGAACTATTAAAAAATATAACAAGTGGAACGAAAGGTAAACCTTCACCTAAAAAGAGAACAGATACAAAAAACGCCGAGAAAAAATCACCAAAAATCACCACTAAACCTACAAAAAATACTTTGAACCTAAACTTAGAGAACATAGACACAAACACACACAAAGAACAACGCACGAATGATAAAAACACTGCTAAAGAACCAAAAAGACATAATAAAATCTGTATACTTAGCACGAACAAGCATAATAACATTCTGTCAATGGCAGAAGAATGCTTCGACAGACAAACAGAGCTATGCCACTACCTAAAGACAAACACAAATACAAAGGAACTGATAAAGGACATTGAAAAAAAAGTGGAAGATTTCACCACGGTTGACTTCTGCATACTTTTAATAGGTGAGGAAGAATTTAAAAGTACCCATAATTATATCAATTTAATTATAGAGATGAGAGACATACTACTGAAAGTAAAGAACACAAATATTGTTATTTGTCTTCTAACTTATAAAATCGGTTCTACTACAGATATGTTTAATTGGAGAGTGGAAAATTTCAATAACTTACTCTACCTAGACGCCACCACCCATGAACACGCTTACATACTAGATTCGAACAAAGAACTTACCTATAACTACACGATGTTTGATAGAAACACGGGGAAAGTAAATAGGAAGGGTATGAAAATCATTTTTACAAACCTTAGACACTATACTGATGAAATTCGAGACTACTACATTAACAATAACAACACAACACATCATCTAGAAGACCTGGATGCAAAAGAAGAAGAATCATTGTTTTTTCGAGACTAAACATATAAATATACTCCATCAAAATATTGCTGGACTACTCAACAAAGCTGACGCTCTTATGATAAACCTAGATGAATTAAAAGATAAAGACATTGATATTGACGTAGTATGTATAACTGAACATTTTATGCAAACTGGATATGAACAGCACCTCAACCTTGAAAATTATATTCTAGCAGCATGTTACAGTAGAAGCGACAGCAAAAGAGGCGGAGCATGCATACTAATTAAAAGAAATTATAATTGGAGAGAAGTACAAGAAATCAGAATGTTATCACTAGCAAATGTTTTGAATGTTGTGCCATTGAATTAATTGATTTTAAAATTATTATTGTTTGTATATATAGAGTTCCTAAGACAAATAATTTGAACATATTTCTTAATAAACTTGATAAAACGTTGACTTGCATTACGAAAATGAGCTCTAATAACATTATATTGACAGGCGATTTTAATATAGACATCCTAAAAACTAATAACTTGACACTAGATTTTGAATGCTTACTACTTAATTATAACCTAAAATTAGCAATAAGACAACCGACACGCTTGGTCAGCCAAACCTGTTTAGACAACTATGCACATAACTACAACAAAACCTGTAAAACAGAAGTGATTGACTTTGGTTTGTCGGACCACACAGCACAAATAATCAAACTACCTGTTAAGAAAGTTTTAAAGTTTACATATTGGCGGAAAGTAACACACGACTATAGGTCAGAAAATATAAGAAAGTTTATAATGTGCATAAAAAATTTTACCTTCTCTGACATGTACACAATTGAAGATGCCTCTTCGGCGTACTCTTACTTTATACAACATTTCAAAATGTTCTACGACCTCTGTTTTCCGAAAAAAATTACTACTATACAGATTTTTACTAGACAAAAATGGATTTCCCGAGGAATTAAGATTTGTAGTAAACGAAAAAGGTGTCTACTTCGAACCCTGCGAATAAAACCAAACACAGATAACAAAACAAAATATAAAACATATACAAAGCGTTTCAGAAAAATAATACTATTAACTAAAAAAGCACAAAACAACTATAAAATAAAAACGTCCACAAACAAAACCAAAACTACATGGGAGGTGATAAATAAAGCTAAACTTAATGTGCCGAGAGATCATATACTTAAAATAGAACACAATGATGACTATATTACTAACCCAAATGACATTGCTAATTTGTTTAATGACTATTTCGTTGATAAGGTTGTACCAGTACAAGGAGCTGGGAAAATGGTAACAGTTAATATATGCCAACGTGAAAAATCAATGTTCATGGCACCCTGTCTACCCCAACACGTCAGCAAAATAATTAATAAGTTAAAAAATACTAAAAGCACAGGTCATGACGAAGTTTACACTAAGATAATAAAAGCTGTAAGTGAATACATTTGTCCACATTTAAGTTACTTAATAAATCTAACTATAGTTAACGGTGACTTTCCCGAAGCTCTAAAGATGACAATAATTAAACCAATTTTTAAGAAACAAAACAAGGAACGCATGGAATTCTATAGACCTATAGCACTCATGTCAATATTCTCGAAGATATATGAAAAATACTATTACGGGGAAATATATGACTATATAGAGAAAAATAAAATCCTGTGCAATGAACAAAAAGGCTTTCGACAAAAAAGAACAATCAATATGGCTATATATGATTTTTTTAAATGTGTTATATGCCATGTTGATAAAAAGATACCAATTTGTTCTATATTTTGTGATATGACCCAGGCATTTGACTACGTAAATCATAAAATCCTAATCGACAAACTTGAGGCGTATGGGATTCGTGGCAATGTATCAAAATTAATTGAATCTTATTTGACGGGGCGACAACAAATAACTGAAATTACAAGACTAAACCTTAAAACTAAACATGAAGTCTCATATAAATCAAAAGTAAGAACCACTACATACGGTGTCCCCCAAGGCAGTGTTCTAGGTCCACTCCTGTTCATACTGTATATAAACGACTTACCCCATGCTTTAAATCAACCCATAACTTTATTTGCAGATGACAGTACAGTCACTATAAAATGTAAGGACAAGGAAACCTATGAATCAGACATAAATGAATCATTCAGCTCAATTATTTGCTGGCTTAATAACAATAATTTAAAAATTAATTTAGACAAAACTAGCATAATACATTTCAATCAAAGACTGCATAATCCCTTAAACATTAAATTGACATTTCAAACTAATACTATTCAAGCAATTGACTCTACACGATTCCTAGGTTTACAAATTGACGAAAGGCTTAACTGGAAAAAACATATAGAGATTCTTAGTAAAAGGGTTAGCAGCTTAGCTTATGCTTTATATAAGCTCTCCCCAACTGTTAATCAAAATACTTTATTAACAGCTTATTATGGTACAGTTGAATCAGTGATCAGATACGGAATTATCTTCTACGGTAATTCCACTGATAAAGAAATAATTTTCAAAATGCAAAAGCGCTGCATAAGAGCTATGTTTAAAATCCAACCTACAGACAGTTGTAAACCCTTGTTCAAAAAACATAAGATACTGACACTCACAAGCTTGTACATCCTAGAAATTGCGCTGTTTGTCAGGAACAATCCCAATCTGTTTCCCCGAATGTGTGACATTGTAATTAGGAATAGAAGGGACAACAATAGATTAGCTAGACACGACTCAAAAACTACTATGTTGAGAAAGAGTGTAGTGTGCATGGCACCTATAATCTATAATAAAATACCTAAGAGCTACAAAGACTTAAATGTAAACTTATTTAGGACTAAATTTAAAAAACTTTTATGTGATAAATGCTACTATAATATTGACGAATTTCTAAATGATGTAATCTAATTTTATGCTGCGTATACTAAATTCAAATCTAAAATTAATAATCTTGTTAATTTCCTAATGTTATGTACAATTAATTAATTTAGACATGCATGCCATACTCTCTAATTCTTTTGCACACCAATGTATATTGGTCAAACATGTTGGATCAAAAAAATTATTTGTCATCTTTTTTTTTACATGTGTTTTGCAAATAAATAACTTTTACTTTTACTTTTTTTACTTTACTTTACTAAGTGCTCTAAATGTGGTGCTTTTAGAATTAGTGCTCTAAATAGGAATACTTCGATAAATCTACGTTTATTACCTACAGCTACCCCGAGCAGTTTTTAAATTGGCAATTCATTCTCTAACAATAAGACAACTGAAGTAATTAAAAGCAAAATGCTTGTGTGCTCGTTACGGCTTTAATTTCCTTTCCTTGCATAGAAACCAAAGGGTCTTTGTATTTCCCATAGTAACGTGGTATTACTACTAGCTAGGTGAAGAGAGCGCTGGTCATTGTTCAATCCCCTCTCACCCCGCTTCATTAGATTTGCGTATGTCTTCGAAGTTTCCTTTTCTTATGCCAAACTTTCTCAATTGAAAATAGTAAACTTTCCTACTCTTCCCTATTCTGCCTTTCCTAGTAAATCTTTATAAATATAAAAATCTCGTGTCACAGAGTTTGTAACCAAACTCCTCCGAAACGGCTTGACTGATTTTTATGTTTTTTTTATATTTGGTTGATATGATAATAGGTTGTTAACTATTTTTTATACCCCTAAGTGATAAGGGTAATCCTCCCCAAATTTATTAGATTTTTTGTACTTTTTACCCGACTACGAGATGGTTATGATTTTGACACCGTATGTATATGTATGTATGTAGCCGATTTTTATGTTCCCACGTAGCGCTGAAACTACTGGTCCGATTTCAACAAATGAGGTGTCGTATGATTCGTCTTAATAGCCCGATGGTTATAGGCTATGTGACGTCAGATAAAAATGGGGGTCTATCGAGATAGCGGGGGTCTAAGAAAGGGTCGAAAATCTCAATGTTAGTAAATATGCTCGTGTGTGGTATCGTTGCAAAGGTCTTTGTTTGTACTTTCCGAAACCGTTTCTCAAACTTTTGTGAGATTAACTTTTCTCAAACTATTAGCAGAAAGGTGTAAAAAAAATATAGTTAAAAACTAAAACCCGACTACATAAAAGTCTTAAACAAGCGTTCACCTATTGTCCATAGCATTTTCTTTTGATACTTAGGTAGTCGGAGGCACCCACCCCATACATTGGGTACAATTAGTAACAAAGGCCTCCGACTACCTAAGTATCAAAAGAAAATGCTATGGACAATAGGTGAACGCTTGTTTAAGACTTTTATGTAGTCGGTTTTTAGTTTTTAACTATATTTTTTTTTATTTTTGCTTTTATATGATTTGGCATTAAAAATACATATAACCCTCAATTTTCACTTTTCTAACACCAACCCCCATTTTTTGAAAGCTATATTAGTACTGTAATAATCTTCAACCCTCAATGGTCGATGGCAAAGCAACGTTTGCCGGGTCAGCTAGTTATATACATAGGTAATATATTATTCACTTCCTGACTTTTATTCTTGTGTTGAAAAGGTTTTCTATTTTCACGTATGTCCCATTTATGTTCATAAAAGAAAATAGGTATATTTTATGAAGATAAATGGGACAATGCAGCCAGCGTCTTGGGGACGCTTTCGATTGGTATTGATATGGATCAGTTGAGCTACCTCTAGATTTTTTGCAACAGTCCGTTGTTAGCTGAACTGTTTCAATTGTAAATCATCATCAGCCCGTATACGACCACTGCTTAGGCCTCCCCTACACGCCACTATACGGTTCTGAGCACTTCCCATCCAACGACAACCTTGTAAATACTAGGTCTAATTTGTTTCTAAATCATCTCAATCATTTTATGCTTAGAATCGTGACTGAATTTCAAACAGGTTCGTTATTTCTAATAATTCCTTTTCTCTGTAAACAAAATATCCATAAATCCACTCCAGGACAAGCAGACAGACGGTACAATACCATCCTTATCTGGTTGATATACCATCAACTTGTACAAAGCGGTTTTCTTCCACCTTCATTCATCATTCGCACTGCTAAGGAATGGAACTCGCTGCCTGCTCAGTTTTTCCGGTGAATTACAATCTGGGTCTCTTTAAGACAAGAGTGAACAGGTGTCTTCGTGATACAACGTCGGCCACATCATCACTTACCATCAGATGAGATTGTGGTCAAACGAAGGTCTATATACTATAAAAAACACAATAAATCCTCATGATAGTTTACCTGGGAATGTATGGACCAAGATTAACCTCAGGCGATATTTCTTCATAACGAAGCCAACGATATTTTGTGTGTTCCCGCCAAAAATAAGCCGCCATTACTTCAGAGACTCGTTTGACAGAATTGGATCGCGCTCTTTGGCAACGACATCGCATACCATTCCCTCGATTTTTATTTCGCGTTTCGCATTCTTTTTAATTTTACAAATTGACTACTAATATGAGGAACAGATTCTTACGTTGATTTAGATTAGCTTGATTTCTTTTGTTATGCTCGTCGCCGTTAAGTCTATTCCGCATTCCTTTCTTTGTATTTCGAATAAAATTAATTATTTTTAATTAACAAATACTTTTGTTTTTATGACAGTCGTCGATCGCGATTTTAATTTTGAAAATAGAATTTTCCTTATGTTTGTCTTAAAACCTCAATGCAACCAAACTTTTTTTAATTTGATGAGTATAAACCTCGGAATAGTGACTCCCTACACTGTACCTCATTGTAAAATAATTTCCATTCCAAGAAAGTTTCCAAGACCGTGTTTTTCATTGCAGATCGAGGTTCCTAATGGCATCATTTTTTGCTGTTTATTCTCTTGAACGTATAATTTATCAGACATAAATTGAAATCAAATGTACCTAGGTAATGTCTCATCTACTCGTATCCTGTCCAGTGAGCATGAGTTTAGTTTATATAGGACAAGTCTATATTGTTGTGGAATCAAATTGAATTAGTGCTTATTATTAGTAAAGCCGTTCTTTTTGAAATCTATCTAGGTAATGTATATTGTTTTTTTTTATAAGTACAATTTAGTACATTAACATTAGATACAAATAACAACGGACTGTATTTTCTTTTTTAGATTCCGGTTTAAAATAATACGCTTTCTAGCAGACTTGTGATTTATCTTACAAATGAGTACATTTACCAGTTGAAATGTTCAATCTAAATATTGCAGTCCATTTGACTTTATTTTCGTCGACAGCGCAAACCCCCATAAATCTCTACTTGGCAATAACCTGCAAAATATAACTTTCCTTTTTAGTAATTCTATGCGGAACCACTGATACCGCGTTGCTCTATCGAACGAAGTTGGCAATCAATTCAATAAATACTGCATTCATTTCAGCGTCAGTTATGTTGAAATCGCCTTATTTGATAAGTTGTTGCGGTTCCGGATCGTAGCACCAATTCTTTGAATAAAAATCCTGCTCGATAAACCGACGAATTTGTTCTTCCGGAATTTTCCTTATGCCTGGGCTGCGGCCCTGACACAGTTTGCATCGTCAAATAGGGTTTTCGTGAAATCACAATTCCAAGAACACTGATTCCTATTTTCATTAATAGAAAGAGTTTAAGACGCTGTACAATACATACCACATGATACATACCACATGCAAATCCATTCGGCCGTAGCGTTGCGTAACAAACTTTCGAATGTTTACAAACAGTAATGCAGAACGATAAATAAAATACTACTCACTTAAAAATATTGTATACTCGTCAGTTATCTCTGGCATTCATAATTTGCTTGGTATTTTATTATGTCATCATAAAGTACTTGAAGATTAACTGTTAAAAAATTAGTAGGAACTCTAACTGCTTGTCACCTTTCACGATTGAAAGGAGATATATCATAACCCGGGGAAGCTCATAGGCCATTACTTATGGGTCTTAACAAAATTATGAGTATGTTTTTTAGATGTGTCTGCCGATTTCTCCATCAACGTGGTCCTATTTTAATGATAAAATAATCCCGAGGGGGTCCAATATAAAAATAATTCCCGAGGGGTATTTGGGTCGGAAAGTAAAAAAAAAACAGTGTAAATATTAAGGAATTCGAAGTTAGTATTAAGTTATTTCAATACGATAAAATTATAAGTAATACAAAAAACAACGCCTGCTACGCCGCGGGCAGAATTTATGTATGTATATGTGTTATTATTACATGGCTGGAGTTCAACTTGGAGACTGGAGTCCCTACAAACACTCACGGTGCTGAAGCAAAAACTTGTAATATGTGTACCGCGTCGGGCGACGCGACGACCGTTGCGTCATAGTGAAATCAATGATGGCCGGTCGGTTGTAAGGCTGACCTTGCTGTGCTTCGTGGAAGGTCTACTACTGCCGTGGCTTCTAAATTATATGATTCATTATTGGGTTTAGCTTGACTCTGATCTAGATCGGTGTTGTTTTTTTTAGCAGTCTGAAAAACTGATTTATCATATCTCTTTAATTTCTACAATTATTGATCTGATGACGAAATTGTTTTATGTGTATGATATCTAAGGTTTTTGTTTTTATAGTGCGTAAGCCCGCAATCGAGGTAATCTCAATTCTAAATTCGTTCTCTATTCTTAATTCCTATCTAATATATAAAATATCTACCTATATCGTCTTTTGCGCTTCTCGCTTTATAAGCATTTGTTTTGTTTCATTTTATTGCGTCAGCCATTCTTACTACTATTTCCTATGAGTTTTCAATTGTTGTATGTAGATAAAGTATTGAAATGTCATATCAAAGGGAATGCCAGGGTAAATTGCGACAAGCAAATAAAGATAATTATAATTGATCACTGAATCATTCATTAATTATTCATTTTACTCGGAACTCGTCTTAAAAATAATATTAATTTCGAAATTTGATAGGACAAGGTTAAGCACGGCCTTGTACGGCCTGTTTGGAGGTTCGAGACTCAGACAAAACCTCCTCGGTGATTACTGGCGCCAAAATTATTAAAACATCGATCCTCTTGGTAATAGTCGACAATTAAGCGAGAGAAACGATTTGAAAAACTTTTCTATGGTTCGTTCATTAAAGTCATTTGTATAAAACATAGAGGTAGATAATTAGCCCCTACGAGTATTGAACGAGGAAAAGACGACTATAAATCATAGGATAAGCCTAGGTAGGACTCGATCATGTCATTGTTTCATAAAGTTTTTATTATGAAACCGGTTCACGTTCTTATTTCTAAAAGGTAGATAAATCTTGTTGAAAACGGTTTATTTTGCGAAACGTCCCGATAGATAACGGCATGCGTTTTGTGTTCCTTGTGACATCTTCATGCATGTCAGTATCTTTTGTCATATCCGTCAGCCATCTCTACGCTTCGCAAATACATATATTTTAGGTATCTTCTTCATATAAGTAGGTACATAATTGAATCTGTATTCGCTTTTATTGGCTCGCAGAAGTTGACATGCTGTTCCGAGAATTCGGAAACTTATCTGTGTCCTGAAGAGGTGTTGTTCTCAAGTAAGTGACACGTAATATTTGTCTTTTTGAGAATAGATGATTTGAAACGTAACGTATTTGGTGGCGTGGTGGCACCCTCCTTTCCTTGGCTGATTTATTTTTCTGTTTTGTATATTCGGAGGCTTACAAAGTCATAGAATACCAATAGCATAACTAGGTACCTAATGCTTTGATATGGTAATTTATCAAGTTGTTTTGTCTACTATAGGTATTATGTAGTTATTGTTATCTTCATTCAACAAAGTAATCCAGTAGGTACCTAAAAGATACTGCCTCTGTCTACTATGGATAAACCTAATAGTTTTGAAAACATGTTTTCAAATGAACTCGCTGTATCATTCAGGTCATGCGTATAATGTTATCTCTCCTTCCTATTGCGTCTGATCTTATCTACAGAAACGTATTTGGAAATACAAGCTACGGAATATAATTCTTTACGAGCGACAAAAGTAGACGAGTCGTTATAAACCCGGCTGTAGTAGAAGCAATAAAAAGATATCAAATCGAAGCGGACGCGCCGCGGCCTCGCCTCAACTCGTAAACACCCAAAAAAGTGTAAATGGAAAACAATAAGCGCGTCTGCGAGTCGATTCGCGAGTCTGGCGGCCGTATAACCCGCCCAAAGACCACTCCACTCACTATACCGACTTGTAAATAAACTTGGTCGGTTAATTCGTGACCGTGGGCGGTCAACGCATCAATATGGGCGCGCGGTCACGGGGTCGCCGCACCGGGCTAAGAACGCACGTCGCGTCGTTTCAAAATGGCGACGTATGAACGCGGCACGTAGTCGTAGGTACCGCGGAATTTATGCGTTTACTATAATTTTGTGTAATTTATATTCGATACGCCGCCGGGCAATAGATAGTCGTCTATTGAAGTGTGAGGATCGCGCCGTGTCCGGGAGCCCGCGGAGCATACTGAGTGCCAGGATGCGTCTGCATGCGGGCGCTGCTGTATACATGCATCGTTGATTGATTTTGTTTATTTTCAAACAATGTATCTTCACACATTGTTTGAAAATAAACAGAGTCGAGGGCCGCGGTTGAATATCAATCGCTTTGAACGCGGTTGGAAGTTCAACAATAGAACCGCTAACCCCGCTTGTACCTACCATAAGGGACCTACTTGTAACGGCCATGAATATATTAACGTGTGGATGTAGACTGACTCATATTATTATGTATACAACTCATATTATATGCATTACGAGTCTATATTCCGAAGAACATTTGAAAAACCATTAAGTCGGGTAATTTATCGAGTGTCTGGCAAAGTTTCAAAATTATTGTCACCGTAAAACGTAGTTTTATGTCGCTACCCCAAGTGCAATATGGATGGATACCTTCACAATCTTAATATATACTTAAAATGTATGCTCTACTTTCCTATTCATTATTTATTGGTGATACATCATTAAGTGCTGATATACTCGTACACGGCGTACGACGGCTGGCGTCAATTGTCGACGGCTGCCGTCAATTGTCGACGGCTGCCGTTGGCGCGTCGACAGCTGCCATCGACAAGTGTCGACGGCTACAGTTACCTCTGCCGTTGGGACTTTGCCGCTCGTGTATATGAGCACTAAATTGGTTAGCAGGTAGGTATTTAATGATATATCATTATTAAATACCTACCTACTAACCAATTATAACTATTATTAGCTACGCAACAATTCCACTCAAAATAACGATTATAATAATCTAATTAGTTAGGTAGGCTTGAGTAATCAGACTGTTTTCCTAATTTGTGTAATTTTCCTTGTTTTTATATTAATTAAAGTATGTAGCTATCTACATAATGTAGTTGATATAAAATCAAACTGCATATCCAGACAATAACTGTTATGTATATATTTCATGGTCTGTGCCGTCGGCTTGACCATGTGAGAGAACACCTTCTATTCCTATCCCTTTCTAACGTGTACATTCATAGACTCTACCTAACTCTACCTGCGCGCGTCTAGTTAGCCGCCTCGCCATCCGCGGTGCGCGGGGGGTGCGGGCGGCTATTGCATCCTCAGTACGCTTTCACTATCCCCGTGAACACACGTACGTTCATTAAAATAAGATAAAACGACGAGTGTCGTTCGAGACTAATATAGTTTTAGTCGAGTGATATTTTGTATACTTTCTTTACTGTGTGTGGATTGTTATACCGTAATGGTAAGTTTTATACTTTATTTTATAAAAGAATTTGTTTATAGTCTGCTCTTGTAATTTTGCAACTAGTAATTGTATAAAATTACAGGATAAAACACACGACCAATGTCTGTGGGTTTCCATTAAATACATTAATAATATAAATTATTGTAATTTTTTCTTATAGTCATGTTGCAAGAGCTTTGGCTAGGTACTGTTTTTGTTTGTGTTTTCAGCAATGAGCGCTTACAAGACTCGGTCTATCTAACCAGTCTTTTAGAGATTTTTTCTCTTTTATTCAGCTAAATAGCTAGTGTTTCTAAAAATCCTGGTATGGCTCGTCATAATCAGTCGTTGGCCCGAACTTTCGGCCCGACTCCAGCAGACGTCGCATCGACCCGATCCGAGCAGAAGTCGGCCGATTTGATGAAACGTCGCCCCGTTTTAAGTAGACGTCGGCCCGATTAATTGAGACGTCGGCCCGATTCAAGTAGACGTCGGCCCGATTCAAGTAGACGTCGGCCATCGGCCTCTATATGGTCAAACCTCCATAGTCTTACGTCCCTTGGTCTTGGGCTAAACCAATTCTTATTTCTTTTATTTTTCTATCACAGATGGCCGTGTCAAGGGAGTCCTCCATACTTGAGGCTCTTGTGGAATGGCAGGCTGATAGCGCAAGAGACAGGGAGATCCTAGAAAGAATAAAAAAGTTGGCTGCAACTTATTTACCTGATGGATGGCAGCAATGGAAAGTAGTGGTTCATTCCAGAGAAGATCTATTAGGTGAAGACCTCGATCCTAAGATCCTGAACAAAATCAGATTCTGTCTGCCTACAGTTGAACTAGCTAGAGCATTCTCACCCGATACTACTTCGCTTTCAGAAAAGGTTTACAAAGATATGAAGTTAAAAATGCTTGATTGGCCCTTCTGTGTTGGACTTATAATTGGTCCTCCCTCCATTGCTGCTAGAGTAAGAGGGTCTGCAATACAAAATGAGCTTGTTATAGCTTCTCTCACTGAGCTAAAACCACTTCTACTAAGTCGAAAGGACGCATCGAAGGAGCTCGAAGACAATGATGATGACGAGGTATCTACAGGTCGTTCTTCATCTTCTAAGTCAAAGAAAATGTCAAGAATGGACAAGTTGGAACACGAACTCGATGATATTAAAAATATGCTGTCTAGTTTTATGAGCAGATTTCAACCAATCTCTGATAATGAATCCGAACAAGAAGAGTCCTATATTTCGTCGGAAGATGAACCGCTCCTTAAACAGCCGGCATTACATACATCGGATATCGTAGAGAATCTTTGGAAAGCCCCGTCTCCGGCACTTGAAAAGGATATTGAGGACCTTGATTTTTCTCCAAAAACAAGAGAACAAGAACCAGCCATTACAACGCCAAAACCTCATATTGAATCTCAGGGTGTTCAGTGCTTGAGATTGGGAGAATTATCCTATAAACAGATCCGTTACGCTGATGTGCAGAAGAAACTACAAGCATTTCCTGTTTTTCATGCGCTGAAGCTGAACCCCGCGCTTCAGAAAATTAGCGTTTCCAGTGCTTCATCCGAGGCACTCGCCAAGCAAGAAGCATCTTTCGGCACTATATTACATGGCCTACTTTTACAACGGGAGGCCCTCACCAATGTAATAAAAGATCTATCTAGTAGACATCCTTCTTTGAAGCAGGTTCTCAAAGAGTCGCTGTATGGGTCAGATTCAGCATTCAAGTGCATATCAGATGATGTGCTGCAATATGTATGTGGCCGTAAGGTAGAAGCGATAGAGCAAAGACGGAATGCTTCTTTACCTCAGGATGATTACTTTTCAACACTACTGAATAATATCCCTCCATCTTCAACACATCTTTTTGAAGAAAGTCAGGTATCGGAGCTTTTAAAACAACCCTCACTTCAAGGATTTTTTCGCGGCTCCTCAGCGAATTATAAACCAAAGTTTCAACCGAAACCCGGCTCAAGTTATGAACAACGCAAGAGAATTCCGAAGGTGCCGAAACCATTCTATAAACCTCGACCACAGCAACATAAAGCGACAGCTTTTGAGTCTTGGAAATCCAACAACAAAAGAGCTCCAAAACGATCGTTCAACTCTCGCCCAAGAGATAAGCCTGCTTCCTACAGGGAACCAGATTCCAAAAAACCTCGAAAATCCTGACTTGCAGTATTTCAAGGGGGGGAGGCTGAACGAATACGTGGAGGTGTGGCAAGAACTGGGGGCCCCCCAAGTTATATTGAAGATAGTAAAAGGATATTCTATCCCGTTCATTCTGAAACCACCACTCGCCCCTTTTACAAAGAGACGCCTAGACAAATTTCTTTCAGTCGGGTTAGACACAGAAATAGAGAAATTGATCTCTCTGAAAGTTTTGGAATCATGTCCATCCCCACTAGGTTATCTTTCCAGGATGTTTCCGGTATCGAAACCCGACGGCAGTCTTCGTCCAATTATAAATTTACGAGGGCTAAACAAGTTTCTGCGACCAAAGAAATTTCGCCTCTTGAATCACTTTCGTGTGCCAGAATTCCTTCAAGAAAGAGATTATCTTTCAAAGATAGATATTTCACAGGCATATTTCCACATACCGGTAAAATCAGAGCACAGAAAATTCTTAGCGATCGTTCATCGTCAGAAAATATTCCAGTTCACTTGTCTACCCTTCGGCTTAGCGACGGCTCCTCTAACATTTGCGCGAGTATCAAACTGGATCGCAGCACGGCTCAGAGAAAGGGGTTTAAGAATAATAGTCTACCTCGACGACTTTCTCATAGCCAATCAGAACGCGGACTACTTAAAAGAGGACATGTGCTTAGCGGCCAATTTTCTACAGAATTTGGGGTGGGTGATAAACAGGAAAAAATCACTGAATCCACCTACTCAATGTCTAGAATATTTAGGATTGATCTGGGACACACAAAACAACATGATATTCCTACCAAACAGAAAGGTTGCTTTGTTAAAGAAAGATCTCGATCGCATAGCAATGACAGAAACCTGGAGCTGGGTCAGCGGAAAAAGTTTAGTCGGAAAGCTCGCTTTTGCATCTTTCGTTGTTCCACTGGGAAGGCTGCATTCAAGACATCTTCAACGCGCGGTAAATGTCCTACCCCAAGATCAGATGAATCGCAAATTTATTATTCCAGAAAAAGCTATAAAAGAAATTTCCTGGTGGTTAGCAAATCTTCAAAAAACCCGATCAATTTTCAGTTACCAGGGTATTGTGTATGTGACAACAGACGCATCGGAGACGGGTTGGGGCGCCCATCTCAACGATGTCTTCCTATGCGGACTTTGGGAGACCAGTCAAACCATGTGGCACATAAATCGCAAAGAGTTATTTGCTGTATACCAAGGCATTCTTTTGGGGTTAGATCAACTACGGGGGAAAAGAGTAGTAGTTCAGTCCGACAACAAAACAGTGGTGGCTTACATACGGAACCAGGGAGGAACCAGATCTATTCTGCTAACAGACCTTATAACAGAAATACTAGAACTTGCCAACAAAAATCAAATCGAGATACTTGCTTACTACACACCAGGTATCTACAACGATATTGCCGACAGTCTCTCCCGTCAGAAACATCTAGCAGATTGGCATCTCTCCAACCATGTAACAAACTTGCTGTTCAGGAAATGGGGAAAACCCCAGGTCGATCTTTTTGCCTCTGCCTGCTCAAATGTAGTACAGAATTATGTAACTCGAGATGCAAGGGACAAGAATGCTCTTTTCATAGATGCTTTCAGCAGAACCTGGGAATACAACCTGGCTTGGTTGTTCCCTCCACCAGCCCTGATTCCTCGTGTGCTGTCTCATTTGAACAGAGCCAGGGGTATGTATGTCCTAATCGCACCGAGATGGGAACGAGTATTTTGGAGGGCGGATTTGAGACGAAGAACACTGGATCATCCTTTTCGCATTCGGAACCTGGAACATCATCTATGGGACGCAACACAGAATGCTCCTCTTCCGAATGCCCGAAACTTGCGATTGGAGGCTTGGTTGGTACGGGGTGGTCCAATATCACATCCTCATGGGATGCAGAAGACATTAAATTACTGGAAGGCTCATGGAGAAAATCTTCATTAAAAACATACTCAGCACCGTGGAAAGCCTGGGTAAATAGGTGTATTCAGAAAAATTTAGATCCGAATCAACCCAATCCCGCTGATGTAGCTCAATATCTTTGTTTTCTGCATAGAGTAAAACGCCTTGCGCCTAGTACAATAAAACTTCACAAGTCTGTTATAGCTGCTCTTGCTGATCCTCTGAAAAGGGAAACCATTTCAAACGATCCCTTGGTAAAGCATGTTATTCGAGCCATAGAGAATACGCTTCCTCCTTCTGTAAAGAAATGCATTTGGGATATCGAACAGTTGGTTTTGTGGATGAAGAATTCGGTAATTAATGAAGAAAGTCTGTTTGAGGTATCCCGCCATGTTGCTCTCATTCTTCTGCTTGCGTCAGGTAGAAGAATACATGACCTCACGCTTTTGAGGATAGATGAGGATAATTTTAAGCTAACAGAGGATTCGGTTACTTTTTGGCCTGTATATGGATCAAAAACAGATAAGAATAATTATAGGCAGTCAGGTTGGCATTTATCTAGAGGTTCGACTAGGAACCTAGACCCTATTTATTGGACGAAAATGTTGATAAGTTTATCGGCCAGCAGAAGGCAGGCAGGAACCCATTTAACCACCTTGTTTGTATCGATTCGAGGGGTTCTTAAACCTGCATCTAGAGCACTAATAGCTGGATGGGTGAAAACAGCTTTAGTACATTTAGGCATTGAATTTTCACCGGGAAGTATAAGGTCCGCCGTAGCTTCTTCAAGACAGGCAAGCAATGTTCCTTTGGATGTCATATTAAAAAATGGCAATTGGAAGTCTGATAAAAATGTTTTTAAGTTCTATTTCAAGGAAATAATTAAAAACTCACCCAACACTAACCCAGTTAGTGATTTGGTTTGTTCTAATTTTAAACCTATATAAGAGAATGTTAAGTTTTATTTGAAAATAATAGAAGCATATTTGATTTGGATATCTGATGTTTTATTGCTCAAATTTTCATAAAATTTAAGGTAATCAATTACTTTTCCATCACAGTACGCTTTTCCTGCGTCGTCAGAAACTAAAAACCTCTCACATGGTCAAGCCGACGGCACAGACCATGAAATAGACAACGTTTTCCCCCCAAAGGGAAGAAAACGATATATTTCATGTCTTGCCTAGGCTTGACCACAGTAAGCTCTTGACGACTTCAATGAGAGGTACTGAGGATGCAATAGCCGCCCGCACCCCCCGCGCACCGCGGATGGCGAGGCGGCTAACTAGACGCGCGCAGGTAGAGTTAGGTAGAGTCTATGAATGTACACGTTAGAAAGGGATAGGAATAGAAGGTGTTCTCTCACATGGTCAAGCCTAGGCAAGACATGAAATATATCGTTTTCTTCCCTTTGGGGGGAAAACGTTGTCTATTATATAAATTCTTGACGATTAATTATTATTAGGTACCTATTAAGTATTACCTTCTGAGTATTTTTTCAACACCAACACTGCGATCACCAATACGCCTGCCAAGCGTGGTGATTATGGCAAATCCCCCCCTACATGGGAGACCATCCACTCGATGGACCAACGACATGGTAGCGGTCGCAGGGAGTCGATGGATGGAGGCGGCTCAGGACCGCTATTTGTGGCGTCGTATGGGGGAGGCCTATGTCCAGCCGTGGACGTGTATGGGCTGATGATGACGATGATTAAGTATTAGGTTAGGTATTTATTATCATCAACATATCAAGAATTTGTTGTACATTTAGTCTTTATTCATTATTCACATTGGAATATTACTAGAACATCTTCAGAGTGATCCATAGATAACGTTGACCTTTTTATTCCTATCGCGCAATAAAATTACAAGTAATAAACCTACCAACCTCACACGACGAATAATATACGTAAACATATGGGGGGGGGGGGGGGGGGTTGCAATAATCACCACGTTTGGCAGGCGGATTGGTTATCGCAGTGTTGGTGTTGAAAAATACTCAGAAGGAAGTTCCCTTAGTCGGCTGTTACAACATACACGGGTTCAGTTGGAGGGGTCGACCTAATATGGATATGACTGCAATCATCAAGTCAAGAATATTTTAAATCTTGACGACCTTGTAACGCAGCGACGAAGGAGGTTGCGGGTTCGATTCCCGCCGTGGAATATTTTTTTTTACGATCTGCAAATGCTTGCCACGGGTGTTCTGGGTGTTTCCTATGTATTGTATAATGAAAAATAAGTTATGTATTCAATGTATCTGTTATCTTATCTTGTACCGTTAAGTATCATAAGCTCTGTTTAGTGTGGTCCTAGATGATGATGCTGTGTGAACTGTCCAGCATTATTTATTATTTATTTTTCTTCATTTGAACCGCACACTTTTATTGTGAGATGTGTTAGACAGTTGTGATGTATGTAAATCCGACGTTGTTAATCGATAACTTGCCTTAATAATTAATTCGAGTTTAACCGACCTGTTAATGGCAAAAAACTTGTTTTAGTGAATACGTAGAAATTCGGCCTTTGTACGTTTCTTATCTTTATGTTAAGATAATAAATACTGACCACTTTAATCGTATCTATTTAAGTTTGACGAGTCTATAAATTAATTAGTTGCTTAATTTATTCCAGTTTAACTGACCCTTACGATAAAATACATGATTTTGCTTATAAACTCTAAAATTATTTATTTCCTAACAAAAGATGTACGTAAAATTTAAAAAGGCAAATTATTATCATTTAAAATGAATGAGAAGAATTGTCTAATTCTAATGTTAAAATAGACATGGAAATAAAGTGTTATTTTTTTATATCAGAAGCGACGATTCTATATACCTATACATATGTAGTATATGACTAAAGTAAAGAAGCGACGAAGAAACTTATATATTTTCGAGTTTGAGTAAAACCTGTCCCAAGCAGTTTTTTATCCTCAAGTTAGATTTAGATTTTTTTGTAGTAGGTAAGCGTTTTACCGACTAAGAGACAAATTTTGACTGTTTGACTTCGATTAGCTTAAAAAAATGCTCGGAGTTTGTAAACCGCCGTATTATTATTATTATTATGTTTCTCATTTCCATGATCACAGGCCATATAGTGTCCCGGTCCTTTGGGAGGCATGCGTGGAGCCGAAGCCCGCACAGAGGCCCTTTATGAGAATTAATGTAAAGGCGAGAGCTACACATAGCGGGTATCATCCTTGGTTGCACAATATGATACACCCGAAGATTATATCCGCCAGGTGTAGAGACTATTGCAAAGGAAAATCAAAATAACAAAAAAGCCATGTTATTGTGGTGAATGGATGGACTGGATAATTGGGCTATGGGGGAAACTATGGACGCCTGCCATAAACATACTCTCAATACTGTTACAAGCGGCAGACGGTGGCTTGCCGAATGCTGAATGGGTTCCTCAAAATTTTGGCGTAAATGCCGGTAAAGGAACAACATCGGTGCAAACGACTAAGGGGTGTCGAGAGGTGCGGCCCCGATTTCGCCATCACGAAGACACGTGAGCGGGTTTCCTCGTTATTACGCCATTAGACACTTCCACCCCCCGAGTCTACATCCTAAGATGCATCTCTCGCGACTCCACTCAGACCGGCCAATGAAGGCAAGCAAGAGGTGGGGATCTGGTTCTCTTGGGATACCACCCCGCAAGCGGAGACGAGAACCAGGAACTTCCCCGGGAGCACTCGGTATACCCGTGGTGTCGCTACTCACCAACAGCTCGCCACAAGCTGCCCTGCCGGTATTATTATTATTATTTATTATCATAGGTCCATAAAATTGGTACATAATAATATAGTCACATTAATCATATTAAACACAACAAAATAAAATAATTATTAAAATTTGTTTTAATAATTGTTTTGTTATAATCAAATATAAATTTTACAATAATTATTTGACAATGTCGTACCTTATATCATTATTATTAGTAAAAGCGTGCATAGACGAGGAGTGATATATATAGATGCAGTCAAACCTATTAGCTAACACGCTGAGAATGCTATCGCCCTTTATACAAAGTGTAGTACTGACAAGATTTCGTAAATATATTGACATAACTGTTATTATGTTTGAATTTTTACACAGGAATTTTCTGGAACCCATATTATACAGGATGGTACAAACGATTATACTGAAATTTTAAAAATAAATAAATCTGCGTGTACCGTATTTTGAAAAACTGCAGGCCTTATCCGGTAATCGCAAGCATGAATACTTAAAACAATAACAGCCCGTATTTTTATGTCACCGGTAGAGAAATTTCGTATTAAATTAAAGATGAGAAATATCATGAAATCCGCCAAGACCTGGGACGAGACGGAGCACTTTGGATGGCTTGTATACACCAGTTAGGTACTCCAATCTGCTGCAGTCGACTGACGGATTGGAAACTACAGTATCTTTAGTTAAATGTTGACAATTTGACAAGACTGCAATCAGCATTTAATATGACGTGTTTTAAAAAACGATAAACCGACTTCAAATTCCCTTACTTTTACACTTATTTTAAGTTTTGCGGGATACATACTAATCCCCTGGAGATAAATTAATTTATGGGACCCCTTCGGGATCGTTTTCTATACAATAATGAAAGAATTTTCAAAATCGGTCCATAATTGGCGGAGATATCGCGTTACATAAATACAAAAAAAACATACAGACGACTTGATAACCTACTCTCCTGTTAAGTCGGTTAAAAAATAATGATGTTTCCTTTCTCTTACATCAGTCTAAGTTTAATATAATAATATATTCTGTGTAAGTCTTATTATAATTATAACAAATGAAAAAAAATTACTATATTCTATTCTATCTTACAATATTTGCTCCTGAATATTTATGATAGCGAATCTCCAGGTAGATACTCTGATATTCGTCCGTTTGAGTCTGTAGCTTAAATACTGTTGAAGGGGGCCTACTCGGAAAAGTAAAATCGAAGATTCTTTTTCGTTTTCGCGCAAAACCAACTCTTATGTCGCTTGCATAAAATTAGCGTTTGCACGAAAAATAATCAGAAACTTCGATTTCGTTTTTACGAGTACGGGCCCTGTTTGAAGACTCACCTACATAATTATTACTGGCTACAACTATTTACATATTCTGTTCCTATAGACCATGCATAAATATGATTTAATTTCTTAAAATTATTAATTTATCACATTGTTTTCACCACGTTATCAAGGCCCAGAACGTTCCTAGGGTTCATCGTACGATGCGCGCGCGCCGGCCTCCGACCCTATCACGACCCACTCAGATAAAACAGACAAAGGAAAAAGTACCTAGTTCACAATAAGAGTACCAATATTGTTTGCTTACATCTATTGGATATTGGCTGCGTGGCGCCTCTATTATGTGTCCCTAGTTTTGTTTTAGTTTAGACAAATAGTAGATATATTTCGCCTTGGCAGCCACGGCCTATCCGATGCCCGGCTACACGCTCATCTTCCTTGCGCAGTTTGCGCAAGGAAGATGAGCCGGCCACAGGCTCCATCTTGCTTGTGCAAACTGTGTTTGTGCATGCATGCATGCACAATTGTTTGAGCGTGTAGCCGGGCTATAATTATCGACCCCAACTCTACCCGTGGTAGTCGTAAGAGGTGACTTAGGGAACCTACCAGAGGAAAGGCACCAGCTTCCTTCTTTATATTTCTAACACCTTCGCTGCGTTCAATCCGCCCGGCAAGCGTGGTAATTCTGGTAAAACCTCCCTTTTTGGGGTCTTTTCAGCAGTGAACGTGTAAAATGTCCCTGTCATGTTATATTTCTATTGCCAGATAAATAATTTGTATGCATGTCTGTTGTGCTGATGAGATATATAAGAACCTGACTTTAAAGTGAAACAGCAACTATTTGCCAAGTAGCCAACTAAGGTATCTCGTCCATTATTGTAGCCATTTTTGGTCCAGATCCCTTCCCTGATAGAAAGTACTATCTAGCAATACTGGTTGGTACTAAGCCAGCATAAGAATATACGTACATAGTTAATAGTAGCAGATTTTACGATTTTACTGATTGCAGAACATTACCCTCTTTTATGCGCAGTTGGGTTAGTTCTTGATGGTAGCATGGCATGAGATGCAAACTTGTCTATGATATTATGACTGTTTGAAAATGGAATTGCAGAATTGTAATTTTGCAGGACTGTACTTAGGATGACGATTGGGGGTTGTACGGTTTCATGTTATACAAAATAACCAGAGTAAAATTTTAACAATTTGCGTATACGTTGCTGTTATTTTTATTGTTTAGGTGAAGTTAAAATGTTGTATGTACCTGCTTGCTTATGTGTTTTTTTGTTTTGTTTCAGGTATATATTATTTCCAATTGACACCTAGAAATGTAAGTTAACACGACATTTTCTTAGTCGATGCTAGAATTATTTATATCAAGATCGTGACTACAATCTAACACTGAAAGGTCATGGACTCTATCGTGCTTTCATCAGCACGACCTTAAAATAGGTTCGGCAAAACAATGCAAATGATGATGGCAATAATTAATGACAACTCGCATGACATGTCCACACTGACAGGAGCGCATCGAGTGCAGGCCGGGGGTCGGTACCCGCTGGCTGGCACCCGGCCAACTACCGCGACTATTATTACGAAGCGAATCTTTACAATGCATCTCCCGTAATCCCTATTACAACGTCGTAAAAACTATTATCACATTAACAACGGCTGTAAACCTTGTTATTTTCTGGCCCACCTGGCAGCGCTGTAAGGTGGGGACGTAAGATTGGTTTTCGAAGCGTCGAACGCAGCAGCGGGCTTGCCGTGCAGTAATGGATGCACGGCAGTTGAATGCAAATAAGTCCGTTTATTATATTTGCAAGTCGTTGGACAGTTTGCGGAGATCAAAGATTTCGAAGCTGCGCTAAAATCTGAAATGTCATTTGTACGGTTATTCCCGTAACGTTGGACTCATACTAGTGCATGTGCATGCACCAGCAATAAAAGTGCACGTAAAGCGGAATTTTATGCGAGGACAATCGAAATTTGCATATTTCTTCCTACTCATTCCCGGATGCATTCAGCCATTTAGTTTTAGAGATCGTTACTGCAGTCGTAATATGTAATGGGTCGTTGGATACTAACTACCTACGCTTTCATAAAATTAGAAAAGTTATTCCTTTTTCTACTGAACACATAACACAAACTCTAGAAAAATATTAACAAATTTATTATACATTAACATCTACTTAATGTTATTCGTTCGATTTACAACACCAGGCGGCAGGAGCGTCAAAAACTCAAAGACATAACTCAACTTTCACACATTTCGCGGTCATTTCTATTCTTTTTTCCAATTTCTTGGCTCGAGAGCGGTGATTCATTCCGCCACCTGAATTATCGTCAGTTTAATGATAGCTGCCCATTTTACGACGCGGGCTGATGGGCTGTGACTAATTATTAACTGATGGC
This sequence comes from Eupithecia insigniata, assembly GCA_947859395.1. Lineage (NCBI taxonomy): Eukaryota > Metazoa > Arthropoda > Insecta > Lepidoptera > Geometridae > Eupithecia > Eupithecia insigniata. Next base: position 2,274,045 of record OX402011.1, on the reverse strand, counting down.
TTTCGGCACCGCACTTTTATTTCGATGGTGTTGCCAGAATGTTATGAAACATTTTGTGTTCGAAGGGAATTTAAGACAATGGGTTTTATTTTATGACTGTTCTCCGGCTGTCTGAAACTTAATGCTGAAGCTTATTTCCTCATGCCGAGTCTCTTTCTTAGACTTTAAAACTAATAACTATTTTAAAAATTATTTAAGGCTTCGAATTATAGGTACCTAAAGATAATTATGGAAAAAAGAAATGTGGTAGAGACAGTGACGTATTCAGAATTTCTTGTCGGGCTACACACGAATCACATTAATTGAATGAAATAAAAATATTTAATAAGTTTTATATCGTATTCAAAAAGAACATGGTATTTATTAGCATAATTTTCCATAAAAACGAGTCATATAATACCACAAAACCTGGCACGCGAAATATTTGGCTACCAAACTTATGCGCAGTAAACTATCGCGCTTTTAGCGTGAGTGTTCAGAAGATTCCGGGAAAAAATCATTAAAAGTCACATAAATAATAAATGAAACTAATTGACTGCGATTCAAATTGATTTCAGGGACATTGAGTCATGGTTAAAATCCTGAACGTTTTATCAAGTTTTCGAAACTGTTGGTAAAATAAATAAATTCTGGATGAGTCAGTCTACGACAAAAAATACTGAATTTATTGTCAGAACATAAACGTTTACTTACAGAAGAAACATAGTGCATACTAATGAAATTATCTGAAGTAGATTGCCCTGTAAGTTCATACAAGTGGACATATGGTCAAATAGCATGTAGTATGGTCTCGGTAGTCGGGTAATCTTCAAAAGCACACTTGATAATTGACTAATTTTAGCAATTTATGTCGTTGTCCCTTTTCTTAATTATCTTATTATATCGATACTGAAAGAACTAAATAAGAACTATTTATACTTTTCATGAACAACAACAACCTTTTCTAGGCCAATGAGGCCAGTCATTGTGTTTTTCGTAGTTTTGGGAGTGCTGCCAACTATCAATGTGGGTAAATGCCTAACATGCTTTGATCATAACTATACCGTTGAATCATTAGTGAATGAAAGCGTTTCCTTGTTAAAATATTTACGTTTCGCAGTTATATCAAAACAACAACATCGTTTTATGGTAGCCAGTCTTAAATTGCGCAATTGAGATGATATAAATAATAACTAAGTTTAGATACATTTATTATACTGTAGCGTTCAATTATTGAGGAGATTTTTGAGATTAGTCATAACGAATTTTTATACTATTATGTCCGCAGGCGTTTTTTTTTTATTGAAAGATTATCATTAGAACAACCGAATATCGAGCTTTGTCCCTGTCTCCCAAACTATCTTAGTAACCTCACTTCTGAAGCTAGCTTGACTATTACTAACTAGCTTTAATGGATTGACGACATCGTAGCGGATGCAGTTGGATGGAGGCGGCTCAGGACCGCTATTTGTGGCGTCGTCGTTTGGGGAAGGCCTATGTTCAGCAGTGGACGTGTACGGGCTGATGATGATTGATGAAAAAAGTAAAATATAACCTAATATTATCTATCATCGATAAAACAGTGCATACACGTGTCACTGCACTCCATAAAATATCACATGTTCTATGAATGTCTAACGTCATCTTACGCAATAGAGGCCCATTTAACAAATTTAATTTTTATCAACAGTGATATGATAACATTGTGATGTGTGTGAGTCATCTCATGATGACAGGTGTCACAATAGAACAGAAGGTATTTAATAGAGAAAGGGTCAATATTGATAAAAAGATTAATGGGAAATTAACAAAAGCTGAACATTAAACAATAAAGCTTTTTGAATAACAAAAAAATGTACGAACTGCCGAGAACCCTAATAAAGAAAGAAAGAGCACTACTTGAAAAATTAAAAAAATATTTATTTCTGTTACTTAGTATATCCGTTACAATACTATGGGTCCTCTTTTAAGCATGATTATGCTTGTGTTAGAGAACCCCACTCTTCTATAACATTAGGTTTGGTAGGTACTTTGAAATATGAAATTTGGTACTTTAATCACACTACTTGCCAAAATAAAAGATTTTACACACTTAAAATTAGAGCACAATTGTAATGTATATATATTAATAAAACTCTTTTATATCAAAGAAAATAACAATCATATTATAATACAAGCAAATTAGAACTAGTAGTTACTATTGCAACAATTGAGCTAACTGCAGACTGTTGTAAGTAATATACAGGTAGCTTAACTGAAATATTTAAAAATATTTCAATTTTATTTTTTATCATATCACTGTGTGACAAGTTAAAGATATTCATGGAATAAACCTATTTTCAACTGCATAGGGCAGGCGGCATCTAATTTACGTTGAAAACTTTCGAATATATTCTCAAAGTAGATTCAAAACTAAGCAAGGCCTACATGCAATCACCCAGTCTTGTGCAATAGATGTTTAGCAAGAGACGTGGTTTTAATAGCTCCAGTAGTCTGCCTACCGACTAGACATCCAAGGTTATACATAACTACTCTTTGTTTTCCATTATGTACAGTCAATGTAAATCAGATAGTCGTTTAGTATTTACGATACGATGAAAAGTTTCCATTACCGTAAACTTTTCATACAACGTTTGCGTTTGCGATTCGCTTTATCGTTGCCGTTAAGAAGCATGATTATGTCTCATGACTTTTTATTGGTAGTTTAGTTAGTAGTAGTGGTAGAAGGTATTGTAAAACAAGTTTTGAGAATATTCAGTGGATAACAGAGAACTCACAAACGTCGTAAAATATAAAGAGCCATCTGGCATCACATTGTCAACAAACGATACAACTTATTCATGCGAATGCATACTTTACCCGCTTTCTTATATCTTCTGTTTACATGTTTTGTCTATTTGGTTTTAGAATCCTAGATATTTTTGTAAACAAAGGGGTGAAAAATATTTTACAACACTGGTATCATCAAAGCAATTTTGTTTTAATCCTGAACAGACTTGTTTTGTCGCAATGTCAAGATGTGATGTGAGCAAATTGCAGAAGTTCGAATCAATTTTTAGATTTTTCTTACAATTAGCTCTGTAACGTTAGCGATAATACAGACAACCATTCAAACTCACTCCTCAACTTAAGTTTATTCATTAGTAATTTGCCATTAAAACTGCGACCCCGCGCTATGCACAAGGTAATTTTTAATTGATAATTAGCGCTGGGAATGGCCACACCGGTCAAAGCGCCATCTTTAATGACAGAAGCTAGCTGCTTGCCACGGGTTTGATTGTTTGAAAACAGAGGATTGACAAATGAAATAAGGAATGAATCATGTGAACGCCAAAATTGTTTTGAATTTCTGAGGTTTGCTACGAGGTTTTTTTTTGTTTTCTAACACTATTTTACTAAAAATATCTATGTACTTCATTTATTACTATTGTAGAACAAAGTATAGAACAACGAAGTATACATACTATCAATATGATTTAATTATCTTACCCTTTCAATCTTTGAGATTTGTAATGTGTTCTGATCGCTTAGATTTGAAAAACAAAAATACTATTCTTTATCTCCTAAAGTTATAAGTAAAAGATACCTACTGTCGTCAACCTAATGTTATCATCGTGCATGTTATTCCATTGACGTCACATGCAGATACAAGTTATAAATGACAAACCACATAAGTACAGAATAAATAATAATACATAACATAAGTAATATAAAGAACGTCCTGTTTATTATTACTGCTGTATGCAATATGCATGCTTTTAAATTGTAAATAAAGGGCTTGTCAGTCTAAAAATGATTGTAAATTAATGCGTTGAATTATTTTTCGGGCGGTGAATACTTTATTAATATTTTTTTAAATCTGTTTTTGTTGATACTCTACACAATATATACTTCATTCTCATGCATGTTGAATTTTAATGTATATTAAAATTCTATCACTTTTATCAAAGACAGTTATTTATGATTATGACGATAAGGCCCGGATAGATCCTGAAAGCGATCTTAGGATGAATTTTGCATAGTTTACACAAAAACTACATAATAATAACTTTCGTTTCTCATTTAGCGGTTTGCAGCGCCCCTATTGGATAGACAAATCAGCGCTAGTAAAATATCGTGTTCTCAAAAACTTTTTCTTTTTGGTATTTTGCAAACTCATCCTAACCACGTAGGCCACTCTAAATTCATGAAATAGGCGCGTTATATGATGATAGTGGCCTGTAATCGAACCCTGTGCGGGTTTGCGCCAACCAGCGACTACTTAAACTGATAATAACGCCAGCATCATTTGAATCACACAGGTGCGGTGGTTCTAAAGATTCTTTGAAGCATGTATTTTTAAAACTCGTCCTCATTTACGATTTTCATTTGGTTTTTATGTCTTATATCCGGTCTGTTATTGACATAAAGAATATAGTCGACTTAAAAAATGTATCTAAATGAAGAAAGGAAAATAAATAATATTTATTTTATCTGGTTTTCAATTACTTCGTGATAGCTGCATTTCTTAATGATTCCTATACTCCGATTCAAACACTTGGATGATTTTTGTATACAAAGGGGTTACAAAATCCAAGGAATATTGGTGGAAAATATTTAACGACATTGGTATTATCGAAGAAAAGCATAGAAACTCGAAACAATTTGTGATTTTGAAAGCTTTCATTCATTATTTATTCAATCTCTTGTTCGTTTTTTAATTGAAATTTAAACATTTTTTGCTACATATGATAGATTATAGTTATAACTTTGCTGTTAGTTAGGTACCTTGATGTTTTCTGTTATTGTTATCAGTTTTTGTTTCATTCATAAATATATTTGTTGACATAAAATATCTTGAATTCTAAATCGGAGTATAGGGAATTCCTTTTAGTTTTTGCTTTTCAATTTTTATCGACTTCTACTTACCTAATTACCCTACGTTGGTTAGGTCACTAGGTACCTACTTTAATGTACAGGTAAAACTCATGAAAATTTCAATCACTGCCGTTAAAAATCACGTTAGAATTCTCATCTCTGTTTAAAATGTCATTAGATTCGCGCAATTGGTTGCCAAATCATGGAAAACGCAATATCGAGGGGTGGCCCCGATCTCTCCCTTGCGCTGACCCTGTACCGCATGTAAGGGGTGAAAAATCGATTTGTAAGTCGATTTAAAATGAGCTTACAAATTCTTAATTAAAAATCTAATATTTAAAAGTTAAAACCTATGTACATATTATAGCGTGTGTATGTAATTTGAAAATCGTAGCGTTATTAAATGATAAATTCATATCTTACGTTTAGGTATGGAAAAATTACGTACGATAAAGATTATTCTGTTTCTGAATTTCGGGTCCAAAACCCGGGCCCAGATAAACATCAATTATTCTGAGATTTCGAATTCTGAGATGATATAAACCAGCCGCATTTTTTCCCAGTTATTCATGATTCTATGAGAATGTGGACAACATCCCATGGGATGGGAGTCATCGGTGAAACATTTGGCTTTGATCTCTAATTGGTACCTCGCATGTGAATTTTGTGTTGTGAAGATAATTATTTTGGCAAGTGTACATTTTCCTTGGCATACTCGATCCACAAACAACAAAACTGTGAACGAAAGCTACGGAAGGAATGAATAACAAAAAAAATTACGTGCCTTTTAAATTTCACATTAGCTCAGCAGACTGATCTGCTTCGCTAGCTTTAATATGCATTTTAAACAAAAAACGGTTTTGCTCTCCATGTTGAACATTTGTTCAAATATGATGGCATAATACAGGATAGTACAACTCAACGCCGTAAATCATAACACAACCTATTCTAATTTTTTTTTATTACATTGTTCATTTTATAAATGAACAGGCGATAGCGTTATTAGACTTATTAGCCATATTGCCTTGTGTTACGTTAGTTTTATTTTCTTTAGTTTTGTTTTACACGTCTTTACTAATCAGCCATTTTTTTTTTCGATTCTCTATTATTCTGTATGAATGCGTTAAAAAAAATCTAGGTCTATGGTTTTACCCATAGATTTAGGATGTACAAGACCACCAGTGACAGATGAATGGTGTTACAAAAAAAGAAACGTAAATGTGTGTGTGTGACATAGTGTTGTCTTGTCAAGACATGACTCTTAAATTCTAGGTCTATGGTGGATGAAAAAAATCTAGGTCTATGGTTTTACCAAAATAAAGCTGGTTACGGAAACCAGCTAGGAAATTGATTTTCTAATCCATGAGATTGGTGGGAGATCGCAGATGGTCATGGTGGGTCATCGATATCGTGGCATAGACTGACTTAAAAAGAAACCGGTTAAGTCTAAAAGCTTAAGAATTTATTCTATTCACTTCCTCAACTTCGTTGTCAAAGCATTCTTGATTACAAATTAATACCGACGATCATGTAAAAGACATTGTGATATTGAATATTTTATCCCCTTCAAATCAAATCAAATCATTTATTTGCAAGAATACATAAATATTATACAATGTCAGGTCTTATAACTATTTAAGTAATTGTATTCAGCCTGCACGCAGACGTGCAAATATTGTGTGAGTAACTACTTGTCGGTAACTACTCTATAACCAGCCAATTTTTCAAGTAAATATCATACTTAATCCTACCCCATTTCATAAATAAAACCGGCCAAGTGAAAATCGTATCCTTTTGATTCAAAACGCGTGCTATGCTGTCGAGGCCCTTGTGAATCCCACAGCGCGCAGTGTGTCCCTTCGTTCGGACCACGAGAACGTTTCTAGTTTAACACGTTTCGTTGACAAAGCGGTACGTAGGTATTTTTATTCTTTTTAAAAACGTGCGAGTCCTAGCTGCGGCCCACCACTTCGCCGCCCCTGCGCGAGTCGTGCTGCAGAGACTGGTTATTGAATGCGTTAAATTCTCTGCTTTTCCTTTTAATATTTATTGGAATATTGGCGCACAATCGAGACACGTGTTCTTAAAATTGCGAGGGATTATTAAAATACTCTCCATAATTATTTCATTACAATAGATGATGGTATCATGACCAGAAGGGGGTATCTATGGAAACTTTTTCCTTATTATATTTATATTCCCTTCATTATTGGTTTAATCCTAGCAACGGTAGATCTATTATTCCATTAGCTAAAGGTATACAATAGCAATTGGATGTTATTATTATACTGAATCATATGTATCTGATATCCTTTGCTAATAATGTTTGCTACAGAAAAGCTTTCAGTTTTCTAGGAAAAGGTTTTTCATGACTTACCCCATTTTAGGATCTTTCTAGCTTTATATGTATATGTACCATCAACATGACTAGAGCTATTTGGAAATCTCGGTGAGCAACTTTTTCGTGGAAATCTCGTATAAATATATAAATAATGCTGGACAATTCACACAGCATTATCTAGCCCCAAGCTAAGCAGAGCTTGTGTTATGGGTACTAGATGACTGATATACATAATACAATATATTACATAGATAGATATTTTTTATTATACATAGAAAAACGACCAGAACACCCTGAACAAATATTTGCAGATCGTACAAATATTTGTCCCGAGGCGGGAATCGAACCCGCAACCTCCTGCGTCGCAGGCAGACCTTCGCCCACCGCGCCACATCGGTCGTCAAAGTATGTAGGTATAAAGTATGTGTTATCGTATAAATTAAAGTAAAAAATAAATAAATTTAATTGAAATTTTAAATCGTAGCTCATAAAATTTACAAGTTGATGTGGAGTTGGTGTCACTTTCTATCAGGTGAGCCTGGTAAAACATACAAATCTATCAACTGTAAAAATAAAAAACAGCTAGAAAATACTAGCAATAAGGTAGCCTCTTGGTTCAACAGTGAACTTTTGTTGGCTGATGATGATGACCTGTAGGTAGGTATAAAAGAATCCAAACAAAACACCGCATATTTACGAGTCAAAGACCTGTGGATTCTCGCTAGCCATCAAGAAACGGACCTCGAAGTAAACAAAACACTTACTTCTCGGCCTACTTCACACTAAACCACATGCATCAAAACATAAACACATTCCACGTCAAAACATATTTGACGACCTCTTTGACGTAGGGTGTAAACGTCAGATTACGGGTTCGATTCCGGCCGCGAGGCATTTAAGGAATACATCCGCAAATTCCCTAATAAGATGTCCCTAATTTAATTTTAATTTCATAAATGTTGAAATTTTTCAAAGCGTCTTACCCGCCCCGCTTCGCGCTGCGGCCAGGATTTAGTATAAAATAGTGTATGATATTTTATAAGATAGTAACAGATTGTATGTAAGTACTAACGGGGCTAACGTAGCCAGTGTTTGGCTAAAAGCCCTTTAATATATAAGATTTAAATAAATAAATATTCAACTACAAAAACAGATGAACAATACCCCAAAAGTTGAAGTTCTATAATTACGTAGACGTTGGGTAACGACGAAGAAAAAAAAAAATTTACGAGTATTTGCAGACAAAGGGTTACATTACATGTTGGTATGCCAATTTTAAAATGCCCCTTGCGATGTATTACCAGCTAAAAAGCTTTGGTGTGCAAAATTATACAATAATTACAAATAGAGACACGCAGAACGGAAAATTAATTAAAATACATGTATGTAATGTCTAACTATTAGTAAAACAATAATATTAGTCCATAGATATAACAAAAAGATTAGCAAATTACAATTAGTTATGTATACCAATGTCAAATTATAATATTAGATCTAAAAACTTAATTTTAATGTTAGATTCCGTAAAAAATTAATTATTATGATAGTAACATTTTAATGTATCTTAAAAAAAAAAATGCTGGACAATTCACACTACATCATCTAGCCCCAAGCTAAGCAGAGCTTGTGTTATGGGTACTAGATAACTGATATACATAATGCAATGTATTACATAGATAGATATTTTTTATTATACATAGAAAAACGACCAGAACACCCTGAACAAATATTTGCAGATCGTACAAATATTTGTCCCGAGGCGGGAATCGAACCCGCAACCTCCTGCGTCGCAGGCGGACCTTCGCCCACCGCGCCACATCGGTCGTCTTAAATACAATGTTTCAGCAATTTTGGCGTTGACCATCATACATTATGTACGGGACCAGGATTGAATCGGAATCAGTCGGCACGGCACCTATGCTATGAGTGTGGACTGTATAAGCTGTGTGCGTGCCTTGATGTGCTTTCCGACTCCGATTATCCTTATGTCGGCCTCTGTGTACGTTGTTTGCTGGGATTCTGTGTGGGTCGAGATTGAAACAATGGTGTGGTGCAGGTATACGCAGGCGGGTTCGTGGTGCGTCGGTGTGCGAGAGAGAGGTCCGTTCCTTCCTATTATTTCTGTTCTTCGGGCGCGCACGTGTGTTGACTGGCTGGGCTGACTGACCGTTGCTAACTGACAATCTATGCATTTTTGCGCGTATATTTATATCATTTCCTAAAATTACTGTACGCTCTCTCCCCCGCATCCCGGGCACACCACGTGCTGTTTTGCGTGTTCATTTATTTAACAACTTACTTCTAAAGGAATTACAGCGTGTTATTTATCTATTTACTATATACTAATTAATAACTACCTAATTCCATTTAGATCTATTTACTAAGTAATTTGTTAAACTCTATGTGAAACGCCGTGCCTACCTGTAAACTAAAGATATTTATCCTATGTAATAGGTATGTATCTGTTATGTATCTATCTATTATTTACTATGCCTGTGTACGGTATCTGTTTAAGCCTGTATCTATCTATTTTCTAGCCTATATTCAGGTACCTACAGGGCCTATCCTTTATTTCCACTGCACTATGCGTGGTATTTAACTATCTATTATTACTAGCCATTCATGTCCCATTCTATACTATACTATCTTAAAGCTACATTGTGGTAGGTTTTTATTCATTACTTTTCTATCTATTTAATTAAACTATGATCTCTATGGCCGTCCGGAATATTCTCCCGCCGTCCAGTGGCTCCGCCGTAGACGCTGGAGCCTTCTGTGGTGGAGGACGGCTCGTTCCTCGGCAGGATGATCACCTTCTTGGTCGGTCTTCTCAGCACGCCCCCTTTGGTCCGCACGTCGATGGCTCGCACGACTCCGTCTGCTCCCGGGTAGACTGTAACGATGACCCCCCTGGGCCATGTGTTGCGAGGCAGGTTGGAGTCTGCGATGAGTACCAGGTCACCCACCTGGGCGTTGAGGCCGTTACTGTGTGGCTGGCGGCGACGTTGTAGCTCGGGGAGATACTCTCTGAGCCAGCGGGCCCAGAAAATATCGGCAAGGCGTTGAGAGGCCCGCCAATGCGACCTGCCTATCAGGTCACCATCGGTGAAGGGGCCGAGCGCAGGGGTACGCCCCGGCCCTAGCAGCAGGAAGTGGTTCGGCGTGAGGGCTTCTGGATCCTCGGGGTCCACTGAGACATGGGTCAGTGGACGACTGTTGACTGTGAATTCCACTTCGGCTAGAAGTGTGAGGAGCACCTCCTCACGCGGTTGGCGCTCGCACAGGGTGGCTGCGAGCGCGGTTTTGACGCTCCGGACTAGGCGCTCCCAGGCCCCGCCCATAAATGGGGCACCAGGAGGGATGAAGCGCCAGGTGATGCCTCTGGATGAGGCCTCGCAAGCTGTCGCGCTGTCCAGCGAGGCACGAAGTTCCTTGTCAGCTCCGCGCAGGTTGGTCCCATTGTCGGACCAGATCTCGACGGGGCAGCCTCGGCGTGCGATCATGCGTCGCAAGGCCATGACTGCGGCGCCCGTCGACAGGTCGGAGGCGAGCTCGAGGTGGATTATTAAAATACTCTCCATAATTATTTCATTACAATAGATGATGGTATCATGACCAGAAGGGGGTATCTATGGAAACTTTTTCCTTATTATATTTATATTCCCTTCATTATTGGTTTAATCCTAGCAACGGTAGATCTATTATTCCATTAGCTAAAGGTATACAATAGCAATTGGATGTTATTATTATACTGAATCATATGTATCTGATATCCTTTGCTAATAATGTTTGCTACAGAAAAGCTTTCAGTTTTCTAGGAAAAGGTTTTTCATGACTTACCCCATTTTAGGATCTTTCTAGCTTTATATGTATATGTACCATCAACATGACTAGAGCTATTTGGAAATCTCGGTGAGCGACTTTTTCGTGGAAATCTCGTATAAATATATAAATAATGCTGGACAATTCACACAGCATTATCTAGCCCCAAGCTAAGCAGAGCTTGTGTTATGGGTACTAGATGACTGATATACATAATACAATATATTACATAGATAGATATTTTTTATTATACATAGAAAAACGACCAGAACACCCTGAACAAATATTTGCAGATCGTACAAATATTTGTCCCGAGGCGGGAATCGAACCCGCAACCTCCTGCGTCGCAGGCAGACCTTCGCCCACCGCGCCACATCGGTCGTCAAAGTATGTAGGTATAAAGTATGTGTTATCGTATAAATTAAAGTAAAAAATAAATAAATTTAATTGAAATTTTAAATCGTAGCTCATAAAATTTACAAGTTGATGTGGAGTTGGTGTCACTTTCTATCAGGTGAGCCTGGTAAAACATACAAATCTATCAACTGTAAAAATAAAAAACAGCTAGAAAATACTAGCAATAAGGTAGCCTCTTGGTTCAACAGTGAACTTTTGTTGGCTGATGATGATGACCTGTAGGTAGGTATAAAAGAATCCAAACAAAACACCGCATATTTACGAGTCAAAGACCTGTGGATTCTCGCTAGCCATCAAGAAACGGACCTCGAAGTAAACAAAACACTTACTTCTCGGCCTACTTCACACTAAACCACATGCATCAAAACATAAACACATTCCACGTCAAAACATATTTGACGACCTCTTTGACGTAGGGTGTAAACGTCAGATTACGGGTTCGATTCCGGCCGCGAGGCATTTAAGGAATACATCCGCAAATTCCCTAATAAGATGTCCCTAATTTAATTTTAATTTCATAAATGTTGAAATTTTTCAAAGCGTCTTACCCGCCCCGCTTCGCGCTGCGGCCAGGATTTAGTATAAAATAGTGTATGATATTTTATAAGATAGTAACAGATTGTATGTAAGTACTAACGGGGCTAACGTAGCCAGTGTTTGGCTAAAAGCCCTTTAATATATAAGATTTAAATAAATAAATATTCAACTACAAAAACAGATGAACAATACCCCAAAAGTTGAAGTTCTATAATTACGTAGACGTTGGGTAACGACGAAGAAAAAAAAAAATTTACGAGTATTTGCAGACAAAGGGTTACATTACATGTTGGTATGCCAATTTTAAAATGCCCCTTGCGATGTATTACCAGCTAAAAAGCTTTGGTGTGCAAAATTATACAATAATTACAAATAGAGACACGCAGAACGGAAAATTAATTAAAATACATGTATGTAATGTCTAACTATTAGTAAAACAATAATATTAGTCCATAGATATAACAAAAAGATTAGCAAATTACAATTAGTTATGTATACCAATGTCAAATTATAATATTAGATCTAAAAACTTAATTTTAATGTTAGATTCCGTAAAAAATTAATTATTATGATAGTAACATTTTAATGTATCTTAAAAAAAAAAATGCTGGACAATTCACACTACATCATCTAGCCCCAAGCTAAGCAGAGCTTGTGTTATGGGTACTAGATAACTGATATACATAATGCAATGTATTACATAGATAGATATTTTTTATTATACATAGAAAAACGACCAGAACACCCTGAACAAATATTTGCAGATCGTACAAATATTTGTCCCGAGGCGGGAATCGAACCCGCAACCTCCTGCGTCGCAGGCGGACCTTCGCCCACCGCGCCACATCGGTCGTCTTAAATACAATGTTTCAGCAATTTTGGCGTTGACCATCATACATTATGTACGGGACCAGGATTGAATCGGAATCAGTCGGCACGGCACCTATGCTATGAGTGTGGACTGTATAAGCTGTGTGCGTGCCTTGATGTGCTTTCCGACTCCGATTATCCTTATGTCGGCCTCTGTGTACGTTGTTTGCTGGGATTCTGTGTGGGTCGAGATTGAAACAATGGTGTGGTGCAGGTATACGCAGGCGGGTTCGTGGTGCGTCGGTGTGCGAGAGAGAGGTCCGTTCCTTCCTATTATTTCTGTTCTTCGGGCGCGCACGTGTGTTGACTGGCTGGGCTGACTGACCGTTGCTAACTGACAATCTATGCATTTTTGCGCGTATATTTATATCATTTCCTAAAATTACTGTACGCTCTCTCCCCCGCATCCCGGGCACACCACGTGCTGTTTTGCGTGTTCATTTATTTAACAACTTACTTCTAAAGGAATTACAGCGTGTTATTTATCTATTTACTATATACTAATTAATAACTACCTAATTCCATTTAGATCTATTTACTAAGTAATTTGTTAAACTCTATGTGAAACGCCGTGCCTACCTGTAAACTAAAGATATTTATCCTATGTAATAGGTATGTATCTGTTATGTATCTATCTATTATTTACTATGCCTGTGTACGGTATCTGTTTAAGCCTGTATCTATCTATTTTCTAGCCTATATTCAGGTACCTACAGGGCCTATCCTTTATTTCCACTGCACTATGCGTGGTATTTAACTATCTATTATTACTAGCCATTCATGTCCCATTCTATACTATACTATCTTAAAGCTACATTGTGGTAGGTTTTTATTCATTACTTTTCTATCTATTTAATTAAACTATGATCTCTATGGCCGTCCGGAATATTCTCCCGCCGTCCAGTGGCTCCGCCGTAGACGCTGGAGCCTTCTGTGGTGGAGGACGGCTCGTTCCTCGGCAGGATGATCACCTTCTTGGTCGGTCTTCTCAGCACGCCCCCTTTGGTCCGCACGTCGATGGCTCGCACGACTCCGTCTGCTCCCGGGTAGACTGTAACGATGACCCCCCTGGGCCATGTGTTGCGAGGCAGGTTGGAGTCTGCGATGAGTACCAGGTCACCCACCTGGGCGTTGAGGCCGTTACTGTGTGGCTGGCGGCGACGTTGTAGCTCGGGGAGATACTCTCTGAGCCAGCGGGCCCAGAAAATATCGGCAAGGCGTTGAGAGGCCCGCCAATGCGACCTGCCTATCAGGTCACCATCGGTGAAGGGGCCGAGCGCAGGGGTACGCCCCGGCCCTAGCAGCAGGAAGTGGTTCGGCGTGAGGGCTTCTGGATCCTCGGGGTCCACTGAGACATGGGTCAGTGGACGACTGTTGACTGTGAATTCCACTTCGGCTAGAAGTGTGAGGAGCACCTCCTCACGCGGTTGGCGCTCGCACAGGGTGGCTGCGAGCGCGGTTTTGACGCTCCGGACTAGGCGCTCCCAGGCCCCGCCCATAAATGGGGCACCAGGAGGGATGAAGCGCCAGGTGATGCCTCTGGATGAGGCCTCGCAAGCTGTCGCGCTGTCCAGCGAGGCACGAAGTTCCTTGTCAGCTCCGCGCAGGTTGGTCCCATTGTCGGACCAGATCTCGACGGGGCAGCCTCGGCGTGCGATCATGCGTCGCAAGGCCATGACTGCGGCGCCCGTCGACAGGTCGGAGGCGAGCTCGAGGTGGACTGCCCGGGTAGTCAGGCAGGTGAACAGCGCCACATAGCGCTTCGCCGTTGCGCGCCCGACTCTCACCGCCAGCGGGCCGAAGTAGTCGAGGCCTGTGTGGGTGAACGGCCTGCTGTGGTGCGCCAGCCTTCCAGGCGGGTGATTGCCTGTCGCTGGCTGCGGGGTTGGCGCCTTCCTCAGGTGGCACGGCAGACAGCGGTGGATGACCATGCGTGCAGTCGTCCGCAGGCGCAGGATCCAGAAGTGCTGGCGGCACTCGTTTATGGTCGCCTCGACGCCTGTGTGCATCATCTGTCTGTGGATACTTTCAATGTATAGTTTAGTGACCCTATCATTACCATCTAAAATTGGAGGTGACTTTGTGTGTTCACCTATATCTGTGGCTAACCCAATTCTAGTTTTGATGACTAGTATGTCATCCTTGATCTCTATTGCGAGCTTGCTCAAGCGACTGTTTTTCTGTAGATCTTTCCCTGCCTTCAAGGCTTTGATCTCATCGGGGAAGCTGTGTTCTTGTCTGGCCTTAACTATGTATTGTTCGGCACGTCTCAGTAAGGCACCTTCTATTGGCAGGTACTTGTCAGCGGTGGGTTGGATCTCCCGCCGCTGTTTCTGTGCTGTCTTCCTTTGGGTTCTCCAATCCGGATCGCTATCCTTGTTTCTCAGTGTTCTCTTGAACTCGACTCTTTCTGTTTTTCGCCGGAGAATATCTATAAATTGGAGGACCCGAGCTGTTGTTCTGACAAGTCTCTGGTATTTAGAGAACCTGTCCGGATCTGGAAGCGCTGTAGCTATGTTTGATTTCCGTTTCTGTTCTGTGTTGAGTGAGAGTGTACGTTCTTCACCCGTTTCTTTGACTATAGCGGGCTCTTCTGTTGGCCAAGTAGCGGGATCTGCCTTGAGGAATTCGGGGCCGACGTACCATCTGTGGTGTTTATTGAAATCTGTGGGTATATCTCTAGTAGCGTCGTCCGCGACGTTGAGTTTTGTAGGTATCCAACGCCATTCCTTTTGCTCGCTGTGTTCTTCAATGGCTGCGATCCTGTGTGCTACGAAGGGCTTGTATGACCGCGCTCCTGTTCTTAGCCATGTTAGTACTGTTCTGCTGTCTGTCCAGAAGTACCTCTGATCGGGCTTTCTGTCGTGTTCTGCTACTACCGCTTCTGCCATCCTGCTACCTGTTACGGCTGCTTGTAGCTCTAGTCTCGGGATCGATAGTAGCTTCAGTGGTGCAACTCTTGCCTTTGCTGTTATCAGTGATATCTCGACTCCTGTTGCAGTCACGGCTCTCCAGTACAGTACAGCCGCGTATGCTGCTTCTGATGCGTCCACGAAGGTGTGAAGTTCCAATCTCGTGGCTTCGCTGTAACCTCTATAGCTCCTAGGTATGTTCACCTTCTTCAGGTTTTCCAGTTGGGTCAGCCACTCTTCCCATCGCGGCGCTATGTCTTCGGGAATGGGTTCGTCCCACCCTGTTCCCCTGCGCCATATCTCCTGTAGGAACTGTTTGGCTCGAGTGGTGACTGGTGAAGCGAAGCCCAAAGGATCGAACACTGACATAAGGATTTTCAGCATCTCCCTCTTGGTTGGCTGCTTCTTCGCTGTTATACCCTGTGGCAGACGCGTCATGTCGAGGTTGAATGCTATTTTATCTGTGACTGGATTCCACATGATTCCAAGGGTGCGCTCGGCTCTTGTGCCATCGTCCAGTTGGCGCGGCGTCTGTAGCTGTCCGGGCTCGAGCGCTTCTAGGACTTCTATGCTGTTCGATGTCCACTGTCTGAGGTTGAATCTCGCTTTCGACTGTATCTCCTTAACTTGATTCGCTATTTCTATCGCTTCCTCTGTTGACTGAAAGCTCTGTAAGTAATCATCCATGTAGTGATTCTTAACTATTGCTTTAGCTGCGGCTGGATACTCTGCGCTGTGTTTGTTCGCGTTTAGATCCTTTACAAATATTGCTGTCGCAGGTGAAGATGTCGCTCCGAATATCAGGGAGTTCATTCTATATTCTTCGGGTGGTGAGTTACCTCTTCTGTCTTCCCTCCATAGATATCGAAGAGCGTCTCTGTCTGTTTCCTTTATCTTCACCTGCATAAACATCTCAGCAATGTCCGCCGAAACGGCTATTCTGTGCTGCCGGAAACGCATCAGTACTCCGGGTAATGACTGTAGCAGGTCGGGCCCTGTTAGGAGTTTATCGTTCAACGATATTCCAGCTGTTTTTGCCGCTGCGTCCAGTACAACTCGAAGCTTGTCCGGCTTCATAGCGTTGATGACTGCGAAGTGAGGTAGGTACCATATTTTCTTTGGATCTGTAGTTTGGGGTACGCGTTCCGCGTAGCCATTATCTGTAAGGTTTTTCATCTGTGTTTCGTACTTTTTCCTCATGTCCATATCTTTGTCTATCTTTTTCTCGGTACTGTACATTCTCCGCAGGGTGTTTTCTCTGTTGCTGGGCATGATGACATTTTCCTCCTTCCACAATAGGGTCGTCTCGTAGTGTCCGTCCGGCCTTTGGGTCGTATTTTCCCTAAGTTTCTTTAGAGCTTGCTGTTCGGGATCGTTGGCGGGACACTTCGGTGTAATCATGAGCGACTCTACTGCGAAGTGACGGCGTAGCTCAGCGTTCATCATATCATCTGTTAGATGGTTTATGTACTGCACTCGCTGGCCGAGTGATCGAGTCCGGGAACCGTGCAACACCCAACCGAGCGGGGTAAGAGAAGCCGCTGGCTGCGTGATGTCCCCTGTCTTCATACTGTTAGTGACAAGAAGATGCCAGTTATCTTGTCCTATGAGGATCCTCGGCTTGGCGTTTCTATGCAGTACATATCCCTTGATGTCTCGCAGATGCTCTATGTTTTCAATGTCACCGTGTGAGATGGACTGAGGTGAAAGCTTCAATCTTTTCACTGTTCGAGCTTGTATGTCGTGCGTATTATTTGCACCTATCAACTGAAGTTGTATTCGCCTCGACTTCATTTCCTTGACTGTCGCGTCGGCTATTGACTCTATTGTCAACGGATCGTTGGGCCCGGGGGCCCCTATTGTGTCCGCGATGTATTCGTCCACCAACGTGACAGTCGATCCATCATCGAGCAGGGCGTATGTCCTCACTTGGCCTCTGGGGCCGGAAGCTGTGACCGGTACTATCTTGAGGAACGTCCTGCTGTCTGTTGAGGTTCGTGACGATGCGACCTTCTCTATGTCTTCTTCCTTTCGTTGGAAATGAAGGAGTGGATGGTGCCACCTTTGACATCCATCCGTAGCGCAGGCTTTTTTGAGACATCTGTGGTTCTGTGTTCTTATTTTAAGGCACCGGAAGCAAAGTTTGTGCCTTTTAGCTATGTCCCATCTATCGTCTCTAGAAGCTTCTGTTAGTTTTTCGCACTTCAATATGCTATGGGGCTGTAGGCATACTGGGCACTTCGGCTTCTTTTCCTCTTGACTACTGACTGTGTAGGCTTGCCTCTTGCTCTGCCTTTTGTTTGAAGAAGAGGACGCCTCTGTCTCGGGCTCCGCGTACGGGCCACATCTCGCTGCCTCTCGCTCGAGGAATCTCGCTAGCTTTATTAGGTCGGGTTCGCCTGTATTATGTTCTGCCGCGTACCTGTACCACTCGTGTTTGAGTATCGTCGATAGCTTGTCTATAGTAGTCCTTGTTAGTTCCAGATTCGATAGGAAGTGGACCCGATCTAACGCCTGCAGTGTAGCCACGACGTTTGCTACCCGACTCGCGAACACACATATCTCTCTGGGCGAATCTGTAGGCCGTGCTAGAGAGCGTAATCTATCTAGTTCGGCTAGGGCTATTGAATCCGGTCTGCCGAATCTAGATTCTAGTGTCTTCATTATGGTGTCCGGTTGGACATTGTAAATTAGCAAGCTCTCTACAGACTCTCTAGCACAACCTCTCAAGCATTTTCTTAGTCTACCTATATTTTCTGTTGCTGTGTAGGTGCTAGCGGATTCCTCGTAAGATGCTTTGAATGCTAGCCATTCTTGGAAGGCACCGCTGTATGTCGGCAGTTCCGAGAACCGGTGGTGACCTGCTCTTATAGCTTGCGCCATGGCAGAGGCCATTTTTTCCATTTCGCTACTGGGCGGCTCTGCTATGACTCCCACCGGTGCGGTAGCACCCGGTTGTAAGCACACGATATTCCTGTCATTTAATTCATGTACATACCGGTTTGCTCCCGCTGCTCCCTGGAACTGGGCGCCTCCAATGTTGGCACTAACACTGCATCCAGCATTGTTCACTTGGTTCACGTTATTTAACACGTGGGCACTATTAACTATATTATCACTGTTCATACTGTTCATTTGATTCACGTTATTTAACACGTGGGCACTATTAACTACATTATCACTGTTCATTTGATTTGCACTGTTTAATTTGTTTACACTATTAATTAACTGTTCTATTACACTATTTACGTACAACTGTCCACTGTTCAACGGGGCTGGCTGTGCGCCAGCTGTATGCCGGTCCTCCGGCGTGTGTGAGAAGAGGGCGGCCTTCGCCGTTCCCAACGGCGGCTGCGCGTTGGTAGCGGCGGATGTTGTTCCCGGCGGCAGCGGCTGTGTGACGGCGGGAACCTGTTCTATATCTGCCGGTATCCTCCTCTCCTGTGTGGCGAGACTGTCATTCTCGACCTGGGGTTGTCCGGTGGGATTCGACTTCCCGCCCGGCTCCTGTTTGGCGCGACTGTTATTCGCGCCGTGTGGGTGGTCAGCTATGGCCAGCAGGGTGGTGTCCCTCACCCAGTTCTCAATCCGCCCGGTGTCTTCCCGTTCAGTGATTTCCGTTCCCGCCTCACTGTCAGAACTACTCTCCTCTTCTTCACGGAGTTTCTTCAGCGTCGCCTCGGCTAGGCGAGCCTGGATGCGTATCAGTTCTATTTCTGCTTCCGCTATCCTCCTCTTCTTTGATCGCTTCGACCTCTTCGACGTGACGGTTTTCTGTTTTCTGTTCTTCACGGGGCTCCCGCCGGTGTTTTCGGTGACGGTGGCCAACGTGTCCGTCGACGTCGGTTGTGTACTTTCTATGTAGGTCGCAGGCGTATTAGAGGTGAGGACGTTCGTGCCGGTGCTGGTTGCACTGGCGGCGGCAGTTGATGCTGTGGGCTCCATACTGTGAACTTCTGACGGGCGCGGCGCATCGGGCGCTATGTTTCGCGGCGTCGACTGCTGTGACGCGGTCGGAGGAGGCTCCGCCGCCGTCACCCCGGATGCAGTCGGCGTGGGTGCCGGACCTGTCTTCATATTCCGACCGGAACCGCTCGCTGACCTCAATGTCACTACCATTGTTCAATCTAAACCCAAAAAGATCCGGCTCGAAGGACCAGAATGTACGGGACCAGGATTGAATCGGAATCAGTCGGCACGGCACCTATGCTATGAGTGTGGACTGTATAAGCTGTGTGCGTGCCTTGATGTGCTTTCCGACTCCGATTATCCTTATGTCGGCCTCTGTGTACGTTGTTTGCTGGGATTCTGTGTGGGTCGAGATTGAAACAATGGTGTGGTGCAGGTATACGCAGGCGGGTTCGTGGTGCGTCGGTGTGCGAGAGAGAGGTCCGTTCCTTCCTATTATTTCTGTTCTTCGGGCGCGCACGTGTGTTGACTGGCTGGGCTGACTGACCGTTGCTAACTGACAATCTATGCATTTTTGCGCGTATATTTATATCATTTCCTAAAATTACTGTACGCTCTCTCCCCCGCATCCCGGGCACACCACGTGCTGTTTTGCGTGTTCATTTATTTAACAACTTACTTCTAAAGGAATTACAGCGTGTTATTTATCTATTTACTATATACTAATTAATAACTACCTAATTCCATTTAGATCTATTTACTAAGTAATTTGTTAAACTCTATGTGAAACGCCGTGCCTACCTGTAAACTAAAGATATTTATCCTATGTAATAGGTATGTATCTGTTATGTATCTATCTATTATTTACTATGCCTGTGTACGGTATCTGTTTAAGCCTGTATCTATCTATTTTCTAGCCTATATTCAGGTACCTACAGGGCCTATCCTTTATTTCCACTGCACTATGCGTGGTATTTAACTATCTATTATTACTAGCCATTCATGTCCCATTCTATACTATACTATCTTAAAGCTACATTGTGGTAGGTTTTTATTCATTACTTTTCTATCTATTTAATTAAACTATGATCTCTATGGCCGTCCGGAATACATTACCTTTGTACATAATGCACTTAACAACTTGTTAACATCACCCTATACTTGATTCAAGAATCCAAGATATTTTTTTGTAAACAAAGGAATCACAAAACCAAACAAATATTGGTGTTCATCTTTACGACATTATTTTATATCATCGGAGCGCAAATATCTATAGTTCGAAACGGTTTTGATAGTATTCATTCGTATCTCATCCGTTTATGACTCAAATTTAAAACTATTTAGCTGCGCGTATGTAATTATGCTCTTTTAAAGTTTGAGTTTTTGTTTTCAGTTTGTAACTTGCGTTACCTTGTTTTTTTCTGTTGTTGTCATGAGATTTTGCTAAGACACAGAGTAATGCGGCACTAGCTAGCGCCACTCTTTAGTTTTTCTTGTATTATCGTTATGGAAAAGAATTACAAAAAGCTCTCACCGCCAATTGATAATACCCAGTATAAATGGTAATAATTCTTTTCCATAGCGATAATACAAGAAAAACTAAAGAGTGGCGCTAGTGTCGCATTACTCTGCGCCTTAAATTTTCACGTATTAATCAAATATCAAAGTCCTTTATTTCCTTTAGAGCTTACAGGACACTTGGAACGTCTCAAAATTCAAATTACATAAGTAAAACTAGGAAATAATGTGATCACCGATCACTTTAATTTTTTGTTCAGTTCAGTTATTTTAAAGTAAAGATACGAACAAAAAAAATGTCCTATACCAAGTGGTTAGTTTTCGAGTTGGAGCAAAACTCCCAAGCTTATGTATACCAATATGATATTTTGATATTTTGTAGTAAGCCTTTTTACAAAATTTTTACTCAGTTTTGTTGAGTAGGGATGAGTTGACCAATCAAAATTATTAAAATTAATTCTTTAGTCGACTCATCCCGTGGGATGAGTTTAGAGCGGGATCACTTGACTAAAGAGCCGTAAATTTTTGCCCTTTACAATACATTAATCTTGAATAAAAAATTAAGCATTAGCATTGCCATACAGCGCGGCAATGCAGCCAGCGTCTTGGGAACGCTTCCGACTGGTATTGATATGGACCAGTTGAGCTATCTGTAGATTGTTTGCAACAGTCTGCAGTTAGCTCAATTATTTCAATTGTAAATACTAGTTTAATTTGTTTATATTATTTGATTGTTATTTTCTTTGTCAATAAAGGCTGTTAATCTTGTGTAGCCTAGTTGTAGGCACATCGTGTTTATGTCTCTGTTCACATAAAATATTCTAGATTCTAGAATCGAGTATAGTGGAAGCACACCTTTCCTTTCAAAACAAAACACCCCGGTGTTGGGTGATATGATAGGTAATGGTAGTAATACCAAACACTCGTTAAAATAAAACGGCAAGTGCGAGTCGTACTCATGCAACGAGGGTTCCGTATAATTATTAGACCTTGCTTCTTATCATGATTCTAGGTCAACGGGAAGTAGGTACCTACTTCTCGTGTGGGTTTTGCACCGTAAAAAAAAAAGTTTTTTTTATGAAAACTATAAATTTGCGCTTTTCGGATTTTCCCTTTACTTGTGCTATAAGGCCTTGTTTCTAGCCAAATTTCATGATTCCCATAAAAAAATCGTAAAATTTACATTATAAACTGCTGTATCTTTTGATTGAGTTGACTTAAAAGTTTGATTTATATCACGGTTCCATGAGGAACTGAGTATTTGATGTTAATTTCAACTCGATATCTCCACGCGTTCCTGAGAAAATAAGGTTAACAGACGGACAGACGGACAACAAAGTGATCCTATAAGGGTTCCGTTTTTCCTTTTGAGGCACGGAACCCTAAAAAACTGCGTCATTAATACCGCGGGAATAGGCACGTGTAAATGTACTGGTAATAACAGAGATAATCTATGGTGTTATAGTGAAAGGGTATGACCTAACCATGGTGTTATTGTATGGTGTTCCATTCCACCGTTTTGTTCTTATTGTGTAATTTTACTAGGTTAAAGTAATAGTCTATTTAAAAAAAAAAACTAGATTTTGGCAGATTATAGCGGATATTAGAATGAAAAAATATTAAGTAACAATTTCGCGTATAACCTTCTCTGATAGTATTCATCAAAGCAAGTTGTCTACTGGTTTCGTCTCTCCACGAGACATCTTCAGGACACCACAATACTCGACCTTGCCATTGAGATTGGTCAGCAAAGCAACACCGACAGAGTCCAGCCAGTGTTTTTGCCTCTCCGAGCTCCTCACGCCAAGGAATTGTTACAAAATATTTTTTAATTCTAATATTATGCAATGGATTTCCGTAAAGTAGGTAGGTAACGCCTGAATCTATTCCCTACTCGTATTTAAATTATGGCGGCTTACTTTCACACGACTCTCTTTCATAATCTCTTTTCATAATTATTGTTATACCTAACTAATACTTGGTATCCTTATTCTCTATCTATCTTCTATCGATATGAAAATCAATTGCTGTAAATTTTTCTCGCTAAAACTCGAGAACGGCTGAGCCGATTTATATGATTTTGGTTTAGAAATGTTTGTCGTAGTCCAGTGAAGGTTTAAACGGTGAGAAAATATTTACCGCCCAACGAAGTGGGCACGGGTCATCTAGTAATATTATAAAATCTAAGGTTATTCTGTCTGTAATGATTCCTTTTCACACTCATACTAATATATTTCTTCGCAGTAGGAGCACAATTCACAGATTTCCCAATGATCACGAGGTGATCCCAATAAATTCTAATCCTGAGCGATTCCGTATTTATCCCGCAATACTTAAAAACAGTGTAAAATTAAGGGATTCGAAGTCGGTTTTTCTGTTTTTTTTTTTAACAAATAAATAATACTACAATAACCTTTAATATCAATGAAAATTACAATCAAATAATAAAAACATAAGAACTAGTATTTACAATATAGCTAACTGTAGACTGTTGCAACTACAGGTAGCTCAACTGGTCCATATCAATACCAGTCGGAAGCGTCCCCAAGACGCTGGCTGCATTGCCCCGCTGTATGGCAATTGGCAATGCTAATGCGCTGCGCCAGATACTCACCAGCTCTCGGGTCACGCGTCTCTTCGAGCAGGTGCTCAGATAACAATTAATTATTATGATGATGAAACGTTGGTGATCTTCCTGAATATCAGATTATCTAGAGGATAAAAAAGCATGGGACGACTTTTGCTCCAACTCGAAAACTAACAACCTAAAGGTATCTTGTTCGCTTCTTTACTTTACGTTAAAAAGATTGAAGTGAATAAAAAATCAAAATGATCACTTTATTTCCCTGTTTTACTTATGTAATTTTAATTTTGTGACGTGTCCAAGAGTCCTGTAAGGTCTAAAGGAAATAAAGGACTTTGATATTTGATATTCCAACACAAACTAGGTTCGTAGTTAACCCGCTTACATGCATAATGAACTCGTCAAACTACGCGATTTTTTATAGTAAAATTAAATTATAATTGAAACAAACGAGATCCTGCAAACGTTTCAATAATAACTACACTTTATTGACTAAAACTGGTAAAAGGCAAAACACACATATCCACAGCATATGTTCCAAAGCAAAACCTCGAGTTTCCTCATGATAGGGCAATTTCTCGGTTCTCGGAAGCTCAGGGTAATCGCTCGCGGGAACCGTCACCAGTTCTCAGCAGTAATCAGCATCAGTGTATTGTATACCTACCTGCCTATTGGTTCGCTACGTAGAGTCACTGATTGGCCGAATCGCGTTTCTCGCTCTCCGGACTCGTGCTGAGCAACAGTGTAATTTAGTACATAAATATATTGATTTTCTCGAATAAATTCATTCAGTTTTACCTACCTATATTACCTACCTATATTGGCGTTTCTCTTCTATAAGAAGAACCTCAACTCAATATGTAGGCAGGATCCCTATACTATTTTAGAACTAGGTAATTTTAATTTTGTCAGTTATCCTACCTAACCTATCCTACTAATATTATTCAAAGTCAAAGTTTGTATGGATGGATGTATATTTGTTACTCTTTCACGCAAAAACCACTGAACCGATTAGGCTGAAATTTAGTATGGGTATAGTTTGGGACCTGGAATAACATATAGGCTATTTTTTATCCCGATAAAACGCGGGCGAAAGCGCGGGCAGCAGCTAGTATTATAATAGTTGCAAGCTGTATTCCATACTGAATGAATAAACACATTTTCTTTCTTTCCTCTTTCAACCTACCTAGGTATCACGTATTTCTTAATTTGACGTATGGTGCTGTGCTCATGCGAAATTCAGCTTTGATTTAATTTTTTTATTTAGATCTAGGAATTGTACTGCAAAAATTCGGATTTAAAACAAGCATTTCAGCTATCAAAATATTGGATGTCTTTACTGCTAATCGTTGAGGAGTGCCGTCGTGAAGAGACGGTCATGGATACTGCATCACTTCAATTTGAGCACTGGTGAATATTTGTCTTGTAAATAATTGGCTAATTCAGCTACTTCCATATTATTATGTCATACTGCTGTGGGGGAGCGCTGCAGATATACGTATGTGATATGCACCTATACGTATTTTTGCTGCAGATGACGGCGGCTGTTCGTGTAATAAAAAAATCCAAAAAACAAATACATGTTAAGCTTGCAAAAATCTCTTTTTCCCCCAATTTCACCAGATAAAGATGCTAACTCAGTCAACAAACCGAAATATGTTTTCAAGCAAAGTGTCACCCAAACGTGCCCATGCCATACATAATTCATGCCAGTCCAGGCTCGAGCTCATTGATTGCTCGCCCAAACTGCGAACGTAGTTCACCAGCCTCATTCCCTCAATGGAATACCGACCGAACGGAGCAAACACGAAGGCTTCTTTTAGAACACAGCCTAAAACAGACGCATAACTCGCTGAAAATACGCCTGTAAGCTGAAACCGTAGAGTCTAAATTTCGCTGTAGAAGTTCTACAGACTGGCGGTTGACCTTGCCGTTTAGGGGTGTCGTTAGGGGGTGTCTGGCCCCCCTCCCCGGGGTGGATTGCGTCGACAACTTGCGTAATAAGATATTTTTACGTGTAGTCGAGCCAAGCAAAAATTCTCTTAGTTGTCATAGCGACGGATAATGATTTTGCGGATTTTAGTTTGGCGAACTGCGCAAATAATTCGTAGCCTCATTCACGAAATAATAGTGTTAGACATAAGTAGTGTTACATGGTTTACGATGTGCGGCAAATTACTTTTCCGTAAATATTACTTGTAGAACGCAGTAAAAATAAAAACCACAAAAACATTGGTGGAATCGCGCGACAACACGTAACGATATACCTTAACATAACCAATTTATTATCAACTAGCTGTTCCCCGCGGTTTCACCCGCGTTAAATTCGAATTTTACTTTTGTAGGGGGATAGAACGTCGTTTTTCCAATGGGAATTTGTTGTATTACCACGAGAAAAAGTAATATTATTTACCTATGTTATTCTCCACCCTTCCAACTAATTCTTTGCCAAAAATCAAGTCGATCGGTTGCTTATTTATAGCGTGAAGGAAGGATAAACAAACCAACACACTTTCGCATTTTATAATATTAATTAGGATGTTCCGCGTTGATGACTTATATGCAATCATCCGCAACAGAACAGCATCCCGGATACGCCGGGTGAGGAACGGTACCAGTAGCCATCTGAAACTTATAGCTTGGAGGTTAGACACAGACTGCGCTTTCATGAAGCACTGGACGCGCATGAATAGTGTCATGCATTTGAAACTCGGTAACATAGTGTATCCCTTTAAGATAATTAATTGAGCTATAGCTGAAATCTGATATCATCTAAAAATATTGACCCGAGAGCTGGTGAGTATCTGGCGCAGCGCATTAGCATTGCCATACAGCGAGCCGATGCAGCCAGCATCTTGGGAACGCTTCAGACTGATATTGATATGGACCAGTTGAGCTATCTGTAGATTGTTTGCAACAGTCTGCAGTTAGCTCAATTGTTTCAATTGTAAATACTAGTTTAATTTGTTTATATTATTAACGCCAGCAAGTGGCTCTGACGGAAGACCAGCGTTGGTTGCTAGTTTGCTAGTCAACCAACACATGCTGAGGCAGAGCCATTTTGTTACTTGACTTACACTTCAAATATTATGTGTCATCTTAGTTAAGTTTATTATGTATTCGGTGTAAGTCTTATAACAAATAAAAATATATTCTATTCTATTCTATTGATTGTTATTTTCTTTGTCAATAAAGTCGTTTTCAACAAAAGTTTATAGAATATATATCTGCCTAATTTATTGTATTAAGTGTAATCCGTCATCTAGGAGGTACCCATAACGCAAACTCTGCTTAGCTTAGGTCTACATAATACTGTGTGGATTAACCAACATATTTTTTTACTTAACCACGGTGACTCTTGTCAGAATCAGAATCAGAATCAATAACTTTATTTCTTTAGGCTTACAAAATAAGCACTTAGACAAGTCAAATTGTATACTATAAACATAGTTATTATTATCAAATAAGAAATAAGGTGTTATTGATATTCTCTTCACTTCAATTTTTTGTCACATTCGGTCACCCGGGGAAATGTTGCAAATAACCCCAAAAACCCCAAAAATACTGTCTGTCCATCTACCAAACATTCTGTATAAAGTAGAGCTTGGGTAGAGCAGAACGTAAAGGCTCTGAGTACGCATGTTCCCGCGTTGAGTTACAATAATCAATAACTCAAGGCATTTGCCTCCCTAGGACATTTATCATCATCGTCTACAACCAGACTTCGCCCACTGTTGGGCTTAAAGGCCTGAGCTGATCTTTAATATAAAAATCTCGTGTCACAGTGTTTGTAACCAAACTCCTCCGAAACGGTTTAACCGATTTTTATGATTTTTTTATACGCCTAAGTGATAGGGTGGCTCGGCCAAAAATTTTATTTAAAATTTTTTGTACAATTTTTTTAATGTTTTTATATGATTTGACATTAAAATGTACATTATATTATTATAACTCTCAATTTTCACCTTTCTAACACCAAAATCCATTTTTTATAGATTATATCATTTTTTTTATTAGTTAGTACTGTAATAATCTTCGACCCTCAGCGGTCGATGGCAAAACAACGTTTGCCGGTTCAGGCTAGTCTATTTATGTATTTAAAACCTACAGGTGATACACGTATGTAATAATTACAATAAAAGAACATAGACATACTGGAAATACTAAGATATTTGTGACTAACACTCTTGCGAGGGATATAGTGTCCCGGTTAGGTTTTGAAAAGTCCGGAATTTTTTTAAGAAATTCCGGACTGTGAAGATTTAAAGACACAACTATAGATACTTTAAATTTATTAAATAAGGCAAACAGTGAGCCAGAAGGGTTATAATGTTAATTTAATGAAAAATTAACCTAGCTCAGCCATAAGGGTGGTTCGGTAGATCCTACAGATAGCCGATTCTACTTGTGGGTAGGAAAGTCTTCGCTTTGTGTTTCACCTTCCTCGGTACCGTCCCTTTAGTGCGCCGCGGGTGAAGCAGTGACCCGACGGCGAAGGAATCCGGAAGCCGATGGTCCAGGTCCAAACAAGGGGACAGCTCGTGAAATGTCCGGCCGGAGACGAAACTGCCTTAGTGTGGACTTTGAACCCTGGAATGCACATAGAGAATTTGCAGCGTGTTGACGAGTTTATTGTTGCCATTCTCGACTAAATAGCTTAATCGAACAATTATATCGAGTAGAAGTTAGGCATTATTATAATTACACAAGTATGTAACCAGTTACGTTACAATAGTCAATTTTGCAGTGCTATCAATAGCTACTCCTTTTTTACATCTTAGGCAAAAGTAAGATTTGAGTGGAAACGTTTATTTGCATGATCCAAGAAAACAGGTCTTCTCCTCCGGAAGTGTCGCCAGGTGACGTCACTGTCCAGTTGCCACTTCTATTCAACAAAATGTAGAAGTTGGGAAACAAATGTGATAAGGGTTAATTGAAAAATCCATAAAAAATGTGAATCGTCAATTATATTTGTTAGATCAATCGAAACAGCGTTATTTAAACACGAGTTAATGTGATAAATAATGGGTAAATACAAAACCTCATACTTTTATCAGATTCATATAAGAGTTCGGGGAGTTACGATTTTACACTACTGGTATCACCAGGAAACAG
This sequence comes from Eupithecia insigniata, assembly GCA_947859395.1. Classification (NCBI taxonomy): domain Eukaryota; kingdom Metazoa; phylum Arthropoda; class Insecta; order Lepidoptera; family Geometridae; genus Eupithecia; species Eupithecia insigniata. The sequence continues at coordinate 2,245,184 of OX402011.1, read as the reverse complement.
AGTCGTCTTCTCATTCGCCGATAGCGTCGATGACGTAGCCTGGAGACACCCACGTGACCATCGTGTCTCGGGAAAGCATACCTTATTTTCTTATATCATGTTTATTTGTAACTCGGACACATACAAGAACAAAAAACATAGAAGAGAGAAATAGAGCTCATTTTGTTTACCATATATACATATGTACATATTTTACTGGTATACTAAATAACTACCTTGCTTTATATATTTATTATCGCTTAAATAACAACCTACGTTTCTTTGTTTTTGTAATTTAATCAGTCAGAAACTGCGTGGGTTTACCAAGTAATAATCGTAACGAAGTACTTAGGCATATCGACTTGAGCGGGCTGGGCTTGCTAACCAAAAGAGAAATATGTAGGTAAGGTAACAAATACGATTCTTCAAAACAGATTTAGGTACTTATCTGAGCGACTGGTCGAAGCGACGCGTGACCCGAGAGCTGGTGAGTATCTGGCGCAGGACATTAGCACTGCCATACAGCGGGGCAATGCAGCCAGCGTCTTGGGGACGCTTCCGACTGGTATTGATATGGACCAGTTGAGCTACCTGTAGATTGTTTGCAACAGTCTGCAGTTAGCTCAATTGATTCAATTGTAAATACTAGTTTAATTTGTTCATATTATTTGATTGTTATTTTCTTTGTCAATAAACTTAAGTACATACATATGTATAACGACATGACCTTTAAAGGTAGAAGTGGCACTGTGTAGTGATTTTTTGTGCCAATATATGTACACACACTTCGGGATTGAATCTTTCCCTGAATCGGGAGAAAGGTCCTATCCTGGTCACCAAGCGGTTTTAAAGATTTTACTATCTAAAGCAAGATTGTACATTAAAATGATCTCTAGACGGGCTTGTCTAGAGATCATTTTAATGTACAATCTTCTGATGTCTGATCTGATGGAACAAGCTACACAACTTGTGCCACATCGAATATCCAGCTTTTTAACACCACCATTACCGCACTTTGTTATCACACCATCTGCAGAAAACATGACTAGGCAGGATGTTAGCACGCGCCAGAAAAAAAATACTAAATTGCAAGTAAGCCGAAATGTTAGTTGGGCCGCACCCACTCAGCCAGCAGAACTAGAGCCTACAAAGCCCATTGACCCACCTCCTCCTCGCCCTCGAAAGCATTGAAACACACGAGGCGGAGGGGAGAGGGAGTTCTGGTTAAGCTGGTTATCTCGAGACACGTTCCGTAGATGAGTCTCGACGGGAACCCCGCCGCCGTCTCATTACGAACATTGTTTTCGAGGCAGTGTTTTGAGTTGCCGTCGCCAGCTCATCAGCCTGATAGCGGAGCCTCTACAACTCTACACCCATGCAGTAAGGTTCAAATTGCGATGGAATATAAAATAAAACAAAGATCGTAGGCAGTATAATTCTCTCCCACTATATGTACGTACATGCCTTTTGTGGAGTGGATCTGCAGATAAAACACGTCAGCATAAAATACGGGTTCGCTCTCATTTTATCTAAGCGACTAGATAAAATTTATGTTTTTACTTACGTAACTAAAGCCTACAGAAGAATATAAAATAAGATATTGCCAAAATGAAATCCAAAATCCTTCGCGAGGATATTTAAAACAGCTGTTTAAGCCAAAAACGGGATCGGTAAACAAATTCTTGGTGTCGGGGCGCGGCCGGGTCGTCTGGGGTATGTCTGCGGGCGCGACCTACATCCCATCCCCTCGCCGACCCCCTAGGGGGTCAGATGGGGGAATAGGAGCGAAAAGGGGATGATGACGCGCGTCTACGCCCCCCTAACCCCCCCTCACACCTGCATTACGTAAGACAAATGTGCCGAGATGATAGCGAGGCATTTTGCTGAGCTTCGTGAATATCATAATGTTGATCTGATTCTGTATTTGGTTGAATAAGATTGGTAGAATTCATGGGAAACCAAAATACTTATGAGATTGTCAACTGTGGAAACACAGCGAGCTCTTAGAAGGCTTAGACAACATAATAAAGAATACTTTATCATCGGTTTTGAATATCTGTTTCGATGACAAGGCATGGTCGCAGGCCTCCCTGCCTGTCTAATTGGGAGGCTTAGGTATCCGCAAAATTTCAAGTGTCGCCCTGCCAGCGTTCTTGTCCTCTGTCTACAGCACTAGTTCTTTAGTGGAAAAAATTTTAAAGCCGTCTTTGGTCTCACCTGGAAATTCATTCAAAATTTCGTTTTTAGACGAGGCTCGAATGGCTTGGCATCGTGCTTGCCCTGATGCTGCTCCCCCAAAATCTCTTTTGTCCCAACGGCAATGGGATGGGCCTCTGTGTGAGTTGACACGGAATTGTTTGTTACAAACGTGCTCCAGCTCTGCAGATCGTGCCCGTCTGTCTCCTGGCCGTTTCTAAATGGGAGTCAGCACTTCCTTCATTTAATACTGGCACTCTGTTGGATCCCGTAACTTTCCGTATAGCAACATGTCTTCGGTTGGGTGCAAGGTGTTGCGCGCCTCATCAATGCCAGTACGGTACTGTTGTCGAACAGCTTGGTCATCACGGATTATCGTGTACTAGGGCTGCCGGTCGGATATCTCGCCATGCCAGCCTTAACGACATCATCCGACGGGCCTTTGTCACCGCTAACGTACCAGCTATTCTCGAACCGAATGGTCTGTTGCGTGACGATGGTAAGAGGCCCGACGGCATGACTTTAGTCCCTTGGGAGCTGGGGAGGCCTATTGTGTGGGACGCTACATGTGTCGACACACTTGCGCCTTCCCATCTTTCAAGGACATCCGTGAGGGCTGGTTCGGCGGCAGATTTGGCTGAGGATCTCAAGAGGCGCAAATATGCAGGTCTCGACAGAGCCTACGCATTTGCTCCCCTTGGAGTCGAGACCCTAGGTCCGTGGGGTACCGAGGCTCTCCGGGTTTTCAAAAAATTATCTGAGCGCCTGTTCGAAGCGACGCGTGACCCGAGATCTGGTGAGTATCTGGCTCAGCGCATTAGCATTGCCATACAGGGGGGCAATGCAGCCTAAAGACTTTAAGTTCCTAAATACTTATTATAGACTTTATTGACAAAGAAAATAACAATCAAATAATATAAACAAATTAAACTAGAATTTACAATTGAAACAATTGAGCTAACTGCAGACTGTTGCAAACAAGCTACAGATCGCTCGTCTGGTCTATATCAATACCAGTCGGCGTCCCCAAGACGCTGGCTGCATTGCCCCACTGGCAATGCTAATGCGCGCCAGATACCAGCTCTCGTGTCACGCATCGCTTCGACCAGGCGCTCAAATAATTTTTTGAAAACCCGGAGAGCCTCGGTACCCCACGGACCTAGGGTCTCGACTCCAAGGGGAGCAAATGCGTAGGCTCTGTCGAGACCTACATATTTGCGCCTCTTGAGATCGTCGGCCAAATCTGCCGCCGAACTAGCCCTCACGAAAGTATTTTAATTCTGTGACGTGTCAGCTTTATTAAAAAAATAAAAATCAGCGCTCTGAGTTTTAATTACGCCCTTCGTTTCTCGTAACCTAATTTTCTTTCAGCTATAGTTTGTAACAATGGATCTGAAGGCCTGTTTTAGTTCTCCAAATGGGTATTTCGTTTTGTGCAAATTGGTACTCTAATGCGATGTATAAGAGTGTTTTAATTGGCCGAAACTAAACACGCAATTGCGTATTAAGAGAATTTAACCAGAAATAAGTCCCCGTGACTCATCGCGAAAAGAACTTTAAGCACAAACATAATAGGAAATAACAAAGATGATAGGATTTTTGCGGAGAGTCAAGTGCTATTTAATTACCGAGGTAGATAGGGTTCCAACTCTTCAGGTCCTTGGCGCAATCGATGCTTGACGTCACAGAGGTCATCGTTGATCTGTCTGACGCATTTCTATGTCCTATTTAACGATTTACGTAAACAGTTAAGAATTCGACCTCGGCTATATTTTGTCCTATTTTCTCCTATATTTTTTGTCAAGATAAGATTTGACTCTAAGAAATAAAGACTCCTGTTTATATAATAATGATGTTGGACAATCCACACATCATTATCTAGCCCCAAGCTAAGCAGAGCTTGTGTTATGGGTACTAGATGACTGATATACATAATACAATAAATACATACATAGATAGTTTTTTTTTATCATACATAGAAAATACCTAGAACACTTAGAGCAAATACTTGCAGATCGTACACATCTATGTATATTTGTCCCAAGGCGGGAATCGAACCCGCAACATCCTGCATCGCAGGCGGACCTTCGGCCGCTGAAATCGGAGGTCAAGATAAGATTTGACTCTGAAATATAAATACTCTAAATGCATCATTTATAGCGACTAGTTTCTTCCCTCGGCTTTGCAAGCGTTGTTTCTATGAAAACGATCAAGGGTTATTTCTATCTTTGGGAACCGAGTAATTGAATACAAAGCCTAATGTGTTTTTCCACGTCTATGCTAAATTTCAGCCTACTCTGGTCAGCAGTTTTGGCGTGTATAAGTAACAAACATACATGTATCCAAACTTTCGCATTTATAATTTTTGTTTGATTTACAAGTCTGATTGTTGTTTTTCCTCTATTCCAGGTGTTGGAGACGGTGGTATGCAAGCCCGAGCCACCAGAATCCCCCCCGAAGAAAGCAAGAAGCGACGAGTACAGCTATGCGCTTTTCCTCGACCAGTACGCACTTCACTACAGAGCCATATCCGCCTTCAGACCCTGGGGCAAACGGGAGCCGGTCCTCCAGAACCCAGAGCGAGTGGTCAGAGTAGCGAATTGTAGCGAATTTGAGAGCGACTTCCAACCGAACGTGGCGTTGAAACCGTTGACGCCGCCAGTGGACGATGTTACATCGTCGACGTCACCGCCGCCGCAGTGCGAGTCGGAGCTGGCTGCGAGGTTGATGGACGTAGAGGCTCGCCTGGCGGAGCGCGCGCGCCGCCTCGACGAGCGGGAGGCCGAGCTAGGGCTGCGCGAGGCTCGCCTGGCGGCAAGGGAGGCAGAGCTCGCGTGTCGCTCCCCCGGGGACCTGCCCCCCGAGCCCCCCTGTTGACCGACGCGCGTCTTCACAACGGTGAATGATGGACGCTTTTGAACGCTGGTTTGATCTCGGTGATAGTGATGGATTCGAGCCGAGTCTTTTGAGTCTTATACAGTTTTGACAGTTACACTGGCGATGGAAATAGACGTACCTAATCATATCAAGTACAGTTATGGTAATAGGTTTTGTACAATATACATCTTTTTTTCTCTAGTAGTCTCTTCGGTGTGCCATTCTAAGGGTGCGTTACCTTTCATAACCTCAATCTGCTTTTCGATACCTATAAATAACAAAATACTCACATTATAATAAAGTAAAATAGTTTTTAAATTTACAACAGTAAGCATAATTTATACAGGGTTATTTTTAAGTTGTTTTCTAAAATCCAACATTGCCTATTTTTAACGTACACCTTAATATAAGTTCATCGTGTTTTCAGTTACAATCAAGTATTACCTACCTACCTACATTTAGTTCAATAAAAACAAGTTAAAAGTATTGTTTTAAATAACTCTGTATAAACCTCAGCCATACCAAATAATACAAAATTTCACATTCTTTAACAAACCTAGGTATCTATTATAATAATTCAATACTTACCTCTCTTATACCTAACTATAAAGGTTGTATAAAACATTGTGAATTTTATTCCTTTACATTTTGTACAGTCAGCCAAAATAATCTTAGAGGCAGTTTTCGTAAAGTACTATCGATGTTGTCATGCCTTCGACGCACCTAACTTATCCAGGTGAACTATGCACGCCATCTAGTTTGAACGTCTTGCAACTTTTACTGAAATTCCGTTTGGAAATTATGCGACTAATTTTACAAATTGTTTTGCACTCATTGTAATTTAACAAACTGTAAAATTATAAGCTCTTTTTTATGATAAACAGCAATATTGTTAATACGTAGTATTCGGTCTATTTTTGTAAATTAACCGCAAGTCACCCAGATAAGATAGGTGTTGGCGAAATATTAATAAAGCTATGTATATTTAAGATTTACAGTAGAATCCTGGCCAACAAAATTATCTATAAGGGAAATTTCCCGCTGTCTACCTCATTGTAAATAAAATATATTGGGCTAAAGAATAAGAAAAAAAACTTATGTAAAAAGCTATCTTGCTAAATTTCAGCTGACTCGATGTTGTTAGACTCGGAGCAATAATTTTAGATTGTTTAAAACTTGTTGGTAACACTGCCTTTCGTTTTGTAATTTCTAAAAATGCCTTAGGTGGTTGTTTGTAATATTAAGCATTTTAAAAGGTAGACTGTCTACTGGATTTCGTTTGTCATTCATCATCACAATAGTTTATGAATGGTCAAAATTACTGCTTTAAGACTTGTATCGATTTACTTGGCCTTGTTGCTGTTATAACTGTCGCTTTTGTGGGAGCTTTTAGTTTCTCTTTATGTCCGCTAGAGGAATCTTGAGAATCAGCGTCATCTAGCGGCATAAAAAGGAAGTTAACTCCTCTATATATATTCTCATTACGTACTATAACTATTTGTAACTTTTGCCAGTAACCATGCATTTCAATTAAGTGCATACTATTTTTGTGACTGAGCAATATTATGATTGTAATTATATTTTCTGTACTTTATATTCGTCGTATAGTAAGGACTTGGTTTGTGATTATAATGGTTTTCAATAAAGCCTCTAAATAGTTTACTGAGCTAAAGTTTGGGTTATCATTTTGTATTACTTTTTTTTGTATACAACTGAATTATGATAAGCGAACAGTCTTATGAGCAAAATTGTAATAGCTTGATCTTTATACCAGAGGGGTACCTAAGCAAATGCTGGGCCTAAGAAAACAATTCTCCAGACTGCCCGAGAAAGAGGTATGCGAAATAAGATTTCGCTTTTGAACTTCGGCGAAGCTCAAATTGTATAGAAGTTATTTTTGTTTATTTTCAAAGAGTGCTATGTTTGTAGGTAGTTACGTAGTATAAGATCAGTTATAGACTTAGTTATAATATCTCTAGTCAAGAGAATTTTGAAGAAATAAATTACCATTTACTTATAAATATAAGTAATGTACGTAAGTATATTATTGAATATGTATGTACTTTAAGGAGTGTAAGGATAAATTATTATTGTGTTTAAATACAATGTAAAATAGGAAAGGACTGTACGTCGTACTCTATATAAGTTATGTATAAATGAAACTTTTCTGTCTGTACCATTGGATATGTATTTTGGTGCTATATTTTTGGCTTGGCTAACTTAGTATTTTAATTGTATATATATTTTGGTAGATACGTCCTATTTATTGGCAACTATCTTTGTTTTATTCATTAAATTATTGGTTTTCGAAATTGATTGTACAACAATAATTTGGTTTTGCCTCGAAAACGTTAAAATTATGGCTAAGCCATGTTTCACTTAAATTGGCGTAGGGTTGTAATATTTTGTATTGATGGAAAAGTTTCAAATAGTCGCAAACCTCTCACTATTACGAAACGCTTGTATATTTATTATATAACTTTATTAACAAAGAAAATTACAAACAAATAATAGAAACAAATTAGAACTAGTATTTACAATTGAAACAATTGAGCTAACTGCGGTCTGTTGCAAACAATCTACAGATAGCTCAACTGGTCCATATCAATACCAGTCGGAAGCGTCTCCAAGACGCTGGCTGCGTTGCCTCGCTGTATGGCAATGCTAATGCGCTGCGCCAGATACCAGCTCTCGGGTTACGCGTCGCTTCAATATACATATAATTCTCAGCATTAAATAAATGGGTTATCTTAAAACATTTGTACCTATAGTGTTCTGGCGTTACTCAAAAGAGCTTGTCTCCACTTTCAACATCTATTGATATAGCCACGAAAAATGTCAAAATATGTTTTGTTTCTATACCCTTAGACCATACATGCAATGGTCTACCATAAAGGTCTGAAATCTGAACTACAGACGTGAGAACAAATCCTGTGGAATTATTTGTTAGCAAATTTTTCAGCTATCGCGGTTAGAATGCTGTTGCTGCTCCCGCGGGTCCCGCTGAGGAGTGAGGCTGACTTCTTTCGCCAGATGGCATCGGTGCGTGCCTGGGCGAATATGGCCGAGGCACTGCAGAATCGCGGTAGTCGCAACAGCAACCCAAACGCGTTGTTATATAAACGATAGCGTGTGTGAAATAAGATACAAGTTTGAAATTGCTATTTACGTTGGTTTTCTATAATAGTGAGAGAGCGTTGTAAATATTTTATTACTTTGATAGTACTGATCTGTGCGAAGACGCCAGGCTACTTTTTAACTTAAAATCGTGAATAAAACGTCATAAAACTTTGTCATATAACGCGAAATTCAGTTTCATTCAACTGTCACAATAATGGTGTACATTTACCTATTTAGCCAAATGGTGTACCCTGTTTTTTTTTAATATGGCAGTTAAGGTGTAAAAACACGGGCTTAACGAATTGGAATCTAAAATGATTTTGTGTTATTTTACTAATTATGACTCATTAAACCAAATTAAGTGTTCTTGAGTTGTAATTACCAATTAAAACCAATTACAAGGTAATAAATACGTCTAAAGTCCAACACCTGGTAAATCCACGTGTGACTCAAACAAAAAAGTCGTATTCTGAACGATAAATACGAATTTTTCAACACATTTGACCGGTTAAGTACCCGTATGGTACTAGTTTCGTTTATAATTTATTTGGTTTACCTTATGTATCATTGTTTTTAAATAGCCCTGGCTAAATAATAAATATGGAGTGCACCATATTCCTTCTATTATAAGTGTACTTAATTAGAAATTCCGCAGATTTCATGAGACATTGTTTTATGCGTTTTTGGTGATTTGCCAGGGTAGTACATACTCTGTGATCTCATGTAAGATTGTTATTACAACTTCGACGTTTTAAATACATTCATGTTAAAGTCGCAAAAATCTGAGTTTTAATAAAAATTGAATTAACTCACAATTTGTTGTTTTCATTCGACCAACCTTCCTTACCCGCACACTAGACAAGATCTTATGCTTAAAAGAAAATCGTTATTAAATAAATAATGCTGGACAATCCACGCAGCATCATCTAGCCCCGAGCTAAGCAGAGCTTGTGTTATGGGTACTAGATGACTGATATACATAATACAATATATAAACATAGATAGATATTTTTTATTATACATAGACAATACCCGGAACACTTGACTCAAATATTTGCATTTGTCCCAAGGCGGGAATCGAACCCGCAACCTCCGTCGTCGTTAATCTTATAATCTCAATAGAAAACCCGTCCAAAATACATCTTAGGTGTAGATATATTTTATATTCTAGATACATATGTAGGTAATGTTACTAATATTATGTATTTATTCACACGCGCGAGAGACAGCAAAACCCTCAGTCACCTCTTACTAAAACTGCAGTTAGCTCTGAACGTCTGGTGTGTACTGTGTACCTACATTACAGAGTGAAATCTGGTAGCATCGTATTTGTAGCACAAATATAGTGAACTCTTCACCATTACCTCAGAAGGATAGCAGGATCTCAATATAAAACGCAGTTATACTGTTGGACTTTATATATTGAAGTAATTTAACTATTTTACAATTTTAGACGTATTTTCACTTTGATTTCTGAGCGCAGAATGCTTACAATTTTTACCAGGCTTGAGAACATCGAGTCCCTTTTTTACAAGTTACGAAGGTCTACGAAATAAGAAGTATGTCTACTCGGAAGAAAAGGGGTAGGGAAAAGCAAGTAGGTACATTCAATTCATTCGTTGGTTCTGAAGACCAAGTGAGGGTAGTTACAAAAAATGCTGACCCCGCTTCGCAGAGGCGGTAGGTAGAGTCATCTCGTGACCACGACAGAGTGAACTGTTGAAACGTTGGGAAAAATAGGTAAAAATGAACGTTTAAAACACTAAGTACATTCAAAATAAGAATAGAGAAGAGCTTTCCCATAACATTGACCTAACGAGTTGCGATTTACTGCTACTACTATATAGCATTAGAGTGAGAAATTTAGTTTGAAGTAGAAAAGTGGGTGCGCTTTGAAGTCTTTCGTATGCTACGCCAGGCGGGTGTAGCATCGTAGCAGTGTTGCGCAAATCTTCGATAAAATATGTTTATCGTTATAGGGCAGGAGAGGGATATGGGAAAAGGAATATACTGAGTTGCTTTTTAAGATGGGTATGCATGGTCAAATCAGAAACCAGAATTAGAGAAAAGTCATGCATGACCTCGGTTTATGAGCAAACACAAACTGCACATGTAGATTTTTAAATAATTTACTTTTGTAGGAAAAAGAAACGATTTATTGAAAAAAAAATGATACCTGTATTTTTGCACCAACGCAACAGATTCGGTTGCTGATACCTACGTAAGGATCAATCTTATCAAAGTATTATTGAAAATGAAAGAAAATAACTATTTATTAAATTTTACCTACTTTTCAATCATCAATGTAAAATTTTATATAATGTTTTCGAACCACCGGTTATTCTCGGTTATAACCTAATGAATTTTGAAAACTTTAATGAAACATTCCTAAAAAAAAAAGAAGTAATGCAGTTATTATTTGCTCTTAAATTGAGAAGATAACTCATTTCACCGTTTTTCTGCTAATCTCATAGTTTCAGATTTGGCCATCCACTCATCTTAATAAGCCAGCCTATATATCAGAGGAAAGAGTGCAAAATCGCCTACACAATGGTGGAATCCGCAACTCTACGACTACGTCGTCTATTTCAATAAATTAGAAATAAATAATAATGCTGGACAATTCACATAGCTTCATCTAGCCACAAGCTAAAGCAGGGCTTGTGTATGGCTAGTTAGGCAATACACTACAAAGATGATATACACAGAAACCACCCTCCTGCGTAGCAATCGGATCTTCGCCCGCTGCCCACAGAGGTGTCGTCTATAATAAATAATAACGTTCACCTAAAAGAACAAAATGCTGCCCTTCAGGCACAGCTGGCGCTATTTAACCAGACTAAAAACGACTCAAATACTTGTGACGTAACTGTTACCCCCCAAATTCATAGCTGATAGCTTATTACTGTGTACCTTAAACTAAATACCGACCTATCAAATGAAAGCTCTTGTAGCCTAGATCGAGCTGTAATTTTTTTGTTTGTTTTGAAGTATGAATTCTTACATCGCTTTCTACAACAAACTTAGCGAACCACTTTGACCGTTCATCCAGGAGAAAGCAAAAAATTTTTATTATTTTTGCGCCTTACGTCTTGCAATGGCAATTTCAAACCGTCATAATATGTAGCTCCGGAACAGTAAATTTATTGTATACTATGAGGGTGACATGATCACTCTGATCAAACCCTCTTTAATGAATAAAGATATAAAAAAAAACTCGAAACAGACGATTCAAACTAAAAAGTCACGACGTTACGGTTAGGGGCTAACTACTATTTAATTTTAAATACCTACATAAGAGACAAAAAATCAAACCACGCCGGCGCGGCGGCGCCGCCACGTTGACCGTGGAGGTCGGCGCGCCGCCGCCGGCAAATTTAAGGTCGGGTCGCACGTCTAAGTCTGTGTACCACAGATTAGCTGGTAGTTTTACTTTGTTTATAGTCCGGTCGCAACGCTACAGCAGCGGAAAGAAAAATAATAGTTATTTAATTATATCGCAATCCTAAGAGTGAAATATTACGCCTTTGGATTTATTTGGATTTTAACAATTTATTGTTGCATTTGCGAAATACACGCGATGGCATTTTGAGACACTTTTCAACAAAAAATGCAAAAGTTAAACAGGTCCAACTAGCACCGTGTTTAGATGTACACTGATTCCAAATGAGTGAGCGATCTCATTTCGCGTGGCACACAAAACGGCGCGGTCTCACTACGGTAAGGGCCTATCTAACGATTTACATCTTTGGGTCGCGTAGCATTTTTTGCCGATGAGATGCTACGTTAAAAATTCCGTTGTGGTTCTGTTTTCAAAAGTCAAACAGAAGTGGCGCTAGTGGGTAAAATTACGACTTCGCCTATGTACAAAGATTGAGATTGTACTTGCTTCGGCAGTACATATACTAAAATTGGAACGATACAGAGATTAGCATGGCCCCTGCGCAAGGATGACACGCAAAATCGTGAAGCGTTCCACATTTTTTAGTTCATTATAAAGCTCCACTTCCTTCTAATTTATCAGCTCTGCTTTCTCTTACCATTATAGAAAATACTCGTGCATTGATAAAGTATTTGACTATTTATGATATTCAGCTGTAGCGTGTTTGTTAATTAATGCATACTACATATTTAATGTATTTTCGTGATAATTTTTCTACATTTGTCTTTACATATGTAGTTTTAGTTTTGTACATTTGTAATTGTATTTACTGATAAATCCCTGACGATTTATTCATTGTTAGGTTTTTTCCTTTTAAAATGTGTCCCGTGACAAAGTCCAAAGAGGAATAAAATTGCCATTAAAAAAAAATGATTGAGATTCTCATCATAGTACAATATTATGTTTTGTTGAAATAAAGTGGCAACTGGACAGTGAGAAAGAAAAGACAGTTTCTTTGGATCATGGAGATTCTAACATAATGCATAGAGAAAACAATAATTACTATGCTATTCTGAGGTTTTCTCAATAATATATGTGACCAGGTGGTACCTATATGAAATAAATTACATACAGTTTGACTAAATAGGCACGCATATTGAACTTTGATTTTATACCTATGACCGTTTACCTATTCGTAAGCCTCACTTCGAGGACGAAGTGAGGCTTACGAAGTAACATTACCTAATCTGTGGTGAGGCGTATCATGGGCCGGGGGGAAAGTCCATACCTATTTAATTGCCCTTCACGTCATGCAATCTCATACAATTTTATAGCAATCTTTGAAAACCGACTACTATGATTATTCGTTGTTCAATTCAAATAACATTACCTACCAAATTGTTTATATCAGAAGAGGTATAAAATTATAATTAAATTACGAACCTTGAACAAATCTTTTACTAAATACTCTCTAAACTACATGGTAAATAAAATACGAAAAGCATAAATATACAAAACCATTTATTAACAAAAATAGTACCATTTCATTTCAATATAATAATTCTCGGAATGATTGTAAACCATACAGTTAAAACACTTAAAAATATGTAATATTCCTAAATACAGAACTTATTGCACTATTTTCTGAAACTCCCTTAGAAGACATCGCTTTCTTTCGTCCATTATTAAAGCGAGATAGTCTCCTTACATAAGTTACATCCCTAAACGATTTAATATGCCCTAACCAGAACCAAGTATCGAGTACTAATTGCTCCTATAACATTTTATATAATTAAATATATGCGCCGTAATAATAGTGTTTAAGATATTTTAAGTAAGACAGCGGCTTAAACGCGCTTCCGATGTTAAGCTGATCTTTATTTGGCGCATACGACGGAGTCTTATAGCCCGGCTACACCCTCAAACATTTGTGCATGCATGATTGCACAAACACAGTTTGAGCGTGTAGCTGGGTTATTATTAAATAAGTCGAAGTGTTTGCAGACGGTATGGGTTTTAAAGGCGCACCTCCAAGACCACTTTATAACCTCAGGCTTATATCAACCTCAGGCTAGCATAAGACACTGGTCTTATGCTAGCCTGAGACAAATCAGTATTTCTCTAGGCCCGAACAGACAAAATTAACATTGAATGCATAAAATATTGTAATTATTTGATAATAGACGAGCAGCCTGTGGCTATATCACAGTGTTGAGTCTATGGTCATTACGTCACTTTTTTAACGGACTTTAAAAAAGATGATGCTAGGTTCGGCTGAATGTCTTTAAGTATGTTTGTCGATTTCTCCGTCTATTATGGGCCGATTGTGAAAATTCTTTCGCAATTGCATATAGAATGATCAAACTATCTATCTGTAGATTGTTTGCAACAGTCTGCAGTTAGCTCAATTATTTCAATTCTAAATAATGTTTAATTTGTTTATATTATTTGATTGTTATTTTCTGTGTCAATAGAATGATCCCAAGGTGGTCCCATAAATATTCAATTTCAACTCTAATAACGTAGGTATTACTTACATTTTTTCTGTTCAAGCCTAGACAAAATCTACGGAATTCATGCTAACGATGCAGAGAATCTTGATCTCTACAATTTTGAGCGAATAGCGTCGATCCTACCCGCGGCCTGCCTCTGCAGATCAGTCAATTTCATAGCCAATCCCATGTTACCCTGAATCTTGATCTTTCCTTGGAAGAAAGCTTTCTGCGGGTTGAGTTTGCCCGAGATGAGATCGACCACGTCTTCGTCGCTGACCGTGAAGGTAACATCGGGTTTGTCTTTGCCGTCGTACGTGACTTTGCCTTTGCCTTCTTTGGCGTTTATCACCCAGTAGCCCTCAGCGCCTGCTGGTCCGTTTCGCACTTTGAATCCGTAGATACCTGGAAGATAGAAACGAATGAATGAACACTTTATAAACCTAATCAAAATTACACAATAACTCTTATATCTAAAATACAAATAGAGACGGTACAAAAGGCGGCCTTATCGCTGACAGCGATTTTTCCCAGGCAACCTTGAAAGGAAGGTATATTGCTAAAATCTGAAGCTGCTACTATGGGGCTCATGGGAGACCTATGTCCGACAGTGGATGGGCTAGTATAGGCTGCTTGATGTTATAAATAATATTGCTATAATAGATAAATAGTAATATCCGGGGATACAACCACTGCGGGATCATTTGCTATGCAATAGGGTAAGAATTTTCAAAATTGGTTTATAATCGGCGGAGATTTCGCGTTCATACATACAAAAAAAAACATACAGTCGAATTGCGAATCCAATTGTATCCCCAGGGGATTAGTATATGCCGCAAAACTTAAAAACAGTAATAGTAAGGCATTCCAAGTCGATTATTATCATTAGGTATTCAGGAATTTGAAGTCAGTTTATCGATTATTAAAACACGCCAATTATAGATATATACATAGATAACTCTTTATTGATACTCTCAAACACAAAATACAATACAGAAGGAAATGCTAACAAACAATGAAGTACAAAGAACGGCCTTATCGCTTTAAGCGATCTCTTCCAGGCAACCTTGGGATGGACTGGACATAAAAGAATAATATAGACGGTGGCGTTTGAGTTTAACGAAATAAAATCTTATATATAAAATTTCCATGTCACAATGTTAGTTACCGTATTCCTCGGCTTTACCGATTTTTACCAAATTTTATATGCTTATTCAGTAGGTCTGAGAACCGGCTACTATCTATTTTCCATACCCCTAAGTGATAAGGGTTGAAGGCAAAACAACGTTTGGCGGGTCAGCTAGTATAATATAACAGTACCTACACTACGTAATATATGTACATGTACGTACTACTTATCATAAACTTATCTAAAATAAAGTTTGTATTCTTTTAGAAGATAGCTTACCTCTGACTTTCTCAATAAGGTTCTCCGTATCATTCTCCATAGCTTCTTCCAGCACCTTCATATACTTGAAGACCTTGAAGCCCTCAGGGGTCGCCACAGCGGCGACCTGGTTGGGCAGCGCATTGGTGAATCCCTTGCGATACATGGTGATTACTACTGCTCCGCCTAGACCGAGGTTGTGTTGGAGACCTATGCGAGCGCGTGGCACCTGGAGAACAGAAGAAAACTTTAGAAACAAAGGTGTACTTGGATATTACAATTTCATATCATCATTCATTGTGTACATTTGTAGGTATTAGTATCTAGGTAATGTATAGGAGACACAATGTTACCCAAGCAGGGCGTGGCAATAGGTACCTGCTGGGAGTGGAAGTGGACCGGGTTTCTAGAAGACTCTCCACTTAGGTTACATAATAGATAATAGAATGTGTCTTTTAATCCTTCGTGGCACAAAATAAAGATTACACGTCTCGTCACGGTTTAATAGCGCTCGGTGAAAGTGGAGCCCCCTCCATTTTCGCCTCGTTCTGCGCAGGTGTGAAATGGTGTAAAAATCCAAAAATTGACTTCTGCGCATCAAGGTCCGCTCTATTAAACCGTGACGCGACCTGTACGGTTCTCCTGTACGCCACTGCGTACATCAAGGTATATAAATAAAAAGTAAATTAAACAAAATTTACTTTTAATTTCTGTTCTCAGACAGTCTCCACTAAATGGACAGCGAGTTTTCTTTTGCACACAATAAAACTCAGATACATACAGAGTCTGTATCACTGTGTCACATTCTGTCTGTATGTATTTGTATACATTTATGTCATTACATTACTTAGGAACGGGTCAAAACGAAATAAAATGTCTTTATAACGGCTGCACATATTTAACAAGCATGAAACAAACCCAAATACTGAATTCTTACAATTAACCGACATACACACCAATACACACTAAAATGGTCGGAAAAAATGACTGATATCCCGTAAATCGAAAACCAGAATAGAAAAGAAAGAATTGGAAAAACAAAATAAATCTCAGAATGGTTCTACAACCGACCTAGTAGGTATAGTATAATTAAGCTGCTTGAACGAATATTAAAACTGGTTTTAATTTAACACTTTACGCACGTCAGTGGAGGTCACACTGGCAATATATACTGAATGGATTCATTTGAATATTAGGTAGTTCCCACCAATTTATTTTCCGTAAAATTTATGAGATCAACCAAGGAGGAAGTTCTAGTGAAAAGATTTACGAAAACACCGAAAACATTATGAAATTGCTTCTAAGTTATAAGGCCGCCCATTTTACTTGTTCACGTTAATGATTTGTTATGTTTTTTATTTAACTTTGTGGTGTGTAGTGTACAATAAAGAGTTTTGTATTGTAAGAGAGCCAGTGGTTGTTGACCTACTTACCTATGTATTTTAGAATGGATATTTACGAAAACCATTTTCGGTTTACTATTATTAGTTTAATGTACATATGTAAGTGTTAATAAATCATACTAATATTATAAATGTCAAAGTTTTTAAGAATGGATGGCAAAAAACTACTGAACTGAACTTTGGTATGGGTATAATTTGGGACCTGGGATAACATAGGCAAATTTTTATCCCAATAATACGCGGGCGAAGGTGCAGGAGCTAGTTATTAATTCGACAGACTATTGCAAAAATATGTCTGTATCCTTGTTCAAACGTTGCTCTTAGAAACTTGACTTTGTAACAAAGTCATTGATATTTTACTTTAACTTAGAACACGACAACAATGGGCTGTTAGACAAGCTGGCAAAGGTTAATGTGGATTTACATTTAATGTTATAATCGAGTCGCATTTAATCAACCAATAGGCTTAGAGACACCTACAGGGAATAACTCTAGACTCCTATTTTTTCCTATTTAGGAGGATAGTAGGACTAGCTGACCCGTGCCCACTTCGTTGGGTGGTAAACATTTTTACTTATTAATATGAAGCCTATGACACTCACAAATAGCGTGGTTTTCTATTAGTAAAAGAATTTTCAAAATCGGTTCAGTAGATCCAGAGATTACCCCCCTACAACCTCACAAACTTTACCTCTTAATATTAGTATAGATAAGATTTATTACTATAACTTTTTAACTTTCTAACTGTCGCTTTACCACTACGGAAATCAAAAAGAAGCGCATTTTTCCAATTCCCAGGCGTATGGAAATAAGGGTTCAAGAAAATAATTCAAATATAAATGGATGAACTGTGAGATTATGTAGTATGAAGCTAAGTAACTATTAAGCGAGCTCACTGGCCTTGTAGCACTGTTGTAAGATCTGCGTTGTGCAAAGTACAAGAGTCAAGGTATTTTAAAGAACGGATTCGTTTTTAGTAGAAAAATGAAGAGACGATTATATCCCGCATGTTTTAAAACCAACATAACACACGAAATACCTACTGGATGAATAAAAACCTAGTAAATAAAATTTTGAATCGCTAATAGATGTCCTTAGATATCCTTGGGTATTATTTATCATGATGCATCGTGATATTAGATAGTGTAGTTTCATTGATTTAGGAAGAAAGAAACTGATTGTTGTCTCCTCTATGTGACCTTGAAATTCAAGATTGGTAAGAGTTTGAGTAGGTATGGAGATGAGTTCTTTGTTATTGGCAATATGTACTATCTGGTTCGCCACTTTTCTGCCAGTGTCCAGTTCATGGAAATTTCTTAGTGACGGAAGACAGTGAGATTTTGACATTCACAGAATTTTATTGGCTGACATTTTTTGTATAATATAGGCAATTATAGTATACGAATTGTTCCCCGCAGTTTCACCCACGTTAAATAGATAAAGACAAGACAAAAAGGCGAATACTCCCAAGATAAAAAGGCGAATACTCCCGCAAATCTGCCCATGGGAATTTGATATGTACCAGGATAGAAACAAGCCTATGTTACTGTCCATCCTTTCAGCTAACTCTATGCCAATAAATCAAGTCGATTGGTTGCTTAATTAGAACGTGAAGGGAGTACAAACAAACAAACACACTTTCGCATTTATAATATTAATAAAGTTAGGATTTTTGGTGTACAGGATATCAGGGACAACTTTTGCCCCAGTTGTGGTGGACGACTAGGACAAAAATTGTCCCAGTTGTCCTGTACAGAACAACTGCACAAGACAGCTGGGAATAAGCGGAGAGTGGAAGAGAAAAACATATTGCGCAGACGCAGACCCATCTACAGTGGGATAATGGAAGGCGGGATATGTATACGTTCCAACCAGGGTTGAGATGATTTAAATATATAAACAATCAGTAATTAAAATTAAATGATTTTTTTAATCATCTTTTAAATCTATTGTTTTTTTCGCTGCAATGACAACAGCAAGCAATTAAACGTATAGGGAGTGCCCAAATTAAGGGGGAGATATATGACGCCATTTTGTGAAAAGGATAGGGATAGGATTTCGCATTCATAGGAGCGGGACAGAGCAGAGCATTGTAAGCGCAAAAATCATGTTTTTGCCTATTATCTATTAATGGGGACATTTTTAGACAAAAATAAGCCGAAGGTTTCTTCGGTATTCTATTATTTAATACAGGGATGACTTTAAAAAAATCTTGTGATTGATACATTAGCAGAAATACGCTGTACGGTAGTAACTAAGAAAATAGATACCATAGTAGTACCAGAAAAAAATAAAAAACTATATGAAATATCAGAAATAATTGTATTTCTGATATTTAATATAGTTTTATTCATTTTTTAAAAGAAGGGTAGGGGTCTTCTTTCGCATAAATATGTTTTTTTAGAAGCTTTTTCGATAAAGATTACGGAGAAAAAAGTTTTCAACGTAACCCAATTGACGTAAATTAGCATACCTGGGCCTTAAGCTGCAGTGCACAAACCCAACTTATACCTGCTCCCCTGGTTGAGGATTTAGGGAATCCTGTGAAATATTTCATTAGTTTCCATCATACATTCATTCTATAATGTTTAAATGCCTCTATCTCACAGGTTACTTTTAAAACGTACTTTAGTATCGCCAGATTATTTGATTACCTAAATAGTGATAAGATTATTTGTAGGTCAAACAATGATAAAAGAATAATACCTACTTATGTGATTTGATTACATGTGGTGGGTAATCATTGTTTGTTACAGAGTTTCAGTGTGTATCTCTAGTTATAGCATGAAATGGAACATTTTATGTGCAGAGATAATATAATCTAAATAGAGGGACTTGTAATATTATTTTCAACCGTTTAGAATGGGAACAAGGTGCGAAGTCCGAACTATGAACCAATAAATTGTTTTATATTATCTTCAGAAATGTATGATGACAGGATAATATATTTACTTTATTGAACGTAGGTATGTGAAGTGTGTACTGTTGCTTCGAGAAGTGTTGATATACCTAGCTTGAGATTCGAATTCAAAAGCGACCGTGGTCGCGGGATTACTGTTGAAATAGCTAAAATTTTACGAATTATAGGCCAGCTAGCAATTTTTAGGGAAGTATTTGTTTCAACAGAATATATAAATAAAACTAATAATGCTGGACAATCCCCGTAGCATCATCTAGCCCCAAACTAAGCAGAGCTTGTGTTATGGGTACTAGATAACTGATATACATACATAATTCAATACATATTATAAAGATAGATGTTTATTATACCTATATAGAAAATACCCAGAACACCCGGAACAAATATTTACAGATCACACAAACATACGCACAACAACAGTCCCAAGGCGGGAATCGAACGCGCAACCTCCTGTGTCGCAGGCAGACCTTCACCCGCCGCGCCACATCGGTCGTTCATTTATGATCAATTTATGAGATGCTAAGTAGTGCACTTTTTCAACGAATAATTAGGTTCGAAGTAGGTTTTTGTGTCGTAACTTCGTAAGAGTTGAAACCGGTTAGACTTGTCTACTTTACCAGTTTACCTAACCTATACTATTAGTCCAACTAACGAAGGAAGGATTGTAGGTGGAAAGCTCGTCAGCAGAAAATTTGACTTAGGAACTTTGTTTGGACTAGTGAGGAGACAAACAGACTTGACAACAGAAAAAGGACTAAAAGCCCCTGTGAGGCCCCTAGGAAAGGGTCAATGAATTTTTTAATTATTTGCTTACATTTCGTAAACGAATAGTCATAGGAAATTTTGTTAGATTAGATACGAAAGCTGACAAAATTCTCTACAACTTTGGTTTGTTCAACTGTGCGAAGGTAAAATGTTAGTTAAATACCTATTACTTATTTTATTGGATAACTCAGTGAAAAAGACCATAATATTGTTAAAGATTTAGTACCTACCTAAGGTTCTTCTCTTTCTTCTATCTTCTATCACCTTTCTAGCACCCAATATTTTTTTATAGTTTTTATCAAACTCTTGAGATAAATTATTATTTTTTTATAATTTCAAAGCCAGTTCTTAATAACACAAAATAACATAACACTACAATACACTTTCTAACGCGTTTTCTCACTATGAATTTAGGCCACAAACTGACTGATTCAAAAGCAAAAATAGAATTGAGGTCGTCTTGATAATCTTGCAACCTACGGCATGGCTATCTTGGTGTATCTTTGTGTAAGCCACCAAGTTCCTTTCACTTGGATTTAGCTGTAGTATTGGAATATAACTTTTACTGATATGTTAAATGAAGTATACGAATTATTTAAAGATTTACGATGTACATTTGATACTTAGTAGGTACGTAGATAAAATTTAGACTTCATTGTGGAGCTAATTTTGTAAGCCTTAAGAACGGAACGAATAGCCTTATTCCCCATATAAACGTACTTTCCGCTTCATTTGGAAACAATGTCCCCGATCTTATTGAATTTTTCCATATGTAATCGGATGAAAAATAGCTATGTTTGCAGCGGTTTAAGTAATGATATTTAAATGAGAGCGAAACTAATTTTGACCAGCAAATCGAGTCATCTTCATTCGATTTTTTATGCATTCGAAAATCTGTCGAGTTGCAAACATCCTACCTAAATATATTCAACATTATAAATAATAAAAATATTTTTGAAATCAATCGTTTACTCAAAATAATAAGTACGAAAAATTATCAAAAAATGGTGCCAACACCAAGCACACGCACACAGCCACATGACAGCTTCGTATTAGATGGTTAGACGCGCTTTCTCACCTATAGCGCGCCCCATTTCATTCTACGTGAAACAAAAA
Organism: Eupithecia insigniata; assembly: GCA_947859395.1. Lineage (NCBI taxonomy): Eukaryota > Metazoa > Arthropoda > Insecta > Lepidoptera > Geometridae > Eupithecia > Eupithecia insigniata. The sequence continues at coordinate 2,223,547 of OX402011.1, read as the reverse complement.
CAAATCCGCATGGGAAAATCCCTTTCCGTTTGGGAGAGATTCATAGCCTTCTTAAGTAAAAATGTTTTGATTTCTGTATAAAATATAGATTTTTTTTTTATTTACCTACATAAGTTTCCACATGAACCTACAAAACATAAATTCACAAATTACTCAAACACACAAAAAATAAGAATGGCAATCCAAAACACAGGAAACACAAAACAGAGTTTAAGGGATGCAAGGTAAAATATTTTTTTTAGCTCAATTGACCATAGAGTCCTTGTTTACTAATTAATTAATACCTTATTAAAATATATGTGTTAATTATGCATGAAAAAGATTAAATAAATAACTTACTTGCATACTTATACTGCTAAAACAATCACTCTGATATCATACATTCACCTTTGACCCGTGAGTAGAAGACATACCCAAAAGGAATATTAAACGGATTTTAGCAGGGCATTACATTAAAACTGACCAAGGATGGAACATAACCTTCCCCAAGTTCTATCTCTGTTATGATTGTGTATAACAAACCTGTCTATCTCCTGCCTCGCCTCGGAGTTGCCACACTAGCTCTGCGCACTGAGCCAAGCCGGTTGCTCCCAAAGGATGACCTTTTGCAATCAGGCCTCCGCTCGGATTCACCACTACCTTGCCCCCATAAGTGTTATCCCCTGCATCAATAAACTTCCCAGCTTCACCGATCCCACACAACTGAAGGCCTTCATAAGTAATCAGCTCATTAGCAGCAAAGCAATCATGTAGTTCAACAACATCAATTTGACTGGGTGATACACCTGTCTTTGAGTAAAGCCGCTGTGCTGCCAATGCGGTCATATCATAACCTGCCACCTTCATTAAGCTGTTTTCTTTGAAGACAGCTTCTGTGTCTGTTGCCATTTCCATACCAATTATTTCCACAGCTTTGTCTTGGAGGCCGTACTTGATCACAGCTTCCTCGGACATAAGAATGGCTGCTCCGGCTCCATCGCTAGTTGGGCAGCATTCCAGTTTAGTGAGGGGTCCGTAGATCTTTCTAGAGCTCAGTACTTCCTCCACAGTGTACTCCCTCTTTCCCTGTGAGCGAGGGTTTTTGGCCCCATGTTTGTGGTTCTTGGCCGCGATCTTAGCGAGATGGGTTTCGGTCGCGCCATATTTCTTCATGTACTCTATAATCGCGTTGCCAAAGTATTGGGCGGTAATAGGAGCGCCAGTGAGCTCAGCTAGATCTGCCATCTTGAGGGTGTGTTTATCGAGAGGGTTGGTGCGATCGTTGAAGTTTCCGCCGCCGAGCGCGCCGGGGGCCATCTTTTCGAAGCCGAGCGCCAGAATGACGTCCGATACGCCGCCTTCAATGAGTTGCTTCGCGAGGAACAGAGCGCTCGAGCCGGTGGAGCAGTTGTTGTTGACGTTGTAGATGGGGATGCCGGTCATGCCGACTTGGTACAACACGCGTTGCCCGCTCGTGGAGTCCCCGAAGACATACCCACACACAGCCTGCTGCACAGCCCCGTAAGGAACGCGCGCGTCCGCCAGCGCGCCTTCCACCGCCTCCTGCCCCAACTCGGGGTAATCTCCCCCCGTCGACGGCTTGATGAACTTCGTCATCCCTACGCCGACCACGAAAACTTTTCTAGGCATTTTTGCAAAATAAATAATTAGGTACCTACGGTTGTTACTGCGGCGGAGCGGTGGCAACTGAGAACTGACTGAATGATTGAAACGCAATACCGCAATACGCTATCGCTGGAGAAACGAACGCGATGAACTTTGATCCGTAGTCTGCACCCAACAAAGAGATTACAATACTCTGTACTCAAAACAAAGCACACACAAACAAACCATACGTTATTTTATACCACGATAATACGTTAACTACATGCAAAGAGAATACAATACTCACTGACACTACATGCATGATAGGGATGGGTAAAAATATCAATATATCGAATTTTTTTTAGAAATTAATCGATATAATTAGTCGATATTTTTTTGGACAGTTTATTCATCGATATTAGTGGTATGTAGATCCGGAGTCAAACAGATCCTGGAGTCGTGTCCGCTTCTGTATCCGTGTGGTTCCGCTCCGGACTGGCGTTCTTGGCGTATCCGCGGACACGCTACGTTAGCCGCGCCGCGTTGGCTCGGTTTATCAAGTCGAATGAATGTAGCGAGCGATTAGAGTTGTCTGTGGATCTGCACGGCTATTCTAACTCGATGGAAAAGTTTCCGTGACTCGAAATCTGACACAAATCCGCGCGAAATTCAAATAATCCGCGCGAAATTCAAATGTTTTAGCGGTTTTTAATATTTTCTGCGTTATACAAGGAATAAAACTACGTAGTTTTTCATAAATCGCTAACCATTTTCTATGAATCTATGTTCCAATGAAGTACGATTAATGGCGCTTTTGGTAATGATGTTGATTTCTAGTGATACATCTCATAAATTATTAGATTCTCCAAAAGTCGAGTCGAATCGAAATAATTAAAAACATGAGTTCATAGAAAATGTTTTACGATTTACGGTAAACTACTTCTCTGCTATTGATATTGCTTGTAGAACGCAGAAAACAATAAAAACCGCTACAATATTTGAATATCGCGCGGATTATTTGAATTTCGCGCGAATGTATAATATAAACCTAATTTTTAGTGTTTTTCTATAAGTGAATATAAATTCTTTTGAGAAATAAATATCTTAAACCACTAAATAAATATCGATACGATATATATCGATACATTTTTTCATTTGCCCATCATAATGCATGAATAATAATTACACTTACTACAAGTTTGCTTTTTTTGTGACATTGTTCATTCTATAAATGAATAGGCGAAAGTCATAATAGCCATATTGCCTTGTCTTACGTTTGTTTTATTTGCTTTAGTTTTGTGTAAAATACACGTCTTTACTGGTCAACCATTTTCTACTACAAGCTTGCGTTGCATTGCGAGTTGAGTGTAGGGATGTAAAAAAAATATCAACAATTTTTTTTAAAGTAAAAATCGATTTTAATACGTGATAAATTTTTTTTATAATCAATTATTAATCCATCTTTTTATAATCATTCAATTATTACCGATTTTTCATCTGCAACCCCCCGACCAACCCCCGACATTAAGTTTGGTTTTCTGGCCCGGAGCCCGGAACGCGAACTTCCAAAGAATACTATCTCCCACACGGATGAAGTATTAGAGGATACCGCCAGATGCAGTTCTACGCATGTCCGTTTTTTGTTAGTGTGCTGTTGCAGACTTGTAATAGTGTGCGTGACTAGGGATGTAACTTCGCTGTCAAGCCGAACTGGTTTCGGCCCAAACTAGTCCGAATCAGGTAAATAAAATTTTATGCCGATTTCATTCCTGATTCGTTCCATATTTCCTTCGCTGTCTGTCTCTCTGTCGATCTATCGAGCTTTATTGTATCTCATGATTCGTAAAAGGTAAACACCTGCATTTTATGTGTGTATTCCATTTACCGATATAATATCATATTATCAAAATAAATATTAAAATTAAAGGGAGCTCCACAAAAACATGTCTTTTGACCATTTTTTGCTCCACTCACGCGATGCAAAAATCTAAAAAAGGGGTAAGGTTGCGCTCCGCTTTCCGTTGCCTTAGTTTCTTTGTCGTTTTGGGCAACTGCCGCTATAAAACCTGAAATTTCTTGCTAATTCTTATTTACCAGCGTGAACGCAATAAAAACATATTAAAAGTGATTACATAAAGTTTATACATATATCTATGTATTTTGCAAGCCGAATTAATCCACCTTGTTTGCTCCTATTTTTTCGGTCAGTTATAACCTGGGTCTCTTTAAGACAAGAGTGAATAAGTGTCTTCCGGTGGGTACACAGGTACGTACATACTCGTTATACTTGCTCGATCTCGAGCAAGTACGAATGTGTGGACCATGCAAGACACAAGACAAATGCTCGAAGCCAACCAAAATGTGCGATTCGAACAAGATTCAAACGTAAATAATTCTAGCACGATGTTCGAAGCAAAAATGTTTGTACTCGTATGTAGCCTCGACGTCGAGTATGTTAGTCGTGATTGATATTTTTGTGAATAAGGTGTTAGTGCACAGCTATAATGTCGGACTTTCGTTCATTTTCTCGAGATTTTAAGGAAAAAATTATGAAATAATTAATATATAAATTTATTTAATCAATAATTTTAATTAATTCATAAAATTTTTATTAGCAAATAATACAGCGTAATGCGTCGCAGTAGACCAAAGTAATGATGGCGCGATGAACTAGACACCTTCGATAGAACGTGGGCCCAACTGGCTCAGAGTTGTAATTCATGGAGGGATTTGCACAACAATGGGACGTTACAGGTTAATTGTAATTAAATTATTTGGTTAAATTTTTTCTCCGACAGTAAATGTAGCAGGCGATGCCCATAAAACACAACAACGAATCGTCCGATGCTCAAAGAGTTTCAATGCACACTAAACATGTTCTTCGAGAAAGCTTTTATGTGTAGACGCAGGGTCGAGCATGTTTATAGATAGCCCTGCTCGGATGAAATATGTTCATTGAGCATGTACTTACGTACCTGTGTACCCACCATTCTAGACCTTCCGATACATCAAATCGACACTTTCCATCAGGTGAGATTGTGATTAAAGGTCTATCAACGTCATAAGACTTAACTCACAGCGCGCCATACAAACGAACAAGAATGTTGGCATAAAGGTAGGATTACGTTAGTATCAAAGAGGTTGTTATATAGTCTACAGCGCTAATTGACACCATAAACTGGTAGTCACGGGTGTGAAACATCCTTCATTCAGGGAGTCTAATGGATAAGCTATGAGGACTTATTTTGCGTAAATTTATAATCTTGATTGATGTATACATTATATATATATATATATATTATATATTGTTAATTTTAAGGATATTGTATAATGTTTGTGCCTTAATAAACGGAACATATAAACAAAGTAAATACCTATGTACCTACGAAAAATTGATTTTATAACTAAAATTACGTAACTTTTGGAACGAAAACTTACGGAAAAAAACCACGTGAAAATAATTCCAGGTTATTAAAGTTAATATCTTGTGTATATCTGTGTATACATTCCTCGTACTTTGAGTTACATAAACTAGTTAAATAAATACTACGGAAAATTAATAATAAATCAATGTATCATGATGCTACATGCACGAGAAGAGTGTGAAAGATATTACTTTCCTGTAAGAAATGTTGAAATCAGGAATGAAATCAGCATACAATTTTATTATCCTGATTCGGGCCAGTTTCGGCCGAAACTAGTGAGAAGAATGCGGAATAACCCGAAAAGTAAATTTGACGGTAAGCCCATCACTAGCACAGATGCTAAAATTATCTCGGCTAATTCGTGCTTTTGGATATTATTTGTATCCTAAACTCACAGGAATACATGAACTAGATTGTTAAAATGTAGTAGGAAGTAATAAACATAATTACTTTAGAATTTATACTAAGCGAAAAACTTACGCATGTAATGACAAATCCAGAAATTTTACTCCACCTTTGGCCTTCTTCAAGGACTGTACACAGCAGAACACGACATATTTTCAACAAAGTTTTGAGTAAAACGCAGTAATTTCTTAGAATTTCAATAAAGATCATCAGTCTGACCACAACTTAAGAGCAAACTACTGTGTCAGCACCTGACACGATTCACACTGCAGTGCAGCATATCTATACGTACACCAGCTATCTCCTTTACTCATAGCTTGACTCCGATGGAGAGACAAAGATACATGACAATTATGGTGATACATACATATAAGACCGGAAATGACATACGCTACTCTCCCTACATATCTATACTTATAATAAAACTGTAACAGGTCCAATTCTGTACATTGAAGATATTTTGAAAATTTTTTTTGGAGGGCACTCTATTAACGATACTGATGCCAAAAATGATTTTTTTTTCCATCATGTCTGTCTGTCTGTCTCTCTGTCTGTATCTTGGCCGCGCATAGCTCCGAAACTACTGAATACTTTTTATCCCAGATTTCAATAGGGTTCCCTTGGGAGAGAGGATGAAAGTAAAATTTTTTGGCTGTGCGTAGCGCTGAAACTACTAAATGTATTCAAACGAAACTTAAGGACATAGGATACTTTTCATCCCGGGTTTTAATAGGGTTCCCTTGGGAGAGGGGATGAATGTAAAATTTTTTGGCTGCGCATAGCGCCGAAACTACTGAATGTATTCAAATGAAACCTGGCAGGATTTGAGTTCATACTATGATGAAAGACATGGATACTTTTTATCCCGGATTTCAATAGGGTTCCTTTGAGAGAGGGGATGAAAGTAAAATTTGTTGGCTGCGCATAGCGCCGACACTACTGAATGTATTCAAATGAAACCTGGCAGGATTTGAGTTCATACTATGATGAAAGACATGGATACTTTTTATCCCGGATTTCAATAGGGTTCCCTTGGGAGAGGGGATGATAGTAAAATTTTTTGGCTGCGCGTCGCGCCGAAACTACTAAATGTATTCAAATGAAACTTGGCAGGCTTTAAGTTCATACTACGAGAAAAGACATGTAATACTTTTCATCCTGGAATTCGTTAAGGTTCCCTTGGGAGTGGGGACGGAAGTGACATTTCTCGGCCTAAAATAGCGCAAAAACTACTGAGGTTTGTTAAACCGTTTTCTGGTGGACACTTACGCCAAAATTAAAACGAAGCGTTACATCAGAACAGAACTAATGAGAGAAGACTGCGCGCTGAGAATTATGTAGATCTGCGAGACGCCATGAATCAAGATAGAAATTGTGAAGATTTAGGACGACTGGTGATTCTTCCTTCCAGTTTTAGAACTGGACAATAGATGTGTAGTGCTCTATTCTCCAGTAGGTACTATCAAGCTTACTTTGAAGCACATAATATATCTATGTAAATGTGGAGCTGCGTGACGTCCAGTCAAAAAATCTAGGTGTATGTAAATCTATACTATACTACACTAATGAAAATAAGTAAGGTTTTTGTTGTTGTAGGGGTAATCACTGAAACTACTGAGCCAATTTTGAAAACTCTTTTACCTATTGAATTTGTTTAAACACATCGTTTAAACTACGTTATTTGAGACTTTTATAGACTACTAAAAATGTTTACCGCCCAACGAAGTGGGCACGGGTCAGCTAGTTTACTCTATGTTTGAAACAGTTTCAAACATTATATTATAATCAAACCTAAGAATCAAACAGATGGAGTCAACGAACAGGAGGCCAATTCTGCGTATCACATTCACCTGATACGTTATCGAGTGATACTCATTATCACGGGATAAAAACCAATATAAGTGATAAAACCTAGGATTAAACAAAAACTGCATTTTGTTATTATAGTGCTTATGCCCGCACTTTGGGTAATCTTAAAGAATTTAATAATATCCCAAAAATTTACGACTCCGGCATTAGCGCATCCTCGTATTCAGAGGAGGGTCGCGGGTTCAAGTCCCGCCGGAGTCGTAAATTTTTGGGATATTATTAAATTCTTTAAATATGTACTGCATTCTTGTGCAGTCTTCGATATTTCTATCAAAGAAAATATCTTCTTCTTTTAGCTTTGGCTCTGCATCTGGATTGATGCAATTCTGCCAGTGTCAGTTAGGTATAGAACTTGGTATAGAAAATCTTCTTCTTTTTCTTTTAGCTTTGGCTCTGCATCTGGATTGATGTAATTCTGCCAGTGTCAGTTAGGTATGAATTGCGCATTTAGGAACAATAGATAAAAATATAAGGAGGTTGAGTTTGGATTTTTCATAAAATAAATAATTTATATAATCTCAATCAAGTTCGTGTAGGTACAAAAACAAACAGAAACAACCACACACAAATTAAAAGTTAAATAAAAAGCGTTAACAGAAGTGAGCAATATGCGAAGTAACATAAAATATATACCTACGTAATCTAAAAGCTACAATTGTACGAGTATACTATTTACAGAAATAAATCTACAAAGTTTAGATACAAAAGGGGAGAACACTAATGGAAGAAGGGTCTTGGAAGAGAAGAGACGGGGGATTTCAGGAGGAATAATATCATGAAGAGAAATTTTAAGCCTAGGACAGACGAAAAGAAGATGTTCAACATCTCCTTCATCCAAACCATATTCACACAGAGATTGATTCCTGACCCTTATCTTCGTAAGAAACACAGGGGTACATACATGGCCCAACCGGAGACGGCATAAGATGGATGTGCCTGTTTTGCTGGCCTTTTTAAGTTTGAAAAACCAAGGTTTGAGAGGAATTTCTGGTTGCAAATTACTATAGTGTACCTTTTAAAAGTCTAGATGAGTTCCACATTTGAGACCAAGAAGTAGTTAGATGGAAACTACGGGCTGAACAAAGATCATGACAAAAAAAAATTAAGGTGTTCCTCTGAACCAAACTGAGTTGCTTGTTTCGCACAAGAGTCAGCGGTTTCGTTTCCTGGAATCCCAGAGTGACCCGGGATCCAAGCCAAGATAACATTAATGCCACGACTTTTACACCTGAACAAAGATTCACGAATTTTAAGAATGATTGGAAATCTAGATTTATAGCGAAAGGGGCAAGATAGGATAGACTGAAGAGAGCTTTTAGAATCAGAGAATATTATGGAATTATTGAGGTTGTGCGAGTCTACAAATTTAATAGCTTCCAGCAATGCTATAGATTCCGCAGTAAAAACCGAGGAAATCGATGGACATTTATAATTTAAAATTATCTTGGACGAAGGAATCCAAACTGCAGCGCCTACAGGACTAGACTCATTTAATTTTGAAGCATCTGTAAAGATGGAGAGCCAACCATTATAATTAGAATCAAGTTGCATGTTAAATTTCACGAGCATATGAACAACCTTTTACGATCCCAAAATCTAAGATAATATCTGGTTCGAACATAATAGCTTCATAAGAGGTAGTAAACAAAGGATTAGAACTAAATTGGATGACAGGATATGGAAGGTGGGAATATTTCATAAAACTCCGAATCAAACACGGTATTTTATCCTGATGAATATTAATAATAGGCTCAAAGAAAGAATACAAATCGTTTAACTTATTTAGAAGAGGATGTTGCAAATTTTAAACTAGTTTGAAAAGAAAACGATCTCAGAGATATTGCCTTCTAAGAGAAAGAGGAGGATTACCACATTCTACTTGCATTGCGTTTATAGGAGAAGATTCCATTGCACCAAGAATATTTCGAAGACATTTTGACTGGACCTTATCTAACTTATCTAAAGCCATCCGCGTACTAGGATCCAGAAGGAACGAACCATAATCCATATGACTACGAACTATGGCATTATAAAAAAGTTTTTGACAATAGGGATGGGAACCCCACCAGACACCAGCCAGTGAACGTAGGATGTTAATATTCTTTTCACATTTTTCTGCAATGTAGCTAAAATTCTTGAATCTAATTTTAAACCTAAGAATTTTACATTATTTATTTGATCAATCAATTCACCGCCAACATATAGGGCAATAGATGGAATTAATCTTTTTTTGGAGAAGACAATACAATTACTTTTAGATGGTGAAAGGGTCATACCATGAACTTTAAGCCAATCATCCAGGATATTAAGAGATGCACTCAGTTCATCCTGAGCGAACTCTTTGGAACTCGTTTTAATATATAAAGCCAAATCATCAGCGTATTGAAGGCATATACACGGTAAAGAGTGATCTAAGTCAGAAGTATAAATACTATATAATAAAGGACTCAATACAGAACCTTGAGGCAACCCCTTATAAATACTACGGGGAGATGAAAGGAAGCCCTGGTTTTTCACTAAAATTTTCCTATCCATAAGCATATTACATATAAAGCGAACTATTCTCTCAGGAATTCCCAGCTGCTGAAGTTTTCTCTTGAGAAACGGTAGCAAAACATTATCATAAGCAGCAGTGATGTCAAGAAAAACTGCAAACAGTGATTCTTTATTGATGAAAGCTGAACGAATATCCGTGGTAATGATACTTAAACTATCAAGGGTACTCATGCCTTTACGGAAACCAAATTGAGTACTAGAAATCATGTTACCATTTTCCACAATCCACTCTAGACAAAATATTAACAAATGCTCCATGATCTTAGCCAGGACAGTGGGGGGCCAGGACAATGGGTCTATAGCTATTAAAATCGGAAGGATTTTTCCCAGGCTTAGAAGTGACGTATGGAAAGAAAATACTCGGTTAGGTAGTTTTTGACCTCTAAATGTAAGAACCACTGTTTGATTAGGAATCCAAGCAACCTTTCCATCATCCATCACACTCTTTCTATTTAGCCGACGAGCTTTCAAAACAAAACCGCAGCCTTTAGGAATTTCTAGAGAATCTACGAATTCATCGAGTGACATGTCCACAGGGACATTTCTGACGAGGCCCATACGATGTTATAAGTTGGGATTGAGGCAGAGTAATTGTATGAATCGAGAATGTCACTGTCTAAAAATGAGTTGGCATGTGCAGCAGATTTAAATTCAACGGATATCCGGTTGCATCCTACAGCTTTGACTCCATCGCTGCATATATTTTGAATTTTCCGTAATTTCAAAAATTGACCGAATTTAATTGGTCGAATTGATGTACCCGCTGCAGGGTCAGGCACAGTTCTGTAAACGTGGACAATGAACGGTCCATTGTCTAGGTCGTTATATTCCTACACCCCTAAAACAAGTACGGGATGTTGATAAATTGTTTGAAGAGAGGGAGTAGCTGCGTCTGGAGAGGAAATATTTTTTTTTGATACTGAAACCGAGTAGTCATCGGCTATGGCGGTAGTACTGCGTCGCTTATTGCAGGAACGTGTTTCGGGGCAGGGAACAATAATTGTCTTATCCGGAGGGTCGGGTGGATCTGGCGGCGGGCTTGATGCCGCCGGCAAGAAAATTGATGGGTCAATGTCCATGATGGACAATGACCAGATTATTTATATGAAATCTATATATATATAAAAATTACACTACTTACAGTTAAAAATATATACACAGCAATAAAGAAAATAAACTCAACTGAGAAGAAAACACCGAAAATAAAATTTGGAACTCAAAAATCTGACAGTCCAAATTTTCGTTCCCCCTTATCTCTGATCCAGGTATAGAAAATATCAAAGAGAATAGAATATGTACTGACGGAAAATAGTCATTAAAGTCTTATCTAAAATAATTTAATGTCAACGTTTCATACAGAATGTCAATGTCTGGTTTGCTCTTTGTCAGTAATGCCAACTTAGTTTGGCAGAAAAGTCAGACACATATTGCCACACAACAAAGAAGTCAAATCAAGTCCAACTAAGTAAATCTAGCAACTTAAAAAACAAATTACAATAAATTTTAATCTGTATTTGTTTTAACCTTACGCGATCTGAACACATTTGATGACAGTCATCCCGTGACCACGACAGAGTGTAAACCTGTTGAAACGTCGTCGGGAAAAATAAGTAAATAAACGCGATAAATACCCGTGAATAATTAATAATACTGTATTTGTTTATAAGTTGCTCCAACTTTTTATTGCAACCAGAATCATTTAAAATGTTATTTGATAAGACAAAGTTCTGGCTATAATATTTAAGGCGTTTATTTTGAAATTAATTGACAAATTAGGGAAAAAATCGATTAGTATAATAAAATCTAATATTTTCTTAAGAAAAATAGTTTATTTATTGATTTTTCATGCTAAAAAACTGAATATTTAAAAACCGAATTTTTATGTACAATATACATCCCTAGTTGAGTGTTGGTAGAGTGAGTGAGGGAGGCACGAACCCCGAGTATAATACATGGAATGGACTCTAAAACAAGCAATAGTTTTTCACTTGGCGCTAAATTTTCAAATATGGCACCAAACATGTCAAAAAAGCACTAGATCTAGTGCCGAAAGCACTAAGTTGGCTGCAGTGGCACTATGGTCCTAGAGTGGCACGAACGCATACGAATTGCGAACGTTGAGGCACGAACGACCGAACAGCTCGCAAATACGTATAATTGCGGTTTACGTATACCTATATCAACATCGTACCTACAGCTACGGTACGATGTGCGCAAAATAAATAGACAGTTTAGTTCAGTCAATTTTTTTTAAATTTACCCTACTTGTTATCCAAATCACCAAGCAAAATTTGTTAAACCTATTTACTACCTACTTTTAATAAAGACTATTTACAATCTTAACAACTCAACTCCAAATTCAAAATTGGGTGTTAAAACTTTTTGAAAACATATCTGTGACATTTTATAATTTTACTAGTATAATTTTTATTACGCAGTTATGTCTAAATTTTCAATGCGGATGTAAAATTTGGTATTTCTAGTTATGTTCTAGTTAGTATTTCTGATTAGGTCGAATAAGTAAATTATTCTCGGGTAGGCTCTAAATTATCTATTCATAAAATGAGTTTGAACAAGGAAATGATCTTGAATGAGCTAGGCAGTGTGATGAATAAGCTTCAAAGCGCTGATTGGTAAGTCACCAATCATATGCAGGTATAGGTAGTTTGGAGTAAGATGATAATAATAGGTATCCGTAGAGATACCTAAATATCGTAATGTAAATGCATTGTAAATGTCTAATTGTTTTTTTTTTCAGTGGCTGCATGGGAAAAATGTTTTCCGGAGGTCAAACCGCCAATCCTGGCCAACAGCCACAGCAAGGAGGTGATTCCTCGATGGGTTTTCCCCTTCCAACATGTGGTGGATGTAGGCGTGGGTGTTGCCACGGTCATGGCTATGACAGTCATAATTTCAACACTCAGCAGTATGCGGGTGAACCTTACTCTCCTACTAGACCTTCCATGGGCATGCATTGTAATCCTCGCACGCTGTATGCTGATACGTATAACTATTTGAGCAAAAATCTCATGCAGCCGGCAGTTGGAGAAGTTTACAACGAACTCAAGTCTATCAACCCTAACAATACTGTAATGAATAATCCTATGGCTAGTCAGATGGGGCTTAAAGCCCAAGGTGGAGGTGGAGGACCTATAATGCAGGGGATGAATCAGAACCCTGGAGGTGACATGGGGGGTATGCAAGATCCAAATATGTCAATGAATCCACAAACGGGTAACGCACAAATGGGAAATGCGCAAATGGGTTATGCCCAAATGGGTAATGCACAAATGGGTAATACGCAAATGGGTAATGCACAAATGAGCAATCAGCCTATGGGACATATGGGTGGAGGCATGGGAGAGACTATTATGAACATGATGACCTCGGAAAAGGGCATAAAACGTATGCCACAAGTAACTGGCGCCATGCCTAATACTACACCACAAGTTCAGGATTCTGGTCGGTATAATGAACAAATGTCTAATCTGGCAAATGGAGATCAAGCTCAGTACATGCAACAACAACATATGAGCAACCTTAATACTCAAAATACAATGGCTTACACGCAACAAAATGCAACGGGATACACGCAACAGAATGCAATGGGAGGAAATATGCAACAGAATGCAATAGGAGGAAACATGCAACAGAATGCAATAGGAGGAAACATGCAACAAGATCCTGGTGCATCTTACAAAGTGAACTATTCAAATCCTGCTGCACAGCAAATGAGTGCTAATCGCCCTCAAGCCAACTATGGTCAACATACAGGAGGAATGACAAAGTTTAACGAAATGTTTCCAGGTGTTGCAGGTGGCGACCTCGGCTTCGATCCTATGGCTATAGCTTTACAAATGAATCCAGCAAACCAGCAAAAAGCTGCTATGAATACAATGCAGCAACTCATGGAAGGAAAGCTCAATAGGACAGGTGCAGCTGCAACAAATCAACCTCAAACAAATCAACAAAATACTCCGCCGTCTATGCAGCCTGCAACAACGCAACAACAGATTCCTCAGCAACAACAACAAGCTTACTCAGTGACTGGAGCACCGACTATGAATCAGAGTCCACCTCAGACCTTTACAAATGCTGTACCAAATCAATCTTATCAACAGATTCCACAGCAACAAGTAATTCCTCAGAAAGAACGACAAGTTTACTCAGCGACTGGAGCACCAATCATGAATCAAGTTCAACCTCAGACCGATACAAATGTTTTACCAAATCAATCTTATCAACAAATTCCACAGCAACAACTAATTCCTCAACAACAGCAACAGATTTATTCAGCAACTGGAGCACCGACTATGAATCAAAATCAACCTCAAAACTATACAAACGTACCAAATCAATATTATCAACAAATTCCTCAGGAACAACAAATTCCTTCACAACAGCAACAAGTTTACGCAGCGCCAGGAGCACCAGCCACGTATCAGAGTCAACCTGAACAACCCTACGAAATAGGGATGGATGCCAATGCCGCAGCGAACCAACCATCTCAGGATAACAGCGTACCTCCTACCCCAGTTGACGAAAGAATCATGGATCCAATATTTCCAGCCGATACTTCAGCCTACCGAAGACGTATCAACGAAAAACCGAGAGATACAAAATATAACACTCTAGGACAGCCGGTTAAACATCTACCAGCTCACATTTTCCACACAGAACCCGATAACAGACCGCAACCTTTGTATCCCGCAACAAAAACGAATACACGATTTGGTGTAAAAAATACTGTTAGCAAGACTTCACTGATGGGCACCCGTCCTGCTGGTAGAGTTCATAGTAGGTCTCAACTGCAAAACATATACAACCAGTACAAGGGTTCGCAGTCTTATACACAACAGAATATCGGATCCCCAGTTCACAATGCTACTCACTCTGATGGGAAGATCAACGTCAGTGCTAAGCAGCCACGTCAGGGGCAACCAATGCATTTAGAAGGAGTTGGAGGTGATTCTATTGACAACAACCAGGCAATGCCTACTCCAGTTAAAGGTCAACCGATGTCACCCGTAGGCGATGTGCCAGCTGATAATAAACCTCACGGTGATTTTGTTCCCGCTCCGGTAAGTTTAAATATTTGCATCCATTTTATGTTGTTAAATAAATGTTTGTTTTTAGGGTTCCGTACCTAAAAAGGAAAAACGGAACCCTTATAGGTTAGTTGTCCGTCTGTAAACCCTCTTTTCTCAGTAACGCGTGAAGCTATATGAACATCAAATACTCAGGTCCATAACTTGTTACAGCAGTGATATAAATGAAACTTCTAAGTTAACACAATCAATAGTAACAGCCGTTTATGACAACTCTTTTTTTCATGATTCTAGGTCAACTTTCCGTTGACCTAGAATCATGAAATATAGCGCAACTAAACGAAAAATTCCGAAAACCGTGAATTTGTATTTTATTCACATAAAAAAATATATTTGATTTTCACCATGGACCGAAAACCTACAGAGTACTTAGAATCCCGTTGACTTAGAATTATGAAATTGGAAAAAATCCAAAAATAGTGCAAAAATCTGAAAATTGTGAATTTGTTGTGTATTCACATAATTTTTTTTTATGATACTCGTCTTGAACCGAAAACCTATAGGGTACTTCCCGTTGACCTAGAATCATGAAATTTTGCAAGAAGCAAGGCACAAAGTAAAGGAAAAATCTGAAAGCAGTAAATTTGTAGTTTTATCACAAAAAAAATGAAGCAGCCTTTTAATTTGCCATCAAAATATACGATAACAGAACCGTAGGTAGTCATGCTAGTTTTATACGTCTATTATTTATTTATTTAGAACTACCAACAGTGCACTTAAAAAACATAAGGCATCACCAAATCACTATCATCGTATGAGCCTATACACGTCCACAGCTGGACATAGGCTTTCCCTATACGACGCGAGACGCCACAAATACTTAGCGGTCCTGATCGCTCTCACTAAATTTGACCCCCCAATTATGGGTAACGTATTACATAAAATTAGATTGGGTTGACAAGGCAAAACACTTGCAAACCGTCTTGGGGACGCTTCCGACTGGTATTGATATGGACCAGTTGAGCTATCTGTAGATTGTTTGCAACAGTCTGCAGTTAGCTCAATTGTTTCAATTGTAAATACTAGTTTAATTTCTTTATATTATTTGATTGTTATTCACTTGCAAACTAAAAGGATATTAAAAATAACCAATCATACAGAGGACGAAAGGAGAATATTTATTCCAACATATGAACATTTCTGACTAAAAGATAAACCGGTTAATATGGTTTAAACTAACATACAAAAATTAAATATGTAGATGGGGAAGTAAAACATGTATGATAATAATAATGATATTTAATTTCCAGTACATACCAATGAAAAAATGCAGGAATGGATTGCAAGACGTTGTTTATACTTCTTATCCTACGTCAGCAGCGTGGTCATTTCATGGCGAACCAGGGGGAAGAAGTCCTGTGTTCCGAGGGTATTGAAATTTTTTGTCTTGAGCCTACCTGGGGTTTTGTTGTCATGTATACTTATGTAAGTTATTTACTAAATTGTTGTAAGTTGTGCTTTAATTGTGCTGTTAATTTTTTAAGTGGATTAAAATGCAATAAAAGTAATATTC
Source organism: Eupithecia insigniata (assembly GCA_947859395.1). Lineage (NCBI taxonomy): Eukaryota > Metazoa > Arthropoda > Insecta > Lepidoptera > Geometridae > Eupithecia > Eupithecia insigniata. The sequence goes on along the minus strand of OX402011.1, from coordinate 2,207,087 downwards.
TACTTTTTTGACGTTTTGAATTCATTTATTTTCATCTTTGTTGCTTTACACCTGTAAGTTCCTGTTGGTTCCACCTGTTGAGGGTTTCACCTATGGAAACACGCCGATTTTTAATTCTCGTTATAATGTATGCAACCATCAGACAACCATTAGTTTGGAAAATCCTGTTCCACGCTAGGTACTTGATAAACTTAGTGTAGAACTACCTCTGGCCAAATAAATGGGATGACGACCTGCGAAATGGTGAAACGAATGGGACAATAATATTTTAGTACGGTCTCTTTGATGTTCCGTTCAATGATTCCGTCCCACTGCTTATATTGGAGAGGCGCAGCTAGTAATTAGGTGTCTGTGGGTGAGATGAACGCGACATGATTTTAATTCAGACTACCTATTTATTGTTCAATTCGTCCCACTGGTGGGACGAACGGGATATCACGGAAAGACTGCAAGCAGATGCTAGATGCGGCAAGCTGAAGACAGGGCACTATGGCACGGTACCTAGTTATTTTATACTCATTGCTATGGCACTCATTAGAGAGGAAGCCTATGTCCAGCTGTGGACTAATTTAGGCGTATATTAATGAACCATTTATCTAACCGTAAAGTAGAAAACTGGCTACGAAATGGACGAACGAAATCATTATTACGATTTTTTTATGAGCTGGCTCTCATAAATTATCTTTGGTTATGCTGTTATTCCACCACAAGCGATGTGCTATTGCGTTCCGATTCCATAAACACAACTTCGCGCGATATTTCTACAACGCCCAAACTACACCGTCGTCTCCAGCTACGTGGATGAAACGAAACCCAACCCGCATTACTGCATAAGCTCTATACAATCGCATGCGTTCTAATATAGGTACCTTAAATTTTCTGCGAACAATCATCACAATATCGCAGAACGCAGAAACGCATGCGTGTGTAAAAAATATGATCACCAATTATCGGGCCATGCAATATTTTGCTGTATGTTATTGTCTCCCATCCCATATTATCGACCGATAAAAACGCGCCTGCGGTCGCGCGCGTGTGGACGGATTTATTCGATTCATTACTTGCTTTCATTCATTCACTCATTCATTCAGGAAAGATTTTCGCTAGAATTTAAGATTTTCGGTCTCTTCTCTATGCTTAAAAAAAAAGTTTCTCTGTGTTCAGAATTTGCTGGCTGGAGTCAGTATTGTATTCTCTTTGGATGGATTGCTAAAGTTTGCGATTTTTCGTTTCGTGTTCGCGTTGTTTGTGAATCTTGGAGATATTTATTTCTAGACCTCGTGCGAATAAAATAATCTCAGTTTATTGCTGTGGAAATCACCATCAATAACAAAAAAATGTCTCTTTTCGGATCTTTGATGGCCGACGTGGAAGATGATCCGTTTTTCGGGTAAATAATTATATCCATAATTTCTTGCCACTTTTATCCCATTACTGATTTTCACTTACTGTTGTAACAAAAGTTCTCAATTTCTGATCGATAGGTAAGTAAAGAAAACGTGTAGAAAAGCCATTGTTTTCATGCAACATTTCGCAATTCCGTAGATCGCATATGAGACACATGCGTCAGATGAACAGTTTCATGATGAACTCTCTGTTCTCCGACCCTTTTGGCATGATGGGGCTGGGCAGCGGCGGCCCGCTCGCCATCACGGGGCAGGCGGGGCACGGAAACATGAACTCTATGAATTCTATGATGCCCTTCATGCCGCGAATGCCTTCTATGAACAGTCTGTTTTCTGGTAAGTTCTAGAGTTTTACTTCATACTCCATAAATTCGTAGGAACGTATTAAAGTCATCAACAATATTCCTAATGCTGTCTATTGTACATTCTCACACATCATGGCATGTCATGGTAATTTTCTCACCCATTATTAAACAGCTTCATTTTATAAAACAACTATTATTGCAAAGCTTCTTTAATATATTTCAGATTGCGTGGCTCCAAACATGAATAGAATAAAAAAAACCATGTATTTTCTCTAATCAAATCAATATTGCTGAACAATATTTATCAATACAACATAATATATGTTATATTATCTAAATGTAATTTTTCTTGTTGGTCTGTAGGTTTGGAAGGCGCTCGCATGGGCACCATGGCAAACATGGGCAACATGGGAATGGGCTCAGGTAGCTCCTTCAGCAGTAGCACGGTTGTAATGTCCAGTGGGCCCAATGGGAAGCCACAGGTAATAAATCAACGATGAACTAGCAATATCTCCTAACTGCCTATGTTAAAAAGGGGTAGTTAGGAGGTATTCATAGTTCATTGTCAAAATGTAAAAAGGTATGTAACATAACAATTTATAGGACCTATTTTATGTGATCTACAAAGAAATGCCGAAACAAACATAAATCTGAGTCTCTGTCCTACTTTCTACTTTGTTTTCTCTAGTATCATTTTGTTTTTGTTTCTTTTTTTCATTTTAACATGTTCCAGTGTCTAATATTAACTTTAATTTATCTATGTAACAACAAAGGAATGGTGAAACACTTCATTATGATTGCCTTGTACTTTATGTTTTTAGTGTCATTTTGTTCAAGGGTATCATTTAAACGGTAAGCAAAATAGAGATTTTGGTCAAATGAAAAATGGATTTTGTTAGCAGAAAAAAAATATTCAGCTGCATTTATTAGTCGACAAAAATAACTAAATTGGTCAAAAATAATGTAATGTCACATTATTTGCTGACCAATGGAATATACAAAATTAATATTGATTTGCTACGAATACCTCCTGTATTCATAGTTCATCATCGAAATGTAAAAACGTAATGGTAAAAAGGTAACTAAAAAAAAATAAGTAAAAGGTAATAAGAAGTTTAAAAATTAATAAATCTGAATTTCGGCACCTGAAGGTGCCCCTTTGTATATTTCATAGGCTGAAGACCAAGCCACTTGAATGACAGAGGGGGACAATAAACAATTCCTCTCAGTTTTACATACTTACTACTAATACCATGCATCTACGACTCAATATTTTTTGTTTAAGGCGCATAGTAATGCGCCACTGTCGCCACTCTTTAGTTTTTCTTGTATAACTGTTATGGAAAAGAATTACCAAAAGTTCTCACCGCCAATTGATAATACCCAGTATAAACTAGTTTTTGTAATTCTTTTCCACAACGATTATACAAGAAAAACTAAAGAGTGGCGCTAGTGTCGCATTACCCTGTGTAGTGCCTTAACAAATCTTGCTGCTCAAATAATTAATTCTGCTGGCTAAAACTTGAATTTTGCAGATCAAATGGCTATTTATTTAGTGATCAAAAATAATTTAGGTGCCTACCAAGTATTGCTGATGGTTTATATTTTGCTCAAATAGTTTTTAGGAGATTTTTCCAATTGGACAAATATTTAAAATAAATAGCAATAAATTTACTTCCTTTGTTTAATATTTTCCAGTGTCTGATAATAACTGTTATATGTTGTGAATACCTTTGCAGGTGTACAGCTCAACAAGTAGCACTAAAATCGGCCCCAATGGTGTGAAGGAAACCCGCAAGACACTTCAGGATTCTCGCACGGGCACCAAAAAAATGTCTATTGGTAAGGATCATGGTTTGCTAAATTATAAACAACAAGTATTCTTATTTCATAATCTGTGTGGATTGTCCAGTATTATTTATTCTTAACTAATTTCTGCTCGTGGCTTCGCACGCGTTGTTTGGAATCATAAAATCGGCGAAGTGCAAGCTTCTCGCACATGGAGGGTTCCGTACCATAGTACATAATATTTCGCAAAATTGTTACTAAAATACATATTTTAAAAAAATGCAGAAGGCTAACATGACACGCGCTCACCCATCTAAGCACTCCCCGCGCCCGACGTTGCTTATATTAGTAGGGGATAATCTGTTGACTTGAAACTATTGCTATGCAGTATTATTTCACACTCGGACTTATGTCAATAGAAGAAGTCTAGAGTGATAAGTTATTGCTTAGCCACTGTTTTACGTTATTATTATAAGCTAGCTGACCCCTGCCCACTTCGTTGGGCGGTATTTTTTACTTAGACACTCACAAATAGTGGTGAAAGAATTTTGAAAATCGGTTCTGAAGATCCAGAGATACAACCTCACAAACTTTACCAGTTTATAATATTATTATATAAGTAGATGTATGGGTTATATTAGTAGCAGTATCCTGGTGTATCATCTCTTAAGTGTCTTAGCTTCTTACAAAATTATAAAATACTAGTGTCTGCCCTCGGGTTCGCACGCGTTGTGTCTATAGAAACGTCTTTATGATATTTCTATCCCATGGGAACTGATTTATGGAATAAAATGTATGAAATGCCTATGAATAAAATGCCTATGTTTGATTCCAGGCTTAGAGCTACATCTGTGCAAAATTTCAGCCCGATCCATTCAGTATTTGTGTGAAGAGGTGACAGACATCTAAACCATAATTTATCGAAAGTTTAGCACTTATAATACAAATATAATACAGTGATACAGCGGGCAGTAGATGACACTAATGTCATCTACTGCCCGCTGTAACACTCACATAATAAAAGATACCATGTGAGAATATTGTAAGTCCAGGGTATGAAACTTTTCTGAAAAAACTTATGGGGAAGAAGTAAACTGACCAGGGGGCCAATTCTGCGTATCACGTGATATTTCATCGAGTGATATTCATTATCACGGGATAAAAATGCCACGTGATAAATATCGAGTACTACCTGTATTCTCGTGCGACATAACGAGCAACAAAATCAAAGGAAAACCCTATAAATATCGAATTGCAGATTTTGAGAATTCGCTTGTTCATAACTCGATATTTTGACAGTTCTTGCCATATTAATCGGGTAGATATATTGCTCTCCAGAAATGTGTGATAAAAATATAATAATTTATCATTATCAGTGTTGACTGTAACCACAAAAGAATCAGTAGATTGCATGTCAAACCCACGTTTGTGTAAACGAATGTCGTCATGCGATCGCATATCTATATTGGTGTCAAACAGTACGACAAATAATACCGGCCAAGTGCGAGTCGACTCACACACGGAGGGTTCTCTACCTTCTTACATATCTACTACGCAAAAGGAACCATTAAACAGCTTTTTTTAATCGATAAAAGCAAAAATCTAATTTGACGCGGTCACCCATCCAGGTCCCATTTTCAACCTTCGGGTACGGAACCCTAAAAAGATTGAAATAATTGTTCTTGCACACATTCTTGCACCACTACTTTCTACACTACACAGTTAATTTTTTTAATTCTTATATATAAAATTTCCATGTCACAATATTTGTTACCGTACTCCTCCGAAACGGCTTTACCGATTTTTACCAAATTTTATATGCGTATTCAGTAGGTCTGAGAATCGGCTACTATCTATTTTCCATACCCCTAAGTGATAAGGGTTGAAGGCAAAACAACGTTTGCCGGGTCAGCTAGTTATATATATAAATTAAAAAAAATGTTACAATTTTACTGGTCCTTGTCATTTCTGTGCCCAAACAATGCTTATTTCTCGTTCTCAACCACTTTTCTGAGGGGCAAGTCTGGCAAGGCGTGATCGTGGCGTCGACGCCACGATCACGTCTCGACTGTTGGTAGTCCGGTAGCTATCGTGGACGTGTCGAGTAGCTATCGAGCAGAGACGTAAGGAAAAGGTTCATATCTGAAACGCACCTCATTTACGAACCACTGATGTTCACCACGACCACCTGACGACTCAAAGGCATAAGACATTTATTTGCTTATTTTATTGTATAACAAAATGAGTTGCCTATAAATTCTTCGTTTTTTTATTATATCGGTTTTCCTACATGTTATAATAACAAAATAAATAAGCTATTTTAGCGCCATTTTTGGGTAAAATAAAGAACTTCACGGTCTATGAACATAGGGGGTAGTTGTAGTTGCATTACTAATAGATGGCGTTAGAGTCACGATTCTTAAAAAATATTATTTACGCCTTTTTTTACGTGCTTACGTATTATTTATCACTTTATAACACTCCGACAAAAGTAAGGTACATACCACAAATCAATTTATCACTAAACATGGGTCACAGGTAGATAGTGTAGGTATTTGTTTACGTACCAATGTAGTAATCTAAGAATTCTTATAAAATGTGTTTTAGCTACTGTTATAACGACAAAAATAAAAATCTAAGTAATAAAACAGTCTATTGTAATTAAGGTAGGCATGGATCATGTGTGGAGGATCCATCATGTAAGATTGTAGCATCTACGAATTATTTTAAAGCTAACTCAACAAACTCCAAATAAGGTAGTTCTTAGAAAACTAGCAGCGTTAAAATAATGCAAAAATAATATAGATAATAAACTACACTAAATCTTCATTTGAAATCAAGCGTAGCAATTTATTTTCTCATTTTTACTATGAAAAATGCAACATTTTACAAAATATTATTTTGTGATTGACCATAGACTAGACCAAGCCGTGGGTTCGCGGCGTACGAATATCGACCCCTCCAACTCAACCCGTGGATGTCGTAAAAGCCGACTAAGGGAACCTACCAGAGGAAGGGCAGCAGCTTCCTTCTGAGTGTTTTTAAACACCAACACTGCGATCGCCAATCCGCCTGCCAAGCGTGGTGATTATGGCAAATCCCCCCCTACATGGGAGACCATCCACTCGATGGACCGACGACATCGTACCGGTCGCAGGGAGTCGATGGATGGAGGCGGCTCAGGACCGCTATTTGTGGCGTCGTACGGGGGAGGCCTATGTCCAGCAGTGGACGTGTATGGGCTGATGATGATGATGATGACCATAGAGAAAAAATATTTTCACGTCAATTCTTGCTACTAAAAATATGATAAGCATTTTGACATATTATTTATGCCTCTAAACGGTTTTATACTATTTTAAATATAAATATGTAAATCTTTACGTTACTAACGTCATCATCATTCGGACTCGCAATTCTGTCATTTTCCTAGAGATTTGGACGTCACCTCACGTTAGTAACGTAAAGCGATCGAAAGCGTAGTTCCACGTACGCACGATAGAAGCGCTGTACCAAATTATATGGAAAAAGGAGACGTCACGATCACGTCTCGTTACCAAATTCCGGCCAGACTCACGCTACTGTTATTATAAATCTGTGGCGTTTGGTATAAACATGAAAAGTCCAAAAATTTTACAGGGCACGCCTTTGAAGTTTCAAAATTTCGTTACTGAAAGGAAAAGTCACTTAGAATTTTTTTATTATATCATGTGTTTTTTCTTTGTTGTAATGATTGCGTCTTTTCCTTTCAGTATCGAAATTTTCAACTTCAAATGCGCGCCCTGTACATAACGGTTTTTGGACTCATCATGTTTATACAAACGCCACAGAAATATTCTTATAACTTTTTATAAAATATCACTTCAATATAGCGGGTTAGATTCTTTAGGCAAAAATCACACTAAAGAAAAGTTTGGATGTATAATCTAACAAACACTAAATATCCAAAGTTTTTCTTTACGCAGAAACTACCGAATATATCGAGCCGAATTTTGGCATGATAAATAAATAATGCTGGACAATCCACACAGCATCATTTAGCCCCAATCTAAGCAGAGCTTGTGTTATGGATACTAGATGACTGATATACATAATACAATATAAACGTAGATAGGTATTTTTTATTATACATATAAAATACCCAGAACACCCGAGACAAATATTTGCAGATCGTACAAACATTTGTCCCAAGGCGGGAATCGAACCAACAACCTGCGCCGCAGGCGCCTCCTTGCGGCGCGACCTTCGCCCACCGCGCTACATCGGTCGTTAAATCCATCGATCTAAGATCGATGCATCTATGCACTGTATCCAACCAGAATGAAGAATGTTTACTAACAAAGCCACTGACAGTTCAATCAGCTGATGTAGGGGTGAAAAACATTTTTTTATTTAGGTTAGCTCTTGCCTGTGGCTTAGTTTGCGTATTTAGGATGTACATAATTAAGCTCTATTTGGGTTTTACCAAGATAGATAAAAGATTATAAAACCTATAACATACCTAACTAAAATGCAACAAATTAGCCTAACCTACCAAACTATACCCACATCTTGAGCTTTGATGGGTTGGTGATATTTGATGTAAATAATTTTAGTGGCATAAACAAAGCACCACCCCTGTGAAATCAGCCTATTTTTATCATAACATATCCCTATAGAATGGAATAAAAGCTAAAGAACGATGAAATAAGACTAAAAATTGAAAATATAGGAAATATTTATTTATTTTAATAATCCGGCAAAATTAATATAATACTCTTTGTAAGAAATAATATGCATGGTCATAGTGCTATCCTTGATTCGGAATCGTAGTTCAAAAGTAACCAATTGTTTGCTACTCGGGACGTCAAAACTGAGATTCATTAGGGATGGCACTGTTACAAAGTCAAAAATCTCTAGTTCTAGTGATTTTAATCTTTGTTTATGACCACGATTTGTAAATTGAAATAATTAGATTCTGCATAGAATTGATGTCAGGATTAAGAAAGTAATAAATCTTATAGAATTTATATGTGAAATCATTGGAATTCTATTAGGCCTGCTTCATTTCGTGGTGATAACCCTAAAAATCAGCTGATTTCTATTGTATACAAACATTCTTCATTCTGGATGGATACAGTATAGTTATGGTCCTATATATAAAGGCTATGAACACGCGTGAATCCGCGGGAAAAATCGAGTTCGTATTATAACATTGTAAAATCAAATTTGCGAAGATTCCACAAGGCCGTGGAACTCTCCACTACGCCGGTCATGATGCCTATCCAAACAGAATGACGTCAACCCATCATTTTTTGTACTCGCTAGTCTGGTTAGACAAGCTAGACTTTATTACGTTGTTCCTAAAAATACATCCACGTGTAATGCTTATTTTAAACAGATAAACTAGAGAAACATCACTTCTTTTAGTCTTAGACATATTTTTATTGTAGCTAGGTATGTTAGACAAAAATTAAACTTCGATTATCGCGAAGTTGCAATCGCTTTCTAAACGAAAAAGCCTAATATTCTTTGATATTTTCTATACGTATAATGAAGAATATTTTTGAAGCATTATGATTACGTGTCCATCCAAAGGTTACGTGGAAGAAATTGCTATTAACGATAAGACCGCCTATTGTGCAACTGTTTCTGTGTTTTCCTGTTTTGCTTTTCTCTATATTGGTGTGCAATAAAGAGTATTTCTATTCTATTATGAAAATATCTTCTTATATACTTCTTATATAAAATTTCCATGTCACAATGTTAGTTACCGTACTCCTCCGAAACGGCTTTACCGATTTTTACCAAATTTTATATTCGTATTCAGTAGGTCTGAGAATCGGCTACTATCTGTTTTCCATACCCCTAAGTGATAAGGGTTGAAGGCAAAACAACGTTTGGCGGGTCAGCTAGTTATAAAAATCTCGTGTCACAGTGTTTGTAATCAAACTCCTCCCATACAGCTTGACCGATTTTTATGTTTTTTTTTTGTGTATATTCGTCAGGTCTGGGAATAGGTCGTGAACTATTTGTTATGACTTAAAAGTTTTAATCATAAGGGTTATATTTTTTACTTATTTTTGCCGTTTTTTTTTATTCTTCGGCATTAAAAAAAATCTAATACCCCAACCCCCATTTTTAATAGCGATATTAGTTAGTACTGTAATAATATTCAACCCTCAGTGGTCAATGGCAAAACGTTTGCCGGGTCAGCTAGTAGTAGAATAAAAAAACCATTGAATTTGCTGATGGGACTGAGAATGAGTGAGATTTTAACATTATTTATTTCAGCCCCTTCTTTAAACAACCACATAGCTCTTTGGAGTTTGGTGACATTAATGGTTGAGGCAGTAACATATTTCTTTTAAATATATAATTATAATGTTTGACTCCAGGGCATCACATCGGCGAGCGCGCTCACCTGATAGAGCGAGAACAGAACGTGTATACGGGGGACGCAGAGGAGAACCAAGAGTTTATCAACCTTGATGAAGACGAGGCCGAGGACTTTGACAGGTAATGTCACTGTGTTTCCCCAGTTCTGCTTACCAATATTATGACTATGGTATCATAACGTAGAATTCTTAGTTGAAAGAGACTCTTAGATAGTGTGCATTTACACTGAGATTGTTAGAATGGTTTCAACGATGACACTTTTGCGCGTACCTCCATCTGTAGTTTTTTACATCTAATGAAGAATGTTAAAAAATGCCATTCTGTGAAGATACCATTGTTATAGTGAAGCGATTAGCTTAGTAGAATAGGGTCATTGGAGCCCTATTCTGCTAAACGATCGTTTCACTATGACAATGGTATCGTCACAGAATGGCACGGTATTCTACTTTAGATTAAATAAACTACAGGCTTCAGATTGATCATCGAAAGTGTCAAGGTTGAAATCATTATATCAATCTCTCCGTGCGTATACCGCACGCACTATGTAGAGTTTATTTCATCTAAGGACTGTGTGACAATTCTGCGACTATAACAATACATTGTCATAGTTAAATAATTGTTTAGCAGAATTGAGCCCCAGTTTTAGTATTCTTTGTCCATGGTATGTAGGTTGACGATCGATGTGGGCGAAGGTCTCCCTGCGATGCAGGAAGCTGCGGGTTCGATTACCGTCTTGGAGCAAATGTTTGTACGATCTACAAATATTTGTCTCGGATGTTCTGGGTATTTTATATGTGTCATAAAAAATATGTCTATGTAATATATTGTATTGCTGCCCGCGCCTTCGCCCGCGTTTAATCGGGATAAAAAATAGCCTATATGTTATTCCAGATCCCAAACAATACCCATACCAAATTTAAGCCTAATCGGTTCATTACTTTTTGAGTGAAAGAGTAACAAATAATGGATATTTGTTACTCTTTCACTCAAAAACTAATATTACCTACTAATATTATAAATGTCAGTTTGTATGGACAAACTGACAGTAGTAGGAAGTCATATTAGTACCCATAACACAAGGTCTGCTTAACCTAGGGCTCGATGATGCTGTGTGAATTGTCCAGCATTATTTATTTATTTATATTTATCTCGCTAAACTTATACTGTTAAATTAAGGGATTCGAGGTCGGATTTTAGTTTCAAAACAATCAAACTGTGGATTCCCCTGTGGCCCAGCGCCTCATAGAGGAACTTGCTTGACACAAGACTTTCAGCTTGTTTCTGAACACCTAAGCCTACCTACCTGAGTTTGTAGGAAGTTATTTATGGTACTCAGAGCTGAACAGTACTAAAGAAACAAGCAAGATCTCAAAGTCACCAATCTATGTTCCAAACAGTTGTTCTAGTTTACAGAGATAGATGTTACTAAAGTATAGTATCATCTATCACTGTAAACTAGAACAATACTACTTCATTGGTCTCTACAGCACAGGGTATCCTAGTGTGGAGATCAAAGATTATTATTATTTTATAACTACCCCCATTTTTAGTTTTGTTGCCTTGCCCGAAATATGTATTAACAATTTCTTAAAATGCATGGATGTTCTGGTTACCAAAGTACCTACTACCTACTAAATTAGACATAGTTCCTAGTTACTTACCTATTTGTAGTACGCTCGTCACCCAAATGTAACTAATAGCAATAATGTAGCCCTTAGTTCTCATTTAAGTGAATTTTTGCAATTCTTACGAGAATAAAGTTTCTTAAACCATAAAGATAGATCACAATATTTAGTCTTAATGTATATTTTTAGCATAAGATAATACCCAATTTTATGTTAATGTGCTTTTTATATTATGTATGCATGTATTTGTGATGAATCAATTACTTACTTTACTGTTACTATACCTTTCTTTTTTCCCAATTCTTTTATGGAAATTCTTTTTATGTACAGTCTGTTCGTTTTTGGAACAAACTGCCTGTCGATATCAGACTTGCTCCTTCCATCAACTCCTGCAAATCCTAACTGAAGTCCTATGTCCTCTCTTTAGCTCTCTAAACTCATTCATTTCATTGTCTCCATCATTGGTAACTTCAGGTGTCATTGCAGCTTAATTGGTTATTTATTTAGTTTAGTTTGGTAGACATATACGTAGTTTTGTATTATAAGTGGGTATTATATTAATCTTTCTGTTATTTACTGTCTGTTCACATACCCTTTTTTTCTTATACCTTTTTCTCCATCCTAAGGTTGCCTGGGAGAAATCGCTCTCAGCGTGAAGGCCGCCTTTTGTACTGTCTTTATTTTTATCTATACTATAATATTATAAAGAGGAAAGATTTGATTGTTTGTTTGTTTGCATTGAATAGGCTTCGAAACTACTGAACCGATTTGAATAATTCTTTCACTGTTGGGAAGCTACACTATATTATATTAACAAAAAAAAATTGGACCTTGAAATTTTTGTTAAATACCCATGCAAAGCCGGGACGCGTAGCTAGTTTTAGATATAAGAGTTTTATTTATGTAATTTTTTAGTACAATAAAGTGTTCATTCATTAATTCATTCCTATCTCTATCAATTCCAGAGAGTTCCAGATAAAGTCGGGCACAGGGTCCGGGCCGGGCCGCAGCGGCGCCCTCGCGATTTGCGCGCCGCCGCCGCGCCCCGCGCCGCGTCTCGCCTTGCCCGCGCCTCCCGCGCCGGCCGCGCATTCCCCCAAGTACGTATACGAGCTTCTACAGCCCTTTATAGATTAGAATGAGGGCTTTTCAATGAAATCTTTAAAACAAACAATCACGCTTTTTATTTTGACACTAGATGGCGCTGCACAAAAGTCCGAGTAAATATCAACTGTCATAAAGTAAATAACGAAAAGGGTGCCATTTTTTGGCAGATTTCTGACACTGAGTATCGTACAGCGCCATCTATCTTAGTCTATGGCAACCACTTTTTTTTAAAGTTCGAATTGAAAACCCGCCATTTAAATACGTACAGTCGGCTAAGGAGAGTTGATACTAAAAAGCGAGTCCACTTTTTTAATCACTCACTCACGCATTCCACGTTTTCGCAAGTTGGCAACTAAGAGTAATACTGAGCCATAAAAGAAACCTCGTAAACAACATCAACATCTTTTCACAGTCGAATTAAAATTAAAAACTTGTAACGAATATACTTCAAAACTTGAGTGCTATGAATATACCAGTATAACATAAGAACCAGTACACTAAGTTTCTATGATGAGGTAGAAAATTGCACAAGCAACTTGATAAAAGTTAAATTCCCTACTTATACTCAAGCCATTCTCAAGGTACAATGTTTGTCAACAACTCTCAAAAAAAAAACCTGACTGTCAGCATTACGAATTTGTAGTAAATAAATCATATCGACGAGTAGTGCAAAACTGCAAATTCTCTCCTCAAATCAACAACCAGAAAGTATTTTTTTGCTTAATTAGTAATTTGATATAACTAATTAAGCAAAAAGTGAGTTGAGTGTATATTTTCTTTTCTTCAGCACATTATGGCCTAGTAGTGCACTATAGCATGACAGTATGTCAGTAGCCAGTAGACTTTTTGTATTATTGTAGTATTATTCGCTTTATGTTTATTTATTTGCGAGGTGGGTAGTCTTAGAAAATGCACGGTATCAATAAGCAGTTATTACTTGGATTTTTAGATTATATTTTCTGGCATTTTGTATATTTTTATTTTCTTGGCTTACGATTGAGGTGAACTGTATATTTGAAATACTAAGGTCAGATCAATTAATTCTCTATATGAAGAATCAAGAGAAAAGAAGGTAAACAAACAGTATTCGCGAAATATCCTGCATACTAACAGAATGAAATTAAGAATGACGTCATCTCCCATGCTGTCCTGCTCAGATCGGATTCGAACTGAGTAGGACAGTATGAATGATCAGGTTATACGCTATATTATCCTTAACATACGAATGCAAACTACGTTCTATCATTGCAAATCGTACGAATTGAAAAAGGAACTTAAATGGAGAGAATAACATATCAGTCATTCGGTACTTATAAAAAGAAGCTCTTCTAACTTTAGCCAGATGATGCTGTATGTAGGCAATGCTGGATAATATCCAGCATAACCTTTCCAAGACGTCGACCCACCTCTAAGCTAACGGTAGCTGGTACAGTGTCGTGTCCATTACAGTTCAAGTAGCCATAGTGAGAGAAAGCATATCCGGCCGTCTTCGCGTCGACCAATCAGATCCTCCGCAAGTCCACTTGCCACCAACAGGTAAATGTATAGATTTTTTATCATCACACTAAAACTGGCACTTGTTAAAATAGTCTAAACATAACATTTCGAATCAGTCACTAAAATCAATCATTAAAATCATGAGTCCATTGGTGTCTATTCTGATGTTGCTAAAACTAAACAAATTTGACAATATTAAAAATTATACTATACTTTTTATCGTTATGAAAGGGACATAACGATCTAAATAAAAAGGACGACCGAAGATTGTTAGTTATTGTGGCTCTGTATAAATTCTATCTCGATGCTTGTTACACTAGTTTGCAATCAACTGAGCAATCACTTGCCTGGATAAATAAAAACTCATAGTTATCGAGAATATCGATTAAACGTCAAGTGGGCGAAGCGACGACGCGGCAATCGATTAAAACTAATGTTCCCAACGGTTTTCAAAAAAATCCAACCCGGTGTTTAAATACCTAAGCTCTAGCCTAGGCCATTTAGAATATCCCTGTGAGAACTGTAATTGTAATTTTTGTTATAAGTAATTCTCTAGAACTGACGTCGAGAGTATTATACATTAACACCATTATAATAGACATTATAAGACAATCACAGGAAGTGTATAATTACGTTTTCTTTAATTTACGTAGAAACGATAACTATAGATGTAAAATGTCATATTTCGTTGATTTGACGGCCGATCTAAGGGCATCATTTTGAGTGCTGTAAAATACGTTTAGTTTTGGCTACATGACACATGAATTGACACCATTATTCAGGAAGAGGGTTACTAATAAAAACAAGCATTGGTGTCCATTCTGCTGGCACCAATACCTTAACTAACTAGCCTAAAATAACTTTTTTCGATCTTCAATCGTAAATAAAAGTCACGAGTACAAATTACTGACAAAGAAAACTAACCTAATTTATGTTAATTTTTATAGCCACATCAATATTTTATAAAAGGTGGTAGTGTTTTATAGCACTTATCATCAATTTGGGTTTTTAATATGCACTTAGTTATCACTGCAGTATATATGGGTCATTTAGATTTCACAGATAACTCAAGTTTAAAATAACTACTTTCTCGTTGATAATATTCTTCGTGACAGTATAAAAACATCATTAAACTAATTTTTTTTATTTCGGACAGTTCGAGATATTGGAGAAGGCGATACTACTATTAATATCGTAATATTTTAAGTATTTATTTATGTTTTAAAAAGCTGTATAATTTTGCCTTTTTTGTCGATTTGATATATTTTCTTGCAGCATGGTTATTGGTGATTGGTGAATATTTGGCATGACAAGCTTGAGTTAGTTTTTATTTTGATTTCATTGTTACATATTATAATGCTATACAATGAGGTTCGTGTCAATTCAGATGGCATCGAAACTAAACTTCACTAATTTGACATCACTAAAAATTAAGACACAATTTTTTTTTCAGGCCGCCTGTGCCCTCTAGCTGGCCGATCAATTATATAGCGCAATATGGCGAGTTGTGCAATATTATTGACCGTTTAGGGTTAATATTGAAGATTGCGCAATGATTGAACGAAAGTTTCAGTGAGTTTAATTTTTATTGCGCGATGTATTTTTCCATTGCATCGCGTAGGGTCCGTATTGCGCAATATTTCTTCCTATTCGGTTCATTACTATTCTCCGACTGAACACGAAAACAGTGTGCAGTTCGTATTATTGTGCAATATAATTGATCGTTTGGATTCAGCGCGCCTTTCAATCTTATTGTACAATAAAATGTATTTTACAATGTTATTGTATGTAGGTCTAGGGGTCGCCTTAGGGGCGCCAACATTTTTAATGCTGTCAAATTAAGTTTTGGTGACATCTGAATTGAGACTCCATTATAATCATGTTAAAGCATTTTATATCTTAAGTAATCCTGATTTAAGGTATACCTACTATAAGTATTTTTAGTGGGTCAAAAAACTATAAAAATTTTACTGCCTTTAGATCCTCAACGTATATACATATGTAGATCCGCTGTACCACATACAGCGGATCAAAAGGCGGCAAAAAATTATAGTGTCGTGTTCAGTTTTGAAAGCTATTTGAATGAATATTCTGAAAATATTTCTGCTTAGCCATCATACGATTTCAGACCTTTGAACAATTTTAATTAGATTCGTTTAAAAGCAAACAATGAAGAAAATTCTAATCATTGGATTTTTATATGTATTTGCCATTGTTTATTGGCTTATCCGCTGTTTTAATTTTACCTCAAAGACTAAACATATTATATAACCCGATTACAAGTATGTGTATGTATATATCAAATTTTTGTTTGGTTTCGATGTGATTCGCAAGAATGTCGAGAGTGAATGAAGTGACTGAAGTAATTAATTTATCATGTAACAAAAAAGCAGGTTTGCTAAAATATTTTTTATGCAAAATCACACTTTGTAATAATGTACATAAATACCAAAACCAATGTGTATAGTAGACAACGTAAAAATTTGCATGGAGCTTGTCTTTCCTGCCGATAGGTCGACTCTGTAAGCAATTTATCTAGTTAACTGTACATAAATACATCCCTATATATTTGAAATACATTATTATTAATATTTGATTGTATTTTAGCGTACAAGTCCGCGAGGTCTACAGCGCGCCACACCCCCAACGCAAGTCGAAGCACAACCACAATCACAAGCACAGGCAGAACGATAACTAAGCGGACTTCACTACAGATAATCAAGTATTATTTTATGACCAACTGTGACGCGCGTTTGAAGAAATTACGTCAGAAATTTTGCCAACTATTCGGGAGATATGACGGACTGTAATGAATGATCTTATAATGTTTCAAACGTACTGGAAATGGTGGAGTTCGTTGTGAGTAGTGTTTGTAATGAGCGGTATTCGATTTGTATTTTTATAAAGAAAAAAATTAGTTCCAAATATCTCAACAGGTGGCAGGGGGCGTCAACTGGAAATTAGGGTATGTCAATGTGAAATAAAAACTTGAATAAGTTTGTTTTCTTTTCACTTGGCATTAGCATTACCCTAATTTCCAGTTGACACCCTGCCATCTATCGAGATATTTAGAACTAATTTTCATATTTTTATTGTAAATCGAAAACCCCTCATTGTATTTATAACTGACAGTTGTGATAACTGATGCTGAAATAGAAATGCTCTGAAAACTTTATCGTCACTTTAAATAACCACGCAATTTCGTTGTTGAATTTTTAAACTTTACTCTCTGATGAATACTCTGTTAAATCAGATTAAAGCACTTCTCTTGATGCGGTTTTTTGACAGTTTTCTATTAAAATCTATGAATATGAGCGACTTGAGACGCGATCAAAGGTTTTGCGATTAAATATTCTGACATTGCTTAAAATTACGACTTTTCTTAATCGAAATAAAGTGGATAAAGATAAATTTGCTAATTCATTTAGTACAGTTTATTTCAACAACAGTATCTATTTGTATATTAATTATTGAAAGTGTTCGTGTAAAATTTTCCTCGATGATTTATTTACTCTCTTCTAAAATTGAGGTTATAAAAAACAACAACCTGGATTCTTCAAGAAAAATAATTTACGTCTAACCAGGTTTCTTCTCTTTACGTTGAGTGTTTTCAGCGACCTACAGGTCCCTTGTTTCACAAAATATTGGGGCACCGGATGCTCCAATACTAGTTTGTTACTTTTAGTATAGTTTAAGGTTTTAAGGGCTTGATTTATCTGGCGAATACTACTTATAATATTTATTTTATGGGTACTCTTCATTTTAGATAACTTAGCTATGATGTTATTGACGCACTGCGACTATTGACGCAGGTAAAATAAATGACGTAAAACTCTGTATATGACTGTGTGCCAAAAGGCAGTAGATTTGTATAATTAACAACCGGTGTAGATTAAAGGGCGTAAGAGACACTTGTCACTGAGAAAATTTCATATTCTTATTGAGGAATAGCTAAAGACAAATGTCGTCTTCTTGCTTCGCCCGATTTTAAGCCTCATTTCGAATAGTCTTGTGGTTTTTAAAAACTTAATTATAAATCTTTGACAAATCTCTTCCAGTTAAAAAATAGGCCTTATTGTAAATTATGATGCCTCCTTATTAATTTCATAGCACTGACCTATATCGAATCTGTTAGACGTGTGTAAATGTCAATCACTATACTCAGTCCGCTCATTTATTTGCTGTTTGGTATATCCTTCTAATATTGTATACTCAGTCCGCTCATTTATTTGCTGTTTGGTATATCCTTCTAATATTGTATACTCAGTCCGCTCATTTATTTGCTGTTTGGTATATCCTTCTAATATTGTAAATTTCAAAGTTTGTGACTATGGATTAACGGTTGTTTGTTCATCTTTCACGCAAAAACTACTGAACTGATTGGGCTGAAATTTGGTCTGGGACCTGGAATAACAAGATAGATAAAAGGTAATATATAAAACAGTATTAAAAATATTGTTTACCACAGTAACTCAATCAGTCTCGTCAACATTTTATAACGCAAAAACGTGTGTAATGTCGCGGGCAGAAGCAAGTAGCAAACGTAAGAACAAAAATAATACTATGTTTTTTCTATTGGATACTCTGATTTCTTAAATAAAGTCATTAAAACGCCTGAGTAAGGTCTGTAAAATTATACAAAATGCTGAGTAAAAATAACAAAATCGATTACAACGTCTTCATTACAAAATCGATTGTCGTAAAAATAGAATCGGTAAAGTATATGGACATGACTATTCGATTGTCAGTCGAACTACCAAACAGCAAATAAGAGAGTGGATAAATATAAACAAGATAAAAAAGTTTGATAGTTAGCAAGCCGCTATAAAAATATTACAAATACGGAGGTAAAAATTTTAATCTATATAGTTAGATTAAATACTTATCTAAGTAATTCGTTAATTTATAACTTTTCTGGGTTATTACTTTATTTATTGACAAAGAAAATAACAATCAAATAATATAAAGAAATTAAACTAGTATTTACAATTGAAACAATTGAGCTAACTGCAGACTGTTGCAAACAATCTACAGATAGCTCAACTGGTCCATATCAATACCAGTAGGAAGCGTGCCTAAGACGCTGGCTGCATTGCCCCGCTGTACGGCAATGCTAATGCGCTGCGCCAGATACTCACCAGCTCTCGGGTCACGCGTCGCTTCGACCAGGCGCTCAGATAATTTTTTGAAAACCCGGAGAGCCTCGGTACCCCACGGACCATAAAGACTTTATTTATTAAGTATTTTATTTGCTATATCTTTTATCATAACTAAGCCGTATTTTAGAATGATAATTATAGTTGCCGTGAAACTTGTACGGTGATCTGTGCCCTCGGGCAGCGAGAATGGGAAGTTTGCGCAGGTAGGTACGGTCAGATAATTCATATGCTGCCGACAATGCAGCAAGTGAAAGAGATAGAGAGATGCCACACGGGCGCTGCCGCCGCCGCCCGCTGCGCTGCGACGTCGCAGCGCAGTGACTCCAACGCAATGAGTGCCACACGAGCGCTGTGATGACGCAACGCAATGCAACGCCGCTTTCTCCGACGTCGCAGCGTCGACGTAGATGTATATAAATTGTATGTAGTCTTTGAGTACTAACGATATAAGATAATCTAACTCAACATCCTCCACGCTCATCTTCACACGAAATATTTGAAATGTACACTAATGTCAGCTTCGATATTCTAAACAATACTGCGCTGGTGTCGTCACAGCGTCGTCGCGCCGCACCACCCCTACCCGCTTCGTCTCCCTCACTCCTTGTGCGCTGCGCGTGCGTTGTTTCGATGCACGTTGTTTCAGCGCACCATGTGGCATGCCGGGTAGATTTGTATGTAGAACTACGGAGCGTCAACGCTGCGACATCGCAGCGACGACGCAGCGCAGCGGCAGCGCCCCTGTGGCATCTCTTACTGGGACAGCTTCGTATGTTGCTGTTTCGCTCTTTCATTGTTTGAAACAAAATCTCAATGATAGACGCGATTGTGCAAAATATACATACATATGTATATTTGGCCTTAGAAACATTGTTCACATTGTTCGCCAGAGGATAACAAGAACGTCGGTTATTATACCAAATTCATTGTTATTCCTCAAAACTTTATCAATCTCGAGTTCACGATTCGCGAGTTATCGGTTGGTTCCCATGCGTTTTGCAAGAAATAACACTGATTGCCTCGAAATGTTAAATGATATCCCAAAATTTACGATTTCGGCGGGACTTGAACCCGTGACCAACCAACTGCGCCACGAAATCAAGCACCCGACGACGACGAGTCGAAACTCTTTGGGACTTCCTTACGGACTCTAGCGCGGTTAGCTCCACCTACAGGGAAAACATAGAAGTTTATTCAATCCTGGTCAAAGTATCGTTTGACGAGAGGTATCGCCGTTGCTCAATTCTAAGGGAGTTTGGGATATCATTCAATTTCTTTGTGATTACCTCGAGTGCTAGGGCTTGCGCACTATAATCACAAGAACCTTCGAATAAGGTTTGTTTTCGCTAGTTTTCGCTAGTTGGTATTGTATGAAAATGTGGTTCACTTCCATAATACATATTAAGCCCCAAATCTACTTAAATTTGTAAATTTTTATAACTGCCTCGATTTAAATGTTACTAGCGCCCCCTATCGCCGCTAGAAGTTAGAATGAGGAGTTAAAAAAATAGACACAATATTAGTGTATAGTGTATTTCACAAAATAGACTTAATTGGTTTAGAGTAATACCAGTTTATAAGTCCTAGCTGGAATACTTAATTTATTTATGATATCTATAGTACAATATGACAATGCATTTTAAGATTTTCTTTTGAAGAGGAATTATCGAACCTATCGTAGATTTTAAAAGAAAATTTGGCTAAATATTTGGTAATTTGTAAAAGTTACTAGCTTTCTTGTTTCAAAACTTAATAATCTATGTATATATATAAAAGAAAGTCGTCTTAGTTACACCACTTATAACTCGAGAACGGCTGAACCGATTTGGCTGAAATTTGGTGTGCAGGTAGCTTGGAACCAGGAAAAGGACATAAGATACATAAAAATTAGGGTTCCGCGCGAAAAACATAATTCGACGGGGGCGAAGCCGCGCGCAGCACCTAGTATTACTTATTTTGAAAAATTTTCATAACTTTTCTTCTCAAATCGGAATTTAAGCCACCTAAGTTGTTTCATGAATTTGCTGTAACTGAATAAGAAACATGTTAATCGAAGATTCTTTGCTAGACATTTCATCTGTTGTACCAGTGACAAATTATCTAACAAATGATTTTTCTACGGTTGTGCAAACGCACAAACCAAGGTGTTGGTCGCTTTTTCCGCTCAAGCCTTAAATAAAGTATTGTCAGTTACTTTTTGTTCGTTTTCTGTTATTATTACCAAGTTCTTTTCCACCATTATTGTTAAGTAAATGAATTTGAAGCAAAACCTTTCAAATTAAACTGATATCATTTTGGTGGAAAGGATATTTAATTGCCTGAACATTGGATACATATATTTTAGATTTTAATCTATTATAAGAACCAAGAATTCTCATTGTTATGTGTGGATATAGAATAAAATTAGCAACTTGAAAAGATTTTTTCATTTAAAGTAAAATTTCAGATGAGGGTAAATAATACAACTAAGTAAGGTCAAAATAATTGTGTAATAAACCTTTGAAATTAAAGGATGAAGTAGTAAATATAATAACTATAGTACAAACCAATACAAGAATAGTTATACATCTAGGGATAGGTGCTAGTGCTAATTTAACAACTAAACATACGAAATATGTATGTCTAAAATTAACCCAAAACCACATTAAAGTAAAAACTAAGCTTACACAAAGGCTAACATTTAATCTTGTGGGATATAATATTATTTGTACGGTTGGATCCCCTTTAATATCCCATAAATAAATGCAAAATAGAAGATAAAACTAAGCTAATAAATAATTGGGGCAAAATTACAGGCATAACTAGTGTGCCGCCATTTCGTGCTGTTTTATGTGGCCATTTTGTGTTGGTTGTTGGTCGCCATTTTAAAGTGACATGCGGCAGATGTCGTCGTTGATTTCCAACATTTGGTCGATGAAGGGCTGGTTCGCCATCATGTTGGCTAGCTTGCAGAGAATCCGGAAGAGCTCGCCTTCTTTGTAGTTCATTTGTATGTTGCAAAGCTGGATCTCTTCTGCGATTGGTGGTGGTATCTGTGGAAGAAGGAAAAATTGGTAAGTTAATTTTTATAATAATTTTTTATGCATATATTTTTTTAAAGTAAATATTTCGCAAATATACCTGTTGGTCGGTGAGTTATTTGGTGTTACAATCGTCCATTAGACCTACGGCAAAGGGATTAAAGCCTTAATACACCGACCTAGATTTTTGCTTGTAGATACCTACTTGCCCAAACTCGGTTGATTGCCCCATCGAATTTGGCGCGTGATACGATATTTCTTTTTAAGGCTTATTTTCTGCCTTCCACAAGGATTAGAACTATCGGAAAAGTCATTTGGCGCAAATCGTATTTTTTTTTTTCTATGAACCCATGAAAATCAACTTCGATTCAATTGTATTTTGAAGCATTTGGGAAAATGTTGACTTATAGCCCAAAATCTCTTATTATCCCAAATTCTCCAAAAATACCAATGAATCTAATAAAAGTTCATAAATTAATAGAAAAAGGTTTACGATTCATGCCAAATTAATTTTGGGCTAGTTTTATTCGGTAGTTCGAAGTAGTTGAAGAACGCAGAAAAAATGTATAACCACAAAAAAGCATCTCTCGCCAACACGAACCGATAGACCTTATCTAGATTCTTGCTATATATGGTAGATATATATATATATACCATATTTATAATACATGTATTTATAGCTATCAGTATCTGTTAAATTATGTTCAAACTAAATATTATTCTGTTAAACACGCCACCGTCTACACTTGTTCTATCACTTCCTGTACATCCAAAGGTTGCCTGGCAGAGATCGCTCATAGCGATAAGGCCGCCCATTGTACATAAATCTGTATTTGTCTTTCCTTGCCTGTTTCTGTTTTTATCTGGTGTGCAATAAAGAATATTCGTATCGTATCGTTAATAGTGAAAACTAGTTTCTGCCCGCGGCTTTGCACGCGTTGTTTCTATGGAAAAGTTAAGTTATTTGTATTCCATGGGAGGTGATTTCTGGGATAAAGCTATCCCACTAATATTATAATGTTTGATAAAAAAAAACAAAATGCACAATTACAGGCCCGATCCGTTAGTAGTTTTGGAGTGAAGAGGTAACAAACATCTAAACTTTCTCACCTATAATATATGTATCAGTGTGATTAGTGATTACGCTATGAATACCTAATGGCCTAGGCAACTCTGACCTACATAAATAAGTCCATCAAACTAAGAGTACTACAGCTGTTCCTAATACCTACTGGGAACGTTTTCGTTAACTATTGGGTACCTACCTAAATAATAGTTGATGAAATTGTCTAAAAGCTATGTCCGAGTCGACACGCAAAGGTGAAACAAATTACTGTTATTAACTACTAGCTGTTCCCCGCGGTTTCACTCGCGTTAAATTCGAATCTCACATTTCTAGGGGATAAAAAGGTATTTTTTCCCGTAAATCTTCCATGGAAACAGCGGACCACCACCAACACCAAGGGGTTCCTGCTGGGGTTCACTTCCAACATCACGGGAGAATAGCTCACGCTGATGGTCTCCAACTCGGGTAAGCTTCAACACTGCTACAAATAACACTTATTTTACTTTTTTGCTGTAATTCTAGTTTGTATTTAGTCTGTTCTATTCAGAATTAAGTGTGTATTTTTTTGTGTTTTACAAGGACAAAAAGCAGCCTATTA
This sequence comes from Eupithecia insigniata, assembly GCA_947859395.1. Taxonomy (NCBI): domain Eukaryota; kingdom Metazoa; phylum Arthropoda; class Insecta; order Lepidoptera; family Geometridae; genus Eupithecia; species Eupithecia insigniata. Next base: position 2,183,138 of record OX402011.1, on the reverse strand, counting down.
CTCTCCATCCTCTAAACTAACTTTATGCCAAAAATCAAGACGATTGGTTGCTTAGTTAGGGCGTGGAGGAAGGACAAACAAACACACTTTCCATTTATAATATTAGTTCGGATAAATAACGGTTTCCTTCAGCTACTTTCTAAATGTCTAGCTAGTGAATGTAGGTACCGAATACATAAGTGGGCAAGTAGAAAAGTTACGGATGGTTAAGCAAGAGGGTCGAATGGCTGACGTTGTTGTTTAATAATATGGGGTGTTTTAAAAAACGATAAACCGTCTTCAAACTCCCTTACTTTTACACTTATTTTATGTATTGCGGGATAAATACTAATCCCCTGGAGATAAAATATTATAAGTATTGCGGGACAAATACTAATCCCCTGGGGGTAAACATTTTATGGAACCTCTTCGGGATCATTTTCTATACAATAGTGAAATCTTTATTTGGCGGAGATATCGCGTAACATACATAAAAAAAACAACAGACGAATTGAGAACCTCCTCCGTTTGAAGTCTGTTAAAAAGACCGTGGCATCATTTAATGCGGTGAAGATTTGTTCAATCGATCAGATAATTTCTTGATAAGTTCGACAAAGAATTTGATCGATTGGGATAAGGACCCACCTAATTAAGGCGGTTCCATGACCAAAACTAGAGCTGCCATCTATTTTATCGTATTATTACGTTATACAAAGCAATTTATTAGAATAGTTTGGCCGGTCTGTGGTACCTATCATAAGCATTTTTTTAATGCCTCTGTAATAGCTTATTTTGTATAGTTTAGGAAGAGATGCGAAGTTGCACTTTTTGGCCACCAAACTCAGTTTTCGCATCTTCTCCTAAGCTATACAATATAAAACTATTACAGAGGCATTAAAAATAATAGGAGGCGTCGATGATTTGGGTCTGTGAACCGCCTTAAGGGGGCTTGAAAAAGTGCCCAAGTCTGTCCTCACCGTTTTAAAGATTTCTCTAAAACTAATCTAATATAAAAAGTGAAACTAATCACAAAATAAGACCAATATGTGATCTCACGATAAAAAATTTCAATGTATAATATTAGGTGCAGTTTTATATTAAATGACTGTAAAAAAATACAAACAACGAGCTCGGGGTTTTAACCCTCACAGGAAACAGTAAACAACCAAATGAATAAAAAACATAAAATTTTTCTTACAAAACAATAATAATAAAACCCCAAAACACATATTTTGTAAAGCGCATTGCGAAATAATTGGAGCTAATGTGTATTTTTCCAAAACAATTCCAACCTTATTTGATATACTTATGTAATATTGGTCATATTTTGTAATTTGTTCATTCCTTATATAAGATTTGTTTTAGATAAATATTTTAAACGGTACAGACAGAATCGGGCAATTTTTCACGGAGTCCCCTTAACGGCCTTAAGTAATATTACTAAAATAAGGCATGGCCTTTATTTTACCAAGTTATTTTGTTAGCCCAACTTCAAGCTACATTATTATCTAGGCCAGACACCTGACAATTGTTTGCAGCAACATAATTGGCACGGGCTCATTATTTTCAAACAAATAGAGTTATTGTTCTGATAAAATGCCAACGTTTATAAACATTAAAATTCTGGCAGGTTCTTCACTACCAAACAAGTACCTATTTGCTACATAATATCTAGGTACCTAATACATAAAGAAAAGAGAGAGTTCGTGGCAAATTAAAACAATTTACGTTTGTCTCTTGTTAGTCTTAAGAAGACTAAACAAACTTAGTAAAGCGTGCGGCGCCACCGACGAAAGACGCCATCACTGGTGGCAAATAGATTTTTCGATACCTTTCCTAGTGTCCACTCAGTAAATATTTAGGTTTGGTTAGCAACTGTACCTACCAAGTTTAAAATTTTAAGAGTTGTTACACAAGACCGCACATATAGAAAGAGTACACTAGACCCAGCAATGGGGAGATACAGGCTGATTATAATGAGATGCCTGGAAACCCAGAACTCTCTGGAACCAGAAAGCTTCGATCCATGGATCTTAAGAACAACACTTACATTGTCCGGATCAGCGAAATTGCTAAACTTGTATTTGGTCTTGCGTTTCTCTGTTCCGTTATCGAAGAACAGTGTGAACTGTGCGTCCTTTCCCCGCGCGCCCACGGGGAAGTACAGGCCGGCTACCAGGTGGCCTTTCTGGTCTCGGGATAGGAGACTCCTGGAAAAATTTAGCAATTTAGAAAACTGTAGGAATTTGTTAATTCCTGAGGTAAAATCATAGACATTAGATTTTTTGTTTTTTTTTATTCATCCTAAGTCTATGGCATATGAGTATACAAGAACATACATACGTAGAGCGGAAACTTCCGCCCCGGATCTGGTAGCCAGTTCGGGGCGGAAGTTTCCGCCCTACGTATGCCTATGGGTAAAATATTGGTTGTTATTTTGGTTTGGAGATCATCTGGTTCGCGGCAGAGGTATATCCAGTAGAGATGTGCCGACTATGATTTTGGCCGACTAGCCAATTAGTCGGTTGTTAAGAGGCAGACTTGTCGGCCAGGCTGATCAAGATTTCTGGGGATTCGGTAATTTGACGCTTAGGTAGTTGGAACATTGTTAACCAGCAAATAATTTCAGTCCAGCAGCTTTCTGGGTATAGGAATATGGCCATAGGAACACAGACTTGGAAATGTCAAATTTTGGTTAGGTACCTATTACCTATATTAAAACGGAACCACGTAATATAGGTAGGTACATCTACTACAACGAACGTTCATTTCTCCTCAAAAATGTCCCTCAGCATTATCCCTGAGAGCAATAACAATACCATTGGCAGTGATGGTGATGATGATCCTATATCGTTTAGCCCTTTTGTGCCAGGGTTGAAGAGGGAAAGAGATGACGCTATAGTAGCACCACTTTGGTAGTTGATTCGTGTTTTGGAGCGTAGTCTGTGGCAAAGTATAGTGTTGCGGATACAGTCCAATCAGTTTTACTCCGACATTGACGTTTTTGGTCTTAAACTAGACCCTTCCTTGACATAGCCCCATCTTACCTGAAGTTGTAAACCAGGTTTCGTCTCTCGGTAACATTGACAGCGTCCAGGTAGGGCTGTGCCACATACACCAGCGATGTCTGGCACTTGACCGCACCGGCTCTGGTCTCCCGTTCGTGCCACTCCACGTAGTTGCTGTTGTGCGGGTTGAAGGTATAGCTGTACTCCTTGCGGCATTGCGGCTCGTCGGTTTGGGTGAACCAGCCTGAAAATGGTAAACAGGTGTTAGAGTTTTGGGTTCTTCAGAAGAGAGTTCACATTAATTGAGCTAGAACTTTTTTCCAATCAACATTGTTCGAGATAAAGGGAGATTGCGCATCCGGGAAAAACAATCGATCACCCCAGGGTATGGTGCATATGAAGAACAAGCTGCTCTTCGTAAACTGGAATACTAGCTAGAAGTATCTCAGACCTGAGATACCTGGAGAAAGCTTGTGATGTAGACCAAGGTCCACTTTGAGTCGCTAAGTAGATAGGTCCAGCAGTTTTGGTAATGAAAACTACCATGCTTATAAAACTCACCAGTATGAGGGTAGTTTCCATCTGCCATGACAGTAATAATCCTAGGCACGTGATACCCCGGGTCTGCGAGCAGCACGCCGGGGCGGCCGTCTACGCGCACCTGCACGCACGCCATCACGTGCTCCTTCTCCGCCATCTCCACCGACACCGGGCCCTCGCCGAAGGTCACGTACTGCCTCACATCTTGCACTGCCTCCTCACAAGAGACCAGGAATGTTGCGTCACTGAAGCCAGCGAACTGTCGCTCCAATCCCCGCCAACGCTTGATCAGCTCCAAACTCAGTCCCACGCAAGTATGCTTCTTATTGCGGATCGGAGGAGTATAGTCCTCGTAGATATCGTAGAGCGGTCGCTCGGATTTGCCGAATGCTTCGTAGAGCCCGAGGAAGTTGGTAACGGAGTCATAGTTGTCGGTAACAAGAAGGCGGCGCAGCACGGCCTCAGCGCGCGTGACCAGCGCCTCGTGCCGTGTGGGAGACAGGGGCAGCGCGCGCGCCGGGGGGCCCCAGCGCGCGCGCGGCAGCGGTTGCCTTGTCAGGTGCCTGTCGGCTTCCGGACTGAGTCAACTCGGCCATTCGGCGCCCCAGCGCCCAACGGAGGGCGCCGCCCGCTCCGCCGCGATGGCGCCCTGCTCGCGGGCGCGCGTCTCATCGCGGCCTCGCTCCCACGCAACATCAGCGCCCTTTGCGAGCGCCTCACGTTGCCTCTCTAACGTTAATGATGAAGGTTTTTCACGCTCTGCGAACAAATAACTTTATTAGCACGCGTCGTTTTCATTCTGCTATATCGCCTTATGCCGTGGGGGAAAGATGGCCATGCAGCGCGCATTCGATTTGTTGATCAATTTATTTTCAGATTTAAAAGTAAAAATACCTAGGTATTTGCTGTTACCAAAGTTGACTAATATTTGCCTAGGTATTATTAGCGTGTAGAGTAAGTATTAGAAGAGTATCTAGCTAATGCAAATTAAATTATCAAATTACCTACGTTCAGCACGACTAATTTGAGTGTTCTTGCATTTCGTGACTATACTCAAACTAGCTGCTGCCCGCGCCTTCGCCCACGTTTTATCGGGATAAAAATAGCCTATGTTATTTCAAGTACTACCAAACTATACCCATACCAAATTTCAGCCTAATCGGTTCAGTAGTTTTTGCGTGAAAGAGTAACAAATATCCATACATCATACTTCCATCCATACAAACTTTAACATTTGTAATATTATTAGTATTATTAGTAGGTAAGTTAAAGTACAAGCACAGGTACATACTTACCCCATATTACTCGTCAGTTAAAAGTCTTATTTCCTCAACAAAATTCCAACTTTAGAATCTTTACAATTTTATTTACCTATGAGAACACACCATTGGCCTCTACAGACAAGAGCGAGGTTTTAACGATCTATTTTAGATACCTCAGCTCAATGTTCGATGTTTGCTGTCTAATTTTAGACGTCACTCATCCATCAAGTATTTCAGTAGGTAGGTACCTAGTTCTACTCATATTGAATTGAATAGGTACTTTATATATTTTCTCTTGCAAAAGATAATTGTTTACAATTTTTGTCTGAAGCTATTTTAATATAGTTATCTTGTTTTGCAAGAGACTGGTACCCGTGAGAGGTTTATAAAACCTTGTACAGGTCACCAGGGCCTTCCTCCGCAGGATCATTTGGGATAGATACTTACATAAGAAAATACAGTACATAAAACCCTAACTTTAACAAAAATGGCAATAAGTTAGACCTTGTAAGTATACTTATGTCATAGCTTGCTAGTTGTCAGTCACTCTGCGATTACATAATGTACTCGTATAAGAGTCTTTTGTACACAATAGTTTATCAAAGACGTTATCGTTGTGGGAAATGTTACGTAGGGAACGTATTGTTGCGTTATCTCGTAATAGGAACGTGATTTTATATTCAAATTTAGCACCATCCAATTTTAATAAAAAAAAAACATTCCTATATTTTACCATCTATTTTAAATCAGTTTGTTGCGTTCATATTGTCTCAGTCTCTTTTGGTCCTATTTTGAGTTTGTCTCTTTCCGCCTATTATGGACCGGTTTTGAAAATTCTTTCACTATTGTATAGAACATGATCCCGACGTCGCCCATAAAAATGTTATCCCCAAGGGATTAGTATTTATCACACAAAACTTAAAAACAGTGTAAAATTAAGGGATTCAAACTTGATTATTAGGTTTTTGAAGATAAAATATTTTTTCATTCTAATATTTTGCAATGAATTTCCGCAATATCGCCCGAATCTATTATTTATTTTTGAAGATAATCTAATTATCACAATGACTGTTACATCACAGTGACTGTTATCAAACAGTTTCCACGGCAACGGGCGAAAACCAGAGGTAGGTTCAGGAATGTGAAGTTGGTTGATTGGTTTTTTAAAACACGCCAAATTATTATCATAATAATCATCAATCTCTTTCGTTCAACATCGAAAAGGGTAATAGAACCTGCAAAGATTCAACGCCCCTTATCAGTTGAGTCTTGGGTCACAGACACCAACTATAGGAAGTCTGGCAACATACGTACGTTGCCAGACGTTTGTCTGGAGTTGCAGACCGGTTCGAAGCGAGACGGCTTTCATGGTTGTTTAGGGCTGCTTTGATTTTGAAGCCATTGGTTGCGCACCTGTTTAGGAAGGTCCCGACTTTTCCTAATTTCGATTCAAATAATATTCACCATGGAAACCATCCGAATTTAGATTGAAAATAAAATAATTGTGTGTTAGCTTTATCGTATTTATTCACTTGATTTATTTATTATTTTATTAGGTATACCTATACCAAATACATAACAAGAAGATAGTATACGTAAAACAAAAAAAAATTACCTACCTATGATCTGGTTTGAAAAGTAAACTATATGCACACAAAAAAAATACAAGACAAGACAGATATAATTTTAAACAATTGGTTATGCTCTAGACCAGGCAATTTTCGCAACTTTTGAAGGATTAGAGACAAAAAATATATATTTGTTAGGTACTCATTGGGTACTCATCTGAAAATATTTTGTTAATTCTTCAAATCTTAGTACCGTATCGTACCGTTCAATCGAAATGGATCTTTTGAAAACGAACTCGTATTACTTATCTACCTACCATGTTCGATCCGTTTGTTGAATTCAAACAAAACGATTGTTTAATGTTATTGGTTCTTTATGTGTTAAAAACTTGGTTAGCTTTAGGCAGGCTCTAGGCATAACCAAGTTTTTACAGAAACCTACCTATTATGGAGAGTTCGTCCAATCAAAGATTAAGAAGAGATCAATCTCTCTAAAAATCTCATGAAATATGTTCAATTCTAAATATTTTTGATATTTAACTCAGTTAGGTACCTACATAAGTTAATTTTGTTTACCTAGTTCTTGGTCTGAAACTAGATTCATACAATGTTTATACAACAAACGCCGTAAAGCCAGTTGAATAACATGCCTCCGGTACAGATATCTCGTGACAGCTAGCTCTACACAAAGAGGCAGTAACATTATGAAGGTCGTTTTCGCGGAATGCGGGACAGCACTGTTTGCTAATGGCGCTGCGAACAATGCAGAAATAATGCAAAACAGCTTTGGGGCATGATTAGACATAAGGATTAACCTTGATGATTTTGGCACTGTAACAGGCTTGGTTTCATAATCAAGCTATATTACTTATATAGAGCACTAGCGTCTGTCCGCGGCTTCAAGTAGCCTATATCCGTCCCCAGGGTATTGTTTACCTCCCTGCCAAATTTCATTAACATCCGAAGCCGTTTAGACGTGAAAAGGTAACAGTCAGACAGAGTTTCGCTTTTATAATATTAAGTATGGATTACAAACACAGAGCAGTTTAATGCCAGTTTAACTTTCTAAGTATTGTCATTCGAATATGCAGAGGGAGGTAGATCCAGCACAACGTGCAAATAAGTATGGAGAGAGTACCAAGCTTTTTCAGATGAGGTTGTGAACAGCGAATCAAGGAAATTAATTGAAATATGTCTCTTCCACAAAGGGAAAAGTGAGACGTTGGTGTTCTTTCAACACAAACAAGGTTAGTAGTTAACCGGCTTAAATTCATAATGAAAGTGAGAGGTGTTGACAGTACGGTTCGTGTAGTTAGGTTACGGAAGAAAGGAATAGTAAGCACCAGCGACTACCGCTGTGGAATCACGGGCTTTCAAACCCTGATGGTTCCAATTACGTTGTGGAACCAGGCCCGACAAACATAGTATCTATCTCAGTTTAATCCTTCTGATTGGGTGTCTATGAGTTGATGTTCAACTGTTATAGTCTATGGTTTTAGTGTCTAAGCTGTCACTGTCACATAGAGATGACACCTGTCACTCACTAGCACTCGTAGTTATTGTAGCTAAAAGAAGAATGTATCCTCTTTGGGACTTATCCTGTGTTCAGTCAGATCGTCTCATAGACCAGTTAGTATACTTCGAGTCGTCTGATATAAGTCTTTGGAACAAGCAGTGGTCTCCGAATATGTCTTTCTTTAAATGGAACGTCCCAGCCTCCGCCAACGATGAGACGAATATAAATATCAACCTCTTGTTATTTATTAGTAGGGTGTCATACTGTCTGTTAACGTCTGATTTCCCGCAAGTGTCTACGCCTCCATCCAGGAAACAAACCAGATATTTCCCGCGTACTTCGAGTAGCGTAGCGTCCAGTAATAACAATGATTCATTTCTACATTACGTTATTGTTTGTTCGCAGTGATTTAGGTATGCATGAACACTCATAGGATAAAAACTGGCTCAGGCTGGGCCGTTGAACTATGTTGGAACTAAATGAACAAAGAGCTAAACTGGTTCTTTCTCAACCAAGCTCCATATTTTTGGCAAAAAATATCAAATGTTTGCATAGTGCGATTCGATTCAATTTATTTGACGCATTATCCCACTGGCTGTCGATAAGGATGCGTTTTTAGTACAGAAACCAATTAATTAAGCAATTCAGACAAATGGCTTTTTGAATTCGAGGTAAATCGGTCATCTGATTCTCATAGAGAAATGTACAGCCCTTGAAGAAAAACTTGCTGCTTCCAGCTCTATATTCGGAGGAACTTAATCGGATGTTCTAAGCAACAAGACAAAATGCTAAGTCAGTTACACTCATCATTTTGATTTTTGCTTTTATTGAAACCTTCTGAATTTAAAAGCAATTCTAGATTAATTAATTAGATAAGGTTGAAAAGGCCTTACATTCAAGGATTTGCATTCATTTTGCAATCCTCTCGTGCATGGTACACGTGACAACACGTAAAACTAGGCCAGTGTGCCAACATTACGAAGTAGTGTGCCTACACGTGACCTGATATTACTGGTTTAAACTTTGAACAAAGGATAAGCCATCATACTTCATCATAGGCCCGAGGGATAGAAACAAAGTTGACGTTAAAAATCTATGCAACTTGGTTTCCCTACAATTAGTTCAAACACATTTACCAAAATAAGAGTCCTCACAGGAAAGTTTATTGTAGGTATTGTATTAATCCAAAAACATGTCGTTATGAAGTTTTGGTAGAGTCAGATGATCCGCTTCCTGATCAGAAGGTCTAATTTTTAACTTGCCTAAGAAGTAAAATGCCTAAAATGTAAAATGATTATTTTGCAGAAAAGATAAAATAAAAATGACGATAGTTCCATTGTGCCTAAAATATGGTCTAACGTCAATCCTATTAATATTATAAATGTCAAAGTTTGTATGGATGGATGTATCGATATTTGTTACTCTTTCACGCAAAAACTACTGAACCGATTAGGCTGAAATTTGGTATGGGTATAGTTTGGGACCTGGAATAACATATAGGCTATTTTTTATCCCGATAAAACGCGGGGGAAGGCGCGGGCAGCAGCTAGTATTTTTATATTTCATCTCATTCCCAAGAATCTGATAAACTATGCATGGAAACGGAATTCTCGGAAAACTGAAGACATGACTGACGACGGTCGTTAATGAGCAATGAGTCAAGGGTCGTAAAACCAATAATATCCATAGCGAATGAGATAATGGATATTTATTGTTTTATTGCAGAATTTTGGAAAGAAATAGAGCTGTTAAACCATTTTTATTGCTTGATATGCGTCCTATAATATAATGTCTTTCTATATATTATTATCGTATAATTTCTTTCCTTCACGCTTCTTCAAGAGGAATTCATTCGTTTATTTCCTGGGTGGCTCTCAGTTTTGAGGATGCAGACAAAAGTGCAGAATAATTAGGAAACTTCATACGCGATCGTATGAATTTTAGAGCTTAAAGGGGTAAGTCGTTGTGTTGATATTGTATTATATTTAATTTCTCTAGGGACGTGGGCAAGAACATTCTTCATCTTGCTAAAAAAGGCTTTGAACAATTAATGGGATTCTGCCTCATTAATTTAGAGGCACTTTAACGCTGGAGTCCAACAAAAATAAAGTCATTCATTGGACCTTCATACGGATAATATTCATGTTCCTTGAACAATAAAGTGAAAGGCAAGTTTCGTTCAATAATTGGCCAGCACCAGCACTCGTTTGACCTAATTCTGCGATGCCAAGTTCTTTAACTAATGTCCTAACGGATCTAACGGGTTAATTCCCGTTTTTATGGACGCAAGCCAGATTTATGGGGGAAGTTTTATATGGCTTGTGCTCAGGTCAGAAGTACCATAGACGTACATAGGTACTTGGTAACGAGAACCCATTTATTGTCAAAGATTTGAAAGTGACTTAGTTTAGCGTGTTCCGCTAAAGAGTGGAATAAGCTGACTGCTTCTTTTTTCCGTTAGAGTAGATACAATCTCCATAAAAAAATGTAGAGACTCAATTAGATAAAGATCTCTTGGAAATTTACCCCTTAGTACCTATTATGTACTTAAAAATTCTGCAATAGGCGAAAAAATGACGTTACTTTTTAAGTTTTATCTATGCCTATCCTATTTGAAGAATGCTACTATTATTTATTAAAAGTTTGTGAGTATGGATGCATGGATGTTTTGTCCTCTTTCACGCAAAAACTACTGAACTGATTGGGCTCGGTATGGGTATAGTTTGGGATCTGGAATAACATAAATAGGCAATTTTTTTATCCCGATAAAACGCGGGCGAAGGCGCAGCTAGAATTTTATACTTAAATAGTTTCTGTCCGCGACTTCGCATGCGTTTTCTTTGATACTCGACTGATATAAGATAAAAACCGTGTTTTATTCCTAGAACTACAACTACTGTACCTATGCAAAATTATAGACCGATTCGTTCAGAAGTTTTTTAATGAAGAGGTAACAAAAATCCAAACCTTCGCATTTATAATATTTGTGTTAATAAAATACCTACTGTGAAAGAGTGTCCTAATTTCTCAACAAAGTTTTCTTCAATCAACTATGATTTAAAGGAAAATAAGGTACCCACAAGAAAAAATGTTCTATCGTTGAAAACTAATACCTAGCCTCTAAGTGAAATATTTAAGATCTCTCACATTGTATGTTCATTTTTTGATGCAAAATTTTACTTGAATACTTGAAACTACTAGATTTCAAGAGCCAGGTAATTAGTTAAGTGCTCTTTTATTTCCGAAGGCTAAGTGAACCATTCTTTCTACCTATTCTATTCTAATTGCGCACAATTTTTATACAGTACTGATATCATGAAACTATTTATACCTACGTATGATTGATAAGGCTCAATAGATCAGCAACGTAGATATGTGACGTGCCCTCCAAGTATAGTAGTGGGCGATGACCTTACCCCATCCCCTGGGGGTAAACACCCACTCTAATTTCAATGCGAATGGTGGGCGATAAAGGTCAAACTATTTATCGTTATTAATTATTCACGAACAGGGTGCCAGAGGATATCTGAGGCTTGTGGTAGAGAGAGAGAGAGAGCTAGGGTCAAACGAGAGTTTCGTAGGGACTTCTTTTCCTCATTGTACAATAGAGTGCAACGCAATTATATAATTGATGTTATTTTTGGATCAAAAATTCATAGATCTTGGAACAAAGGGTACTTATACGAACAAAGGTTGTTCGTAAACTGTTAATGCGATGTGTGAACAAAGGTTTGATCTATTCCTTTCTAGCACCGAATACTAATATAAATACTTAGCAAAAAGGGAATTAAAGGAATCTGCTTTGTGTATATTCTTTTTCATTTTTATTTTGGCTTTTATTCGTCCAGTCTGATAAACAATGATTTGTACCTAGGCACTATTATGTCAACAACAATAGAACAAATAGTTTATAACAAAAAAACTGAGTTCTGTTTTCATCTGTAATATTCAAATGGTTAACATACCTGTTATCGTTCTCAGAGGAGTAGAGGTTAAATAAAAACCTCAATCTAATAGTAGGTACCTTAAATAAGTATCTAAAAGCACTTGGTTCTTCAGTACCTAAACTATCCAAATAGAAGCTGACCCCAACTTAACTTGACCATTAATTTTATTCACTCACAAATCTTTTACGGCTCATAACACTCTCCCCTTTTAGGGATAAGTAGACTATAGAGATCCCTCGTAACACTATAGAAGTTGTTCTGGTCTCCCCTATACATTACGAATTGTATGGTACCTACAGCTACATAATGATTGTATTGCGAATTGTATGATACAGCTAGATAATTAAATTTTAAGAATCAAATAGTACTAAATGAAATTCTCAGACATAAAATAAATTCTCAGAATTAGTGACGCACGAGAGGTTGAATCGTGTGATAAGACATTGCCTGGGGTTTCCCACTGAGTCTGGTATATTTCGGCTTGCTCGGTTTTACGAATTAACATAACAATATATAATATACTTATTGCGTATGAGTTTTATACCGCTGCTAGCTGAAAGATTGAAATATGGATTTATAAATCGTAAATACCTCACCATTTGTTGTTGAAATGTACGACGGTTCAGAGAAATATTTTAAGAATTTACAGTCCCGAGTTCATTTCCACGTCATCGCACTACAGTGATACTCGAAGACTACAGTGGATAGAAAATTATAATACAAATCAGGAAACAAAAACCATTTTGTCGAAGCTGATACGATCAACTTTCCACCATGTTTTGTTTATGTTTGCACGCAACCAGACCCCTCCTCAAACAGCCACTCTTTCACACAACTATCTACAAAATACAATATAAACTATTATTGTTTTCATTGTAAAAAGGTACGTACCCATACAACGGCTAGAAGCCAAATAAAAAAAGAAAAATACTCGCTGCAGTAGCGCGCTCTATCCAAGTGTGCGATCGCGACGAACTCGGCTGGCAAACTGATCGTTGCGAGAGCCGGGCTGTGCTGAAATAAGCGGCGTAGAGTAGAGCTGTCTGCAATAGAACAATAATCCGACTTTTTTACACATACATACTTACTGTATACGAGGTTATACGTGTAGTGTATTTGCCCGTGGAAGTAGTGTCATTGTCTTTATTTCATACTAGCTGACCCGACAGACGTTGTCCTCTCATTCAAGTCAAACAACCGACAGAGTTATTTTATTTCAGACTAATACTAAGGTTGTTTATGACACAGACACTGGCAGAGTCGTAACAAAAAGCAAGCGGCGCCATAAAAGAAGTTTAAGTAATACTAAGGTTACATTAAAAAAGACTATAATAAAGTCGTTAAGTTTTCTTAAATTTTCAAAGTTTCTGCGCAATTTTCTTTTTTTTTAACTTATGTATCTTCTACAAAATATTAGAAAAAAAAGAAATCGGTAAAGCCGTTCTCAAGTTACCTATAGCGTGACCAGGAGACATAGGGGTTAATTTTGTATTACTTATTTACCCAAGTTTGTTGTAGAATGCGGTATTCGTAGTTAAAAAAAAACAGCTCGATCTAGCTTACAAGAGGTCTCATTTGGTAGAGACAAGGAATTTATATACCTACGTAACTTAGTATATAAATTCCTTGGGTAGAGATTCTTAAGTAGGATAACATGAATTCGTAGGTCTTCTAAAATGGAGGCCAAATCCGTCGAGAGGTTTTAAAGACCAGAGGTTCTCAAAAAAACCTTCCACGAATTTGGCCTCATTATGTTACCAGCATATTTTGTCTCATCTGTACACCTCTCAAATTTTACTCAAATAGGATCAACGATTGGACACATAAGCTCGATTGAGTGATTTCACCATACAGCCAAATCACCCTAGCCGCCTGCCTGCCTCTGAGAACTTCAAAAACCGTAATAACAGAGTTCGAATTCCATCCCTAGTGTATTCATTCCCACGTGGCGCCACCGCGTCCTCCGTTCTGCGCATGCGCGTTCCACCCGCATTATCCCCACCACTGACAGTTGCCCCTCCATCCACAGAAACTTGTTTCTTTTAAAGTTTTAACAAGGGTCTTAATTGCATCAAGGAGAAATTAGGCATTTAGGTATGTAGGAATAAATTTAGTAGGACAAATTTACATAAAGTAAAAAAAAAATTACCTTATTATAAACTAGAAATAAGTGCCGTGGGGCCGCGGCGTACGAATATCGACCCCTCCAACTCAACCCGTGGATGTTGTAAGAGCCGACTAAGGGAACCTACCAGAGGAAGGGCAGCAGCTTCCTTCTGAGTATTTTTAAACACCAACACTGCGATCACCAATCCGCCTGCCAAGCGTGGTGATTATGGCAAATCCCCCCCTACATGGGAGACCATCCACTCGATGGACCGGTCGCAGGGAGTCGATGGATGGAGGCGGCTCAGGACCGCTATTTGTGGCGTCGTCGTACGGGGGAGGCCTATGTCCAGCTGTGGACGTGTGTGGGCTGCTGATGATGATGATAAAACCATTTTTTTTTATAATCTACAAATTAACTGATTACCAATTTGATTCTATGTCAACGGGAAGTATCTAACTACTTATGTGAATAAACTACAAAACGGTTTTCGGATTTTTTCCTTTAGTTGTGCTATTAGACCTTGCTTCTTGCCAAATTTCATGGTTCTTGGTCTACGGGAAGTAGTCTATAGGTTTTGTGTGCACGAGATTGCCTTGGAAAATTAAAAAGAAAATGGGCATAAACGTCTGTATCTTTTGATTGCGTCGACTTTGAAGTTTGATTTACATTCCGTCTCCAAAAGGTTACGGACCTGGATATTTGATGTTCAACTCGATAGGTCCACGCGTTTCTGAGAAGAGGATTGACTGACAGACGCACGGACGGACAGACGTACAACCAAATGATCCTATAAGGGTTCCGTTTTTCCTTTTGAGGTGCAGAACCCTAAAAAAAGAAGTAGGATCGCGTCGAATGTTTATCAATCATCTAGTAGAATTCTACCTACCCATAACACAAGCTCTGCTTAGCTTGGGGCTAGACGATGTGGATTATCTAACATTATTTATTTATTGAGTTACGAGTACAATAACTCAAAGGCCGACGACGCCTTCTATTGTTTAGTCACAGTCACGTTTATTAGAAACGTGACTGTGACTCGCAATATCAAATCGCGTCATAGCTAAGCGGACAGCTGACTACATTGTGAAACCAAGTTTATAGTATTCAGTGGGCGAAGTACGAACCATTTAATAAATTAGTTTAGTATGATGTGATGACTGTGATGGATGATACATACCCGTTGCCACGACCTCTTGCTTACAGCCGTTGCCATGGAAACTTATTGTTACCATGGCAACGGGTCATTCATTGCCAGATAGTACCTAGTTCGATTCTCAGTTCAATTTTCATAAACCCAATAATCGACTTCGAATGCCTAACCTTTACACTGTTTTTAAGTTTTGCAGGAAAAATTAGTATTTATTCCACAAATCCTCTGGGGATAAAATTTTCATGGAACCAAAGTCGATCATTTTCTATACAATGGTGAAAGAATTTTCAAAATCGATCCATAATTGGCAGAAATATAGCGTAACAAACATACAAAAAAAAACATCCTGGTAATGTTTATTGTGATCCTACAATTTTTTATTGTAGGATATATATACATTATGTATACATAATCCTATATACAGGGTGGAATTTTGTAATGCCACATGAAGGGAAAATACTCTTAATACTGTAGGTAGATAGAAAATTTTTCTCAAAGAAAACATTCCTTTATTTTTTAAAAGAAACGGAACTGCATTCAAAGAGTTTCGAGAATCGCTTGCCACACCCAGGAATCGAACTGACTAAATCTGTAAAAATTACACACTGTGCTTTTATTGCATCGATCGTTAAGGTCGACTAACGATGGGATGAAATCCTTGAGATTTCAGTTTTTTATTACATTCCCATTTCCTCATAAAACGCAAAACATTAATTAAATTTAATAGAAATATGTATTATGCATTAATATCATTTAATTTGTCCGTGTTGGTGAGAATAAAAGTTAAACCGCGACTGATGGGAAACCATAATGTAGCGATTAGTATTGCGCAAGAGTTTGATAATCGTTACTGCGTGACTAATACCTATTAGTGACGACACTGATGCCGCATGAACATGGTTCGAGTAGAAACATGCTGCTGTCATACACCCATATCTTTAGGCAATTCCTAATTTAATCCTCCACTCAAACTGGACCGCGGGTGCCTCGAGCATTCCTCCAAAAAATACTCGAGTTCCGTATGCTTAATCGTAATTTTTTCTTTTGTAAAATAGTAATTCCATTGTTTTGTAAACTAGACACAGAAGCAAGAAAGCCCACCTGAAAGTTACTAGTTGCGTAAAATCTCAGAGCCAATTTCAAATTTAAAATCTGAGGAGCATTCAAGGTAGGTCGCGACGTATCTTGATAGTTTATTTCTCCACTCGTATGAGAAAATTTTGTAAGGTAAGTTCAAGTGGAGGAGTTTTGTGCGCTCAAGCATACAAAAACGCATTTGGAGGTAGAATTGAGGTTGAGTCGAGGTAACGACTAAAGATATGGGGGGTAGTCTTCTAAGGTTCGAGTGTTTGAAGGTCTCTTCTTTTACTATGTAGGCCTATCTTGCCATTGATACCTACTAATTGACTGTACAAACAGACAACCCACCAGTTTTAAGGAGTATATATCCAATCAGTGCCTTTCTACTTGCCGTCTTTTTTGCTAGGCGCGATTGCTGTTTATACTTAAATCTGGTTTTGATAAGAAATGTTCTTGTTGTTGGATGGTTGATAGCTATTTTTTTAATTTGCGCGAATGTTATTTTATTAACCGACTTCAAAACGCAGTCAGGTAAAAGGAGGAGGCTCCTTTTTACCCGACTGCTTTTTGAAGTTTTATGTTTGGTTATAATTATAACGTATAGGGAACTATACTCGTCTCCGGTATAAGTAAGATAAATTTAAGTCTGTTTTTACGTATTTTCTTCGACTTTTACAATTTTGTACAAAATGATCATAATAATGTACCTACCATTCGCAAAACTTTATAGAACCATCGTCCTATAAAGTTTTGCGAATGGTACATTATGCCCTGTACGTAACGCCGCCGGTCATTGAGGCGTTCGTCAATTCATACCATGAATCTTGTCCCAATTGACGAACCGTAAAAAAAATATCGTTCTGCAAATCACCTTGCGTTTGTTTCCATTGAATTCATGCGTCGAGTACAGTCACCGAAAAAAGCGGACTAATTATCATTGCTCATTACCGCCATCCCACTTCCACTAGTAGACAAAAAATTTAAGTGAAGAGAATTTCAATAACACTTTATTTCTTATTTGATAATAATAACTATGTTTATATTATAAAATTTGACTTGTCTATATATTCTTATTTTGTAAGCCTAAAAAAATAAAGTTATTGATTCTGATTCATTGTTCGTAAACTTCGTTGATTTTGTTACCCATCTTTAGATACGGGTAAAATCTTTTGTTCGATACGCAGTGCTGGCGTAGCGTCGTAGCACTTGCTACGAATCTCGACAGTAAAAAATGTATTCGTCCATTGGGAAAGTAGAAGAGAGTTAGGTACCTACGGGGAAGTATGAATGGGTGTGGGGCACGTATTCTTACCGGTTTGTTTGAATGACAAAATAACTAACTTCATTTTAATAACGTTAATTTGGTATAACCATGATTCAAGAAAACAGGTCTGCTCTTCCGGAAGTGTCTCCAGGTGACGTCACTGTCCAGTTGCCACTTTATTTTAATAAAATGTAGAAGGTGGGAAACAAATGTGATGAGGGTCAATTGAAAAACCCGTAATAAATGTGAATCGTCAATTATGTTTATTGGATCAGTCAAAACAGCGTTAATTAAACAGAAGTCACTGTGATAAATAAATGGGTAAATTCAAAACCACATAGTTTTATCAGATTTATACAGGAGCTAGGAGAGTTATGATTTTACACTACTGGTATCACCAGGAAACAGATTCGTCTTCTCATTCGCTGATGGCGTCGATGACGTAGCCTGGAGACACCCACGTGCGTGACCATCGTGTCTCGGAAGAGCATACCTTGTTTTCGTATACCATGGGTATAACAACGTTTGATATAATGAATAGTTGATATAACATTTATTTGTTATATCAACATAACCGATAATTCTCAGATGGTAAAATTTCATTCCATATTGCGTATTTTATATAATTAACATGTTTAGTAAAAACCATGACATTAATTGACAGGTTTTTTTTATATAAAATCAGTAAATAGTCAATAATTTATAAAATACTAGCTGCTGCCCGCGGCTTCGCACGCGCTTTTCGTGTTCCTATGTCCGTCCCCGGGATACCATCTACCTCCCTGCCAAATTTCATTAAGATCCGTTCAGCCGTTTAGGCGTGAAACTTTAAAATTTATAGTAGGCTTATTAATTCTAAAAATTAAAAAAAAGGAAAAGAGAAGGAACCTCACCTGTATTTTTGTAAGAACTGCATGCAACTCGATAATTCTTCTAGTTTTATATCTATGAGGAATTTAGTTTGTTCTACAATAGCGGGTGTGCGTTGAAGTATTTTATATGCTACGCAGGTCTGTCGTAGCGTTTTCGTAGAGCCTCGTAGCACATTCTACGAAATCAGATAACAGAATTATAGACTCGTAGAAGTTCTACGAAAAAATCATTATTCTTGCATGGTATAAGAATATAAAGCAGCCTGTACACATTCACCCAATAATGAGCTGGGCTAGCAGGTTGGGCCAACTGATCGGATTGCGTTCACACATTGTGGTACTGATCATTCCGCATTTGCACTTCAACAAAGATCCTTTGATGTGTGCACGAAAAACCGCCACTAGTCGGATTGGCGGCCAATGTTGGCCGCCAACTTCCAACGTGCACCAAGTAGGTCTCTACACGTTGGGCCAATGACTTCATCATCATCATCAGCAGCCATTAGATGGTCTTCCGAGACACGATGGTCACGTGGGTGACACTTGTTTACGTCATCATCGCTATCGGCGACTGAGAAGACGCCTGATCTCTTCAATGAGTTTTTATAGAATACATCTATATCTATCTATATACATACATCCATTCATACAAACTTTCACATTTATATTATATTAGTAGGATCGATTGTATTTATTCAGATAATTATAAAATCCAGTTAGTTGGCTTACTAGGCACTTAAAACGAATAATTGATTTTGTCGTTTTGACCAATTTTTAAATTAGTCCAGTTACTTTATAGGTGTGCATCAAATTCGGTAGTTCTAATTTTTAGCAGACTTGTTTATAATGTTGGCTTATGAATAATTCCTGAGAACGTACTGTCGAAAACTAGTCCTTTAGGGTTATAATATTCCACAAAATCTAAAAAAAAAACGAAATTTTCGCGGTTTTTTCGATTTTTGACAAAGTTGCGTTCGGCGATCGAGGCCACTAACTTGGATTATTCATTAGGCCAACATTATAAACAAGTCTGCAAAAAATCAGAACTACCGGATTTGACGCATACCACCTCGTACTTTCAGGCGACAAGGTTACTGGACTAAATAATAGGACGGTAAAATTTTTCATTTATCGATGTTATTGCAGCTGTTGCTGCTCCCGCAGATACTATGAGAGTCGTTTCAATGACTTCTTATATTCAATGAAAAATATTTTTCCCCATCCTGTATAAACAATGATTGATATTGACTCCAGTTGATTTTCATCTGCGAAATTCGATACATACGGAAACTGCCTGAAAGTTGTAAAGTGCGATGGAAATATAGCCATTCAAGTCTGACACATAATGAACACGTGTATCATGAAATGAATATTGTTTATCAACCAGCCATTGTTTGAGATTAATATATCTGATGATGGATTTAGTTTCAAATGGAAACAAAACTTTGTACAGCAGTTAATCTAGCTCTACGGTTCTTTGTAATAAATACGTACATCATCATCAGCCCGTATACGTCCACTGCCGAACATAGGCCTCCCCCAAACGATGAAGCCACGAATAGCGGTCCTGAGCCGATATTTAAAAAACTATACACACTAGAAAAAAACACTATTTTGAAATGTACTTACTCAAGTATACCTTTCACATGAGACGTGATTTAATTGATTGATTTTATCCCCTTTGGACCCCCGTAGTCTCAAAAAACTCTTTTGACGTATTTGGCCTCACTAACTTACCAGCATATTTCACATATCTCATTCCACCTTAGAGACAAATCACCCAAGCTGCCACTGAGAACTTCGTTCGCTTTGCTCACTCCAATCAATAAGAAGTTCTCTGTTAAGCTTGACTCTAATTTTCAAACAGAGCCCTTGCAGTTCTGAACCTTAGCATGTGAGAGTTTCAGCAAATCCTAGGGAGGCTGTAGGTATTCTTAAAACTCAAGGATGGGAAAGGGTTTATTAAAACTTATATGATTTTATTATTTTTTTATTTCCCAAAGCGAGCCGAATCGTCTCTATCACTACAACGAACTACGTGTACCTATATGGGTAATATGAAAGGTTTTCCTAAAGAAAATGTATTCCCAATAACAATTCTTGATTAGAAACTAAGTACAAAACATGGCTTTGCGCAAATTCTCTTGAAGTTGTGAATAAAGAAAATGAAAATAATTTACATAAATAAATTAATAATGCTGGACAATTTACGCAGCATCATACAAAGAGATTACTTAAGAGAGAGAAAGAACCTATGTAAATAAAAATCTATGGCATCATACGTAAATAGGTACATTGTTAATGAAGGTCAGAGATAAAAATATATAAATTATCGGTGAAAGATCATAAAAAGTTTGTATTTAATCAAAATGAACTCTAATTGTTTGACAATAGGTGCAAATCTAAAAACTACTAGTGCGACATCTATATAAAAGCCTGAACGCTTTTACTCCGATATTGATCTAAAATGTCCTATATGTATAGCTATTAGGTCAACAATTCCTGTCACTATGAATGTTTTCAGCCAACGAGTCTGAAGACAATTGTTGCTATCTTATGAAAGTCATATAACACATTCAAATGAGTAAAATAAATAAAGACAAGGTTTTCGCTCTATAGAGCTAAAAAAAATTTAGGTAAGGTAGGAGGAGAATTAGAGTTGTTGGCTTCTGCCAAACGAAAAATAATAAACATAATATGCCAGACAAACAAAAAAAACTAACAGAAATATATTCTGAGTATACTTTGAATTCGAACCGAAAGCTGAACTAAACAAAATATGAATATATAAAATAAGAAAACGAAAAAGTTCACATAAACCAGACAAACTATTTCAAAATCCATCAAGAAAGACTTGATCTTATTCCAACTGATATTTAAACAAGCCTACAATCTGATGACTGGTTCAGGAAGCTGGTGATCTAATTCCCAGCAGACAGCTGAACGACCTTATCATTGATCTCCAGGAGTTCAGCCATGTACTCCTGGTCGGCCATGATCGTAGCCAGCCGGTTCAGGATCGACAGGAGCTCGCCATCGCGGAAGTGGAGCTGGTCGTTACACTGTTCTACTTCGTCGACTACATCGTCAGGGATCTAGAAGAGAAGAAGTTATTGTAAATACGTTATTTACCACAGTATAATAGAAGTAGTTTTCAATTACGTTTATTATATTCGAGGAAAAAGAAATACACAAGTAAATAAGGCGTTAGAAAACTAGCTTCAAAAATATATAAAACCTAGAATACCTACGAGTAATCTCATGTATAGTTTTCAGTGAAGAAAAAAGTGATATTCTTATAATTAGTGAAAGATGCATGCTTTCATCAGTTGCCTATTTCCAAGATTTTGAAATTTCTTAATGCGTCTTAGCCCTCTATACACTATCTATATATATCTCTTCCACTACTCTTGCTTGACAATTTGACCAATCACTAATCTCCAAAGAACCAAGAGCAACCCAATCGGTCCTCCGGGTTGTGTGAAGCTGTCAAGAGGCTCGATGGGGCCGCCGACAAAAGACGAATTTAAATCCTAATTATTTTACATTCAAATAGGTTTTGTACATGTATTCTGAATGAAGCGGAATGTAATACTATAGAATTACTTGTTCACGTATATAGCAAATACTTTGAAATGTCGGGGAAAAGGGGGTTTTCTCGAAACAAAAGAATCCGTGAATGGCTTCTGACATCATTCACAATTATGTCTAAATGTAGAGTATACATACCGTCTGAAGTTTCAAGAACGTCTCAAACTTCAACTTCTTCCTCTGCTTTCCATTGTGAGAGTCGAAGAACATGGTGAACTGCTGGTCTTTAGGCTTCACCGGGAAGTAGATACCTGCCACGAGGTGGCCTTTGGGGTTCCTGGCGAGTAGACTCCTGAAATGAACACAAAAAGTGTAAATTTGAATACCTACTTTAAACAAAACACAGAGTATCTAAAACTGAGATGAGATTCATTCCAGGTAAAAGTTTAAAATTATTTAAAACAAACGTTATTGTACAAACGAAAGTGAACGAAAGTTTACACTATCTTAAACAGTCAAAATACTACAGAACGAAAATCAGAATTGACATAATATTATAGGAAAGCAAAGTTAAATAAGTACCTACTAGAAATTAATTGATACCTAGTAGAAAATAATGTTTTCTTTGTTTATCTTCGCTTTTATCTAGGTACTACTTCTAGTCATAAATAAAAAAAGGATGGTTTTTCCACATTTCATTTTAGTTTATCTGTCGGTTCCTTTTTGGTTTAGTATGTTATCATTTACCTACTGACTTCATGTTTTATGCAGTAAATATTATATTATGTTTTATATATATTAAAGGATCAATATCATTCATGCGTCGATTAGCAAAATCGTTTTGCGATAACAACTGTCATTTACATTTACGAGTACTTTGTGATAAGGTCACGTTTTTCTTCAGGTGCTGATAAGTCTATTATCGTAGGTACCTAATCTTTGTGGATTATGTGGCGTTAATTTGAAGCTCTGTTGTAAAACTAAGACATCAACATTGCATTTTATCAGTCAATCACTGTGCGAGCTGTTTATTATTTTTAATATTGGTTTGGTAAGGCTAATTCAGCTTTGTTGTTTTTGCGTTTGATAATATAGTTTACTGGTCCTTTTTTGAAGGTTAGGATTTAGCTTCGTTTAATGTCTTAAACGATTGTTAGACCGCGTTAATGACAATATTTATTTATTTTATTCAACATGATCTCGTAACGTACTGACCTCATCACATGTTTCTAATTCCAGATTAGGGGCACGTGCTAGACACAGATGTCTCAATATAGTTCGCTTAAGCTGATTAGGTCAGACAAACAAACATGTTGGTTATATTTTGTTTAGAGTGGTTTGGCTTCTCACTTGTTAGATCTTCTTTTGTGTTTTTTCTTGTTCTTACCTCATATCCCAAACCAAGTTTCTCTTCTCCGTAACGCTGACAGCTGAGAGATATGCCTTGGCGACGTAAATCAGCGACAAACGCTCTTTAACGACAGCTCCTCTGGTTTCCCTCTCGTGCCATTCGATGTAGTTGATGTTGTGGAGGTTCAACTGGTAATTGTACTCCTTGCGGCAATGGGGCTCGTCGGATTGAGTGAACCAACCTGGAAAAGACGGAGGATCATGCATGAGTCTCACATATGAATGGGTGAAGCTTGTTATTGTTCAATTGTTTGTAAGGTAATGATTAACTTACCGGTGTGTGGGTAGCATCGATCAGCCATCACGGTGACGACGCGGGAGATGTGGTACCCCAGGTCGGACAGGAAGACACCGGGTCTGCCCGCGACCTTCACGTGGAGCGCTACCATCACGTGGTCTTTCTCCGTCTCTACGAGAAACCCCTGGGGTCCAGGGAACGACGTCGCGTAGTCCTCCAGATCCTGGATGTTCTCGTCGCAAGACACCAGCATCATTGACTTAGTGATCCCGGGGAAATCGCTCTCCAGTGTCTTCAGACGCTTCATCACCTCCATGCCCAGGCCGACACAGGTGTTCTTGTGGGCACGGATGGGCGGGTTGTACTTTGGGAAGTATTCCGCCAACGTTTGGTCAGGTGATGCCATGTACGCGTCGTACAGAGACAGGAAATTGTTGACCGAATCATAGTTTTCGGTGACGACGAGACGGCTCAACAACGCCTCGGCTTTGGCGACCAGGTCCTCGTACTGTGCAAGGGAGAGGTGCAGAGCCGGGCGTGGGCCCCCCCACCGCGGCGGCGGGAGGGGGTGGTCTGCCGGCCATTGGAGGCCAGCGGCGGTCTTGGGCTCAGAGCCGAGTCAGCTCAACCACTCGGCGCCCCAGCGGCCCATAACGCGGCGGATGGCGCGCTCCTCGCTCGAGGTGGAGGCGAGAGGCGCGGGGTCCAGGCTGTACGATCCACTGACCCCAGTGGCCCCCACGCCCGCCGGCGCCATCGGAGACCACTCTGAATCCTTACTTAACGGTTTTATATTTAACATATCTGGAACAAGAAAATAAAACATTTGAATTTATGTTATGGACCTACAGAATGTTGAAGATAATTTCAAATATGTTAATGAAGAATTTATGAATCTAAAATGCTAACAAGGAAAACCTCACTTAACAACAACGTCAACTAAAACCTAACTAATTAACGTTATGGAATGTTGAAACTTCCCCCTGTGTAAAATCGATCGTCGCGGCATGACTCATAGTTTCCCCTCGAGGCCACGAACTAACCAAATGCGCAAAGTGCGTCATCACTACTCCAGAAATGTACAAAACATGGCTTATAGCCAGACATCTGGAAAACTGTAGCTATGCAGATTTAGATATTTATTGAGTTATGGAATGTTCAAAGAAAGTTTTTGTAAATCTGGAGTCTTAGCAAGCAAATGATCTGATGTTTAAATTTGCCATGTTACGTTATTATCACGTAAGGTCGAAGGTCGGACAGAACGTGCATGCCCTATGATAAACGCCGTGAAGGTGAGACATTCACGTGTAACGCCTCATGTGTCTGTAATTTCTCCATAACGTGATCTACAGAGTTAAAATTAGAGTAGGTAAAATTGCTACTAGATTAATAGGGTCACATTGCATCTAAGTTGTACAAAATTCAAAATAAAAAATGTTTCCTGGACAAGCCCTTCATACCAATAACCGGTAGGAAAGGATGAGTCAACTTATTATTACTACTACTTATTATTCTTAATAGGATAGGGGCAGGAGAAATTGACCCATTATAGTAAAAACATAAGTCGGTATTCACAAGCATTTATCGATAGGTAGAGCCATTATTGTACTCAGAGGTTCATTACATTATGGGTCACGCAATGCCCACTCTGATGGTCACATGCTGATTTCAAGTCATATAATGTTAATGTAATTGAATTGAAGTTAAATATTTAATGATTTTTCAATGAAACAGCAAATTTTAATGGCAAAGGCACAAGCGTTCGAAAACTAGATATAGATTACCGATTACAAAAATATAGGGCCGAAAAATGCCACGTTTAAGAATGGAGAGCGCAAAAAATATGGCCGTGGATTTTGAACAAATTGCGACCATATTAGCGACCCTAATCGGATGGAGACATTGACTTTAATATAATATAAATTACTCTTGACTATCCCACCATAATATTATATTGATTCTTGAAGACCATGATGACTATAAATACGACTATTATTATGACTATAGTGAGATAATAAATATGGTATGACTAAAAATTATAACCGAAACAAATGCAGGTCAGTCAAGGCTAATCTCCTTGACAACAATAACAAAAGTGGGGTATACATACCCATCGTGGCGTAGCGGAGTTGTGTTTCCTTTTGCAGATCCTTGTTTGTTTACGTCTTGAGCGAAACTGGTTTGGTCTGTGTTGGAGCGTCCTATATAAACGGTCCTATGCGTCTGCCTTTCCCTCCCTGCACTCCCCTCGCCATCTGCGTCACGCCATCATGAAACGTGTTTGTGTGCTTACACAGTTATTTGCAACGTGAGGCTTTGTTTGATAGTGTGGGTGTGCGCGTCAAAACAAACGCACACCACTGCAGGTTTTCGATGGAAGTTACCATGTGGTATTTATTTACTGGCACGGTTTAAATTCGTTTTTGAAAATTCATGCATACATAGGTAGTAAGTAAAATCCAGACCTTTTCTATGATGGGGTCAAATTTAAAAGGAGCCTACCTTACCTACCTACCCCAATTCCAATGCAATAAAATTTAAAGCAAACTATTTTATAATGATCATCATCATCATCACCAGCATTCAGCTCGTATACGTCCACAGAGCCTCCCCCAAACGACGCAACGAATAGCGGTCCTGAGTCGCCTCCATCCAACGACTCCCTGCGACCGCTACGATGTCGATTTTATAATAGGTGGTTGTTAAGTATTCTGTTATTTTATTAGTCACTAAATTACCTGCGACTGTGACGTTAAAGGCATTTGGTGCATAACAAACAACACTGTGACTCTTAGCATACTTAAGAAGGTATAAAAAAAACTGTACCTGAACATCTAATTGTATGTAAAATTCGGGTACCGAACGGGTCTCTGACGCTTAGGTACTGTTATGCATATTAGGCTTGGCTTGGCCTGCAAACTTTCTCCAATTTGCTCTAATGAGGTCAGCAACCAAACGTACATACCTACTTACATTCTGCCAGAATAAAAAAATACAATGACTTAAAGTTCTTGAGAAGATTGTGCATAAAAACTTGTACAGCTATTTTGAGACCGTTAAAATACTCGTAAAAGAACAAAAAGTCTTTCGGAAAAATATATTTAATTATGAAAAGATGATATAATCGGAGGGATAAGAAACAATGTATAAGTAATGTATTTAGATAAGAAAAAGCATTCGACTATGTAGAGCAGAATATTTAATAAATAAGGTAGAGTCGCATGGAGTGCGAGGAATAGCGCTAGATCTACTGAAATCTGACTGCAGACTCAGATAACATTACTAAAATATGTACAAAGACAAAAGATGAACAAAAAATTTTCTCTAGGAAAGAACTGTACACCACGGGGTGCATCAAGGTAGCGTCCCAAGGACGCTACCTTGATGCACCCCGCTCTTTTTTTTATATATATTACATTTTAGAAGCTACAATGAATCCAGTAGGTAATTCTTTTCGCAGACGACCGTACTGTTTTCTATAATAATATTAGTAATCACGACTAAATCTATACAAGTCTATCTATTTCAATAGATGTGGCTAGTGGCTAAAAAGTAATAACAAAAAAATATGAATAAACCTGACCAAAACTAAGCTCATGAACTTCAGACAAACACCAACTGGAATATTACCACCAAAAATTATCTTCTAGGATAATGGGGATCTATGTATGGTAGGACCAAACGTGGACTCTACATAGACAGCAATATGAAATGGCAATTACATTTGGATTTTTTACAAAAGAATGTGCTATGTCCGCGTATGGTTTCCGGAAATTAAGAAAGGAGGTCCTCCACAAAGCAGTGCTAGCAGCATATCATGGTAATGTGGTCTCAAGGTTCCTACTTTAATATTATAAATGTCAAAGTTTGTGAGTATGTTTGTGCCTCTTTCACGCAAAAACTACGGAACTGATTGGGCATGGGTATGGGTATAGTTTGGGATCCGGAATAACATAAAGGGTATTTTGTATCCCGATAAAACGCGGGTAGCAGCTAGAATGGTATAATTTTTTGGGACAATTGAAAGTAACAATGTTTTTAAAACGGATATTTTTTTTAAGGATTTAACTATTGGTTTTGATACTTATTAAAAAAAATATTAATTTATTCCAAGAACTACGGATGAGGACCGAGGCTACAAATTTCATTAGAGACCGGCCGCACCTGACCACCCCACCCCCACTTTAATTCTATTAGGTGTGTGGTAGAGCTGCCATTATGCGTCACCTCCACCTGAATGGGTAAAGAATAAAAGACAGTAGGTACGTGTACCATAGAGAAAGTAGTCGCTGATAAAGAAATTAAATGATATCCCAAAAAAATCACGATTTCGGCGGGACTTGAACCCGCGACATTCCCGATTTTACACAATGTACAGAGAAATATACAGTGTCGCATGAAACTTTAAGAATGCGTCATCCAACATCAATTTCTACGAAAATTTCGGGCCTCGAACAGCGAAAATACCTACCACCCTTATACCTAATCTACCATCAGACACGCAATATCGAATGACCTTGAAAGGTCACGGTGGGTCACCTCTGAAAATATACGCGTTCGATATTTTCGCCATGTGCTTTGGTATCGATTGACGCATTTTACCATGAAACTTGGTCTTAGACGAGTTAAACTACTTCTTGGCGAATAGTTGCTATTTATCTTACAAAAGTTTTTATTTTAGGTAATATATGCTAATGTACGGGCTGATGATGAATATATGCTTTATTGTAAATTCATAATATGTAGGTAAAGTTAGTTTGGAAACATTCAGTTCTTCATAAATAAGGCGCATAGTGATGTGACACTAGCGCTACTCTTTATTTTTTCTTGTATTATCATAATTCTTTTCCAGAATTACCAAAAGTTCTCAACGCCAATGGATAACACCCAGTAGGTATAAACTATTTTTCGATACCTCTGTAATAGCGTCGACTATGGTGCTGATAAATCCATTTGATCTATTGTTTTTTTAGCACATGGTGTAAAACGTGAAAACTTTTCTGTCTTTTTGCCTTGAAATCGAGCGACACATTTTAACCTCTAGTGACGAGGTCATTGAACTTTGGGGTCAATGACCTGAACAAAAGTTGCCCCTTTAGTCACCCCCTCCATGAAACATGAATGAAGATAAAACATTATATCAATAATCCATAAAAAAAACTTCGAAAATTTTACGCAAGTCCTGAGTCCTGTAAACTCCACTTCAACCGGTATACCTATCAGAATCAGAATCAATAACTTTATTTCTTTAGGCTTACAAAATAAGCACTTAGACAAGTCAAATTGTATACTATAAACATAGTTATTATTATCAAATAAGAAATAAGGTGTTATTGATATTCTCTTCACTTCAATTTTTTGTCCACTAGTGGAAGAAGTGAAAAAGAAACCACTAGCACATTATAATATCACTTAAGTGTCTAATACATGTTTTCTAAATCTAAATTTAATACGATTTAGTTACATGTCAAAAATTTCCATAAAGCTAAACAGAACATTGAATTTCTTACATACTACTGTCAGTGCGGAACGGAGCGACATCTAGCCAAGCATTAACATCATTGATGTAATCATCTATGGAGTAAATGGACTATCCCTCCTTGCCATAGCCTTTTTAGTCGTTAAAAGTAAGAGACAGACAATACTAGCATTATATACATACATATGTACATCAGCATGATGAATTGTAATTATGTACTTCGTATTGATCATTACTTTATTCTTGCATGACGACGACCGATATGGCGCGGCGGGCGAAGGTCCGCCTGTAATGCAGGAGGTTGCGGATTTGATGCCCACCTCGGGACAAATGTTTGTACGATCTGCAAATATTTAATCGGGGTGTTCTCGGTATTTTCTATGTATAATAAAAAAATAATATGTATAATGTATTAAATAAATAAATAAATAATGCTGCACAATTCACACAACATTATCTAGCCCCAAGCTAGGCAGAGCTTGTGTTATGGGTACTAGATGACTGATATACATAATACAATAAATTACATAGATAGATATTTTGTATTATACATAGAAAAACGACCAGATATTTACAGATCGTACAAATATTTGTCCCGAGGCGGGAATATTACCCGCAACCTCCTGCGTCGCAGGCGGACCTTCGCCCACCGCGCCACATCGGTCGTATTAAATTATGTATATCAGTCATATAGTACCCATAACACAATCTCGGCTTAGCGTGGGGCTCAATGATGCTGTGTGGATTGATGCTCGTTTGCAGGCCACAGGGGTACTAAAACAAGGGTTCTTAAGGCTAAGGCCTTTTAGGCTATGAATTTAAGCATTATTATCTATCTATCGTACCTTCTAGTAAAGTAAAGTAATATTTTATTGCATCAAATATCAGATGTCTTATGTTAATATGAGAAACCATGATCCAAGAAAACAGGTCTGCTCTTCCGGGAGTGTGACGTCACTGTCCAGTTACCACTTCATTTCAACAAAATGTAGAAGTTGGGAAAAAAATCTGATATGGGTCAATTTAAAAAATCAACCAAAAATTTTAATCGTCAATTATGTTTGTTAGATCAGTCAAAACAGCGTTAGTTAAACACGTGTGATATAAAAAAATAAAAAGTGAACATGTGATAAATAATTGGTAAATACAAACCACATAGTTTTATCAGATTCATACAGGAGTTCGGGGAGTTACGATTTTACGCTACTGGTAACACAAGGAAACAGATACGTCTTCTCATTCGCCGATAGCGATGATGACGTAAGCTGGAGACACCCACGTGACCATTGTGCCTCGGAAGAGCATACCTTGTTTTCTTATACCATGTGAGAAACAATGTATTTCTACCGGTATGGCGTGCAATATAAAGTCAAATAAAGAGTTAAATTAATGGTAGTGGTAGGTATGATTTATTATTGTTTTATTTCTAGTTTTATTTCTCGAACGCCACCGTCTATATTGCTCTTATAAATCCAGTCCATCCCATGGTTGCATGGAAGTGATCGCTCAAAGCGATCAGGCCTCCTTTTTTACTTCATTCATTATCATCATTTCCTTCTGTATTAAAAAAATAAATCGTTTATGGTACAAGTTAGGGAACAGAAATAGTTTTGAAAAACGATGTCATCTGCAGAAGTTTAAAACTGTGTCGTAGAATGACAACATATTGCATTTTGTGTTTGTGTGTTATATAATAATAAATAATAAAGAGTTATGTATCTTCTGATTGCAGACATAAGATGCATGATAGCATTGTTGGCATAGTGATAAACAACATGTTTTGTCAATAGTTAGCAAGCACATCAGCATCATGCAACAGATGGTGAGTAACAGTCATTTATCATGGCATGACGCTGTCTGGCCTTCTACTCTACGTAATGTTGTATGTATTTGCTTGTTTGTATGTATGTGTTTTCCGGTCTTATTTCCCGGAAGTTTATATTTAAGTGTCTATGTAAGTACTACCTACATACCTAAATCCAGACGCAGAGCCATTAACCAAGAAGTTGAAGTACTTTCTATAGCAAGGAATTTATATACTAGTTACGTTATAAAAATTCCTTTACCTATAGTCTACACTCACTACTTAACTAATTTCTTTGTCCTTCATTGCCTCGACTAGCCTCGGCTTTTAATTTTAAATCAGTTTTTTTTTTATTTAGTCATAATTATTTATATTCCTCTGAGTTTAAGTTCTTGAACTCATGGTATAGTAACACTGGTAATCTAGTTTGTTAATATTTTCTCATCTTTTGTGCCATAAAGTAATCTGTAAGTATTGTAATAAAGTGTAAACTGAATACTAAACTGTACTGAAAACTAAATATAACTGAAAACTGTAGCCTCGTAGTCATTTCTATGACGCTTAAAATCCCATTTTAACACGTTCAGTGCCACGTTTATATGTAATTAGTGTGTTTGCTTTAGTTATGTAATTGTGAATGATTTATTCGTAACGCCAACAAGTGGCTCTGGCGGAAGACCAGCGTTGGATGCTAGCTTGCTAGTCATCCAACTCATGCTGAGACTGAGCCTATTTTGTGAAAGGATCTAGATATAGAAGATGTTTCTTCTCCAAAGTAAGTAGTGTATAAGTTATTAATTAAGTCCCTAAGTTCTGTTTACGAAATAAAGATATTTTATTCTTAATTTACAACCTAGTGCAACTCTCACAGCCCAGTGTATATCTGGTTATACACCTGGAGTAGTCAACTTCAGAGGCCGGTGTATCGGTGAATATACACACATCCGAACACAGTATTATATTTTAGGACCAGGAGATGTCATTTATGAAAAAATAAAAAATAGCGATTCCCATCAAATATGTTTCAGCGGTGCCTTGACGTTGAACGTGTTAAACACATTCAATGATTTTAAACAACGCATTGTTGTTTTTAGCGGGGAAAATGATTATTATCATTACAACTCTACATAATATATTTCAGGAATTTATTCTGTGCTTTATTAAAGAGCCATCAAGGTGCTTATCAGGGATGGTCTAAGTCCAACAGTGGACTAGCTAGAATAGAATGTAGATAATGATTTAGGGTGGGACCAACACCAGTTGAAATCATTGAAGTAATATTACTGGCGTAATAATAACGGTTAAAATAAATAAATAATGTTGGACCAATACACACGACATCATCTGGTCCCAAGCTAAGCAGAGCTTGTGTTATGCTAGATGACTGATATACTTAGTACAATATATTAACTAAATATACTTACCTAATAATTTTTAGTTGTTGAAAAACTGAATCCCTTAATTTGAGACTGTTTTTAAGTTTTATGGGACAAATACCTACTCCATTTTTTTTTTGCAACCACCTTCGGGTCATTTTCTATACAAATGCGAAAGAATTTTGAAACTCAGTCCATAATTGACAGAGAAATCGACGAACATACATAAAAAATACTTACACACCGCCGATCATTATATACATATAATGTATTTGTTCATGTACTAAGAAACTTTTTTCGAAATCCGTTAACAAAATAGCAAGGCCGGTGGAGTCGCGAGCGGAAGCTAATATAAATATAATCACAAACAACTCCTGAAACCGATCTGAACTGAAATATATGGAAAACCCACTCTCACACACATATCACCTCAATCCATGTGTGAGTGCAATCTCTCACGTGTTTAAACAATCTAGCTTGCTGATTGATATTCCACTTTAGTTTCTAGAAATATGATTTATTTTTCAACTGACTGTATTCTAGAAATTTCTTGTGCCCAAAAGTTGTAAACAAGATCGCAAGAAAAGCTATATTCGACCCTATTTCTTCAAAATTAAGTTGTATTTTTCAAGTGTCTGCTTTTCAGAAATAATCTGGTGATTATTGGAAACAAATAACAAGCCAAGCGATAATGTGCCTTAAGTCGCTATAGATGTGATTTACATTTCACCTGGCTGTTTTCAAGAAATATCTGGTGACGATAACGACACTTGGGTATTTTTCCAGAGTTTGTTTACATGTGCACTGCCACAGAATGTGAGGTAGTTCCACGGACATTGCGCATTCCGTGATATCCGAAAAGAAAACATAGAGTTATAATTTGGCGTGTTTTAAAAAACGATAAACCGTCTTCAAATTCTACACTTATTTTAAGTTTAACGGGATAAATACTAATCCCCTAGGGAAAAAACCCCGGGACCCCTTCGGGATTATTTTCTATACAATACTAGTAAAACAATTTTCAAAATCGGTCTATAATTGGCGGAGATATCGCGTAACATACATACATACAAAAAAAACATACAGACGAATTGAGAACCTCCTCATTTTGAAGTCGTTTAAAATCTCCTTGCTATCTTAAAATATTTTTGTTTGAAACCGAATTCGTTCACGGATTCGATAGATGTTTCAATGTATAAGTCAGGGATGTAAAAGTATTCTTCCGAGGTCATTAAACTAACATTATTTAAAAAAAACTCAATGGTGTCAATTCAGTTGAGGCTGAAACTAAACTAATTAGACTGGTCTAAAAATGTAGCCGTCCCTTTCATAACGATCGAAATAAAAATCATCAACTGAATTGACACCATTAGTGGTGTCAATTCCACCTTGACGTCGCCAAACTAAACTAAACTAATTTGACAGGTCTAAAAATGATGCCATCCTTTTTATTTCGATCGTTATGAAAGGGACGGCAACATTTTTAGACCTTACAAATTAGTTTAGTTTTAGCCTCAACTGAATATTTAGGATGATTTCAAAAAAATCGTAGATCCGTTCCGAACTTTTTAATTTCCATGCATTGATAAACCCCAGTGTGAGGATCAAATCTTTATGAGGGACCTTTTTTATTTTGTCTGAGGAAGGACCTTAATATTTTGTACAAAACTCAGTAAAATACATCTAATAATCCATTATGCTAATATAAATACTTACTCGTATGTACCTACCTTATTTTTTATTTGATTACCTATTAAAATTATTGTTCCCAGCTTTCTAAATAATGTGTCTACGAACCTGAAAATAATGCTGTTTTTATTATTTTTGTTAGTCTTTTACAAAAAGAGCACGCTTTGAAAATAAATTAAACGTTGTTTTTGAACTTGTCTTAATATTATTATTATTTAGCCACTTTATCTCTCCCAAACTTTATATATACCTGGTAATAGGTGTAAACATTTTCTGGTTTCATTATGTATAATCAATATTTATCATGTAACGCTGTGATTTATTTACCAATAAAGAAAAATGAAATACAATAAAATTATTCTTCTTCTTCCCGCCGTTATCCCAAGCTAGGTGGGGTCGGCACAACATTCATGTATTTTTCCTCCGCTAGTCCAGCAGTCTTCTCGTAGTTACACCTTTCTCACCCATGTCCTTTTTCACACAATCTATCCATATTTTCGTTGGTATTCCTCTCACCTTATATGCCGTCATAATTATTATGGTATGTAATAAAAACTAATAAAAATGCAAAAAGAGCACATTGTTTGTCAGGTGTGGGGTTCGAACCCACGCTCCCTCTCGGGAACCAGAGCTTAAATCTGGCGCCTTAGACCACTCGGCCAACCTGACGATGATGGAGTAGTTAAAATTATAAAACAGTTTCGTATTACTTGGCAAGGTGCCCTAGTGACAATATTTCTACCAATCATTGTAAAGTAGGTATATAACGTAGTGAATGATCCATAATGGTATTTGACCTTGAGAAGGAAAATAATACCACGTCGTTCATCTCATCATCCCATAAAACTAAATTCAGAAGATACTGGTGAAATGCATTTTTTAATAATAATTAATCAACGGCATTACACTACGCAGCGGCGGCAGGCAGTGCCATCTATCGTTATCTATCTGAACCAAGTTGTTTGCGCGTTTACCAAGGCACCGTTTGAAAAGTTTGTAGCAAAGCGAATTTGTTTGCTGTTGTACGGATAGATGGCGTGCCACTATCCTTTCAAACAACAAGACAGGTTTTTGTGCACTGTGGCTAGGGCCATATAATGTACTCTATGGCTAGGGGAGCGTCAGGCGTCAGCAATAGTCAGCATACACTTATAATTCCCTTCAGACACTTTGGTAACCAATTGATTCGTAACCAGTTACGTAAAACAATTTCTTCACTGTTTTGTAATTAGTTACCTACTAATAAACACTTATTTTACGTTTTCGATAACACACTAGCTGCTGCCCGCGCCGTGTTGCCCGCGTTTTATCGGAATAAAAAGTTACCTGTTTAAATATATACATGTTATTCCAGGTCCCAAAACAGCCCATCAGTTCAGTAGTTTTTGCGTGAAAGAGGAACAAACATCACACACATCCATACTTAACTTTGACATTTATAATATTAGTAGGATTTACACTGTAACACCCAAGTGGCTGAACCGATATGATTTATTTTGATTCGTAAGAAAACAATTTTTTTCTGGGAGCTTTAAACAATTACAGCTAGGTTTGACGAAAATCAGTGCAGCCGTTTTTATGTTAAAGTACCTATTCATTATCTGTACCCCAAGTTTCCTAGGGTAACGTAATTTTTTAATTGTCTTTGAAAATCGGCTAACTAGAGCAACTATTAGGTACATATGTATTTGCTATTCTATTATAATCTGGAGCAGTGTCGTAGCTGCTTTATCAACAAAAAGAAATAAAAAACCGTATAAGTTCTTCCAAATCTTTATTTTAATCAGGTATTAATAATTGGCATTTCGTCAACCAATGCTCTCATCTTTTCTCTGATTCAGTACCTGGTCTACTAACGGTACCTAAACCAGAAAATTTGTAAGTACATACCTATAACTATTTGTTATATAGTCGCGTGTTATTGTTTCTTCTGCCTTTTAGTAGGTACAAAATAATGATATGTTAACGTGACATTCGCGTTAAATCACAATAAATAATATGGAATAATTTGTTTTAAAGTGCATCTTTCAAAATTGAATTAAAATTAAAAAATAATGGCCGTATATATCCCCTAAGTACATTAACCTTTGTTCTTTCAGTATCAAAATAACCTAAGCTGTGTTAAATTCTTCATAATCCTACGTTATATTATCCTAGTAGATATCTACGCGTTATATAAATTTTTTAACCCGCTTCAAACCCACAACGCTAACGCTAACATCGTCAAAGGAATCCCACTAAACGCTGCTAATTCCAGCAGCATTGTATTAATCATTGAAGAATTTATAGGCGGTCTCCAGATAGTTACAATAATTTTTTTGCCCAAATTTGTCGGCCCCTAAAATCTGCCGCCCTAGGCTTCAGCCTACTCAGCCTGCTACTGGGTATATGTATCCGAGAAATTAATGTTTTTTTGTGTTTACTTTTGTTGATTATAGGTAATCGCAATTTAGCTTAAGCTAGGTATGTTTTATTATAAATTTCTTCCGCCTTTCACCCGCTTCAAACCCACATCTTCACCGCCGCCATCATCAGCAGAACCGCACTAACAGTATGAACACCCGCCGCATTGCACTCATCATTGAAGCACTGGCAGACGGTCTCCAGATGGTCTTCATTGTCAGCCTTGTAGCAGTCCTTGTGGTGGCGCACCCAGCCGCAGCCGCGCATCACGCGGAGGTCTGGCTGGTAGCCTTTGTGCAAGACTGGAAGGAGAAGAAGCGGAGGTTATTGTGCTGTAGGTACTGCTTTCATCATGTGGCCCCGAAGAACAAACAAAGGATCTTAGCTATGGATACTTTAACTGAATAAGTATAGATTGACCGAGCCATAACAAATCGCAGCCCCGAAATATGAATTCAGTAAAATATTAAGGTTATCGCAGATCAGGGCTGCACCGCAAAGGTACAGCAAAAAAGGTGCATTTAAACATGGGCTCGTAAAATTGAGATGAATTTTATATTGACGGCATCAGACGACAGCTCGCGCGCGGGCCACTGGTATTGAAGCGTGTTGGAAACCTTATTGTCATTGTGAAATTTACATAATAATAACGAGTTTAAGCCCATATTTTAATGCACATTTTGTGAGCGACGAGCTTTAGGCTCCTGATATTCTGGCATAAGTATTAAAAAACACAAAACACACAATAAAGACCCAAAAAACAGAAACCATTAAAAAAAATCTGAAAATCTCACGATGTGGAACATAATAGACAGAGGAAGCTATCTGGCTGGTATGAAATTCGTAATGATGAATCCAAAGGTGAACAAAGAACAAAGAAAGAAACTCTGAGATAAGTCAGAAGGAAAATGATGTATTCTAAATAAAACTGATAGAAACTCAAAAATAAGCATGTTAGAAAAGACAAACCAAGAAGTTGCATATGAACCATCATACGTCACAGTCGAAAGAAAATTGAGAAACCACATAACTTAGGTAGAATTTAAGGCTGCAGGCTGAAAGTCCATCCGTAAACAAAAGTAGACGCAATATTCACTTACAAAAAAGTGTATAGGTACCAAACCTAATAAGAAATAATTTAATATCTTTAGAGTAAGTAGGTAACAACATCGGTTACTTAGTGCTAGTATATACACGTATGGCAAAGTGCCAACGGCAGAGGTAACTGTCGCCGTCGATAGTTGACGGCTAAGGCCGACGAGTCGACGGCTGCCGCACAGTGTTCAAAATGACCAAAAAGAAATCCCTACGCGGTTTATAGCATTAATCGATCAACGAATGCATTTTAAATGCAAGAGTAGAACACCCACGTGTCAATTTCAAATACTTTTTTTTATAAAAAGTTATGAACTTTGGGTGACATTGACTGAGATTTTTTTAAAATATATTCTGTAAACGTTACTGTCCATGATATTTTTTTAAATTAAATATGCTCTGATAAAAGGTCTTTAGACATATCATCCGCAGTTTTTAATTTTGAAAAATCACCTCTGGAAACCGAGTAATTTTTTTTTAAAATATTTTCGTTTGTATTTTTTTTCTCGCGAGAAACTCAAAAGTGCGACTTGTGACTAGCACAGAAATATGGCTCCTAACAAGGCCTAGCACTGGTAAAAATACCACGTTGCACTATCGCGGCCTTTGGGAAAAATATGCATCCGTTCTGAGGTCAAATTATACAAAATAGGGTTGTGATTATCGTGTACTAGGGCCGCTGGTCAGATTTTTTTGCTATACCAGCTTTGACGATTGTAAGAGGCCTGACGGTATGACACTACCAAGTCACATGGGAGTTGGGGAGGCCCATCATATGGGACACTACATACGTCGACACACTTGTGCCTTCCCATCTTCCAAGGGGTGGTGCGGCGGCAGATTTGGCTGAGGATCTCAAGAGGCGCAAATATACAGGTCTCGACAGAGCGTACGCATTTGCTTTCTTTGGAGTCGAGGCCCTAGGTTCGTGGGGATCACCATCCATCCCACCATCTCCAGGTTTTCAAAGATTTATCTGAGTGTGTGGTCGAAGCGACACGTGACTCGAGACCTGGTGTGTATCTGGCACAGCACATCAACATTGCCACACAGCGGAAGCGTCCCCAAGATGCTGGCTGCATTAGCCAGCATCTTGGGGACGCTTCGGATTGGTATTGATATGGATCAGTTGAGCTATCTGTAGATTGTATACAACAGTTTGCAGTTAAATCAATTGTTTTAAGTGTTCTAATTTGTTACTATTTTTTTTATTGTATGTTTTATTAGTAACAAATGATCTAACTTAAAGTGTTAAAAAGTTCAAAATCGAATGAAATAAAAGGTCAAGTTGAGTGACAACCCTAATACAATATTTTGAAATTCAATTCCTCCTAAAAGCCGCAATAGTGCAACGTGGTACTTTTACCAGTGCTAGGCCTTGTTAGGAGCCATATTTCTGTGCTAGTCACAAGTCGCACTTTTGAGGTTTTCGGGAGAAAAAAAATAAAAATGAAAATAATCAAAAAAAAATTACTCGGTTTCTAGAGGTGATTTTTCAAAATTAAAAACTGCGGATGATTTGGATGACCCTTTATCAGAGCATATTTAATTTAAAAAAATATCATGGACAGAATTTATTTAAAAATTTTCTCAGTCAAAGTCACCCAAAGTTCATTATTTTTTATAAAAAAAAGTATTTGAAATTGACACGTGGGTGTTCTACTCTTGCATTTAAAATGCATTCGTTGATCGATTAATGCTATAAACCGCATAGGGAATTTTTTTTGGTCATTTTGAACACTGTGTGCTGTCGATAGTTGACGGCTGACGCCAACGAGTTGACGGCCACCGCACCGTCGACAGGTGTCGACGGCTACAGTTACCTCTACGGTTGGCACTTTGCCGCTCGTGTATATGAGCACTTTACTGTGGATTTTGTGAAGAACAACTTAACACGTAGGTTACTTAAAATGGTAACTAAAATTATTTTTCCAAGTTCTAAGTTTTAATTGTATTTTTCCTGTACCTGTGCCTTCCATAATTTGGACTTTTATATTTTTCTATTCTGTTCTAATCTAATTTTGCGTTTCTGTGGAAATTATTGTCAGGAATAAGTCTTGAGATCAGTATTGGATGTATTTCAGACAAGGACGTAAACAGCTATTGCTGCAACCATCAGCGATAGAAGCACCGCGTGGGCAGCCGCGCCGTTGCAGTAGTTCTTGAAGCACTGGCAAATGTTGATATGGCGGTCCCACGTATTCACGGTATAGCATGAATCCTTAGAGCGGACCCAACCACAACCTCGAGTTACCCTTGTACTTCCCTCGGGAGTGGAGCCATAGAGGACTGAAAAATATTGTCCATTTATTACGATATTCAATTGTTTGACGACATCTGTAACGCAGCGCGCGAGAGGTTTTACGGGTTTGAGTCTCGGGACAAATATTTGTACGATCTGCAGATATTTGTTCCGAGTGTTCTTAGTGTGTAAAAAATATCTTCCTATTATTATTTTGTAAACTTAGATCAACAGAGCTTAGTTAAAAAGTAGACCGGTCTAAACTTTAGATTGATGAGTAATGCCATGGTAAAAGAAAACCAACCTCAGTGTTTTTAAGATTCAAAGTTGACATTCATGCGGCCTTGCTAGGCCTGATGCGCAAGATTTCGTTTCCATGATGACTGTACTTTAGAAGCTCGCTACGCGACGGAAATAATTAGCTTAAAAATGGCATAGCATAACAATATATGTAACTTAATCCATACTTCCATTGGTAGGTACTAATATTACAAATTCGTAAGTAATGATGTCTTCTGTGTTTGTTATTAACACGGCAATAAGGCTGATCAGATCTTTATGAAATTTGGTGAAGCCAAAGACGGTTTTAGATGGACATAGGCTATGTACTTATTACCCCGGAAAAACACGTGCGAAGGCGCGGGCGGAGCTAATTTTTAATATATTGTAATTCGCTACGAAACGCTTCACTTCGAGATATATCTACAGAGTCCAGAGTCAGACTGATAGATAAGATAAACGAAAACACAAAACCCTATCCATGCACTTATGTAGGTACAGACTCGTCCACAAATCATAACAGATTGTAAAAAAAAATTAGAAGGGAATTTACTGGCTTGGCAAGTAGGTCGTGTTTCCAAAAGACTTTTTTTTTATGGACAATAGACCTTCGTTTGACCACAATCTCACCTGATGGAAAGTTGTCACAACGTTGTGACAATGATGTCATCCAAGCCAACTTTCCATTTCCATTCATTGTAAAAGGTACAACATTCTTAGCAACAATTGAATCTTGGCCCTTTATAAATCATCCATAGGCACAAGCATAATGTAGTTAAATAATAAACTCCAAAGGAATGGTGATAGGAACTTGTTTGTAGGACAGATCGGTTTTGTCAGTAAACGAATTAACAAAGCCGGCTCATCGTGTCAAGTGGAAACTTCCGGTGGAAACCAGACCATCGTCCGGTGATCAGAGGAACGAATTCTAAACCTTACTGACCTGACATAGAGACTACAGCAATATCCAGCTAGTTACATCCTTATATCCTATTAAGGAACTACTCTCATGTCTGTTTAGCGTCTCAGATAATCAGAGTGGATAGTCTTGGTCCGGAAGAGACTTTACTTAGTTAGAGGTATCTTCTTATTTATGATTCTAATTGATTGTTTTGATAAACTGCTTTTTTAAGTTATTCGGGATAAATACTTAGCCCTGGGGAATAAATGTTATGGGACTACCTCGAGATTATCCTCTATACAACTGCAAAAGAATCATCCAAATCAATCTGTAAACGACGGAGAAATCGACGGACATGATGTACATAGGTACATAAAAAAACAGTTTTTTTTACAGCGGAACATAGAACCTCCTATTTTCGAAGTCGGTTAATAAAGAGAGACTGTAATGGTAAATGGGAAAAAAATCTCGATTAACAAAATCTTCCTCTGATTTTTGAAGTACAGCTAGGCTTCGTTTTATCCGAACACCACGTAAAGCTGCAGGCGGAACATAGTTCCTACCAATTCAATCTTAAGATCAAGACTAGCTTACCTCAACCAGAGTTTTAAACGTATCTTTAGAATATCCTCTACAAACTTCTAGAATTCTATTCGGCTCTTAGGGCCTACCCGCAAAACGAAAATCAAGCCAACCAACTCTTATTTGACTTGCATATGACGTTTGCGCGAAAAAGAGTCAAAATCTTCGATTCTCGTTTTTACGAGTAAGCGCGGGCTCTGATTTATAGCGCTGACCTCGCATTCTGTTTTATCCAACGACCTTCAACTCATTTCATCTAGTTACAGTCGTCCTATTTTTAATACAAACTAAATAGGGCTCCCTCATTTTGCCGGACTTGTTGACCACGACCAGGTGGCTACGCCAACGACTAAACGTGTTTTCCAGCAACATGACATAGTACTTACTCGTTTGCACAACCTTCCTGCAGAAAAACTCTCCTTGTCCGAAGCTCCCATCTTTATGGATAACCCCGTGTCCACATTGGACGATGGGGATGTACTTCATAATCGTTTCCTTGTCGTACTCCAACGGGTCTATACACATAGAGTTGTTGTGGCTGTTGCATTCTAGGCATCGGATTGCTTGATCTGGAAAAGAATCTAGATGACTCGAAAGAACTTCCTAAAAATCTAATGCTATAAAATATATCCGCAAGTGCTTATTACTTGCGGATTTTCAGAAAATTTTCGGTCTAGTTTACCATTTTGCTTTTGATAACTGACCGTTTTCAAACACAGCGAAAATGGGGCAAAATATTATATAAATGTATTGTCAGATTCTAAGTTGCAAAACCTAGATGTTAAATAAAACTATTTGTTTTGATTGAGTCACAACACAGATAATAAATAATCAAGAATTTGCTCTATATTATTAACTTTTCTCTTGTTGTTATCACTGGGGGTCAGAAAAGCATCAGGGCTATCACATCTCCATTATCACTTATCACATCAACAACATTCTTAAAACTCACGTGAAGGAAAAGACTGGAGCAAGATTGCAAAAGAGACGAACACAACTGCATTTCCCACCATACTTATATCAATAAATATAATAATTTATTGTTATTTGTTTACACCGGACGAGCTAAATGAAGGAGTGATACAGTAACACTGACAAACTGTATTTAAAATGAGTTTAAAATACTCATTTTGTTGTGTCCGTATTCTGTTAATCGTCACGTCTCCATTTATTATTTTACTCGCAATTAAACAGTATAAAACTCCCAAAAGTTTTATACTGTTTATGAAATTGCGTATATTAATTTGAAAGGTTGAACGCGAAATAGTTTTATAGACTAGGTACTAGAAGTCACTAGATTGTTTAAATTCAATTATTATATATCAGGAAAAGTTATTATGGTAAAACATTATGTAGTTGTAAGTGACGGTATTGCAAGCTTGCTTAGAGTGCACATGAAAACATAAGATTTTCTCATTCTTCGTTAAATTGTGACTTGGCATGGGCTGGCTAGTAAGTCAATTCAGAAGTATTAGTGAGGTCATGCAGTCAAATAGGTATGTATTCACAAAGACAAATTGACTGCATTTTGATCACAAAAAAATGACGGCCAAAATAGAGTGAAATAGAGTGATATAATATGGCGTGTTTTAAAAACGTTAAACCGACTTCAAATTCCCATACTTTTACACTATTTTAATAGGGATAAAAAAAATTATGGTACCCCTTCGGGATCATTTTCTATACAATAGTGAAAGAATCAAAATCGGTCCATAATTGGCGGAGATATCGTGTAACATACATACAAAAAAAAACATACAGACTAATTGAGAACATCATCCTTTTGAAGTCGGTTAAAAATACACTCTCATCGACCAGCTGCTAGGGTGTCTATCAGTCCTAAGTAGGTATCGAGTCAGGAGGTTTCGCAGACTCCCATATTGTTCTCCGTCAATCTTTTAATAAAAAAAAAATTTGATAAATAAGTCTCATTTGTTCCTTTCGAAAGTTTAAAAAGGAAGTTTGAAAATAATTAACTATTTTCG
This sequence comes from Eupithecia insigniata, assembly GCA_947859395.1. Taxonomy (NCBI): domain Eukaryota; kingdom Metazoa; phylum Arthropoda; class Insecta; order Lepidoptera; family Geometridae; genus Eupithecia; species Eupithecia insigniata. The sequence goes on along the minus strand of OX402011.1, from coordinate 2,139,828 downwards.
TGTTGAAGTAAGAATATTATTTTCACATCGGTTGCTCAATTATGGTACCTAATATATAAAAGCCATGTATTTTTTCAAGGAATTGTTATTATCCACTTTCATCTAACACGATAGAATAATTAAATTATGCATGTATTTGGCTATGTGTTGTAAATAGTTGTATTCAGTTTTCGTCAACACGTTTCACAGCAAATGGACATCAAATTCAACATCGCCATCGACAGCAGAACCCCACTTACGCTGCTGATTCCAGCAGCGTCGCATACATCAGTGAAGCATTGGCAGTCTGTCTCCAGATCCTCATTGTCAGCCTTGTAGCACTCCTAGTTATGGCGGACGCAGCCGCAGCCGCGCATCACGCGAAGATCTGGCTGGTAGCCTATATGGAAGACTAGATGAAATAAGAGGTAATCTTCTTTTTTATCCCACTTATTCGAAAAGAGACAAAAGGGTTCATCGATAAGTGCGAACAAAGTAAGTCATTCCAACGCACTTAATAACAGTGACGAAATGAGTTTTGAATTTGGAACACTATTTAATTAAAAAGTTTGAACGCAACTTTTCGCCTCAATAAAATCCTGGCCGATGTAAAAAAAACTAGCGTGCCGAAAAAACCGCATCAAAATCCGTTGCATAGTTTTAAAGATCTAAGCATGCATAGGTACAGAGAGCGGGAAGCGACTTTGTTTTATACTATGTAGTGATTACAGACAATTTCAGTTTTACACAAATTGAATAAAAGATGAGTTCTAGCAGAGAAAGTTAAATATTAAGACCAGAAATATAAAATAAAACGCGGAAACTGTGCAATACAATTTAATTGCAAACAAATCGAGAGAAAATTATCTAAAATCCTATGAACATTTTATTACATGGAAAAATTAAACGGAAACCACCTAAATTTGTGATTTTGTTTAACTTAATAAAAATATTCATCACTACTAAAAGCATCTCTTATCTATTTTTCTCGTATGATGAATTTTTCTCATAGTTTAGGATAGAAAGCAGAGTTTGCCACACGGTACCAAAAATATTTAACCTCGAGAAACGTACCTTGAATCGCTCGCTACGCTTAGGATTCTACTGTAGAATCCCTCGCTACGCTCTGGATTCAAAAAATCGCTCTCGCCCTAAATAAAATATATTGTTCCCTTGTGACAAAATTTACTATTGCTGTATTGCTTGCCTATTATCAGTTGCTAGTGATTTTTATCTACTAGCTGTTCCCCGCGGTTTCATACGTTTTAAAATCGAATGTCACATTTCTAGGGGTATAAACGGTATTTTTTCCCGTAAATATTCCTTGGGAATTTGATGTTTTACCCCCACAAAAAGTACTCTCCATCCTTTCAACTAACTCTATGCCAAAAATTAAGTCGATCGGTTGCTTAGTTAGGGCGTGAAGGAGGACAAAGAAACAAACATACTTTCGCATTTATAATATAGTTAAGAAGTTAGGATTTTAATCGTCTACTACGTAATTATTTAGAATATTTAAAAAAATGTGTTTATTTGCAGCAATTATGAGAGCTGCTCTAACAGAAATCGAAAAAGCAGACTCAGTAACGCATAATTAAATAGCTCTATGGATTAGTTCAGTTTATTTATTATTAACGTTTTGATGAAAGGATGAGGCACATGACAAACAGAGGAGGCTCGCAGCAATAAAGAGCGTCGACTGCAAGGAGTGGGTAACCTAGCTGACATGGTGATAATTATGAATCCAAGAGTGACCAAAGAACAACCATTCTAAATAACAAAACATCATAATAAGACTGATGAAAACTCGAGAATGAGAATTGAATCTCAAAAGTCAACTCAGAAGTTTAAGCTTATGAACTAAAATGAATAAATGAAACCAAATATAATAAAAAGGCAGGCTAGTAGATAATAACGAAAGCAACATTAACGTAATGATGTCCAACACTTACGAACGTATATAAGAATAGAATAATCGAAATAAGTACTTATATAAAAATCAGAAACAACTCACACTAAACAAAATAACTAGTAGTTTCGATTGATGTAGATTTTAATTAAACAAAAACAGTTGAATATTTAACGTTAGAACAAGAAACGAATAATTTATCGGTGTAGGAGGACCACAATAGAACTTCGATTAGCTGGGTTTTTATGAAACTAAAAAACAAATGAATGACTTTAGAGCAAAGTATTGATAATTTACTTGTGTAGGTACATACTCGTTCAACCAAAGCTTTATAGATATATTCCCTGTTCAGGATACTCCAACATCAGCATGGTTTTGTCCCTAATCGCTGTAGTTTAAAAACCCTGTGTCCTTCACAGAACTAATTATGGAAGCTTGGATGATGAATCAAGGCTACGTCATATACACGGACTTTAGCAAGGTCTACAAATGTGTATGTTTTGGTAGAAATTATTAGTAGTATACAGAGGACTACTATACTCCATCGACTGTATTGGAAGAAGTGTTTAGACAACAACGAAAACAGCTATCGCTCCAACAGTGAGCGACAGAAGCAGCCCGTGTGCAGCCGCGCCGTTGCAGTAATTCTTGAAGCATTGGCAGGTGGTGACATTCGCTTTGAGTTTCTTCTGCTCCACGGTTTCGCAGGGAGTCTTGGTGCGGATCCAACCACATCCCCTGGTCACAATTTCCGCACCGTCAGAGAGGCCTGAAATATTACCCACTGATTATTATTGACTAACATGACTAGCATTGCCCGTGTCCCGACACGCACTTGGACGATAAAACTTTTTCCGCGTATAATCTAATCTACAAACATATCGCATATGTAGTTCTTTAAAGTCATAAATGTTAAAAAATCCAAAATTGAGTTAACAATGCCAGAACTTTCCTTTTATGTATATTGAGTGCTTTAAGATCATTTTTTAAATTCAGGTACTACAGTGCACAGCGCCACGTCATTATAAGCATACGTGCAAAAAGTTATGCGCCTGGAGTGCAACGACGTCACGTCCCATTGGTCACTTGTGCGGGATCCCCCGCGGTGAGTGGTTGTGCCCAGAGACTACATGGTCGTTCAGGTAATTATGACTTTAAAATGTCATATTTATAAAGCATATAGACGTAAATGTACCATTGTGTCATTATAGCACGCAAGCAACTAACAATTAAAAAAGCAATGATAAGATTTTACCCCCACTCTTCTCAGGTATAAATAGAAAAATATGGATCCAGCGAAAAAAAATATACGTACAACATTTTTTGGGAATTTGATTTTAAACAACTTTGTTTATAACAATTTTTCGCGTAAAATTGAAAATCAAAATTGTTTATAATGTTAGGGTAATACGTGCATGTCAATTTAGAGTACTTGTAAAACAACATCCATTTGGAAGACCGTAAGCAGTCAGCCAGATGTAACTCTACGAAATAGTAATGTACATTACCCGAGCGATTCAGCCTACTCCAGAACGATGCCATTCGAAATAGTATGGTGGCAAAGAAGTCCAGAACTTCTGCCTCGGAGAACATCCCAACCCAACGCACAACAGTACCTCCGCAACTTCATATGAGTCCGGTACACAAATTGCTTAGTAATATTACAATGAGGCTTCTAGATATGGACGTACATAGCGTTATGACATACTAACTCGTTTGTATAACCTTCCTGCAGAAAAAGTCTCCTGGTTTAGCTTGTCCGTCATGATGAATAACTCCGTGTCCACATACGATGATGGGTACGTTCTTGACGATAGTTTCTTTGTCGTAATCCGTTGGAGTCATACACATTGTGTTGTTCTGGCTGGTGCATTTTAGACAACTGATAGCTTCATCTGGAAGCAAATTTTAATTCTAGACGGCGGGAAGACCTGCCTACGAATCTGATGCTTTAAAAGCAGTGACATATTTAAGATAGCCCGGAAAATCGACTGACGCGATAGATGGAGGCGGCTCATGACCGCTGTGGCGTCGCATGGGGGAGGCCTATGTCCAGCCGTGGACGTTTATAGGCTGATATGATGAGCCCGGAAAATTGGTTTTGGGTTTTATACATGTTCCGGGCTACTATTCCATTATTTTTGTAAATATGTTTTGAAGGAATATATTAAATCATCAAAGCTGCAAAACCCAAAAAAAAGATGAAAGTGGAAAATGAAAAAATTGTTCTCATTTATTTTCTTTGACTGTCAGTATAAAAAATAATAAGTATTTCCGTTTAACATAGAATATCAACTATCTTATAACGCCTACAGCGTATACATAGAGCAATCTTATAAATATACTAATTTAGGCAGGTTCCAATATATGTATACAGACACACACACCGCCGGCGGACACAAGACACAACATTATTCTAAAAATCATATCTTGCATATCTACATTATCTGTGTTCTTATCACTCACATGAAGGAGCGCACTGGAGCAAGATCGCAAACGAGACGAACACAACTGCATTTCCCACCATATTTATATCAATAAATATATAATTTATTGATATTTGTTTACACCGGACGAGCTAAATGAAAGAGTGATACACACAAACTGGAAAAATGTATACTTCATTTGTAATTTTACTCACAAGTATAGAGTACCTACGTAAGTAAAAAAATTTTGAATGTTTTCAGAACGTTTTATATACCCATGGTGTTTTTAATTGCGTGTATTAATTAAAAAGCGAAAATTTTACTGAATTTTCTAAGTTAAATTCAATTATCGAAAAATTATCAAAGTCATTAACATATCACAGTTATTAACATCATAAAAGTTGGTAGTGACGTGAATGCAAGCGAATGTACTCGCTCCGTCACGGTTTAATAGCGCTCGACGAAAGTGGAGGGGGGTACTGCGCAGGTGTAAAACGGTGTAAAAATCTAAAAATCGAATGCGCATGAAGGTCAGCGCAAGGTCAGCGCTATTAAACCCGTATGTAAGCGAGCTTAGAGTGGGGTGTACACGAAATCATGTCAGATTTTTCGTAAATAAGTGACCTAGTCTAGCGTGTTTAAAGGCTCATTCACACAGCATCCGTTTTACAGGATCCGTTTATTTTCCCGTGATGGCTTATGTAGTTATAGGAGAGAGTTCACACACCCTGTAAAACGGATGCTGTGTTAAGGAGCCCTAACTCAGCGTCCCAGTACCTATTCCCAGGGGCAGTTTCACGTCAGTCAGCAAGACGTTTATATTACGACGTTTAGGTTCTCTTTTGAAAATGATAAATTGTTTGAATAAAACCTCTCAGTATTCCCGTTGAAGTGTTTAAAAGAAGTATGAAAATGAATTAACCCTTTTGTGTAGTACTGAGAAATAGTAAATATATCTATATACTCATATTCATTTATTCGCCGTAGAAGCACAGGGCACACTTGGATACGTCAATTTACAAAAATATAGTTGACGATAAATGGTGCTTTTTAATTCAAAGCCATTAATATAATTCACAAAATGTTAGCTAAATTGTTTCAATTGTAAATACTAGTTAAATTTGTTTATATTATTTGATTATTATTTTCTTCGGTTGCTCAGTTGCGCAAGTAATCCTAACTAATATTATAAAAGCGAAAGTTTTATGAAATTTTGTATGTTTGTTTGTTTGTCCTTCTTTCACGCCCTAACTAAGCAACCAATCAACTTGATTTTTAGCATAGACTTACTTTAAAGGATGGAGAGTAACATAGGCTGGCTACTTTTTGTCTTGGTAAACATCAAATTCTCATGGGAGGTTACCGCGGAAAAATACCTTTTTATCCCCTAGAAAGGGAAATTCGTAACGTGGGTGAAACCGCGAGGAACAGCTAGTTATCAATGTTTTTTCATGGAATAATTTTTATTACCCATTTACATTAACCATGGTACAATAATGAAGTTTTGCGCGAATCACATTACCTACATAAATTGATAATAAATCTTTTACGATCTACGAACGATAAGTGATATCGTTACGTTAAATTATTCAAATGAATACTACGCAAGCGAAGCCGTACTGGCTTCGCTTGCGTAGTATTCATTTGCTTTAACTTTAAACTAATCAGTACTTCGAAATAAAACAAATCGTAGTAAAAAAAGAATATTTTAATCATTATAAATTCGACACAGTCTCAACGTCTCCAACTAGCAATAAGAGCGGCAACACTGCACAGAAATGTCACCGTCACTGTCAATTGGTGCGACGTTGCCGCGTTGCACATGTCTCCGAAGCACTGGCAGACGGTTTCGAGGTGGTCTGCGTTGTCTGCCTTGTAGCACTCACGTTTGTGCTTCACCCAGCCGCAACTGCGCAACACTCGGACCTCGGGGGTCTTCTCGGGGTGAAGAACTGAAAAGGCAATGAAAAAAAAATTGACGATCCGGGCAAGTTTGTTTTCGTCAACTTGTATTTAAACGTATGGCTCTTTTATATTTCAACACCAGTTATTGCTACGCCTTAGTAGTAGCTAAGTACTACGGCGTAGCTTACTACGGCGTAGCTTACTACGGCGTAGCTTACTAAGGCGTAGCTTACTACGTCGTAGCATGTAGCTATAATTATGTTCACTGCCAATTAATTTAAAATCAGCAAAATCTTCACCGGGTCTTTGAGTTCGTATTTTAATTTTATATTTTAATTAGATTTCACGCACAAAATATACAGTAGTCTACTACGACTAGTCGTAGTTTGTATATGTACCTATTACAATTGAAACATTTCTAGGTACAATAATATAACCAACAAAAAAAGAAATTTCCATAGAGATGTGCAAAATTATGCCAAATCTTGTACCTAAACACACTGGCTGAAATAACTTGAGACCCAGCTAATTTATTCAAACTTAGAAACCTGTGTACTAAAACCTACGTTTTGGGTTTTAGAATACGCCCGTCGACGCACCAGTACACAACTGGTACTTAACGCACGGCCATTAGTTCATTAGTAGGTACAACATTCACAATAGACCAGATAGCTTTTAGATTGCTCCGAGAGCGACAATGGGGCCTTTATTTAGCGTGGGCTACATATACATTATTCAGTGGTTATTCAGCAGGCACTGGTGGCCATGGGCATTGCTGATAATTATCAGGATTGAATAGAACAGGTTGGCATCGGTAGATCCTTTGAACAGATTCTGCTAAAAGGATTCTCTTGCGTGGATGAATTGCATGGTGGTGCGTCTACCGGTTAAAGGCCGAGAAGGTCGCAGGTTCAAATCTCGGCAAACTTCAAACATCGTAAATTTGACAACGGCTTACTTTTTTAGTATTTTGTTTTAATAACACCCAAATTTTTTTATTATTTACATACGTCCAAATCCGATCTCCATCGTGCTCTACCATAGAAAAGCTATTGCGAAAAAAAGAGTTAAGCTCGAAAAAAAAATACATACCTGTGGAAAATCGCCCGAGGATACGAAATGGTTAGCTAAAGTTCACTGATGATTCAATTTTTTTTTTGTTTAAAAGCTAGTCCTTTCTTACCCGTCATGCATCGTCGTCCTAACAATATACATAGACTTGAATTTGACCATGACCTGATGTGGTCAAATTCAAGTCTATATTGTGCTTATAGAAAAAAAGAATCTAACACACAGATCCCCCATAGAGTGATCTTAATTTTTTTTAAGATATGTGTGTGAGTGTAATCTAACAAGATCCAACGATCCTATCCATCCTCGGTTGTCTGGTAGAGCTCGTTCTTGAGCGATAAGACCGCCAGTTGTTTTGTTGTATTTTTCCGACCTTCGATTTAAGTGTGCCATAAAGGATTTTCTATTTTTCTATTTTAACAGTACATACTTGTCTGAATCATCTTCCGGCAGAAGAACTGCTTGCTGATCATCTCCGGCAAACTCCTGGCGCAGTCCACTATGGGCACCACTGTGTTCATGTGCTGCATGTTGATGTCCAGGCAGGCAGAGTTGTTCACACTGTTGCATTCGAAGCATTTTATAGCATCACCTACGAAACATAGAGTAACTTCCTTTTTGTTGTACAAACTTAATCTTAACTACCCGCGCCTTCGCACGCGTGTTTATCTATTCAGTAGTGCTAGAGAATAGAGATTATAAATTATTATCAAGTGAGAAATAAGGTGCTACTGATCAATTTTTTGTCCTTAAAAACGAAATGTGTTGTTCCACAAGGATCTATACTTTTCCCAATCTCCATTTTCTAAGTGCTTCTTCGGTGTAAAGCAGGCGTGTTATTATTTTCCCGCTGCCCAATAAAAATGTATTACATTTGTTACAAACTTCAGTGTAACATAAAAAGGAATCTATAAAGGAACAGATTAGGTATTTAAATAAACTATTGTTCCCCGATGTAAAGACCTAAGTTTATTAGTAGAATCCTTTCACGGTTCACTAAATGAGGTCGCCAGGGCGGCTGGGCCTGAGGTCAACGGTCATTAATTAGTCGTAGCACAGCGTAACAAGTACCTGCTACAATACACTACATGTTCTTTACTCATTTTCCATTATTACTTGTTTTTCGTGATTTTAGTAATCTCATTATTACGCTACAGGCCGTGACGAGTGTGATTTTCTTACGTCCATACCGAATGTTTCTAATGTTTGTCGTTTGATAGCTTCTTGCCAAATGTGTGGCAACTCGTAACCGCAGACACTAAACAAACCTCTGGTTTAGAGTGTCTGAATAATTATAAGATTAGATTATGTTTGAATAATAAAGAAAATACAAAATACCTAAAGCTGTATGTAATAATTATTTGATGTTTTCATCATAAAGGAAAAGGTATTACACATTCAACACAACATGCTCTATCCAGTCAGCCAGTCAGTTCAGGTTAAACACTAGTCTATGTCCGATTCAAATAGTTCAGCTTTCAAGATTTTCAAATAAGCAATTCAGATTTAGAGTAAGTTCACACTCTGTTTGAAGGGATAAATAATAACAGAAAAACTTAATAATATAATACTTACATGTGTTAGAAAACATGACGGGCAGCAGCACACATAATATCACATGATTTAAATTTAACGATGGCATTTTCAAGCGCCTTTTATTTTTCTACAGGCAACTTCCTGAGCGAACTACCTTTAAACTTTCAGGATAGTCCCTAATTTTCAAATCTCTTGAAACCTACTATTTGGTTTAAGTAATCAGGTGTTAAAACTTTTTTATTATTTTAAATTATTTTCTAAGCTCTGTTCTCAGTGTAAGGCCGTTGCCCGACTGCTATCCTGGTCATTGTATCTGGGCTTATAACGATCATCCAGAACAGCCATTGTGCTTACAACGGCTGTTCTGGACAAAGGGTTGAACTGGTGCAGTTCGGTTCTAATTACAGGTAGGGATTCTGCAGGATATGTTAATAAAGGACCTCGACTCGTGTCACAACTCACAATGGAAATGAGACACGTAGCCACGCACGGTCTACTCCAAATACTTACCTTATTGCGATCGGTAATTGTAGGTTCGGTAATAATGGGTTTTTGCGGGTATTTTTGATTGAAGCTGATTGATTTTATCAATTTGTGCAGAGTTTCAATCATTTGAACGGGCACTACCTAGATTTTTTTTTTTAAGAAGTTTTATGATACAAAATCAATTCATGACTTTGAACACATTCGACATGGTTGAGGCCGAGTCCACCCACGCTTAGATCTTGGATTTGGTGGATCAGCGCTGTCAAGATTTTTCCTGCCATATCACATACTGAGTTTTGGCGATTTCATCATCATCACCAACCCATATTAGATTACTGTGGCCATGGGCCTCCCCTATTGAGCGCCCCATCGCCCCTTTGCCATTTTATGTTAGGCCATTTCGTACTATTTTTCTCTGTTCTTTATTATTGTTGTATACATGAATAAATTATTGAATGAACACTTTATTGTACCTAGTAAAGAATACATAAATAAAAAACTCGTATCTAAAATAAAAATAAAGACAGTATAAAAGCTTGCCTTATCGCCGAGAGCGATTTCTTCCAGGTAACCTTGATGGTATATTGAGAAGAGAGAATAAACGCAGTTTTCATCAGGTAACTTGTTTTTTTTTTGTTTGTCCCTTCAGAGTGTGTTCAAGATCAATTGCCGTATGATTGCATAGTGAAAATCATCAAACTAAGAATTCCATCAGTTTACTTTTTTATCTTCTTAATCAGGTTCAAGGTGACCTGAAATCCGTGGCTCGCAACTTATGGCTGGTTGATATGAATGGATGATGTATTTTTGGGAGCTTATACATAGGTATTTCCCTACCATGAGTTTATGCGAATTTAAGTAGCGTATTTAGCGAATTTTCGGTCGTATTAACGTTTATTGCAGGCCAACCGCATTACCGGTAGGTACATATACCTCCCCAGCTAATAAATAGGTAAATCTTATTTCTTTTTAAGGTAGTAGATATTTCTTTTTATAAATTTTACTGGACAATCACACAGCATTATCTGAGAGCAGAGCTGTTATGGGTACTAGTTGACAAACATACATAATGGAATATATTACATAAATATATATTTTTTATTATACATAGAAAACAACCAGAACACCCTGAACAAATATTTGGAGATCGTACAAACATTTGTCCCGAGGCGGGCATCGAACCCGCAACCTCCTGCGTCGCAAGCAGACCTTCGCCCACCGCGCCACAGAGGTCTTCTATATTAAAGTAATATCGCATTGTATACTGAAAATGTGTCCATTGGAAACAAAAAGAATATATACATAAATATCACCTAATAACAAAGCACTTTCCCAAGTACCTGAAAGAGACATGAGATAGATGATTTTTGTGTTTCTTTGTAATGGGTGAACTTCAACTTACTGATTATCTTTATCTCAGATTCTTTTATCTGAGTTCAGTGATCTGAGTGAATCAGGGATTAGCCCGGCTACACGCTCAAACATTTGTGCATGCATGATTGCACAAACACAGTTTACGCAAGCAAGATGGAGCGTGTGGCCGGGCTTATCTTGCTTGCGCAAACTGCTTTGTGCAATCATGCATGCGCAAATGTTTGAGCGTGTAGCCGGTATATAATTTTATATACGTTTAATACAGGTACCTTCTAGCTACGGGCAGATCGCAGAATTATATCAAATTTTTTTATTTGTGGCAGATGATCATCGTTCATTAGTATGTAATACATTATTGTGGCATAATATTCATGTTCAGCAGTGGACGGATGAGGAACATAAACTGTGACCACTTCGTAAAGATTCTTCTGGATGTGACCATTTCTGGATTTACCCACTTCAATACTCAAAGATTTATTGTACACTAGCGACCCGCCCCGGCTTCGCACGGGTGCAATGCTGTTACTAAATTATACATTATAAACGGGAGGTTTTGTCTTGTGTCTTGAATCACTCTATCTATAAAAACCGCATCAAATTCCGTTACGTAGTTTTAAACATCTAAGCATACCTAGGATCAGACAGTGGGAAGCGACTTTGTTTTATCAATATTTAGTATAATTCTTTAGTAACTATATTAACCTGGACTTAGGAAGTTGGCGGTGGTAACAGTTCAACCCCGTGCCGTGAAAGCACGTTAAGCCGTTGGTCCTGCGCCTGACCTCTCTCGGGCCGTGTCAGTCTGCCATCCCATCGGATTATGAGAGTGAGGGAATAGAGAGTGCACCTTTGTTTGTGGACTGACTGAGGCACTATGTTGTCCTACGCACCAGGCTAGTCTCCGTTGCGACTGGTGGTCGTAGCCGAAGATTCCGCTAGCTAGGAGGAAATCATCATCAGCAAATACAATACTTACTTCATTGACATAATATATGTATGTACTTATGTATGTCGTACCTTCGGCCTGCATCCGCCCACACGCGCCCGTGTCTGTGAATTAACATCCTGTACGAGCTCAGGGGATACTGGAATTTGTCTTATCCGGTAGGTAGAGTTACAATTGGGAACCAAGAACGCGGCTTATCCGGTCTTGATAGCTCTTCAGCGATCAATTATTTATCTTTCAGTATAAACATTACACATATTTATACATAAATTACATTGTTTCGTCATTGTGGATGTTTTTATATATATAATAATTTTAGCACCAACGGAGCATAGACTCCAGAGAGTGTTAAACAAAATGCCTATGGCAATGGGTCAGAAGTTATTTAATAAACTCCCTGAATTTATGAAACTGGAGCAAAACGAGGGCCTCTTTAACTGATAGCTGAAGTTTAATTTATGTAGTTTTTATTGAATTTAATTTTAATTAGCAAAACGATGTGTATATTGTCAATATTATATAATCCACGGACTTATTTTATTTTTAAGTATTTAAGTTTGTGTTTTTTATAATGAATAAAATATGTTACCTTATCTGTTGTTAATTGTGCAGAGCATCAAGTTTTTCTTCTATCAAACAAGAGAGGAATATGAAAAATTCTGCTCATGGCTTCGCTTACGTCGCGTGGTCAGTGAATAAAACGTAGTACCTTATCAGGGATAAACTATGTTTTAAATCATCCCAATAGCATGTAATTATCCTTTTGCCCTCACTCCAACCAAAGATAATACGACTTTCACAGATACATCACCTTTCTTTATCAAAAAGTTTATTTTAATTTCAGCAATAACTGTAAAATTATTTTTCCCAGTAGTTTTCTGTACATTTCTGGCATAACATTTATACCTACTGAGCAATTTATTACGAAACATAAGTTTTATAACAATACGTTCCACCATCCTGTTGCAAAATGGGGTTGTCGTCGTGCCGGCTCGTTTTGTGCGTGACTGATTCCAATAGCTCACAACATACAGTTTTACGACTTGCCTTTCCTTGACTCGACGACGCGACGCGGCGACATATGGGTAGAATGGGTAAAGCTGTAAAGATATCTATTTCTTCACGAAACTTTATAAATTACTTTTTATTAGCTCCTTATATACATTACACAGCTTAGGAAAAAGAAATATACCTCTAAAACACATATTAGGTAAATTGACTGTCTCTTTATTACAAGCATCAATAGGTAAATATTCGAAGAATCAGAATCAGAATCATCGCACGCGTTGTTGCTATGGAAACGTTCAAAGGTTATTTATTTCAATCCAATGGGAACTGATTTGTAGGATAAAATTAGTCTATGTTTTTACTTCCAGGTCTTGAAATACAAAAATTCAGCCCCATCCACAGTAGTTTTTATTCAAATATCCAGTGATGCCACCTTGTTTCATTTCTATTTACATATCTTTTCTATCGTCTTGCGCTGTATCTGAGATCGTTTCTATCTACTCTACATGGTTCTGACTGAAAACCAGCGCTCTTTCACAAACTACCTTAGGTTTTTGTGTTAGAGCACCAAGCTGAATCAGGAGCTGATGTTAGACCTACGCACACGCGCTCGTCTTCTTGCTGAGTGGGCTACTTAGTACCTACTGATAGCTTGCATAAAAATCAGGCAACCCTGTTTGAGAGCGGGCATCTCGATTATGTAGAAAAATGGCGATATTTGGGAAGTATTGTTTATATTGTGATTTTTTTTTCGGTGAATTCATATATGATTATAAGCCTCTCTAAAGTGATATCCTGTTTTATTTCAGAAACACTAATACCTTAGCGATGATAAGCTTTTACTACTTATTGTTCATCTATGTATTTTCTTCGTCTCGTCTAGTAGATTCTAAGTAATCTTTTATTTAATTTTATTTATTCATTTATTTATACTGTTGATTCATATGTTACAATATGTTCTTAAATATTAATTTCTTAATTGGTTTGTATGTTGTGTTTTGTCTAATAATTTTCTTTCTCTTTTCTTCTTCCTAGTTTTTGCGTGAAGAGGTAACTAAATTCCAAGCTTTTGTGAAGAAAATTACAAGTAATAGGTACAAACTTGCAGCAACTAAAAAAACCACTTTGCCCAGCGTTGGTATTATAGAACGTACCCAGCATTTCCTACCTACACCTACCGTGATTGGTTCCAATTGGTGAACGCACAGCTTCCTGCACGCAACCTGGCCTCATCTCCCCTCTCCTGTAGGACGCACTGTCTATCTACACATACCTACAGGTCGCGTCATGGTTTAGCGCTGACCTTGATGCGCAGAAGTCGATTTTTGGATTTTTACACCGCTTTACACCTGCACAGAACCCCCTCCACTTTCGCTGAGCGCTATTAAACCGTGACGAGACGTGTACCTACCATCATCATCCACCACAGACTTCTTAGTTTCCAAAGTGCCAGCCCCACTACCTAGCACGGGGATTGTTCTCTACGGCAGAATCCTACTAATATTATAAATGTCAAAGTTTGTATGGATATTTGTTACTCTTTCACGCAAAAACTACTGAACCGATTAGGCTGATATTTGGTATGGGTATAGTTTGGGTTTTTATCCCGATAAAACGCGGGTGAAGGCGCGGGCAGCAGCTAGTAGATAATAATGACATCGTATCGCTATAGGTACATTGCGTACATAATTGAACTTGAAGGAATTAATTTCAAATAATTACGCATTCGATAACAAAGTGACATAATTTTCCTCTACTCTACCCTAGACATCAATCCCCGTGCTAGAGGGGGGCAAAAATGTATTAAAGATACTAAAATTGTGGCACAAGGACAGCACTACGGAGGTACATAAGTACATATTCTTTCCTATCAGTCCACACAAATGGGTTTGGGCAAGGGTAGGATTACTAGCTGTTCTCCGCGGTTTCACCCGCATTTAATTCGAATTTCACATTTCTAGGGGGATAAAAAGGCATTTTATCCAAAAAACAACCCATGGGAATTTGATCTTTTACCTGGACATGCTACATAGCCTATGCTACTATTCTCCATCATTTACTAAATCTATGCTATCTAGTCGATTTGTTGCTTTGGCATATACAGGCCTATCTAATCATCATCATCATCATCAGCCCGTATACGTCCACTGCTGAACAACTCCCCCAAACGACGCCACGAATAGCGGTCCTGAGCCGCCTCCATCCAACGACCTCCCTACCTATCTACTAGCTGTTTATTACCCGCGACTTCGTTCCCGTGACGTGGTATAAGAGATTGTCTACGTTATAATGCGAAAACAGAAAAATTTAAGATTCTTACCGTCACTGGTCCGTGGGTGAAATTAATTACCTAATATCTATAGCGACTAAAGATTTTCTTTGAAATCTGCTCCTAATGCTGCTCTAAAATTAGCTCCTCTTCCATTTCTTGTTCATTAATGCAGTCTCAATGCTCCTTTGTGCACTTATCTTAGATCAGGGTCATGAATTCAAAGATACATCAATGCAAGAGGCAAACATTGGTAAGTAATTGCAGGAAATTCCAAGATTGCTGTCCTGTAACTTGGTATTTTTGAAGTCAAATTGGAGCACAAAGTATTGCAGCGACCGTCTTAGTGACCGAACCTAACCTTGGTAGTTTTGTCA
The DNA here is from genome assembly GCA_947859395.1 of Eupithecia insigniata. Classification (NCBI taxonomy): domain Eukaryota; kingdom Metazoa; phylum Arthropoda; class Insecta; order Lepidoptera; family Geometridae; genus Eupithecia; species Eupithecia insigniata. The sequence continues at coordinate 2,124,542 of OX402011.1, read as the reverse complement.
AGCGGCCAGGAAACAATAAATTAAGCCCAATTGTGTATCAGGTGTCCAGTGAAATGCGACCTTTATTGGCGTAAACGGATTGGGCACAGCTTCTATCCCAACGTAACCAGTGCAAAGCTGAAATCAGCGTTGTATTACCATCCTATTTCGAAATCATCGCTCCCCGTATTTCCTATATCACAGTCAATTTGCCAGGTATTAGAGCAATTGGATAAATGGATGTACCAGTACGTACGTGGAAAATATTTAGTATCTGGTGTGTTACTCGTCGGCTAGCAGTAGTCGAGTCTCAGTGTTAGCCACGCGCGGCTCTCGGCGGGAAAAACCGGAGCAAACTAGAAATTCAAAATGGCTGTCTGGATCTTTTTGGCGGTAACGTGCAGTTTGCTTCACCAAGGTTCGTGCTTTGTGATTTTATTAGTTCGCTGGGTTGACTGAATGAATCCTTTCATGTTTTTGTGGCACTGGCTTGCTGCTATTATGCCGTGACACACCTTGTGATGAATTGGAGCTGTTTTGGGAATGATACAATGAGGACCTTGGTAATTTGTTCAAATGTAGGTAGAGGATTTGGTTAAATCAGGGTTAAATAAGTTTTTCCAAAGATCAAAGTACTTCATACCTGTGCCTTGATGATAACAAAATATTATAATTAACCCGACGATGATCATGGAACAACAAATGCTATCTAGCATTCGAGAAGACCTCTATTTTCCACTCTTGTCTTGTCTAATCGTCAGAAACCAAAAGCTCCCGAATACCTAGGTGGTCAGTGTTTTTCGGGTAAAAACAGATATATTTAAACAGCTGAAACTAAGAATTCTAACAAAATAAACAAGCTTTGTATACGGATCATTTTATTTACTTTAGAAACATTCCTAAGAACTCTCGTGACCCGATTTAGAATGCCTACCTTCTGCAGTATGTCCATAAAAAAGTAGGTAGGCACGTAGGGCTCATACACAAAGCATCCGTTTTACAGCATCCGTTTATTTTCCCGTGATGGTGTATGTAGTTGTTGGAGCGAGTTCACACACCTACCCCCCTAACGCATCGTCATACATTGCGTACATTATTGAAGATGAAGTAATGAATTTCAAATAATTTACGCATTCTATGACAAAGTGACGTAATTTTTCTCTATTCTACCCTAGACAACAATCCCCATGCTACAGGGACAGGGGAGCAAAAAGTAATCAGAGATACTAGCTAACTTATCATATATTATTATTCCGGATCCAGTAAACGACTTTTTCCAGTAGCTAAAAATCCGTCAATAATTCGCTAATTTAAAGCATTAGTTTAGGAGTGTTTTTTCACTGTGACACAGAAGCAGTGGCGGCGGGCGTAGCGTGGTGGGTCGGTTTTCTACCAAGCACTAAATAAAGTTAGGGATACAAAAGTGATACCGAAAAAGATAAATCGGCGAGCGGAGCGGAGCGAGCCCTGGGAAAAGAGTTTCCGACAGCTGAGATCTTTTTAAAGAACGAATAAATTTCGGGAGTGGTGTGGTGAGGCATGCTGAGCAAGACAATGAAGTTAATATAAAAAAGAACAATTAATTATACCTAAGTTTTTTGGCGATTAAGAGCAAAATATAACGAAAAAATAATACAGAATTACCGGCGAGCGAAGTGAGCCACGAAAATTTTATGATCTGGTTGTGAGTGTGAGTTGTCGTTGTCTTCCCTCGGAACTTGTACCCGGGACGGACCGCCCCGTTACGCTGCTAGGGCACAGCACAGACGTAACAAAAACCACAGATTAGGTAAAGTTACTTCGCCAAAACACTAAGGTTTTTGCTATTATAATGTGTAAGCCTCACACTGGGGCCTTATTTTTATTTGGGATCTTATAAAATTTCTTACTCATTGCTAATTTTATGAGTAAACTATTCAATTTATGAGTTACTTATCCTGTTTGTAAAATTTTGTCGATTGGTGATCCTTTCCCTGGGAGTGCAGTGAATAATAAATAATAAATAAATGTAAGCTGTGGGTTAGGTGATAATAATATAGCGTGTTTTAATAAACGATAAACCGACTTCAAATTCCCTTACTTTACACGCATTTTAAGTTTTGCGGGATAAATACTAATCCCCTGGGGATAAACATTTTATGGGATCCCTTCGGGATCATTTTCAATACAATAGTGAAAGAATTTTCAAAATCAGTCCGTAATTTGCCGAGATATAGCGCAAAATACATACAAAAAAAAAAAGAACATATAGATGCATTGAGAACCTCCTCCTTTAAAAAAGAAAGAGAGTGCTTTTCGTAGCAATGTCACCTAGGTGCTACGAAGACAACGGCTCTACGACGACCTCATTCTTAAACAATTAGCGAGATTATGTGAATATGTTATATTTGCCGTGTTAGACAGATTAGTGGTGCCTAGCTAGGTAATTAGTGTATCTACCAACTAAACGCGAAGTGATATACTGGATGGAATTGTATTCCATATAATAATGTCTTCTTATCTGAGATCCTCATAAATTCATAGCACTTACAATTAATAAATAAATAAATATAAATAATGCTGGACAATTCACACAGCATCATCTAGCCCCAAGCTAAGCAGAGCTTGTGTTATGGGTACTAGATAACTGATATACATAATACAATGTATTACATAGATAGATATATTTTATTATACATAGAAAAACGACCAGAACACCCTGAACTAATATTTGCAGATCGTAAAAACATTTGTCCCGAGGCGGGAATCGAACCCGCAACCTTCTGCGTCGCAGGCGGACCTTCACCCACCGCGCCACATCGGTCGTCAAATGTAATGACATCCAATATTGTGGTAGAGGCAAGCATTTATTTAAGACTTGAACATCGTTATCGTGATCCAAATAAATAAAACCCAGAAGCCTTGCTTATGTTGACTGTACAAAATTTTGTGGATGCCAGTGGGAATAATTTTTTGAATTGAATAATGGTGGTGGATGCGATTGGGAATACTTTTTGGATGCGGTGGGAAGGAGCTGTATTTGTACCCAAACGAGTCTCAAGTATAGAATAATTGTACTTGTTGTAAACTGGGGGGGGGTGAGTCTATTTGACGTTATTAATGAAACGTGATCTGACTTCTCATTTTTGTATTGTATGGGATTTGCGTAGGTCCACGTCCGCACGATGAGTTGCTTCGCCGTTACAGGGTACATGTACTTACTTTTATCTAAGCTAACTACCACATAAGCTAAAACTATGTAAATATATTATGTATGCAATTAATTAATAAATACAATACGATAGAGGCGCTGTAACAAATCCTATAGAAAAGGAGCCGTCACGATCACGTCTCGTTACCTACTAACGTCAGAACAGAAATAAATATGATTTAATTTATTTTTATTAGAAATAGAAACGTTTATTTGTAACTCAGACACACACAATTATAAAGAAATGAACATAAAAATGAAAACAGTTTGCTAGAGTCACAAAACGGTCCCTGTCTCAGAATGGGCTAGTTGTATTTGTGTACAACCAACGCTGGTCTTCCGACAGAGCCGTTTCGTGACGTTATTATATTCTTTGTTTGTATCCATCAAATAAAATCCGCTATTTGAGGCCCATGTCCAGCATTGGACGATGGGCTGATATGATGATCATGATCTTTATCGTGATCTTGGAAGAGGATCTGAATACGGATTGAAGATTCTATTGTTTTGGAACAACCTTAAAGTGTAACTATAGCACCTAACCTAGTGATTCTGGGTTATTCCCGCTCGTCCCCACGCGTCGTCTCCAGTGGGGATGGGGACCAACTCTGTGTTATCAAAATAATACCTTCAGGGGCAAGTGAGTCGATTGAAATATAATAGGAAAGGAAGTTTTTAAAATATATTTATTTGAAAATAGGGTTCCATGTTCTGTTAGCAAAAAACCTAAATTAAAAATGTTACCGTCTTTACGATCGAAACAGGCAACAATTTTAGGCTAACTAGCCTAAAACTGTTGCCTTTTTCGGACTTTACAGAGTTATTACGAGTAATATTTTTTTTTACAACAAATTAATATGAAAATTATTTATATTTATTTTTGTGATAGGATTTTTGGGTGGATTTTATATACTCGTAAGATTAAAATTAAAATGTTTATGTAGGTTTGGTGCCACCAGTAGAATCACCATTCTGGATAACTAAATCCTTACGAAGACTTTCCCGAAAGTGCACGAATAAATAAAATACACTCAGGGACAAATTTAGAGGAACGCAAAAATAAGGTAGAACGACAATATTTTCTTGTTCCCAAGTCTGTGATTTTTCTCAATGTTAAACGATACCGACAGACTAGATGATACGATACGGACAAGTTAGCAAGAGTAAAAACGGAGAGGGACGGCAGATTTATTGTAAGCAGTTTTCGCTTCGACTTGTTACGAGGTATGAAAAAAGGTACAGGAAGTTTGAAAAGTGTAAAAGTTGACTATAAGGATAAGAGTTATGGCAGCTGGTCTAGGGGCATACTTGCCGGCCAGAGGCCCATTGATCACCACAGATCATCGAGTTGCTCGGTCCAGCTTTGCTCGTTCGCATGTTAATTGGTATGATGATGATTGGGGAGAAGTACTCTTTACTAATGACTCCAGATTCTGTCAGAAGGCAGTTGATGGAAGGACCAAAGTATGTAGACGACCCAGAGAAAGATACGGTCAGTGTAACATTGTTGGAAGAGAGCCTTAAACTGGAGAGATTTGCCTCCATTTTTTGCGTTCCGCTAAATTTGTCCATGAGTGTAGTTGGCTTGAAATAAATATGCACCGAGTTATTTAACAAAGATTGCTGGGCCCTGACTGATTTATAATACTTTGTGTACTCACTATGACCCAGTTATACCTTTGTATGCATACATCATGTACGATTTATGTATAAACCGCACACTTACACCTTTCGCAAGCGGTGCATTTTTACTTACCTAAGCTTAAACAATTCAGTAGTCGTTCGACCGCGGTCCCGTGTATTCATATCATATCAATAAAATCTAGTTATCAGTTTAACTTCTGTATCAATTATCATCTTATCACTATCAACTAAAGGTGTAGGGTGGAAACCTTACACATCACTTATCAGGATGTTATGTATACATAAATAATCATAATAAATTATATGATAACTAGCTGTTCCCCGCGGTATCACCCACGTTAAATTCTAATTTATTATTTCTAGAGGGATAAAAAGGTATTTTCGCCGTAAATCTCCCATGGGAATATGATGTTTTACCAGGACAAAAAGTAGCCTATGTTACTTTCCATCCTTTGAACTAACTCTATGTTAAAAATCAGGTTGATTAGTTGCTTAACTAAGGCGAGAAAGAAGGACGAACAAACAAACACACTTTCGCATTTATAATATTACTTAGGATTATGTACATCAACGCTTAAAATCACTCCCCAGGGTTAGCAATAACCTGCTACCAATGCAACAGCCACAACGACAGCCGATGTCTGCTGGACAAGCTGCCAGACACTCTCCGCCTGCCTTGCGGACAGAAGGACACGATGTGCCGCAAGATCTCGCAAGTTGTGGAGTTCGAGATGAACGGAATGCCTCCAGATAGCCGTGTAATCCGCGGCTGTGGATGGGACGAGAGCAATTACAAGGTGAGTTGTATTGAAAAACCAGGATATTTTTTGTATACAATGGGGTTACAAAACCCATGGAATATTGTTGGAAAATATTTAACGACATTGTTATCATCGAAGCAAAGCACAGAAGCTCAAAACAATGTTTGGTTTTGAAAGCTTTCATTCATAATTTATTCACTCACATCATGTGATGATGTGAGTGATACGCAGAATTGGCCCCCTGGTCTTCGTGTCGCGCGATATCATTTCGTATTTTTGTAATGGGTAGGTATGGGCAGCAAAGTTTTGGTCGCGTGACGTCGTTCCTATGTGGTGCATTCGTTTGCCGGTATAAAAAAACCATATACCCAAGAGGTAGGTCGTACATTAATCACGTGAGGCTCGGGGGGCTTGGTAAAATCATGAAATATCACAAAGGGAAGGGAGATGTAGTTAAATATCACGTGTATTCATTTTTTCGTTGACGCGTGGATTCTAAGGCGGGCAGACATACTTTTTTTATCACGGTACTTAATATTCCAGGATTAAATTAGATTATATCCGTATTAGAGACAATATTCTGATAATTTTATTATAATTTCTATCTACAAATATATACGCGGGATTTTGGGCGGTAGTCTAAAACCTCACCACGTATAACCAGGTGGATGTTATTTAGAAAACTTTTTAATTAAAAAGTTGTTAAAAACATCACGTAGTAAACGACCACGACCAAGTAAAATTCCCGTATTGAGTAAAATTCTGTTACAGGGTCGCTGCTACCAGCGCTCCGGCTTCGGAGGCAGACAGGAGGTCTGCTCCTGCACAGAAGATGGCTGCAACTCCGCCACGATCCCTGTGGCGGCCACTGCCTTGATGCTGATGACATTTGCACTCTTACGGTTTTATTAGAACTACGAGTAGTTCTAGATTTACCTAGGTATTGCACCGATACCAGAGCAATTGTTACAACTCTTTAAAATAAATCAGTCAAAATTAAACTCAAAATGGCTGACGACGCCATTTGTAAATCTGATCGCCATTTTGAATATGCAGCGTTTTAGTTGATTTCTGCTGGGTTATTAGATTATTGAAGGTATTTACTGAATTATCAAACAAAATACTTAGATTTGATTCCTCATAAAGAAGGTATCTAATGCAACGTGATGACATGTGTAGGTAGTATCTAGCAAAGTTTTACAAATGAACTGCCAATGTATGAAAAAATATTAAATTGTGCACCTGCCTCCTATTTTTATATAGGTAGGAGATAAAGCACCTTTGAAAATAAAGGGTTCAGGGAAAGATAACTGTCTGATATTTGAGTTTTGCTTAATTTTCTCAAAATATTTTCACCCTGACCCTGATCTTTCTTACCCTTCACATGTATTGTGTACCTATTTATGTAGCCTACCGCAGTCATGACATCTGTGTGAAAATTGTGATAGTTCACGCTACCGTTACCTTGGCTTCTACGCGGTCGTTAATTTGTGGACTACTTTCAATTGACTAAGCACTAGAGTAGGAATGTTATATAAATAGTCTTTGATGGTCCACAAAATAGTTGACTGTAGAACTTACACTGTTCAATGTATTAAAATAAAGATTTTAAATCTTTTGATTTTTATTTACCTATACATATGTCTAAAGTACCTGCAGTATGGATAGGTACCTTCTTTAAACGCTCCCTCACTTTGGTCTCCTGAATCAGTTTTGTGGTATGATGTGCCAATAAGTGACCAGATGAGGTAATTGTTTAAATGATAAATCAGATAATAAATTACCAAAGATACAGTTTTATTAAGGTACCTATATCTATTTCATAATAAAAGCCTTCTCATTCATTTCGATGATGGCGACCTTCTGGTCGCCATCCTTAATCACGATCACGAGAGGTTACGGATTCTCCTTTCTATCATTAGTCCCATACTTTATTACTCAGTAGATAAAGATACAGTCAACTGCAAAAACAGCCGATCAAGGTGACCTTGATCAGCTATTTTCTTTTTTTTACGGGTTTATGTGGCACATATTCATATCTACGAGTTTTTGACAAAAGCATTTTTTTATATTATTAATATTGTGACGCGTATGTGCTTTTTAATCAAAGTCAAAGTCAAAAAATACATCAATAATTTTCGTAAAACCCCCGACTAAGTGGAATTGATAAAACAGCAACTATAATTATGTAATCAAATTAAACTGTTTTTCATATGTTTTTCATCTACCTATAATTACAAAAAAAAAAGTCGGTCGGGGGCAGCCTGAAATTAACTGAATATAGAAAATAATCAGACTCTCCGTTCCGTCGCGAGTAAAAATTTTTTATAGCGTACACAGCAATTTACGGTGCAGACTGTCCCTACTATCTCATTGTCTCTAAGAATTCCGGGAAAGGATTCTTACAGCATTCAAATCCTTCTATATTCTTCTTGGTAGACCAAACTGTAGATCCCTAAGCCGGTTAAATCATTACAATACCGGTATCAATCAAACTCATCGTACACTTCCGTTCATACAACAAGAGGTCTGACTCCTAGGCCGTCTGTCAGGTAGTTGTGAACTGTTGGCCAAGTGGACTGTTGGTCTTACAGAATCTTTTGGTCAAAATACGTTTAAAATGCTTGTGTTTGGACTTCTGTTACTTGTCGGGTCATTCGATTATGGTAAGTGGTATAGATCAATCGTGGGGTACCGAGGCTCGGGTTTTCAAAAAAATATTTGAGCGTCTGGTCGAAGCGATGCTTGACCGGAGACACAGGTAATGTTACCCCGAGAGCTGGTGAGTATCTGTCGCAGCGCATTAGCATTGCCATACAGCGAGGCAATGCAGCCAGCGTCTGGGGGACAAAAATAAAATGGTTCAAGTACAGTCTGAATTATAGATGTTATAAAATAAAATACTGTATCTTTTACTTAATGCTTTTATTGTATTTTTCAGAATGTAATGACACAAAAAAGTTGCTTAAAGCTAGTTCCTCTTTTTGAATAATATATATGTATAGACTTTCTCTTCATAATTCGTTTCAACAATTGTCTGCTATATTTTCTCTTCTTCATTAGTTTTATTAATCAGTCTGCTATACTTTGGTCTTCTTCATCAGTTTCAGCCAGAGTATCTTTTTTTTTGTCATGTATCAATTGCAAATATTCTTGTGAGTAGCATTTAGGAAATATTTATTTGTCGACTAACTTTTTGAGGCCTTTATATTTTTGTATTGCAAGTTGCAATACAAAAATACAAAAATATATTGCAATTTGCAACAGGGAGTTTAGTTGAATACAAATTAATCTTTGGTTGAGTATTGTTCAAAGCACACAAAGGTACTGAAGTAGTCTCAGCATCTGAGAGCATAGAATTTTTTATGAACATAATATCGGGGTTTGTCTGTTATGTTGCAATGCATAACTTGGATATTTGAATTTTTTTGTTTTTTTAAAAGTTTTGCTCAGAATATCGTCAAATCCCAAAAAGTCTTTGCCCACCAAAATAGATACGATTTGCAGATAGTACATATACTAATAAGTTTTGTGTTGAAAAAATATTTTTCAATACTAGCTTTCACTGGATAAAGATGAGCTAATTCAAATGAGGCCAAAAACGGATGATCTAGTGTAATTTGCTGAGGAGTTGTGCTCAACAGACTCTGACTTTATCATCAGATCAGCTCACCTCACCTCACCTCAACAGCCTATAACGGTCCACTGCTGGACGCAGGCCTCCCCCTGATAAGCGCTTAAATTTATCTCATGGGGGTAATGCCCATAATCCCCACGCTGGGCATTCGGATTGGGGATCGCAGTTTAGTGGTAGAATTGTTTTACAGGTTGCGCTGCTGCCCGCTCCCCGGTGGGTATCCCTTAGTCGCCACTTACGACACCCGCGAGAAGAGGACCCTATACACGGATGATCTATTGTAATTTACTGTGGATTTCTGCTGAACAGACCCCTGATTCCATCATCAGATCAGCTCGCTGTTATCATAATATTACGGGTAAAGATGGACTTATTTAAATGAGCACGAACACGGATGATCTACTGTAATTTGCTGAGGAGTTCTGATGAACAGACACCTGATTCCTTCATCAGATCAGCTCACTGTTATCATAATATTACGGGTAAAGATGGACTTATTTAAATGAGCACAAACACGGATGATGTACTGTAATTTACTGAGGAGTTCTGATGAACAGACCCTGATCCCATCATCAGATCAGCTCGTTGTTACCATAATATTGCATTGTCACCGAGATGTTACCGTAGGTGATTTGACTTTGTTTACTTATTAGCTAGATACTATCCTAGCATTTATACCATAGTAGGTACCTAGTATGCTAAAATAAACAAACTTTCAATGAAGGCTCATTTAACTAAAAATAGGTTAAATTTTAATATATAAGTACACAACTAAACTCTTGAGGATTTATTTTATTTTTAAACACGAAACCAGCACGTAAACAAACTTTTTAAAAGAATATTATAGTCAATAACAAACACGTTTTCTATTATTCAGCGCTTACGTATTTCTGCCGCGCGGTTGGATTGTCGTACTCAAGGAACACGTCGTCGTGGGAGAATGCAGTGTGTCTGGCTAGAATAGCGTAAATGATAACTTTACACAAAATAAGTTATACTCTATTCCTATGTTGTAAGTAAGATTTTCGCTATTATATGAAATGTAGTAACTGTTCGATAAACATACACCAGTCCTGAGCATATTGATGTATCTTTGGTAACGTAAAACTTTTGAGGCGGCTGAAATGCTGTATCTCTTTTAAATCAATGTCCGTAATATAAAAATAATGTCGTAACTATTTTGTATACTGGACGTATTGTAAAAGTTGCGATTTTTTCTATATTTACAGCAATTTGTCGTGTGAGTAGTATAAAAACTTGGAAAAAATCAAGGGCGTATAATAAAACTTTTTCATCGTAGAAAGACGAGACATAGACCATTCGACGCGGCTTTTTTTGCCTATCAACAATAAAGTTATAAGTCATTTAGGCCAATTTTTGAGATACGACATTTCCGCTTTCTGCCGTCGATATAGTTATTGAAACTTAGTATTTCTGTTATTGTACTTATTGTATTGAGTACCTACAATTTATTTTGTAGGTATATTTTATTTTGAGATGTTCCCCTCTGTTTCACCCGCGTTAAATTCGAATTTCACATTTCTAGGGGGATAAAAAGTTCTTTTTTCCCGTAAATCTCCCATGGGAATTTGATTTATACCAGGACAAAAAGTCTATGTTACTCTGTACATATCCTTTTAACTAAATTTATGGCAAAAATCAAGTCGATTGGGGCTTGAAGGAAGGCCAAACAAACAAACACACTTTGGCATTTCTAATATTAGTTAGGATTAGGTAGGATTGTTGCTCGTGGCTTTGCTTGTAATTTTGTTATATTTTATTAGAAACGGTAAAGCGTTTGACCGTCGATCACAGTTGAGAAAGTGAAAATGAGGCTTAAGATGGAACACGCATTTCCCAAAAGGAACTTATTCACTCGGGAATTGAAGACTCCAAGATTGTACTCTACCGGAAAAACAGACGCAAGAAGTACGTTCCACGCTTTAGTGCTCATATACACAAGCGGCAAAGTGCCAACGGCAGAGGTAACTGTATATACTGTATATCTATCTATAGTACTGTATATCGACAGCAGCCGTCGACACCTGTCGACGGCTGCCGTCAACTGTCGACGGCTGGCTGCCGCCGACCGGTGTCGATGACAGCCGTCTACGCATGGACGGCAACCGTCGACAGTCGACGGCTGGCATCAATTGTCGACGGCCGTGCCGCTCGTTTATAATATGAGCACTTACCGGAACTTATACAGAAAGTATAGAGCGCAAAAAAATTTGGTTTGGCACTGTGGTATGTCGACCAGGTATGGGTGGTATTTATCAGTGCGTCTGCTTGACCTTATCCCTATAAGGTCATGTAAATCCTGGATACCATCACCAAAGTGGTACTTGTACAATATCGATATAATGGAATTGTACTGACCATTTCACAAGCTCTTCTTAGTAACTTCGGGGCTAGATGCGGCTCTGTGAAATGTTTGGAAATATGTACCTATTTATTTTATGTACATACTTATTCACAAAAGTTTTCTTATATTTGTAGCTGATAGATACGTTAAAGTATAGGGTATGCTCTATATTATCACTATAATCTCCAGAAAAGAAAGAAAGTCCCTACATAGTGCCTTGAGAAAGTAACTAAAAAGCGAAATGTTAACTTGTTTGAAGATATGAAAAGGAACCTGTTTTACCGGTGACTTTATAAACCTTTTGATTTCTTCTTGCAAGCAAGTTAGATAGATAGAAAATGCTTTATTGCACACTTATCAAAACAGTTTACAAACAATTTGAACCAAAAAAGAAATGTGACAATTGGCGGTCTTATCGCTCACGAGCGATCTCTACCAGACAACCTTATTAGTTAGTTGATTTTATGATATTTTCTATTTATTTTATTGCATCATTGTGAACATTTTTAGGTCTAACATCTAGGTTATGTATAAGAGACACAATGGTACCCAACTACCCAAGCAGGGCATGACAATAGGAATTTTCTAGAAACTCGGTCCGCTTCCACTCTCACCTATTGAGAGTGGACCAGGTTAAAGAAAATAACAATTAAAAATACAAACAAATTAGAACTAGTATTTACAATTGAAAAGATTGAGCTAACTGCAGACTGTTGCAAACAATCTACAGGTAGTTCAACGGGTCCAGGTCAATACCAGTCGGAAGCGTTAAATTATCTGAGCGCCTGGTCGAAGCAACGTGTGACCCGAGAGCTGGTGAATATCTGGCGCAGCGCATTAGCATTGCTATACAGCGTGCAGCGGGGCAATGCAGCCAGCGTTTTGGGGATGCTTCCGACAAAAAACTAAAATAATTTAAGTTTTTGGGTGATATTGTAACGTAGTAAAATAGTAAGTGGCGTACCTGGCCGTGGAGGTCTCGGCGTCAGAATCGGACCCTACAACTCAGCCCGTGGATGTCGTAAGAGCCGACTAAGGGAACCTGTCAGAGGAAGGGCAGCAGTTTTCTTCTGTATTTCTAATACCTCCACTGAGATCACCAATCCGTTTAGCAAGCGTGGTGATATCATTTATCTAACTACAAACGGGGAGATGAGGTACTGGCTTCTCTAAAATGGAAGGCTCAAAGTATGTGCAACTAGGTCCACCTGCCTCAGTCCTTGTCATGTCCTCGTGTTAGTTCACCAGATGTACAAAAAAATCCAGAACAAAAAACAATGCCCATGGCATCACTTTTCACGCGTGAGTGAGTACACCTACATCAAGACTTAAAATTTTCTAATTATTCTACTAACAAATTTCGCCATTTGCCTCGCCACTGCCATGGATAGAAATATATGATACATTCGTGCGTAAAAAGAGATAGCAATACATGTCTTGTTGCGAGTCGCCGCCGCGCCGGCACGCGTAGCTTATTGTTGACTCGGTCGCACTTCGGTCTAGGTACGCCTTTCCATCTTTGTTGTTCATTAGGTAGGTAGGTACATATATTGCACAAGATTAGAAATAGCGTGTGGTTGCGTTTACTTGTAACAAAAGAGAGGCCATTTTTTGAGTTAGCGCTGGGAGATCGTGCCCCGTCTCCCGAATTTTAATTAAATCAATGGGTGATATGGAAAACTTCGCCCCCTTGTTTAGGGGAAGCATGTTCAGAAGTAAAGGTATGTGAGCTGATGAGATAAGTGTTATACCATCATAGCAGAGCAATATCTCAGCAGGCAGTAAAGTAATGAATGCCCTCTACGATGACCCTGGGTCCTTAGACACAAGCAGATGAAAATTAACCGGTAACTAAACCATTCAAACAGATCCTAAACGTAAATAATCTATACGTACAAAAAGGCACATTTTCGTTAAGATTAATAAAAATAAACTGAGCAACATCTAGGCCCAAATTGGACTTTACGTTCGGGTTTAGATTATAAGATAGAGTACTAGTTTCTGTTTTTATGCCTGTCCTTAGGAACCTCAATAATGTGCTACGAATGCAACAGCGCCACCAACTCCCAGTGCGGAGCGGGTGTCCTACCACCGAACCTGAGGAGGAACTGTTCAGAACACGACCGGGGGGTCACCCACACCCTGTGCCGGAAGATCGTCCAGCAAGTGGACTACGGGATTAATGGGAAGCTACCTGAGAGCCGCATCATCAGAAGCTGCGGTTGGGATGAATCTAAATACAAGGTTAAATACAGGGCTTTGATCTAGACTTCTAGAGAAACTGCTAGACTCAGAATATCCGGGTAAAAATAATCAAGGGCCTTTATACAAACAAGGTGGTTTTCAAAGGAAAATTTCGTATCCAAGTACAATTGTTCTGAGATTTACAGAAAAGTCTAAACAGTAATCTTTTCATTCGTTAAGTCTCGTTTTTAAAACGGTCTTTAAAAAAGAAGGATCCCTTTATTATTGTAAGATTACGTTTCGTACCCTATTTTCTTCTGCAACCTTAGACCCACAGAGTAAAAACATTATAATTCTATGCTTAGACCATTTAAAAATTAAAAACGCAGCCCCCGGCCATCTCCGCGCTCCAAGTTTCAATAGACTAGCGGGTGGAGTTGATAGAGACCCTATGCTTAGGCTGAAACTGTGAAAATCTAGATGAATGACAAAACCATTTTTCAGGGAAAATGCTACACGAGGGCGGGCTACGGCGGTCGCCAGGAGGTTTGTTCATGCACCAGCGATTTCTGTAACGGAAGTCACCACTTGACCAGTAGAGGAATAGTAGCGGCTACTGCGCTGATGTATACAGCCTCTAAGATATGTTTATAGTAGGCGCCACTAGTGGCTAAGCTTTGATAGTCAGAAGCAAGAGAGAAAAGTTTGGAATAAACAATTTTCAAGGTTTTAGAGTTTATTTGACAGAATGTAGTTTGCACTAGGCATGGAACATATCACAAATAGCATGTGATTTATCATATGATTTGCATTATCATATATCGCATATGCTACCTTTCTTCATGTAGCATGTGAAAAATCACACTTAATGAAATCGCATCGTTCGTAAATAATACGGAAATCATCGTAATAACATCGACGTAGAGCGAGTGGGTATGACGACGAATCATGCTAGAACGGGCGTGTTAGAAAGAACAACCATATTTTGCTGATTCGTTGCCGCTAGGTATAATGTCAAAATGTGTACGAGTAAGAAGAGCGCAGCGCTACCTGTAGGAGCGACATTGATGATAATTTATCACGTTCTGTATGCTAAGAATGAAGTATGAATTATAATTCATACTTAATTTTTAGCATACGGAACGTATGACGGCTAGGGTAATCTTAGGTATGAAAAATCATTTGCCAGTGAAATATCACATGTGAAATCATTGTGATTTTTTTTTATAATATCATTGAATGATAATGATTTAAAAGTAGCAATTATTTCCATGCCTAGTTTGCACCGGTAGGTTATTAAAAGTAAGGTACCTATTAAATAACTGAACTTATTAATTTTGTATGAATAGCTTGGTATTTCTATTAAATGATAATAATATAGGGTTAGGTAAAGATTAAGGTAGCAGATATAAAAACTGTATAGAGCAGTTATATTAAACCGCTTTCCTACCATAGATCATATTATTTTGAAAAACGTCAGAAAATAACAAATGAAGCAAATCATATGGTTCATTTCAATTATTGGCAAGTCACACATCATCCGGTTCTCATTGAAACTAGTAAAAATAGAGTATAATGATAAAAAAGAACTAAAAGACTGAATATTTAGGGAATAAGGTAGCTATTGTTGTCTAAATCGAATGCACAGTTCCATTTATACGTAAGCATAAGACAGTAAAATATTTTTGACAATCGACTTGCTAGGCGATAGATTTTAGAATGAATTAGAAGAATCACCCCCTGGCGCAGGATACGTGCTGAAACAACTCGGTGAGTAAGAAAAATATAATAATACTTCCTGCATATTTGTCATTGTAAGCTATATAAATACATTAAAAACATCTACGCCAAGACAGCGACAAGTACAGTGGCCTTCTCGTCATGTCCACGAAAGGCGACTGCGCCGAAAAATGCGAAAACCGGCATTTTCCCGGGTTTCATCTTCCGATCGACACCAACTAGATTTGGTAGATTTTTTGAAGAAGTCATCACGTCACTTACCAAAAGGATTTTCACAGTGGAGTCAAAAACCGTTAAAATTATTGATACTCGAATCGGGGAACGTAAACGCCAAGATCCGACAAAAGCACAAGCGCGTTGAAATCTTTTGAACTAAAAAGATAACGATTATTTGCAGTAGGTACCGGAAAGGGTAATATTTTTTTACAGAAAAACATAGCGCCATATTTAACATTTTTCTGACCTTTAGAAAATCACATTACCCGATATAAAATCAAATAAAGGTTACAATTCCAGACATTGCAGATTCTCAAGATGTTTTTCCCGGACAAAAGCGAAAATTTTACAAATATTTCATCATCTAAAACTGAAGCTCTTCTCAGATTCAAATGCCTGCTAATCAACCCAAAATTTTCGTAATCTATCAGCACCGGAAGAATACTATTGAAATAAAGCCGTAATTTTATGGTTCCATATCAGTAATTTGGTGGTTTCAGGTACCAGCCTGATGCAAGAGTATGGAAGCGGGGCGAACAAGCAGGGGGAGTACCGAGAGGGAGAAAGACATGATTATCAAACGCAGTACTTGATGCAAAAAAGCTATGGTAAGAAACTAGCACAGCTTCTCTTTGATCTGGTATGAAAGCTTGACAACAATTCCATCTACATCTACTGAGATGCTGACACGCAGCTGTCACGCAAGCCCAACTGCTTGAAGGCAACTTCAAAGCTGGTAGAAGCCTGGTAAGGCAGGGGGATGGTGCACAGCACAAAACACTCCCATGTATGATGTCAGTGAAGATTGCAGTTCCCCGAGTCCCAATATCAGTAGGTATGTACATAGAATTAGAATTGTATTTCGCAGGCATTATTATTTGGCAAAGGCGGCCAGAATCTATCTTACAGTACAGATCTACCGCTGAACTGCAATCCCCAATCCGCATGCCCACCGTGGGGATTTTGATTTATGGGGATTATGGTTTAGTTGCTTATCAGGAGAGGCCTGTGTCTGGTTTAGGCTGTTAATGATGATGACTTAAAGTAGCATGGATCACACATGGGTTGGAATAAGAGTCTGAAATCGGGAATCCGAATTATGACCAAATCTGCTGATCAAGGAAAAAAATTTAAAACCTACTGCATACACAGCGTCACCTCCAATTCTATCAATGTTGGTTATTACTTTACTTTCTTCTGCAAATTGATAAAATACCGAGAATTACCTACTTAATACTACGGTTGTGAACTTTTCCAAATTGCGTCAATAGCGGCAACATCAAAGAGTCCTGATTACGTATTTATAGCATCTTAGATATTCAAGTACGGAAGAATCAGATCGTAAACCGAACATGGAATTTTATCATTATCTACTTTATGGCTGACTCATGTCAGTAAACTATACTTTGTTTACACTTGCTTGTAGCTTTGACTGATAATTTCAAACTAAATGAAGCAATACAGGTTTAGGCTAATTGAGGAATGCCTTTAACCAGCAGTGGTTATAAATCGGCTGAAATGATGATAAAGTATTTTCTACAGGATGCTCAAGCAAAGAAACATCTGACCAAAACATCGCGACGTACTGCCGCGTCGCCACCGGAATCTACGAGGCCACCTCCTCCAACCAGCAGTACCAGAATCCGAGGTAAAACTATCCGATACGCGGCTTCTCTATATCCGCATCAATAGAGATTAAAGAGCCGTATTTTCAGGTACAATAACACGTCGGCGCCCACGTTCAGCTCTCCGCCCAACTCGCCGCTAGTGGGCTTGGTGTTCGACCCCTCCTCGCCCAACTACAGCGGCCCAGGCATGATTGGCGACCGCAACGAGCGCCGCCCACAGAGCTGGTCCAGCCAAGAACCCATTGGTACCGGAGCCAAGAAGAAAATAGTCAAAAGTCAGGAGAAGCGCAACAATTACGCTGAACCTCGATACCAAGATAAATACAAAGACGATGGTGACAGGAAAAAAGATAGAAACCTGACATCCGAGTCTACGTCCAGCTTGGACTTCTTTGCAGAAGGAGAGAGAATGGTCTCGGAACTGTGTAACATTCCGGACCCAAGAACTGAATCGAATAAGCAAAATCAAAAAAGTACGAACCAAGATGAAGATAAAAACAAACCTTCTACCTCCAACACTGCCGAAATCCTGTTGAACATCCTCGATAAAATCGTAATCCATGATCAGATCCCCAATCAAATCGTTCAATTGGCTATAGAAGCCTGCACTGATGCAGAGAATATAGCGATTGCGCACCACAACAGACCTTGCTTTAAAAATATACACTCTATCTGCGCGAAAACCAGATCCAACGTCCAGAAACCGGACAGCGCCGTTGCCAATCTACACTCCCAGGGCATTCCGTGGGTCATCAAGAACTTTATATTTTCCTTCGTTAGAATTTTAGATGGATGGAAAGGTGTCAAAGAATTACTTAGTGAAAAACACGACACATTTTCTCGAATTGAAAACAAATATTATAGCCCCAACATCAGAGAATGCTTTGTGCAGTGGCAAGCCGTTACCAAGGAGATGTTGACGCATATTTACAAAACTTTCAAATGTCTCGATCACGGATTTACCATGGAACAAAAGAGTTTCACGCATAATTATTACGCTACAAATTCTGCAGCTCCGCGGCACCAAGGCCAGAATAAGTTTCAGACGGCAAAGCCGCACGTGAGCACTCCACGGCCCGTGAACGCCTCCCCGCAGCCATTCAACGCCGTGCAGCCGCCGTGGCTTCAGAACCAAACCCCGTCCGCTTCGCACAACTTTAACGAAGTGCCTTGGCCAGTCCGATCGGGTGTAGCCTACAAGAAATTCCCGGTAGTGCCACCATCTAACTCACACAACTTCTATCCCCTGAGCGAGCAGAATGATCTAGACGCCTATCAGAAGCCTCACTATAAATGTGACCCGTGCTCCGTCCGCGAGGCTAAGCCTCGGCAGTCCTGGACCATAACCAACGTGCCTGACTTCCGAGCTCTCGAGAATATGTGCCATGCCGACCAGAGAGAACTGTACACTCAGCTTAAGCACAAGATGGATGCAGAACTTGGCAAGGCACCTGGTCAGCCAATAATGGGAAATATGCCGTGCGATCTACTGCAGCGCAGAGACATGGAGCTCAAAGCTAAGATGATTCCTCTGAGCCACGTCGAGAAGAGCTTGATTCCAAGTATGGCGACGACGGCGGAGATGCGCGGCTACGTGCAAAAGAACAACAGCTGCGGCGACACTAAGGAAGAGGCTGATTTTTTTGCGGCGTGGGGTCAGATGGTCCAAAAAGAACCTGAATTTATAGCTCATCACGGTCACAACGTACCGATTCCATCGAATGTTGTGATCACGAATAATATATCTGGCCCCGTACAATTTATTGACGCTGAAAATGATGAGTACCATGAAATGTCTAAAGTTTATATGAAACCTGGAAGTTACAAAGTTCCGATCAAACCTTCCGATCCTATTACACCATTTGTCCAGGGCGCTTCTCCCGACGTGTCATATGACGGTGTAGTAGCGGACGAGTTGAAAATTAAGGCCCCGTTCCCAGCAGTAACCTTAGCGCCGCAGCCCAAGTACAACCTGGAGTCGTGGCCCTGCTTGGTGCCGCGGCGAAATGATGAGCCATTTATCGAAGATCCCAAAGAGATGCCGCCTAGACAATCCTTTCCATGTTTAGACATGAGACCCATTGACACTTTCGATCTCTTTAGCGCATTGACATCAGATCGTGCTTGGGAGGCTGCAAAGCAGTCTGCTCCTAAATTGCTTGACTTCCTCCATGATGGATCCAAATCTGACACAGCGCGCTTGTACGATGCTCTGGGACTGAACACATCTGACAAACTAGAAGATTTTAAGAATATGAAACTTGGAATGGAAACTAATGAATGGCCCAGTGGGTTGTCTGCAAACAACTTATTATCTAAAGATTTAACCAGTTTCTGGAATCAATCAATGAACAAAGACGATTTTATGCCTAAAGAGCAATCTGTTTTCTCTGAAGATCAACCGAGACATGACTCTGAATCTAAATCTGTTGATGACGATCCAATAGAACCACAAGAATCCAAAACTGAGGATGTAAAGGAAACTCGATGTCCCAACTACGATCATTCTGGGAACTACGTGAGAGATGAAAACCAGAAGAAAAGTAATAAATCCAATGTGACTGCCTCGGGGATGTGGTACCATCCTAAGAAGAAGAAGCCACTCCAGAGCAATACCGTAAAGAAGTTTGAAAACATAATCAGCAATTTGTCTCAAACTAATGAAGCTACTTTTATTCAGCATGATATGGATATCCGAGTGGTAAGGACTCACAATTTTTACACTTACTGTTTTTAATTTTTACACTACTGAACATGCAAGCGATTACATTTGTACATATCCAACTATCGTCATTTCAATTTTTTTATATTATATTAAAAATTAAAAGAGAACAGAGCGTGTGAATCCTCGAATATAACCTAGTCTATAAGAGTCTATTTGTCTTGTAGTATCATCATCTATTTCATCTCTGCTTCGGGGGAATATTTTTTCTTCTCTTAATTCTGGATTTTGGTTTCAGGCTCCAAGATTTTACGAAGTTGTAAAGTATCCCATGTGCTTGCATGACATTTTAACTAAATTGAAAAATTCGTCCTACAATGAGCATGAACAAGTTGTACAAGACTTTCGGCGCATTTTCAACAATGTCAGACTTTACCTCAAGGTAAATTTTTTTTTTTTATTGAATCTATAGAATGATAATGGAACGAGTGCTGAGATGATGGACTGTAGAAGTGTGTGGAAGAAGAAAACGTTTGTGGCCGATCCCCATAAGTGGGATAAGGGCAATGAAGTCATGATGTTAAAATTATATCTTACTAAAATTATAAAAGTCAAAGTTTGTAAGTATGGATGTTTGTTTGTCTTTCACGCAAAAACTACTTAACTAATTGGGCTGAAATTTGGTATGGGTATAATTTGGGACCTGGAATATTTTTTTATTTTTGTTCCCGATAAATGCGAGCTAGGCGCGGCCAGCTAGTAAAAAAATATAAGTAAATACATGATAATGCTGGACCATCCCCACACAGCAATTCTCAGCACCATCCAGCAACAAAACTAACCAGAGCTTTTGCTAAGGGTACTAGAAACTTAATACATAAATTACAAATCGTATTTAATTCATATGATGTAAGAGTAAAATAAGGAAAGTGTATTTATACGAAATATATTTGTTAATATTAGAAAGATATTTTAAAATGTTGTTTTTGCTTTACTTTCAGAGCTATCCCGATCAAGCCATGAAACGGAATGTAAATAAAGCGGCCAATGAATTTGAAAAACTGTTGAATGAAGAATTTCAGAACAAAAGTGAATGCAAAGGTAAACCACAGGATACAAGTGAGTTGCATGACAAGAAAGATGGAAAAGATGACACTAAAGGTGCGGACTCTAAACATGACGAAACAACTAAAAAGGATTAACTTGAAACTACTATTGTTCTTGTCAATGAATTATTTCATTAGGCATTTCGCGAATTTTTAAACAATAACCTATAGAGACGTTATTTTACCATTTAAATTTTTCTAGTAGTATTTTATTTTCTTTTTGTATTTGTCTTTTACTAATTACATCGAATAAGACTAAAAATCAGTACCTATCCTAGTTAAATAATAATGTCCCTAATAATATCCCAAAATAGGTTAAAATCTATATTCTAGTCAAAGTTATTTTCACGCAAATGTCAGTGAACTCATCGGATCTAGTAATATATAAGATGTACAATTTGTATGCTTTGTTTAAGTGCTTGCCAATTAACATTTACTTCGAAAGCTTCCAGAGGAGAAGCGCTTTTACTTGTATCTTCTTTCTTTCATGATTAGTTTTAATTTGCTTACGTAACATTTTCATTTCTCCTTGATATTTCATTATCTATCTATATATACTGTTGATTTTGTGTGCAGAAAAACAAATTTATGTTTTGAAGCGACGCTAAAATATGTCGAGACTTGTCCCGAGCGAGTCCAAGTTAAAATATCAGTCAACTTTGACGTATAAACTCAAAAAATAGATATTAGTTCTTTTTTATCTCTATCTGTGATGTATATTTAGGTAAAAGTTGATAATTTGAATCGTTTTTCACGTTGCATTACTCGTGTGTGATTCTTTGAAATGCTGTAAATAGTTACGATACATCTCAATGTAAAAACTTAAGTTTTCTGTATCTACTTAATTATCTAGGTATACCACCGAATCGTTAGAAAATTTGCTACAACAGTTTCGTATCACAAGAAATAATATCAATTATTTGAGATAGTTTTTTTGGTCCAGAGAAAACATCGCTAGAATTATTTCTTTTGGTTCGAAAGCTTTAGACTTCCAATGGACCGTAACTATCTTTTTTAAAACCAATATGTTCGTTTAATATGATTCAAATTGGTATTTGAATGATTTTTAACTAATTTTTGATCCCGTTTTACCTGCCATAGAAATAAGCGAATATAAACGTCTCGATTCGATTGTCTTTCGGTTACCATTCAAACGAATGATGATTATTTTTCAAATTCAAAATTATAAACTTGAATTTGATGACGTTCGAGTTAATTTTAAGTATTCATTAAGTTGTGATTTTATTATTTAACTTATTTACCCTAAAATTATGGCAAGGAACTCCTATGATAATAAAAGAGTTAATTTATAATATTTTGTTTACTTTCTTACATAATATATATAATACCTATTTAAACAACAAACGTCTGGCTGGAACACAAAATACTCCTGGATGCTACGACAAGAGCGCGGAGTCTGACAGCAGGGTAGCTTACATAGGAGTCGGAATGACAGGAATTATTCCATTCGCCTACACTCGATCTGGCTGCCGTGCAATCAGGCGCGTTCCAAGTTCCAATGCCGCAGCCTGTTCGAACATGATTGTCTAAGCCGCGCACTAAGCAGCTTAGTGCGCGGCTTAGACAATCATGTTCGAGTGGCTGCCACAGCCGGGCTGCCAAGTGTGCGGGGGGCCTTATTGCGCGGGCTCCCATACACCGTCATATGTTCGAGTGGCTGCCGCAGCCTGGCTGCCAAGTGTGCGGGGGGCCATAGTGCGGTGGCTCCCATACACCGTCATATGATCGACTGGCTGCCACAGCCTGGCTGCCAAGTGCGCGGGGGGCCTTAGTGCGGTGGCTCCCATACACCGTCATATGATCGATTGGCTGCGACAGCCTGGCTGCCAAGTGCGCGGGGGGCCTTATTGCGCGGGCTCCCATACACCGTCATATGTTCGACTGGAGCCAAGTGCGCGGGCTCCCATACACCGTCATATGATCGACTGGCTGCCACAGCCTGGCTGCCAAGTGCGAGGGGGGCCTTGGTGCGCGGGCTCCCATACACCGTCATATGTTCGACTGGAGCCAAGTGCGCGGGGGGCCTTAGTGCGCGGGCTCCAATAAACCGTCATATGTTCGACTGGCTGCCAAGTGCGCGGGGGGCCTTAGAGCGATACACCATCATAATTATGTTCGACAAGCTGCCACAGGTTAGCTAGCTACCAAGTGCACGGGGGGCCTTAGTGCGCGAGCTCCCATACACCGTCATATGTTCGACTGGCTGCCACAGCCTGGCTGCCGCAGCCAAGCTGTAGGCAGCTTGGCTGTAGGGGCCTTAAACTGAGAAACACGAAGTGTGATCTAAAATCATATACTCGATTGTAAAATTAATCTGTCTTTAATGGTTGATTGTTTCATGTCGGCGCTAGAATAAAATTATTTTGTGGTTTTAATTTATTTATGGGGGTCATCAAGGATTAGAACTGGCAGAAAAGTAATTTCCGCAAATCGTAAACCAGTTTCTATTGACTCAAATATAACTAATTTTGATTCAATGGTCTTTTTGGAGTATTTGGGGAAAATAGAGATTTTGGGCTAAAAATCTACATACTCTTTATCTTTTCTCTCCCTGAATACTTGTGAATCGAAATTGATTTTACTATGGGTTCATGAAACTTGTTTCCGATATGCGTCAAATTTTATTATTCCTTTTATTCAAAATAGAATATACAAAAAAAATTAATCTCGCCCTAACCCGAAATGATCCACCTTAACAGATTTTGAATTTGATTCGCCGAAGGTAAAGAAGCGAACAGGAAACCTTTACCTTGTTAGATTGTTAGTTTTCGAGTTGAAGCAAGTCGTTCCATGCTTTTTTATCCTCTAGATACACTAGATAAACGGTACTAGAAGATTACTGATACACATACATTATATTACAATACATTACATCGAAAGAATTTTTTTATTATACCTAGAAAAATACCCAAAACACTCGGAACAATTATTTGTAGATCGATCAAACATTTGTGTGGGAACCGAACTCGCAGGCTGATCGATTCAGATAGATTGGTCCTAGGGCAAAGAGTTATATATCCTAGGATATATTACTCACACCAAGTGAGAACGAGAGCACTCGTAAAGGATATTAGTAAGTATTAGCAATTTCACTTTCCACTGTCTACCTAGTACCTACATACATTGACTACTTGATTTCTCGGTAAACACTTGAATCACCATACGAGTAGTTAAGGATGCTTATTGCATACTAATCGTTATCGTGAGTGTCTTTGTTCGACTCATTTGGTTATGTATTGAATTATGGAAAAATGATTCAAAAGTTTACACGATGTTTTTTAACCTGTTGGTCTTTATGCGTCAGGTTCCAAAGAACCATGTTACCTACTATTTACTTTGGTTTTAAGTTTAAACAAAGGGATTTTCTTTCGTTTAGGTTCATGGTTCTGGGTCTTATTTAAGGTTCGGAATTAAATTTCCAAGTCACTGGAGAAACTATATTATTTGCAAGTGCTCAAAAGTAGGTAAACGTGTGTTTGTTGATAGGTATATATATACCTTTAAGCATATTTGACTTGTCTAAGTGCTTATTTTGTAAGCCTAAAGAAATAAAGTTATTGATTCTGATTCTGATTCATCACGTAAAAACTTTCGCACCTTTGCCTAGCTTTTCAGCATTTTGATTAACAGGAACTACGCTAGTACATAAAATAATTTTGCTGTTATTATATCCGGAAGAACGTAACCTCAGGGGGCCAATTCTGCGTATCACGTGATACTTTATATACATATCGTGTTACTCATTATCACGGGATAAAAATACCATGTGATAAATATCGAGTACCACCAAAAACTGCATTCTCGGGCGACATATCGAGCAATTCATCAAAGAATAACCCCTGATAAACATCGAATTGCAGATTTTGAGAATACGCTTGTGTATCACTCTCTTTTGATAGTTCTTGCCATATATATCGAGTACTAGTTGACCCGTGCCCACTTCGTTGGGCGGTAAAAATTTAACAGTTTATATAGGAAAATTAAATTGTTGTTTTTACTATCTTCCTCGCAATTTTTCCATATTTTCCCACCGTTTAAACCTTCCCTGGACTACGACAAACATTTCAAAACCAAAATCAGCTAAATCGGCCCAGCCGTTCTCGAGTTTTAGTGATACTAACGAACAGCAATTCATTTTTATATATATAGATATACATACATATATTGCCAGAATTGCCCTCCAGCTTTGGCTAATCTTAACGCTTTAAGTGCCCACGATGAACATGGATTTCTTGTACTGCGTGTAGCGAGGCTGGGCAATGAATGCCTTAACAAAGTCACGTTTCCAAGATGATCACTGATCAGATATTATTCAACCTTTACGAAAATAACTTGATAACCATAGCGATCGAGAACGAATATTTGAATGAAACTAATTTAGGAGAAAGTCATACAAATCGATCTGGACAAAGTAAGAGCGTTACATCTTAGCTCTTGAGGTTGAGGTTCAGTACACCGCGGTTACCCGACCTGTGGACACGGACAGTTTTGTGTTTCTTGTTCTGCTGTTATAACGTGTAGTGTTCATAGATTTTACCTTATCTTGTTGTGGGTGCATTTAGAAGTGTAATAATTTCTCGGTGCGACGCAATAGGATAGCAAATAATAGTGACTCAAAGTTTTCGTTAGATAAAATGAATTACTTGATGTTTTTTTTTCGATAACCTCGGTGAGAATGTTATTGAGTTTATATGTATTATAGGGTATGTGTTTTTTTTGTTGTTACCTAAGACAAGTTTTAAATAGTGAACAACAATCATTTTTCTAAATCTTTGTTATCCTTTCGTTGCAATCGGAAACGACTGTAAGCAAAAATCTAAGCAAGTACGGTCAATTCAATCGATTTATTAACCTCAATAGCTAGTAAGATCTAATGCGTTATTTATGGCACAGTTACATGGTTCATAAAATTTAATAATTAAATAAAAATAAAATTAATAAAAAATAACTACTAGAGGCCTTACGTCCTTAACTACTTTCCAAAACGTAGGCTAATACGGTCTTTGACTGTAAGGATGAACACGTTGCTTGCTATCCTAAACAACGCTTTTAAGTTTTCATTAATGAACGGCCAGCTCTTTATTCAAATATCCTAAACAGCGCTTTTAAGTTTTCATTAATGAACGGCCAGCTCTTTATTCAAATATCCTAAACAACGCTTTTAAGTTTTCATTAATGAACGGCCAACTCTTTATTCAAATATCCTAAACAACGCTTTTAAGTTTTCATTAATGAACGGCCAACTCTTTATTCAAATATCCTAAACAACGCTTTTAAGTTTTCATTAATGAACGGCCAGCTCTTTATTCAAATATCCTAAACAACGCTTTTAAGTTCTCATAAATGAACGGCCAGCTCTATATTCAAATATCCTAAGCAACGCTTTTAAGTTCTCATAAATGAACGGCCAGCTCTATATTCAAATAACCTAAACAACGCTTTTAAGTTTTCATTAATGAACGGCCAGCTCTATATTCAAATATCCTAAACAACGCTTTTAAGTTTTATAAATGAATGGCCAGCTCTATATTCAAATCCTCATCAGCCCGTATACGTCCACTGCTGAACATAGGCCTCCCCCAAACGACGCAATAAATAGCGGTCCTGAACCGCCTCCATCCAACGACTCCCTGCGACCGCTACAATACTTGCTCTATATTTGGCGCGCGTATAACAATAATTTAGGTACAACAGTGCTTTAAAGAAAGGACTTGTTTCAAAATTTCCCCGTAGCAAAAAAATTACGACTTCTGACGAAGTAACGTTATAAAACATGATTCGTAAAGTTAGACAGTAAATTAATAAACGTATGTTATTGAAATATTAAATTTATTGTGTTAATAAAGTTTATTTAATGGAATCTATCGATATTTTCGCTGTGCACGTTTCGCTGGACTTCATATTCGACAAAGGTGAGTGATTAGCTTAGGGAACACTTCTACGGCCTAAAATAAATAAATGAATAATGCAGAACAATTTACACTGCATCATCTAGCCTCAAACAAAGGAGAATTTGTGATGACTGATTATTACTTAATACAATACCTAAGTTGGAATACTTAATACATATGTTGAACAATCCCAGAAAACCCGGAACAAATATCTACAGATCGTACAAACATTCGTCTCATGCGTCGCAGGCGGACCTTCGCCCGATGTGCAACAAAGGTCGTCAAATAGTTTGGACCTACCTCATAATCCTATAAGGAACGACTCTATGAGTGCGACTCCACACAGCGATAATATCGCGGCGTTTATTTCTTTGAATTCGACGCGACACAACGGTTCTTGGAGGGTGTATGGATGTTTAAAATATTTCTGTATTTTGGTACTTGGTTTTAGATATCGAATTATAAACATCGATATGTAGACACTAGACACAGTCAATAGTGTGATTGATTATAGAGTAACAAGTGGCTAAGAGGTTTTTGCCGGCGCGGGCGGGCGCTACAAAGTCCTTTATACAAAAACCCTTACCGCCTACCTACTTATAGAAACACTAAGTAGGTCATCATGGGTCTGTGTTGTGATCGACTTATAATTTATTTATTATGTATAAGCCTTCTCACAGAACATAAACATACGTACTCGTAAGTAAAATTTGACTCAGATCTTACAACTGAATAAATTGATTGTTTTGAAAAAACCGAATTATAAACTGGTTTTTTTTCTGTTTTGTGGGATAGATACTAATTCCTTAGGAATAAAAAAAATATGGTTTAATTATGGGACCACCACGATATCATCCTGCGAATATTATAAATGTCAAAGTTTGTATGGATGGACATTTGTTACTCTTTCACGCAAAAACTATTGAACCGATTAGGCTAAAATTTGGTATGGGTATAGTTTGGGACCTAGAATAACATATATGCTATTTTTTATTCCGATAAAAAGCGGGTGAGGGTGCAGAATCAGAATCAGAATCAATAACTTTATTTCTTTAGGCTTACAAAATAAGCACTTAGACAAGTCAAGTTGTATACTATAAACATAGTTATTATTATCAAATAAGAAATAAGGTGTTATTGATATTCTCTTCACTTCAATTTTTTGTCCATTAGTGGAAGAAGTGAAAAAGAAAGAAGGGCAGGGAGCTAGTCCTCTATAAAACAGAATGATCTCTATACAAAAGAATCATTAGCACAAAAAATATTTTGTACGCATAAAAGCTACATGGTTACCAATGATGGTAATCTTTAAACAATAAAAAATTAACAATGAGTGGATGAAGAAATTATACGTACTACCCGATGCAGCGATGGTTAATTTGTACATGAAACCGATTTCTAGGCACACTATTACTTTTTGAACCAGTTAATAATAAGCGGGGCGGTAAATACTTAAAATTATAATTTTATGACTTTAATCACACTTTAATATTTTGATCCAGCATACTTATGTACATATCACTCGATAGATTGAAGATCATCTATCTACGTTCAATGTTTTGATTTACCTATTATATAGGACTGCCTTATTAACAATGATTCTATAAATATTGTTACCCAAGTACTGAGTGAATTAGGGTTGCCAATAAATAAAATATTAGGTTATTTAATAGGATTTTTCAAACGACTTCAAAGAGGCGAGTTTCTCAATTCGCGGTGTACTTTTTTTTCTTATGTTTGTTACGCGATTTTTCCGCCAAATATGGATCGATTTTGAATTTCGAATTCTTTCACTATTGTATAGAAAATGATTCCGAGGTGGTCTCATATTTTTTTATCTCAAAACTTAAAAACAGTGTGAAAGTAAGGGAATTAGAGAATTAACGTTTTTTAAAATACGCCTAATTAGTAACAAAATATAATGAGTTTTTTTTATTATAGTGTGCCTTCTCACACAGAAATGATGAACGTTTTGGAGTACCGTCAAACACGAATTTTTTTTTGCATATATGTAATCAATTTCAAATATTTTGATTTTCTTTATAATAGTTTTGATAATTCATCTTTCCAGACTTTCAGCCATGAATATGTTAATACCGCTATATAATAAAATTACTCGAAAGTAAAATTTAATATTTATTTATATTTCGTCCATAATTAACAACACGATTTCTGTACCTACTTAAAGAAAGGTCAAATCGAAAAAAATATTATATTTATGTACCTACACTCGTGCAATGTAAACTTGTGTATACTTTAGCCTTTGCCCAGTAGTGGGACAGTGGTGGCTAAAAATAAGCAAATAATACTTCTGCAACTAGTAAAACCCTTTTTAACATCTATAAAAATGTTTTGAAAATTGACGTTACAAAAAAAAAACGCGCAAATCTACTATAGAAAAATTAAAACAACGAGTGAAATTGCCCACAAAATAATTCGACGGCGAGATAATCGACAAACAATTATTTAGCATAGCCCTGAAGTTTCAATATCTGAAGTAGGTAGGTTATATTATTATATATATGTATATCTTATACATACACAGATACATACCTAAATGCAG
The DNA here is from genome assembly GCA_947859395.1 of Eupithecia insigniata. Taxonomy (NCBI): domain Eukaryota; kingdom Metazoa; phylum Arthropoda; class Insecta; order Lepidoptera; family Geometridae; genus Eupithecia; species Eupithecia insigniata. The sequence continues at coordinate 2,094,955 of OX402011.1, read as the reverse complement.
GTATGAAGATATGGGCTGTAATATAGTGTAATCTCTAATGATTCAATATAAAACCTTATGAAACTAAATTATCACTCAGTTTTCTGTGATACGTACGCGCACCGTTTTACTGACGAAGAATTGCAAGAAATAATATAAGGTAAAGAGGTTTACTATGGTATCGAATTTGAGGCACAAATTATGTAGATAAAGTATAAAAAATTAGAAAGGTTTGTGAAAAAAATACAATTTAATCATAGAAATTAAATATATATTATTTATTTTTAATTATTTAATTAAAACGAATGATGAAAAACCTATTAAATTAATTAAAAGAATAAAAATAACATAAAATTGACAAAACCCATATAGAATTATATATGAAATGTAATATTATAAAAGAAATATATCATAAACAAACTAAGACAAAGATAAAATAATTAATATTATAGAAGTAACATTACCTAATCTGTGCTAATAGAAGCGTTCACAAAATAAAAAACATTCTCCAGCCGTCATTATGTAGGTCCCTATACAGAAATACAATAAAAATAGATTTCGTCGTAACTTGTCTAATAATGTGCATTCAACAAAAATAAATAAAACGGTGTTAATACAGTAAGATCAATAATACGACGTGTAAACGATAAACCGACTTCAAATTCCCTTACTTATTCACTTATTTTAAAATTTGCCGGATAATTACTAATCCCCTGGGGATAACATTTTTATGAGACTTTTTTGGGATCATTTTCTATACAATAGTGAAAGACTTTTCAAAATCGGTCGATAATTGGCGGAGATATCGCGTAACATACATACAAAAAAACATACAGACGAATTGAGAACCTCGTCCTTTTGAAGTCGGTTAAAAAAAACAAGAAGTAATTTTGTAAAAAGCTATTTGATATGAGAAAATTGACTTTTACACACGTGTGTGACAAAAAAATTGAAGTGAAGAGAGAATCAAGAATACCTACTTTATTTCTTATTTGATAATAATTACAAAAGCTATTTAAAGTAAATGTAAATTTTGACTTGTCTAAATGCTTATTTTGTACCTAAGCCTAAAGAAATAAAGTTATTGTGGCTTTAAAAATACATATTTAGACAGTTGGTGGTAAATATAAAATTATACGCAAATCAAAACAAATGAGCAGAAAGTAATTGTTTACTCTACCGGCAAATTGGCCAATTTTATACCATTCAATGGATATTGGATTTCATTCAATTTTTTTACTTTATTATCTTATGATTTGTTATTGGTTGTATTATTTTGAGACTTATAGAAATGGAGAGTGACATAGACATTTGCACAGCAGTTGGCAAAATGTATACCTACCTTACCGACCGGACCGTTCGTAAAAGACAGTAACCACTACCATTCCATAACCTATGCATTTTAACAGAGTCCCTGTAGATACCTAAAGACAAGAAATTTTAACACTTTGAAGTGATCTTCTAATAAAGTGTACTTGGAGCATTTATATTAGACTTTGGTCTTGTATTATTTATTATAAACTAGCTGCAGCCCGCGCCTTCGCCCGCGTTTTATCGTTTATGTTATTTCAAGTCCCAAACTACACCCACACCAAATTTCAGCCCAATCTGTTCAGTAGTTTTTGCGTGAAAGAGGAACAAACAGCCATACATTCTCACTTTGACATTTATAATATTATGTAGCAGGACACTAGCTCTTATCGGTGCAATGATGCAATTTTCTGCAATTGCATTTTGCAATGCGGTCTCTTTTACTTACATGAGAGCGGCAATAGTCTGTCATACTGAATAAATAAATAAACCCTAATTGCATTAAAATAAGTCGTAGACTGACCAAAATAAGATCATTCTCAAAGCATGTACAAAGTAAGGCGGCAACAATTTTTTTTTGTCAGTATATACTAGACTAATTTAGAATAGATATTATATTGTAATACTTTGCATAGAACTATGTAGATACAAAATTTATTTTCTCTGTGTTTTTTTTGTTATTTTAATTAAGTCATCTGTAACGTTTGATATTGAAGAGCGAGATCCTCTAACACATGTTTTATGAGGGTCTCAACTATGGAATAACTTATTGCAAACAATGTTACAAATGTTAGAGTCAGGTCAGGTTCAACTTTAGCAAACCCAAAGCTTAACCTTTAACCTTGATCCTCATCACCATCCAGATGTGGACATTCCTTCTCACGATGGCAGCAGCCGTGGCTCTAGTCCATAGCCACGGCAGGGTTTTGGATCCCCCGGGCAGAGGCACCGCCTGGAGACTGGGGTACAACGCGAGGGCCAACTATGATGATGATGGGCTCTTCTGTGGAGGGTTCTACAATCAGCATACTGTTAATGGTGGCAAGTGAGTGTGTCTATGAGTGAGTTCATGTATATCTAGATGGAGTGATGGTTTTAGAAAGCGCCGCTTGTCAGAACTCGGCTAAAGACTCATTAATGAGTAATGATGATTATATTGTATTAGGTATCTGATACAGAGACCATTTCTATTTTTTGTTAGATAAATTGTCTCCAGAGCTCCCAATTTTTTTTTCAAGTAATTTTTTTAACAATCATTGTTTCAATTGTAAATACTAGTTTAATTTGTTTATATTATTAGATTGTTATTTTCTTTGTCAATAAAGTTCTATATAGGTAATAAAGTAATGTAATAACCTTTTAAGATTAGAAACAGTTAAGGTTTTTAGGCAGCGCTAACAAAAAGACACTGTAACAAGTGACCGTCTGAAAATGCTTTAAAATCCCATTAAACCTTACAGCTGTGGTCTTTGCGGCGATTCATACGACGAATCACGTCCCAGAGCACACGAGCGAGGAGGAATCTACGACTCAGGCATCATCACCGGTACCTACGACTCAGGGGCCATCATTACCATCGCAGTCGAAATTACCGCCCATCATATGGGTTACTGGGAATTCAAAATATGCCCGGACATCGACGAACCTAACCAGGAATGCTTTGATGAAAACGTACTAGAGTTAGAAGAAGGAGGAACGAGATACTACCCGACTAATGGCGCATCTGTATACAAAGTAAACTATAGATTACCAGAAGGCTTGGTGTGCGATATCTGTACGCTCCAATGGAGGTATATATGCGGGAATAACTGGGGAACATGCAACAATGGAACGCAAGGCCTAGGGTGCGGGAATCAGGAGAACTTTGGCGCTTGTTCCGATATATCGATTGTAGGAAACCCTGAGGCTCCTCAGTATGTACCGGTTGATTCGCTGCTGCTGCAGGATTTGGAGAAAATAGGTAATCATTAAGAATTAATCTAAAATAGTATCTGCGATGACATAACCTTCTGGACTTGAGTTTTCATGCCAAAACTATTTACCAAATACTTTAGTGATTCTTTTCAAGTTTTTGAGGACGTTCGGATCTTATCGTAGATACCTAAATCAAACACTCCTCGGTCAAATAAAAAACAGCTGGATTTATCCAATTATAAAGATAGAATAGATAGAAGACAAAACTATAAATCTTTATTAAATGGAATTTGTTTGATCTCGGCTATAGATGTTCTTAGTCACAGAAATAATCAATATGATACGTATAATTACGAACAAAAGCCTATGATTTGTGATTTTGTAAGACTGCCCGTGAGATACCTTCGATCCGGCGAATTCTTTGATCGATGGATTTAACCAATGGTTTCGTGGCAAAAATTTGCTATTTATGTGGAAAAAGCTACAAAAATAAAATATTTTTGACTTTGAACGTGTTCATTTTTTTATGTTTGTGGTGTTGAAATATAATATTGTAAACTTTATTGGATCTACGTCGGAGACTCACTACAAAATTTATGTTGTAGGACCCTTCACGTAGGGAGATCCTTGGCTACGTCGTAGAACCTCTACCGTCCTATGCTCTCTTCGAAAGGATTCCTTAACTACGACTGAGACTCTACGAAAGGATTCCTTGGCTACGTCGTAGACCCTCTATGAAGGAAATTCTTAGGCTACAGCGTAGACCCTCTACGCAGCGAATTCATAGTCTATGTCGCAGTCTCTAAGCTCTCTACAAAGGGAATTACTTAGCTACGTCGTAGACCCTCTACAAAGGAAATTCCTAGGCTACGTCGTAGACTCCACGTAAAAATTCTTAGGCTACGGTGTGGACCCTATACAAAGGGAATTCCTAGACTACGTCGTAGACTCTCTACGAAAGGATTCCTTGGCTGCGTCGTCGACCCTCAATCAACGAGAAGATGGCTACTTAATCGTGATGCACGATAATTCTACGACGTGCAGAATATGTGTCATAGTCGCTATAGATACCTTTTAAGAGGGCAACAATAAATAACTATAAAGAATGGGAATGATTGAAAATGACGTCATGAGGATAGCATGAGAGATGACGTCATTCACAATCATTCCCATTCTTTATGTACGCAGGTTATCCTACTAATATTATAAATGTCAAAATTTGTGAGAATGCATGGATGGATGTTTGTTCCTCTTTCACGCAAAAACTACTGAACTGTTTGTTTGGGACCTGGAATAACATAAAGGCTATTTTTTATCCCGACAAAACGCGGGCGAAGGCGCGTGCAGCAGCTGGTGAAATAGGTAAATAAGACAATGTTGTGCTGTGGGCGTATGGCCGTGGGGCTGCGGCGTACGAATATCGACCCCTCCAACTCAACCCGTGGATGTCGTAAGAGCCGACTAAGGGAACCTACCAGAGGAAGGGAAGCAGCTTCCTTCTGCGTATTTTTAAACACCAACACTGCGATCACCAATCCGCCTGCCAAGCGTGGTAATTGTGGCAAATCCCCCCCTACATGGGAGACCATCCACTCCGACCGATGGACCGATGACATTGTAGCGGTCGCAGGGAGTCGATGGATGGAGGCGGCTCAGGACCGCTATTTGTGGCGTCGTATGGGGGAGGCCTATGTCCAGCAGTGGACGCTGATGATGATGATGATGTGCTGTTTTATTTACGCATGGCAGGTATCGATTTAGTATTCACCGATCATTGTACGAAGCAAGATAATTATAATAGTAGGTAAATCGGTCTTATGACAAACCTATATGGCAGCTTTTCGCTGTGACAATTCACACAGCATCATATACCTAGCCCCAATAAACTGTAATTTCATTCAATGGTCCTGCTAGAAGTTCTACTAACGGGCTGTTTCGTCCCCAGACGTAATACGGCTGCTACTCAGCAACATAAAGATACCTGGACGCTACCAACCTAACAAAAACAAACCTGCCAAACAGAGGGTCAACTCGAAGAAACCACACAGCAAGTTGTTCTTGGAGCCGCAGAAAAAACAGAAACAAAGGAAAAAGAATAAGCCGAAGAAGAGAAGAAAGAAATCTAAGGCTTATAAGGCGAAATGGGTAAGTCAGTCGTTTGGTTTGGTCATGAAGTACATAATTAGGAACCTACCTTTCTTACTTCTATGGTAGCTACCTAAACAGAGATAATGGCGCCGATTTTGTTGCCACAAAAACTCAACTATACAATAGCTAAACCCGATGTGGAATGTTTGTAAACAAACGCTCATACTTAACCTAAAAGTCACTCTGTTGCGGCGTCTTTTTATACGCAATTAGGTACTTGTCGATTTGAGATCCTTCCTTCAATAAATATTGCTTACCTGTATATATTATCTGTATATATGAAACTCGAGCGAGTTTTAGTTTTTGTGTCGATGTTTGTTTACAAACAATCCACATCGATTTTGGCTAGTGTAGGTATAATTGCATTTAACTATAATAATAACACCACTAAATATTATGTTAAAGCTTTTTATTTCGACGGTAAAGAAAGGGACGGCTTTGCAGTGTTGTCAAAAAAGTTTCGAATCAACGAACTTTTAGCACAGATTAGGTAATGTTCTTTTAGGTATACGACCTCCGTACGTAGGTATAATAAAACAGGGTAAATAGAGACTCCAGGGTGAATAGAAATGGACGAAATAATTGAACAAAACATTCTTTTGCAGAGGTCAGATCCACTGACACAGGAGGTGAACAGTTACGGACTAATGATACTTTCACTGCTACAAGCCACTAGCCAGGTAGGTATGTCTTGGTCCAGTAGTTCGTCCATTTCTATTTACCCTGGAGTCTATATTCACCCCTTTCTTACCATTTTCCTGTTTAAAATCGACATGTCTGATTCAAAAAAAACCTAAGGTTTCCATCGAAATAATCCTACAAATATTATAAATGTCAAAGTTTGTGAGAATGTACGGATGTTTGTTCCTCTTTCACGCAAAAACTACTGAACTGATTGGGCTGAAATTTGGTATGGGTATAGTTTGGGACCTGGAATAACATACATATAGGCTATTTTTTATCCCGATAAAACGCGGGCGAAGGCGCGGGCAGCACCTAGTAAATACTTACCGTAGTAGGCCGTACCTACAAGTTCTTTGTTCCTTTCTCAAAGCCAATGAAGGATATAAACAAATTAATCTGGCTGCTGTACCCAGAATTAGAATTTATTTTTCTAGCGCTACCTTCTACGGGTATAAATCAGCGCCATCATTATAATCTCGATTTAAAATTCTATTCCAGCTCTGAAATTCATAGGAGTTAATGCAAAAACATTAGTGTCCTGAATCGAACCCGCGACCAGTCTAAAACCTACCCACCGCAGAACCAACCCAACGCAATGACTCATGGAATTTATGATCTTCTTTTCAGATACATTCCTGGGGTTGACAATGGAGATTTCAAGAAGAATCCAATTTATGGTATGAAAAAAGATGCAGCAAAAACCTACCTACTCCTACCTCGTCATTGATCCAGTATTTGCAAACTTGTTTGATTTCCACATTATTATGTTAGTGTGTATATTAATAAAAATACGTGTTTCAATTCCTTTTGTATCCTAACGGCCCAAGATACTTTGGAAGCGAATTGAAAGGAAGTTTTGTAGATGTTGGTATATGGGCCTTTTTGACTTTATTCATACCCGTTGTAGTTGGAAAAAACCAAATCACCTCAACTCTCTTTTCCGTCCGTTCGTTCCGTAATACATTGTTTAAAATTATATCCCTAGAATTTTAAACAATGTATTTTAAGAGGCTTTTTCACAAAAAGCTAGTAATAAAAGACAAAATAACTCCATTTATTGCTTTATTTACACAATAAATATATTTCATCGAATAACGACCTACACATCTCCACAATCAGCTCCCTAGATCTACAAATCTTATTTGAAATTGAAAACCGTACCATTAAAGAATTCATCGTTAATTTTTCTACGAGAAAATTAAAGTAAAAAGTAATACTTTAATAATAGTACAGGACATTTGGGCACCGTGACATGTTACTTCAAATTACATAGAAATAACACTAGAGAAAAATATGATCACTTAGATTTCATTCACTTCAATCTTTTAGCAAGAAGCTGGCAAGAAGTATATATTTTAAAATGACTTCTGAACTATAAGGCACAGATAAAATAAGAAAAATGAATAAAGTAAGATATTATATTAGGAAAATACTTCATAGGACAGATAAAATATTCTGACTATCATAAATATATATTTAAAACAGACATTATAAGAATTTGAGGCGTGATTTTAAGGTTTTTGCTATTATAGTGCGTGTAGTGGGATAATTTCTAAGAAATTTAAAAATATTCCAAAAAAAAATTCGACTTCGACGATCGGCGTTTAAGACCGAAGGAAGTCCCAGAGTTTTTCGACTTTTACGACCCATGACCTCGTGGCGCAATTGGTATCGCAACCCGTACTGAGGGAGGGTTGCGGGTTCAAGTCCCGTCGAAGAAAAAAAATTTTGGGTTCATATTAAATTTCTTAGGTATGATTTTGTTTGTTGAATCTAAATACATGTAGCTGTAGTTCTTTATGGTACGGTTTTCATCAATAAAAGCAGTCACACCGCGTTAACAAAATATTTACAAAAAGATTCGATACAAGCACATGTTTCATAGCCATACTTTAATTTTAAGCGATATTTGGTGGAACACACTACTTTAAACGCTATTTTAGATTGTTTAATATCAGGTATGTTTTGTATGTTATGTATGTGTCAAAACAATACCTTTCTGTTTTTAAAATATGACCGGTTCATAGGTTTACTAAATATGACCGGTTCATAGGTTTACTAAATATGACCGGTTCAAAGGTTTACTAAATATGACCGGTTCAAAGGTTTACTAAATATGACCGGTTCAAAGGTTTACTAAATATGACCGGTTCATAGGTTTACTAAATATGACCGGTTCATAGGTTTACTAAATATGACCGGTTCAAAGGTTTACTAAATATGACCGGTTCAAAGGTTTACTAAATATGACCGGTTCATAGGTTTACTAAATATGACCGGTTCATAGGTTTACTAAATATGACCGGTTCATAGGTTTACTAAATATGACCGGTTCATAGGTTTACTAAATATGACCGGTTCAAAGGTTTACTAAATATGACCGGTTCATAGGTTTACTAAATAAGTGAACAAGTAACTAGCATTTAAAAATAGTTACAGAAAATAACTGATTCACTTTTAAACCAGTTTAAAATTTTGTGCTAAAATATACAAAAAACAGAATTTGATTCTAAAAACCACGCGAATCATTCATAATATACAAAAAAAGAATATTCTATAATCGAATAACTAAAATTATAAAACAACAAACAATTTCACTGGCACAGCCGGACAAGTTAAACAATGTAAAAATAACAAAAGAAAATGCACTCAAAATATCTATAACCACTGAAACATCTTTAGGGATGTTTTGAACTAAATAAGTGCCTACTAATATCGTTTTGGTCATTGAATAAATGATCGAAATATAAACTGTTAGATACAATTTATCGTAGAAGATGCTGAACTTGAAAAAGACGGACTAAGAACGTAAAATCCCGTAAACTTCGATTTATTGCACAAATCGCCAATACAAGGGTATTTTGAATTTAACGCGAAGCCGAGAAAAATCTACATAACTAAACTATTAAACATTGCTTTCAACATTATTGTTATTGTATTTTGAGTAAAGGCAAAATTCCTACTTGAATACGTGAGCAAGAACGTCAAATGTTTAAACATTGTTCATAATTATTGATATATTTTAATTATCTAAATGGTTTTGTTTTTATAAATTTTCAAACAAAAATTTATATACATATATAAATACATAAAGGGTTAAAATACAATTTTCAATAATAATCAACAGGGTGACCATAATTATGTACGTATATATTTATAATCATCATTTAAACGTTTTAATTTAAATATATGAAAAGAGAACTATGTTCTTAACATGCTGGTATCTTCATAGGATAATTTAGACTTTATAATTTTAGTATAACAATAGTTCTTAAGATACTTTTTTTATTTTCCTAAATAAAATTTGTTTTCATAGATTTGAACTCGTTTCATATTTAACAATGAAATAGAATAATTTTGGTGCAATAAAGATGTGTTCAGAAAATATAGTACATAAGTATTTATTTTACATTAGGATATATAGTTCTATGGAGATTTTATAATTATGATAAATATCAAATGTATTTAAAATACGCACAACCAGAATAAAAGCAACTGAACTGTCTTACTTGGTATTAACGAACAACTTTATTATAATATATATATATATAGATATACCCCACGGGGTGATTTGATTCCCACATAAACAATTGACTGTTAATTTACTAGATAACTGAACCATTAGCAATGCATACATCAATACAATTTTAATCTTGATATTATAAGTAGCGTATTATATTTAATTAGTAACTTGCCTATAGTCAATAACTTTAATTAGTAACTTGCCTGTAGTCAATAACTTTAATTAGTAACTTGTCTATAGTCAATAACTTTAATGTATGTCAGTGGGTAGTCTATTCAAGCATTGCTTATTTATAATAGAAGTCGATGATATACAGGGTTAAAAAAAAATGTTTTGCAAACACATGAATTTACAATATTTATTTTGGTTCGCTTGTATGTTTGTACATTGCACATCGAATTTAGCTGCTGTGGTTTTACACCCTGTATAACTTATAGTATAAATTACTACTAGGCCCAGCCAAACCTTAAAATGTCATATAAGAACCATGATATAGTATGATTTCCTGACAAGAAAGTGGTAACCTCATAATAATATTCAATCAAGATACATACATACTCTTGAGAACAGGTGACAATTTTGTGGAATTTTTTCTTAAATTTTGTGGAATTATCTGCCAAGACATCCAAATATTTATTTACTTCGGTCATATTAAAATTGATGTCGAGCTTAAACTGTTTTCGGATCAAACCCTAACTATGATAACGCTATAGTTTAACCCTTATTCATAATAGTCTGGTAACTTAAAACAGTTGCTAAGCAGTGTTATTTCTCACTCTGACTTATGTCAATAGAAGAAGACAGAGTGAGAATTAGCAATGCTTTAAGTTAGCAGACTATTATGAATAAGGGGGTGGGGGTAAATGTTTAATCATAATTTATCTATTACAAAGCTACATTTTGCAAACTGTTGCAGTAAAGCATGGATCACTATAATCTTCCATTTAATTTTAACTATTTGATATAAATGGCACCTTATTTACCAATTGCGAAACTAAAATTTCTACGAAATTCTAAAAGGCTTTTCCTCACGAAATGTCAGGAATACAACGAATATTTATTCCGAGTTCATCAGTCATTCGGTAACCAATTGAAACGTGATGAACTCGGTTATGTGACGATTACTCGACATAATGTTTGTGAATATCTAAGTACAGTTCGACCATTTTATCTGGGCCGATGTGAAGTTAGCCGAAACGATATATACGCAGCTCTTCTGATACCAGAAATATTTTATAACTAGTATTTTATAATTGTGTTCTCATTTTAACTATGCTGACGAGTCGGCATCTTTCTGTGGATATCTTCACAGCATCCTTGATTTGCTTTATCTAATTTTACCATAAGGTTCTCTAAAAACGGTAAAAAATACTATTCAACACATAAGAGCGCCCGTTAAACCGATTACAGAGTATGTTCAGATGGCAAAATTCTCATCGCGCATCTATACCCGGTCCATTCATTTTTTTCTGTTTGGTATATGCACGACTATGAAGTACCATATTTGTTTACAGGTGAATGAAGACTGAATGACAGAATGAAGTATAGAGAGTTACTTTTGACAGACAAGAGATGTGAATCTGTTGACTCGAAAAATATGGGTATTTACGAAAGTTACGATTTTTATCTAGCCTACATAGTATGTGTTTTTATCGTGCGTTGAAACGCGTCAACGCGCCTTACATGTGAACCTAGCCTCCACCTTGGTGGAGTGATAAAAATAGTATTTTTGAACCTTATGGTCTCCAAACATTAAGTATCTATTTCACCATCATTGATTTAACAGGTTTGCTTTAGTCTTCGCGCGAGAGTTAGTCAACTGCGGTACTGGAGCGTTCAAAAAGGGAGCGAAATAAACACTGGCAGCTAACGAAAAATAAATATAGGTACGTCTTCGAGCAATAATTATTTTCTCGAGCTTCAAAACCCAGTACTTTAGCTACCAGTATTTTTATTCACTTCCTCCCTTTCTCATCACTCGCATAGAACTTGCCTTCTTAAATAATGAGAATAACGCAATATTAATAATACATTTATCATGTATCATTAATAATTTCATTTATCATTTAACGCTCTCATTCTGTCCCACATAGATCGGATTCGACCTGAGCAGGACAGCATGAGAGTCGACGTCATTCTCCATCTCATTATTTAAGTACGCTGGTTGTCATATTTTAACTTTACTCTTCTTGACTTTGCTGAGTTTCCGCGTCCGTGGTGAAACAGGCAGCGGTCCGGCCTCGCGCTAGTCCAGCTCTATCCTGGTACTCGGCGCGAGGGTGCCGCATTGTATCTTGGACTCCTTGAGTTTGCTGAGAGAGAGACGCATGTCGTCCATTGTGATCGGTCGGACGGCGTCCACGAATTCGTCTTCGGAATCTGTTGCACTGGATTTTGTCTGGAATGATCGATATTTATGTTAGGTACGTATTACTAGATCAACAGCGGGTAAAACGCGCGGCTATGCTGGCGCTTATCCCGGACAAATAGTCTATATCTCTATCATTGCTTTTTGTAATAACTAAGTTCAATTTGTAAAAATTATAGATTTGGTACCATTGTTGCACAAAATAAACTATTTATTTATGTTATTCTAAGTTAGGACAGGATTACATCTTCCATGGGACTTAACGTTAGTTTAATATATCGCATCACAGCCCATCTTCGGGCACCTTCTCACGTTCTAAGAACTACATGTGCATTGTGGGTAATCAAAGTGTACTAGCCGATCTCGGAAAAAAGCGTAGAATCTTTCTAGGTAGTACACAGATAATGAATTTTTACGAGTGACCTTTGCTTCTTGTTACGAGTGACCTTTGCTATGTTTGACTACCGTCTCCTCAAAATGGGGAGGTCGTTGGTTTGATGTCTAGACAGAGATATTTGCCTCGTCTCCTGTGGTCTACCGTGCTATTACTAGTTTTGGTGGAATATCTGAATCTGTCGATAGAAACCTTTGAACAAAAGCTGGATAGCTTTACTAAGAGCTTCAGAGTACATCCGCTTGGTGGCGCTAAGAAGACTGCAATAAGTGAGCAATTCCTAGATCGCGAAAACAGTTTTATTTTTTTATAGACCTTCGTTTGAGCACAATCTCACCTGATGGAAAGTGATGATGTGGCCGACGTTGTATCACGAAGGTCTAGAAGACACCTGTTCACCTTTATCTCTAGTTGCTTCAACACCTCATATCCCGTCGAAATATCCCTTTAACAGGTCAAAAGACCTTTAAGGGCAATTCTGGCGATAAATATGGCAGGAACTGTCAAAATATCGAGTTATAAACAAGCGTATTCTCAAAATCTGCAATTCTATATTTATCGAGGGTTTTATTTGATGAGTTGCCCGATATATCGCACGAGATTGCATATTTGGCAGTACTCGATATTTATCACATGATATTTTTATCCCGTGATAATGGGTATCACTCGATAAAGTATCACCTGATACGCAGAATATACCCCCTGGGCAAATGGACCAGATGGGTTGGCCCGCAGCAAGGAAGTACTTCCTTTGTGACTACCTCTACCGTCTGTCTCCAAAACACATACAGAAGCCTGTAGCGAAGTAGGGAGCTCGGCCTCTTGTCTTTGTCGCGGCCCAAAATGCCGTGTTTTAGAATGTGTAGGGGTTAATTCTGATTCTACGTAGAGGAAATGGGATCTACACTGACGTCACGCATAGGAGTGTATTGTGCATTGTCCCCCTGCCTTACCAGGCCAGCTCCTTGAAGTACCGCAACAGGACTTTCGGAGAGCTTGCGTAGGGGTTAACAGAAAAATGAATAATACCAGTAGGTCAACGGCGTGTTCGTGTCTGGCTAGCTCGCGCACGCGGTACACAGCGGCCTGCCGACACAGCTCGTGGAGGTCCGACCCGGAGAACCCTTCTGTAGCAGCTGATAGGCGACGGAAGTCGATCTGGACAATAAACATTACATATGTTTACTCAGTTTTTTTTTATAACGTACATATTTATACGTACATACTAGAATTACATTACAATGTAGATTTTTAAAAGATTTGTTAAAGGGTAATTTTGTTTTAATTTAACCTACTAATATTATAAATGTCAAAGTTTGTATGGATGGATGTATGAATATTTGTTACTCTTTCGCGCAAAAACTACTGAACCGATAAGGCTGAAATTTGGTATAGTATAGTTTGGGACCTGGAATAACATATAGGTTATTTTTTATCCCGATAAAACGCGGGCGAAGGCGCGGGCAGCAGCTAGTATATATATAATTATCACTTGAACGTGCCCATCGTCACTTTTTTATCGTCTCTACTTAAGGTGGTTGCCTGAACCCCTAATTAAAAGGGTAAAATCACCTTGGCCCGTTTGTGATACCTATCATAAGCTTTTTTTATGCCTCGGTAATAGTTTTATTTTTGTTGCTTAGGAATAGATGCGAAGTTGCACTTTTAGCCAAAAAGTCAAACCAGCCAAACTCGGTTTTTGCATTTCCTCCTAAGCTATACAATATAAAACTAGTAGAGGCATTAAAAATAAGCTTATGATATGTATCACAAACAGGCCAAAGGGTTTTTGAAAACTCCTTTGTTTATCGTAATAATACGTTAAAGTGGCGGCGGCGCTAATTTAGGTCGGGGTAGCCCCTTAAGGGAAAAACACTTGGTTCATGTGTTCTTTAAAAAACTCAAACATGAAATAATAAAATAGTTTTATTTGTTTTGTCCCTGTTTTTGATGTTAAGCAAGTGTTATAATACTTACATCGCTGGCCACTGGCTCCTCCTTCAGTATGAGCTGCAGGATCCTCTCTCGTTGTAGTTCACTCGGCATTGGAACGTGGAAGGTGGCCGGCATGCGACGCTGGATGGCTTTGTCTAGGTCTTGGGGACGGTTTGTTGCTCCTGAATACAAAATGTACGTTTAATTATTTTTTTTATTTTATTATTTACTCAACATATTACTATTCGCTAGGTACATAAAAGTATCAATTTTTGACGACCTCTGTGGCGTGGCGGGCAAAGGTTCGCCTGCGACGCAGGAGGTTGCGGGTTACATTCCCGACTAGGGACATTTGTCCCGTCTCAAGTTTGTACGATCTGCAAATATTTCTTCAGGGTGTTCTGGATGTTTTCTATGTATAATAAAAAATATCTATCTATGTAGTGTATTATATTAAGTATATCAGTTATCTAGTACCCATAACACAAGCTCTGCTTAGCTTGGAGCTAGATAATGCTGTGTGAATTGTCCAGCTTTATTTATTAATTTATGAGTTTTTAAATCTACGAAAATGGTAAATAAAGACAAATTGGTTGGTAAAGCTAAAATGGCTAGTCAGGCTAATACGATAGTATCAATGCCAGCCGCACAGCGAACCCTACGTTCACACGGAGGCGATCAGATTTTTGAAGGATACGTTTTAGTCACAATATAATTTTTATGAATGAGTTCACACGTGCATTCGGTTTTAGGATCCAGGGTATAACCGAAACGGGCAAAACTTGACATTCGATTTTCCGACTGCAACCAAATTCGGCATAATACCGAATACGGTTCAGTGACACTAGCATTTTAATATATGGGTTCACACAAGCGTAGATTCTGTTTTTTACCGAATGCCGCAAAAACACACGGTGGCACACCATTCAGTTTTTAGTTTTTTTGCAGAAAAGCACAACCAAATGCCGCGTGAATAGAGCATTCTGTTTTGCCGTATATGTTAAAAATCCGATTCGGTAAAACGTGACTCCGTGTGAAGGTAGCGTGACACACAAAATGGCGACATTGAAGACTGCGGCCATTGTATGGCATAAAATTCTCCATAAAGTCTATGGTTGAGATTTACCCATTATTATAACAGTGCAGGAGGGGTCGGTGATGAGTCCGTCCCACAGAGACATGAACTGAGTCTTCATCATGGCGGTGGCCTCGTGGTCGTGCGCGGTGCGCGTGCGCAGGAACGACTCGATCTCATCTGGAATAATGAATGTAAATTAATATCCTACTAATATTATAAATGTCAAAGTTTGTGAGAATGTATGGATGTTTGTTCCTCATTCACGCAAAAACTACTGAACTGATTGGGCTGAATGTTGCTGGATTTGGTATTGGTATAATTTGAGAAATAACATATAGGCAATTTTTATCCCGATAAAACGAGGGCGAAGGAGCGGGAAGCAGCTAGTATTTCATATTTAGTTTATTAAGATAAGAACCCTATTCTCAAGTAAGTGACATTATATAATTTGTCTTTTTGAGAATAAATGAATATTAAACTTAAACTTAGATAAAAATCGAACAGCAAAAGAATACAAATACAATAAACAAATAAATTAGAAACTAGTGCATGGTGAGGAGGTAATCTTATTTCTAACTACATATATTAGGTATTAGGTATGGGAGACCATCCACTCAATGGACCGACGACATCGTAGCGGTCGCAGGGAGTCGATGGATGGAGGCGGCACAGGATCGCTATTTGTGGCGCCGTATGGGGGAGGCCTATGTCCAGCAGTGGACGTGTATGGGCTGATGTGATGATGATATCTTTTCTGTTGTGCTTTGCGCGTGTCATGTTTCAAAGGCAGTTAGTGTGAAGATATGAATTTTCTAATATTCGTTTTCATAGAAAGAAATGAAAAAAAAAAAACGTTTTATCAATTTATTCAATAAACGTGGCACTTACAGCAAAAATTCTAAGAACGACATGCGTAGAGATATACTAGAATAATACGAGAGCATCATTTAAGTTTCATATTTTGACAAAAACATAATTTATATAATGCCTCTATGTGAAAACTTTTAATTTGCCTTCCTTATATTTATATGTAATATTTTTGATTCATGTTTAGCCGTAAGTTTTCCTAAGATTAATAAATAACTAATAAATTATATATACAGCAGCTTTCATGACATTTTTTGAAATGTAATATATTTAATTTGTTAAATTTCTGACATAATTTTACTAATATTTTATAAATAGGTACAGCCCTTTTACAGCCAACTCTTATTTAAAATTTTAGTGTACTTAATATTTGACTGTCTGTCTGTTTTCTTTCTACATACAATCCCTTATGGTGCTTCCTTTTTTGATTATAAATTGTGTAATAATGTAATAGGATAAGAGTCATATTTTAGAAACGAACGACATCAAGTGTATATTAAGAAATACCTACCGAGGAAATAAATGAATTGAATTGAAATACCTACCGTGGAAATAAATGAATTGAATTGAAATACCTACCGACCTACGTCCTACCCTTTTCGCTTTAAACATCATTATTTATACTCAAAAAGAAAGAACAAGTTCAATTAGAATGAGTATACATTGGTATCTAAAAATAAGTATATATTCCTTGGTAAAGTTACGGTAGTTCTTCGGCGTATATAATCTAGATTACAAATATCACAAACAGATAACAAATAACAGTGACCCGACAAAAGGTAGGTATCTACATGATTAGTATAATCATACGACGACCTGTGTGGCGAGGTGGGTGAAGGTTCGCCTGCGACGCAGGAGGTTGCGGGTTCGATTCCCGCCTCGGGACAAATGTTTGTACGATCTGCAGATATTTGTTCAGGGTTTTCTGGATGTTTCCTATGTATAATAAAAAATATCTATCTATCTATGTAGTGCATTATATTAAGTATATCAGTTATCTAGTACCCATAACACAAGCTCTGCTTAGCGTGGGGCTAGATAATGCTGTGTGAATTGTCCAGAATTATTTATACATTTGAACCACTGTGCGCCACTGCTATGCCGTGCACGTCAAAAAAAAAATGCTTACCAATAAACACGATGCAAGGCTGCAGTTTGACAGCGAGGCTGAAGACAGCAGCGGCTAACTTCTGGGTCTCTCCGTACCACTTGTCGGTTAGTAAAGACACATCCAGGTTTATGAAGCTCATGTTGGCTTCCTTGGCTGTGGCTTTTGCGATGAGGGTCTTACCGCAACCTAGAAACAATGTCTCATGAGAAATCCTACTAATATTATAAACTAGCGGCGAGCCCCGGCTTCGCACGGGTATTTAACAAAAACTTCTAGATTCCTATTTTTTTGAAAATATAATATAGCCTATAATGTCTCAAACCCAAAACCCAAATAATGTGATCGCCCAAGCATTGCATGGCACAAGATGGCTAGATTTTCATACCCATATCTTATTGGACAAGTTTACACAACCGCATCTCTGGAGAAAATGCAAAGTTTGTGATATAAGTAGATCTTACCAGGCGGGCCATGCAAGAGAACTCCTTTTGGAGGCTGTGTGAGACGGCTGTCTGCGAACAGGTCTCGCTTCTGAATCGGCAGGATCACTGTCTCGCGTAGCTCTTGGATCAGAGAGTCCAGCCCAGCTATGTCGGTCCAGTTTACCTGGAACATCATTTAAGTATATAGATTTTGCGTTTTTATTATGTTGTCATAATTTGTGGACATATGACATGCTCACTAACTTCTCACACTCTCTGACGAAAAACAGTTATTACAGTGTTATTTAATTCTCTTAATGATAAAGTGTAAATGGTGATAATTTAATTAAAGTGATAATACAAGAAAAACTATAGAGTGGCGCTAGTGTCGCATTATTAAATAAATGTTATTGACTTCCGTTTTCTGAACAAAGATCCCTCAAAAACCGTAACCTAGAAAATCGCTCCAAGTACGAAAACAAACTGTGTTTAGATAAAAAACCATTATTTCAGCAAGGAGATAATACAAACAGTCGTCACACTCACACCTAGACTTTGCAATTAGCAGAAATAATGTGACACTCCTTTCGTCATGCTATTTAGACATTACGCAGCGGTTAGTTAAAATGTCCTTGAGTGTAGCTAATGATAGCTCAACAAATGAACAACTGTAGAGTGGATGGTGGTGGGTGGAGTGGATTGGATATACACAATCCAAGCCGTGGGGTCGCGGCGTACGAATATCGACCCCTCCAACTCAACCCATGGATGTCGTAAAATCCGCCTAAGGGAACCTACCAGAGGAAGGGCAGCAGCTTCCTTCTGAGTATTTTTAAACACCAACACTGCGGTCACCAATCCGCCTGCCAAGCGTGGTGATTATGGCAAATCCCCCCCTACATGGGAGACCATCCACTCGATGGACCGACGACATCGTAGCGGTCGCAGGGAGTCGATGGATGGAGGCGGCTCAGGACCGCTATTTGTGGCGTCGTACGGGGAAGGCCTATGTCCAGCAGTGGACGTGTATGGGCTGATGATGATGATGATGAATATCCAATCCACTCCACCCATTAACATAAGCTTTGTAGTGTGGTATTATTGTTGGAAGGTCAAGGTGTTAGGTATTATGAAAATTGCAGCATTATTATTTTTACATATCATAGGACGGATTCATCACCGGAACATTTCCGAAATTACATGTTTTGAGATTAGTATGCAGAATGGTGGAGAATTGAATATTTTTTCCAAATCACTATAGGTACAACTCAAATTTTGATTCTAATTAGTCAATTACAACCACAATTTGAGTTGTATCTTACAACTAATGTGTCTATGGTAAAATACAATTTTAAATATATCCATTTAAAGAATTTTAATAAATTTTTTGAGCCATGGCAGGATAAACTAATATCATGCAAAAATTACATTTGGGCTGTTCATTTGGTAGAGACTATAGAAGAAATTTTAACTCAACAGATATACACCACACAACAGGGGATAATACAGACATTAAACTAATAATATTATAAATGTCAAAGTTTGTAACAATGGATGGATGGATGTCTGTTCCTCTTTCATGCAAAAACTACTGAACTGATTGGGCTGAAATTTGGTATGGGTATAGTTTGGACCTGGAATAACATATAGGCTATTTTATATTCTGATAAAACGCGGGTAAAGGCGCGGGCAATAGCTAATACTACATATACATATGTATGTATATAAGACACTACATAATATGTAGTGTACGAATATAAATATATAATATTATATATCGTATATCGTACACTTTAGTACACTTATATTTAAGAAGTCAAAGCAAAGGGTACTAGATTCTGCAGAGATTCTAAGAGTCTAATTCTAAAATTAGACTAAACAGACAAATGAGCTGAAGACAGTCCTATGGAGCTCATTTTGGGGAGGCAAGTGATTGATCATGATGAAACAAATAAATAAAATTATTAATCAGAAACACTTACACTCATTTCATCAGGTACAACCAGCTGAGAGGCAATGATCATCTCGTGATCCGACAGAGTATCCAATGCCACAGAATGCTTCCCTCCAAGCCCGGCTCTGGAAGAAACTCTGATATGCATGCTCTATATAATGGCTCATTCATATTTGGTTAGAAAGCAATCCATACATATAGCCACACATAGACACAAAAACAGAAGGGAAAATCTGTTTTTTGAGTGAAGTTGAGTAAATAATGTCATTATCTAAGGCTCTGTTAAATTGGCAGTTTTTAGCTTTGCATTTAAGGCACCAACCAGATCGAAATGGCGCGGGCGTGGGCGTGCCATCAGCGCATAAAAGAACATTGGAAAGGCATTGAGACGACACACCACGGTTGCGACGCGGGCGCGGGGTTCTTCATACTAAATGTAGGAGGGATGTGATTCAAAACAGATAGAAGAGGTGTGCTGATGGCACGTCTGCACCCATGCCACGCTTGCGCAGTTTCTGTCTGGCCTGCGCCTAAGACAAAAAACTCAAAATTTTGGAGACTGATGAATGTAATTCGATGAATTGGTTCCTTTATGATAATTTTGTTTAAAATGGTAGCATTCTGTAAATAAAGTTGTTTTAAATTTTTTGTTATGAATGTGTCTAACAATTAGTTACGTGCTCTTTGTTATTAATTGAAATTTATTATGAGTTTGTCACAGCACATTACAATCACTCTGTGTGTGTTGCTATGTAGTATAGACAATCAAAGTTCTGAATACAATTTTACCTATGATAAACAATAAAATATAAACTATGTATGCATTTTTCAGTGCTTACTTTCTTTTAATAAATTGATTTAGGATACACACATTGCTTCTGAAATACCTAAAGCACTTTTAAGTTTACTTCAAGGTGATGTTTATCTTACTTGCATTATGACATAACCTTTCGCTAGGTTTTGTTAGTTTAGTAAGTTTAAATACATAATTGAACTGCAATTACTATAGATTAGAAATTCACAAGGTTAGAATGTAAAGAAGAATAGGAACTGGGAACTAATCCAAAAGTCAGGCGGGCTCTAGGATATAAAATGATATTTTGAGCGCGTGATAATATAATCATAAGAAAACCCAGCAAGAAGAATATAAATAATAGATTCAGGCGTTACTTTGCGGAAATCCATTGCACAATATTAGAATGAAGAAATATTTAGTAACAATTCCGCGTATAACCTTCTCTGATAGTATTCATCAAAGTAAGTTGTCTACTAGTTTCGTCTCTCCACGAGACATCTTCAGGACACCACAATACTCGACCTTGACATTGAGATTGGTAAGCACAGCAACACCGACAGAGTCCCGCCAGTGATGTTGCCTCTCCGAGCTCCGCGCGCCAAGTCTTGGCTAACTTGGCGCGCGGAGCTCGGAGAGGCAACATCACTGGCGGGACTCTGTCGGTGTTGCTGTGCTTACCAATCTCAATGTCAAGGTCGAGTATTGTGGTGTCCTGAAGATGTCTCGTGGAGAGACGAAACTAGTAGACAACTTACTTTGATGAATACTATCAGAGAAGGTTATACGCGGAATTGTTACTAAATATTTCTTCATTCTAATATTGAAGAAGAATATAACAAATACGGCGAATTGGAGGCAAAAATTTAAATTTCTGACGAGGTGCAGTTCGATCGATAACATACTTGCGTAACTGTTCCCGTGCTCGCTCTTCCGCCTTCTTTCGACTCTTGGATGTCGGGTCTATCTGGTTCACGAGCCATTTTATAGAGAAGTAAGTCACAGCCGATACGAAGCAAACACGAATTGCCATTTGGAACACATCGTTCCTCGTGAATGCTGACCCTTCCACCATCATGCCGAATCAGTATAGTAAATTAGATCACGGTTATAGTTTGAGCAAGTTGCTCAAATACGCGTGCTCTTGAGTTTTATGGAGTTACACAATTTATTATAGCGAAAAAAATATATTCATCATGCTCTCGTTGTGAATTTTGAACAATAGACAAATCACAAAATAGAACTGACAGTTTTGTGATATGATCTGTCACGTCAAATTAATGTCAACAAATGTGACAATATGCAAGCTATTTGCTTGGTCAAGTTTTTATGCTAAAAGTTTACTTGTCTATTGTCACCCCTAAGCATGGATGACATATAAGTCTATCCTTATCGTTCATGTTGTCAAGGTGTATTCCAGTGCATTTTCTTGCCTGCTTTCGCCAGAAATAACGTTTTCTGAATTGTGAGTATAGTGCAATAGTGTAGTCTGGTGTAGTGTGGAACAAAACACAATCACATTGTATAAATAAGGTTTGTTTGTGGCAAAGCAATTTTATAACCTAAAAGTTTGTTTTGAAAATGTAATTCTGGTTTAATTTAATATTTTTTAATAATTTCCTTCTCATTTAGCAAAGTTAGTAGTAAGTTAGCTAAGATGCCCAAAATGAAGAAACCTAGATCAATTTCCCGGCCCAAAGTGGATAACACTCGGAAAACTCTCCGAAAACAAAAAAGACAACAGAAAAAGGTTCATAGGCAAGAACACTATTTGAAAAAGAAAACTGACGCAGAAAAGCCTGTTTACACTGCAGGAAGGTTTGTAAAAAGACCAGCGGATCCTGAAGAATCAGGTACAGAAGTTAAGGTCAGTTAAAGTTTTAATTATTGAATGAAACGCAAGTTGTTTTTTGGTGGTTCTTTATTTTATTTCCATCATATAAATATATATTTTTAAAGGTACTTTTTTATGTACCTATTTGACGACGGCTGTAGCGTTATTTAATATCATACAACTAAACTCCCCACCAAGTTCATGCCAAGTTGTAAGGTAAAAGTAATTTTCTACACATGTTTACTTCTACACTGTTTTATAAGTCGATGAAATAAAAGTATAATTTACTTACTACCTACATACTTATACAAAAAAACATGGATTTTGTTACACCGTAGGTAGACATGTTACAGTTGAAGTCGTTAATTCTAATTGTATTGTAATATTTACACACAAACTTTTCACATAGCATGATAGTTTCAGAATAGGAATAATCATTTCAGAATAAAAAGCCGAGGCTTCAAAGCCAGCCTTCAGCGCAAGACATCGTTAGCCGACAGCGTGTGAAAGAGATGAAGGAAGCCAACAAACTCAAAACCCAGATGGAAGAACAGAGACGTCAGATCCTGCTGCAGGCCAATGAGGATGAAGACAGGCTGATCAAGAAACTGGAAAAACAGCTCGGACTAAATAAGTCCAAGAATAAGAATAATTTCTTTGCTAATGATGGCTTGGATTGTATCCTTTTTAAGCTAAAAACTCTGTTACTAATATTGTATTGTTGAATCAAACAAAGTTACAGCCAGAATGTCTGTAACGAAGTTCTTCAAACTTAAAGCATTTTGCTATGTAGGTATACAACTAGGAAAACTACCCAATAAACTATGTATGTATCTTATACATCAACAATACCTTAACAATTTCATCAGATTTACTAGAAATTTGTGACAAGAAAACTACAGAACAAATAGTAGCAGCAGAAAAGCATCTGGCTGAAGTAGAGGGTGACTCAGACTTTGAACAAGACCTAGCAGTGGTCACTGGAAAGGATATACTAAAAGATAAATCAAAGGCCAAGAAAAAATCCAAAAAGAATGCTGATAGTGAAGACAGTAATGATGATAAAAGTGAGTTGGATGACGAAACTGAGGACTTAGATGATGACACTGCAGACTTTGGTGATGAGGCTGAAGATTTTGAAGATGTATTAAGTGATGATGAAGAAGACGATGAATGCAGCGGTGATGATGATGAATTAAGTGAAAGCGATGATGCCCCTGAAGGTAACCTAGCACTAAAATGTTTTGTTTTAAAGTAATTAAGGTTTCAGTTGACTAAAGATCTTATCTTACAGAAAAACCAATTCTCTCCAAAAACTCTAAATCAAAAGAACTGAAAATGGAAAAGGACAACAAAATAATAGAACCTAAATCAACAAAAACTGACAAAGATGAAAAGACCAAAAAAGTAACAAAATCTACTAAAGAATCAAAAGGCAAAGACAGAGTAGTAAAAGCAGAAGATCTGAGTAAAATATTCAGTGATGATGAAATTTCACATTTATCTGTTGATGATGATTTAGAAGGGTTCTCTGGTGATGAAGATGATAATAATGAACTTGATGATTTATTTGATGAAAAGAAACAAGAGAAACCAGATGTTTGGGAAGATATCTATGGTAGGAAAAGAGATAAAGAAGGAAATATTATAAAGGTGAGAGAATTTGAAGATAAATAATGTTTTAAAGCTTTTTGGTAGCATAGTGTCTTTAAAAAGGAGAAAGTTACCAGACCGGCTCTAATGTTGAAAGTAAATGAACCTCAATATTGTGAATTTCAGGAAGAAAAAGGAGTGTATGTTCCACCACACCTGAGGAACAAACAAGTCAGTGCCGATGATAAACAGATGCTGCTCTTAAAAAGACAAATCAAAAGTAAGTCTCTTGAAAAAGAGATGCTCTTGGAAAAAGCTACTATGAACTAAATGAATTTTAATGTGATACTTTTGGTGACCTGTAATTGAAATTTTACGAGAATCATATTTGACATAGCTTTCATACCTACCATATTATTAAATTTATATTTTTTAATTATTGTGTGAATTCTCTTATTTAGTCAATAAGTTCTGACAAATCTCACCTACCATAATATGACGCAATAAATGAATGAATGAAATTATGACAATCCATAGGGTATGATTATAAAATTGTTAGAAAATATTCTTTTGCGCATTAGTTTCTATTTGTGTTATAAAAAATATATAACAAAATTTAAAAATTATTAGAAAATATTATAATTCGTGAGGTTTAAAGATTAAAAATTTTCGATACAGGTGCATGCTGCATGCGCCACGATTACTAACTTTTTATCTGGCCGGAGGACTACTTTTCAGAATATTTTAAAATTCCGTTCTCTTCCAGGTATCCTAAACAAACTAGCTGGAACAAACCTACACTGGGCTTGCACATCAATAGAGAATCTCTACTCCAACAACAGCCGAAACTCAGTCAACACTGCATTGACTCAACTGTGGGTAGACGCTACCGTCGGTCCATCGCATACGCCAGACAGAATGGTGACTGAACACGCGGCGTTGATATCTGTGCTACATGCCAATGTCGGCTCTGAGATAGGTGAGTTAAGATTTATATTGTCTTAACTCTGGGTAAACGCGGCCCTCGGACACCGGAAAGAATGGTCAGAGAGCTTTGATATCTGTGTTACATGCCCATGTCGGGTCTGAGTTACCTGAGATAAAGTTTATATTGTCTAGTTTAGTATCACAAGGTACTATTACCTCGCATCATTTCTTTCAATCACATGAAACCAAAACTAAAATAGTTTAACATTTCAGGAGCCCACTTCCTGCAAGAACTGTGCAAGATGTTCGACCAGATGACGCAGGGTGAACAGGCGATGGCAGACAAGCGGCTGGACAATCTAGTTTCTTGTTTGGCACATTTGTATAGTTTCAAAGTAAGTGGAAACAGTTAGATTTTTTTTGTCAATCCACACAGATTGAATATTCAATAGTTCAATAGTTTATTCATCGGTATATTCATCTAGCCCCAAGCTCTGTGCCCAAGCTAAGGAGATCTTGTGTGTAACGGGTACTAGATAGATGACTGATATACATAATACAATATATACATACATAGATATAATATCTTTTAATATGCATAGAAAATACCCAGAACCCCCACAACAAATATTTGCAGATCTTACAAACATTTTTCCCAAGGCGGGAATCGAACCCGCAACCTCCGCCCGGACCTTCGCCCGCCGTGCCACATCGGTCTCGGTTTTATTTCTTTAGTAGCCAAGTGACAAAAACATTTAATTTATTTTGTGATTAAAGATCCACAGTGAAGCCATGCTTGATTCGGGATTAGATGGCATTCGAATGCATAATTTGTTATTATTTTATTTCATTTATTTAGTGCCAATATGTACGTGTGTATTATTTATTACAATGCCCGCTCTAACTTCGTTCCATCAATAGTTCCATAATGATTTCACTTTTTTAACTTTATTTATTATAAAGGAGTTTTGTCAACATGGCTATATCCCTCCCGTAGACAAAAATTATATAAGGTACATATAATCACGCTAACAAAACATTTTACGCACTTTATTCATGGGTATTGTTTTTGACTCATTCGAGAGCGTAGATTACGAACATGCGGTGTTGTTACAAATCCAAGATGGCGGATAATTTGTATTTAATATTTTACCCATCGGTATCGCACAAGCATGATTTGTCTTAATTGAGGCTCAAATCAACTCTAGACACTAAAATATTCAGTACCGTAGATTGTGTTCCTTTTAACAACTAATAATAATATTTGTATTGGTTTTGGGTGACTGACTAGGGGGTTGTTTTGGGACTCGCGAAAGAAACCATCTCCACCACCATCGGAGTATTCCACTCCGATGGTGGAAAATAAAATAAATTGTTGCGGGGAACAATTTATTTTATTTTTATTTACATGGAAAACAAACAGCTTGTAATCAGGGCTTAGTACAAGTAGTACCAAAAGTTCCAATACCGTAGCGGTAAATATCGATATTTTCCATTTAGGTATCTGTGTCGATATTTTTAAAGTATCGTTATTTGAGCTCAAAGTATCGATACTAATAGCGGTTCTTGCGACGTTGCCTGTTCGCATGAAGGTACACGGCACCGCTCTGCAGTGCGGGTGGTACCGATACTTTACGTAGGTAGTATCGGTATTTTAGAGTTAAGGAACCGGTAAAAGTACCGGTACTCAAGAAAAATATCGATACTTTGGTACAGTATCTAATATAAATTATATCGATACTAAATAAAAAAGTATCGATACTAGGTCGAGGTCAGTGGAACCGGTACTTTAAACTACCGGTATTCAAAGCCCTGCTTGTAATAATATAAATGAGTAGAAACAATGGTTTAACTAAAGCTTAACAGTTTTCACCTGTAGAGACACTTTAACCATCACGTTTCAGATATTTCATGCAACTCTCCTCTACGATCTTCTAAACCGTCTTCTCTCCACTATAACAGAGAAGAGAATAGAGTGTGTAGTGACGGCCCTGCGCTGCGTCGGAGGGACCATGCGCAAGAGTGAGCCGGCCATGTTGAAGGACTTTGTTGTGGAAACACAGGCGCGGTTGGCGAGGGTTAGCGAGCAGGCGAATAGCGGGTAACTATACATCACTACATTATTATAAAACAAAGGCCTCCGCCGCGTCTGTCTGTCTGTTTGTGATAAACTAATGAACGGATTTTCATGCGGTTTTTACCTATCGATATAATGATTCATGAGGAAGGTTTAGGTATAGCCTACTAATATCATAAAAGCGAAAATTTGTGTCGTTGTGAACATGTTTGGCCGAAGACAACGCCACAACTTCTGAATATATCAGGCTGAAATTGTGCATACATAAAGACCCGACCCTGGAATAGCTAATTTTTATCGAAAAAAACGCGTGCGAAATCACGGGCAAAAACTAGTTATACATAATTTGACACGATTGGTTCCAATATCCACAGATCCCGCGTAAAGTTCCTACTAGAAGTGCTAATGGCAGTGAAGAACAACAATCTAAATAAGATACCCAACTACGAGCCATCTTACCAGGAAGAACTGAGGAAGCTCACGAGAAGCGTCGTAAGAAAGGGGAACTACGTCACTACGCTCAATATTAGATTGGAAGATTTGTTGAAAGGTACTTTTGATAATAGGGTGTTTTCTAAGGGCTCATACACACAGCATCCGGTTTACAAGATCCGTTTTACTGGATCCATTTATATTCCCGTGATAGTGCATGTAGTTGTAGGAGCGTGTTCAAACACCTGACAGTTTACCGGCTCCAGTATTTTTTTTTAATAAAAACTTTTTAGTCACATTTTACAAGTTTATTAATTTACTTGTAATAAATATCCAATTTTAATAGTTTCTCTTCATTCCAGCAGACGAGAGAGGTAAATGGTGGGTGGTAGGCTCAGCATGGGAAGGCAACAACGTCAAACCAGCAGAGGATGCAGTGAAACAGCCGCCGAGCAGAGACCAGAAGCTTCTAGAACTTGCCCGCAAGCAGAGAATGAATACCGATGTTAGGAGAAGCGTGTTTTGCGTCATTATGTCGGCTGAGGTCAGTATAAAAAACTAACTTTATGTACATCTATGCAATTTGCAATTTTCATCCCTTTCTGTTCAGTAGTTTTGGCGTAGTAACTAACATCCATCCATGTATCCATCGAAACTTTTGCATTTATAAAACTCTGTGACTGAGTTAAATTATTCAGAACTATAAATTATAATTATAAAAAAGCATGGCACGACTTTTGCTCCAACTCGAAAACTAACAACCTAACAAGGTAAAGGTTTCTTGTTCGCTTCTTTACTTTACCTTAAAAAGATCGAAGTGAACAAAAAATCAAAGTGATCAGTTTATTTCCCTATTTTACTTATTAGTTTTAATTTTGTGACGTGTCCAAGAGTCGTATAAGGTCTAAAGGAAAAAAGCACTTGATATTTGATATTTAATATTCTATTTTTCAGGACTATATGGACGCATTCGAGAAGCTTCAACACCTAGGCTTGAAAGGACAGCAGGAGAGAGAAATAGTGCACGTGCTACTCGCGTGCTGTCTGCAAGAGAAAACGTTCAACCCGTATTACGCGGTGCTGGGCCAGAAGCTCTGCGATTTTGATCGGAAATACCAGGTGCGTAGGGGTGAAAATTCCACAGCTCATATGTTCTGTGAACAAACGCGATAGGAAATAACAGGTGGGGTCGGTTCAAAATGGTGACCGGTAGCCATACTATGAGTGTTGCCGAATTGATGTTATGCGGATTTTTTTACGTGATTTGTTTGGCTCCCGCTGAATACCAGCGTTGGGTGCATAGATCAGTGTGTATCCAGCACAATGCTGGAGCCACGTTTGCCTTGCGCTCTGCTACGCACAAAATCAAAATCACGAAACCTAGTCCCGGCTTCGCACGGGGGACACATAGCCTATATTAATCAGTGATAATTTGTAAATCAAATCTTGTTTTTGTTTATTTGTTTAAGTTTCTCACATTCATTTGGACAGTGTCAGACTTGACCGTGATTTGACGTTTGACGTGTATGTGTTGTCAGATGGAAACTACCACAGACAACTTTCTCATATTAGGCCGGCTACAGACTAGCGAGTCGTGCTTCATCAAAGTTGCCTATGGTTATTTTTTGTGTTTAAAATAGTTTTTTTATGTTTTTGTTTATATGTAAGTACCTACTACACTTAAGTACTCTGTAAATTTTCCTTATTTTCTCTCTTGTTTCCTGTCTTGTATATACATATATCTTGTACCTATGTTTATGTATTCTGTAACTTTGTGCCACACTAGGACCTGTCTGAAAACCAGCGCCGCTACTAGCTAAGGCTTGTAGCGGCACAATGCTGAGACAGGGACCTTTTTGGCCCCTATGTAACACTATTCCTATCTATTTTCTTCATGTATAAATATGTATGTTTCTTGTACTTTCCCACTGTCTGTAATGTGTCGTGTTGTATGTGTGTTATGGCCTAATAAATATATTTTCTTTCTTTCTTTCTTCTTTCTATAATACTGATAATGTAGCATTCAAATGGTGAAAGTATTTTTAAAATGAGTCCAGTAGTTTTTGAGCCAATTCGTTACAAACATATGTACTTTTATACAAATCTTTCCTCTTTATAATATTAGTATAGATTGTAGATTTATTTTGTAGAAGGTATATGAAAATTTCCATTCATTCATTATACAGAAATACAGATAATTTATTTGCACACATGGGTCACAACACAAAGGTCTTGGTTATAGAGTTGGTAAGTACCGTATTGCCTTAGTCTAGGGCATGCAAATTAGTTTTCCTACACTAACTATTTTCACAATAGTTACACTAAGTGCATTAAAAATTATCAAATGATGAAAAACAGAATAAAATCATTCATTTAGTTTATAATATCATTCACTTGACGACCTCTGTGGCGCAGCGGGCGAAGGTCCGCCTGCGACGCAGGAGGTTGTGGGTTCGATTCCCGCCTCGGGACAAATGTACGATCTGCAAATATTTGTTCAGGGTGTTCTGGATGTTTTCTATGTATAATACAAAATATCTATCTATGTATCGTATTATATTAAGTATATCAGTTATCTTGTACCCATAACACAAGCTCTGCTTAGCTTGGGGCTAGATGATGTTGTGTGAATTGTCCAACATTATTTAATTTAATTTAATATTTAATTTTAAAAAAAAACTTAGTTTTTAAAATTATGAATGATAATAATCTCTATCTCATCTTGACGATATCGATGGCGCGACGGGCGAAGGTCCGCCTGCAACGCAAGAGGTTGCGGGTTCGATTCCCGCTTTAAGACAAATGTTAGTACGATCTGCATATATTTGTTCTGGGTATTTTCTATGTATAAATAAAAAATATCTATCTACATATGTACATATGTATTGTATTATGTATATTTATATCAGTCATCTAGTACCCACCCATAAGAAAAACTCTGCTCGTTGGGGCTAGATGATGCTGTGTCAATTGTCACATGACTGATTAGTGTTGTAAATAATACAACAAAGAACTCAAAACTCAAATCATGGTAAATATCCCGTCATTAACTTTAGTCTTGTCCACGTTTATTTATTTATATAACTTCTCTCATAACAGCGACCTATTTTTAACTAAGTCACGAATAATTGTTCTCAACCAATATCCTTAATTTCCAGCTATCAATCCAGTACTCGATATGGGACAAGATCAAGGACATAGAGAACCATCCGAAGCTCAGCCTGGCCAACCTTGCGCAGTTCCTCATACATCTTATCATGCAGAAGGGTCTGCCGCTGTCGGTTTTGAAGGTACCATTATCATTTCAACATTCATACCTACTATTTATTTACTAGCTGTTCCCCGCGGCTTCACCCGCGTTAGATTCTAATTTCACGTGTCTAGGAGGATAAAAAGGTATTTATTCCCTTAAATTTCCCATGGGAATTTGATGTTTTACCAGGAAAAAAAGTAGCCTATGTTACTCTCAATTCTTTCAACTAACTCTATGCCAAAAATCACGTCGGTTGATTGCTTGGTTAGGGCGTAAAGGTAGGACAAACAAACACTTTCGCATTTATAATATGTTAGGATTAAAGAACATAGAAGTTTACAGTGAAGATAGAAGTTCTTCTCTTCGTCTTCTATCACGTGGTAGGTACCCGGATAAGGTAATAAGCTCTACGCATATTAATCTTCTTTTAAATTCTTTTTAAATGGACCGACGACCTAGTGATGGTCGCGGGAAATCGCTCGATGCGTGCAGCGCAAAATCGGTTATTGTGGAGATCCGTAGTAGTCCAGCAATGGACGTCGATCGGCTGATATGAAGTAATAATGACACCGATTGCCATAATCACCACGCTTGGCAGGCGGAATCTACTAATACTACTATATGTCGCCTAAATTAAAACAAATCGTCAAAGATACATCCTTTTTAAAAAGGCTTATTACAAAATATCAGACATCTAGAAAACAAAAAAGCTTGGGACGGATTTTGTGCCAACTCGAAAAATAACACCTAACAGGCTAAAGCTTTCTTAGTCACTTCTTTAATGTAGTGTACATACCGAAGCGACCGAAATCAAAATATCACTTTATTTCCATGTCAGTGTTTAATTTTAAGAATTTGACCTTTTCTAAGTGTACATTTATTGTATTTACGAAAATAAAGAAAGTTGACTTTTTGATTATTGTACCATGTCTTTTATGAATAAATGACTGATTGATTGAAAATAAATAACAAAAATATTTCGTGTCATTGGATTTGACGACCCAATGTTTATGTAAGCATAGGGGGTAAGAGCTTTGCTTACTTTTAATGACAAGTAATACTTGGCACGCCCCATGGAACACGGCGAATCACGCTAAAATTACAGACTTTCTGTACATGCTCTTATGCAGCATTTGGAATGACACAAAAAAATTAAAAACAGTCTACTTAAAGTTATACTAAAGTTAGTAAAATGATGTAATTGCTTTTACAGGTGATTCAGTTCTCTGAGCTGAACAAGCATTCCGTCCGCTTCATGCGTCAGATCCTGCTCGCTATCATCATGAACGAAGACCTTCAGACCTCACTAGAAGTCTTCCACAGGTACGAGTAGATTTAATTTAATTTATATAAATTATGTATAGGCTGATGATGATGATGATGATGAGATAAATTATTCAACCGATGTGGCATGGCGAGTGAAGGTTTGCCAGCGACGCAGGTATTTTCTATGTTTAATAAAAAATATCTATCTAGTACCCATAACAAAAGCTCTACTTAACTTGAGGCTAGATTATGTCGTGTGGATTGTTCAGTATTATTAATTTCACGTTATTTGTTTATTATTTTTTCCTTACTAGATATATGCCAAAATAACTCTGTCTGTCTGTCACGTTTTCATGCCAAAACTACTGAACCGATTTAAATGAAATTTGGTACACAGATACATACTTGGACATAGGCTACTTTTTAATGCGAGAAAAGGGTTGAAAGAGGGGTTGAAAAAGTATCGTCATTTTTAAAGCTAAAAGCTTGGACTTAATTTTTTAGGCTGTTAATTAGATATAAATAAAAATGTCTAAATTTTACCCTGAAAGATTGTATGAAAATCACACTGTCACTATTCCACGCGGACGAAGTCGCGGGCACAGCTAGCTAACTATACAATAACAGCTAGATTATCTTATGGCTACTTAGGCGAGCTTAGGGCTAGATAATGCTGTGTGAATTGACCAGTTCTATTTATTTATATATCAATGTACTTAGACATACATATATATTTTTTGTTCTTCTTTTTACAGGATATCAAAGTCTCCAAAACTACACCTGTTCAGAGAAAGCCTGAAACTCTTCATCCAGCACTTCCTAGTCAAGAACGCTGGCAAGAAGAGTAGTGTACTCAGTGATGGGGAAATGACGGTGTTGAGGGAACGAGCGAGTGAAGTGAACAAGATACTGACTATGAATGATTCTAAATTGAGGTTTTGATTAAATTTAAATATTTATGTATTGATTTTCTTTTATTGAAAGTTACAACAGCTGCTGTTTGCCTTTGACGACCGATGTGTCGCGGGGGGCGAAGGTCCGCTTGCAAGGCAGGAGGTTGTGGGTTCGATTCTACCCTCATTCTTTATCTTTTGCCATTAGAGAACTCATAACTCAAATCATGGTAAATGGGATTTTATTAACTTTAATGATGCTATAAAGGTCTTAAAATAGCTTATGGTATCACCCTGCTCGGGCACTGCAACATTATGCTAGGTGGTTTAAGCGATCGTCGATCGACGGCATCGATCGATGGTTGAATGGATAAGTCGACGCTGATAGTTTCTACTAGACCAAACGATCGATCGTATGGTTAGAACAAATTAATAAATGTACTCCTAAATAAAACTTAGAATTTATGGAAGATACATTGCATTATATTAATATTACTAGATTTTTGGATCCTAAATAACTCTGTGCAATAACCGATAGAAATCAAGTTAGCTTTGGCTGTGCTTCTTAAGTGACTAGCTGTAATACTGAATTATGTGCAATATGTATAGAATTAAGCTTTATTTGTGATACTTAAAGTTAGCTACCTCTCAAGTTGTATAGCGCCCTAACAGGGATCCTAATACCTAGCCCCAAAGTAAAATATTTTAGACCTCTCACATTGTATGTATTGCAAAATAAATACTTGAATACTTGTTAGTCGACAGGACAATCAACCGACGTCGATCGGTGCCATCGATAGAAGATCGATCGACCGGAACAAAAATTTGAATATTTTTGTACCTACCTACGTAGACCTACAAAAAGCTTAAAAGTTTAACTAAATGCACAAAAATCTAAATACACACGCGTAGCAACGCAACTGGCCTTATCATTATCACTCGTCTAGGAGCCGCCGTTATCAGTGCAAACTGATAACGATAATAATACAGGAAGGTGCTTGTGTTGCCGGGCATCTGGACGTAACCTTCTGGACTTTAATTTATTCAATTTCTCTTATGGATATAACTAAACTAGGGCTTTACCTTTAATTATCCATATCAATACCAGGGGAAAGCGTCCCCAAGACGCTGTCTGCGTTGCCCCGCTGTATGCCAATGCTGATGTGCTGCACCAGATACTCACCAGCTTTCGAATCACACGGTACTGCACGGACCTAGGGTCTCTGCTCCAAGGACAGTAAATGCGTATTAGGCTCTGTCGAGACTTGCATATTTGCGCCTTTTGAGATCCTCGGCCAAATTTAAGAAAACTTGGTAGATACTGTGAAAAACCAAACACTGTTGCAGTTTATACGCTTACATACTTCCCTATCTCGCTATTCTAATAGGCTACCACGAAAACAATTTGCGTTAACATTTTACGCATTAACGCTATCGTAACAGTGACCTAAATATTTCTAACTCAGCAGGAGTTGTTCTGCTTTTTTAGATGTACAGTTTTTGTGGCAGTTGATTGGCAATGACAGAGCTTCGGCCTTGAACATTTTAAGGTTTAGGGATCCGTAGGTCCGATATTTCCTAAGTATCGAGCCCCTTTTAAAAGAATGGAACTGGAGGTAGCTCAGGATCGCGATAAGCGGAGGATATAATAAATAAATAAATACTGAAGAATCCACATCACGCAGCATCATCTAGCCCCAAGCTAAGCATAGCTTGTGTTATGGGTACTAGATGACTGATATACCTACATAATACAATATTTTACATAGATATATATTTTTTAATATACATAGAAAATACCCAGAACACTCGAGAAGTGTTTTTCTCCGAAAAGCTTGAACATTAGTGGTTAAATAGCAGTAATTACTTCGTACGTATGTTATTCGGCACAGTCATGGCAATTGATTTTTGCGAATGAATTCTATAGGTACGGTTGTGCCATAGTTTCTGGATACAGTAGTTAAATAGGAAAGTAAAAAAATCTTTCTAAACCATTTAAGTGTAGGTATTTTAAACTCAAGATGACATAATCAGCTGTTATACGGCTGAGTAGAAGTTAAGTTCACCATTAGGTGATTAATATGAATACTGTTAATAATTAAAGATGCTACAGAGCCTTATTATTATAAGATACAAGTGATGCAAATGTTGCTTTGTTATCTAAGTATTTTATCGCAAAATTATTATACTTCATTTATTACGTGCAATAAAGTTGAATTTAGGCCATTTGTGTGTATTTTTAAGCCTGTCACTTTCACTCCTGGTCTGTCACTTTCGACCGTCCTTGGGGTGGGGACGATCGTGACAATTTTCCTTTTTTTTTCAAATGGCTCCTTTAACCATTGCACTTATAGATAAATAGTAATATTTATACGTAGACAAATAACCATTTCACTATAAAACACATATGGTTCCAGCTAACTATTATGGGCGATCAAATGAAAATTAGCACAACCATACCCAGTCTACCCTACTTACCTACCTAGATATTCTTGATGATATGATAAGGAACCCTTGCCATGCGTAATCGACTCACACTTTACCAGTTTTCACTCATCAACTTTGATAGCACATGTGATGAATGTGTAGGTATTACTTACCTAATTATTTCCGAAACACGTGCCTAACCTACCTACGTTATACAACAATTTATTTTGGGAATGGTAGTAGAATTATACGTTAGCAACAAAATTTTCGTTATCGTCGTTTTATTTGATATCGGCATCTAGCGATCCACTAGAAATTAACCAAATTATTAAAATGAGGTACCTACCTCCTTCTTATTTAACTTACCTAGGAAGTAGGTACTTTTTATCACAGTTAGGTAGGTATTCAAAAATGTAGGGAGATATTTTATTTTACTTCAAATCACTTAAATACAAAGTATTAAGATTTTAATTCCATTAAAATTTCGATGTCCTGTTCCGAAGATCGATGTCCTGTTCCGAAGGTTAAGGAGCTTGTGCTTGTGCCTCCTGGAAGGAGGCACAAGCATCCTCGGAGCAAGCGTTAAGGACTGTGCTTATCTGGCTTTTTCTAAATCTTTTATCCCTTAATATAAATGAAACAAAATGTCTTACGTTCTCTCCCTCCTCTAAATCCCAGCCATTATCTTCCTCTTCGTTTTCTATTCGAGCCTACCCATGCATCTCTTCATCCTCCAATGCTGCTTCATCTTGCACCTGCCAGGCTGTTGAATTGACGGCGAAAATCAAGTACCTTGGCGTCTACCTAGATGGCACTCACTCCTGGCTCCCTCACATTTAGTGCACTGTCTCATGAGTGCGAAAATTGATTTTTGTTTTCAAACAACTGAGAGGTGTTGCGGACACAGACTGTCTGAGAGCTATTTATTTCTCGTTAGCACAATCCATCATCTCCTATGGTAATAATTCTTGGGGTGGAGCTATATAAAACTCAAATACTCAGAGTTGAGAGAGCCCAGAGGGCGGTGCTCAAGGTAATGATGTCCAAACCTTGGCGATTTCCTAACGGATTGTTATACGCACAATGTGAGGTTCTGAGAGTTGGATAACTATTACCTACATTCTAGCGTCTCTACAACGAAAACAGTCAGAACTTACCTATGACCCGTATTTTGTCCAAAAAATACCTACATCAATCAGACATAGTATGTAAAACAGAGCCTCACCATACAGCAGTTACTAAGCGACAATATTTTTAAGCAGCCCTTAACTCTATACTGTATAGTAATAATAGAGTCAATAAAATATTTAACATCTACCCCACAACTCGATACAAAATGAAACCAAAGTGCCTCCAATGACTATAGACACTCTATTATGAAGATGCCGAAAACATGTTAAAATGTCCAAGCTAAACACCCTGTCAGTCATACCTTACAACCAATACCGGGGACCTCTTGTTGCCCACCCAGACTCTTTAGAGACTGGTATCCTCAAGGGGCCCTACAACTGTAGCTCTCTCTCTCACAGAAAATCACACCCTGGCAGCCCCTGTTGCCTGGACTCTCAAGAGACCATAGTGTCCTCAGTAGCACCCAACTTCACACACACCCCACATACACACTCTTGGAAACAATGTAGGCAAAATTTGCCTTGAATAAAAAATTACATAATACTCACAGAATAATACCTAGATTTAATTAAGTTACTTAATTAGTAGTTCAAATTACCTACATGCATTAGCAGTGGCGGATTTACACATTTGCCGCCAGTAGGCTATTCAAATTTTGCCTATTATATTATATATAGCTGGATTACCACTCACTGACTGACTCACTCACTGACATAATTGTTCTCCTTGATGGTGGATGGGGAGGTATGTTTTTTTTTGCGGAAACGTTTAGGGGGTGTTTATGGGACCTAGGGAAAATTCCGACTTTTTGAAATTTCCCCCCCCTTCCCCCCCGCCCCCAGGGGGGCTCGCAAGGGGAGCCATATTGAATGATAATTTTTGTGGGGCTGTATAGAGGATGTCAAATAGTTTCGAATGCAAAAAAAATTTAGCCCCCCTTGCCCCCAAAATAGCCCCCCCTTTTTAGGTTGCTCCTGGATGCCGTTGTCGTAGGGGGGTTTCGATTGCGGGAACGTATAGAGGGTTTCTTCTCGAATGAAGGAAAAAAAAATTAGCCCCCCTTCCCCCCCAAAAAAACTCCCCCCCTTTTTGTATCTCCCAAGTGGGGGGACTTTAAAGAAATTTTTTTTTTGCATCATGTAGAGGATAAAAAATCATTTCGAAAACATAAAAAAATTTGGCCCCCCTCCCCCTCTAGACCCCCCTTTTTAATAAAAAACGGAAATTTGGCCTAATTTTGACCTTTTTTGTTCGGGTGGAGCATTGCGGCGAGCGAAGCGAGCCGCAATGCGACGACGGGGAACAGGACGGCGAGCGAAGCGAGCCGTGCTGTGACCCCCACGACCCCCCCTTCTTCCCCCCCTCTAGGGGGGCTCCCGAGCGAAGCCATATTGATAAAAAAAAATTTAAGGCTGTATAGAGTACGTCAAATAGTTTCGAATGCAAAAAAAAATTAGCCCCCCTTGCCCCCAAAATAGCCCCCCCTTTTTAGGTTGCTTCCAGATGCCGTCGTCGTAGGGGGGTTTCGATTGCGGGACCGTATAGAGGGTTTCTTCTCGAATAAGGGAAAAAATTTTAGCCCCCCTTCCCCCCCAAAAAACTCCCCCCCTTTTTGTATCTCCCAAGTGGGGGGACTTGAAAGAATTTTTTTTTCTGCATCTTGTAGAGGATAAAAAATCATTTTGAAAACATAAAAAAATTTGGCTGCCCTCCCCCTCTAGACCCTTTTATAAAAAAACCGAAATTTTGCCTAATTTTGACCTTTTTTGTTTGGGTGGAGCATTGCGGCGAGCGAAGCGAGCCGCAATGCGACGACGGGGAACAGCACGGCGAGCGAAGCGAGCCGTGCTGTGACCCCACGACCCCCCCTTCTTCCCCCCCTCTAGGGGGGCTCCCGAGCGAAGCCATATTTATTGACGTTTTTTTAGGGCTGTATAGAGGATTTCAGGTGATTTTAAACAAAATAAAAATTTTGCCCCCCTTGCCCCCAAACTAGCCCCCCTTTTTAGGTTGCTTCCAGATTCCGTCGCCGTAGGGGGGTTTTGATTGCTGGATCGTATAGAGGGTTTCTTCTCAAATGAAGAAAAAACTATTTAGCCCCCCTTCCCCACCCAAAAAACTCCCCCCCTTTTTGTATCTCCCAAGTGGGGGGACTTTAAAGAAATTTTTTTTTTGCATCATGTAGAGGATAAAAAATCATTTCGAAAACATAAAAAAATTTGGCCCCCCTCCCCCTCTAGACCCCCCTTTTTAATAAAAAACGGAAATTTGGCCTAATTTTGACCTTTTTTGTTCGGGTGGAGCATTGCGGCGAGCGAAGCGAGCCGCAATGCGACGACGGGGAACAGGACGGCGAGCGAAGCGAGCCGTGCTGTGACCCCCACGACCCCCCCTTCTTCCCCCCCTCTAGGGCGGCTCCCGAGCGAAGCCATATTGATAAAAAAAATTTTAAGGCTGTATAGAGTACGTCAAATAGTTTCGAATGCAAAAAAAAATTAGCCCCCCTTGCCCCCAAAATAGCCCCCCCTTTTTAGGTTGCTTCCAGATGCCGTCGTCGTAGGGGGGTTTCGATTGCGGGATCGTATAGAGGGTTTCTTCTCGAACGAAGAAAAAAAAAATTTAGCCCCCCTCCCCCACAAAACAAACTCCCCCCCTTTTTGTATCTCCCAAGTGGGGGGACTTGAAAGAAATTTTTTTTTTGCGTCTTGTAGAGCATGAAAAATTATATTGGAAACCTAAAAAAATTTGGCCCCCTCCCCCTCTAGACCCCCCTTTTTAAAAAAAAACCGAAATTTGGCCTAATTTTGACCTTTTTTTTTCGGTTGGAGCATTGTGGCGAGCGAAGCGAGCCGCAATGCGACGACGGGGAACAGCACGGCGAGCGAAGCGAGCCGTGCTGTGACCCCCACGACCCCCCCCCCCTTCTTCCTCCCCCTCTAGGGGGGCTCGCGAGCAAAGCCATATTGATTTACTATTTTTGTGGGGCTGTATAGAGGATGTCAGGTGATTTTGAATGAAATAAAAATTTAGCCCCCCTTGCCCCCAAAATAGCCCCCCTTTTTAGGTTGCTCCCAGATGCCGTCGTCGTAGGGGGGTTTCGATTGCGGGACCGTATAGAGGGTTTCTTCTCGAATAAGGGAAAAAAATTTAGCCCCCCTTCCCCCCCAAAAAACTCCCCCCCTTTTTGTATCTCCCAAGTGGGGGGACTTGAAAGAATTTTTTTTTCTGCATCTTGTAGAGGATAAAAAATCATTTTGAAAACATAAAAAAATTTGGCCCCCCTTCCCCTCTAGACCCCCCTTTTTAATAAAAAACCGAAATTTGGCCTAATTTTGACCTTTTTTTAGGGTGGAGCATGGCGGCGAGCGAAGCGAGCCGCAATGCGACGACGGGGAACAGCACGGCGAGCGAAGCGAGCCGTGCTGTGACCCCCACGACCCCCCCCTTCTTCCCCCACTCTAGGGGGGCTCCCGAGCGAAGCCATATTGATTCAAATTTTTTGTAGGGCTGTATAGAGATTGTCAAATAATTTTGAATGCAAAAAGAAATCAGCCCCCCTTGCCCCCAAAATAGCCCCCCCTTTTTAGGTTGCTCCCGGATGCCGTCGTCGTAGTGGGGTTTCGATTGCGGGATCGTATAGAGGGTTTCTTCTCAAATGGGGAAAAAAAATTCAACCCCCCCTTTCCCCACCCAAAAAACTCCCCCCCTTTTTGTATCTCTCAAGTGGGGGGACTTGAAAGAAATTTTTTTTTTGCGTCATGTAGAGGATAAAAAATCATTTTGAAAACATAAAAAAATTTGGCCCCCCTTCCCCTCTAGACCCCCCTTTTTAATAAAAAACCGAAATTTGGCCTAATTTTGACCTTTTTTTAGGGTGGAGCATGGCGGCGAGCGAAGCGAGCCGCAATGCGACGACGGGGAACAGCACGGCGAGCGAAGCGAGCCGTGCTGTGACCCCCACGACCCCCCCCTTCTTCCCCCACTCTAGGGGGGCTCCCGAGCGAAGCCATATTGATTCAAATTTTTTGTAGGGCTGTATAGAGATTGTCAAATAATTTTGAATGCAAAAAAAAATCAGCCCCCCTTGCCCCCAAAATAGCCCCCCCTTTTTAGGTTGCTCCCGGATGCCGTCGTCGTAGTGGGGTTTCGATTGCGGGATCGTATAGAGGGTTTCTTCTCAAATGGGGAAAAAAAATTCAACCCCCCCTTTCCCCCCAAAAAACTCCCCCCCTTTTTGTATCTCCCAAGTGGGGAGAAATGAAACAAATTTTTTTTTTGCGTCATGTAGAGAATAAAAAA
Source organism: Eupithecia insigniata (assembly GCA_947859395.1). Taxonomy (NCBI): domain Eukaryota; kingdom Metazoa; phylum Arthropoda; class Insecta; order Lepidoptera; family Geometridae; genus Eupithecia; species Eupithecia insigniata. The sequence goes on along the minus strand of OX402011.1, from coordinate 2,054,342 downwards.
TCAGTTAGAAAACATAAAAAATTTGGCCCCCCTCCCCCTCTAGACCGAAATTTTGCCTAATTTTGACCTTTTTTGTTCGGGTGGAGCATGGCGGCGAGCGAAGCGAGCCGCAATGCGACGACGGGGAACAGCACGGCGAGCGAAGCGAGCCGTGCTGTGACCCCCACGACCCCCCCCCCCCTTCTCCCCCCCCCTCTAGGGGGGCTCCCGAGCGAATCCATATTTATGAACATTTTTTGTAGGGCTGTATAGAGGATGTCAGGTGATTTTAAGTGAAATAAAAATTTTGCCCCCCTTGCCCCCAAACTAGCCACCGTTTTTAGGTTGCTCCCAGATGGCGTCGTCGTAGGGGGGTTTAGATTGCGGGAACGTATAGAGGGTATATTCTTGTATGGGGAAAAAAAACCTACCCTTCCCACCAGTCCCACCAAGTCCCCTTGAACCCCTCTCCCACCAAAACATCTGATATGGGTATCGTTTTCGACTAACTCAAACTCGTAGATTACGAAAAAAATGTCCATTTCAAAATCCAAGATGGCTGACATTTTTTAATCGCAAATCTTCCTTTTGGATATCGATTTCAACAAAATCTTAAACGTAGGTTACGACAAGGGGCTCTTAATTAAAAAACAAACAGTCTACACAACCGCCGCGAGCTGCTTGCAGCTCGCGCACTCCTAAAAAACTAGTTATACTATATATAGCTGGATTACCACTGACTCACTGACTGACTGACATAATTGTTCTCCTTGATGGTGGATGGGGAGGTATGTTTTTTTTTGCGGAATCGTATAGGGGTGGTTTATGGGACCTAGGGAAAATTCCGACTTTTTGAGATTTCCCCCCCCTTCCCCCCCGCCCCCAGGGGGGCTCGCAAGGGGAGCCATATTGAATGATAATTTTTGTGGGCCTGTATAGAGGTTATCAAGTAGTTTCGAAAGCAAAAAAAATTTAGCCCCCCTTGCCCCCAAAATAGCCCCCCCTTTATAGGTTGCTTCCGGATGCCGTCGTCGTAGGGGAGTTTCGATTGCGGAAACGTATAGAGGGTTTCTTCTCGAATGAGGGAAAAAAAAATTTAGCCCCCCCTCCCCCCCAAAAAAACTCCCCCCCTTTTTGTATCTCCCAAGTGGGGGGACTTGCAAAAATTTTCTTTTTTGGGTCATGTAGAGGATAAGAAATCATTTTGAAATCATAAAAAAATTTGGCCCCCCTCCCCCTCTAGACCCCCCTTTTTATAAAAAAACCGAAATTTGGCCTAATTTTGACCTTTTTTTTCGGGTGGAGCATTGCGGCGAGCGAAGCGAGCCGCAATGCGACGATGGGGAACAGCACGGCGAGCGAAGCGAGCCGTGCTGTGACCCCCTGACCCCCCTTCTTCCCCCCCCCCCCCTAGGGGGGCTCCCGAGCGAAGCCATATTGATTGACTATTTTTGTGGGGCTGTATAGAGGACGTCAAATAGTTTCGAATGCAAAAAAAATTTAGCCCCCCTTGCCCCCAAAATAGCCCCCCCTTTTTAGGTTGCTCCCAGATGCCGTCGTCGTAGGGGGGTTTCGATTGCGGAAACGTATAGAGGGTTTCTTCTCGAATGAGGGAAAAAAATTTAGCCCCCCTTCCCCCCCAAAAAAACTCCCCCCCTTTTTGTATCTCCCAAGTGGGGGGACTTGAACGAATTTTTTTTTTTGCGTCTTGTAGAGGAAAAAAATCATTTTGAAAACATAAAAAAATTTGGCCCCCCTCCCCCTCTAGACCCCCCTTTTTCATAAAAAACCGAAATTTGGCCAAAATTTGTCCTTTTTTTTCGGGTGGAGCATTGCGGCGAGCGAAGCGAGCCGCAATGCGACGATGGGGAACAGCACGGCGAGCGAAGCGAGCCGTGCTGTGACCCCCCGACCCCCCCTTTCCCCCCCCCCCCTAGGGGGGCTCCCGAACGAAGCCATATTGAATAAAAATGTTTGTGGGGCTGTATAGAGAATATCAAATAGTTTTGAATGCAAAAAAAATTTAGCCCCCCTTGCCCCCTAAATAGCCCCCCCTTTTTTGGTTGCTCCCAGATGCCGTCGTCGTAGGGGGGTTTTAATTGCGGGAACGTATAGAGGGTTTCTTCTCAAATGAGTAAAAAAAAATTTAGCCCCCCTTCCCCCCCAAAAAAACTCCCCCCCTTTTTGTATCTCCCAAGTGGGGGGACTTGAAAGAAATTTTTTTTTTGCGTCTTGTAGAGGATAGAAAACCATTTTGAAAACATAAAAAAATTTGGCCCCCCTCTCCCTCTAGACCCCCTTTTTTATAAAAATACCGAAATTTGGCCTTATTTTGACCTTTTTTTTCCGGGTGGAGCATTGTGGCGAGCGAAGCGAGCCGCAATGCGACGACGGGGAACAGCACGGCGAGCGAAGCGAGCCGTGCTGTGACCCCCTGACCCCCCCTTCTTCCCCCCCCTCTAGGGGGGCTCCCGAGCGAAGCCATATTGATGAAAATTTTTTAAAAGACTGTATAGAAATGTCAAATAATTTTGAATGCAAAAAAAAAATAGCCCCCCTTGCCCCCAAAATAGCCCCCCTTTTTAGGTTGCTCCCGGATGTCGTCATCGTAGGGGGGTTTCGATTGCGGGATCGTATAGAGGGTTATTTCTCAAATGGGGAAAAAAAAATTCAACCCCCCCTTCCCCCCAAAAAAACTCCCCCCCTTTTTGTATCTCCCAAGTGAAGAGACTTGAAAGAAAATTTGTTTATGGGTTGTGTAAAAGATAAAAAATCGTTTTGAAAACATAAAAAAAATTTGAACCCCTCTCCCTCTAGACCCCCCTTTTTATAAAAAAACCGAAATCTGGCCTAATTTTGACCTTTTTTTTCGGGTGGAGCATTGCGGCGAGCGAAGCGAGCCGCAATGCGACGACGGGGAACAGCACGGCGAGCGAAGCGAGCCGTGCTGTGACCCCTTGACCCCCCCTTCTTCCCCCCCTCTAGGGGGGCTCCCGAGCGAAGCCATATTTATTAACATTTTTTGTAGGGCTGTATAGAGGATGTCAGGTGATTTTAAGTGAAATAAAAATTTTGCCCCCCTTGCCCCCAAACTAGCCCCCCGTTTTAGGTTCCTTCCAGATGCCGTCGCCGTAGGGGGGTTTTTATTGCGGGATCGTATAGAGGGTTTCTTCTCAAATGGGGGAAATAAAAATATCTCCACCCTTTTTGTATCTCCCAAGTGGGGGGACTTGAAAGATTTTTCCCTTCCCTTTACGCCCCCAGACCCCTTGAACCTCCTCTTTCACCAAAAAACTGATATGGGTATCGTTTTCGACTAACTCGCACTCGTAGATTACGAAAAAGATGTCCATTTCTAAATCCAAGATGGCTGACATTTTTTTATCGCAGTTTTCACTCTTGGATATCGATTTCAACGAAATCTTAAACGTAGGTTACGACAAGGGGCTCTAAATTAAAAAACAAACAGTCTACACAACCGCCGCGAGCTGCTTGCAGCTCGCGCACTCCTAAAAAACTAGTTATATTATATATAGCTGGATTACCACTCACTGACTGACTCACTCACTGACATAATTGTTCTCCTTGATGGTGGATGGGGAGGTATGTTTTTTTTTGCGGAATCGTATAGGGGTGGATTATGGGACCTGGGGAAAATTCCGACTTTTTGAGATTTCCCCCCCCTTCCCCCCCGCCCCCAGGGGGGCTCGCAAGGGGAGCCATATTGAATGATAATTTTTGTGGGGCTGTATAGAGGATGTCAAATAGTTACGAATGCAAAAAAAATTTAGCCCCCCTTGCCCCCAAAATAGCCCCCCCTTTTTAGGTTGCTCCCGGATGCCGTCGTCGTAGGGGGGTTTCGATTGCGGGAACGTATAGAGGGTTTCTTCTCGAATGAAGGTAAAAAAAATTTAGCCCCCCTCCCCCCCAAAAAAAAACTCCCCCCTTTTTGTATCTCCCAAGTGGGGGGACTTGAAAGAATTTTTTTTTTTGCGTCTTGTAGAGGATAAAAAATCATTTTGAAAACATAAAAAAATTTGGCCCCCCTCCCCCTCTAGACCCCCCTTTTTAATAAAAAACCGAAATTTGGCCTAATTTTGACCTTTTTTTTCGGGTGGAGCATTGCGGCGAGCGAAGCGAGCCGCAATGCGACTACGGGGAACAGCACGGCGAGCGAAGCGAGCCGTGCTGTGACCCCCTGACCCCCCCTTCTTCCCCCCCTCTAGGGGGGCTCCCGAGCGAAGCCATATTGAATAAAAATGTTTGTGGGGCTGTATAGAGAATATCAAATAGTTTTGAATGCAAAAAAAAATTAGCCCCCTTTGCCCCCAAAATAGCCCCCCTTTTTAAGGTTGCTCCCGGATGTCTCGTCGTAGGGGGGTTTCGATTGCGGGATCGTATAGAGGGTTTCTTCTCGAATGAGGAAAAAAATATTTTAGCCCCTCTTCCCCCCCAAAAAAACTCCCCCCCTTTTTGTATCTCCAAAGTGGGGGGACTTTAAAGAAATTTTTTTTTTGCATCATGTAGAGGATAAAAAATCATTTTGAAAACATAAAAAAATTTGGCCCCCCTCCCCCTCTAGACCCCCCTTTTTATAAAAAAACCGAAATTTGGCCTAATTTTGACCTTTTTTTTTCGGGTGGAGCATTGCGGCGAGCGAAGCGAGCCGCAATGCGACGACGGGGAACAGCACGGCGAGCGAAGCGAGCCGTGCTGTGACCCCTTGACCCCCCCTTCTTCCCCCCTTCTAGGGGGGCTCGCAAGGGGAGCCATATTGAATGATAATTTTTATGGGGCTGTATAGAGGATGTCAAATAGTTTCGAATGCAAAAAAAAATTAGCCCCCCTTGCCCCCAAAATAGCCCCCCTTTTTAGGTTGCTCCCAGATACCGTCGTCGTAGGTGGGTTTCGATTGCGGGAACGTATAGAGGGTTTCTTCTCAAATGGGGAAAAAAAAATTCAACACCCCCTTCCCCCCCAAAAAACTCCCCCCCTTTTTGTATCTCCCAAGTGGGGAGAGTTGAAAGAAATTTTTTTTTTGTGGGGCTGTATAGAAGATGTCAGTTGATTCTGAATTCATAAAAAAATTAGCCCCCTTTGCCCCAAAATAGCCCCCCTTTTTAGGTTGCTCCCGGATGCCGTCGTCGTAGGGGGGTTTCGATTGCAGGAACGTATAGAGGGTTTTTTCTCAAATGGGGAAAAAAAAATTCAACCCCCCCTTCCGCCCCAAAAAACTTCCCCCCTTTTTGTATCTCCCAAGTGGGGAGAGTTGAAAGAAAATTTTTTTTTGCGTCATGTAGAGGATAAAAAATCATTTTGAAAACATAAAAAAATTTGGCCCCCCTCCCCCTCTAGACCCCCCCATTTTATAAAAAAACCGAAATTTGGCCTAATTTTGACCTTTTTTTTCGGGTGGAGCATTGCGGCGAGCGAAGCGAGCTGCAATGCGACGACGGGGAACAGCACGGCGAGCGAAGCGAGCCGTGCTGTGACCCCTTGACCCCCCCTTCTTCCCCCCCTCTAGGGGGGCTCCCGAGCGAAGCCATATTGATAAAAAAAAATTTAAGGCTGTATAGAGAATGTCAAATAGTTTCGAATGCAAAAAAAAATTAGCCGCCCTTGCCCCCAAAATAGCCCCCCCTTTTTAGGTTGCTCCCAGATGCCGTCGTCGTAGGGGGGTTTCGATTGCAGGAACGTATAGAGGGTTTCTTCTCAAATGGGGAAAAAAAAATTCAACCCCCCCTTCCGCCCCAAAAAACTTCCCCCCTTTTTGTATCTCCCAAGTGGGGAGAGTTGAAAGAAAATTTTTTTTTGCGTCATGTAGAGGATAAAAAATCATTTTGAAAACATAAAAAAATTTGGCCCCCCTCCCCCTCTAGACCCCCCCATTTTATAAAAAAACCGAAATTTGGCCTAATTTTGACCTTTTTTTTCGGGTGGAGCATTGCGGCGAGCGAAGCGAGCTGCAATGCGACGACGGGGAACAGCACGGCGAGCGAAGCGAGCCGTGCTGTGACCCCTTGACCCCCCCTTCTTCCCCCCCTCTAGGGGGGCTCCCGAGCGAAGCCATAATTATTAACATGTTTTAGAGGGCTGTATAGAGGATGTCAGGTGATTTAAACGAAATAAAAATTTAGCCCCCCTTGCCCCCAAACTAGCCCCTCTTTTTAGGTTGCTCCCAGATGCTGTCGTCGTAGAGGGGTTGAGATTGCGGGAACGTATAGAGGGTATATACTTGTATGGGGAAAAAAAATTACCTACCTTTCCCCCCAAAAAAATTCGATGACGGGGAACAGCACGGCGAGCGAAGCGAGCCGTGCTGTGACCCCCAACGCACCCAGTCCCCTTGAACCCCTCTCCCACCAAAACATCTGATATGGGTATCGTTTTCGACTAACTCAAACTCGTAGATTACGAAAAAGATGTCCATTTCTAAATTCAAGATGGCTGACATTTTTTTATCGCAGTTTTCACTCTTGGATATCGATTTCAACAAAATCTTAAACGTAGGTTACGAAAAGGGGAACTTAATAAATAAACAAACAGTCTACACAACCGCCGCGAGCTGCTTGCAGCTCGCGCACTCCTAAAAAACTAGTTATTATATATAATTCGATACCGGATACCCTAATCTAATTCACAATCATATTTATTTTAAAAGGAGTTGTCAATTTTTTTTTTTTGTTATTACTAAGGATGTGTACGGTGTACCGCACGATAGGTAGGTAGAATTAAGTAGGTCATGTACATATATACCTACACCAATTTGCTTACCTAACTACTATTATTGTTCAATCAATTACCAATAAAATCAGTGTCAAACTAGCACTCGGGGGTTTGAATCGTACGTTTTCCTTCCCTCTAACTATTTAACCATCAACTAAACTTATAACTGTAGGAACCCCTACAGTTTTTGGTCCTTCAGCCTAAATTTTTACCAGCGCCGTGGCCGCCTCCTGTCGACGTTCGGGAGACACGGTTTACAACCGGGTTACGGTCTACTAACTATTCTGTGAAGTATCATCGACGTTTGATACCAAGCAGTGAAACAGTGCTCTAGTGTTTTAGTGAATTACGTGCGACTGCGAATCGGTTGACTGGCTTCCCACCAGCGGGTTCCACCAGTCATTGAGAAGGCGCATAAGGTTGTACTAATTTAACGAGGACACGGAGTACCTACAGGTACTTAGTTACATATAAGTACTGAATATCCTACCTACATCTCCTACTACCAACTACTACTACTACAACATGGAGAGCCTACTTCAGCGCCAACACGATATTGTTGATGCCATCAAGAAGTTAGAACGCAACTTTAGCAAGGATTCTGCGAATCGGAAGACCCGCAGGTACCTGGATGAACGTCTGGATACCCTCGACAAGCTGTGGGGAGATTTTCAATCCAATAACGAAAAACTATCTTCTTATACAAATGACAGCGAGCCTTACTTCGTGGAAAACCAATTCGAGCAAATGAGAACATACTACGAATCTGTCCGTGTAAAGATATCGTCCTGCCCCCCTGCGGCTGTGGATGTTACTCTAGCAACTCCATCTCCTTTACCAAGGCCGGGGACATCAGCCGAGGAAGTGCCTGCTCGATCACCTAGGCCCATCTCGACGGCCCCGCCACCGCCCATTGAGCAAACTACTTCTTCGCTAGGGCAGGTAAGCGAGTTGCTATCACTGCAGAGAACCAACTTCCGCGCGTTTAACCGTCAGGTAAACAGGTTTCAAGCTGATGAGATACGAGACAGATGGGAGATCGAAGATGAGCTGCGTACATTACAACAACGATGGAATGCAATCGACTCTCTGCACTTGCGAATTGACAATATTCTACAAGGATCCGATCCTCGATATGATGGTGAGTTTGATAGTTACGAGGAAACATACACTAAGATCAAGCGTACACTAAACTATAAGCTGGCTTCAACATCGCATCTTCAGCAATCGACTCCTCAAATCGAGATCCCAACATTTACGGGCAAGTACACACAATGGCCTACCTTTTACGACCTCTACGTGGAAAGCATCCATAACAACAACTTGCTTACGAAGTCCCAAAAGATGCAACATCTGAAGGGAAGAGTTCGTGGGGATGCTGAGCGACTTATTCAGCATCTACATATCTCTGCAGACAACTACGACACTGCGTGGGATTTACTAACTCATCGATATAACAACCCGCAGTTGCTCTTCACTAAACAGGTAGAGGTATTTCTAAATCAACCAGTAGCCACCAAACAGACAGCACACGAGATCAGACGTCTTTTCGATACATCAAGAGAGTGCCTCTACGCCATACAAAATCTAGGTATCGATACAAGTACCTGGGATCCGCTGTTAGTTCACCTAATCTCGAAGAAGCTAGACCCCGAAACATACGGAGATTACAAGGAAGCCCGTAAGTCGCCCCGTGATCTACCGACACTATCGGAACTACTGGACTTCTTGGAGGGGAAATTCACAGCATTGGAGCCTATACATACTAAAAAGGAGAGAGATTCGTCACCTGGTAGGGCAAACCAACAAAAAGTCAACAAACCAAAGTATCAGCAGCAGGGTGAATATCGTTATGGCAAATACCCATACAAAGAACATCAAGCTAGTGCAGCATGCTCAATCAGTTGTCCTATGTGTAACAATAATCACTATTTATATAAATGTACCAATTTTATAAAATTAACACCAGACGACAAGCTAATGACTGTAATAAAATTGCATATTTGCCAAAATTGCTTATACTCACACAATGACAACACGTGTACATCGAAGAAAACATGCAGAGTTTGCTATAAGCACCATCATACGATTTTACATGACGCATACGCGAATAGCGACCTTTCTGACAATTTATCGAATAAAACAATCGAGGCCGGGTCATCGTCCATACCTACGGCTCGTATTGCGAAATCTCCAACGCCACCACAACAACAACATAACAAACAACATAGCGTTAATCACGTCGCTACCGATGATGAGGAGATTTTACTAACGACTGTATCTATCAAGGTCAAGGCCGCGGACGGTGAATACGTCACCTTAACAGCTCTCCTGGACCAAGGCTCCCAGATTTCCTTAATATCCGAAAACGCAGCACAGATATTAGGCTTGCCCCGACAGCGGTACCATGCATCTGTTTCTGGCATCGGAAACGGGACAAAACAAACTAAGGCAGTCATCACACTTGAATGTCAATCTATCTACGAAGACTATGATTTTACCACACAAGCTATGGTTATTATGCACGTCTTAAACCAACTACCCAATGTGTCCTTCAACAGACAGTCATGGCCACACCTGCGACACATTCAACTCGCCAACCCTGAATATAATGTCTCCAAACCTATCGATTTACTGCTGGATGCGAGCGTTTACTCAAAGATACTGATGAGCGGTCTGCTCAAGGGCCCGCACTTGGCTCCCATCGCTCAACAAACAAGGCTAGGCTGGATACTGTCAGGATGTGTCAAAACATTCAATTGTCACGTCGTGGTAAAGAACATGGCTGAACTACCACAGCATTGGGAACTAGAAGAGATCAATGAGCAGGCTGATAAATTGATACAAGATCAACCGTACTGCGAGAATGATTACGTACAGACCTACGAAAATCAAGGACAAACGGATGACGCACATAAGTTTCCCAAAACGCCTGCCGCTCTGATATCTTCATTATTCATGGATGGTCTCCTACAAAATAGCAACAACATATCTGTAGCTCATCAGCCACAACAGGAGATAATGGAAGCTGGGATAAACAATTGCATGTGCTCCAGCAACACCAAGAAGCTCGAACTAGATGTCACAACTGACTATCTAGAACTTCCTAAATTTAAAAACGCAGAGAATAGGAAAACCTTGGGATTACGTTGGAAACCCGTTTCATATACTTTAAAATTCCACCAACAAGTTCAAAATGAGGCTATCATAACTAAAACAAAAAAACTTAAAGCAATGGAGTGGCTACAACTAAGAGGGGGTTTTCATGCTCTAGATAAATTCCGAAAACTTAAATACATTGGAAACGAAAATTATGCAATTCAAGACTTGAATGACGCATCAGAAAAAGCTTGTACTATTTACTTCGTAACCTCAAACTCTAAAGGCGAGTACACATTGACGATTGTGACGGTCATAACAAAGTTAGCGCTTTTAAAAAACTACCAATACTTACCTATGAGTAAACTTTGCGCGCTACTACATATTATACTACATGTATTGTGCCTTATGAAGAAGGTCAAGGAAGCATTTTTGCGGACGCATGCTGTACAGATTTATAAGTGGAACGACTCAGTGGTGGTTCTTGGTTGGCTACATACAGACACCGACAAACGGAAACGATTTGTAGCTAACGGGGTTCGTACTTTACTCAACATCATATCATCATCAACATGGCACCACGTTTGCTCTAAAGACAGTACAGCAGAATGCGCTACAAGAGGACTGACATCGCTACATTTGTCAGAACATTCTTTGTCGTGGCAAGGACCGCAGGGATTGCAGTGGTTAACTACACTCTATGACAAAAACACACAGAATAACACTTACCAACCACTAGTCCTAAAGGTCAAGAAACACAGTGTGAACGCAGCCTTAACCGTAACATACAAAAATGATTTGTTAGTAAACAATCATAGCTCTACACGGCGCATAACAAAAATATGCTGGATATGGAGTTTTACAGAGCGGTTGCGAAATGAACAAATGCCTCAACATAAAAACGTATTCCCTACAAAGATGCATAACACTCTAAATCTAACGATGAAGACTGCTCAATCTATGAAGTTTCAAGACGAACTATTAAAAGATTTACAAGTTAAGAAACTGGTCAAACTAAACAAACGGAGCATGTTATCGATTTTTATTCCTTATAACGACATAAAAAGGCCAATCCAGAAACTATCACTCTTACCTGCGAAGAACGCAGATCCTCAGCAACAGATCAATGACGCACGATCTACAAGGAATGACGTCACAACGATACTGGCCGAATCGTCGACAAGCGGCCGACCAGTGCGTGCAACACGGAGGCCTTACAGAAGCCTATTTTCAACAATGCTGCTTCTAATCCTACTGACCCCAGGACAGGGCTCATACAACATATCAACATTCAGTGACGACAAGGACATCTACTTCGATAAGATGTACAACATGAACATCATACGAGATGAATGGAAAATAATTGTTTACTATAACATGAGTACCTACTGGACAGGATTAGACTACATGCAAGACTATGTCAACCACTTGGAAGGTTACCTACTTACTAAGGATACCGACCTACCACTGCAGTACAAGAGCATAATTTATCAACTTCAACACGAGTTATCAGAGATTAATCACTACAACTGGATTCTCACGAGCCAACTTACTAAAAGGCCCAAAAGAGGGTTGATCAATGGTGTGGGCTATCTAGCTAACTCTTTATTTGGAGTACTTGATGACAATTTTGCAAAGAAGTACGAAAATGACATAACAAAGATATCACAGAACGAAAATCACCTACAACTTCTACTGAAAAACCAAACGAGCGTTATTGAAGCTCAAACAAACCTCATGCAGAGAAACGAAGTAATAATGAACAAACAGTTTGGAGTTGTACAAAACTACCTACAGAACATAAAAACTACTACGACTCGACAACAAACTATAAACAACAAGGAATTTCACATTTTATCAGCTTCCATATCGGCGGTGATCATCATCTCTCACTTACGAACCATGCAAGAAAACATAATAAGTACCATAACTGACCTAACGCAAGGTCATATGGACATACACTTATTGCCACCAGAACAATTACAGGAACAAATGAATACAATAAACAATCACTTACCTTCGGACCTGACTTTACCTGCTGACAAGCAAGACGTAAAGGAGGTTTACAAACTTATGCAGATAAAGGGACGAGTCTACGGCTCTTACATGATAATCGAAGTTAGAATACCTCTACTTAACAAAGAATCATTTGAGCTGGACAGGATAATAAGCCTACCACAACAGTCATATACTATGGAATTTATAGCACCCTACATCGCGTATAATCTACAAAAGGACCTGCTCATCACCTTTACTGAAGCAGAAATCCAAAGTTGTATTAACGTACAGACAAACCAACTACTCTGTCATATAGATAGACCCATTTATATGATACAAATTAAACAATCACTTTGTAACTTGAAGATACAAAACATAACAATGTGTCACGCGAAGACGGCGGCGTGCTACGAGCGATGGATCAAGTTACACAACAACAACAGCTGGCTGTTCTCGTGCTGTGGAAAATGCACAGTCCGCATATTCTGCATTGGTACTGGCATGACGATTAAGTCACTAAAAGGAAATGGACTACTGGATATAGGTCAAGGCTGCACAATCAAGAGTGACATAATAACAATACTCGGACATAACAACTACCTGAGCCATATCACAGTCCATGACGACAGCAAGTTCTTAAAACCGGAGACATCAATACTAAACACCCTCATCAACTCTTCTGGCATCGAGTTTTCACCTGAAACTCATGACAACGAGTGGCGCCGTATAGATACACAAAGCAAAACGATCAAAGAACAAGAAAACGCGCCACTCACAGTACACGACATACATCAGTTCGCAGTACTCTACACAATAATCGGACTAAGCGTTCTAGTACTATGTATATATCTATGGAGACGCTGCCGCAGGCACAAGGCTCTCAAGGCGCTAACCACTAGCGCACCGGTCACTTTAACCACAATGGCTGCAGCGACGCGGTCGGCGCAGAAGGCGCAGAAGGCGCCGGCAGCGGCGGCGGCGGCGGCGGCGGCGTTTACGGACCTCGAGCTCGAAGACTTGGCTCCGAGAGGCCGACCCCGACTTCCATCGTTACGATTGGACATTCCAACAGTGTAGTGTAGTGATTAAATATTTAAGAATTCATATTTATGTTCCTCCCTACTTACTATTTAACTTACTCGCTTACATGTTCTTTTGCTTTACTTACATAACGTTTATACACTCTATAGCATTAAGATAAATTGTGATTCGACGTTTACCTTTTCGGCCGGCAGAATGTACGGTGTACCGCACGATAGGTAGGTAGAATTAAGTAGGTCATGTACATATATACCTACACCAATTTGCTTACCTAACTACTATTATTGTTCAATCAATTACCAATAAAATCAGTGTCAAACTAGCACTCGGGGGTTTGAATTGTACGTTTTCCTTCCCTCTAACTATTTAACCATCAACTAAACTTATAACTGTAGGAACCCCTACAGGATGGAATCAGCTTATTCCTGTTATTAGTATGATTTTGTTGTGAACTAGGGGACCAATGTGTCAGTTACTAGATTATTTTTAAATCTCACTCTTTAGTGTAGATTACACTGGACCTAATAACATTTAGGTATTAATTGAATTTCATTTCTATTTCTCTAAGTCAATAAATTTTTGGCCCAGATTTGCCGCCCCCTTAAATCTGCCGCCCTAGGCTCCAGCCTACTCAGCCTACTGGTAAATCCGCCACTGTGCATTAGTATCTAACGTAATAATAAGAACGTTTTTACCTATAAGCTTTAATATCGTGTCAGGAGGCCGGTGAAAAGAGTTTTTAGCTTTTGTAGTCTCTTCGTTCACCCTGTAACCTGTTATACTTGTTCAAATAAACGATTCTGTACCTATTTGTATTTTTTGTACCTATTTCAAGCGCCCGTAGCAACAAGCTATCTATAGTGCTTTGCCTACATCGACGCCATTATCATAAAAATATTTTTATATCGTGATAAGTGAAATTGAATCGATGTTATAAAATAATGATTATTATAGTTTGAAATGGAAAGTGGTCGGTTGCCGAGCGATGCATTGTTTTCTTAAACATAATGTTAGCAACTTTAATTGTATTATTAAAGAAAACATTATTTTAGGAAGCCAATTACAACATTAAAAAACATTATTTGTTAAGATGCAGAGTTAAAATAACGCCAAGGCCATAAAGTAATTACCGTAATACCCACATTATTCAAGTAGTGGTCTAACGTTGGTAATTAAAGTTGAAACACGAACCTTATACTATAAATCAATTCAAAGTTAAACTTCGTCGAAATGAATAAACTTTCAAATATTCGCGCCAAAAACTTTTATTTTTTATCTGTTGAAATATTTTGAGTCTGTGGAGATAACGAGCGCCATCTAGTAAATTTTATTGCAAGCTTCACTTCTTTTATTTAACTTTTTCTTGCAGATTTTATTGAATTTCCATTATTATGTTAATTTTAATAAAATTAACATAATTACGTCTAATAAAAATAACGATACATCGTTATAAACATCATGGTTTATGATCATTTTCATTCAATTAACATAAAATCATATTTTTATTTTGAAAGCTGGCGCGATAACTCCTTGCAGCAGTAGCGCCACCACACGACCATGTCTGAAGAAAACTGAACAAAGAGCTATCCACTTGCCTAGAGAATAAGGTTGTGTTTTATCTCTGTCAGTCGCAAAGATATCGACGCGGCCCAAACGAGATGCGAGACACACTTTCGGCCGTCAAGCTATTTCTTTCTTGTGCAACTGTTTCTCCCCGTCCGTGTTCTAGTGCACTGCAAACGCAGGATGGACGCCATTCCCGCTAGATAAAGTCATCGGTTCGCTCTTTCAGCGAGATCAGCAAGCTATCGGTGCCGGGCGTGGAGCTATGCTATAGTGCGGTGCGGTTGTGTAGTGTCGGTGCTTCGGTCAGGTTGGGGCTGCGGCGCGGTGGGTGGTGCGGAGACAGTGGTCGGGGCCTGGCGCGGAGGCTCGCGGGCATGGCGGGCGAGAGCTGAGCCCCGGCCGCAACCGCGCGCGCTCCGCCGCCGGCCCGATGAGCGCGGCACGCGATCTCAGGCTGAGGTTATTTTATGGGGATTTGTGTGAGCTGCCGGCGCCGAGAGCGGAAGGCACCAGAGAAGAGGTCGGCGCCGGGTGCGGGTCAGCCCGCTAAGGGCGCAGCGGCCGCGGAGCTTCTGCCGCGTCGCTTTGACCGTCTTCCAATGATGGCCAACTCTATGTCCAACATAAAAATGACCAACCCTATCAAGGGCATCGTCAGCAGGCGCCGAAGACGCTACATGAAAGATGGATTCAACCTGGACTTAGCCTGTATCCTTTTATGAGGCCTCGTGAAGTGCTGTGTTCTGTGCGCGAAGTGAGATCGATGTCGGAACTGGTGAGTCCTTTGTTTATGCCATCTGCGGACACCCGATAGACCCCGGGCCCCTGCTGTGATCACCGATAAGTCGAACCTCGTAATAGTTTCGAAATCAGAGTAATAACCCGATTTGACCATCCTTTTAGTTCAGTCAAGGGCAATCAGTTTATAACCTCTAAATTACATTCATAAGCTGCTGCTAGAGATCTGTATAGTTTTTTCAGTTTAGGCAGTAGCTACCGTATTTTTGGCTATGCCCTGCCAGGTTACATGTTTCATACTTAAGAAATTTACATCACCCACTTAAATAACAAGGTACTCTTTAAGTTGTGAGGTTCATCTTTGCTATATATACACCTGCATATCAACTTGCCCAGTGTTGAAATCTTGCATGGTAACAAGCCATAATACACTAGTTGTATATGGTTATGTACATGGCTATTAATGACTGTGTACATATAAACTACCTATCTGATAATCATCCCTGAGTGTTGTAGATAACTGAAAATCACTATAAATTTTGTTTTCGCTGATTGTAATATGTTTAGTGGTAAGTAATGAGTCTGAAAGTTCACGACTAAAACAACATGTGTTAAAATTTCCTAATTTGGGTACCTCTCTTTCTGATCATTTGATTATGATGATAACTTTCTATCAAGTAAATTGCAAAATAGACTAATTTACCATTATATCATCAATATAATGATTGATGCAAATTGTTTTAAGTATTGGTCTTGATTGCTAGACAAAATAGGCCTTTATAATAAAAAATATTTCATCATCATCATCATCACCATCAGCCCATACACTGCTCCACTGCTGGACATAGGCCTCCCCCGTACAACGCCACAAATAGCGGTCCTGAGCCGCCTCCATCCATCGACTCCCTGCGACCGCTACGATGTCGTCGTATTAAAAATATTTGGAACAGACTAAATCAATTGACGAACTATAACCCATACAAATAAATAATAATAGGATGCTTATTTTCTGAAGGCAAGAATTTTCAATGCTTGTGATTTAAAGGGTCCATCTTCTCTGAAATATTTCTAGTATACATTAGTCTTTAATACGCCACCGTCTATACCTATACAATAATTACGTGTCCATCCAAAGGTTGCCTGGAAGAAATCGCTATTAGCGATAAGGCCGCCCATTGTACAACTATTTCTGTGTTTGTGTTTTCCTGTCTTGTTATTCTATCTTGGTGTGCAATAAAGAGTATTTCTATTCTATTCTATCTTCTCTCTTGTCAGAAGGTAAAGGTGTTACACGGGTCAGAGGAACTATCTTTTGAGGATGGTGTCTGTAAAATTAAGAAAACCCATATTCTGACAACTCATTTGTAAATTTTTTATCCATTATTGCTACACAAAAATGATTTGAAAATAAGTCACTCTGCAATGCCTATATTATAATTTTTCACATCCTAATAAGTGCTTGGCTTACATACTACTTGTAAGGCCACATTATTAACTAAAACCTGTAATTTAGTAAAGATCTGTCAGCCTGAAGGTTTATACATCAACACTAATGACACACATCATCATCAGAATTTAATCATGAAAGGGACTGGCATTTTTATATGGACTACGTGTAAACATACCATTTTATCCCAAAAAAAGGATACGTACTTATATCCAAAAAAAATATTTACTCCAACAGCTATTAAAGATCTTAAGTAACTAGTGAAGGAAATACATATAATCATACAATCCAGTCAGCATGGGTTTCAAACCCTTAACCTTGAGATTGCAGGGTGACCATAACCCTCACTATGCCAACATTGTCTTTTGATGTGTTTTCTATATCGAATATCAAAGTGCTTTATTTCCTTTAGACCTTACAGGACTCTTGGACATGTCACAAAATTAAAATTAAGTACATGAGTAAAACAGGGAAATAAAGTGATCACTTAGATTTTATGTTCACTTCAATCTTTTTAAGGTAAAGTAAAGAAGCGAACAAGAAACCTTTACCTTGTTAGGTTATTAGTTTTATAGATCAAGATTGTGGATTCTTGAAATTTTTAATTAGAATTCACACCTAGGCAAATAATTAATAATCCATTGAATAACATCAAAAATGATCTGTTGCTATCCACTGAGTTTACAGACATTCATGATTCAGTACCGTAGAGTTTGGTGCTGGAATTTCACCACCCCAACTCTTCCCGTGTTGTATTAGGCGAATAGGGATATCCACAGCCGGCATGTCCAGCACATAGGAATTATGGCATTACTCCCTTATATTATATTGATGAGAGTCCGAAAAGGTGCTTATCAACCCCCATGCAAGGGCATGGGGATTGTTCTGTAGGGTAGAATAGACAGTAAATGACATTGCATCGCCACACATTGCGTACATTACTGAATTTGAAGGAACGATTTAAAAATAATTTATGCATTCAATGGCAAAGTGACAAAATTTGTTCTCTATTCTACCCTAGACAACAGTTCCCGTGCTAGGTGATCAGGAGAGACCTACGTCCAGCAGTGGACTGGTAAAGGCTGTTGATGGATAATGTACTATCGCCGGAAGATCTGCCTTTCCAGTTTGGAACTATTTTGCCTTGCGTTGGTTTTGGGTTACAGGTCGCACCTTCTTTTCTTTGTTGTCTAGTTTGACCAATAGAGAGTCCGGTTAGTCAACATCTGCTGAACATAATTTTTTGTAATGGTTCTTTTTAATGACTTTTTTTCATTGCTAAGTCATCTGGTAACCGTCATGTTAACGCGCATACTCGAGCCAACTAGCGCCGCCATCCCATTTTATCTTATTATAGCTAATCTTGAGAGAATTAGTCTTGTATTTGTATGTATTTAAAACCTTTCCACTATTACAGGTAGACCCAATACAATAGTGTAGTCATCAAACAACAATAATGTAAAAACAAAATAATTATTCAAATTTTCATTATGTAGCTCTTACCCTACTCCCCAATCATTCATAATGGTAAAAAAGTACCTGACCAGACTCGAAATACGAAGGTCCTATTGGTCTTTACAAACAAAAGAAATCAAGCAAGCTGGGGGTGGCAACCAGTCACTTCACAGAAAAATCACTTGTGGTGTCTAGGCAGATCCTTTGCTTTTTTTTAATTGTACATAAAAAAAACAGGCAAATTTGCGTGAATGTTAGTTACTTATTCATGCAATCATTTTCAAATTATAATGAAGGAATGGTAGTCTCTTGTAATTTGTGATTGCATGTTTAGGAAATTGGTTTAGCTACTGTTGATTTATTGAACCTCCTCCTTTAGTTTTTTTCTGATAAGTTAAGTAAGTAATTAATCACCGAATTGTCTGTTGTTGCTGACATTAAGGGCCTGTAGTCATTACCATTAGCATTTAGATAAGGGTAAGTATTTCTATTGTGTTTTAAAGTTTTATTTATTTTTTTGTGTTTTGTGAAGATATTTCGTTTCACTCCACTGCTTTTCACTAGGAATGTTTTATTTATATTTCTTACACATAAGTAAATGTCGTTTTAAGTTAACTCAACACAGGATTAGGTTAAATTAGGCTGACTGATGGAGGCATGCACTGGTAGTAGCTTTCATCAATATGCGCGGTAGTGCCCATAATCCCCACGCTGGGTTCGTGTGGGTTGGAAATCGTAGTTCGGTGGTTTTCTTTAATATGGGCGGTAGTGCCCATAATCCCCATCCTGGGATCGTGTGGGTTGGAAATCGTAGTTCGGTGGCTCTCATCAATATGAGCGGTAGTGCCCATTATCCTCACGCTGGGTTCGTGTGGGTTGGAAATCGCAGTTCGGTGATAGAATTGGTCTTCGGGAGGAGCTGCTGCCCGCCCCCCGTGGCTTTACCATAGTCGTCTCTTTCAACACCCGCGAGAAGAGTTTAGGGTGGTGCAAATTCTAACGTGGTACCACACAGGCCAAGGCTGAGTGATCGTTAAGAACTAAAGACGCGTACTACAATACTTGTTGACTAGATGTACCTTCTTTCCATCTTCAAAACGATATTTGACTCTACAAACAATAACATTCACTTCCTACAAGTTACAGTAATCTACAGAGCCACTGGTCCGATTACAATAATTCGTTCACTTATTAATATCTAGGTACTTTATACTTATGTGCTCAAGGCTATACTAACTATACTTATCTAGGTACCAAGAAATCGAAGCTGCGTGCTCAAGCTAGTCATAATCACATCACACGAATATTCTGAATGTGAAAGATTAAGTTTGTAGGTACCGATGTAGATGTTTGATCGTAAGAGGTTTAGGCGTTTAGCAGCCGGTTTCTCGAACGCAGATCATCTTCATAATTAACTAATCAATGATCAAATCTCTGATCAAGTATCATTTGGGTTGCTCGAACGTTGATTACGTACTATGATTTTGAACAGAGATTAGTTGACCAGTCTGCCAAATCATTGAAGCAAATCTCTTGTCAAACATCAAAATGGGTTTCTGGAACGCTAATTAGGCATTTTTCTCTAGTCAAGCGCTTGTTAAATCAATGATCAACTAATCGGTGATTTTGCTCTAATTAGCTGAAATAATTACTACAATTTACTGCGTTTGCTAAGTTCTAAACCTTGTTAATATAAAAAATAACTCCAAAAGTGGTTTAATTAAATTTCACCATACTTATGGCTCGTTTTATCAATAAAAAATACTTGTACCTAAATTAAAATAACCTCTTAAATTGTAGGATGTCGCTTTCGGATATAACTGTGAGCAGCAGCAGTGAATCTCATGAGGAAAATACACCTGGACCCTCAAGGAGGTTCAGGGCTAGAGTAGGCTTTTTCTCAGGGAGAAGTGGAACAGGGTCCGAGTCTGGCACAACTTGAAGGCAAACCTCCCCTAATCGAGACCCCCTCAGCACGGAGGTATAATGCCACCAAACTAGTCGTTATATCAGCCTAGGATCACCCACTGCTGGGTATAGGCCTCCTTTCGCTTCACCATAATACCTACTTATAAATAATATTTCCATCTCTGACACAGACACTGGCAAATCGTAGCAAAAAGCAAGCGGTGCCATTAAAGAAGTTGAAGTAGAAACAAAGATTCGCAGCGCAAACATGTGACATTTTTGAAGTTTAGGAGTGAAGGATTGAACTGAAGGAATGATTAAATTATGTGTGACCATATGAAAATATACACTGATTTGACAATCGTAAGATGATCATTGATTAGTTAATTTTTGTCTAATCATCGTTCGTGCAACCCGATTTGATTTGACCAGTGTGTCAAGTTAATTGCCTTGTCAACTGATTTGCGATTTGATTAGCGTTCGAGAAACCGGCTGTAGGAGTCGTACTCGTACGGTTCCGGTGCGACCTTGGGCTCTTGAGCGCTTGGCAACAGCAGGCGACCGAGCAACGTAACGCTCCAAAATTCTATTTCGAGGAGCGTCGGCAAAGGTAGTGAAGCTTTTGGGAAAGTTAATAAATCTTACGTTTTGTTTGAGCGCGATTTTAACGTTGAAGGTTTATTTATTTTAGATTTTATTGTACAAAGGGTGGGCTTAATGCCGAGGCATTTTTACTTGCCAACCAAAAACATGTTTTTACAGAAGCCAGTCTCGATGGTTTCTAGAATCATAGCTGTTTTTTTGTGAATAATGGAGTTACAAAATTAATGAAATATTAGTGGAAATATTTTACGACTGGTATCATCGTAACAAATCGTAGAAGGTCGAAACAAGTTTTGAAAGCTTTCATTCAACATTTAATTCTGGTCTCGTCCGTACTTGAACTTGAATTTGCACCTTTCTCGCTGCGCGTGTGCAACGCGTTGTTATCTTTTTGTTAATAATATTTACTACTTTGCTTTTACGTTGTTATTTTCTGTTATTTTTTATCAGTTTGAGTAAATTTTTCATACGTAAATGCCTTTGTTTACAAAATTCGACTCTAGAATGCAATTTATTATGTACCTAAGTGCATATCGCGCCCCTAGAACAAGACGGTATTATGTCGAAAAATCTCAAAATCGATTTTTTGCAATTTAAATGGGAAAAAATATCCGCGTGATAGTGATGATCTGGTGTTGGTCATTAAAAGAGATGAGACTGAAATTAGGTTAAGTGTTGGCGATTTGCTTACAAATATCGTACTTTAAATTTGGCTGAAATATAGTAGCAGCGGTCGCAGGGAGTCGTTGGATGGAGGCGGCTCAGGACTGCTATTCGTGGCGTCGTTTGGGGGAGGCCTATGTTCAGCAGTGGACGTTTATCGGCTGATGATAATGATGATAGTAGCATAGAAATATCCTATAAAGTACGTAGGAGAAGCTTATTACTAAGAGATCATGACCAAAATCTGTTCATAATCTGCCTATACTAGTCCACTGCTGGACATAAGCCTCCCCTAATGAGCGCCGTAGCGTCCGCACTTCAGCATCTGGTCTGAAGTCTTATACATACAGTTCGCCGTCACGTGGCCTGAGGACATCCTACGCTAAGTTTGAAATCAGGGGGCCAATTCTGCGTATCATGTGATACTTTATCGAGTAATACGCATTATCACGGGATAAAAATATCATGTGATAAATATTAAAGTATTGCCAAAAATTAAAGAAAAACCCTCGATGAATATCGAATTGCAGATTTTGAAAATACGCTTGTTTGCTACAAAGCAATAACTCGAAATTTTGATAGTTCTTGCCATATTTATAGAGTGCCAGAATTGCCCTCCAGTCTATTCTAAGAGCCACTAAAACACGTATCTGTTGCTAACCATACTCTGCAGATTTTTTGGTACACGCCGGAATTAACCTTCACAATTGATCCCAAAAGGTATATCATTCCACGGATCTTAATTTAGAGCTACCTTGTTGCCATGGCTTAATAAAAACGAACGTGACCACAAAAAACGGGGATGGGTTCCGTACAAAGTAATATCATTGGGTCAGCAGAAAATCTTCTGCTGCAGAAAAACT
This sequence comes from Eupithecia insigniata, assembly GCA_947859395.1. Classification (NCBI taxonomy): domain Eukaryota; kingdom Metazoa; phylum Arthropoda; class Insecta; order Lepidoptera; family Geometridae; genus Eupithecia; species Eupithecia insigniata. The sequence goes on along the minus strand of OX402011.1, from coordinate 2,032,256 downwards.
TCTATCTGTAAAAGAGTACTTACTAATATTATAATTTAATTGTACTTATGATATATTTGTCTTTCCACTCCAGTAACTCGAAACTAGATTGGACAGATGACCCAAATTAGATTAATATTGGGACATGCATGACCTAACTAAATTATACTGATATTAACACACTAAATTATACTGGCATTATCTGGTGCTTAAAAATTAAAGTTGTGCGTATCTTGTATAGATATAAATATTTGCTTTATAAACGGTCGACTCATCTTGGCACAATTATAATTAATCTATTCATTTCATGAATCAAACTTTGATCGAAATAAAGTAGATCAAAAAATACCACAATACCCATGTACGATCAATTTTATATGAGTATGATGTTCTCCTAGCCGAATTGCGAACACGGCGGCGGCCAGTCTTGACGGACACTATACCCATCTGCGCAGCACATAATCATAGTACTCAGTCAAGTGTGTGCGCAAACACTGGTGCACTCTCTGTTCCCTCACTCTCATAATCTTGCCGTCCCATAAAATTATACCTCTGTGTCGTCAGATGATAAAAAATAATACAAAGATTGCTGAATGTTTTGACTATTTTAGTATCGTTCTGTTTCTCACCATGGAACCTGATGGAACCCCAAAATGTAGTGAAACCAAGGCTGAGCACTTAATTGTACAATTAAAAACGAATTAAATCCAACCTAACCACCAACTGACTTAAACGTAACTAGATACTTCTTTATTATCTGCAAATCTGAAAATCATTTTCTATTATACAATTTTATTGTTGTCTATAAATTACTTATTTCATTTATGCTAGATAATGATTTTAAATACATATAATTATATTATTTTCTGTTTCACCGAACATGTGGGATATTATTATAAAATAATCCTCATTCTATGCAACAACTTTGATTAAATTTAAAGATTTTTTATTTATGTCAACTTCAAGTACCTACAATAAAGTGTTGATTCATTTGATTAATTGAAAAAACCATTTTGTTCTCATTTGTTTGGTCTCTATCAAACATAACGTAATGATCTCCGCATAGGAACAGAAGCCGAACCGAATCTTTTAATCATTGCAGTCATTTAACGACACTGTAATCAAATTAATAGGGATTTCTTGTCTTCGTTACACAGGCCGCAACATCTACAAACGTAGAATAAATTAGCGACTGCGATTTCTTATCTATTGCCTTGTAGCATTTTTGAGTAGCGTGTAGATATGAAACTAAATGAAATCCTATCTAAATCGTACGATATCGTTGTGTGAGGTTTGCATGAGTATTAATCAATTAACGCAGTCTAAAACAGCGCTATGCTAAGCTATCCGTATTGGATCTTTACACTAATGTTATTAAATTAAATGCGAAAGTTTGGACGGATGTTTAGATGTTTGATTGAATGTTTTTTTAACTTCTTCGAGCCAGAACAGTTCGAGCAGAAACTTCGCATAATATAGACCTGGACTGGAATAACATACTACTTTTCCCAAAAAATCTCAATCAACAAGCCGCGGGCTGAAACTATTATTTGTATACTAGTTTACTTTTGCCTTCTCTTATTTTAAATAAATAAATAAAAATGTATCATCTATTTTCTGTGGGTTATTATGGATTAAGTTTACTCTCGCCGACGACGACGACGGCAGAACTTAGTTTGGAGGTAAGTTCAGGGAAAATAAAAAATTATTTAAAATTGCTTTAATTTTAGAACATCTATGAAATGCATTGAGGACGCTTGGCATGGCGTATCGTGATAGGAGGAGAAATAGCTCAACGAGTGTAAAGGATTAATGTGGAGTTTCGCTTCTTTGATATTATTATTTCAAGCCAGCCTTGTGAAATCGCTCTGTGCTTTGCCTAAGCAAACATACTATGCAAATATTGAAGCCCATGCCTTATCAGAGTACGTAGCAGATGGATATGTCAGACCTAACAGGGCCTAGCCCTCAGTACCTATACCTATCACCTAGATACAAGCAGAACCGATAACATTTACTTTCATAAGCTTTATTTTTAACCGACTTCGAAAAAGGTTTAATTTTTTTAGGCTCTGCCTCTACTTGACTAGGCTTGTATTTCTTAAATGATAAATAATCACAATTACTTAATGTTCATATAGTTTTTGACGTTTTCGTCCACTTTATGTCAAAGTAAAGATTATAATTATTATTCGATATGTATTTCCAAGAACACCACCTTAACGTCTCCTTTTTCTTCCACTCCTTGCGATTTAACGCAAAAAATAAATGTTACTTATCAATAACAAAAAGTGTCGTTTATTTTTCTGCACTGCAAACTTTCCAGGTTAGAGTAGAGTAAAAAAGAAACCTCTCCCCAGTTAAAAGAAAATATTTCTACAATAGCTACTCTACAATCGTAAAATCGTTTGATATTGTAACAAGACTTCGAAGAATTCTGCTCTATTTAGTGTCAACGGAGCCTTCTCTTTTGCTATTTATTGGATCTGAAAAATACCAGGGCACACCTCAACGCGGGAAATATTGGCCGAGCTGAGCTTAGGTTAAATATCACCTAATTTAAGTAAACCTTAGCACTAATGAAAAAGAACCAACTACTTTTATCAGTAAATTAAGTTCAAATGCTGTTACTTCTCTCAGCCTCTTTCCAATTTCCGTTGAGATGCCACTTTCGTGTCCAAAATGAAGAACTCCGGTGATGAAATATGAAATCACTAGCTGCTGCCCGCGTCTTCGGCCGCGTTTTATCGGGATACAAAATTGCCTAATGTTATTGCAGGTTCCAAACTATACCCGTACCAAATTTCAGCCCAATCAGTTAGTAGTTTAGCGTGAAAGAGGACCAACATCAACTTTGAACGTTAAGTATAATATTAGTAGGATATCAGGTCATTCTCTAAATGTTAATGATGGAGGACTAAAATCATTTATCAGAGTTCTTTCTGGCAGAGGGTATGTCTAAAATTCCTGCGCATAATGAATCGCTATCGTTCCATAGTGTCGAATAACGTGGGATTGGCAATCGTAATGCAAATTACACATTAAGAGCTCATATTGGATCTGCCAGATTGGAATTGCAATAAAAAGTCTGCATCGACCATATGTGCGATGGCGGGTCGACGAACCCAGCGACTATGCAATTGTTAATCTTTATACCTAATCCCAACGCAAAGGTATGAAACAATGGATGCTAGCAACAAAAAAGAGGTTTTTAACTGCACGATTGTGTCGTCACATCACGGCGTTCTTGACATTACGTGCACAGACCAAATGGTCATTGCATACAGAAGCTTTACTCATAATTCTGCTACCAGCTATTTGGTAGAAATAGGCGTTGTCTTAAGAAACGAAATAATAACGTAAGCCTCGAAAATTTTCATTTACATCACGCTTTTAACTCTCTTTCATTGCAATGTCAAGTCACCTTATCCTTTGTTAAAAATTGGGCACACTCGCAGGTCAAGCAATAAATTATTTGATATTAATCCGCTGGCAGCGCTCGCTGTACGAAATGGGTAAACAATAGACTGTTCCGAATTGGGAACACCTCCTTAACAAGACAAGTGTTGTCGACTCCAACTTGTTTTAACCTTCTAACGTTGTTGCTAGGCCGCACGACGACGACGTGGCCGCTCCAATCTATAGCTAAATCTTTATTTGCCAAACTGGTCTCCGAGCACCATTGTTACGATTCGTTTGTCTAGGTAGCTACACGCTAGATTCTATAAATTGGTCTTTAGTGCCGAGCATCAAATTATGAATTGACACGAAATTTCAGAGGTTTATATAAATAATTGACCCTTTTAAAATATAATTTAAACTAGAGGATGACTGGGTGACTATAAAAGAACAAGTTAAACAACGCCACAAACTTTCTCCTCATTTGCATTGCAAATCATTCCCCTCTGTTACTGACCCTTCACAAAAATCAAAATTGCAATGGTTCCGGGCCGTTCCCTAAAACACAATCAACAAAACTCGTACGAACCCAAATGCAATGGGATAAATGATATCGTTCAGCTTTGTAGTTTGGAGACTAGATTCAGAGGTCTATCTTCATAAATCTAGAGCAGGAATAGGTATGACAGGACTGCCAAGGAGTGGACAGGTATTCAGCAATTTCAAGTTTCATTTCCAAGTCGTAAATGGTTTCTCTAGTTCATCAAGTCTGTAAAGATGTGGCAGTGAAAATGAACGAGTCAAACGTGCATAGCAACAATGCTTCATTTACATAACTGGGCTCTGAACCGCCTTTTTAATTAACTTTAGGCTTCGGACAAACGGGCGTTTGCTTTTTGTTCCATTTTCGACGTAAAACGTGATTTCTAAACTGAAGACTGATTGTCGCTCTGACCTTGATGTTGTACAAAGGATTTATACATCAACGTTTTTAAAACTCCTCGTACAAAATCACTTGTTTTAGTTTGCTCGATGTGATTCCAAGAGCCTATGTAACCTCTCCACAGCTTTATTTTAAACTAGCATCCGGCCCGGGCTTCGCTTGGGTAGGCATCTTTCTAAGAGGAATACTTAATTCCGGGATTTGTTTCTCTCTGGTTTACTCTGGAACTCTACTGGTTTACGCGGCGAACGCCAGCAAAGCATTCTTTTTTCCGCAAACCATCAAAAATCTTCGTCATATTTCTGCCAGTTTACACAAAAATTTTACTATAATTATACACTTTAAGAATCAATCCGTCCATTGGTGAAAACCTTATGAAAATCCGTTTAGTGGTTTTTAGTATACCGCGCTCAAAAAGACGCAGAGGGTATTTTCTTTTATATATCTAATGCAATGATAGAAATAGAGAAGCACCCTAAACAAGACTTGCAATACACAGGCATTTGCATAAAATACTTTGCAATGCAGCTGGTGGTTAGCCTCCAACGATTTGATGCTTTGTTTGAATGTAAACCTGAAAACATCGACGTCATTATTTCGGCTAACCAGAATGCACGCGTGTGGGTTGTTTCTGAAATATCCGGCCAGCTGTATTCCTTTCGGACGTCCGAAAGCTCAAGGTTAAGATCGGTTAATGACTGATAGTTTAAACGATCTGTTGTGGATTGTGAACGATAGTCAACCTAAGCTCGATATTACTTAAATAGCCAATGGTGGTGCATAGTTTGCTCATCAAAAGTTCTTATCGATATAAAAGTTAATCGTTCCTTTCGAACGCACATAACGGTCTGAAACTAGTTTGAGCTGATGAAATTATAACCTGTCCCAGACAATGTGGATCAGTTTTTACGTAGACTGACGTTTCTTACGTTGCTAAAGGAAGGAGATCACACATATGCGAAGGACTACGCCACGTCTTGTTTCGGAAATAAACCGTTTTCGGAAACAAATCATTCCATCTATATTTGGAAAATGCGTGCAATCCTATTTTCGTCTTAGATACCTATTGAAAGGACGAAATGGTCTAACGGGCTCGCGTGCGTCAGAATCAACCGCGATTGTTTGTCAGTCAGCTATCAAGAATCTGGACCAGCTTTGGATTTGAATTGACTGTTAAGCCGCGAGCGATTCAGGCAAACTGCTCTACGATCAAAAGATGTCATAAATCATACGAGTCGCTAATGATAAATAAAGAAGCCAGATAAAGCTGAGCTCTTTCAATAACAGAAACAAGTGTTCTTCCTATGGAAAATCCCTTAATTTCCTCCTAAATGTGCATATTTATGAGCCGTATTCGAGCGAGCCTTAATCGGTTGAATCCGTGGTTGAAGTGCTTATCTGTCTTGGTGGTCGGCATGTCACGTCAGTAAGCTGAGCAGCAGACCGAGGATCGGTTACACTGAGGTCAGCCCCACTCATACCAGGACTTTGCATGATTCACGACGCAGCCGCGGGCAGACGAGCCGATTTATAACCCAAGTGATTTAATAATCATGTCAACTGAGCCGACACACCTGACGTATTTAATGGTCAGATTGGTTAGCGTTTCAGTTTCCTGTAATCGATAGCGGACCGCAAGCTAAATAACATTTATTAGCCAGAAAAAGATTTGTCTGCGACATCAGCTTCTTCATTGACACGATACAAACTTCATTGCACGGCACGATACGACACCGGCACCGGTGGGTCATATTTCAATACAATTGTGACTGGCTTGGGAATCTGACTGGCCCGACACGACACCATCATGTCGTTCTATCAATATCAGACAGTCATTAATTGAGGATGTCGTAGATGCTTTCAATTAGATTGTAATTTGTAAATCTCATGATTGGGTTAAACCACAGGTTAACCCGAATCCTTGTCGATCAATGTGGCGAGACCTTTAGACGACATCGGAGCAACGTCACCTCGTCGAAAATAGAACATTGTCAAGACTGTATGGCGTCGATGAGTTGACATCTTTTTTTTTCGACTTCTTTGATGCGTTGATGAGTTTCTCCTGCTAGCTCTGGCTATAAACTGTGATTTTGGCACAGCAACGGCATTGAATAATGAACATTTTGGAACGCAGCCTCAAGTCACAGATGAGTGATGATGACGCAAACCAAAGCCTGGATATTTGTATAGAATGAAATGAAGAATGTATGATATAAATTCCAATAAATATAAAGCAGTACGCTCGCTGATACCTACGCTACGCAACATGACAAATGCACGGACATTATATCGAGAAATGAGCAATTTAGTTAACAACCTTAGTTGTTTGCTTCGTAGAACTTTCCGGAACAAGTAATAACAACTTTTACGGGAAGCTAAAGAAATAATCGGATTAGTAATATGAACTTGATGTTAAGTAAAATAAATCCAAAACATTACAAGTCTTCAGTGATCTTTTCATATAGCGTTTACATTATTCACTTACCCTACTATCTAAATACATATTCTAATCGTCTGTACAGTATTTGTCATTCAGTAAAATGTAGCGGTGTAGGATTTCTCAACTCTTTCTCTTCTTACTTATTTATAATAGTAGATTGTTACACAAGGGTAGTAAGGGGAGCTATTACAGAACAAGATCCAATTTGGCGCCAGTGCGAGCGCAGCTCGCAAAGGGCCCTAAATTGGATTGAGTGCACCCGAGATATTTAGACGCCCGAGCGAAGCGAGGGCGAATATAGTTCGAGCGTGCACTCAATCCAATTTCGTACCTTTGCGAGTGCTCGCAAAGGGCGCTAATGGATCGAGTGCACCCAAGAACATGGTTCGAGGGTGTAATAGCTACTTGCAACCGAGGTAAGCATTCTACTTTACATCATAATGGCGAGGCAAATAAAACATTTATATACTTAGGTATGACAAAATGTAATTTTTATTAGAAAAATTAATTATTGTTTAAAAGATTTTCTACAACATCTTCTGCTTCGAGATGACAGAAATCAGGCGTGCGGACCAGTTCTTCATCTGATGAAGTACTTGACATACTGAACTACCACTTTAAACTTGTTTATTTTAGTTTTAACTTTAGTTTATTACAGTCGCACAAAGTTTTCTTATCATTTTATAAGAAAAAAGATTGTTTCACCGAGGAGTTTTGCATAGCTTGAACTGTACAATTCAAACAAAGTGTGACGTAATGAGATTTGAAAATGGAATTCCTATCAAAATGTACTGTGTTGCGAATACCATCTTACACAGCCTCTTTGCTTAATTTGTAAAACCTTTTTGCCGAGCATTATGATGTAAAGGTTTATTAATCCCTGAGCTGACAGCGGAACAGCATAGGCAATTCTATTACCCTCCTACCATACCAGACTCTAACATACCGGAGCGGAGCACCGTGGAAAGTGATCCAGGACATCTGCGACGCTCTGGTGTTGCAGATGTTCAGGGTATGCTTCTCCGTAAGCCGAACAACGACGGCCGTCACAAGTTGTGATGATCATAGATTTCCGCTCTGCTACATTTGAATAAACGTGCAAATTAAAGCTAAAAATATACCGAGAGATCTTTCCGAGGATGGCTTAACCCAGTTTTGCGGACGAAAAAATTGGAGTCTTTTGTCCGTTACCCGGGTCCAGTAGTTTACGATTATGTTGTTGAAATGGAGCGGAAGCGGTGTATGGTATGGGTATTTCGTATAGTTTATTCAACTTGTGTATTTGATGGTGTAGTTTTTGGACTCATGCGTTACACATTAGGCGGATTTTTAGGGTAATAGTGCTTTTTTTCGGTCTTTTCGGAGTAACTATGTAAATAACTGGTAAGCTAATTCAAATGGTAATAGAGCTTTCCTATTAAAAGTCATGGCACAAAATATACTCCTGTTCTAATGTCATGCATGACTATTAAATTAGCTGACACAGTTATTATTTTGCAGGCACAGGATAGCTAGTAAAATAATAGTAAAACAAAAGTTGACCAGGGTTTCGTCCGAAACACACAATAACCTGTACACAGAATAACCTTTGGCTTATTCTGCGTGACTATTTATTCATCACACGGGACACCGCTCTTTCAAGTACGGAACTTAGGGTACGATCTTTGATTTCACGTCTTGTTTCACTGATTGTCCAAACATATGGCTTTGTCACAAAGTTCTTACTTTTATTTAGGGTGTGTTCTGACAATGAGTGTTTTGTATGTATAATACAAAATATCTATGCATGTGTGTAAAGCATTAAAACAGATCTAGTACCCATAACACAAACTCTGCTTACTTTGAGGGAAGACGATGGTATGTGGATTATCCAGCATTATTATTATTATTTACCTTATGGGTCTTTACACTGCCCCACATTGCAATGAGACACTTTGTAATAGGCCTGCTAAATGCGGTCATACGTGTTCATTGGCCTTCTCTCACCTCTAGCACACTGCTTGCATTGTTCTTCTGTTCTCCTCATTTCTAATCAGTGGCATGCTTTAGAAGCGAGTGTTTTCGGTAGCTTAGGTCAGGCATAACAGAGCTGTTTGCATTATTATCCTGCTAGGATTCAGTTCATCAAAGTATCACGTAGCACTTCGTTTTCAGCATCTACAAAAGTTTTGGTCTTGGTGTTATAATAGTAGTTTTTTACTGCTGCGCCTCGCAAGAACTTACTAATTGGAAGATTTTTTTCGTCTCAGTATCTCGTTTCTATTTTATCCGTCACTGTATCTATCTTCGAAGCTGCGATCCAGTGGAAATTATCCGAAAAACATCTAGTGGTTATTCTCAAGAATAATTTCTTCCATGGTTATATTAATTTGCGCGTTTTCTGTCAGTTCGTAACGGCACAGTCTATGTAGGTCAGGTAACCATTCATTGAGGGACATAAAATTCATCGAATCACCTAGTAGAACTAGCTCATAACAACTCATTAAGCTCATTAGAAATTAAGTGTTTCACGCGTGTAGAGACACGCATTACCGCCTTTATTACTTAATTAAAATCTAATCTTGAGTGTGCTTTGCTTGGCAACAAGATTTAATAATGTTTTGTGACTTGAGTTCTGGGAATAACTATAATACTTCTTTGTTTCTGGGACAGTGAAAAGGGCGACAAAACTAACCTGTAAGCTCTTAAGTAGGTATTTGTTGTTTTGATGACATTAAGTCTTGATAAAGTTACTTGGGATTAGACTTATCGTGAAGTTCTTGAAAGGGCCTGAAACCTAAGGAGCAGCTTCACAGACGACGTTACCGTCTTCCATCACGCCATTTGATTTTATAACAGCTCCATAAGCGATGTCATCGTTGCTATGTGCAGTAGCTGCTGGGTCGAGGTGAATCAATAGATTCGTATTGATTCAACTCGAACCTCTCGCTTGGTAGTTGTCTTATAGAGAACCTTTGCTAGAATAACATGCAGTGCATTCGTAAGCCCCTAGACGCCGCACTTCCGAATCCCACCGGATGTCTCGAGTATCCAATGAAGCAAATGAGGCTCCAATCATGCCCTCAATCTCAGATCTCGTTACTTGATCTTTGCTCAGGGTGCTATAATTTACGAATTAAATTCTCTACAAATTGTCTTTTACCATGCAGTTCGCAGCGGTTTGGCTCGAATACATTCTGAAGATTCGTCATTTTGATTTGAGAGTTTTACTTTGATTGGGACTTGCACCCGCGTCTATTTATTGATACTCGCTCAGTGGTACCGCGGAACATTCTGGCCCGTCCGCCATTTTCAAAAAAGTTAATCCTTTGACGCGCGAAATATCTGCGATATCTAGCCAACGAACTAGATATATGCCTCATAGTCATGCTTTGTACACTTAGCTGGATCTTAGCACGTCCCAAGATATGGCTTCCTGATTGCATTCTACCTGACGACGACGGGCAATTCTTTGATTTTATTATTTAATCGCTATCGAACAATCTAGGCCGCTGTGATTCACTTTCAACTACTGCCCGATAATCCTCCGAGTACATTCACCCGGTGAATAGTCATATTGGTAATGGCTCACTAAGACTGTTAACAGCAGGTTTCAGGTAGCAGGACATGTCCTAGTAAATATTGATAGATCTTTGGGGAAGTTTGACTTCATTGTTTTGTTAATAATCAATCAGATTTTGTTATTCCCAAATCGCTCGGCTTAGTTTCGGTGGGGAAATTTCCACTCGATGGACCGACGATATTGTAGCAGTCGCAGGGAGTCAATAGATGGAGATGGCTCAGGACCCCTATTCGTAGTGTCGTGTCGGGGAGGCCTATGTTCTGTTGTGGACGGCCACCGGACCAGCCACCGAAAGGTGGCCGCAGATACCATTCAAGTAGAGACGACAATGTCTTGTTTTTCTAAGCATATTTTTCTAATGTGCTGTAGAAATGTAAGCATGGTGAATCTTTTTTGTAAAAAAATTTGAAACTCCTTCGGTCTAGCCACCTCACACCTCCGCTTCGCATTGTTGGAAACACCTTGCCAGCTCCTCTCCAACTCTCCTCTCCAGTTTTCATACTTTTCTGCCATCATATCGTTCATGAGATGATGAATATTCATTACACTACAAACTTCAAGGACTTCCCAATAATTAATCGTCTCATTGCACCAAGTCTATAGTGTAATAGAGGTACAGTTACCAAAGTAATATACCGCGATGTCCTACGAAGTAGATAATCTGCTGCATTGCCATATGTCGAACGCTTTGTGTAATTAGATTAGTTTAGGTTATTGCTCTCTGAATGCGCTTTCTTTGCCATTTGATATATGCCGTCTGCACTTGCAAGGCTTAAATGCTTACCGAAACCTGCACAGTCAATTGCTATACGCTATGTCTGTCTATACTTTTTAAACAGTAAGAAGATCTCTTGAGTTTAGGTTTGGGTTCTGTAAATTACCTAATTGACTGAGATACTTATCATTGCTATAATCTGCACTCTTTCGAAGTACTACGTGAACTAAACTACAGGCAAAATCTAGTATTTAATACACGAGAAGAGCTCGTTGTAACATGAATTTGTCTCCAAAAAATCACTTGGAAGCTTCGATTTTTTTGCAAAGCACATTTCCATCCAAAACCGACTAAATAAAAAAGCTCCCAGATCTGAAGATACTACTTGCTTCCGATTCAGGAGATATTGTTTTTTAATTATACATACTTAAACGCGGCACAGGCACATGGTCACCTAATGCAATAGTAAAGTAAAGTAAAAAGATTTTTGTTTTGCCAGAACAGAGACGAATAAGATGAAAAAACAAACTTTAAATTAACCGAAAAACTGACAAAATGGGTCTCCACTCAGCATGTGCCATGATCATACCATAGCGCTGGTCGGTGGTTTACTTATTTATACCTATAGAATATAGTGGATACTACATTGTATGGAACCTGCCCTCCCAAAAGTCTCCAATTTCACCAAAAGGACCTGGCCAACGCGTTTCCCAACTGCCCTATTCACGCCAAACTTGTCTTACTATTTTATCGATGTTTTTCAAGTTAATTCGAGCGTGAAAGACTTCCCTCGGCTCATTTAGTAAAGGGTTCCCTTCCCTGATGATGGATGATGTTTTAATAGGGTATCTGGCGCGCAATCGATCGCGTCTGAGCCTCTTCCGGTTTCTCGGGTGAAATTAAAGGAGTATTTGTTTGTAGTGCTATACGATTCCTTACCCTTGCGATCTCGACCGTACCCCTGACAAAAATGTGCATTCATACATGGGCTTTAGATGCATTTTGTATTGACGGTATCGTAGGCTCTACTCGTAAATATTGAAAACAAGGTTCTGATTTGTTTTCGTGTAAACGCTATTTTAAGCAATTGATATTATGAGAGTTGGTTTTGCTTTAACTTTTTTTTCCGAGTAACCCCCAGATAACAGTCATTTCGCGGGTACACACAACAAACACTCGCTTGAGGCTTGCGGTAAGCCATTTTGCCACTGTAAAATGTATCTAAATATAACGAGTTTGAGCCTACGTTTAATTGCTTTTTTGTGTTCTGAGGTACTGGCGATGAAATAATGTGCTATGTCCAATATTGGAATCTGTTGGTTCCGTATCGTCACTATTTGTTTTCTTTGACCGAAGAAAATTAGATATACTACCTACGGTTTAATTTTTCAGTCGGTTTAATTTTATGTCTGTTTGAGCAGCTGATTCTCAAGATCATCTAGCTTCAAAGTACAACAGATTTTCATCCTAATGTCAGTCAGTACTAATGAGGTTTTTAAGAATGTGCAACACATCTACAGACTATATTGGTCCAATGCTGAACGCAGGCCTGACAAGCACCTTATCCCTGATAAGCGCCTTATTGGCTTTTATCATATGGGGTACTCTCATAATCCCCACGCTGGGCATACGGGTTGGGGAACGCAGTTCGGTGGTAAAATTGTTCTGAAAGAAGCGCTGCTGCCCGCCCCCCGATGGTTAGGTAGTCGTCTCTTATGACACCCGCGGGAAGAGTAGGGTCGTGCAAATTAGGTGTATAAGCCGGCATGAGCATGGAATCCTAAAAAAGGTTACTTTATTGCACCCGAAGTTAACATGTCGAGTAATCAACGTACCATTTGATTGTAATGTTACGCTTGTTAGATCAGATGCGAACAATGGACGGGTGTAATCAGCCTCTGCCATGGCAACAGGCTGACGGGCTTTTTTGGCTACCATTTCGCGAAATTACGGTGTTTGTGTTTTAGCTGTTTTAGACCGCATGACACGATATAGGATGAAATTTATTTATACCGAACTGCAGTAATGTTTTACACACTTTAGAGCGCGCGCTATTTGCTATTTTATGCTGTCATTGTAAATTGTTTCTAAAGGTGAACGCACACCTGTTCGTGCTGACGGAGCCGCACTCACAGTCATCGAATTGCCTAATGGCCTAGCACAATTGCCCCATCACCGTACGCTCCGCACGCATCGAACGCGCCGAATCGCATTCGTCATTTCAACAGTATTTCTGTTTATAACAGACGTGTACTATGGAACTCGAACTATACTTCTATGGAACAATGATGGGATGAATGAATACGGATGACGACATCCGCGCCGCCCGCACCCCCGCACCGCACTCGCCACACTCATCGAAAGCGCCGGATTTCTTTGATGGAATCAGCAATGCATGGTTTAAGCAAATAAGTACGATCTTAAGCCCATTTGGATGCCTTTTTTCACTGCTGTTTAGGGGGCGCGTGCGGTATGAATCAACTACAACCTTCTATCTATCCACCTTTGACTCTTTATTGTGCGACGTGCGTAAAGCCTAATAATTAACTGAAATTAGTTTTAGATGGCTTCATCTAATCATCATGTCGTGTGATGTGAAGGTTTTTTGGCACTTTATGACCTTGACATCCGATTCTCGTATTTGATAGGCCAATGAACTCTACTGAACACTAATGTCACGAAACAAAAACTCTATCCTAATGAACGTTGATTTGATGATCAAAGATCGAGATAGACAGGTTGTCTATTTTAAATAGAGCTAAAACAAAAGTAGAACGAGATTTACAAAAGCGGGCACGTATTTTGCAGAAACCTATTTTCAAGGTAAATCTCCAAGGTTCGTTAGTCTCGTGGCTTAGATATTCTGTATCTCTATCTGTATTGTTGTAATACCTTTATTTAGTCTCGGCTACACTAAGATAAAATCTAACTTTATTATAAAAAAATATTAATTTCGAGCACATACCTACATATAAAGTACATATACATAGTGTACCACATTATAATAGGAACCTTGAAAGCTTTAAAATTGACTAACACGATGGCTGCATTATATTGTCTACCAATAGCATACTTTAGTACAGACAAATAAAGTCCTTAGGTGTCTTAAGTGCAGTCTACTAATACACATAATCAAATCCTCCTTTTTTTCAAGCTTTTATTCTACTTGGCCTGTTAGTTTGTGTGGGAAAAAATCTTGCAACTGAATTTTAGACCAGTTAACCGTTTGAGCTGTGCATACTTATGTAAGTTCGGTGACAATGCAATGTCATGGTACCATCGAGCTGGTCAGTATGCTGAGTGTGAACTGCCATACTGTTTACTACAAACTTTATTTTCTATGGAATTCCTGAACAGCGCTCCAAGCGGGAAGTTTTGAACATAGGAATTCCATAGAAAATAAAGTTACGCAAACTTTGTAGTAAACAGTATGGCAGTTCACACTTAGCATACTGATGATGGAAACCGAAGTTGGCCATAGGAACCCCTAAACGAAACGACCTTACCACGTCGAGTTTGGGTTCGTTGGATTTGTCTTCCCTAGCACTTTGTTCCTAGAGGATAGAACAGCTTGTTTTTACCCGAGATACGAGAGGGTTATGATTTTGACACCCTATGTATGTAGCCGATTTTTATGTTCCCTCGTAGCGCTGAAACTACCGATTACAACAAATGAGGTGTCATATGATTCGTCTTAATAGCCCGATGGTTATAGGCTATGTGACGTCAGATAAAAATGGGGGTCTAACGAGATAGCGGAGGTCGAAGAAAGGGTCGAAAATTTCAATGTTAATAAATATGCTCGTGTGTGGTATCGTTGCAAAGGTCTTTGTTTGTACTTTCCAAAACCGTTTTTCAAACTTTTGTGAGATTAACGATTCTCAAGCTATTAGCAAAAAGGTATAAAAAAAATATAGTTAAAAACTAAAACCCGACTACACAAAAGTCTTAAACAAGCGTTAACCTATTGTCCTTATCATTTTCTTTTGATACTTAGGTAGTCGGAGGCACCCACCCCATATACCTACGGTACAATTAGTAACAAAGGCCTCCGACTACCTAAGTATCAAAAGAAAATGATAAGGACAATAGGTGAACGCTTGTTTAAGACTTTTATGTAGTCTGGTTTTAGTTTTTAACTATATTTTTAAAAAGTTATTTTTATTTTATAACTTTTAAGTCTGTTTATAAAATAGTATCCCTTCAAAAATGTTAACAATGACCGTGTAGTTTATAAGTAAAATACTTTTTTATTGAGGTTGTTACGATACGTGCTACGCCGCCGGCAAAACCGAGCATGCTTATTCTTCTGTAAATTTTGAACATGCCATTAAAACGTTTAAATATTTTAGGAAAGAGCCGTTAAAAATTTAGGTATGTTGAAGATTTTTTCTGAAAGTTGCCCTCTGGCTATCATTCGTTTAGTATGTTGCCTTTGAAATAATTTTGCTGTTCTTTACTTAGTTGCAAGTTGTATGGCGTAACAAAGTTTGTAATGGGGCAAGTTTTTTGACAGCGAATATGATTTGCGCTCAGGACGTTCCAAGCCTGCGGCAATTTTCGATATTGGCCAAATCGTGGCTAAGTATCTGAAATAAAATAGCGTACGTACCTATTACGAACTATGAAATTTTTGGCACACTTTTTTTTTACCCACGAGGCGTGAGTTATCTTTTTCGAATGTTTCTATGTGGTTGGTGGACATAATATCACCTTCAAGCATCGAAACGGCTAAAGCGATTTTGATAAATGTGTTAATAAAATTTACGTCTGGTCTCCTATGCAGAGTATCCTTCTATGGTTCCTAGCTAGGTACATTTTCTAGGCCCTCTCATTTGCCAAAAAAGTAAAAAAGCGAGGTCCGAGTCAGGTTTTTATAGTTTCAATTAATCACTTGTTAATAAAACCAGACGCGGAGCCATAACCAAAAGCGTGCTCAATCTTAGGCCACATGTTCACTTCCTCAATTGATGGTGGTCAAACGCTCTATCATCAACAATAAAAAAGTAAAACAATAAAAAGCCGGGTACTGCCGACTGGTGTTACGTACGGGCCGATTCCCAGCGAGCATGATACGTTATGCCGTAGCTCGTTGCGACCGCCTTTCCATATACTGACTGCAGGAACAGGTTGAGGTCAGGTCCTAAACTATCATCGTTTTTCATCTAGCGATATGTTCCACCAGTTGATCTAGTCTAGTAGGTCTAGCCGTGAAGAATCGCGTCAAGTTTTTAAAATTTGAACCACGTACCAGACGCCTGTTAGGTTTCGCAATCGACATGCATTATAAATTAGGTCCGTCACTCACTCTTACACCTTACGCTTGTCGCTAAGGCACCTACTTTCGTGACTTTAGTTTTGTCTAGCTGCACCAGTATTATGAACAGTGTATAACTCGTTGCCAGATAGCTTGGCAATACAGGTCGTTGACCTATCTTCTCCACAAAATCGAGATGGGGCAGAAGTTAAAATTTTTGAATTTTTTAGGGTTATAGTAGTATAGTATAGTCATTTATTTGAGATAATCACAAATCCATATAATAGTTAGTAACAACTGTCTTAATAATAATGTTAGTTTATCTTAAGTGAGCGAAATATCATTTAACTAATACAGCAATGCTGTGTTTGTATAGCGGCCCATCCAGCTTATCCGCTATCATCATCAGGATGCCGTTAGTGGACCGGCGAACTCTGCTCAACAGTGAGGCCATTTTCTTGCGCATACAGGCAGCGAAGCCATCCTCTCGGGCTTCGGCGAACATGCAGATGCGGTTATACAATGCTTTGGAAATTTATTATAATAACGCATAGTAGAAGTTGAAGAATGGACCAGAGTATTCGGCGCCCTAGGCTCCTACTCTTAAAAACTAAACCTAAGGTTCTGATTAGTTGTCTTGCAAACTGATAATCGTATGCATGCGACATAAGAGTTGGTTTTGTACGAAAACGAATCGATAACTTAGATTTTTCCTTTTCCGAGTCAGAATCAGAATATAGTGCACAGTAGGCCCACGGAAGTAACTACTAATAATTCAAATTGACGTGTCTTGTTTTAATTTATGCAATGTTTTTGGACTGATTTGGTTGGTTCTATTACCGGACAAAACAAATATTTTTTAGAGAGTCATTGGGATGCAGTTTTCTTATTCTTAAAAATAAAGGATTGTTTCCTTTCGGTAAAACTTTCAACCGTCAATATTTTTAGTGCTTGTCCTCCATATCCATGGCTATGGGACACACACTGTAGATAGGCCAAAATTTCAGTTCCTCTGTACTTGCACAAACTGCGATTTATATGAACACCTCATAACCACTGAGGCGCTGCGGGCTGTACTTTGATACCCGACGCGCACGTGCCAAAGCGATGCGGGCTAGGATCCGCGCCGCCAGCTGATTCGGTTACTAGTGGTTGACAAATGTTTACTCATTGGATTTTAAGACGTGACATGAGGACGATGATGACGTTTAGTCGATTGAAATTGATTCTCATTGGACATCACTGTTGCTTAAAAAGAAAAACTCTATGGTCATAGACAGGAAATTAGCCACACTATTGCCGTGAAGTTTTGAAAAAGTTTATTGTGAGCGTGCGTTTTATTTTAGTGTTTTTACAATGAAGTAAGTATTTTCAAATAATAATATGTAAGAAATTTAATATCTAAGCTATGTGGATATAATCTCTTAACTTTGTAAAGAAGAATCCGTTCAAATTGTGGTAGAAAATATTTTTTGAAAATTGTTGGTGTTTTTTAGCCATATTTATATGGTCTGTAAATGAATCTACCTACCCTAATTTGTACGTTAAATTATTCAGAATGTTAAAAAGTACATGTTAAACTACTTTTATATATTTATAGACATAAATTAAACCCTGCAGATTATTGTTTTCTTTCAGATAATAGGATTAAATGTAATTAATAATTCATTTTAGGTGCAATAATATAAATCTATACCGCTGCGGGCTGCAAATGCTGCCCAAGCCGGCCGTTTAAAATGTAAAGGTGTGTTCAGGTGTATTCGACTGTTCGCTGGCCATTGACTTGAGTTGGGTCGTTTGTTTATGTTATCTTGTAAGTGTAAATCAAAGCTCATCAAGCTGTGCAATTGGTTGGCTTACAGATATTGACGCCCAGCCTCCTTAGCTCAAAAAAGGGGCCGATACGGTTTTTTTTTTTTAAGATTTTATTTTCGGAATTGCTTGGGGTTGGTGGTCATTCGCAATGTAAATTTTGGTTGTTGGGGTACCAAACCTGTTGCGTCATCCGCCATCTTGAATTTTAGGATAAATTTTTGTTTATTGAATAACTCGTTTATTTTCAATTTTACACGAAAAATAATAGGAGCAAAAGTTGTTTGAAATTAAATTTCCTACAATTTTGATTCTGATCCATTTTTCTAGGGCCGTTATTTTCCGATTTCTATCCGCAAAGAGGGGGTGTTTTTGTTAATTGAACAACTTGTTCAACAGCAGCACCGGTGAACAAAAGAGCGTCCAGTTCTGTCTGGTAATCATTTTATTGTGAAGTCACAATTCAGACATACTGTGTGCGTGTGGTGCCGTATACAAAACAATAAAAAAAAAGGACCGCATATAAGTGCGAGCAATGCGAAGTTGCACTTTGTTTGGAAAGGTGTTTCAAAGAATACCATTCCTAGTTATTTATATTAAAATAAAATGATTGAATGTCCATGGTTTTTATTTGCCTTTTATCGAAGTACCTATATAAAATGCGTGCGATACATTTCACGCATGACGTCATCTATCGAACAGCGCCCCGGATCAGAAATGTAGGTTTTTACTTGCTACGTTCAACCTGCCTATCTGTCTGGTTCAGAAAAAATATCACTGTGAAACCCCCTTTACCGTGTGACCTTTTAAAACGCTCCGGGCGCGAATCCATGCCCCAGTCAGTGTATTTTGCGAGATAAGTTGGATAGGTTTCTTTTGTTATTTTATAAAGTGCAATAATTCATCTCGTTGACAATATTATGTAGTTTCTTGTGTGATAATAATCTTTCTATATAATATTATAATAGTGGTATGATATAAAAATTTGTGAACAGTGACTTAATGAGGCAGTTGGAGCCTTCAACGATTTTTATCAAGGTATTTACAGATTCAATTTTAAGAAATGTTATGTAAAATCAAATAATATAAACTTTTCTACGTTTTTCATCCATATTTGGCAGTCATAAAGTGAGTAGTTTAAAAGCTACATAGGTTTAAGTTTACGTTGCGCGCCGCAATGTTCGGTTGGAAATCCTAATTTGATAGTCTGATTTTAGGAGGATATTTATTTTATTTTCTCTACTGGCGATTAGTTTTTTTATCATTATTTGATTTTGTAGATTATCTGCGGTCTGAAATAATACGAAACCCGCTAATTTTATTGTTTGTTTTCGGAAATATGCAGTATTTTCTGCAAGTGAATTTTTTAAACGTGATTTACTTAAATTTAGCACTTGATTTTCATTTAGTAATACATGTGGATATAACGCCTAACTAATCTATTTTATGAAACTAGTTTTAATAATGAAATGCATTGCATAGATTTTTTGGAATAACTGTAAAAGTGCAAACCCAGAACGCGCTATTTGCGGTTGGTAAATTACTACCGTTCAGCAGCGCTTTAGGCCCTGTTTGTTGCCGGGGGCCATCGCCTGAGTGGATATATCATTTAACCAGCAGTTTGTCATTTTTATTTTATAAAATAGCTAAATAATTAAACATGGGATCGTCCCCGGCAAAATAAACAATACCTTCTATTGGAAACCATAAAATTACGACGAACTCATGAAACTACAGATGTCGATTCATATGAGGAAATAAAAAATTGACACGAATGGTATTAAATTGACGCAACAGAGAGGTACTTTTCGCATCAGGGAAAATGTATTTATAGCGAAATACGTAAATCTGTAATGAAAATGATCTCATTGAAATCAAATTCAATGGAGTAACCGTATAAGGTAAAAATCTCGTCACCTTAAACGCAGGAAGAATGAATTTGACGTAACACTAAACAGTGGCGTCGTTTGAAGGACGTCAGGGAAAACGTAATTTTAATATTTTACACGTGGAGAGAGTCACGTGCGTAATATCAGTACGTGTATAACTTTTCAATCAACTCTCTTAGGTATGCTCTGATCTGATGAAATACTATACTACGCTATAAAATTGATTTTTTAAG
This sequence comes from Eupithecia insigniata, assembly GCA_947859395.1. NCBI lineage: Eukaryota > Metazoa > Arthropoda > Insecta > Lepidoptera > Geometridae > Eupithecia > Eupithecia insigniata. The sequence continues at coordinate 2,012,027 of OX402011.1, read as the reverse complement.
CTAGAGCGTCAAAGATATACCCACGTGGAAAATGACGTGCAGAATTTTCATGATAAGGGTGATAAAGACGCCGACGACAGCGCAAAATTTTGCGGGCCATCCACAATTCGACTTCAACCACTGCTGGGCAAGCAATTTTAGGCAAAAGACATTTTTGTTACAGGTGAACCTGCTTTCTTTCACATTTAAATGCTCAATAAAACTTCTTGGTTCCGAATTCCGAAGGGACTTGAAATAGCATCTCTGCCTTACTAAAGCCAAGGTGCTCTAGTCTAGCTAATTGAGTCTTTAACGAGTTAGTCTCACTGAGGTAGAACCTCTTTAAAAGAACGTCTTTAAAAAACTTATTCAGATTTTGAACCTAGTTGCATTTAAACAAAATCAAAACAACAAACTTACCAGCACTTACCTGCACTAGCTCCTTAGCTAAAAATCCTGTATCCCGACAATAAACAACCTTTCGACTTGATCCGAACTTCATATCCTTCAATAGTCCGTGGTCTGCTTCAATAACTACTTACCTCGAGTGCTCCATGCTTGAGTGCAAGCGGCTATTAGTCTCCCTGCCAAAACTGAAGCTTGAACGTGAACTAGCGTTTTTATACGTATTGCTAATAGAAGTTCCAATCTTAGAAGATCAAATGGATTGGGTTGTTCTACGGTTCCAAACTGCATCGAATGGGCTCTCATTCAAGCTGTGCTCTATGATACTTGTCGATACAGGAGCGAGAGCACAGACTTCTATTAGGATCTGTAAGTACTTTTTTTTCCGGTGTCGATAATATTCGAATATCAACATCAATTTATTTGTAAGATTAGGTATAAAATATAAACTCAATCGACTTTTACCTGTGTCGATAATATTCAAGAATCAAAGATCGATTTATTTGTAGGATTAGTAAATTTAATCTAGTAACATAAACTAACCAACAATAAATACTATCTAGTAAATGTTAAAAAGAGAAAACTAAAATGCTACAAAATGGCGTCCGACTCAGCATAATCTTATATGTAGACGATGGCTATTGCAATGCAACGCTGATCTTCCTTCAAAACCAACTGACGCGTCACGGTAAGCACGGTCTGTTCTTGTCAAATTTTATCGATACCTGAAACAAAATCGATGCTTATCGATCCTTATCGAAGGCCGTGCTCACGCTCCTGTTTAGAGCTGGCGAAATACTTTGATCGTGATCATCTAAGAATGGAACAACCGGGTATTTTTTTACAAATCGGTCAATATTCGGAAGGATTTCCTTTTCCTGTTATATTTTCTTTTACACAGGCTTTTTCTTTCGACAAGTTAAATACATAATGCAGATTAGACTCAGAACCTGGTCTGAAAGGTGCGCAAGCAGTTTAAATATGCCTCAATATTTCCTAGATAAAATTAATTGGCAGTGTCTTAGCTCCGATTTGATTTCCTAATATCATAAAAGCGTTAAAATATATCATTTTCTACTAGTAATGTTCGCTGACCGTTGCTCACAGCTCAGCAACCAATTAAATAACGATAACCTGGTTCGTGGGAAACATGTTTTTCAAAAATAAATTAATGAACTGTATTATTTATGAAATTTTAAACGTATAGTTCGTGCTTCGCGCTCCATTTCGATTGTTTTATTTATTACTAGCTGTGCCGTGTGGGCTTCGCTTGCATAAAATTTGCGTGAAATTTTTGCACGGAACCCTAATTGTTTATTAGTTATTCTGCTGCTAGCTGCTGCCCGCGCCATCGCCCGCGTTTTATCGAGATAAAAAATAGCCTATATGTTATTCCAGGTCCCAAACTATACCCATACCAAATTTCAGCCTTATCGGTTCACTAGTTTTTGCGTGAAAGAGTAACTAATATCCATACATCCATCCTTACAAACTTTGACATTTTTAATATTAGTAGGAAGTAGGATTCGGGACAGAGACAAACCCAACAAATCAAAGATCATTAAAATCGGTCGAGCCGTTCTTGAGTTATATATAAGTGGTGTAACTAACCCGACTTCGTTTTACAGATAAGTAATCTTAGTTTATTTTATTGAGGTCTCGTTACCACTGTGCATTTATCGGTATAAATGTTAGATCTGATATATAAATCAAGAATATTCAAGGTTTTCTTTTTCGGTGACCTTTCAATTCCCTTCTAATCCAGCCAGATGATTTATATACTCAGTGGGTCTTCCAGTAACTATAACACGCCTACCGATAGGCATAAGTTCACAATCTTGTGAAATTACCTTTTTGACTTACTCTACTGTGCCAAAAATCCCAATCTCTACTTTTATTTTAAGCTAGGAATTTTTAAAGTACTGTCAAAGCCAAACCCTGTAGGAGGCATGATATAATGGGTCGCGTAAAATGCGTTTTTGATGACATTTGTAAGCCCCTTATAAATCCAACAAAACGCTCATCGTGTACTACAAAGAATGACAATTATCATGCAGTTAAAGGTTATTTTTGGAGTTTTATTATTGTAAGCGTAATAAAACTGTTGATTTACAGGCTGTGCGCTGCAATTTATGCACAATTGTACAAACCATTTATTGTCATCGTTAAATTGCTGAAGCTTTGGTATGTAGTGCACGGCACGGACGATTGCAACGACTGATGTTGCACCCGTCAGCATCAGATCTGGGAATAGAAGTTCCAGAGTCTAAAGAAAGAGCAGCCTCAAACCGCAACAAACCATATCCACCCAATTCCTTCTAAAAAATGCCCTAATGTAGTAATATTTTTTTTTAATCCGCACTGTCTCACTGCAGGACTAAACCCTCCCTAGCGTCTTTTATTTCTGTACGTACCGGTCAAACTAGACAACAAAGAAAATAAGTTGTGATCTGTAACCCAAAACCAACGCAAGGCAAAATAATTTCAAACTGGTAAGGCAGATCTTACGCCGATAGTACATAGTTATAGGTCATCTTGGAAGCTGCAAATGCCCATCGATGAGGCAAAAACTACCCTCTCCGAAAAACTGGAAAGTGCCATAATCAACTCATGTTCCACGCACACAAGTAAAATAAAATCTTGAAAATAATCGTTCACAACGTAGCTATTATAAATATTAATTTACATTCAATCGGACCAGGAACACTCTGCGATAAAATATGGCATACCGTTCTGTGTTGACACCGGCCTCGCAAACTAAAATACAAAGTAGCAAAATGACATTGAAGTTAGACGTTCAACTCTGTCATGTGCAGTATTTTAAAACGTTACGTGCAACAAACTTTTTATGTTTAGTTCAGTGGCACTATCAGGCTGCAAATTATCAAAAATGAGACGGTTATTTTGGAAATTATGGCCTTCGTTTCAATTCTGTCTACAGATGAAGTTCGTGGCTTTGTAAACCAACTCACTGATCCTATTTAGCAATCATGGGAGTTTGCAGTGATACCAACTTAGCACTTCGTGTGCCAGATTTAGCGTTATATTGGCGTGGAGGAATGATTCGACGATACCAAAATTAGGCGTTGTATCTGCGTCGCCAGAAATAGATTTTCGAAAGCGCATATTACATGGATGGATGGATTTGTGGTCACCATAAACGTACCATGTGTTATCATATCATATCAATGATGACTTTTGCGGTATTGTAGCGGTAGCAGGAAGTCGATGGATGGAGACGGCTGCTCAGGACTGCTGTTCGTGGCGTCGTTTGGAGGAGTCCCATTTTCAGTATATACGTGCTGATGATAACGATTTATGAGAAAATTACGTACGTTTTTGGCTTCTGACTTAACATATAAAAAACATCGTGTATTTGTCTAAACCGCGGTATATTTTCTAGGCCCTAGAGGGCATCATCCGACTAATATTATAAACGTCAAAGATTGTATGGATGGATGTATGGATATTTGTTACTATTTCACGCAATAACTACAAAACCGATTAGGCTGAAATTTGGTATGGGTATAGTTTGGGACCTGGAATAACATATGGCCTATTTTTTATCCCGATAAAAGCTGGCGAGGGCGCGGGTAGCAGCTAGTAAGTTATATAATTTTTTGTATAATGTTTGTGTGCGTAAAGTGAAAACTTATGTACTAACTCTATTGCAGTTTAATTTGCTTTGCCTCAGTGTCTATGTGCCTTGCCATCACAGATGTGAGTCGACTTCCTTATAATAAGGAAATATTTACTAACAAACATAGGTATACTACATACCTAGTTGACATTATATACTTCGTTCGTAACAGAATCGGTATCGGAACTTAGCCTATAAATTATCATTCTTTGCACCATCTACTGTTGAGTATTGTCCACTCCTTCTGGTACCCTGCGAACTGCATCCAATGTTTTCCTTACAATACTTTGGACGTCATCGGATCATCATCGCTGTGCCTAAAACTACTAGGCTACACAAGATTAATGTATCTTTAAAAAAAGCAAAAAAAAATAATAGTAAATAAATTCAAACAAATTGTCAAATATAAATCCTTTGTAAAGGCTTATTACAAAATATCATACTATCTAGACTAGAAGATAAAAAAGCTTGGGACGGAAGTTTGCTCCAACTCCAGAAATAACACCTAACAGGCTAAAGGGTTCTTCGTCTCTTCTTTAATTTAGTGTACATACCGAAGCGACCGAAATAAAAAATCACTTTATTTCTATGTCAGTGTTTAATTTTAAGAATTTTACCTTTTCTAAGAGTACGTTTTTGTATTTACGGAAATACATAAATAATTTGTGACTTTGACTTCTGTTTGACTTCATCACTTCTAATATTAAAAATGCGAAAGTCTGGATGTTTGTCTTGTCACATCTTGACGCCAAAACTTCCGAACGGAGCGGACTGAAACTTTGCATACGTAGTTGCCGGGAAGAAATGAGCTATTTTTATCCCATAAATCAGTTCCCATGAGATAGAAATAAACTTTGAACGTTTATATGTATATATAACTATAGAAACTAAAATTTAGCTATTGCTCAGTTGTGCAGTTTTATAAGGAGGATAATATAGCTATTTCAGGTTAGAACTTGTTAATAGCTGACCCAGAAATTACAGGAAGTAACCCATGACGTCATCAATAACATCAGGAGGACTCACGCATTCTGAAATTTCAATTTATCGCTATTATATTTATTGACAAAACACGCTGAGTCGCTGAGCCGTCGACTCCAAATGTGAGAAAATAATGCTTTCTTTATTGGTTTCTATTGTTATTACTTTCTACAAAGCCATCAAAACTCATCAAAAACTTGCTCGTCTATCCTAACCATAAGATATTTTGTTTCGTATAAGGAAACCACCAAAGCGCTACTTAAAAAAAGAAACAAGTGTTTTGGCCAAGCATGACCGAAGGGTATCGATTTCATAGGGAGTCCCAATGAAACTGATATTTGGAACATGGGTTTCGAGGTTCGACTATCGGCTTACGATCAATGCTCAGCGTCTTCCACGGTTGGGCACACTATCTCACCAGTACCGACAGAAGAAAAAGCACGAACACACTTTAGAAAAATATCACTGTGTATCAGTCAGCCTACGGCAAAAATCGCTGAACAGGTTCAACATTCCAAGGGCGAATCGTGTACGATTTTTTGAAAATATTTTATTTTCAGGCATTTTTGACGTTTACTGGACTACGAACGCTGTTCAAGGCGCGTCTCAGTCCATAGATTTTGTACGACATTATCTGGAGATCGATAACTTATTATTTTAGTTCTTAAAAACTTGTATTTTTTGCAATATGTCCTGAGCATATCATACAGATATAACAGACAGGCTGATAGCGATGGGTTTCCCCGCGGAGAAGCTGGAGGGGGTCTACCGGAACCACATCGATGAGGTCTACCGGTTCCTGGAGACGATGCACAAGGACCACTACAAGATATACAACCTCTGCTCCGAGAGGTCTTATGATAAGAACAAGTTTCATGACAGGGTGAGTACATTTTGATATTGTTTAAATGTGGGTACTGACCGGCGTTACAAGGCGTAATGTAACGTGTACACAGCGAGCGTTTCTGCAGTCAGTACCAACGGAGAAAGGAGATCGCAACGAGCAACGCGACGGATTTTAGTATACAGCGTTACGTATCATGCTCGCTGCGAATAGTACATTACGAAGTATTAGACGCCTTCCAGCCAGATGGGTTGCAAGACCTGCGAAAGTCTGTAGGCATTTACTGGATGTGTCAAGCTGAAGAGCATTTTCGCGATCATAATGTGAGGCCTGAGCCCAGCTAGCTAAAAGCTGGGCTAAAAAGGCCGATGATGATGAGTAAGGCTTTTCAAAGCGCCAGACAAAACATTCACAGCGATCTTCGATCTGCCTGTTAAGCCAATAGTTGTGAAATGAACTAGTCTAACTTTGGAGGAGGCGTATGTCCCTCGCTGGGTGGTAACAGGCTGTTATTGATGATGATCACCCTCATATCCTTGACTATTACAGATGTTCCGGCCAGGGGTTTTGTGAGTGCATGTGTTATGGAAACAGGTGTTATCAATGACCTTCGCATTTCGGCCTGTCAATTTGCAAGATAAATAGCATGTAGTTTTTTTAATTTCTACATACCTACAATTTGCTCGTTGATGTGGCTAAGAAATAATTCATTGGGCATACAAAATAAGCTCATTCATTATTAAAAAATAAATTGTATAATTTTAAACAAAGTTATTATCAAATAAACTTTATATTTAATTTAATGTTTTATAAGGACAGAAAAGCCCGGTATTTCTGCGACGGAATTGAATAGAGATTTACATCTTCAATGTTTCACAAATTGATAAGCTTCATCTTCCAAAACAGCGCTGATAACGCTATACATGGGTTGTTCGTATCAAGCTGCAAGGTTTTGCTTTGTTACTCTACAAAGAATCATTTTGATCATTTGCTTGTTCCGTCTTCAAGTTGTACAATAACTGAGGCAGATATCTCATTTCGTTCATCCAAAAATACAGCTTACAAACCTGAAAACATTACATTTTTTGCCGCTGATAGCAATACCCTCTGGTTTTTAAGCGTCCGCTCCGCATCCCAACTAGGTATTCTCTGAACTTATTATGGCCAGAACAATACAGATACAGTTTTATACGTTTTTGTCCGAGTGCGCGATGCCCCATAACGCCATAGAGGTCGACGAGTTACTATATCTGTACCTATTCGTTTCTTGTAACATTTTCCGAACAGGTTTGCTGAGCCGTAAGTAGCTAAGCGGTGCAGGCCTCAAGTCTGCTTAGCAACCATGATGTTTCTTCGAGGCTTTGTTATATAAACACTTCGTACCTGGTCATGGTCAATATCGTCCATCATCGCGCTTAAATGCTTGTAATCCTTTTATTTATCGCAGATCATTTATTACACCTACTTCTTTATAACTGTGTCATTAATATTAAGTTAAGACTATTACTTGACTTTGTGCTTGACAATAACGGCCATAATCTCTTTTTATTTGAATGTTTACTTCAGAGTCGTTATGTACTCTGCTCATCATTGGCCTATTATCATCTGCGTAAGATGATTTAGATGGTGTCAGTTTGGCTAGGAATCAGACGAGCACTATATTTTATCAATATCCACTCGAATGAAAATTACGATTGCGAGGTTAAAGTGCGGAATATATCCTTATTTCACGCACATTTCGTGATGATTTCGCGTGTAAAGTTATTTACTGCTACACGAGTTGATCAGCTACTTGAGACGCCAACTCTATAAGTAAGTCAAGCGGCCATTTGGCTCATGTTTGAAGTTAATTCAGTGTCATAAATGCAATCAATCCATCATACTTGTAAACTGGTCATGCCTCAAAAATAGCATGAACTTCAAACATTTAAAACCCAAAAACAAAGATGATTGTATCTTTGTTTTTGGGAGCTTTAAATATACTAAAAATGGAATCTAAAGAAGGTTAGGTTTGCGATACTACGCAATTCTTTATCGGGTGGAAAAAATATTGGTTATGCTGGACATTTTTCACACAGTACCATCGACCCCACTTGATCTCTCGGGGGCTGCATGCTTTTTCCTAAAATTAGCGTCCGTGTTAGTACTCTGGCAATGACTGAAAATTATTGTCGGCAAAGTTGCAATCAATCACATACATCGTGCCATACCAATCATAAAGGCCTGTTCAGCACTCTACAATGTTTTCGAACGTGTAGCCAATTTATTAAATATTTCTCAATATTTCTGTATAGGCCTGTGCAGACATACGCGGTTTTCGCTACTCATGCAGCGAAAGCCGAGTGGGAATGCGGTACATATAAAATACTCGGCGGGAAGACCCGCGAAACCGAGCGAAATTATTCGCTACCACTAGTGTAGGCCTTTACGTAGACTTGCTAATTTTGCAGACAGGTCACTTGAACCTAAACCATGATCCACATACTGACTGTGATGACGATGACAGTGTCAGCTGCGTGACGAGACAATACCTAGACACTTTTAATAAATTAGGAATGCTATGTCACAGTTATAAAAGTAATGTAAAACTTAACAGTTTATCGTGTTAGTGGATACTTTGGTAGAGCTTGCGGCCATTGTATAGAATGTACATTATCCAGTTTTTTATTGATACCTGCAGGTAAAAAGTCTCCCTATCTTCCTTTCTAAACTTCCTCACTAGTCCAATGCTGAACATACAATATACACGAACTATTTGTAACATAAACAATATTGTTAAACTAAACGCCTTTATAAGTAACGCCACCAACTAACGCCTTTGTAAGAGATTATTTCATTTTATAATTGTCGCCTGAAACACAGGATTACAGGTGTTATACTTATTTATTATTTATTTTATATATCCACGGAACAATTTGCCATAATATCACTTCACTGTCTTTGGCTGTCAGAAATTTGTAGAGAATGGAGGAATTTATTGTCATTCTCTGAAATGTGTCTGGTATCAATCATCCCAAATACCACAGAAAGGTATTTGGGATGCAAAATGAAACGCCATATAAACGAGACTTTATATATTATTTTCTTTATTTTTACCCGACTTCCGAAGGACGACTGTTATGTCTTTGACACCCTATGTATGTATGTAGCCGATTTTTATGTTCCCACGTAGCGCTGAAACTACTAGTCCGATTTTAACAAATGAGGTGTCATATGATTCGTCTTAATAGCCCGATGGTTATAGGCTATGTGACGTCATATAAAAATGGGGGTCTAACGAGATAGCGGGGGTCTAAGTAAGGGTTGAAAATCTCAATGTTAGTAAATATGCTCGTGTGTGGTATTGTTGCAAAGGTCTTTGTTTGTACTTTCCGAACCCGTTTCTTAAACTTTTGTGAGGTTAACGATTCTCAAACTATTAGCAAAAAGGTTGAAAGAAAAATAGTTAAAAACTAAAACCCGACTACATAAAAGTCTTAAACAAGCGTTCACCTATTGTCCTTAACATTTTCTTTTGATACTTAGGTAGTCGGAGGCACCCACCCCATATACCTACGGTACCTACAAGTAGGAACAAAGGCCTCCGACTTGGAGAGAGATTCTGCATGTCTCTGATGGCACTGCTTGTGTGTGCTAAATTATCTTCTCTGTAATGCACATCATCTTGGGATCAATGGGTCCAATTTTACCATCTCAGAACCCTCAAAATATCTACGAAAATAAAACACCCTCACAAAAACTTACATAAGTGTTGAATCTATGTATTATCAACAAACAGGCGATAAGTATTAAACAAAAATAACCTCTATATGCATTTATTTATTTAGTATGCTCCATCTAGTATTCCTTAACGTGACCTGACTCATGTAGATTGCAGTGTATACGTGTTTCACCTCACGTGCCGGTGTCTATAGATAACTGCAAGCTATTGTAAACTTTAACTGTAGTTGTATTCAGTTTACTTTAGGCTACTAGTCTACTAGTCTAGGATCTGGTGGAACTCCATCCACCTCAGGGAATCGACAGCAGCCTTCCAAAGGTTACTGGAGAACCCATTCTATCTGCCAAAGGTCGTCATTTTAGCATATTGAGCTCCCATAGTGGCTTGCAAGTCCAGTTTTAGGCCAATCTAATTAGATTTTTTCAAAGAATTAATTTCCAGCAAGTTGGTTATTATTAATGATTAGTTAATATTAATTATTATTATTAATTATACATAATATCGTTTTAATACCTTTGTTTGGTCCTAAATGCGGGTAATCCGTTTGCATTTGGATTCTCATTCGATGGAAAATGTAACCCTCTTTAATATTGAACAGAATGACATTTTTCGTCGGACTTATAGTTTTCGAGCTACATGCAAAAAACTGAAAAAAGAGCAAATATTTCATTTGCAGTTAATTGGCTACCAAAATTTATGCACACCTCCTGGGATTGCGCAAACTCGGATTACACGCATTTAGGAATGAATGTACATATATATTATTATGTATAACTGATTTCCAGCTTACTAGAAATTAATTATTCAAAAAGATTTTTATGGATGTATGTAATTGGATTGATTAGTCCGTCACTGACTTTTTCATCATTTCATGCGACATTTTGTCTGAATAATTTTTATTTGAAATATAATAATTAATGGGCAGTGGGGTGGTCGATATTCGTACGCCGCGGCGTACGAATATCGACCCCTCCAACTCAACCCGTGGATGTCGTAAGAGCCGACTAAGGGAACTTACCAGAGGATGGGCAGCAGCTTCCTTCTGAGTATTTTTAAACACCAACACTGCGATCACCAATCCGCCTGCCAAGCGTGGTGATTATGGCAAATCCCCCCTACATGGGAGACCATCCACTCGGATGGACCGACGACATCGTAGCGGTCGCAGGGAGTCGATGGATGGAGGCGGCTCAGGACCGCTATTTGTGGCGTCGTACGGGGGAGGCCTATGTCCAGCAGTTGACGTGTATAGGCTGATGATGATATAATAATTAATCTGTCGATCTCGATTGATACGATAGTTCGGCAGTGGCCGCAAAAACAAGTTTTTTCAAAAAGGGATAAGGTAGGTAAGTTATCTCTCATTGTCATCTAAAAAAAAGAATGCTTTTTGTAAGCTTTATTACCATCATCATTCAGGGTTAATGTAGTTATTTGTATATTTTTTAGTATTGCATCAGTTGTTCCTAGGATTATCCGTTACAAAACTTTACCTCCTTTAATTATAAGAATAATCTAATTCTATATGTAGTCCCTTTTAGTTAGGTTAAGGAAGTCTCTCCTCATCAGTACATACGTGCACTGCTGAATATGCCCCTATATAAGGGGGGTTCTACCATAATCCTCCACGTTTGACAAAGGCGGATAAGTCAACGCAGTTGTGGTGTTATAAATGCACAGAAGGACGCTGCTGGCTCTGGTGGGATCTATTACTCGTACGATATCCACGGACTGAGTTTCAGGGGTCGATTCGAGCGTGATAAATTAGAGACAAAAAAATAACATACCATTAGGATAAACATGGCTGAATATTACTTATAGTTGTTACAGTTGTGTGATTTGCGCGCTTCTGAATAAAAGAACCGAACTGAAATATGTTCAAAACAAACATTTGCAGAAACGGGAAGTAAACCATAAATCACTTACTTGTGCGCAAAGACAAAAACCGTCTATTGAACATAACAGTAACTTATACCTCCACACATATATTTGTAATCCACAAGCAAACAGCTTTAACTATCTAGCTGTTTTAATACATAATGTGTTTCCTTAAATAATTTAACTTGTGTGCTCGGAAACATTTGCGAATGGCTTAATGGTATATTGATGTTAACACGGCCTTGGGGATATATTGTATTATTTACTGGTGTTACACGAGTTAATATACCTATCTAGGAACTGTATATTCATTTAGCGTATTAGGTAGCTGCCAGCGAAAATGATGACTTTATCCCGAGATAAAATACCGTTCTACCGATTGAAAGAGTTATTTATTAGATAATAATATGGCGTGTTTTAAAAAATGAACCGACTTCAAATTCCCTTACTTTTACACTGTTTTTAAATTTTGTGGGATAAATACCAAACCTCTTGGGATAAAAAATGTATGAGACTCCTTCGGGATCATTTTCTATACAATAGTGAAAGAATTTTCAAAATCGATCCATAAATAGCGGAGATATCGCGTAACATACATACAAAAAAAACATACATACGAATTTATAACCTCCTCTTTTTGAAGTCGGTTTAAAACGAAATCCTGATTGCGTTTTACTTGGTTATTGCACATTGCTTCTCTAAACGCATTCGCTGCCTAGCCTCAACTGCGACCCGCAGGTGCGCGCCAGCTACGCCGCCGCCACGCGCCCCTGTGTAGACAGACATGTGCATCTTGGGCCATGAAAGTGTTAGTATATTCGCCATTTTAGATATTTTGAAATTATATTCGTGTTTTTTTTATATTCAATAGACCTAATCTTATAATCGAATTAAACGACACTTTCATTTATCAAAATATGGATGTCCAGCCGCTTGGGCCACAGCGACAGCCTACGGACGGTTCCTAATACTCATCTCCTCACTCGTAGGTTTAATCCTCTTTCGCGATCCGACAAAATCATCTTAGATCTTATTTGGCTTCCATAAAAGTTCCACCAGAAGAATCCAATCGTAAGCTGTAGTAACACAACTTCTATCGATTTGATCGAGCTCGAGCCAAGAGTAGCTTTTTCTATAGCAGAAAATAGTCAACATTGTATTGGAAATGTATGAAATGTATTCGCAATACAATCCTCAATTTACCTCTCGACATCCACATAACATGTATGAGAAATAGCCCCTACAATGTATTCCGAAGCTTTCACGTCCATATGTACGTTCGTAAATAGTTCGGCACAGAAATTACTATAAATATCAGAAAGCGGGTCGATATTCTAGACACATTACTTTGTCAGGCGGAAATACAGGTACATAAGACTAGAAGTCTTGATGTTTTTCAGGACGAAAGACTAATCAGGCATGTAGGTACCCGTAACACAAGCTTTGTTTACTTTGGCACCGTAAAACGGGGTGAATAAAGACTCCAGGATGAATAGAAATGGACGAAATACTGGAGCAAAACATCCTTTTGCAGAAGTCAGATCCACTGATACAGGAGGTGAACAGTCACGGACTAAGGATACTTCCGTTGCTACCAGCTAGGTAATTTCTTGGTCCAGTATTTCGTCCATTTCTGTTCACCCTGGATTTTTTTTAACCGTGTTTTACCCGGTATTCATTGTTTTACCTTCAGACCCTTAATTGAAAAGGTTGACTGAGTTCTCACTGTCATAGTTCTGATAGACTAATGACCTTCTAAGGAAAAGATTAACAATTAGCACATGTGTTTAAATCGTGAAGATGGAATGATTGCTTCCTTTAAGGCGCAATATGATATGACACGAGCGCCACTCTTTATTTTTTTTTCTTGTATTTTCGTTATGGAAAAGAATTATCAATAGGTGTAAAATGTTGCAATAAACCATTTTCTGCTAATTCTAAATCAAACAAAACTATTACAGAGGTATCGAAAAATAGTTTATACTGTGTATTATCTATTGGCGGCGAGAGCTTTTGGTAGTTCTTGCCATAACGATAATACAAGAAAAAATTTAGTGTCTGTATCACATCACTATGCGCCTTAAGTTAATTTATTCAGACCTAGTCCATAAAAATCCATGTCTACCGCTCATTACGGAACAATTGCCATGATACATCTAGTATACTCCTCGTGTACCAAGCGCCATGTGCAAAAGAACTGAATTTAAATCAGCACTAATAGGTGGCAGTACAAAGTAGAGAGGTACTGTTGAACTGCGAGGCAACGCAATAGGGCCACGTGCTATTTAAGAGGAAACTCGAATGCATTTGTAGCTGTATATTTGCATAATAATTCCATGCTGTGTTCTATAACTGCTTTACATTGTAATATGAGCTTTGCTGCGACTACTTTGAATTTAAATTGGGTTTCAAGTGTCATTTTTCATACGTTGGATAATAAATAGTAGAAAAGCTTTTTGCGAAAAAAGGACATCAATTGGATCTCTCATTGGATTATGATCTGTAAAATAAGGGAAATCTAGTTCATTATTGACTGACAGGTTTTTATAGTGCACTCGTTAATCTGTGTGGTTATAGACACGAGGTTCTTTTGAGTCTTAATGATTCAAAAGAACCTCGGGTAATGTAATGATTTTTGTGGTTAGTTGAATCATCCCAAAGCAGCTCCTTCATAGAATACAATATCGTTTACCCAGAAAACTTAACGGCTCTACCTACATCATAATTTATGGCTTGCGTAAACGCAAGTACGGGCCGTTTTCCATCAAGGTGTAGGTTAGATGTGCAAAAATAACATTTTGATGTCAAAATAGCGTCACTATTTGACCATATTCGCACCGCTAAGTAATGGAACTCGCTGCATTCTGTTTTTCCGGCTAATTACAATCTGAGTCTCTTCAAGACAGAGTGAATAGGTGTCTTCTAGACCTTCGTGATACAACGTCGGCCACATCGTCACTTTCCATCCGGTGAGATTTTAGTCTTAACGAAGTGTCTAGCGAAGTGATAGAAGAAGTGAGAGACTGTTTATAATAGTTAGTCTAAATACGTATCTCCCCGAAGCATTGGTTGTCTAAAATTTAGACAGCCAATGCGATGAATTGTCAATAGAAGGTCTATTGACTATTCATCGCTGTCTAAAGTTTAGACGACCAATGCTTCGGGGAGATATAATATATATTTAGACTAACTAAACAGTCTCTCTCATTTCTTCTATTCGCTTTAGTCAAAATCACGCGAAGCTGGTTGAGTGACATTACTTGTCACAGATTACACTATAACAGAAACAAAAGTGACACTTAACGTGGTATGCGTCTGTTGCCATTAGACATGTGTCGCATAAAATTTGAATAAATCTCTTGAGGACCCATTACAATTTAAATGGGGCGAGAGTACCAACCACCCAATTGTATTTTCAAGTGTTCATCTGGTGTTTTTTGAAAGTAAACATCATGTAATAGACCTATTGGTGTCACCAGAAAGGAACCATTAAAGAGTCCATATTTGAGATAAATACTTCATACAATAAATTAGGTTTATTTTTTCAATACAATCAAATTATAAATGTTAAAGCTGGAACGGATGTGATAGATGGTTGTTACTTCTTCGCGTCAAAGGTACTGAAAGGATCGTCCTGTAATTTTGCATTGATGTAGTTCCTATCCCCAAGACCTGGAAAAAGAACTGCTTTTTATCCTGGTTTTAAGTTTGTTTTTCTTTTTTTTCTCCCGGAAAAATTAAAATCATAGGCTAGTGGTTATCATGTTTATTTACTTAAAACATATCCGCATCATTGTATAAAATGTTATCTCATTTCAATAAGAAGCTAGTGACAGAAATAAATTGTGTGAGGATGTTTATCATTTATCTCTACCACTTTCACTAATAACTTTTCCTTCGTCCAGTTTTCTAGGATTATTAGTAGGTTAGGTACGTACAAGTTTCTTGAGGTCATACTGACCTTTAGATCTGAAAGTTCCTACTAGGTTTCTACTTATTACAATTGCTACTACATATTTTAAACCAGCTTTGGCCTTTAACTTCCCCCGCATCACTTAGAATTAATTAGGCTTTGTACACGACGTTATTTGTTTCGGGACTATAGACAATTTGGCTTCACCCAATGCTGGAAATTGGAATACCCAAAAACTCAATCGCGGAACAGATAGGTACAGATTTTTATCACGGTACTTAATTTTCTAGAAGTAAATTACTTTGCATCTACAAAATATACACGTAAATTTGGTTGGGGGCGGGTTGTCTAGAACCTTACCACGTAGCACGTGGGGGAGGGGAAAACATTGCTAAAAACATCACGTGATTCCTCCAGATCCCCTAAGGTGTCTCTTTATGTACTCTACGTTCCTGCGCTAGAGCAAGATGTAACAGAGGGGCTAGCCCAGCACTTTTCTCATTGTTTTTGTTTTACTTTAGTCTGAGAAAAAATCGTATTACACTTATTATTGACGACCGATGTGGCGCGGCGGGCGAAGTTCCGTCTGGAAGGTCAGAAGGTTGCGGGTTCGATTCCCGCCTTGGGACAAATGTTTGTACGATCTGCAAATATTTGTCTAGGGTGTTCTGGGTATTTTCTAAGTACAATAATCTATGTAATATATTATAGTATGTATATCAGTCATCTAGTACCCATAATACAAGCTCTGCTTAGATTATGTCGTGTGCACTGCCCAACATTATTTATTTATTATTATTTTTACATCTGAGGCAATCCCTGGCATACAGTGTGCTATAATGTTATGACAAGGCATACTATCATACTGCTCAATCGGCTCCATTCTGCATAGTGCGAAAATGAATAAACAAATTGAATTACTATGCTGCAATAGATAAAGTGAAAACTTAATAAAAAAAATATAGGACTCGCGTATAAATTCAACATCTTTCAATTACTATAATGAAAAGCTGCACACATTCTATTCTCAATTTTATCATTATAGGTATTCACTGTCCAAAGATAAAACCAGTATCCTGGCACAAAATCTAATAATGATCGTAAAATCTATACTAAATCTGTTTTCTCCTGTGTATCACCTGACGCCTACACTGTGCCAGAAAATATGCCCATATCTAGGTATCCTTAGTACGGTTGATTTTTACGACAAAAGCTTTCTAACACATGTATCCGAATAATATTACGAACTTAGTGTTATGAATGACATTACTAGTTTCTCGCGGCATTGCTTACGTTTTTCCACGGCAAAATTATTCAAGATTTAGAACTACACCACATATCGTTCAGGCAGTTTTGGTGTTGTCCGAACTCAAGAACAAATTCAGGAAAGAAGGAATTCAGGAATCTTTATCTATAATATTTGGAAGTTTTTTCTTTATGTGATTCGTAAAAAACTGCAAAAAAATGCCTTCTTAGTAAATGCTATGAATGAACATTTTAATTACAGGGACTTAGAGGAATTCGAATATATTAATTGATATTATATTAATTTTGTTATAAATTAATTCATTTTATATTTTTACCTGAGATATTGTAATTTTAAAGTGTAATTTAAAAAATTATATTTGCTTGCCTATGTTAGGTAGAATATAGCTGAATGTATTATAATTTTAAGATCTTAATTGTAACATATATTCTGGCAGATAAACATCTTTAAAATTGTCGGGCCATTGATTTCTCCTAAATTTATCGTATTAATTCAATTTTTATTCAATGGAACTTTATCGCGAATCCTCCTGCACTCTCAATACAATAGCGACATTTGTATGAGAGTGGCAGGAGGATTCGCAAAACGCAAACGTCAAAATAATAAAAAAAGCAAAGGTGTGCGTGTGCGTGTCATCAAAACTTTCACCACAGAATATGTGCTAGGCTCTTTCTAGCCTACAATTGTAATGCAATGTGCCTAGTTTAGTATTTTACTGCGCCAAACATGAAACTTTTTTTTCTGTCTGACATTCCTCGTCCTAGGTTGCAGGAGGACAGAGATTCAACGTTCACATTTATTGCACACTCACTGGCCTGACTCTTCTGTCCTTCAAAGTTTCATTCATTTTTGCAATGTAATTTCTCCTTTATGTATTAAATCGCACGATTTGGCATTTGATGTTTGATGGATGAAGTGAATGATGTTAAAAACTAATATGTATTTAGTTCAGGGCCCGTATTCGTAAAAACGAAATCGAAGTTTCTGATTATTTTTCGTGCAAACGCTAATCTTATGCAAGCGACATAAGAGTTGGTTTTGCGCGAAAACGAAAAAGAAACTTCGATTTTCCTTTTCCGAGTAGGCCCCCTGACTTTGTATAGTACTAGCTGTTCCCCGCGGTTTCACCCGCGTTAAATTCGAATTTCACGTTTCGAGGGTGATAAAAAGGTCTTTTTTCCCGTAAATCTTCCATGGGAATTGATGTTTTACCAGGACAAAAAGTTGCATATGTTACTCTCCATCCTTTCAACTAACCCTATGCCAAGTCGATCGGTTGCTTATATAGTTACAATGCAAGTTAAATATAATAAAAAAAGGGAACTTATTAAAATCTGTTAGTAAAATGGCACGATGCATTCTGATATGATACGCCTTGATAATACACACCCCGAGGTTCGACCGAAGCCGTGGCTATATTTAGCTGTCGCTATCACAATTTATAGATACGTCAATCAGTGTTCGATAACTTTGACTTTGGAAGGAAGGTTTTATCGACGCTCAATTACCGACACTCGCTAGCAGGGTCGCTGGCAGGGTCTCACCACATTTATCGAAGAGGAATCGACTTAACCCGGTCAGGAGAAGCTTCGACTAGCCTTTGGCATCGCTCAGGTGTTCAGGTCTGAGTAAAACATAGCCCTCTTGTAGCCACCTTCTAAACCATCCTTTATATTTTTTAAATCGAACTAGTAGTCGATGATATCATTCATTACCTACGACTACAATTTATTATATGTATGTAAAATCGCTAACCTGGCAAACTTCGTTCCGCCTTTAGAATAGGAGATTGGCATTGCTTTACAAATTTTCTTCGTATATTTTTCGTAAATTTTTCATATGTTTAATAACTTATTCTGCTGTTCGAGATGTAGAAATACAACAAATCAAAGATCATTAAAATCTGTCCAGCCGTTCTTGAGTTATATATAATATAAGTGTTATTATCTAATATATAAAATTTCCATGTCACAATGTTAGTTACCGTACTCCTCCGAAACGGCTTTACCGATTTTTACCAAATTTTATATGCGTATTCAGTAGGTCTGAGAATCGGCTACTATCTATTTTCCATACCCCTAAGTGATAAGGGTTGAAGGCAAAACAACGTTTGCCGGGTCAGCTAGTAACGTTATAATTATAAGTGGTGTAACTAACATGACTTTGTTTTATATAGATGAGTTTACTATGAATTATAATTAAGGGCAATTTCCAAAAGCCTCCATCGTCTCACTACAGGGGAAAGGCCTGCCTCCTCTTTAAACATACCTGCTATATATGATGTCGACTTCCAACTCATATTATTGAATTCGAACAAATAGTAAAAAGTAAAGTAAAAAGATTTTTGTTTGCCAGAACAGATAAGTAATGTACAGCAAATTAACCTTAAATAAAAAGAAAAACTGACAAAATCGGACTCCACAGCATGTGCTATGGTAGAGCAGATCATACCATGGCGCTGGTCTTCCGTGGAGACCGTGGTGCTCAAGGCAGCCTTATAGTAATAGTTACCTATGTATACTCGCAGTCTCGTTGCTATCAGACTAGATGTCGCCACTATCGGCCTCCCAACCGCCTATCAGTTGTTCACCGATAACGGTTATCAAGGATACCACTGACAGTTTCCACTTAAAACTTCTTTGGTTCTGGGAAACGCTTCCACGCCGCCGTTTAGTCTACGTTGTTGTTACCACTTAACATATTTTCAGCACGTATTCAGCTTCTAATTGTAACCATGTGATTTTGGGATTTATCTTTGTTCTAGAATTTTTCTGTTTAAATAATGTCTATTTATGAAGGTTATCCTAATGGTATATTTACTCTTGCAGACAAATAGTATTTATCGCGAATTAGGGATCGCGGATTTAGATTACATAAATACCAGTCGACTCTATGGCGAGACAGTAGAATCACAATAGCCCCAACGAGATTGAATCTAATTACTCCCAACGCTCTGACAATAGAGTGTTACGTAGAAGAAGAAAACTCACTGCTCTGCCTTTATCCGGTAAAGAGAGGAATGAACTAGGGTCTGTTTTCCCGAGTGATTTGATTACATTATCGGAGTCCTCAAGTCAAGAGTGAATGAGTTCTTTCTGGAAAAGCGTGATCCTTCTTAGGTCACATCTTCATTTACGATAGTAGCCAAAAACTAAAAAGAAACCTCCTGAAAATATTTTCTATATGTATCAGAATTTAGATTTAGAGGAATTGAATTAATAAAACGCAGGTTTCTTGATAGGGCGAACGCTTTATTATGCGGATATAACAGCAGATGAGGAGATTAGATACAGCTTCTTTCGTGGTATTTGCGGAAGTCTTGTAATGAACATTACGTCATTATCGAATGACATATCTCGAGACATTTGACAGCTGCCTGTCATAAACCTTACAGTGACAGTTCTATACTTTGTCACTGACTTATTACTATTGTGTTTACTTTCCAACACTGGCCCTTAAACCAATAATAATACATATAATTCCTAACTAACATTTATAGTTTAAACAACATTTGATACAAAAACTTTTCATGCTTTTCTTTTAACAAATGCTTAGTAAGCAAGTCTGCTACCATTCTATCAGTACACAAATATTTTACATCTACTAAACCATTACAAATATTTTCTCTAATAAAATGGTGTCTTATATCTAAGTGTTTCGTTCTGAAATGATACATGGAATTTAAACACAGTTTTTGTGCAGATTGGTTATCATTGAAAATGACAACCTTCATTGTTTTATCAAGTAATTCTTTCATAAATTTACGAAGGAACAAAGCCTCTTTACATGCGTCAGAGAGAGAGACATGTACTCTGCTTCTGTACTTGATAAAGCAACAGTTTTTTGCTTTCCCAAGAAACAATAGACTTTCCTATTCTGAAAACATAACCAGTGTAAGAACGACGATCTGACTCGTTTCTTCCCCAGTCAGCGTCTGCGAACGCAGTGATCTCCAATCCACCTTTCTGAAACGCCAAAGAACAATCTTTTGTTCCTTTGAGATAACGAATAACTCTCTTCGCCGCCTTACAATGACTTTCTGAAAAACAGTCATTAAACTGACTTAAATAACTAACTGCATGAGCAATATCTGGTCGCGATCCAACTGTAATGTACATAAGAGATCCTATCAAGCCTCTATAGTCAAAATTACAACTCTGATTTTGCAGCGACTCATTTGATTTAGTTAATGTGATACCTACTTCATTTTAAACTTTTGTAAAACCTTTTCAATATACCGAGATTCATCTAGTGTGAAAATACCTTTGTCTTTACAGATTCTCATACCTAAAATATATCTAGCTGGCCCTGAATCTGTAATTTCAAACTCATTATTGAGTTTTTCTTTTATTTTATCCTTTTCTATTGAATTTTTAGTTGAAAACAATAAAATATCATCAACATATAGAGCTATTATAATTTTTGAGCTTTTGCTCGATTTATGGTAAACACATGGCTCAGACAAAGATTTTGTAAACATTAATTTTTCTACAAGAACATTATTTATCTTTTCATACCAAGCTTTAGAAGCCTGTTTCAAACCATAAATCGCCTTATGAAGTTTATAAATTTTGTTTTCCATACCCTTCACAGCAAATACTCCTGGTTGCTCCATGTAGACCGTTTCTTCAAGATCTCCATTGAGGAATGCAGTCTTCACGTCGAGATGATCTACCTCCATGTCGTACTCGGCCACCACGGCCAGCAATGCGCGAATACTGGAGTATCTCACGACCGGGGAAAAGGTCTCACTGTAGTCTATACCCTGTTTTTGGGTAAAGCCCTTTGCTACAAGTCTGGCCTTGTACTTCATTGTTTCCCCATTGTTAAACTTTTTCTTAAATACCCATTTGCATTTAACAGGATTCTGGCCTTCTAGTCTATCACAAAGAGATCAGCATTTATTGTTTACAAATGATATATACTCATCCTCCATTGCCTTCATCCAGATATCAGCCTCTGCTCAGTGCTTCATTTACAGTCTGAGGTTCACCATCATTTCCTCCACTGACTATATTTGCCGATAACCATGATTCTTCGCTCGCTTCGAAGTTGGAAGTCCCTGAGGAACTCTCGTTCCCTGCTGATTCACCTGGAATGTATGTTTCATCCACAGCATTATTGTTCTCAATGCTTTCCTCTTCGCTCTCAGAATCATCCATTACAATTGTTCTGCACAATTGTCGCTGTGTCCGCCGATTAAAATGTCCGCCCCGACGTAAATTAATATTATTTGTGTCATCAGAACGTACCTCGGTAGATGATTCTGTTAGCACAGGAGGAGTGTGATCATTCCTATTCTCATCATCAATGATATGTGAGAATATCTCATCATACTGTTTATCATCATGTGACACAAAGTTTTTAAGGAATTTATTTTCTAAAAACGTCACATTTCGGGCCTTTATGCAATCTGCTGGATTATCTGGATCTATGAGCCTATAGCCTTTTGTATCTTCACAATATCCTACAAAGATGTACCTCTTTGCTTTTGAATCCAGCTTGGTTCGAATTGTTTTATGGGCATAGGCCCAAAAGTACGTAAGTGGGAAATGGATACCTTTTTATCACTCCATTTCTCCTCCGGAGTGGAACCTCTGACTGCTACTGTAGGTGACAGATTTTTAAGGTAAACCGCGGTGTTGACAGCTTCTGCCCAGTATTTATTCTCTAGGCCTGCCTCTTTCAGCATGCACCGGGCTTTCTCCATGATGCTTCTGTTGGCTCTCTCCGCAACTCCATTCTGCTGGGGAGAATGCGGCACCGTTGTCTGATGCTGAATGCCATTCTCCTTCAGAAACTTCTGAAATTGAGAATTAACAAATTCACCACCATTGTCACTCCTTGGCACTTTCAATTTTTTATTAGTTTGGTTCTCTACAAATGCCTTCCATTCCTTGAACCTTTCAAAAACCTCACTCTTTTGTTTAAGAAAATAAACATAAGTTTTCCTACTAAAATCATCTATGAAAGTAAGAAAATATTTTCTACCACTGATAGAACTGCAAGGCATAGGTCCGCACGAGTCTGTATGCACTAATTTTAGTATATCTGTAGCTCTATTGAAACTTTTCTTGGGAAAAGGTAACTTAGTTTGCCCTCAATACAAGCAATACACTGTTGGTAAGTGCTGGGATTATAAAGGATACCTGAAGCCATACCGTTTTTCAATAAATCCATGCTTCTGTGGTTCAGGTGCCCAAGGCGTCGATGCCAAACCTCCTGTGAAGCTACATCACCCTGCTGTGAAGTCTGTCTCTCTGCTAGTACACTTACATCTGATGGACTGCATTGTATACTTGACTCGTTTACTGCACCATCTTGTGAAAGATCTGAAACATCACTAGAAACATCCCCTACCAAATTGCAAGTCATTGTTTCTGTTGCATCCAGCTGATAAACCCCATTGCATAAACTGGCAGTAGCTACTACTCTACTATCATCCAGGACTCTACAGCCCTTAGAACAAAACACCACTTTATAACCTTTCTTTACCATGGCACTAACTGACAATAAATTGGTAGTTAAATTAGGTACTAAATTAACATCACTTATTGTCTTTATAGTGTTATTCTTCATTTGCACTTGAACTAACCCCTGTCCTCCCGTATAAAGTTTCTCACCATTCGCAATGTTCACCTCTAACCGTCCATCACTTGAAAAGTCACACATACTTCCTGTCATGACACATGTGCCCCGTGGCACCGCTATTAATGTACCATGAGCCACTGTTTATCTTCACAGAGAGCGCCGTCAGTAGACTGCTCTTCGTTGCAGCTTTCTCCGGTGTAGGCCGCTGCTGTCCGTTCTTCATTTTAGTAGACTTCGGACAGTCCTTTATGAAATGCCCCACCTGCTTGCACCTGAAGCACCGCGGAGGTTGCTTTTTAGCTATGAGGGCAGAAGCATTCTCCTCCTTATCAACTCTCTTGAGACTTTCTTGTAATAATTTACTTTTGACTACGTTACTTGAAAGTTTCACACTTGTGTTTTCAATGGCCATAATGAATGGGTCGTATTCTGAGGTTAGTCCACTCAGCATGTGGGCGATGACTGCCACAAAGTCATCCTCAAGAGATGATCCTATTTCAGTCAATTGTTGCGATAGTTCGGTTATCTTGTTCACGTAGGCCTCCATGGTCTCGCTCTCACATAGCTTGCTTCCAAAGAGTGATCTGAGCAGACCAGGTCTCCTACATAAGCCTTTATCTTCGTACACCTTCTGCAGATTGTCCCAAGCTTCCTTTGCCGAGGATGCATTTCTAATATGCGGGATGACTGTTGGGCTGACAGCCAGTGCGATTTTAGCAAGAGCACGTGGTTTTTCTTATGTTGTGTTTATTCCACCAAGGAAAATACAACACGGATTTCAATGAAGATCTCGTAATCACATTGCATCATAAAATTCATACACTATAGACTTATTGACCCAGGGTGACAGACTGTATTTACCTATAGAATAGAGGGTGCTCCAATCTAAGATGATCAAAGAAGTTATGCAACTAGTATTTTTAAATCTTTAACTATTTAATTTGCTGGAAATTTCACCACCCTTAGTGAAAATTGTACGGCAAATGTAGACACGCGGCCCGCCTTTTGGAAAGCGGTTACCGGTGCCTGTAACATCAGGGACATTAAACGCACGTTGCCGACTTAAAACGTTATTAACGTAAATATCTTAGAAGACCCTTCTACAAGAGCAAGTTTCATTTGAAAATCGTCAAAAATAAGTATGAACTATATAAGTATGAACATAAAAATAAGTATGAACTTTTAAGTATGAAGTTCTGCGATTTTTGTTACAAAAATCGCTGAACACAAAGACTCAATTATATAACCACTTCATTTGATCCTCTAACACCAGTATAACCCAGCCAGAAACTTTGCACTTATCGTCATCACATTTTCTGTTATAATTGGTATCAAAGTGTTATCTACTCGAGGTATATCAGCGAAACAGTTATGTAATCCGAGATAAACTGTATTCGTGTGCTTTGTAAGGAAATCAATGAGTAATCCAAAGCAAAAACATGGAAAGGGGTCAAAAGTCAGAATTACAACAGGTCAAACTGAACCAATAGCTTCGTACTTCATTCTATTTTGCCATTAATAATTGAAATTATTACTGCTAGAATAGATAGCATCCTCTTTTGCTTCTCTTGCCTTACGGCCACCCTTATAATTGACTTAGTTTCTTCTAGGAAGTTTGCTCCGTCTTCTTTACACATCTTCATTTACCAAGGTGGCCAAACTCTTTAACATAATAAAAAGCTGCCATCTGGCAGGAAGTTTGTCTCGAGGATCTATTGCTTCACCAAGCGTTCATCAAGCCATCAAGCCTCCATCTTAAGACCCATTATGCCCATCTGCTCTTTTATCGCGATCTACATAACTTCGTTTGCGATTTATCTCCACTGCCATACACACACGCACCTGACGCATCAACCCCGAAATGGGTCCTGGATCTCCGACTCAATAGAACGCCACCAACTTCTATACTTCCCCCCATCCATCCAACCCGGTGCGAAGACTTGAAGCCTCTTCCATACGGCAGCCAAATCTTTACCGATCTTCATTTGTTTCCAGGTGGAAAGGTACGCGTTCGAGGACCATACTCCTCCAAACATCGAGATCATCCAACCGTTCTGTGAGGATGTCCACAACTGGCTCAGCGCAGATCCGAAGAACGTCGCCGCTGTGCATTGCAAGGCTGGGAAGGGTAGAACAGGTAATACCATCGATCCATTTTTGGTGGACCGTGTGAGCGGTTTTTTGAAAGGAATAATCAAAGCGGCTCCTCCGTAGAATAAGTTCAACTCTTGAACTTTATCTACGGAGGAGTCGAAAGGAATAATCGCCTTTGAAAACTGACAAAACCGCTGCTTACCGAAAACAGCCTTAGTCTTATCTTAACTCTGAATGGATCATCACATAACTTTATCGACGATGTAAGATTTATAAATAATAATAATAAGAAATTTGATTGGGATTCCTTATTGGTATCCCAAATCTCTTGTGCTTTTAGTGCTCTACCTACTGAATAATACCGTACTTCAATGAATTTCAAAATGTCTCCTTGTATTTGAAAGCCTTTCTTCAACACGTTACGCATGTGTCGAAGCATTCGTTCCGCCTGCTCCGTACATTTGTACATTATTGTTTAGTGCCGCAAAAAAGACATCACGTCAAAGTTGCTTTGTGTAAACGCAACAAAAGAATTGCTTTCACCCCAGAGGAAAATTGTCAAACGCTCGTTATTTATGTGTGGCAAAAACTCGTTATCTCCCGTCAAGACGTGATCTCTGACTTCAAGATTGCATCGACTTCATGAAAAGAATAAATTATCTCTTCAAACCAGATGGAGATAATAAAATTTAGCATAATCGCATAATGGCACCCGAGCGTACCCATAACAAAGGTTAAGGCAACAAATTACACGTGGTAATAGCCATTATTGGCTACATCGGCAACATTGTCGCAGGCGAAAAGCAGCCGAAAGCTCTACGGCGTAATAGCGAAATTTCTTTGCACCGCATAATTGGACGCATTACACAGTCCGGACCTTTCACAGCGGAGTCGTAAATTAAAAAAGATCCTTTTCAAACCGCCTACTTTTTTGTCGGTTGGTCATAAGGGAAGGGACGTGGGGTTCTAGCTTCGTCTTGGGCAAAAACTGCGGTCAATTTACACAGTAGAAAGTTTCACAACATTTGGCGATCTAAATGTATATTCATCCGTATACAATCTTCAAGCTCCTTACCGGTCAGCACTCTTACGTCCACCGCCGAACGTGCCTCTCCCAAACAAGGGGAATTTTGCCTTAATCACCTCGCCTAGCGAGCGGATTGTGGGTCGCAGGAGAGGTGTTAAAAATACACAGAAGGAAGCTGCTGCATTTCCTCTGGTAGGCTCCCTTACTCAAACACAACTCAGAGTTTTATCACACTAGTGATTTGCGAGCGATTGCGAAGTGAGGCGATTGCATAGCGAGCACATCGTCACGACGCAGCGAGCACATCGCGACGACGCAGCAAGCACGCCGCGACGAAGCCGCCGGCACGCAGAGAGCTCTCCGCCATAGCGTCGTCGACACCAGTGGTCAAAATGCAGATCGCAGTCGCGAGCTTGCTGCGCGGCCGTCTTGATAGATTTAAGCACGTCTCTAGTGGCGAATTTTCGTCAGAATTCCATTGAAAACTGTCAAAAAATAGTACCGCTACGATATAACATTACCGTGGCTACGATGTCGTCGGTCCATCGAGTGGATCTCCCAACACTCCATTTCGCGTTGCATCGTGGCTGCCACTCGAGAACCTTTACTCCCCAACCCCAGCGGTTGTCAGTTCTGCGAGCTATATGATCTGTCCACTGCCACTTTCGCCTACTAATTACTATTTTCTTACCAACAGTGAAACCACTAGGAGAGCCTACTCGTAAAAATAAAGTAGCTTTGTTAATATTTCCCTAAGTAATATTCTATAGAGAACCCCATGGGGAAATAAATTTTAATAAAAAAACTAATAAAAGAAATCTCGGGCGTCTCCGACCTATATTTCATGACGGCACGCTTTCCTGTTCAAAAAGCTTTAAAAAGTAGCATTTCTATTATACTTATTTGGAGAAAGTCCTTTGTGTTCTGATAAAAGAATTATGGCATTTGCTATTTTATTGTGCTATTGTCAAGAAATGTTTCGCAGTTTTTTAAGCCAATTATTATATTTTCATTGCTTTTATTATTTACTATAATTACCTTGAAAGTCAATGTGGGCGGTGGCCCATAGCAAGGAAATATAAAAAAACAGTAATACCGCTCACAATTAAAATTTCGCTACAATTTAGGAGTCCGTCTTGTCTAACTTAATGCGGTTCCCTGACCCAAACTAGCGCCGCTATTTTATCGTATTATTACGTTACACAAAGGAATATTAAAAAATCCCTTGGCCCGTTTGTGATATCTATCATATCCATCACGTCGTTTTTTGCATCTCGTCCTAAGCTATACAATATAAAACTATTACAGAGGTATTAAAAATAAGCTTAGGATAGGTATCACAAACGGGCCAAGGGATTTTTGAAAATTCCTTTGTTTAATATAATAATATGATAAAATAGGTGACGGCGCTGATTTGGGTTGGGGAAGCCCCTTAACGTGGGGTAACAAAAACATAAGTAAGGTCCGCGATGACTGTTTTACTTCTGTCATGAATGTCTGATGATTTATGTACATGTCACTGCCAAAAATCAGCCGATTTCGAAACGAACGCTCATTAGCTGGGAATACCTAATTAATTTCATTCGACGTGTTGTATAAGAGTTATTTATATATGTTGAACGTTGATCGTTCATAGGCATCGGCATAGGCAATTAACTGAATGGCGTCCCGTTTTGCAATTAGCCAACCATTCTACAAACCGGCTGATTCTACGATCAGGCGGTGACATACACACAGGTAATCTCTTAATGAAGTTGTTTTAACGTATGGAAAATTAAACGCAAGTTAAACTAACTTTATATTTTGTTATGGGGATTTTCTAGCAAGAAAAATGCACAATAGCAGCCAGGAGTCAGAAAGTTGGCAGTGCTACAACCCCGTGCCCGGCCAAGCACGTTAAGCCGTCGGTCCAGCGCCTGACCTCTGCCTCTGCGCCAGGCCGACACGACCGAGGGTTCGGTCTGCCGTACCATCGGATTAAGACAGTGAGGGAATAGAGAGAGTGTGCACCTGTGTTTAGGCACTTCTGCACTATAATATGTCCTGCGCAAATGGCGAGTGTCCGTTGAGATTGGTCGCCGTTGCTGAAATCCGGCTAGGAGGTTGTCATCATCTAGTTATGTGTTATGTTATTGAGTAACCATAGCACAAGCTCTGCTTTCTCCGGGGCTAGATGATGCTGTGTAGATTGTCCAGCATTATTCATTTTTTTTATGTTCCAGGCACGATGGTATGCTGCTACTTGCTGTACAGCAGGCAGAAGGCGACGGCGGACGAGGCGCTCAAGTTTTACGGCAATAAGCGAGCGCATGATAATAAGGGTGAGATTCTCTTTTATTTTGATAATGTTATTTGTAAGGCTTCGTAGAAGAACCAAAGTCACAGATATACATAGCTCTCAGAATTAGTACGCTGAAGTGGCAGTGGGCAGGTCATATAGCTCGCAGAACTGATAATCGCTGGTCAGTAAAGGTTCTCGAGTGGCGGCTACGATGCAACGCGAAACGTAGTGTTGGGGGAGACCATCCACGACGACATCGTAGCGGTCGCAGGGAGTCGATGGATTAAGGCGGCTCAGGACCGCTATTTGTGGCGTCGTATGGTGGAGGCCCATGTCCAGCAGTGGACGTGTATGGGCTGATATGATGATGATGATTTGTTAGATCTAAACTTTTTATGGAACATAGTGATATTTCTCTATAATTGAGTTTCCGTGCAGTCTAAAAACTACTATAAATAACATCCTACTAATTATTACAAATGTCAAAGTTTGTAAGTAGGTATGTATGGATGATGATGATGATGATGTATGGATATTTGTTACTCTTTCACGCAAAAACTACTCAACCGATTCGGCTGAAATTTGGTATGGATATAGTTTGGGACCTGGAATAACATTTAGGCTATTTTTTATGCCGATAAAACGCGGGCCAAGGCGCGGGCAGCAGCTAGTTATACATAGTTCTGATTAGACGATATGCCTACTTGAGATGACATGCAGAGGGTAAAACTGTTTTCTGACGAACTGCCCATTTAAAGTGGTTTATTCTTGTTTCATCTGAACGGAAACTTTCTCTCTACTAAGTTATTTAAAATAAAAATAAATAATAATTCAGGACATTTACCTCGTAATGGTGGTAGGATCACTTTTCTTAACCTTCTTCACTACGCTATGTCCTCGAAGTTCTCGAAAGTCCTCGGATCTCTCATATGTCATCTAGACACGTGATAGAATAGAATAAATAGAATAGAAAGAACATTTATTTCGACACAGGTACAGATGAGAATAAAATAAACAATCGGTAAACAAAAAACATTGTAACATGGAAGTAAGGGTGACACAAAAGGGTGGTAGTGATAGTCGTGATAGTATGTCAGCTAAGCCAAGATCGAAAAGAAGTATCTTATAATACACCATTCCACTTTTTCCTAGGTCTCCCCTGGACCTTTTCCCAGCCTAGCACGGGGATTGTTGTCTAGGGTAGAATAGAGAAAAATTACGCCACTTAGACACCGAATGCGTAAATTATAAGAAATTCATTCTTTAAACTTCAATAATGTACGCAATGTATAGCGATGCGATGTCATTATTGTCTATTCTATCCTAGAGAGCAATCTCCGTTCTAGAGGGGCAGAGATAGAAAACTGTAATGGTTGATTACCTTATTGATGGTATTCGAATAAATGAGATGAAAATGAATGTCTTTTGTTGTCCAGGTGTAACAATCCCATCCCAGCGCCGCTACGTGGAATACTACGCGTGGCTGCTCCAATCCGGAGTGCCCTACGTGCCCTGCAAGCTCCACATCCGAGAGCTTCTGATGTCTCCGCCTCCGACACACGCCGCCGCGAACCATGCAACGCCAGAGCTACTCATCACGCAGGCCAGACCCTTCTTCAAGGTATTTATTACAATGTGCGGGTAGAAACAGGGTTCAAAATCGAATAGTTGAAAGAGAAGTCGATTACGGTTTCAAACTGTTCACTCATTCACGCAGGTCAGATCCTTCGAGGTAATTGTTATAGTGTGAGGGCATATGAGTAGACAAGAACATACGTAGAGGGGAAATTTCGGCTTCGGACTGGCTCAAGGTCGCGACAACATACTCAGTCTATCTCAGTCAGACTCGCGGGCGTCGCCGGCAGTGCGACTGAAATAGACTGAGTAGCCCGTTTAACGTGTAGCGGCGACCTTCCCTTCGAAGTTTCCCCTTTACGTATGTTCTTGTCGACTCTTTATATATTGAGGGTAAAAACAGGGTTCAAAATCTAACGATAGATAGAGTCCAATAAAGTTTCAATCTGTTTCACTTATCATGCTGGCCAGACACTTCTTCATGTTCTTCTTGTTATGTGCTGGTAGAAAAAGGGTTCAAAATCGAACTGTGGACAGATAGTTTCAATCGACGACGTCAGGGGCGCGGCGGGCGAAGGGCTGCCCGTGACGCAGGAGGTTGCGGGTTAGATTCCCGCCTTGGGACAAATATTTGTACGATCTGCAGATATTTGTAACGGGGTTCTGGATGTTTTCCATATATATATTAAAAAATATGTTTGTATTGTATTGTGTTATATATGTCAGTTATCTAGTATCCATTACACAAACTCAGCTTAGCTTGAGGCTAAATGATCCTGTGTTCATTGTTATTTATTTATAGTATAATGTCCAGGCACCGATAGGCTGCGTGGACGTGCGTCGCACGGCGATGTGCGTGCGCGTGCAGCTCGACCAGTGCACGCCGCTGGTGGGAGACGTGCGGCTGGACGTGTTCCACAAGCACAAGATGAAGCGGAAGGAGAAGCTGTTCCATTTCTGGTTTAATACCTTCTTCCTGACGGCTGGCGCCAACGCGCAGCAAGTGCAGCCGCTGCCTGACAGTATGTACATCTTGCTTAACTAATCCCGTGTTTATTGCTAGCTTTTATAGGCTTTTATACACTGTGTACCACAGCCGTGGGACATGGAGAGCCTCCTCCTCCATGCGTCGATATCCTCAGTACTGAGGGTCGGGACCTTTATGTAGGACCTTGGAATGCATCGGGATCTGTCTTCCGTAGCGCGGATAGCGTCGCTCATGCTGGCTTCCACCGTTGAGCGGATTTGGTCACACCAACGCATAGGTCTCCGTCCTCGCGATCGTTTTCCTTCCACCTTACCGGTGACCACGAGCCTTTCCAGGTTGTTTACGTCGTCGACATGGAGAGCAAGTACTAGAAATACTATGTAAGTACTAGAAGTACTAGGAATATTGAAGATACGAAGTTTAACCGAAAGGAAACATTCCTTTTAAAAATAAGTAAAACAGCACAGTATTTTGTAAAATTATTTGCCTCATCCGGTTATTCGACTTACTAAAATCTAAAAATAACGCCCCATATTTGGATGACACCGGTCAGTAGAGACAATCATAATAATCAAATCTGTTCTATAGACATTGCATATTAAATTAAAGGAAGACCATGAAATCTGTTATAAACTGGCACGAAACGAGACGAAGAACAATGATACATATATATATACATATATATGTATATAATCACGTGAGATTTTAACTCATAACCGCTGGGGAGAAAAGTTTCTCGGTTGGCGACCGTGCGAAACGGGGGGTTGGAAAACAGGTGGGATGGTGGTGTGTTTGGGTGGAGACAGAGGCTTAGTAAACTTATTACGTTGACTGTCCGTCTATTTTAAAAATTTCGCTCAAACGTCCAGCCCAGGAAACGCGCATCCATTGCCTTGGCTAATGCATTATATTTAATGCACGGACGTCACAGCCAGACAAAATGCATTACATGTAATGCACGAACAGTTAACGTGTTAAGTGTAAAACGCGCTGTAGCTATACTGTATCCAACCAGAATGAAGAATGTTTACTAACAAAGCCACTGACAGTTCAATCAGCTGATGTAGGGGTGAAAAACATTTTTTTATTTAGGTTAGCTCTTGCCTGTGGCTTAGTTTGCGTATTTAGGATGTACATAATTTAGCTCTATTTGGGTTTTACCAAGATAGATAAAAGATTATAAAACCTATAACATACCTAACTAAAATGCAACAAATTAGCCTAACATACCAAACTATACCCACATCTTGAGCTTTGATGGGTTGGTGATATTTGATGTAAATAGAATAGAATAATCCGGCAAAATTAATATAATACTCTTTGTAAGAAATAATATGCATGGTCATAGTGCTATCCTTGATTCGGAATCGTAGTTCAAAAGTAACCAATTGTTGCTACTCGGGACGTCAAAACTGAGATTCATTAGGGATGGCACTGTTACAAAGTCAAAAATGTCTAGTTCTAGTGATTTTAATCTTTGTTTATGACCACATAATGTTGATTTGTAAATTGAAATAATTAGATCATGCATAAAATTGACGTCAGGATTGAGAAAGTAATAAATCTTATAGAATTTATAGGTGAAATCATTGGAATTCTATTAGGGCTGCATCATTTCGTGGTGATAACCCTAAAAATCAGCTGATTTCTAGTGTATACAAACATTCTTCATTCTGGATGGATACAGTATAGTTGGGATGATAATCTATGAAAGACAGCAGGCATTTAGCAACGGAGCTATGCTATGACGCTCATCAGGGGAGCCTGCCGTCCATCTGTGAACTTCGCATTTAATTTACTTATTCCATTGTTAATACACTGGATGTCGTTATAATCTAAAATACTTTTTTTTGCATCTAAAAATCATTTATAGTGCACATTAAGTAGTTCATACATATTAAATCCGTGGAGTCCTAAAGTAGCCTAGGCTGTATTCAGGATCCAGGGCTTCTCCATTTAATATTTTACAAGTGTCACAAGTAAAAAAACTCCTGGAAGTAAAAAAAAACAACGCGTCAATGGATTTAATTTTGATCACATTTTTATTTTAATTTCATACTATGGATGTTATTATCTGAAAATAAATACAATACAATACCATGTAACTTTAGCACAATTAATCAAGTAACTTAATTATGATTTTTTAAACAATACGTGTTTTTGACTAGCAGTCATGATAATGATTCGTAGATTCAATGCCAGTGAAGTGAAAGTATAATTAATATTCTTAATCAAAAATAACTTATACAATCTTTTATCACCCCTGGATGTCGTAAGAGCCGACTAGCCAGAGACAGGGCAGCAACTTCCTTCTGTGTATATCAACACCTACACTGCGATCACCAACGTGCTTGCCAAGCGTGGTGATTTTGGGAAAACCCCTACATCATGGATGTATGGGGAAGGCCCATGTCTTGATCTTTATCAACCGTAACCGACATTCAATCGCTGGTCATAATCCCTGTCTGGACAACGTTGCACATGCTTACGTAGATTGATGAATAGGCCTGAAATGCACAAAGCATCTCCTCATTGACCCATTTTGGTTCCAGGTCCCAATCTGGAGACATACAAACTGACGCTGAACAAATGGCAGTTGGACGACGCGCACAAGGATAAACAACATAAATACTACAGCCAAGACTTCAAGGTACTTTTAATAATCAATCTAATATTACAAACGTCAAAGTTTGTAAGGATGGATGTATGGATATTTGTTACTCTTTCACGCAAAAACTACTGAACGGCTGATTAGGCTCAATTTTAAAAGATCTTTAATAATGAACTTAACATACAAAAAAATTGTTAAAAACTAAAAACCGACTACATAAAAGTCTTAAACAAGCGTTCACATATAATAGGTAAAAGCTTGTTCACCAAGAAAATACTTGTCCTTATCATTTTCTTTAGATACTCGTCAAATCAAGTTTTCATGAACTGGATCCCAGAAAACTGGCAAAATACATATAAGTTGTCATAGAAGTTACATAAAATGATTATAAAGCAAAAGAGCGCCTCTACCCAGTATTTGTTGACCCCAGGCTGATCGCACTCCAACCCCTATTTGTGTCATTGTTATTTGTGTCTCCGGCAATTGCTCGGTATAGTTTGGCTCTATTCGGGTATAAGGCTGCCTCATTAGTTCCAAAGTATACAAACAAAATGCTGTAGACACAAAATAAAATAATTTACTCAAAATAATTTAGGACTAAAGGGATGATAAAGGATAACATAATCTTTATTTCCAATGGAATTAAATAATGCGTGTGTCTGAACGATGTATGTAAATAGCTGTTTTTCAGGCAAAAGAGTGCTAACAACAAATAAAATAATTAAATGGAACTTACCAATTATACGTACAAGGTGACGATGATGCATATTTCATAATAATAATGAAGCAGGCACAATCATTAAAGACAGAAGGCAAATGGTTGGGTTGGGGGTGATCAGTCTGGGATCACTCAATCCCAATCCTCTATTTGATTTGTCATCTTTCGTTTCTACTGCATTTCGCTGCGCCCCGCTACATGTAAAAAGTAAAAGTAAAAAGATTTTTATTTGCCAGAACAGATGAGTAATGTACAGCAAATTAACATAAATAAAAAGAAAAAATTACAAAATCGGACTCCACTCCACCAGCATGTGCTATGGTAGAGCAGATCATATCATAGCGCTGGTCTTCCGTGGAGACCGTGGTGCTCAAGGCAGCCTAAGGCCGTCCGCACATGGAGCTACTCAAAAATGACGGAACTAATCGGTAATTGTAATTACAAACTAGTTAGAAACTGTACCTCGCACACGACGCTATTCAAGTTGCAAGGTTTCAGTCACTATTGAATTTTTGCTCGTTCATTTTTCACAACAAAAAAACAGAAAAGTCTGTAACTAGTAGCGTGGCGACCGGCACGAAGCGTCACGCGTGATCAGTTGCTAACGCGTTACTAACCGGTTTGTAACTAGTAGCGTCGTGAGCGAACCTGTGCGAGAATATATGGGCGTTGACGCTCAAGTAACTCCTTAGTAATTTGTAACTAGTTCTTTTTGAGTAGCACCATGTGCGGAGGGCCTTATACACACTTACAACAAAGAACAAAACTAATATGCAATTTAAATAACAAAAACTGAAACCATGAAAATAATGTGTTGTTGTATTCATTGATCACTTTGATCAGATATCAATAAAGTAAATTTCTTTCATACTTTCAGCTTACAAAATAAGCTCATAGTCAATTTTGTTTTAAACTAGACATTATAATTAAATAAGAAATTAAGTCCTGATTGATTTTCTCTTCATATTTTTCTCCACTAGTGTAGGAAGTGAAATAAAAACCACTAGCAATTTTATACAGGGTACCACGTAACATGTGCGCCAAGCTGAAACACAATGATCTTACTGAGTAGCTTACAAAATAAGCTGTTAGACAACTAACTCCTTACTCTCCCCCAGGTGGAGCTAATAGTGCAGAAGATGCCGGATAGCAGCACGTTCGCGGGCTGCGCGCGCTCCGCCTCACCACCGCCCTCCTCCGCCTCATCCTGCTCATCCGCCTCCGCCTCCGAGCGGTCCGACACGCACTGGGACAGCGGTGAGGGACCCATCCCCTACACTAGGCTTAGCGAGGACCATACTCTCAACTTGAACCTACCGTGCGATCCACCGGCAGATACCAGGGGAGGCAATCACGCGGCTATAAATAGTACCGTTGGAGTTAATGACGGGGCTGCTGATAGCTGTAGTGTCACACAGGATGGAAAAAATACAAGGTTCAGTGATGACGCTGGTGCTAAACCTGGATTGCTAATGAAAGGTGGAGAAAAAGACTTCCAGGATCCAGGACTAACGCTGGACGTTGCTGTGACGGATAGCATGGTTGATGGCTATCTGAATGTTTTGGGAGTAGCTAGGACTCCTAGCCATCTGTCGGATAGTAATGTTGCAGGGAATGACGGAAGCGTCAAAAGTAAAGTTGGGATTTACTGTCCCTACCATGCCGTGACTAGCTATCATCTACCTGGAGGTATCGAAGTACAATCGCCTATGGAAGGCCAAACAAAAAACACACCAGTCTATAAGGGAAGCAGGGCCAAAAACACCATAAAATGCACGTGTGAAACCGTATCCAATCCCATACTAAATCCCATCTACACCCGCCCTTATAAATCCAGTAGCGATGCACCTACAGCTAACCCGTTATACTGTAGCAAATCTCTCGAGTCGAGGGAATCTCCAGAACCAATGGACTACGCAAACGACGTGTTTTCTTCAGCACCCACCTCGGCTAGGGAAAGCCCAGTCGAAGACAAGAAGAGAACAGAGGATAAAACCAAACCGCGGTTATCTCTAGGCGATATGAGAGCCTCTTGGAGAGAATTCAGCGGGAAATTTGCCTCGGACAGTCGACGGAAGAAAGACGATTCGTAAAGAGCTCTAGGTGGTTGTCTTAGGGTTCAATCTTGTCCCTGTTTAGGGAATTTGATGTGCATGGGGAATCGCGATCGGCTAAGGTGAAGTAATGTAAGGAAAAGGGGGAAAGTTAGGTGTTGAAATGTAGAAAATTGACAAATTCCCAAAGGATTGAAAGTATGGAATGTTTATGCATAAAGGTAAAAGTAATACCTCGAGGTTTTAAATCGTGGAAGATTTCGGCGAAGGGAAAGAGAAGCTCAAAGTTGAGCGTATACGATTAGATGAAATGTGTAGCGCTGTCTCATTGTGCGCGCGACGATCGTTTCTCGATGTTAGTTTAGGTTAGTTAGGTAGGCGTTATTATTAATTATTATTGTTATCGGATCTATTTAAAGACACATTGCAACCATGTTGTTATAGTCAATTGCCCAATATTAGATGCGTCCTATCGGAAAACTAAACTCGTGCGTTTTTAAGTAATTACAAATAACACTCCAAAACAGATTCAAAATTAAATTCAATCAGAAACTCGCGTTTGTAAAACGTGATACTCTTCGATGCTATAAGCAAAGCACTATTTGGGATTTGAGTGAAATTTTATGCAATCAACTGTTTGCTCGATTTCGTTATATTCGGCACCCACCTGACCATTTGATGAGATTTGAAATTGGATAGATAGATAGAAAACTTTTTATTATACCAAACAAGGATAAGACACAATACAGAAAGAAATGCAGAATAGAGGAAGTATAAAAGGCGGCCTTATCGCTGTGAGCGATTGCATGTGTGTGAGTGGGTTGGCTTTTAAAACTGTTTTCACAGTGAGTCAGTATTTAGTTTTCGGATAATTTTTACCGCGCAAATATCGTACGGCTGGCTCATACGATGGCAACATAAATATTTTCTACCAGGACAATTCTTGAGGCAAAAATTCATAATACCTTTTTCGAAGAAAAAACTTCAGAAGTAAAGTATTGAGTTGCCAGTGTTTCTAACTAGATCCGGTTATTCGTAATCGTAATTCGTATTTCGTTATAATGTTGTGTATTTGTAAATTAGGCGCAAGCTGGCAATACAGCGACGAATGTTGCTGTAATATTCATGTTGATGCAACTGTTTGCAGTTGTTTGTTACTTTTCGAATATTAGATGTATAAACCTTGTAACATTGCATGGAGTTTTTACTAGGCTAGTAACATGTAAGATATTTGTAAAAGCTGAGAAATTGGAACATTGCTTTAATTATGTTCCTGTCCTTCGCTACAGATTAGAGTCAAGTTGGTCGCAGATCTGGTCTGCGCTACTGCCGCACAGAACAAGAATGTGTATACAAATATGGACTTTATTTCGTAATTCTTAGATGCATTTTATACTGATGGAATCAGGTAACCTGGTGCGGTAACAGCTAGCCTAGTACGAACCTATTTATAAATAAAAGTTGTACTAACTTGTACATACCAGCATGATTTTTTACAGCGACATTCGTTAATTAATGGATTTATAGTTATTTTATTAATAATTTTAATTGTTTACTAAAATCTTACGGGGAGGCGAGATCTCGTCTCGCTCGATGATCTCTTAACCGATAGCTTGATGCTATAGGCCAGTTTTATATAAAATACGGTAGATCTTTCGGAGGGTTTAAAACAACAGTATGCGTTTTAAATTGAAACTGTATGACAATTTATTTACTATTCTAAGAGTATTTTCTTATATATTTTAATTAGCCGGAAACGTCTATTGGACAGAGGCATTTTATATTCGATTTAAATTAATACTATAAAAAATATAACAGTCTTATTACCTCCGATAAATAAAATAAATCTCTGTTATAATTTAAAACGCACAAATTACGATTTTTACTTCCTTTTTTAAGCTAAGACGGTTCACAAAATTACTACACATTTAAATGTCCCTTTTAAATCATTTCAAGAACAATACAATAAGTGCGAATGAACATAGCTAAATAACAAAACCAACCTCATTAACAGAGTCCCGAGTCCATTTAACGATTGTATCGAGACTTGATCGACGTCTCATATTTTTATGGGATTTGCGTAGTTCACTGTCCGGCCGATAGAGGCGCTGTACCAAAACCCATGGAAACATGAGACGCCACGATCAGTGATCACGTCTCGATACTTTTTGATATACTAATGTAAATGTAGGGTGATGGTTGTGCCATGTTCACTTCAATATGCCACTGGTAATGTTTGCACCATATGTGGGGTCGAGCTTTCATGGCACGTTTGGTTCATTATTAGGGGTGCTAACTTCCGCGATTTCGCATATTTCAGAACTCTACACTAGCCAAATTCCATGTGGAATAGTAAAAAAACCGCAACACAAAACTAAATCTAATTTGATTGATGTCGGGTTTCAGATATAATTCAGGAAAGAAAATCGACAAGTAATGGTAATTCCGTATAAATAAAAAGTAAAAAACGACACGGAAACAGAGTGTTTTTTTATGTAAATTTTGGCGTGGCGCAGGTACTACATAGAGTTTGGCTAGTGTATAGACGTATGTATTAGGAACAATTGGGAATTGATTTCTTAGTTCACGCTTTTCTCGACCAACTAAAAGTTTAACAAGTTTGTGTCTGTCTATATTTCAGATCGTAAAGTATCAAAACTAACGAACCGTTTACAATGCAGTTTTCTTTGTTAAAATACTGTTATTCTGGGGTTCTCAGCTATGATGAATGAAATGCCAGTTTCATGTCAGATATAACTCCAAGCCCAAGCACCCTAGCATTTAGGGCTTACGACTTTTTGTAGCGATGCAGCAAGCGGTACAGTCGCACCGACGACGCTCTATTTGCAGCGTGGTGGGACGATACCTATAGTACTCTTTGTTTTTACCTATTCAACAATTGATTTGATATCACATTTTATCTCACTCGCGCACTGCAGAAGGTGACTAGCTCTCGCGCGACGACTATAGGACCCTTATATGACCTGCCTACTTAAAGAACAGGACTGCGAATGACGTTATTTCGTTCTGTTCCGCTAAGCAAGACAGTTTAAGATATGACGCCATTCTAGATCCCATTATTTAATTACGCAGGTTATACCAAACATTAGATAAGCTACGAATCATTTGAAATTCTCCGTTAATGTATATTATCAGTAAGATTGCGTATGGTATTCAGGGACGGTGTGCGAGCGAGTCGGCCGGTACCGCCCGCTGTCGCCAGAAACCGCGCCAACCACGTAACTATCCACTTGTCTATGGTTATGGTGCAGGATCTTGGTATATTCCGGGATTATATTCATATATAAATCAAAGTCAAGGGTTTGTTCGAATAGTTGTAACTCGAGAACGGCTGGAGCGATTTTAATGATATTTGATTCGTTGTATTTGTCTCGCGTCTTGAACAGCAGAATAACTGAAAAAATAGGTTTCCGCGCAAAAAATAAATTTAATGTGGGCGAAGCCGCGGACTAAATATTATTATAAATTTAATATAATTAATAAATTTCTAGTCTAGTAGTTCTTGCTGCCTTGATCACAATTTATGTCGCAAACATAAATTGTGACCAAGGCAGCGACCGGGTATTGTTCAAGATATTGTTCATTTCATACAATTCGGTCCAATTTATTACAATAATGGTACATTTCATAAAATTTAGTACAGGGTACTTAACCATAAGGTCTAAAGCGACAAAAATGTTCCGTCTGAATTTGAACGAGCATTTTTAATAATTCATATCGCTGCCTAAAAGAGTTCACAATCAAATAGTTGTTCCTATTGTGAATTTTATATTCAACAATGCATACAAAACCTGCAAATAGGTTCTGGATAACTTACTCGACTATTTTAACTAAAAATGTATCCTTGAAGATGTCCAAGATCCTGCATCATTTATTGTTCCGAACTAGCACGTTTTATAACCCCGCTCATTTTCCGTTTCTTATCGTTTTCGTTTCGTTTGTTTGTCCATTGCATTTTGTACGTGACTGAAAAACCCATGCAACTCATGAACTCACCATTTTATATAATTTTATCTCATTTTATGTGTTTTGTGTATTATTTTGTGATGTCTGTTTGTTTTACAGTGCTTTGTGTATATTTGCATGCTTTTTTGTAACATTACTGTACCATCTCTTTATTATTTGTTTAGATATTCTATCTTCAGAGTTTCTGAATTTATTTACATTTTTATTGACATTTGCAATTCTCGCAATTTTTTCTTTCTTCACTATCCAGTTATCACTTGATGAAACCAAACTTCCAACAAAATGGTACACAAATGTTACAATTGTGCGAGTGGCTGTAATCTTATCACATTTTTAAAAGCTAACATTTAGTTTTTTTTATTACGGCCACTGAAACTTCTCTCAGCGAATTAGCTTTAGGGCTCTTACACACAGCATCCGTTTTACTGGATCCGTTTATCTTCCCGTGATGTAGTTGTAGGAGCGAGTTCACACACCTGACAGAATTCCGGATCCAGTAAACGATTGTTACCGGACCGTTTTTTACGGATTTTTAGCTACTGGAAACAATCGTTTACTGGATCCGGAATTCTGTCAGGTGCACGGATCCTGTAAAACGGATGCTGTGTGTATGAGCCTTTAGAGTGATTTCTACTATGTTGTGTGGGTTGTGTTATGTGTAAATATTCACTAAAACTCACAATAAAACATATTCTAACATTCATTATCATGCTTGCACTGAATAGCACACAACACAGGCCACAATCCTAACGCCTTTCTAAATATGTTCCTGTATAAGTTACTTATTTGGCGTTTGGGTATAACCTGAAAATCTGCTTGAATTTTTGTTCGCCTGTTTCTTTTATATTTTGTTTCACTTATTTCAATCTAAAACTCTTGTAAATTGTCATATTGTTATTGTTTTCATATTTTCTTTTGAAATTTCATGTTTCAAATCTAGCATCAAAAATTCAAGCGAGTAGTAAACAGTGGCATATGTTGTGGTTATATGGCTTATCTGGGTTTCTTATTTCAGGTGAATCCACGTACTTGTGAGGTGGCACTCCTGACCTCAACACTTATAAATAACCCCGCTTTACCCCACCCGTGGCAAAGGTTCTTAACGCGGTGCCCTAAAGACTATAGTCCCCTGAAGCCTTCTCTTAGTGACGTTGAACAAGTAGTGTTGTGTGTAGATATTCTATTAAGCGGTTTGTGCCGTTGCCGCGTTCGGACATACGGCTCGACTGTTTGTGATAAAAATGAGTGCTGAATGAAGTAATAGGACGTTAATGAATATTGGTACTGAGCATCGTACTCTGATGTGATTTCCTTTCTCTGTCTAGACTCTTGAGTGATGGTCACAAGGTATGTTTTCGTCTGTTTAATCGTAAATTACGTAATTCTTATGACTGATAAGTACATTGTGTATTGTCAACTTTCTATGATTGTTTTATGGCAGGTACTTTGTACTGTTGAGCTTAGGGCAGGTTTTTAAGGGGTATTTTATTGAACGAATTGGGTGGAAATTATTCTCAGCACATTTGTTAGTCAGTATTGCCATAATAATCGAAATCCAATTCAAAGTTGTGATAAAAAATACTTAGCTATGAATACAAGCACTCGATGATGATAATATCCCCCGAGCTGATTTTCAGCCTCGGCTGACAGTTTCAACAGAGGACAGCACATATTATACTGCACAAGTGTTTGCGTATACACAGGTGCACTCTCTATTCCTTCACTCTCACTGGATGGGATTTCACCTTTACTTCTGTTGCACCAAAATCATTCGAATGCATGTATTCCTTGCTTGTAAAAGAAGCCTAGTTACATGCCGGCGAGAATCGATACTGAATCAATTTGTATCGATTTATCGGGTAGAATGGAAGATATGATGGCTTTCAACGGTTCTATCTGAAACCTACATATTTATGTAGACCTTATTTCTGGATGTATTCCGAAATGTAAAGCGTATCAAAGGGATTGAGCTGTGCGGTGCTTGTGGTCTTAGCTTTGCACCACGATTTATTTAGACTTTCGTTTAACCACAATCTCAGCTGATGAAAGTGACGATCGGGCCGACGATTTATGATCACTATCACAGTACCTAACTTACCCTAACGTCTCTGTTCTGTTATATTATTTGTAATGCCAATATCTTTCAAAACAATAGAAAATATTAGAAACTGTGGTGCAGAACCAAAACCGCAATCTTAATTATGATTTTGAGAATATTTAAATGGTATTAGTAAGGAACCAATTTCTAGATGGTGCTCTTATGTTAACGTTTATAATGAAAAGGAAAAATGTATCTTACATGAATGTCAGTAGAATCAACTTGGAACGGGAACTAAGCATACTTTTCTTTGCACCATCTTTTTTTAAGTGAATATGAATGTAAAGTAATACATTGCCGTAGGGCGAGGCAGATTTTCCCACCACCTTTAATATAAAATAAGTGATTTGGCACGTGGTGCCGGTGGTGGCGGTTTTTTGTATATTTTCTAAAGATCTCAACGACTGCCGCCATTTTAGATTGTTTTTAGGATTGACATGAATGCTGTGAGATTTAAACTCGTTTAGATACAAATCTGATACTTATCGAATTAATTACAATGATTGAGCTTCTATTCTTTCTAATATGTATTAAGTAAAAATTCATAAATATATTTATATTCCGATTTTATTGATTCTTTCTTCAATATTTATCTTTTTCTTTTGTAACAGCGGTATAAAAACTCACAGTGATCAATTTATGAAAAGAAATCTTCCAAAAATATAGAATTGTTAATTAAAACTAGATTTCGAACGCTCTAGACCTATTTTCGTAAACTGAGCATATTCTGATGATGCTTGGAACGGTACTCTACTTAAAGCTGGATTATTTAACTCTGCTGTGTGCCCCCAACGTAAACAAATAATAATATTGGAAAGAATATAACCTACCATTTGAAGGTATTCTTCGATTGTCAAGTGTATACGAAAATTTATTCGTGATTAGTTGAATGTGGTGGCGTGGCAGACATAAATGACCCTTATTCCGTGTTATTTCAAAATAACTTGATGTCTAACTGCCTTACTAAAAATATAAACCCGTCACTATATCAGTAGGTCAGACCACGCCATCTGTCATCCAATAAGGTACAGTTTTTGTATAAACTTGGTTAGACATCAAATTATTCTAGTTATTGCTTCTATTTACGTGTTTTATTTTCATTTGAAATGTGCTGTAATTTATGGTATGGAGGAAAGATATGTAAGATTCTTTTAATGTTGTTATAACTAGCCGATAGAGGCGCTGCTTGATTGCGAAACGAGATGCTATAGCGAGATCATGCCTTCAGCCAAAGAAATCTGATTTAAGATGCATTTGCATCGTTTATATGGTTTTATTTGTCGTAGGATCTTGGTGTTAGCAAAACTGTGAACATGGAATCTGTATCTAAACTTCCTTCATACAAATCCATTGGAAAAATATGCTTGAAACATTGTACTGTACATACTATTGTTATATTACTTAGAGTTAACTGAGATCTGTGTTTTAGATGACCGCTGCCTGACGGGATATTTTATAATTTTGACAATAGCAACGCTTATGGCGGGTCCATTTGCGGTAAAAGGAATTTTGTATCAAAGGTAATACTCTGATTCTGTTATATAAATTGACTTGCATTAAGGAATCAGGTCTAGGATTCTATTTTCATCATACTCTCCGGAGAAAATGCACATTTATACACTAAATTAATAAAACAGGAACCCATCTTAGACAGACCTCACACTGTCAGGCTGAGCTGCCAGAAGCTCGCTTTTTGGCGCCGTTGGCTGAAAACGGTGTAAATTCAGATGTCACAAAAACATTCAATCCTACTAATATTATAAACTAGCTGCTGCTCGCGCCTTGGCCTGTGTTTTATCGGGATAAAAAATAGCCTATATGTTATTCAAGGTCCCAAACTATACCCATTTCAGCCTAATCGGTTCAGTAGTTTTTGCGTGAAAGAGTAACACATATCCATACATCCATCCATACAAGCTTTGATATTTATAATATTATATAGTTGGATGTCAAAATTTGTAAGGATGGATGTATGGATGGATATTTGTTACTCTTTCACGCAAAAACTACGAAACCGATTAGGCTGAAATTTGGTATGAGTATAGTTTGGGACCAGGAATAACATAATAGGAATCAGAATCAATAATTTTATTTCTTTAGGCTTACAAAATACACTTAGACAAGTCAAATTTTATACTATAAACATATGTAGTTATTATTATCAAATAAGAAATAGGTGTTATTGATATTCTCTTCTAGGC
Organism: Eupithecia insigniata; assembly: GCA_947859395.1. Taxonomy (NCBI): domain Eukaryota; kingdom Metazoa; phylum Arthropoda; class Insecta; order Lepidoptera; family Geometridae; genus Eupithecia; species Eupithecia insigniata. The sequence goes on along the minus strand of OX402011.1, from coordinate 1,967,174 downwards.
TAGTTTTTAGCCCGATAAAAAGCGGAAGAAGGCGCGGGCAGCAAAAACTAAACTAAAATACAGTACAAAAAAATTGACCGTGCTTGTCTTATTGATCGACATAAAACGGACGGTAAAATTTTTGGTGTTGTCAATTACCTAGTTTAGTTTTAGGGCAAAATTGACACCAATAAAAATACAATCTTAGTAAAAGAGCCTCTAATTTTAACATCACTAGTACTTTATATTTCATTTGCGTGGTTTTCGATCCCTATTCCAGTTTGGTGTAATTTAATTTTGGTATCAGAATCAGAGTCTAACCTTATTATTTGGTTTCTATGACGTTTAGGATCAAGAATGTGATAAAAAGGCTTCGTTTGTGCGTTGGTGGCTCAAATCTATACGCAAGACAGTGCGCTTCGAATGTGACAAGCATTTGTACTGCAGTGTCTTGTCTTTGTCTTAGGATTGATTGTGTAGCTGGTCACTTGATAGACAAGCAAAGTCATTATGATTCACAAAGTACACCTAGTTTGAAGTCTGGCTCCAAAGGTCCAGGTGATTTTGATAAAGATATTTTTGGCAAGGAAAAAAAAATCCTTATATTTTAATGTATGTATCTCATAAATGACGACAACTTTTTCGGTTGAGAAAGATATTCTAAAATGAATTCTGTCCTTTATCAGTCAATTATTCGAAATTCCAGACATTTGAGCCATGATCGAATGCACGGAGTTTATCTTATCTGAATATACAGTGTGAGGAAATGTGGGGCGTAGTGCGGTGGCGAAGGAAAAACTAAGGGTAAAACAAGTGTTCGAATAAGCATGTTGGATAAACTCTATCGATAGAAGTAAGAGTAAGGAACGGTTATTGTAGCTAGGTTAGATCGTGTTTAGATAGGTTTATTAACGTCATAGAAACGAAGGGACGTGAGCTGAGTAAACAATGAGAAAATAACAAAAAAAAAAAATTGGTTCGTTTAGAATTTATTTGAATGTTTCTTTTACGGCTAATGCGGAGTCACGAATGCTTCCAATTTGAGTACGTCTTAAGTGTCATGCATTGTTTTAATTAGTTAGTAATTTAATTATTTAATTGTATCGCTTCTGATTGCATTAAAGTTATTCTGTTAAGTATTTTTGGCTCATGATTTGGTTTTTTTATCAATCTATGCGTTACTCTAACTTCCATTATGTAAATAATGTTTTAAATTCTAAATTTATGTGTTATAAGTTTCGGCTCGATGTTCAAAATTGCGCACCCAGCAAATAAGGATACTTTGGCGTCCGACGTTAATAAAATTACGCGTATATATCACATCAAGTACAAAATATTTAAGTGTTGTTAGTTATTGCCGCCTCGTGGCAGAGTGGACTAAGTCATTGTCTTTTTTTATCTTCCAAAAGTGTTATCAGCCAACCTGTAGTATTTAGATTACCCCATTCCACGATGTACTATTTTCTTTTGCGTTGGAAACTATATACATATATCGGTTCGCCGCTCGACCTCCCCATCCCACAAGAAAGGTTTAGCTTTAATGATGGTTGTTTGCCTTAAAAAAGAATGTGATCTTATGACGATTATACTAAAAGGGTGTCGCTGTGTTGCTAGCGTAGACCACTTGTGAAACAAACGCAATAATGTGGCAACACCATGAGTTGATTCACTTCGCCAGAGGCGCTGAGAACCAAACTTGTTTCGCAAATGCTGTACGCTAGCAATTTTGTACGAAAGAAATGCCTTGTATAATGATAACAAAGTGAAATGTAATATAGTTATTGGAAATTGAGCTGTCAGGATTATTAGCGAAGAGGCTTTATCGGTTGGCACAGAATGCCTGTACTAATGGTGCCGCTCGTTTAGGTTCCACCTCGAGGACATGGAACTTTGGACTATGCTGGTGCATAGCATACTTGTGTGTTAAATCAAACAACGAATGAAGGCCTATGTGAAGTTAGCCAAACACTGCACTGAAATATCTCTGTCCTTCTCATTTCAGTGGGTTAAAATAGGATGGCATGTCTTCTGCGGTTATCTTCACATCAGCCTTTATTTGCTGTTTCAATGATACTTGGTTAAGACGTTCATATTGCACTATTTCCCTTAATTTGTATTTTACTGTCTATGAATATCATGAAGAACTTTGTTTCTAGTACCTAAATTGATTCCGCCATAAAGCCCTCTTTGCCTGGTGTTTTTATAAATCATAAGAAATTCTTAGTTCCACAATAATTAATAAAAATATGTAAATTTTTCTTATCTTAGGAAGTAAAAGATCTCATATGTCTTATTTTTGTTTTGTCTTTTTTATATTTTGAGGAACTTCGGAATAGTCGAGTTGATTTAAAGACAACTAATGTAAAATAAAATATATTGATGTATATATTCTGATTGTTTTATTTATATACCTGTTTAGATCCTGAAACTTAGTGTAGGTACAAAATACATCGAGTCCGAACAAACTCTCTCAACAAACTCTTACAATACATAACAAGGCATCCAATACCTTAATGCAGGTTTAGTCTAGGTTCTTCTAGGCTTGACGTAGGACGACTTAAACAGATATGTTAAATTATATCAAAATCATAGGTCTAGAAATTCATTGCAAAAACTGATTTATTACTATTTTTTGGATCTTATCAGTTAAGGTCCTACCTCGATCCAATCAGAGCCGCCACCTATTTTATCGTATTATTACGATTTACAAAGGAATTTTAAAAAATCCCTTGGCCCGTTGTTATACCTATCATAAGCTTATTTTTAATGCATCTGTAATAGTTTTATATTATATAGCTTAGGAGGAGATGCGAAAACCGAGTTTGGTGGCCAAAAAGTGCAACTTCGCATCTCTTCCTAAACTATACAAAATAAAACTATTACAGAGGCATTAAAAAAGCTTATGATAGGTATCACAAGCCAACGTAATAATACGATAAAATAGATGGTGGCGCTAGTTTGGGTCTGGGAACCGCCTTAAGGTTTTACGCAAAATTGTTACTAAATATTTTTCATCCTAATATATTGCAATGGATTTCCGCAAAGTGACACCTGAATCTATCAATTAACTACAACATTGTTTAAACATACAGTTTTGAACGTTACGTATCATATCATAAAGTCTAAAATAACAGCTTTGAGCTGTGCCAAATAAATGCCAAAATACAGTATGTAGTACCGGTGGAAACCGACCAATTTGTCGAAATATTGAATAAATATTCATACCAACTTCTAATGTTTTACAGCATACTATAAAATGATGAGCTAAAAGAGTAAAAATTAGTTCAACTATAGTTTACCTCCCGGGATAATTCAAAAACCATAGGAGTGATCAATTTGCCTAAGGCGGTTAGTAATAAATAACTCGATAGATGGCGTTTAGCAATATGAGAAAAAAATCACATTCATTCAGTTCGCATGGATACAAAAAAGTTATTCCTATATCAAAGAAGGTTAGAGTTTCAAGGGATCATAGATTCACTCAAAAACTAATGTTACCTGGAACCTTCTTACTGCCCGTGCTCATTCTATGCCATCTATCGAGCTCCTTGGAACTAATAGTCATAGATTATAATACATCCAAGAAAACCCAACGTATCCTTTTGTGGCACCTTGTGAAGTCAACTAAGTACAGTTATCCCATAGACGTTAAGTTTGTATATGCTGACACACACATTTCACTTGCACCCTACCCCCCTCTCCCCCTGCCGCGGCCCCTAAACCCGCCCCGGCCCCTCGCGCGCGTCCCCTTGCTCGTGTTGGGCGGACTCTTGGGACGCAGCGCCTCGATCCGCTCGGTACAGCCTGTGCTCTCGCGCCCCGGGCTGAAGTAGGACAGGTACAGCTCCGAGTTGAAGTTGGAGTTGGTCAGCTCGTGGCCGATGGTCACCCAGCCGGGACGGATGGTGGAGTCGCGACCGAACAGGTGAATTCTGTGGAATAAATAACACTAATGTTATAACGGCGAAAGTTTGAATGGATGGATGTTTGTTACTTCTTCATTTCAAAACTAACGGAAGCTAAGAAGCATAGAAATAGTCCTGGAATAACATTCCTGAAACTCAACGTCAAGCCGAAAGTGGAGGACACGGTGGGTTCACGACGACCCAGAAAAACCAAAAAATCGTGGGCCAATGATTTCTGGGTTACTTCTTTTTCGATTTCTGACTCTTTACTGAGAATCATAATTTCACTGCCCGGCGTCAAAGTTTTCTGTGATGTGACTAGACTACCCACACATGTGGTGGGCTCCCAACGAGTCACACCAGATCGAGTCACACTGTGACTCTTTGGGAGTTTTTTTTCCCATCGAGTTACACTGTAACACGTTGGGATCTTTTTTTGTAAAACAAAGTTGCAACGTGTTACAGTGTGACTCGATGGGAGAAAAACTCCCAACGAGTCACACCAATTTCTTTTCCTGGATGAACCAAAAACCCAACGTATCCTTTTGTGTAACTATTTTTGGTTGGTTGGGGTGTCGTGGTCGGATAACCTCCTAGTGAGCCCGTACTGCTACTTGTCCCCGGGGATTCGTCCCTGGGGAACAGAAGCAGGTGGCGGGCCGGTGCACCCCGGTTCCCACCGCTAATAATTTCTTCCTTCGAGGGATATTGCTAGCCGATAATCCGACAACTAACGGGGATGATAACCCTTTAAATTATCAAAACAATAATGGCAAGTCTAAATAAGACAAACTATTTTTGGTTATCGCTATATAAATATAAATATTTGATTCCAGCGAACACTTTTTTCTTTCTTATTTACCTACCTACTTGTGATAATTCAAGTACCTGTTATAAAAACAAACCTAGTTATGTAAATATTATTTTTATGTGAAAAAAATCAGTAGAGTAATTTTCATCTAGGAAAAGAAATTGGTGTGACTCGTTGGGAGTTTTTCCCCCATCGTGTCACACTGTAACACGTTGCAACTTTGTTTTACAAAAAAAGATCCCAATGTGTTACAGTGTAACTCGATGGGAAAAAAACTCCCAACGAGTCACACTGTGACTCGTAAGAAATTGGTGTGACTCGTTGGGAGCCCACCACACATGTCAATGTTTTCTGATTTTTATCTTGTATTACAAACATAAATACTAACTACTTCGAAACCATTACAAGCGACTCATGATTTTTTGTGGCCGCGTACTAAAGCTAGTCTTTTCTATAATAATATTAGGTATAAAGAGGAAAGATTTGATTGTTTGTTTGCATTGAAATAGGCTACGAAACTTCGTAGCCCTATTTGAAAATTCTTGGTAAGCTACACTAACCCCAAGTGACTTATGTAACATTATATATACAAAAAAATAGGGATCTTACAATTTTTGTTACATACCCGTGCGAAACCGGGGCGCGCCGCTAGTATATAATATACAATATATCTACACACCGTACAAACATTTGTACGATCCCTGCGACGAAGGAGGTTGCGGGTTCGATTCCCACCTCTGGACAATTTTTTGTGTACAATCTGCAGATACATATTTGCTTCGGGTGTTCTGGGTGTTTACTATGTATAATAAAAAATATCTCAATGTGTATCAGTTTTCTAGTACACATAACACAAGCTCTGCTAACTTTGGTGCTTGATGACGCTGCAGCTGTGTAGATTGTCCAACATTATTTTGTTGTACCGAGGCGAGAATCGAATCCAAAACCTTCTGCGTAGCAGGCGATCCTTCGGTATTAGAATTTGTCTAAAGGAGGATAAAATATGCTGTACATTTCACACAACTCGTCTCAAAGTATGATATAACTAGCTGCTGCCCGCGCCTTCGCCCGCGTTTTATCGGGATAACAAATAGCCTTTATGTTATTTCAGGTCCCAAACTATACCCATACCAAATTTCAATCCAATCAGTTCAGTAGTTTTTGCATGACAAAAGAAACATCCATACATCCTATTTGTATTTGCTATATAGGGTTTTTTGCGTGAAATAAACGATTTATATTTTATTCTCACAAACTTTGACATTTATAATATTAGTAGAATTATCTGACACAAGACACGCTGCACTAAACAGATCAAAGCGAAATTTTACATAATACATATGCATAATGATCGGCACCTGAAATGACATAGGTTCTTATCGGCCAATGGTAACAAAAATTACCTTCTCCGACCAAGACAGAAGTGCTCCATAATATGGAAGATCTCGATAGGCTTCTCCGTGCTGCCAAACTCCTGGTCCTCAGATATAATGAGGTCAATATCTACGTTCGCGTGGATAAAGTCTCCATCCACTGACCTCCTGACGGTTCCTGGAACAAATAAGGTATTATTTTAAATATTTGGTCACCCGGAAAAATCAATTAAAAAACTATGTATTTGGACAGCCATTATATGTTTTGGTCGGCTATAAAATATAAACTATCAGCAGTACTTGGTCAGCAACTAAATTATTTCTGATCAGTAAAAAATTGCGGTGTGATCAGCAAAAATTAATTTTTGGGTCCGCAAAAAAATTATTTGGTCAGCAAGATTTTAATTTCGTTAGGAAGAAATAATATCGAGTGGTAAATGCATCCATTAGAAGGTTTTTATGTAAAACTGAGAGAAGAAATGTTTTTTGGTTCCCTCTGTCTGAAGTTACCATGTGAGACATCCTAGAACACGAGTGTGGCGCCACCTAGCGAGTCCGGTTGTAAAACTAAACCAAACAGAGACCCAATGAAACACACAATAAATTCGAATAAATTTGATTCAGCCGCTAAGGAGGAGTACAGTGCCACGCGAAGGTACAGAAGATTATATTATGCTTAGGCAAATCAAAATTAATTTTAAAGGGTGACCAATTGTATAAAATACGAATCACGTTTTGCTGCTGCTAATATATTGCTGCAGAAATATTTAATTGACTGATCAATGTCACATTACTTGCTGACCAATTTAATCATTTTGAACGACCACTATAAGCAGCTCGATTCACTTCTGCTGGCCAAATCCATTTTTCGGCTGACCAAACCTCTTCGATTAAATGATACCCAAATAAAAATAATTCATTTAATCGGGAACCATTAAAATCTTATATGTTATATATAATAACTAACATAGCTTACATTAACATAAAAAATAGAAACTGTAGGATTTCACGTTCTTATAATTAACTGTAGTTAAGAACTAAGAAATATTTAATATTAAATCATTGTGTTCGAAAACAATAAATGATTTATTTACACCTAATATATTATTTATACGTTTGTATAAACTAGAAGGTGATCTCCGTAAACTACAGGACCGAGTTTGTAAATTTTTCATCATTATCCCTACGTTGCTTATGGGGACCACGCGGCCGAAGCCGCGCACATAGGTTATTAAATAATATTAGTAGAAGTACGTAGTAGCAAAAATAACGTTTCTATCTTGAGGCGCTACGGCGACGCCAATAGTGGATTTCTATAGCGGTAATTTTACGAACTTATGCTTCCGTAAAATATAACTAGATGTCGGGCCTAATTTTGTACCAGGGCTAGATCGCGCTAACGAAGCGTTCCGATTCAAAGCCGACCCGACAACCATATCCTGTGTATGTTACAGACTTGCGCATTTATAATGTTATAAGTCTAACTAATTACTAGCTTCTGCTCGCGTTTTTCGCGAAGTTTTTAAAGGTGCTAATGCAGAATAGAACTGCAGCACCAAATTGGTGATTATAAAAGTCTCTAGGTGAGGTATACATGACATAGGCCTCACTTAAAGACCTAAGAGAATGTATACCGGACTCATCTCTACTACCTGCAGAGACAGACTTCCAATAGTGGACGATGCACGTTTCTATGTAAATTTGAAATGTACGTATACGAAAATCTACAGTTAAAATACATGACATAGGCCTCACATAAAGACCTAAGAGAATGTAACGCTACCTGCAGAGACAGACTTCCAATAGTGGACGATGATCGTTTCTATGTAAATTTGAAATGTACGTATACGACATTCTAAAGGGTCCATCTGACAAAACCTACTTAGCAAAATGACTAGCTAGCAATACGTCAGCACCTCATCTTCTCTTCATAGCATTTGAACGACATCGCTAAACTGACTTGGTAGCAAAAAGACTACTTTTTCAAAAGTACTGTTAGTAACAAAAACATTTTATTTAGAAAAAATATGTTTAATAACCAACAAAAAGAAAAGATTATTCTTGTTTTTATAACATAAAAATTACACTAAGAATTATACTTAAACATTAGTTTTAAACCCCTCATTGAAAGAGTCGTTTTTACCCTTAAGTAAAAAAAAATTTAATCGGCTTACTAAAATTTAAAAAAATATGTTTCTAATGGTTCTGATGAAGAATTTGCTTTTTAATTTCAAAAATGTTTTCTAAGAACTGCATCTCATTGATGTGTCCATGTTTCAGTGATGTAATTTCATTTTTGAGCATTTTATCAAATTGTATGTGGCGACGCAACCGTCGTGATTTGTTAAAATAGTGCTGCTTGATAGCAATATCTTTCAAGCGTGCTTCTTTTCGCAGGATATACAAAAATAAAAGCAACGTGGCCTTATGTGGGATCTGGACGTTAAGGCGTCTGTGCCAGCTCTCCATGCCATTGTTCGTTCTATGCCTTTCAGTAGCACAACAAATGAGTGAAAATGATTTTTCCCATTGCCGTTTGAAGTATTTAATGAACTTGTCATTACGTGCGGTTTTTGGAGCTCGATTCATTATTGCTCTCCAGCCAGCGTCTATATATTTAATTGGCAATAAAGGCAAATTTGCTGTATGTCTAATAATTTCATTTTTAACCTTAAGTTCGCGGCCCTTTTTCCAAACTGCTCGATTGTAGTGGTAAAAACAGCCCGTAACAACTGCCCTTGGAAACACTGCTTTAAAGGCGTTCATAAGACCTGCTTCATAGTCGCATTTGAAATTGCGAATATCAATATTGAGTACATCTCGTATGAGTGTAAAAAGCCTTATGTACGTGACTTCCGTCTTGTTAGGGAGCAAGGCGTATATAACGGGCAATATATTAGTGTACTCACTAGAACTATTCAAATCCACATGTATATAAAAAAATGAAAAAATGGTTTCGGACACCTTTTAAATGTTCCGTCGCCGAAGAAATATTGATTACGTAATACTTTCAAAGTTTTTTTGGCTATCTTGGAGCAAAACAACAATATTTTGTCATCTCCGCCATCATCTGCTACCAAAAAATCAGACGCCATAATTTTGGGTATGACTACTTCTTGTATTTTCTTGAATTCCGTTCTTTTCACATTCAAAGTTTTCTTCCGGGCTCTATATAGGTTATCTTTCACTTCCGAGTAAGATGGCATTATTAAATTTTCGGACCCTTTTATTGACGACTGTATGAGAACATGTCTTTCAAATATTTTCTTAACCGGTTCCATTTTACTACAAACTTCTTGACGGCACAAATCCATCATCAACGCTCTCTTATTGTCGTCTGGATGAGGTGCACAACAGTGAGAACTTTTTCGTACTATCTTATCTTTAGTGTCATTTAAAGTCACTGAAGCGGAACATTCACCTTTATTTACGCACCTCCACAAGCTTCCATTTTTATTGTTTTTAGCAAAATTATATCTATGGCTGTTATGAAGAAGTGCTTGTTTTCCTTTTTGATTTGTAATAAATTTAAGGTTATCCGGCATTTTCTTGGCTTTCACTGCTTACGCTTCTATTACAACCAAATGAATCAATAACAATGAAACAATATTCGATGTTATCTTTCAAGCATACTTCAACATGACAGCTTCCTTCTTAATTTATAATTGACCAGTCTTGTTTTCAAACTACGAAGTTTGAAACCATGAAGTATTAACACCGTTGTAGCCGATTTCGTATTTTTTGTTCAAAAAGTACTAGTTAGCAACATGATTTTCTAAGAGGTAATAGTTAATGTCTATATACTTACTTGAAATTATATTTAGTTTAGCGTACATAAAGGAAAGCTAATAATTACCTTTTTGAAACTTCTGTAACCCTAGTACTTTTCAGAAACCGAATCAGGATGCAACATTATAATATATATGATATTTAAACCAAAACCACTGCTCATTCTAACAAGTCTTAAAATTTCAGTATTTAGTAAACACGACATGATTAGGATTTCAACATTTTGTAAATGACTGTACCTGTTTTGAAAAAGTAGTCTTTTCGCTACCAAGTCAGTTTAGCGATGTCGTTCAAATGCTATGAAGAGAAGATGAGGTGCTGACGTATTGCTAGCTAGTCATTTTGTTAAGTAGGTTTTGTCAGATGGACCCCGCCTGCGACGCAGAAGGTGGCGGGTTCGATTCCCGCCTTGGGACAAATGTTTGTACGCTCTGCAAATATTTGTCTCGGGTGTTCTGGGTATTTCTATATATAATAAAAAATATCTATCTATGTAATATATTATATTATGTATGTATATCAGTCATCTAGGACCCATAACACAAGCTCTGCTTAGCTTGTGTGCTAGATTATGTTGTGTGCACTGTCCAACATTATTTATTTATTTATTTACAATACCAAATACCTTATTGATGTACCACCGACGACGTATAAAACACCTAAGTTTGCAATTCCTAACATCTAGATTACCTAAAGCTTCAAAATATCTATAATAATTATAAAAGTATACAAAATAATTTCGTTATTGTCATGGGTTAGGAGATGCACCGGCCCAAAAAAAAATAACTACACACTACCCCGACACAGAGTACCCCGAGTTGAAGGTTCAATTTGAGTGACGTATACGACACAGAGCACCCCGACTCCACGCGGTCTTGTGCGTGGCGCCCCTAGTGTATTTAATAAACTGGAGGCGCGAAGGGAGTGCAGCCCCCGACAGCCGTAAAACGGGGCAGGCACCGCGCGAGCAGCAGCGACTGGTGAAGAGGCTGCACTTTCCGCAGCGCCGGAGTCATCGCGATGCTAGGTGCATTACAAAATAAAACTAAACTTTTTTACACCTTTTGCTGATCGCTTGAGAATCGTTAACCTCCCAAAAATTTGATTAACAGTTTTGGAAAGTACTGACAAAAATACCTTTACAACGATACCACACACGAGCATTATTTACTAACATTGGGGTTTTCGACCCTCACTTAGACCCCCGCATCAGGTTAGACCCCATCTTTATCTGACGTCACATAGCCTTTAACCATCGGGCTTTAAAGACGAATCATACGACCCTTCATTTGTTGAAACCGGACTTGTAGTTTCAGCGCTACATGGGAACATAGAAATCGGCTACATATGTACATACATAGTAGGGTGCCAAACTCATAACCTTCTGTAGTCGGGTAAAAAATAATTAAAGAACTATCCCGACACAGAGCAATCCGACGTACATATTTAGATTTTAGATAATACATGGTGTTGCTATTGTAACGATATCTGTATGAACTTCGAAAAAATTGTCATTCGACATTTAAATCTTTCACCATTTTTTTGAATTTGTCAACCAACCAGTAATTTTGCGGGTATTAAACTTCGGCATTTTAACTGTATATATTTTAATTTCAGATGTTCAAATACGCACCCACATTTGATAGATACGAAATCGTATTGAAACTCATACATACACAACATATAAAATAATTAAATTATATGAAATCAAATAAATTAAACATATAAAAATAAAATAAACATATTCATAAATGGAAATACAATTATTACACTTATAGTTATGTTACAGTTCGAGTAAATTGTACACAGAATAAAAATTCTGTTCGACAAGCCTTACTTTATTCGACATAAGTTTTTTTGATCGGAATTCATAAAACCTTTGACTACCATTTCGCTTAAAAAAGTTAAGATATGGCCTAAGATGGAGCACGCTTTCCCAAAAGGAACTTATTCACTCCCGATTTAAAGAGTCCGAGATTATACTCTACCGGGAAAAAAGACAGGAAGTTCTCTTTGCCGGTACTTGTAACGAAACTAGAATCGTTGGTACAGTGGTTCAAACACAGTGGTAGTTAGATCGGGAATAGGTGGTATTTACTACTGCTCCACTAAAACTAAAATAAAAATTGGCCATGTCGATTACTGCAAGTGCAATTAGTAAGGCAGTATAGTCTGCTTATCAGTGCAAAAAGATATAATGAATAATGCTGGGCAACACAGCATCATCTAGCCCCAAGCTAAGCAGAGCTTGTGTTATGGGTACTAGATAACTGATATACTTAATATAATAGACTACATAGATATTTTATATTATTATACATAGAAAACATCCAGAACAAATATTTGCAGATCGTACAAACATTTGTCCCGAGGCGGGAATGAACAAGCGTCATAGGCGGGCCTTCGCCCGCCGCGCCACAGCAATCGTCGGATTAACTTGTTGCTTTATTAGGACCTTATGAACCAACCTTTGATGCCCATGAGGCAGTGCTCCTTAGTTCTCTGGAACACAGCATTGGTCTCCAGGTTCTTGGAGTGTCCCGGGTTCTTGATGTTCGTCTTGATCCAGCAGATGTCCTCGCAGCGCCGGAAACCCCACTTCTTGAGGCATTCGCGACCCATGTCTAGACCTGCGAACGGGAAGTAAGTCGTACATAGTCACATACACAGGATAAGGTATTGCTGCTATAACAACAAATCCTACTAATATTATAAATGTCAAAGTTTGTAAAGATCGATATTTATTCCTCTTTCACGCAAAAACTACTGACCTGGTTGGGCTGAAATTTGGTATGGGTATACTTCGGGACATTCTAGCAGTCGCAGGGAGTCGTTGGACGGAGGCGACTCAGGACCAGGGACTGTACAACCCCGAGTTTGGGTTAACCCCTTGCAATGGGTAACACTTTCATCGATCTGCGCATTTCGATTGGGTTACCCTTTATTCGGGTAACCCGTATAAAACACATGTGAAAGGGTAACCCTTTCATTGGGTTATATCAACGATAGGGTTACCCTTTACACTATTGTTGCTATAACCCAATGAAAGGGTTACCCTTTGATTGGGTTATAGCAACGATAGGGTTACCCTTTACCCTATTGTTGCTATAACCCAATGAAAGGGTTACCCTTTCCGATTGAAGAAGTTACCTCATTGTATGTGGTTTTTAATGGTTTTTAGTGTTACACTGTGATTATCATTTCTATTGCAGTTGAAATGACTACTCAGTTAAATATCTGAACACTGACTAACGTTGTTCGATAGGTATGCATACATCATCATCATCATCATCATCAGCCTTTATCAGTTCACTGCTGGACATAGGCCTCCCCTAATGAGCGCCTAATGCATACATACCTACTTAAAATTACAAATGATTTGAAAAAATATTTTTAAAACCGCGGCAGCGACGGCGCGGGTGAGGATCCCGAAAATACTGAGATCTGTTCAAGCCAAACTCCACATGAAATATTTGTAAACAAACAATAACAAAAAAAGTACATGACGCATGCTAGGCGTCGAGTTTTAGATATTTATTTTTGTTAGCAATTGAAGGAACGATCTCAAATTGACAAGGAATTTAAATTGTGTATTAAAATACATCATAACATAACAGAGTAAATTGTAATTTTAAGTATGAGCGGTTTGTTTACAAATATTCCACGTCAAATTTCGCTGAATTATAGCCTTAATTCGGATCGCCGAACAACTGCAGTCAATCTGGCAAGGAGGCGACGGCGCGGGCAGTGCGTTACCAAGGATACAGATTCCCGAATGGATCCGCGAAAAGATTAATATATATGTACATATGTACCTATAGCCGCGAGACTTCTTGAAACGCAACTTGAGCTTAAATTTAGGTAAGTAGGTACCTACCTATTTTCTTAGGTACCTACTAAGTTTGTTGTAGGCATCAATGTATCAGCAATCTACACTACCTAGGTAGTCTACACTACCTAGGTAGTCTAGGCGAAGTAAGATTACCTAATCTGTGGTCTAGGTACCTAACCTAGGTAGGTTAGTAGATACATTATAGGTAGATAAAGTACCAACTAACCTATCTAGATATTTTGTATATCTATCTACATTATAAGTACGTACCTACCTACTTCGGTCACAGATTAGGTACCTGCCTACTTTATGTGACTACCTAGGTACTCACTAAAAGTTAGTAAGTAGGTAGGCAGTTAGGCACCTAGGTACCGACTACTACGAAATTTCCTTAATAATACCTACTTAGACACCTTACCTACCTAAAATAAAAATTAAAAATGGACAATCCACATTAGCATTATCTAGCCCCAAGATAAGTAAATAAATAATGCCGGACAAATCACACAGCATTATTTATCCCCAAGCTAAGCAGAGTTTGTATTATGGGTAGTAGATAACTGATAGGTATACAGGTAATACAATACGAGTACCTACATAGATAGATATTTTTTATTATACCTACATAGAAAACGACTAGAACACCCTGAAAAAATATCTGCAGATGGTACAAATATTTGGAATCAAACCCGCAACCTCCTGCGTCGCAGGCGGACCTTCGCCCACCGCGGCACAGAGGTCTTCAAACCTAAGTACTAACCTACTTACATTTAGGTAGGTAAGGTACCTATCGGGTTGGCTGTAAGTTCTGCTTCTGCCTACTCTGGAAATATATATAAATATATATACATACATGTAGGTAAGATTTATAGTTCAGTTACTTTAATATAATTTCGGCATAATTTGCATTTGCTATTGCTGTTTTCTGCGTCGTATTCAAACTATCTATGCACGGCATCTCTTCTCGGCAAAGGCATCATTCACTCACTTAAACTTAACTCACTACGATGTTCCTAGTTCCTACTTCCGAGTCCAAGTGGCGAATGACAATAAAATTAAGACAATTGCCACCGGCACATCAAACAATTTGCCGCTATAAGGTCAAAGGTGCCGCAACCCGCTTTGAGTTCGCGCCGCTCGCGCCGACACGCGCCGGTCGGGGCGCGGCGGCGCTCTTTACACATAAAAAAATATTATTTTCACCCTTACGCTAATCAAATAGAGATTAGTTTGTAGTATACTTACTTTAAAATAAAATAGTAGGGTTGGTCCGGCAGTTCAAAGCACTCAAGAAACTCAGGGCGTAGCTCGCTGCGCGACTTAGAACTTCAATCAAAGTCGCGCAGCGAGCTATGCCCTGAGTTTTTCGGAAGGATAGGAATAGGAATGTACCTAAATGATGAACGTAACGAATAGGTAAGTTCATCGGACAGAGAACCATAGTCATCGACATTCTAAGAATTAGCAAGCTGAAGTGGCAGTGGGCCGGCCATAGGTATCTTGCGAAGAACCGACAGCCACTGGGGTAAACGTGTTCTTGAGTGGAGACCACCACTCGTTAAACGTAGTGTAGGACGGCTTCAGGCCAGGTGGTATGACAACCTGCGAAAGACCGCAGGCAGGGAATCGAACCCGCAACCTTCATGATGATGATGATTTACTACCTAATCCTAGGATTAGGTACCTAGTAATGCACAGGGTAACCGTGTTACAATGATGGAAAGGGTAACCCCAAACGTAGGGGTTATCAAATCTATCTAAAACCCAAAACTCTTTCAATAGATAACCCAGTCGAAAGGGTTTTGAAAGGGTTACCCCTAAAAGTCGGTTATTCATTGAAAGTGTAACCCATAAGCAAAGGGTTTTAAAACAACTTCTTCAAAAAAACCCTATAGAAAACCCTTGAACGGGTAACCAAATCAGTCCCTGCTCAGGACCGCTATTCGTGGCGTCGCGTCGTTTGGGGGAGGCCTATGTTCAGTAGTATACGGGCTGATGATGATAGTTTGGGACTTTGAATAACATATAGGCTATTTTTTTATCCAGACAAAACGCGGGCGAAGGCGCAGGCAGCAGCTAGTAAGTAATAAAAACAAAATAAATTAAAATATTAATGAGTCCAAAAACATTCCATCTCTAGTTTGGCTAGTGTAGTGTTATATCTTGTGACAAATGGCATGGAACCATTCTTGTGCGTGTAGGCATTCATCTAGGAGGCCATTATAGGACTCACCATCTGAGGAGCCACACCACAGGAAGATGAAGCTGCGAGGTTGTGCCACATGGTGTAACTCCAGCGCCAGTACATCCTGCCACCGCCAGCCTGCACCCAGCGGCGGCTCTACTAGGACCACGTCGAACTTGTTGTTCATCTGCTTTAGGTCGAAGGTCTGGAAGGAGATCAGTTTGTTAGTATAAGAATATGCAAGTGAGGCTATGTTCCGTGGCACTGATAGTTAAAGACAGGCCATTTTGGTTATATCAGAGTTGCAATCAGGGACTGTACAACCCCGAGTTTGGGTTAACCCCTTGCAATGGGTAACACTTTCATCGATCTGCGCATTTCGATTGGGTTACCCTTTATTCGGGTAACCCGTATAAAACACATGTGAAAGGGTAACCCTTTCATTGGGTTATATCAACGATAGGGTTACCCTTTACACTATTGTTGCTATAACCCAATGAAAGGGTTACCCTTTCATTGGGTTATAGCAACGATAGGGTTACCCTTTACCCTATTGTTGCTATAACCCAATGAAAGGGTTACCCTTTCCGATTGAAGAAGTTACCTCATTGTATGTGGTTTTTAATGGTTTTTAGTGTTACACTGTGATTATCATTTCTATTGCAGTTGAAATGACTACTCAGTTAAATATCTGAACACTGACTAACGTTGTTCGATAGGTATGCATACATCATCATCATCATCATCAGCCTTTATCAGTTCACTGCTGGACATAGGCCTCCCCTAATGAGCGCCTAATGCATACATACCTACTTACAATTACAAATGATTTGAAAAAATATTTTTAAAACCGCGGCAGCGGCGGCGCGGGTGAGGATCCCGAAAATACTGAGATCTGTTCAAGCCAAACTCCACATGAAATATTTGTAAACAAACAATAACAAAAAAGTGCATGACGCATGCTAGGCGTCGAGTTTTAGATATTTATATTTGTTAGCAATATTTATTGAAGGAACGATCTCAAATTGACAAGGAATTTAAATTGTGTATTAAAATACATCATAACATAACAGAGTAAATTGTAATTTTAAGTATGAGCGGTTTGTTTACAAATATTCCACGTCAAATTTCGCTGAATTATAGCCTTAATTCGGGTCGCCGAACAACTGCAGTCAATCTGGCAAGGAGGCGACGGCGCGGGCAGTGCGTTACCAAGGATACAGATTCCCGAATGGATCCGCGAAAAGATTAATATATATGTACATATGTACCTATAGCCGCGAGACTTCTTGAAACGCAACTTGAGCTTAAATTTAGGTAAGTAGGTACCTACCTATTTTCTTAGGTACCTACTAAGTTTCTTGTAGGCATCAATCTATCAGCAATCTACACTACCTAGGTAGTCTAAGCGAAGTAAGATTACCTAATCTGTGGTCTAGGTACCTAACCTAGGTAGGTTAGTAGATACATTATAGGTAGATAAAGTACCAACTAACCTATCTAGATATTTTGTATATCTATCTACATTATAAGTACGTACCTACCTACTTCGGTCATAGATTAGGTACCTGCCTACTTTATGTGACTACCTAGGTACTCACTAAAAGTTAGTAAGTAGGTAGGCAGTTAGGCACCTAGGTACCGACTACTACGAAATTTCCTTAATAATACCTACTTAGACACCTTACCTACCTAAAATAAAAATTAAAAATGGACAATCCACATTAGCATTATCTAGCCCCAAGATAAGTAAATAAATAATGCCGGACAAATCACACAGCATTATTTAGCCCCAAGCTAAGCAGAGTTTGTATTATGGGTAGTAGATAACTGATAGGTATACAGGTAATACAATACGAGTACCTACATAGATAGATATTTTTTATTATACCTACATAGAAAACGACTAGAACACCCTGAACAAATATCTGCAGATGGTACAAATATTTGTCCCGAGGCCGGAATCAAACCCGCAACCTCCTGCGTCGCAGGCGGACCTTCGCCCACCGCGGCACAGAGGTCTTCAAACCTAAGTACTAACCTACTTACATTTAGGTAGGTAAGGTACCTATAGGGTTGGCTGTAAGTTCTGCTTCTGCCTACTCTGGAAATATATATAAATATATATACATACATGTAGGTAAGATTTATAGTTCAGTTACTTTAATATAATTTCGGCATAATTTGCATTTGCTATTGCTGTTTTCTGCGTCGTATTCAAAGTATCTATGCACGGCATCTCTTCTCGGCAAAGGCATCATTCACTCACTTAAACTTAACTCACTACGATGTTCCTAGTTCCTACTTCCGAGTCCAAGTGGCGAATGACAATAAAATTAAGACAATTGCCACCGGCACATCAAACAATTTGCCGCTATAAGGTCAAAGGTGCCGCAACCCGCTTTGAGTTCGCGCCGCTCGCGCCGACACGCGCCGGTCGGGGCGCGGCGGCGCTCTTTACACATAAAAAAATATTATTTTCACCCTTACGCTAATCAAATAGAGATTAGTTTGTAGTATACTTACTTTAAAATAAAACAGTAGGGTTGGTCCGGCAGTTCAAAGCACTCAAGAAACTCAGGGCGTAGCTCGCTGCGCGACTTAGAACTTCAATCAAAGTCGCGCAGCGAGCTATGCCCTGAGTTTTTCGGAAGGATAGGAATAGGAATGTACCTAAATGATGAACGTAACGAATAGGTAAGTTCATCGGACAGAGAACCATAGTCATCGACATTCTAAGAATTAGCAAGCTGAAGTGACAGTGGGCCGGCCATAGGTATCTTGCGAAGAACCGACAGCCACTGGGGTAAACGTGTTCTTGAGTGGAGACCACCACTCGTTAAACGTAGTGTAGGACGGCTTCAGGCCAGGTGGTATGACAACCTGCGAAAGACTGCAGGCAGGGAATCGAACCCGCAACCTTCATGATGATGATGATTTACTACCTAATCCTAGGATTAGGTACCTAGTAATGCACAGGGTAACCGTGTTACAATGATGGAAAGGGTAACCCCAAACGTAGGGGTTATCAAATCTATCTAAAACCCAAAACTCTTTCAATAGATAACCCAGTCGAAAGGGTTTTGAAAGGGTTACCCCTAAAAGTCGGTTATTCATTGAAAGTGTAACCCATAAGCAAAGGGTTTTAAAACAACTTCTTCAAAAAAACCCTATAGAAAACCCTTGAACGGGTAACCAAATCAGTCCCTGGTTGCAATAGATATATTTAAATCATGTTTCTAATAATCAGTACTCAGTGTATTTCGATCCTGACAATATTTTAGCTAAATAGAGAATGAAGTATAGATTAACAATTTTTTTATTTAGCATTTTGTGTGACATGAATAAAAATTAAATATCAAAATTAATCTAAACCTAACTCGAATAACTTAATAGATTTTCCATGAAAACCACAATAAACAGATAACATCTCATATTGTTATGAATCAAGAACTTGAACTAGTAAAATCCATGACGCACCTTAAGATCACACTTGAGATACATAGGCGGTGTTGCAGTCTCAGCAATCAGATCATCTTTCAACTTGATCAGCTCCCTGAGTTTGGGGTACTCTTCGAACCTATCTGCGAGTCCTACATCTCGTATGAAGTTCTGAGGCCGTTGTCCTGTATCCACGAAGTGTTGGCAGTAGTCATTGTGGGGATTTGATGATTGTGTTCCCTGGAATACAGATTAAAAATCCTACTAATAATATTATAAATGTCAAAGTTTGTAAGGATGGATGTATGGATATTTTAACTCTTTCACGCAAAAACTACTGAACTGATTGGGCTGAAATTTGGTATGGGTATAGTTTGGGACCTGGAATACACAACCTATATAGGCTATTTTATTCAATCAAGTATTTTCTATGTATCGATCTAGGTATATTGTTAGGAAAAGAGTTTAACACAATAAAATGTGGTGGTCAACCACATCCATGTGCATTATGGGCAGTGAAAGTGTTATTATAATCTTCTGGAATGGCTGTTGATATGGTGCTACATACCTTCAGAAATGTAGAAGAGTCGGTATAAACCAGCTCATCAGCCTGGTCTTTAGAGGGTGTCTTGTCAGCCGGCTCGCGGTGCTTGCCTTTGGCCTGTTTCTTGCTCGGCACATCCAGGTTCGAGCCCAGGGCATGTCTCAAATCACTCACACTCGGCACACCAAGCTGTAAGAGTTCATAGCTGGTATGAAGAACTAAATATGCAGTTTTTGTTTACTTACAAATCAAGAACATGATATTGAGAACATTACTGCTGCTCAAATTGAAGTGAACAGAATATCAATAACACCTTATTTCTTATTTGATAATAATAACTATGTTTATAGTATAAAATTGACTTGTCTAAGTGCTTTTTAGTAAGACTAAATAAATAAAGTTATTGATTCTGATTATGTTAAAACTTTGCTCTATTTCTTATTTCCAGATTTGACCATACACTCCCATTTAGAAATGTATAAAGTAGGTAGGTTTTCTAGTACCCATAACACAAGCTTGCTTAGTTTGGGGCTAGACGATGGTGTGTGAATTGTCGCTTTAGCGATGAGAGTAGGTAAAGCAAAAAAGAAAAGGAACTGCAAAGCAAGAAAATAAAGAAGGTATGTATTTTTACGTAATAAACAAATAATTAACAGTTTTCTTGTATGTAATGCTTGTTTTGGACGCCAAAAGGAATTTACCGTAAACAAAAATACAGGTTATGAAGTTATTACAACAAATTACCGTTTGTGCAAGGAGCTTTTTCCTCTTCTGCGACCTTTCTCGTAGTTCCCTAAGTTTGTCGCTCATTTTGTGAAGAGCTGTTCAAGTTGTCTCCATGAATTTTTAGAGAAATTTAAAGTTTTCGATGAAAACAAATCCACCAGCAAGTTTGCAAGCAGCTTCTTTAAGTGCTGCCAACTTGGTTTGAGGCATTTGCTACATAAATATGTTAAGCCAGTATTTAAAAAAAATATCAATAAAATAGAATAAATCCCAACACAAATGTTAGTCAGTCTCAAAAAAAGAAAAAAAAACTCTCTCAGCTATGCGATTGAGTGTGTCGATGCAGCACGTCAGAGGTAAATTGATTGCTTACCTACTATACTCCATAAATAGCAAAAACCTTGCAGATAAACGTCGCGTCGTATTAACAATTATCGTAATAAAATACCTTAAAAGTTATAACGAGATATTTTATAAATACTTAATAATTTTAAAATGGAAACTTAAACTACGCTATAGCTAGTAGTAAGTCGCTAGTATAAAATAATAATGACATTAAAATGATAATGTACCTACTGGAACTAAATTAGAGCCAGATCTAGTCATTTATGACGATTTTTTTATGGCAGCATTAATGTCGTTCCTTTTCGCGCAGACTAAATTCGATCGTACCATGATCGTACTTTAATATTTTATTCTGATACTCTGCGATCAAGGAGTTCGAGGGGGAGGGATTTCATCGTCCGAGCTCATATCTCAATACATCACATTCATCATCACATTAAATGAAATGAAGCATGTATGAAGATGTACCGATATTTTAGGCAGATCTAGAAGAATTTTTTGTTTTTTTATATACTACCCGACTGCTACTAACTCTAACTACCATAGGTACATATTTAATTCAATGAACTAGCAGGTTAACTTAATTTACGGGTAATTATGTTGCCCACTTCTGCGATAGCCGACGACTCAATAGGTATAAGAGGACCAATTCGAAGGGTCCCGGAAATTAAGTTAAGGTCTCCTCTTCTGGACATTGGACATTTGGAGATACTAATCTGGCTGAAGTCTGAAATGAGAGAAAAAAACGTGAAGCCCCCGCGGCGGCGGCGCGGCGCGTGGAAAACTAAATAGCATTTTTTTTAAAAAGGATTTTAATGCTGTTGACCGCTGATGGCCATGACAGCGTTACCGGACTTTTGGCGGGCGCCTCGCCGGTAAAATTAGGTTGGGGCGACACGCACAAGGGCCACCACTTAGGTGCGAGCCTCGGCTTGAGCTGTCGCCAGATGCTACAAGATGGTAATGGAGGTTTCGCCTAGGTGCATGAATTCACCTAAGGGCGGAAGCGGGAAATTCTTCGACCGCATCCGGCGGGGTCGGTTTTTGGTCAGTTGTGTAGTGTGCGGAAGCGAATCGGTTGCCGTCACCTCCGGGTTAGCGGCGGTGATTGGGTCAACGGGGTCACCGAGAACGTGTCTCGGTCTACAGAAGAGAGAACTCGTGGGAGGATCGTCGACGACTAAATGGCATATGAAAGAATCCCTACCTTATAAGTAGGTATAATACCTAATTGTCGCAGGAATAGACAGAACCAATACCTACCTAAAAACGTAGGGATTGGTTCTGTCTATAACGTATGTTTTTATTAGTAAGTTTCATTTGAATTCATTGAGTAGTTTCAGCATTATGCGAGGCCGAGAAATTTCACTTCCATCCCCTTTCCCAAGAGAACTCTAATGAATTTCGGGATAAGAAGTATTTTATGCCCTTTCTTGTAATATGAACTTAAATCATGTTAAGTTTCGTTTGAATACCTACATTCAGTAGTTTCGGCGCTATGCGTAGCCATGAAATTTTACTTTCATCCCCTCTCCCAAGGGAACCCTATTGAAATCCGGGATGAAAAGTATCCTATATCCTTCCTCTTAGTATGAACTCAAATCCTGCCAAGTTTCATTTGAATACATTCAGTAGTTTCGGCACTATGCGCAGCCAACAAATTTTACTTTCATCCCCTCTCCCAAGGGAACCCTATTGAAATCCGGGTTTTATGCTCTTTCTCGTAATATTAACTTAAATCATGCTAAGTTTCATTTGAATACATTCAATAGTTTCGGCGCTATGCGCAACCAAGAAATTTTACTTTCATCCCCTCTCCCAAGGGAACCCTATTGAAATCCGGGATAAAAAGTATTCTATATCCTTCCTCTTAGTATGAACTCAAATTCTGCCAAGTTTCATTTGAATACATTGGGTAGTTTCGACGTATTTTGTCAATTGGACCTGTTACAGTTTTATTATAAGTATATAGATTTCTTTTATGTTATGTGCTGTTTTCCTACATTATTTCACCATTTCCCTTCCCAGTATTTCGATAGGTGATACCTTGGGTGATACCTATCATTTAGCATTTTAGTTATGTACATAATGGTAAAATCACTGAATTTATCTACCATTATACCTAGATGAGTAGGTATGTAGATAAGATAATGATAAATTGCCTTACTCATTCAAACATTGCATTATTTTGTGAAGATTTAACTTTCACCTCAATTCCTATTTACTTTCAGCCTTGGTTTCATTTGAATTCGCATGGTCATACGGAAGCAGATATGAACTGAAGTACAATGTGTCAATCTACCTACCAAGACTAGGTAAGTAATCATAATTAAAAAGTATGGCCGTTTATTATCTCTTCACGGCAAACAAAACTACTGAACGCTGAAATTTTGCAGAGCTGGTTCTAGAGCTGAATTAACATCAAGGAACATAAAACATAATGGGATACTAATTACTCTAATTGTAAGCCTCACAGGGTCTTGTGATCATAATGGTTCCCATAAAAATTGTATCCCCAGGGGATTAGTATTAATCATGAATTCTCAGAAGGAAGCTGCTGCCTTTCCTCTGGTAGGTTCCCTTAGTCTGCGCTCTTACGACATCCACGGGTTGAGTTGGAGGGGTCGATATTCGTACGCCGCGGCCCCACGGCCCATGCCCTTATTACTAAAGCATTACATTAACCATTTTTAAGCTTATTATTTTATGTACCTACCTACACAACCATTTCTAAGTTAAGATACCTACCTATTTATCTCACGAATATCATCCCCTCCTGCCCTCGAGGCAGG
Organism: Eupithecia insigniata; assembly: GCA_947859395.1. NCBI lineage: Eukaryota > Metazoa > Arthropoda > Insecta > Lepidoptera > Geometridae > Eupithecia > Eupithecia insigniata. The sequence continues at coordinate 1,943,452 of OX402011.1, read as the reverse complement.
CATGTTCAGCTGTGGACGTATGTGTGCTGATAAGGAGACTCAATATATAATATTAGAATGAAAAAATATTTAGTAACAATTCGGCGTATAACCTTCTCTGATAGTATTCATCAAAATAAGTTGTCTACTAGTTTCGTCTTTCCACGAGACATCTTCAGGACACCACAATACTCGACCTTGGTCTGCACTGCACAGCAACACCGACAGAGAGAGTCCGGCCACTGAGCTACTCAATTTCGAAGTCCACTTAGGTTAGAATTTGGTAAACAATTTATTAGTTATTATAACATGTTCCATCTCATATTTCCGAGTCCAGAAATAAGTGACTCCATATTTTTTAGAATATGATGAAAGTGCATTAGTTTTACTGATCTTTGATTTTCTAGGTGCTAGCATTTCAGCTGAAGCACCTTCAAAAACTACGCGTTAAAACGCGGGCAGAAACTAGTATAGACTTAATACTATATTATAAAAGCGAAAGTCTGTATCGTAAAAACGAAATGGTTGTCGAGTCACTTTTAAACCGAAACGCTTCGTTAGCGCGATCTAGCCCTAGTACAAAATTAAGCCCGACATCTAGTTATAGTTTACGGCAACATAAGTTCGCATGAATGCCGCCTAAGAAATCGGCGTCGCTGTCGCGGCTACTAATCATTCCGCGCCGTAGGTATAAATTATTGGTCTACGTTCCGAGCGCAATCCTAACTTCGTAACTAATATTACGAGTATAAATGCGAAAGTATGTTTGTTTGTTTGTCCTTCCTTCACGCTCTAACTAACAACCAATCGACTTGATACGACTTTCGCATTGAGTTAGTTGAAAGGATGGAGAGTACTCGTAACATAGGCAACTTTTTGTACTGGTAAAAACATCAAATTCCCATTAGTTATACAGAAAAAAATACTTTTGTCCCCCTAGAAATCCGAATTTAACGCGGGTAATGTTCTGAGCTTATTTTAACTTATCTAATGTATTTACATATTCATTTATTTAACAATATTATTAATTAGTCTCTGCCTAAGGCTGCGCTTACGCGGTACTTGGATAAAACATGTCTACGTACACCGTATACTAAATCTACTATATCTATATATAGGCACGAGTATATATATATATACATACTGTATCTATATACTCGTGCCTATATTAAATGTGTTTAATTGCATTTATTTAGTCATATTATTTATTACATTCATAAGGTTTTTGTTATTAAGTATAGTCATTTATTTATTTATTTATTTATAGAACACAATCATCACACATATTGTAACTATGAATAATACAATCGAAGAGGTAATTATTCTAATACATATGTCAATTTTTTGCGTACATAACATATTCCGTAGAGTGCGCGGACGAAATAGTGGTCTTTCATTTATAGTATGGTGCTTAAGCCCGCATTTGGGGTAATCTCAAAGAAATTAGATAATATCCCAAAAGTTGGTTAGCGCAGTCCCGTATTCAGGGGGGCGGGTTCAAGTCCCGCCGCCGGAGTCGTAAATTTTTGGTATATCATTGATTTTTTTTATTACATTAATGTAACGATTAGCTGTTTAGTTGTGTTGCCTTGTTTTTTGCGCATGTTGTGGCTACCTGTAATTTAGAGTGCACTAGTTTTTAAGTTCTATTAGTAATCGTAAGTAAATTATTAATTTCTGTGATATTTTGTGTAATTTCTAGTTGGTTGGCCTTATTAAATAAAAAATAAAAATATTTTCATCAGATTTGCTTGCAAACAAATACCCAAACACTGAACAAATATTTGCATATCATACTTTGTCCCGCGGCGAGAACCGAACCTGAAACCTGCGTAACAGACCTTTGCCTGCTCATAATTAACAAACTGGTGATATACATATGTTCAAAAGTACTAGCTATTGGAGACTAGCTTTTTCATGGCATGGCGTTGCATGACGTTATATGTTACCTCATTGCGTTGTGCGTAACAAAAGACCTTTTCTTATTGAGACCTTGTACCAGATCGATTCTTATAATCTTGATGCATATTGGAAGATCTTGATAAATATTGTTGTATAAATGCGAAAGACAGTTTTTTGTTTATACCTACTTCCATTAAGTAACTGAGCAACCAATCGATTTGATTTTTTTCATAGCGTTAGTTGAAAGGATGGACAGTAACATAGACTAATTTTTGTCCTGGTCAACTAATTAATCAACTAATCCAGGAATTTGTTGTTTTAGAACAAATTCCTGGATTAGTTGATTAATACCTTTTTGTCCCCCTAGAAATGTGAAATTCGAATTTAATGCGGGTGAAACCGCGGGGAACAGTTGGTAAATAATAAGCACAGTAAAAATATAATAACACATTATAAATTCGAAAGTAACTCTTTCTATCTGTCTGTCTGTTACCTTTTCACGCCTGAACGGCTGAACGGATTATAATGAAATTTGTTAGGGAGGTAAATGGTAAACCAGGGACGGACATAGGGTACATGAAAAGCGCATGCGAAGCCGCGGGCAGCAGGTAGTATTTTATATTCGCGAAATTATTATTTTTACTGCCAAAATGAACATATTCTTATGAGTATCAGCCCCTGAAGTTCTGAAGAGATGTTTTCTATTCAATATGCTTCACTGACACGGAAGTTCTCGAATTATGCGATGAAGCTGGTCTGGATCCTTTACTCCACGTTTGTAACTGATGTTTGATAACCAGATACGAGCATGGAATTGGGTGATATTTTTGCAATAATAATATATTTTTGGTGCACAGGACAACTGTACAAGACAACTGGGAATAAGCGGATTTTTTTCTTGCTTGATAACCAGTTACGAGAACGGAATATCTCATCTCCACTTTGGTTCCTTGATTTGGTTTTTCCTTTCTACTTTTTCGGAAGTTGGAGGCTACAAGATCTAAGTTCTTCATTATACGTTTATTTTTGTGAATTTTAATATTTTCCTCCAGTTTATGGATGCACACGAAACTTTTTATTCATGTAGAACACTAGCTGCTGCCCGCGCCTTCGCCCGCGTATACGGGCTGATGATGTTGATTAATATCAAGTACCGCCAAAAACTGCATTCTCGTGCGACTTAACGAGCAACTCATCAAAGAAAAACCCTCGATAAATATCGAATTGCAGATTTTGAGAGTACGCTTGTTTATCACTCGATATTTTGACAGTTCCTACCATATTTATTGATTAGATATATAGCCAGAATTGCATGGATGTGCCCTCCAGGTCGTCGTCTCCGAAAGTTTCAGATCCCCTGCCACGGACACTGTATTAATTTCTTCGCAAACTCTATAAAATTAAATAAACACAGAGATAAACATCTGCGACCTTGCACTCTTTATCATATCATCAATACATATAAAGATTCATACAAATATATTATGTATACGTAACGATCGTTACGTATATAGCCAGCGTACAGACTCGCTCGACCAGTGCAGTGGTAGCCGTTGATCAATATGCAGGCTAAAGCGGTTTTTGTGTGTCTGTGCGTCTGTTTGTCGTCTTGGGAGATCGATGGTGAGTAACAGTGAAAAAAAGAAAGAAATCAGTTTATTGGCTCACAACAAAAAACACATTTCAAACAAATTAAATAAGATCCTAAATTTTCGGGACTTAGGGATTTTAGGGACTGCGGGTTCAAGTTGGCGTCAAAGTCGATTTTTTTAAGATTAAATTTCTTAGAAAATACACGGTGGTGAGGATTACGCATTATTATAGAAACCTTACAAATCTAATGTAACTAGCTGCTGAGGCCCGCGTTTTATCGGGATAAAAAATAGCCTATATGTTATTCCATGTCCCAAACTATACCCATACCAAATTTGATCCTAATCGGTTCAGTAGTTTTTGCGTGAAAGAGTACCTAACAAATATCCATACATCCATCTTTACAAACTTTGACATTTATAATATTAGTAGGATTAATTAAACACACAGTGGTGAATAAAAGCTTTGAAAAATCATAAATCATACTAAAATCACAAAAATCTGTCAATTAAAATTTACTCGCTTGTGACTTCATTTATTCCATGGCGCAACTGTGCCGAAAAATAGGAAAACTCATAATAGCACATAATGTGATTTCAGTAAAAATCGTCGTTAAGTGCATAGTGATTAAGGGTTAATTTTGAGGGTACACGGTATGGAAAACTGCCGTCCTATCAAAAGTGCAATAACTCTGTCCGGGAGCTACTTTCGAGAAAAACGCAGTTAAATATTTTATTTTACCAAATCCTTAAAGGTATATTGCTGTTATGCTTATAAAAAAAACTGGATCGGCTATAGAGATACGTAACTTCTGTCTTAGAAGAAAATATAGAGCTCCTTTTACTGATCACGAATTTGTTCTCCTATATAACTCTTTTTGGCGCAAAAACCGAGTTATTGCACTTTTGTTAAGGACTGCAGAAAAGTATGTATGTTCTTAATTTTTATTTGTTTATGTACCTAACAAGTAGGTGTTCTATACGCGAACCTAAAACGTAACACATTGTAGTGATCCGTATAATTAACATATTGTGTGGTTTTGGCATAATAAAAGAATTAAATTTAATGTATGTATATATCATCATCATCATCAGCCCATACACGTCCACTGCTGGACATAGGCCTCCCCCGTACGACGCCACAAATAGCGGTCCTGAGCCGCCTCCATCCATCGGCTCCCTGCGACCGCTACGATGACGTCGGTCCATCGAGTGGATGGTCCCCCATGTAGGGGGGATTTGCCATAATCACCACGCTTGGCAGGCGGATTGGTGATCGCAGTGTTGGTGTTTAAAAATACTCAGAAGGAAGCTGATGCCCTTCCTCTGGTAGGTTCCCTTAGTCGGCTTTTACGACATCCACGGGTTGAGTTGGAGGGGTCGATATTCGTACGCCGCGACCCCACGGCGATATGTATATATAATGTACATACATATGTACTTAAGTGTTGCAATAATACCGGCTGGTTGACCCAGTTATAGGTTGCATCAAGTTGTGGTTTAGTTTACTTCAAGTGTAATTCTACACTGAGAATTATAGCAGGAATCAGCGTGGTTATCGGCGTAGGTTCTCCTGTGACTCAGGAGGGACTTTCTGTAGTTATTTGTTCTGGGTGTTTCCTATGTAGTAGAAGCAATTAATTTTATAATTATAATGTTTAATTTGATTTTTGACGATAAAAGAAAAATGCCTATATCTGATGAGATATAGGCATTTTTTTTTTGTGTGGTTGATTATTTATTTTGTTATAATAGATAGGTATCATTATTATACGTAAACTGTAAATACTGCCGTCATAGGAAGAATAGACGTAACCAAGTGTGTCTTGTGCTTAGGGTTTATGGTTTCTCGAGGTCTCTCATTTATCAATAAATAAATTCAAACAAACTATCAAACATATCCTTTGTAAAAAGGCTTATTACAAAATATCAGATTATCTAGAGGATAAAAAAGCATGGGACGACTTTTGCTCCAACTCGAAAACTAACAACCTAACAAGGTAAAGGTTTCTTGTTCGCTTCTTTACTTTACCTTAAAAAGATTGAAGTGAACAAAAAATCAAAGTGATCACCTTATTTCCCTGTTTTACTTATGTTATTTTAATTTTGTGACGTGTCCAAGGGTCCTGTAAGGTCTAAAGGAAATAAAGCACTTTGATATTTGATATTGATATTTGATATTTACTCGGGGCTCGAGAATCCTCGAACTCAATTTCCCGGAAATCGAGAATTTTTCATTAATTATCAAAAAAAGTAAACCGAACGTCGTTAGAGCATTAATATGTATTTATTGAAATTGAACAACAATCAATAAGATAAAAAATTTTTACTAATTGAACTATATAAATAAAATTAACTTTTTATGAACTTATTAAATACAAAAACAAATTTTCAACTAAAAAAAATATTTCAGCTTTCATATAAATTAAAAGGCCGTGGGGTCGCGGCGTACGAATATCGACCCCTCCAACTCAACGATGTCGTAAGAGCCGACTAAGGGAACCTACCAGAGGAAGGGCAGCAGCTTCCTTCTGAGTATTTTTAAACACCAACACTGCGATTACCAAACCGCCTGCCAAGCGTGGTGATTATGGCAAATCCCCCCCTACATGGGAGACCATCCACTCGATGGACCGACGACATCGTAGCGGTCGCAGGGAGTCGATGGATGGAGGCGGCTCAGGACCGCTATTTGTGGCGTCGTACGGGGGAGGCCTATGTCCAGCAGTGGACGTGTATGGTATGATGATGAACTATGTTTATAGTATAAAATTTGACTTGTCTAAGTGCTTATTCTGTAAGCCTAAAGAAATAAAATTATTGATTCTGATTCTTGTTATGCTGCCTCTAATAGAACTTCAAAAGTGTCAGTTTCTGATTGGTTTACGTTTAGTTCAACAACTTTTGTATAATTTTTGGTTAAATTCGCGTTGTTTGCAGGTTGTAAACGATTTAATGCGCCTTGAGCATATCTAATTAAAGTCTTTTTGCTGTTTCCCAAAGAATAATCACTCATTTTTACTTTCAGGGTTGTTGGAAGTTTCTATTTTAATCCGCGCTAAAATTTATGAATGAATTAGTATTAATAACCATGATAGTGTAAAACTTTTAGCGTAAAATACATATATTTTTTACGAGGCCGGCCATTGTTATAGCGAGTGAATGATACCTAACTATAGTTATCATTTTCCTCACTGCACTATCCAGGAACTTAAGACTTATAATGTCAGTAATTTGAAATCTTTGAGTAATTTATGATTCAACGAATATCACCTTCGATGGTTCTCCTAAAGGTACAAGTCCAAGATGGGCTGCAGACTGCAACCGCAGGCGACATTGCTGCTACAGGCTGCGGTCGCAGCGCTGCCTGCGGTCGCGGTTGCTTTTATTTCCAAGCACGGCGGCATGCTGCGGCTGCACAATGCATAGAACGATGCCTCATTCACTCCAATACCTTTGAGTGATTCCAATATCTTTGATCAAATTATTGCGATAGACTGGATGATCGGCAACAAAGTTAATCAATCACTTCATCATCTTCCCAAAAAGTTGTCATTTTTGTGCGTGACACGTGTGAACTCTCTGGGGTTCGCGACACCACTGGTGCTGCAGTCTGCGGTCGATGCGCGCCGCGGCCGCAGGCCGCAGTGTTGCCGAGCTTAGATTCAATTTCATAGGGATGCATAGAAATCAGTAGTGTCGCTTGCAGCCTGCAGCTGCAGTTTGCGGCCTGCGGTCCATCTTGGAATTGCACCTTATACCTGTTTGTGTATTCAATTAACACCTTCATTGCGATGATGTTTATATATTATCTTCACGCCTCCATAAACACAAGTTTAATAAACTCCATTCAATTTATAATCGAATAAATAAACATAATTGCGTCCTTCAGGAGTTGTAGATCATATAAAATTACCTTTATCCATAGGTTACATCTATTGCTGTGTCGATTGTCCAGCATTATTTATTTATTTACTAGCCGTTGCCCGCGCCTTCGCCCGCGTTTTATCGGGATAAAAAACAGCATGTATGTTATTCCAGGTCCAAAACTATACCCATAAGTTGTCGTTTTTGCGTGAAAGAGTAACAAATATTCATCCAAACTCACAAAGTTTGACATAATTTATAATATTAGTACGTGAATAGCTAAAATTATTTGTATCTAGACTATGGTACGTCTACCAGGGAGTCTTGTCTTCTTATGACTGTAACGTCTTTTAAGACATTTGTGGCGCAGCGGCCGGAGGTCCGCCTGCGGCGCAATAGGTTGTGGGTTTGATTTCTGCCTTGGGACAAATGTTTCGATGATAGAAGGTAATAACTTATTACATAAATAATGCTTCGTTAAATTATAAAAATTATGACATACGTAACTTCAATTTTATTCTAATTTTATAATATTTTTTTTTTACCTTTATTTTTGGAGTACTTAATTATGGACAATTACGTTTGAATAAACAAACTTTATTATATTATTTCATTTATAATACAATAAGTACCAAAATTCTTTATTGTACACCAGAAAAACAATATTACATAGGACAAGTACAATGGGCGGCCTTATCGCTTAGAAGCGATCTCTTCTAGTAACGTATCATGCTCGCTGCGAATGGTACATTAAGCCCCGCAACACCAGTCAGTACCCACCTTTACAATACACATAAATGATTATAACTAAAGCATAGCACCTAAGAGAATGACCTCATCAATCATGAGCCATTTCACTGAAACAATCTAACAAGCTGATCTAATATCCCTACCTCTAAGAGAATGTACGTAATAATGTAGGCAATAGTTAGTCATGTCAAGTGAGAGTGTGTATAGGAAGACAAGATGGAAAGATAAATTGTTTAGAACTGGATCTTAGTTCGATTTCATGTGAAAGTAGAGAGGTAGGCTTTGTATATTGGTCCATGAATTGACAACAGCAATCCAACGTCCTACTAATATTATGTCAAAGTTTGTATGGATGGATGTATAGTTGTATGGATATTTGTTACTCTTTCACGCCATTACTACTGAACCGATTAGGCTGAAATTTGGTATGGGTATAGTTTGGGACCTGGAATAACATATAGATAGGTTTATCCCGATAAAACGCGGGCGAAGGCGCGGGCAGCAGCTAGTAGGTACATATGAAAAATATTTTCCAAGTAACAATTCCGTGCAAACACCTTCATAAAGGCGCATTCACACAGCGCATCCGTTTTTACAGGACCGTTTTTTTACGGATCCTGTGCTACTGGAAACAATCGTTTACTGGATCCGGAATACTGTCAGGTGTGTGAACTCGCTCCTACAACTGCATAAGCCATCACGGTAAAATAACGGGGTCATGTAAAACGGATGCTGTGTGTATGAGCCCTAAGATCCAACATAATTTGATTGTTATGAAAAAATTTAAAACCAACTACGAATCCCTTCGTTTTATACTGTTTTTAAGTTTTGCGGGATAAATACTAATTCCTCGGGAATAAATATTTACGGGTTCATCTCGGGACTCTGTACAAAAGCGCAAGAATTTCCAAAATCGGCCCATTATTGACGGAAAAATCGACAAAACCGAACATAGAACTTCTTCCTTTTTTCGAAGTCTGTTAAAATGCCAAATGCCTTATTCTGAGACGATACCATTGTTAGTATGGTTAACCGAATAAATTAGTGTAATTAGGGCCCTGTATTGCTTAGTGGGCTGATGATGATTGCTTAGTAAATAATAGATTGAGGCGTTATTTTGCATATGAAAAATCTAACAAAGTAGGTAGATTTTTCTAGCGTTTCTTCTATGGACGATTCTGCGACGACGATACATTAACATTTGACTAATAATTATTCTCAATCAATCGGTAGTAGATTAAAATTCTAAACTTAAGATGATTTATGTAATTAAGATTAAACCTATGTACCTACCTAAATAACTAACAATCGAATTTGCAGTGTCCAACAGGGTGTATGTAATGTACCTACTAACGTTAGCTATAATTAGATCATACGCTACCAGCCTGTGTAAAGAAAGAAGAAAGAAAGAAAATATATTTATTTGGCCATGCCTACATAACACACATACAACACGACACATTACAGACTGTGGGAAAGAACAAGAAACATACATATTTATACATGAAGAAAATAGATAGGAATAGTGTTACATAGGGGCCAAAAAGGTCCCTGTCTCAGCAATGTGCCGCTACAAGCCTAAGCTAGTAGCGGCGCTGGTTTTCAGACAGGTCCTAGTGTGGCACAAAGTTAGAGAATACATAAACATAGGTACAAGATATATGTATATACAAGACAGGAAACAAGAGAGAAAATAAGGAAAATATACAGAGTACTTAAGTGTAGTAGGTACTTAAATATAAACAAAAACATAAAAAAAAAACTATTTTAAACACAAAAAAATAACCATAGGGAACTTTGACATAATTAGCAATTAATAAACGAAATGTATGTAATCTACTGATTGATTGATAATAATTATTATCGTGTCTTCGTCCGTCGCGTCTCTTTTTCATTGCCCCTGAAACCGCAATGTGAAAGAAGTCAAAATTTTCACAGATTATTACCAACTAGCTGTTTCCCGCGGTTTCTCCCGCGTTAAAGTCGAATTTCACACAATATTCCCGTAAATCTCCCGTGGGAATTTGATGTTTTACCAGGACAAAAAGTAGCCTATTTTACTCTATATTTCCCGTCTGCGGAAAATTCGCCGAGAACAATACGTCGAAAACAATTTCGTCGAGAACAATTCGCCGAAAAAACAATTTTTCAGATGTAGGACAAAACTGGATATTTCCCGCTATACTTCAAAATCTTTATGACTATTTCTCATCAAATTGTGTTTTCGGCGAATTGTTCTCGACGAATAATTCTCGCCGAATTTTCCGCTAATCGTCCTGGGTTGCTGTCTGCACTACACTTGGATTTAATCTCTAAATAAAATTTCCAGCCCAAGTGGGCACCCTCTGCCGTCCCAAGGAGCGCCTCCTAGACTGTGGCTGCCACAAGACCTGCCGAAACCCTGCGCCGGACTGCGGGGGGGTCTGCCGGGCAGGCTGCTTCTGTGAGGATGGAGAAGTCAGGAATGAGGAGGGAAACTGTGTGAAGCTGGAGGACTGCCCTCTGTCAAGTAAGTTACCTATAACAAAAACATGCTATTGAAAATGATGGATTCATCATGGTGTCGGTAGGGGTCGGCCAACCCCTACCGGGACCGGCATCACAATACTACTTATTTTATTATACTTTATTTTATTACACACCAAGAAACTACACAAATACAGGAAAAGAGCGATAACAGATGAAAATGTATTAGGAAATATGCGTTCACGATGATATCAGGACTTCTTATTTTGTCTGATTGTGAGAGATCGAGTTAACTAGTTAACATTGAGATAGAATCTAGTTAGGTACATACTAAAGATTACCAGTGTCGCATCGGGTCAGAAATGAAAAATGTTTCGCTGTCTGAATCAACTAAACGCATTAATTTTTTTGAGCTTAACGAGAAGTCACCGACTGTTCGAACTGAAACACATAAATTCTGACTTTTTGTCCGACTCGGCCCGGGCAAGCGTGCGAGATTTTGCACGATTTTATTTATTTCCGTTCCATGGGCCTGTTGAGTTTACACCAATTGATTGTTGAAACTTACGTTATCTCACTATCTACTCATAACATTCTCTCTTCCAGTTGCTCACCTCAAAGAACTAGACACCACAGAGCCCCGTCACAACGGAGGCATCTGCCCCCCAAACGAAGAATACCGGTACTGCGAACCCTGCAACCGAACTTGCGACAACCCCAACCCAATCTGTCCAGCGCAATGTGGCAGGGGGTGCTTCTGTACGGGAGACCTACTAAGGGACTTTGATGGGAAATGTGTGAAGTGGGGGCAGTGCTCGAATATCCTGAAGCATATACAGAGGATGGAGAAGGAAAGTGAGTATCTATCTTATATCATCAGGAAGACATCATCATCATCTCAGCCCACGACATAGCTGGATATAGTAGATAGGCCTTTCCTATAGGGTCAACTGTGGTAGGTAAATGCGTCTACGGAGCTAATGCGTCTTTTTGAACTCATTCAAAAACTGTTCAAGTACATTAAGGTAGTTTGAACAGTTTTCGAATAAGTTCAAATTAGCTCGTATGCAGCCTAGTTGACTCTACTGTATAGATTGAGTGCCATAGCACCCTGTCTTCAGTTTGCCGCATCCAGTATCTGTTTTTTACAGTTCTTCCCGACTGGCCACAGGGCGTTCCACACATAAGTTTAACGAGTCACAGTCTCCACTCTAGAACACGTTTACTCGAATATTATACTTACTATGGTGGTAGGCGTACCAACCAACACAGGTATTAGATATCAGCAATCAAACACTGTGGATGTCGTAAGAGCCGACTAAGGGAACCTACCAGAGGAAGGGCAGCAGCTTCCTTCTGAGTATTTTTCAACAGCAACACTGCGATAACCAATCCGCCTGCCAAGCTTGGTGATTTTGACAAAACCCACCTACATGGGAGACCATCCACTCGATGGACCGACGACATCGTGCCGGTCGCAGGGAGTCGATGGATGGAGGCGATGTTTCACTAATATGAATTTTTTCATTGATTGATAGACGAGTCTTCTCATACGCGCTCTTATTTAGGTATTGGCTCGTAAACACCTTCCACCACCTATTCTTAAAATCTTCCATTGACATAACTGGGAAACCTGAAGGTTACCTTGTATCTGAAATCTTACTCTATGCATAATTTATTTCCTCTTATTATTGCTCAGGTGAATTACGTAAGTTTCTTAGTAGCCATTGACTTACAATATCGTGTGAATCAGCGTGACGTCTAGTATTTCCATAATATAAACTATAAGTTCTCACTCGTAATATGATGGCCGTGGGAGTCAATATAAACATAGGGTCCTCTTTACATACCTATTCCTAACCTAGAACTCTAGTTCTCGCATACGAAATCTAGTCGCCTCCTAATGGTAGAATAGAAGTGAGAGTGGGAATAAAGTGAAAAAAATACTGCCAATTTTTGCATCTACTAGGTAGGTACATCATCATCATCAGCCTATTAGTCCACAGATTGACATAGGTCTCCACTAATGAGTCCACTGTATAGGTATATTATTTTGTTTTTCTCAGCAGGTTGTATTTTTGTCAAGCACCACTCCTACCACTCGCAAAGATATCACAGGAGGTGACAAGCTCCTCGGGAAGACTATAGCTACTTCATTCTCTGTATTACAGAATCACTCGAAAATAGTATGAACAAAATACTAATGGACTCTTTGAAAGGAGGGGTTTGGACCATAACCCACAGGGCTGGTCCAGTGCTGATTAAAGGGGGGGAACCAGATTGTCGTCGGTTGGTTGCGAAGATTTATTATGATTTAAAAGAAGCGTCGACGAGGGTGCCTCCTGGTAGCGAGGTTGGTGGATGGAGATCAGGACCGTGGACGACCGAAAAAAAACAAAAGTTCAAAAGTTCAGATCAATTACCTACTCCTTCACATTAACTCGCACCAAGACACTACCTATAGAATACACTAGCCGAACCATAAAACTGTGATTTATGCTTGTAGCCGTTTGGCAACAATTATCGCTAACAACGAATACTACTAGAAGTAAAAACGTCGATTGCGTACACAATCTTTCCTTGCACATCAATAACTTAGCTATAATATTTTCTTACTTATAAAATTTCCTTTATTCTCTCTCGCCAAAACTAAACTATTGTCACACTATTGTATATGTATAAACACTATTGTCTTTCAACGGGTAGTTTTCCTACGTCTAGTAGAATTTTAATAACTACTGTATCAATAAATAAATAAAATAAATAATGTTGGACAGTGCACACAACATCATCTAGCCCCCAAGCTAATCAGAGCTTGTGTTATGGGTACTAGATGACTGATATGACCATCCAGGGGCGGCGTAGCGTGAGCTGGTACCCGGGCGGATTTGTAACCCGAAGCAACGGAAAAAAACCTTCTGAACCTGCTTTGTGCGCTATGCTGACAATACCAACCCTCAACTGCTAACAATAATAAGTACCTACCTACCTAAGACATGGGCAATCGGAGATACTTAGCCGTAACATTTTTCTGATTGTTTTCGGCAAATAACAAAAATGTAATCATTACAAAAAAGGATATACCAGTGGCGAGCGAAATTTGTATGATCTGGCTGTACGTTTGAGTTTCCGTTGTCACCCATTCGGGTTTGGATTCGGAGTGCTAGGGCACCCCGAGAGGTGCCAAGATGGCACCCCTCGGAGCTTGGTACCGGGGGCGGACCCCCCCCCCTTACGCTGCTAGTTTTTACTGTCTAACGTTATAAGTGCTATTAAGTGTATTATTATACAAAAATATACATGATTATTATCTTTTTTTTATGTTGGTAGCTATTGTTGAATTTTATAAAATTATGTTGCTTTATATCATATGCAAATATTGCAATCTTCATAAGTTATAAGCTAAGTATCGCTTAAAAAATGTCTACAAGTATTAGGATATAATATATCTACTAGTTCTTGTAATATTAAATCTTATCATGCTAATAAAGAAATAAAAGAAGGCTGTATTTTGTATGCTTGGTGGCTCAGCGACCTTAGATTAATCTCTGACAAAAGAGATCTAAGTTGGTGCTGAGTTATCTCTAGATAGCTATACTCCGACTCAAAACCCCGGATATTTTTTGTATACAAGGGGGTATAAAACCCAAGGAATATTGGTGAAAAATATTTAATGACATTGGTGTCATCGAGGCAAAGCACTGAAGCTTGAAACAATTACTGGTTTTGACAGCTTTCATTCATATTTAATTGATCTCTCGTTCGTTTTCGAATTCAAATTAAACATTTTTTTTCAACACATGTAAGATTACGCGTTGTTGTAGTTTGTGTTTTCTTTTTAGTGATAACTTTGATGTCACCTTGTTGTTTTCTGTTATTGTTATCAGTTTTGGTTAAGTTTTAATTCATGTCTTTGTTGACGTAAAATATCTTGGATTCTAAATCGGAGTATAGTAGTGTCTAGTTAGCGAAGATCGGACAGCAAAATAGAATCACGTTAATTAGTGTATTTTCTTTTTACAGCAGCACCAATCCCTGACCGCTTCTCCTGCGGCCATAACAAAGTCTACAAGTCGTGTGAGAAGTGCACCAAAACATGTGGAAACAGTGAACCAGTCTGTGACGAAAATAAATGTCGAAGTGGTTGTGTTTGCAAGGACCACCTATTTAAGACCAGTGATGGAAAGTGTGTTACTGAAGCGGAATGCGAATTCAAAGCTAATCAAGATAAATACTTAGAGATAATGGAACTAAGGCGTTATAAAAACTGAAATTATGTGAATAATTTGTGCGATTGAAGCCTTTAAAGGAGATTATATAATATTATAAATTATTTTAAATAAACTTTAACAGCAAAAGTTAGATGTTACCGAAGGAGCAAGCAATATTGTAAGTTGCCTTTAAGTTCCATTAAAAATTGACGAAAATGAAGTTTAATTCTGTAACTTATTGAAAATAGTAAGATATTAGATATATTATAAGTAATAGTAAAATTATAATATATACATAGTAAAATAATAAATATATTATGAGTAAAATGAATATAAAGTGTTCCTTTGTGTGCTGATACAGAAAAGTATATACATATTTGGTTGTGATTAATTTAATGAGTAATTATCATTAATTTTACTATAAAAAACTTTCGTAGTTTGATAAATTCATTATGAATGTAAGCGGGCTAAGTACGAACCTAGTTTGTGTTGGCACCGCACTCACCCTGAAGAAGTCCCTCGTTAAGGGATGAAACGTTGGTGTTCATCCAACACAAACTAGGTTCGTAGTTAACCCGCTTACATTCATAATGAATTATCATTAAGTTTGTAAACGTAAACACGCTAAAGTTTTCTTTAGTAAAGAATGTAGAAATTTCAGCAATTGGTTATTTAACTGAAGGTTTAATAAAATGGATAAAGCTTTTGATTGAGCTGATTTTTATTCCCTCAGAACTAAGAGGAGTGCCTCAGGGCTCGACTCTTGGTTCTGTACTCTATATCCATCCATGCTATTAATATGAATAAGCAACATATACAGGATGGTTTTTTAAGAAGGGCGGTGATGTCCAACCCTGAAACCACGAGAGTTAGAGAAAAGTTGTGAAACGAGTCATGCCCTCGATTTTTCAGGAAACAATAACTGCATATTTAGTTTTTTAAATCTTTTACTTTTGACGGAAATCGACACGAATGATTTAGAACCCTGTATTATTGAACTTAATGAACTCTGTATATGTGGTTTTAAATCAAAAAATTGCTAGGACTCCATAACCGAAGTAATAAAGTAGAATACAAGAAAAGGGTTATATTCTATCTCTTTGATCTTACAATCTACATGCATATGTGTTAACATTTCATGACCATACCCCCATGTTGTTAGTAGATTATGGATTCCTATTAAGATTCTGACAGTTAATCCTTATCACATTCATCATTCTTAAGCGGTTAAGGCCATGACTTTGTTTTTTTGTTATCGTTTTTATGAATATGTTTGACAGTTTTCCTTATGGATTCATTATTCGATATTTACATTAATCAAGGTTGGTTATCATGTCGTAGGATATTTGTCAATTACTTACCGTATATACCTTTTTATGGAGTTTTCTGATGAAGGTATTTATTTATTTATTTACTAGCGTTCCGCCCCGGCTTCGCATGGGTGCCATGCTGATACTTAATTATACATAGAAACCTTCCTCTTGAATCACTCTATTAAAACTGCATCTAAATCCGTTGCGTAGTTTTAAAGATCTAACCATAGATAGGGACAGACAGACAGCGAAGCAAATTTGTTTTATACATACTATGTAGTGATATTAGGGTATCTTTCAGCACAAGATATTATAGCGTGCATTAAGTTCTGAAAAGCCCATATGCCGGATCGACTTGAAATTTGGTACACGTACGTTGTTTTTTATTAATCTACTTTTCTTTAAATAGTTTTGTTAGATCTGTAGTTGTGGAAATAATTTAGAAAAACCGCTCAATAAATGACCCTTTTCAGGTTAAATAGTAGTTCTAATTTGTTTGTATTATTTTTTCCAATTTTCTATATGAATAAAGAAAAAAATCGCACCTTATTCGTTTTCATATTTATTGTAATCAGGAGGTCAAAAAACGTACGTGTACCAAATTTCAAGTCGATCCGGCATATGGGCTTTTCGGAACTGCACCCAAACCAATAATAACAGATTAATAATTGCGTTTACCATACCCATAACGAAGTGCCTCAGCATAAATTGAAACAAACAACATACAATTCTATTATTTATTTTAAGTACAAACAAAGCTTTACATAATTATACCATAACAATATAATATTATACATGTTTAGTAGGTACATACAATGTAGCTGATACATCTATGGATGTTATTGTAACTACAGTGCCACAAAATTATCTGACCAGATGGCTCAATAGTGTTTTGGATTTGGACACATTTGGATTCAATCTAAAGTACTCACTGCTTATAAAAAAGATATGTTAGGAAAATATATGACTCAATTTCAAGCAAGGACTAAAAACTAAACAAATCGATCATGCCTTGACAAATTCATTTAATTTTATTGTTTTTAATATAATAGCTATCTTTAATATTAATGACTACCGCAATATTTTTCCTTTACCCTTAGTTTTCTTACTTCTCAATACAAAATAGTTCGAGTACCTATATTCTCCCCCCTGTTAAACTCACTTTGGCACTAACAACGCCATCTACCACCAAGTCAGAGAATTTCGTTGCAAAAGTTTTCAATTGGTGACGTCGAGCGTCGCGAGCGCAGCTCGGTCTATGCTCGCGTATTCCTTGCCCGAGCGAGGTCGGGTCACGTGCCTATCAGCTGACACGTCACAGGAACTGAAGGATGACACTGATAATGATTCCATGTAGTCTGAAGTGTCGGAGGCGCCACTAGATGTCACTTGGCTGTGGCGTGCTGTTGAGTCGGTTTCGGCTGCAGGAGAAAAGATATTCATTAGAACTAAATGGTGTAATTTACTTCTAGTAAATAAAGCACTTGCAAACCTTGAGTGGAGATAAAACGATAGGATTTGTTTATTCTCCAACAGTTGAGGAATATTATTATTATTCAAGACGGATATTTATCACTCTAAATTATAAATGCGAATATAGACGAATGTTTGTTACTTTTTCACGTCAAAACGGGAACGGATGGGGCTGAATGCAAATAATAGCTAGACCTGGAATAAAACATAGGCTACTCTATATTCCATAAATCAGTTCCCAATAAAGATGCGCGACTATGAATGATTTCATTCGAATTATTCGACTTGACAAATCATTCGAACGATTCGAATGACTAGAGCAAATTAGTAACTAATTTGGTTAGTAATCGCGAGTGATTCGTTCGACTGCCTGAGTCGGTATCGATTCAATCCCCGCAGGAGCGACAAATAATTCATTCATCACTCAAAACCATCGGTCGACTAACAAAGTCGTATCGGAGCCATGAATGATCCATTCGTAGAGACATTAGTAATTACTTATTAGTAGTTTCATTCGACTTTGAAGATTAGTATATTACTAATATTCAAATCGAATAAGGAAATTAGTAGTTGTTCATCATTCGACTAGGCAGATAATTCGCAGTCGCGCATCTTTAGTTCCCAATAACCTTATAATGTATCCATAGAATAGAAAACACACCCACAGCGACGATCAGAAACTTTTGACATCATGATACTGACTGTCAATGCACGCTTTAAACAAAAAACTCGATTAGACACTGAATGGACTCAGTGGTCAGAAAATAATAATTTTCTAGTCTAATTTAGTGAACAATAGAACTAGTAGAATATTATATTATCTGTGACAACTTACCATTTGGCTTTGTTCGTCTGGTAAGAGTGTCGGCATCACAGGAGTTGGACTTGGTAAGCGTCGCTACCTCTTCAAACTGAAAGGACAAGTTCTTCAGAGGATCCGACGAATTAGACTTCGGAACATGCACCGGGGTCATCGACCTCCTCATTTGCTTGCTTTTCAAATGTTTCTTCATAGACTTTGCATTTGTTATCGGCATCTCAAAATCAAAGTCTCCCTTGTGGTGCTTTAATGATCCCGTCGAAACTCCAGAATCATTTGAACTCGAGGAATCTCTGTTCTTCTCTGATTTGCTCGGCACGCTTGATGAACGTCTAATCTTGACTACATCTCTGAACTTGGTCATCAGCGTACTCTCTTTGACTTCAGGTTTAAAGACTTTGTCTTTAGGTTCAACTATCTCTAAGCTTTGTAGCGGAACGTTGATTCTCTCAGTTTTGTTTGCTTTCCTAAGTACACTTGGTGTGAAGCAAATTTGACTATTGATACCGTATTCATCATCGTGTCTCTTTGTAAAGTCTGCTGAGCTGGACCTTCTAGTGCTTAGCGTGTTATCCGACTCTGAATGCTGTGTAGGGTCTGAGACGTGACTGATTCTGCTGATATTGTCCGAATTCTTATTGCTGCTGGAAACACTGATCTCGAATTCTGTCTGCATAAAGTTCAGATCATCTGTTTGATGCACGGTGTTGGTTGTAGCGGTCGATATGTCATCATCGTGTTCCGGTATATCTTCCAGACCTTCTAATTCTTCTTGACTGAACCCTGCGCTCCTTAGGATCTGCAGGGAACTTTCGAACTTCTCTAGAGTAGTTGCAAGGTCTACATTTGCGTAGTTACCGTAGTCTATCTCTGATTTTCCGGTTATTGGGGTAACGTTGACGTAGTTGGCGTGTGGTTCTTCATTGGTTTCGGCTGTGTCTTGTGGTTTGGCTTCGGTGCAGGCGCACGGCTGGCCATTGAGTAGACATTTCAGTTTCTTTGGTGTGTCGTAAAGGCTGGCCGCTTCCACGTGACCGTCTTTAGGGTGTTCCTGAAAATAGAGAATTAAGAGTTTAACGTCGTTATCAGATCAGAAATCAATAAATAATACTGAACAATTAACACAGCATCATCTAATTCCAAGCTAAGCAAAGCTTGGGTTATGGATACTAGATTACTAATATAATAATACACTACATATGTAGATATATATTTTTACAATACATAGAAAACACACATAACACCCGGAAAAAATATAAGCAGATCGTACAAACATGACAAATGTCCGAACCCCGAAACCCCATAAAATTTGTATCCCCTGAGGATTAGTATTTATCACGCAAAACTTAAACGGTTTATCGTTTTTTAAAACACGCCATATTATTATACTAATCTTTTTTTTTTTAATAATTGTTAATCATACTCTACGCAATTATTTAAATATTACCTGTATTAAAGGCATAGGTGTCTTTGGCACATCATAGTTTTCATACGGTCCGTTGAACACTTTTTTCCTGCAACAGCAAGGCTTTTGCTGCCAACATTGGCAGCCGATCTTCGCTGGCACCGTGGGTGTACAGCAACCGACCGGACTGCCTCGATCAAAGGACTTCTCCAGGCAGTTGCGAGGGACACTGTACTCTGAGGCACTGCCAGAAGAGCGAGAATACATTGACGCCCTGTCGGAGTCTGAACGCTTTTCCATGATATTGTCCATTGTCCATACGGGCGACATTATGGAGCCTGGCGTGCCCACTGTTGAGGACCTGGAAGTAAAGGTGGTTGGTTAGCGAGCGTTTTGAGGTCTTCCTGTTATGTTTGGATTGGTGCTTGACCGGGTGCAATTTTGGCTGACTAATAAGTACTATTTTATTTGACATCTTATCTTACCTCTATCTTCAAATATCGGCGATAATTTGTTTGAAGTTGTTGCGTTAGTAACATAAACATCAAATTTTTTAATCTCTGTTCTTTCATTCTACTACTTAACTACATTTTAATAACTGACTTAGAGAGATTAGTTGCAATGGTAACTGAGAGATCCAAAGTCAAGGATGAATATATCAAAACATTGTAAAGTATAACTGTAACTTTTGTGTAACTATTCGATTTAACACACAATCGATTCGGGATTTCAGGTCTATCTCGATCTGCAAATCATCGTCCCCATTCATACTCAGGGATCGCTAATCCAGGATCTTTATGTTTGCATTGATAATGCTCGGATAATGAATGAGATCCGGAGGCACTCTTGCGCATCGGCGCGTGAATGAGTCTTGGGTGTTATTAGCGGGTTCGATGACCATTCTCAAGGTGCTGATGAGGAAAATAGCTCATGAAGCTAAAGCAGTTTTATTCGGAACCATAGCAGATACCAATAATGGCTGACCTGGTACCCTTTCTGTATTAAATTAATTAAATAAAAATATTTTATTTCAATTAACAGGATCCATATTTTGTTAGTAAAACCACTGTATACTTAAAAAAATTAAGGTTAGTAACACACACTTATTGTAAAGGAAAACATCATTTTACACCTATTACCCTACGCACAAAACATATCCATATAGGAGAGGAGATTCTATCAGCAATAGTTCTCAGGATGCTGTTCGAGCTATCCCAGACTCTGCACATCAGGGAGGCGGTCTTTTTTTGTATTGACAGTATCCTTATCAAATATAAGGATACTGTCAATACAAAAAAGACCGCCTCCAAGTAAACAAAACCAACAGCATTCACATCATTCCATCCATGATCCTGCTATCTGCTCTTCCAGGAGTGGCTCAAGGTGACGTCAGTGTCCAGTTGCCACTTTATTTCAACAAAATGTAGAAGTTGGGAAACAAATGTGATAACATGATATGGGTCAATTGAAAAATCAATAAAAAAATTACAATCGTCAATGTTGTATGTTGTAGATCAGTCAAAAAAGCGTGTGTTAAACACGATTCAATGTGATAAAAAATAACAAAACCATATAGTTTTATCAGATTCATACAGGAGCTCGGGGAGTTACGATTTTACGCTACTGGTATCACCAGGAAACAGATTCGTCTTCTCATTCGCCGATGGCGTCGATGACGTAGCCTTCAGCCACCCACGTGACTATCGTGTCTCGGAAGACCATGATTCCATTCACGAGAATTTTATATTATATTTTAGTTTATTATCTTTTATTGGCATCCAGAGCGAGTGAACGTTCGCCATGACTCGACCAACATCAGCGAACATGTTTAGGTACCATAACTTTGACAATAACAATATCTTGTCTTTCTATTGAATTGAGGTGTATCACACAATGCAAATAAAATATTTCCTGCGGAATAGTTTCCTTACCTCGCCAAGTGGCTGATCTTCCCAATACAGCTCGAGCAACGTGGTAAGGAGGTCGGTCGCCGGATCCTCTCCTCTTCGCTGTCCATGCTAGAGTTGAGGTCTGACAGACAGTGCATGGTCTGGCTGGCGGGCGCCCAGCAAGGGGACCCTGAGCGGAGGGAGGGGAAACCGTCGTCGATGGAACTGGTGTCCGAGAACCGCTTGTCCATTACTGGAAAGTGAAGGTTTTGGTTAAGTTAATTGTTTTTGCAGCGTGGTTTTGGGATTGGATAATCAAATTTTTTAAGGGTTAAGTACTCACTGTACCAAATTCGTTCTATTTTATTAAAGCGGAACGGAACGCATTGGGAAGCCCAGTGAAATAAATTAATTCTGATGATTTATTAAATTTTGAGTGTGTGAGGTTGACTGTTGTACCAAAAATATTTACGAACCCTTTGTTTTCTTGACATGTAATTTTCTAAAAATTTTATAATATCCCAAATAATTTTCGACTTCGACGGGACTCGAAAGAAAATATGTCGCCATGGCCGAAAATTACTGGATGATTATCTTGTTCAGTCCGTTCTATAACAGTTCATCATCATAAGCTTTAAACTACTCCACTGTTGGATATAGGTCTTCCCTTACGAGCACCATAGGATCCTGAGATACCTATATGACGTTTAAACAAGTCAGAACTTACCAGAACCACTCCGACTAGCAATGCTGAGCCTGGACTGCGCATCATGGCTGTGCATATTTAGGATCTCCGTCAATTCCCTTCCCCCCTCAGCCGCGAAGACAAACAGCCCCTCCCCCCTGCCACAGCGCGACCCTCCTTCTACGCAGAACCGCTTGTCTACCAACCCGAATCGTCTGGAAAGAAGAAAGATCAACATTAATATTTCTGTAATATTTGAGAGCAATTTGAGCTGTCAGATATACACCTGGCTAATTGTTAGTTAACGCAATTACTGCCTTGGCAGTTTGACCCGCAACGTCGCGCCGCCCCGCACCGATCACCAGATTTACATGTGCGTATGAAAGTTTTAATACTTTCAGACAGTGTTAAATGCAAGTGGACGACGCAGATGTGATTTCGATGGACAGAAGCGGATTTTCGGGAGTCGAACCCTGTCAATAAACTCTACTCGCGCCCGCAATCGCAACGTCGAAAATTCAGCTTGTGTGTGTACAACCTAGGTAGGTAATTTCATCAAGCTATGTTAATTTTCTTGCTGCTTGCGTTCCTATTTCAGCGAAAACTTCAAAAGTTTGTATGAAAAACAAAAGCTCGAAACACTAACTTTTGTTTCCTCATTCATTAGACCAAACAGAGCCGACAGTAGAACAATACTAGTTCCTTACTACCCGCAAGTTGTAAAGAACTCAACATGCATGTTAAATGTTCATTAACATAATTTATAACTTGCTACACAGTAGGGCGTATCATTCATTAGTACAGTAAAACTCATTCAAATAACATTCAAAAGACATTTGTTTACAAATCCCTCTGAAGATTGGACCACCCGCATGTTGTCAATTAACATTAATTAATATTAAATTCAGTTAATTTACGATGACAAACGAATATGGCGGATGATTGATGTATGTTTTACGAGAGGATGTAATGAATCAGAAATTATGTTTGATTTCTGGGAATGGAAAGGGATATCTTTTGTTTAGAAAACGGAAGGGTTTAGTTCTAAAGATATTGATTCGCTCATTCATAATGATTATACCTTGCCTCCGTCCCTGGTTACGTGATAAAAACAACTATGCTTCATGTAAGTAGGTACTGAGACTACTTACTTATAATAAGGTATGGTCATTCTCGATGGGTATGGTCTTCCGAGACACGGTAGTCACGTGGGTGTCACTTGCTCACGTCATCATCGCCAATGGCGAATGAGAAGACGAATCCGTTTCCGGTGTTACCAGTAGCGCAAAATCAGTAGCGTAAAAGTTACCGACATAGCTCTCAGAATTAGCAGGCTGAAGTGGCGATGGGCAGGCCATATAGCTCGTAGAACCGATAACCGTTGGGGAGTAAAGGTTCTCGAGTGGCGACCGCGATGCAATGCGAAACGGAGTGTGGGAAGACTTCCCACTCCATCGCCATCGTAGCGGTCGCAGGGAGTCGTTGGATGAAGGCGGGTCAGGACCGTTTCGTGGCGTCGTTTGGGGAGGCCTATGTTCAGCAGTGGACGTGTACGGGCTGATGATGAAGTTTGTTAGTAACAGAACGTATTCATCATCTTCTATGGTCTTCACCTCCACAGAGGATGGTTTAGTTAGGTATGTAGTGTTCCTTTGACTACACATAGGCCTCGATCTTTAGGGGATCTACAAATGCTCGTATTTATTACCTATTATATTCAGCTCACTACACCGCTAGACAGCTAAGGTCTCACTGACCGCGCGACGGGAATTTCATTTGAACAGTGCAACTGCATTCTGGCAATTTCTGCCGAGTATCGGTAGAATTTCACAGAGGAACGTAGATACTACCTTGTGGCCGTCTTTGGGTGGCTTGCGAAAACTGGAAGAGACTTAACGTTTCTATGATACTACAGAAATCGAAATTATGTCGATTTCTGTAGTATGATACTTTACGAGTATTACTTATCTACGACTAACGCGAAGAAGTCTGTAACCAATTTCCATGAGAGTTGAGAAGGCAAAGGGTCCATGTTCGGTAACCAGCGGGACCGGATGATTGACAGCGTTGTTGGCAAATTTTCTAGATTTTGTTAGATTTATTTATGCTCCGAGGGAGAATATTCAAACGCCTCTCAGATATAAGCAAGTCTCAAGCCGCGTTTTTTGACAGTTTCAAAGAATATCTGTCACCACCTTAAACCACTTAAAGCTTTTTTTTACGGATTTTCTCTGAAAACTTTCATAAAAAAAAAATCAGTTGTCGTTTTGGTGACATTACTGTCTTCAGCTTTCCGCATCCAGCATTTGCCTGTAGGCTTTCTTTTAGAGGGTGTCCTACACTTTGACGTTCTAAAACTTTTTTTGCATATAGAACTCAATAAAGTCCCTACCTCTTCTAGAGTTCCACCATCGTTGTACCAAAGTCGTATCCACCACAGCGTTGTTGGCTGCAGACGTCTTTGAGTTATTCTGCTTCTTTGTGCGCCGGAATTGAACGTACCTACCGCTCAATTCCACTTACAAATTGGACACATCCGGTGTTTTCATGTTCCAAATTCAATTTAGTATTATGAGAAATTACGTATTATGATATAGGTAATTTTATGTTTGGCGAATCGACTTGAATAAACACTAAGGTTATTATTTTTTCTTCCTTTTTTGTGTATTGAATAAAAATTTATTGTTTATTTTTTACTGCCCTGCTGTTTTATTTTTATGACACTTTTACGCGCTCCACCTTCATAATGCTTTACCAAGAGATAGCAATAACACTAGCTTTTATTGCAGCAAATTAAGACGAAGACACCAAACAGCAATAAAACCCACCACCTTTCCGGCATAAAACTAATCGCAAACAAAGCGTTTCCTTGTTCAAAAAGTTTTTATTTCAAAATAAACACAGCACATCCTGGCATAATAGACACGTGCCCTCCTCATTAAAAAAGAAAAGAGCTGTCAAATCGGAGCGCGCGAGAACAAAATATTCGACACGAAATTCAAAAAATACACACGTCCGAATTCAGAAGTCGAGGAACTCGAATATTTGAGTAAAATAAAGGCTGTTTCGAACTCTGCCGATTTGCTTTTGAATTGAAATTCGAATACAGGTCACGTAGGCGTTTTACAGAAGCGCATCGCATCGTATGAATGTAGAAGTAGGTATAATACTGCAGTTCAGTATGATTTGATAGTAATTCACTGTCGGTCAAATGCTTTTTAGAATTTTTGTTTTTGGAACAGATCCATTCTACGTTTAAAATTCCAAAAAGTTGTGCGTTATTTATTATGATGACCAATGATGAAATAATTTAGCCAATAAAGATACAGAAGTTCGGGCGACATTTTACATATTTGTTGACCACAGCAACACCATTTTCATGGAAACATAATTAAGTAAAACCTACCTCCAAGTTTTATCAGAATTATACCAAGGCGCAAGCGGTTACGTTCACCGCATAGTAATGTTGGAGCCCAGGGTTGGAGCCGTTGTAAATAAAAGCAACAATACTGTTATCCGATCGAAGGATTCAGGATAACGAGGGTTATTAGAAGAAAGAGATTATCTTGGCGTCCCCTCTATAAAGGCATTGCGTATACCGGCCGCCATTAAAACGAGGGCACAATCGATTTGAGGGTAGATTGAGAGTGAAGCAAAGACGGCATGTCATGTTTGGCTTGCGTAAGTGATTTGATTCGGATGAGATTATCAAAGAAGTCAACATAAATTTTCCCCTTCTCTATTCAGCTAGTCTAAACGGGGATTTAACTTTTTTATCCAGAAATCGTCTTTTACAGGAAGTCCGGAACGTTGGAAACAAAGGTAAATTCAACAAACCCTATATTCAACTATAACCTTCTACAAAATACTACAGAGATAAACTTTCTTCAAGGTTCCTAAAACAATTATGTATCTACTGTAGAAATAGATCAAAGTTCTATACACAGTAAACGCAGGTTCTACAGTATAAATTAACACGCAGTTAATGTTCCAGCATTCGCTAACTTAGACTAAAATAGAGAGCAAGTTTTTGATTCCACTTTATAACATATTTCTTTTTTGATACCTTTGCAATTCAATAAATTGCTATAACTTCTGAATATTTCTTCTATTTATTATCTATCTATGCAATAGTAGACCGAATCAACAAATGGGCAGACGTTCGAATTTCAAATGGCAGGTACAGTCATAACGAGCAGATTAACACGATATTGTTGGGTTCGACATTCTCAATTTCCGCCTGAAATACAGATGGAAGCATTCTGTGAATGTCTGTACGTTTCGTATGAATTATTTATTTTTATGTTAACACGTAGACATTTTCTGCTAAAACGTAACATTTACTTTTTGGATGTGACCATTTTCTGGCAATTATCATACACTATTCATTGAAAAAAAAAGCTGACAAATTTACACAGCATCATCTAGCTAAACCCAAGGTAAACAGAGCCCTAGTATTAAAGTTACTAACTAGGGGTATAAAAAAAGTTTACGACCTATTCTCTGAGCTACCGCATATACACAAAAAAATCATTAAAATTGGTCAAGCCGTTTCAGAGAACTGTAGTTACAAACACTGTGACACGAGATAAATAAATGAATAAATATATATAAAGATGTACTTATTTCTAACATCAAATATAAACTCGGTAAATCACAGTTGACTAAACACGCATTAGCGGATTAAGTGGCACTTAGTTAAGTGACAGAACTTACCCTTGCCCGCGTTTAGACAGTTATTGTTATTGCGGATTAAGAACTTACTTTGGCGTACAATAGTTTGGCACACTGTATACACGGTATGCTATAATATGTACCTACTTCTGTGGACGTAGGTGTTTTTCGTTTTTATAGAAAAATCTATGTAAAAATATGTACGTGTGTGTATCTAAGTATTTCTTGACGACCGATGAGGCGCGGCGGGCGAATGTCCGCCTGTGACGCAGGAGGTTGCTGGTTCGATTCCCGCCTTGGGATAAATGAGCAGCTGAAGCAGTGTATTCCGCTTCGTAAACTATTTAATGAATGTATGTACAAGGAATACTACAATATGAATCGTTCCTTAAGATAACAAATCAATATCCTAATACACAATAATCCATACCCAATCTCCCATGATTAATCCTACAACCGCAATATCTTAAATTAATCACGTATAATAATTAATTACAGACGGTAAGGGTGGTCGCACACTGGTTGCCATGGTAACCGCTTCTATGAGTCTTGTTACAGGCTGTTTGCACAAAGGTATATGTCGGGTGGGGTGTGCTTTTTTAAGTCATGAGCGGAAGCGATTTAAGATTATATTTTGATTGCCTACTTTTCGATATGCGAGGTGATTTTTTTTCCGCTTTAAATATAATGTAATTCTGTTCTGCCGCAATTAAAATAGTTATTTTAACAGTGACGTTCTCCATAGATATTGCGTGCTCAGTAGGGTCTATGAATGAACTCCTCTGAAACATTATCTTTATACCTATTACAGAATGCAATTTTTTTTTGACATTAACTATTGAAATATTGTTCATTTAATTATTCGTTCTATTATTGCCTGTTTGGATATGAGAAAACCCTCGCATTTTTTTTACAAGCATCTATAACAAATTAAACCCATTGTTTAGGCTAGTAGCCACTTAAACATTTGCGAGCGACGAATAACTAGATGTCAATAGTAAAAGTGGCCCACGTCTAGAACTAGAACGCACTGAGGAGAACGTACGGTCTAGAGGTATAAAGCTTTGTATTGAAAAAAATAATTCAGACTATTCCGTGAATTCAAGGTGATTTATTCTCATGATTAAACTCCTCATCAGTACAGAAAATCGCGATAGGACTCGAACACCCATAATACGGATCACGGCGTAAAACTATAGCCGAATGAAAACACGCAAGACACATGCCTCCCCCCATTTTATTATTTATTTATTTAAAGATCATCACAACGACTTGTCCCGTGCGGCCCACATCTAGCTGTAGAAATGATTATGCTTATAAAAATTTGTTAAAATTGACTTTACGATCAAGATCGTGCTAGGGCAATGACAGATGACCTTTCCGCGGTTCAACGAAGTACCCAGGCCCATTAGCCGTATGGCCACCGGAGCCGCAGGGGTTGTATAGTGGGTTGTCAAAGTCATAGTGTACCCCTCATGCAGCTCAGTTTCTAAGGTTTTTTGACTTTAGAGAAACTTTGGGATATTATTTAATTTCTTAGTACTGTATCTGTGTGCAGATTTTTCCCATCGTCACAAGAAAAGGCATTACGATAAGAACGTACCGCGTTCTCTGATGACTTGCACCACTACACAAAGCCTGTCGCTATAATAATCCTCAAGGAGTTGTCTCAGGCACGATGTATTGTACACAGCTTAATGAAATTATCGCATCGCCTCGCCTGCGGTGGAGACTGACCCTAATTATATACAAACAGTTCACTTTGGGGTGATGCAGTTTAGGGTAAATTTTGAAAATGCACGAAATTTGGCGTAGTTCTTTTTTTGTTTTGGTTCGAGTGGATTGTGGGACCTCCTAGCTAGATTTTTTAGGGAGTAAATTTTTAAATAAGTACTTTAAAATGGCCTCTCTCGGTTGAATGTATGGTTTTTCTAGTGATAAATTAATTTTTATATTTTTGAAGATATTTTCTTGTACAGGTTTAGTTCTGGTCGCTGAGCTGTCAGCATTTTTTACTTACTTATTTTTACTCACTTATTTCATAAGTCCTTAAAACAAACTTTTAATCGTGAATTGTTCTTTGTTTGACCACGGTCACCTGATGGTAATTGTACATCGTCACTTACCATCAGGTACCACCGTCGCCGATGGTGTACATCCTCATTTACCATCAGGTACCACCGTCGCCAGTGGTGTACCTGCCTACATATCACGAAAATGTTACCTACGATTTTATTTAAGTTCTAATAATTTCATATAAATACGTATTATAAATTCTAAACTTTTGATGTTCAGATTTTTGGAAGTTTGGTTGTTTGTCAGCTCATCACGTCAAAAAAACTACTAAACAGATCAAGCTGAAATTTTGCATGAATCTTTTTACCATGGAAAGACCCGAGCAGAAGCAAGTAATAAAATAAACGAAGTTATC
This sequence comes from Eupithecia insigniata, assembly GCA_947859395.1. Classification (NCBI taxonomy): domain Eukaryota; kingdom Metazoa; phylum Arthropoda; class Insecta; order Lepidoptera; family Geometridae; genus Eupithecia; species Eupithecia insigniata. The sequence continues at coordinate 1,913,995 of OX402011.1, read as the reverse complement.
GTATGAAAAACCTTCAATTTAACCTTTTTTTTATTAGGAAGGTTCCTGAAACGCCTGCCTAAGGGTCAATTACTTATTTCAAGTTAATGAAGGGGCTACTTCGAAGAACCTCATTAGATTTTCAGAGAGAATTAAATTACTTTACTTCATTCAAGTATCTGGGATGGACATGTTAATTTATATCTTTTTTAATCCAAGGGAAAATCTTAAGAAAACACATTAAATAGGTAGTCATCGAGTTTTTTATGGATCTCTAAGAAAAGCAGGTACGTAATACATAATTGACTTCTTTATAACTTAGTTTATTTTAAATATAAATAATATTTATTAATAATATGTACAAACATTATATATACACCTATCATATCCAGGGGTAATGTGCGATTGTATGATTCCTCATACAAAGTATTAGGAACTAAATAGGAAGGTTGTCACAAAAAAATAATATAAAAGGAGGTGAACGTTGAGCTCATTCCATTTTTGAATGATATTTTGTACGTAGAGCACCTCAAACGTGCGTGTGCTGTGAAACTGTCAATTTTGATTATTGTTGAAAATAGATCCTTGGCGGATGGATCTACCTTTATTGAAAATTATTTGAAAATAGAACGTCCAAAGTTCACTAAACTGAACTGACCGAGAGCTCAGATCCTCCTTAGATAATTAGTCTTGGCGCTCTAGTTTTTTAGTCCATTTTCCTTATTCTGATTTCAGTCGTTATTTTTTATGAACTTCTTTTGAAAACTTTGAGCGTTGTAAATAGGTAAGTACCTTCGTTTATTAACTGAATAGGTTTTGTTTTTAAATGGTTTATTTTGATGCCATTTAGAAGGTTTTTCCTTTTAAATATATTTTTTATATTTTGGTTTTTACCTTAACTTCACAATGGTTTGGGTAAGAGATAAGGTAGAAGAGTATCTAATCTCTTACCTCTTCTTAAGCTATGGTCTCTTCTAGAATGGTAATTTGTTCTTTTGAAAACTTAAAGCGTTTTAAATAGGTAAGTAAAGTACCGTCGTTTAAACAAAAGTTATCTATTTGACCAGAGTATTAGCGGTCTAGTATACTCTAGGTCCTGATAGAAAATATCCTACAAGTGGATATTTGATTGATTCCATTTACCCCAATAATCGTGCAAAATCAATTCTTTCCGCCATCGGACACCAGTGGTACCAACCTATCGAATGGCGTCGCGTCGGGCGCTAGTGATTAATTCTGTTATTATTGCTTGTCGGCCATTGTTTGGAATTTATTTCTTTTCGGCAACGACTGGAGGGGAGTTTTATGGGAGAACTGGAGGATGCTCATGACACTTTAATTTATTTCTGTTTCTACATAACGACCTTTCAAGAACTTTATGCGTTTTCGGGATTTTGAATATGAAATTCGCAACCCAAATCCTTTGCAGGTTACTAAAGTTTCAAATATACACACTTATCAGATACTTAAGTAGGTAAGTATAGTGTAATGTAAATGGTAGTATGCGTGTTATAGGTAAGTACGTCAGTTAACGTAAAATTTTGTTGTTTCTAGTTTAGGTTAACAGTATTTTATTTTCTTTCTTTGGGTACTTGCCTCCGTGGCGCAGTTGGTTAACGCATCCTCGTATTCAGAGGAGGGTCGCGGGTTCAAGTCCCGCCGGAGTTGTAAATTTTTGGGATATTATTAAAATCTTTAAGTATTTTATTGTTTTGTATTTTATTTATGTAAGTTTTATTATTGTTTAGTGGTATTTGACTGTCAGTATTTAGAAAGTTTCTTTTATAAAATATAAATCTTTAATTGGCCGTAAGTTATATCATTAAGGTTTGAATTGTGTAGATTTAACTTATAGAGTAGTGGGTAGTTTTGCCCGCCTAATTCGTCCAACGTCTGGGCAAAGTACACCCTCAAATTCTTCCATACGATGCGGAGAGAGATTGTTATAAAATAAATTTTATAAGGACACAAATTATGTATAAAAAGAACTGAGAAAATAAGGCTGGAACTCATCGAAGTACACTGACCAAATAGGATCACTAACGCAAACGTGAAAAAAGTTACATTCCACCAAAACACATCTGCGCAGAAAGCTCTCAACCAGAACATGGCATGTTCTCAAATCTCATTTCCAACTCGCACAATACCGAAACTCAAACAAAAAGTACGTACTTAGACTTACCTCCTTTTTGCACACAACTGAGTAATTTAATAAATGTACAGAGCAGACAATACGTTAGCAAACATTCCCTGATTAAGAGAACTTTTGTTCTCCACTGTACATTACTTCACTGCTACTAAAATGAACCCTAACTGCGTAGAAATAAGGAATTCTACTTACTCGATTTAGTTCTTCGAATCTATCCAAAAGATCTCATTAACCATTTAGAACTGTATCTCTAATTCAATAGAGCCGATAATAGGTCGGTTTATGTAAAGATGAACGGAAAAAGGTCGGAAAATGTGGGTTTTGTTCAGTTCATTGGGGTTTTCATTTACACTTAGATAGTTTTGTAGAAAAAGGACGTATTTAATCTTGGAGCTTCGGATCTCGACTTATTGGAAAACCATTCTTCTACACTGGTAAGCGATTGATTTTAAAAAGAAATAAAATGTGTATTTATTTTCAATAAAGAAAATCTCGCAATAAAAATATGTATTACGAGGAAAAACTTCGCATTCCGTAGCAAATATTTTGCTAAGGACCCGGTTAAGTTCAAGACCGGATTTAAAAAGCTTTATGGTTCAGAAAATTCACTCTGTAAAAGTTCAATTCAGTGTAGTTTACACTACTCTCGCTGGCTATACATATTTATTTTCCCATTAGAAAATTTTATACTTATTTAAATTCATAAGCGGGCAATAAATCTCCTTTATTTTTTTTTCTGTAAAGAGGTTGCGAGATTCTTTGCGATATGTACCTATAAATTGGCCATAGATTTAGATTGGAACAAAGCCTTAGTTGACGTACTATACAATTCTAAATTTGGAACTAAGCAAGCGTCGCAAATAAACCATTGCCTAGAGAAATTACACAAGATATTTTTATAACTTAGCTCTTGTTATTTAGGTGCCTGTCCTTTCAAAACAAAACCCAAAAAGCATTACAAAATCCAAACATAAATCCGCGATTGTTTTGACAGATGACAAAAACTCGTTCCGCAAGTAAAAGTGGGTACATGTGATAGGGAACTGGGTCAAACTTGGGAGTTCGCACTCCGGATGGGCTCTGGATGAAAAATTAGCCCATTCCTCACAGGCATGGGAGATTAGCGAGTCGAGTACACCACTTGCCATTATAATACATTTTAGTTACGATAACGTAACCTCCTTTCTCGAAAAGAGGAAACAAGCGCGATTTTCAAAAAAGTTTAGAATATAACAGTAATTTGCATTTGGAATCATATAAAGGTACCTTAACCTTTTCGGTAAACTTTTGCAGGGAAAAAGGGTTCTCGGACAAAACTCTAAATAGCTCTAATGATTTCTACTAGTGGTGGAAAACAGTGTCAGTTTTTGTTCATTGTTTCTGTGTGTGTATGAGGCCACCTTATGCACCACGGTCTTTGGAAGACCAGCGCTATGGTATGATCTGGTCTACCGTATCTTTTTCGTCTCTGTTACGGAAAAATAAAACTCTTTTTACTTTACTTTTTACAGTTATGAGCGGAATAAGACTCTTTTTGAAGATCTTTTTAGCACATCTAAAGGCATTCTAGAATATGAGTTTCAAATTTAAGAGAGATTTAAATGAGAGAATCGCGCGTTCTATGTATTTTGAAATTAAATTAGGTACCCTCTCTCGTATTGGCTTAACAACCTGCAACGAGGTTTTATAGATGTAGGTACAATATCTCCCTTGTTTGCAAAGCAAAATTTGACGTGGCCATATTTGCATGAAAACTGTACACGCTTGTTTTGTTAAAAACTCCGAGGGGATGAAATTGGGTTTTCGTATAATTGTATAATCAATCGAATGTTTGCTTTTAATTGGGATACATTAACTTAATTAGGGTTTGGTATAATTGTACAAAACGCGAGTGGAAATTGGAAATGTTAGAAACTTTTTCTGACGTTTTTTTTTCTATGTGAAGATTTAAATTGATCAAAAACAACCTTTCTTCAAAGTTTCATTACCTGTCTAAAATTATCTAAATATAGGTAGTTTACATTTCTTTGAAACAAAAAAGATGCCTCTAGTTTTTACCCGACTGGGGAGGGTGATGTTTTTCGAGAGTATTTACCTATGTATGCAGGGCATTTTTATATTTTAGTCAATTACAACTTAGCTTAGCAACTTAGCCCGCCCGCTCTACATTTTCACAAATGTAAATTTTATTTGTTTTTCTGTTTTTATTTTATGGTACACAAAGATGTAAAGAAAGCTTTTATTTCCTCTTCAGTTAAATACCTTCTATTAAAATAACGCAGTCGGTTTTTTTATAATTCAATTTATTTTTAAATAACTATGAAAGGGTATTTATCGCTGTCTATTTCTCCCGAAGATTCACAGGCACCTCGGGCGGGCGGTTGGAGCAGAGCGCCGGAAGCGGTCCGCAAGCGTGCCGTCTTACAGGACCAGCCTTGATGCTTATGGACTATTACATAATGTAGCTATTGGCTCACCTTAGCAACTTGACGTCCCAAAGCGCCAGCACCTCAGGCGGGCGGTTGGAGCAGAGCGCCAGACGCGGTCCGCAAGCATGCAGCCTCACTGGACCTGCCTTGATGATGTTGGACGGGGATGATACGATAACGGCTGCGAACTCTTTGCTGCTGCCGAGATTGTGCTGGACCTGGAATGAAAAAGTTATTCTAAATTATATTTTTTTATTTATTGAGAAAATCATCATTACATGTTTTTTTTAACCCCAAGTAATACATATTACTTAAAATATGCATTTTTTACAAGCTTGCAATGTATGTTTGTTTGGGTGGAATCTTGCAACTCAATTTTAGACCGTAGTTATCCTCAACCAATTGAGCTGAAGCTGGTCTGATGATGGAAACCGAAGGTGGCCATAGGAACTCCTAAAAACGACTTAACCACATCAATGATAGTATTCTATATAAACTGGACCACATCGAGTTTGGGTTCGTTGGATTTGTCTTCCCAAGCACTTTGGTCCTAGATTTTAATAAATTCTTGTAGTTAAAGATTTTTTAAAATAAAATAAAAATATTTAACCCCAAGTAATACTAATGTACGCATTTTTTTTTCAATACAGAGGTGTGCCCATTTCATGACGTTCGGCAGGTTTTGGTAAAATAATATCGACGCTGCTCACTGCTAGTTCTTACCAGCTTGAGTGTAGGGCTTAATACAACAATTTACCTAATTATTCTTACCTTGACCCTCCACTGTATCAATATTTCCCTTGTATCAAACGCCAGCACAGGCACCACATCCTCACAGAGTATCGCGAGGGTATTGGACTCCTTGTCCAGGGTAAACCCTGACTCGAAGCCCAGGTACTGTTGCAGGGAGAGAGACGCCTTCGTCTGACCGTTCTTCTGCCGTTCCTTCAGGTCTTTGTAGAGTTGGAGGTGGACGCAGTCTGGAGACAAGAGAAACACGATTTTAGACAAGAGTTCATGAACGGGAACATGGTACCTATTGCGCCTCAAGATCAAGTAACCGAGGACTTTTTACGGACTGAAGCTTCGTTTGCAACACCTACAGAGAAAACATTGTCCCGTAGATGTCGTAATTTTTAGGATATAAATTAAAGTAGAATTTACTCAAACTAACAAAAACCCAACCTTAGGAGTTCAGGTACTAACTGAATAAATGATTCCGGTATAAAGGAAGGAACTGAATAAATAATAAACGATGAGATCTACAAGAACTTTTGAATTTTGAAGGTAAATTACACGTCTCGTCACGGTTAAATAGCGCTCGGCGAAAGGAATTCTGCGCAGGTGTAAAAATATTAATCGACTTTTGCGCATCAAGGTCAGCGCTATTAAACCATGACGCGACTGTCCTAAGTAACACTTATGTAGGTACCTAGTTTCCCGTCTTCTAAAACTGCTCTATCTTTATCATTTGCAAATAAACTTCATTAGTCTTACATTTTATCTTTATCAAGTCACCTTCCTAGTTGAAAGCGATTATCTCCAGATCTACTGAGGCCATGTTATCGTAGATCGCTGTAACCGAGTGTAACCTCATTAGGATCGTGATAGACTGACAATGCCGGTCATTACATGCAACCAGCCGGTCACGACGTCATTCAATGAGGCCATTGAGTTGCTAATGTTAGAACACGCGGGTGGAGTCAAAGAGCGACTGTGGTCTGTTCCGAATGCAAAGCGAAAATCTATCATTCTTATTCTAAGTGGAGGAATTAAGATCGGTACTTAATACTAACTACTTGGCTTGATGGGAGTGTATAGTGCAATATTCCCCTGTCTAAACAGGCTCTAATCTAATGCAAAGCGAAAATCTGTCATTCTTATTCTAAGTGGAGGAATTAAGATCGGTACTAATACTAACTACCTAACATTTGGCTTGATGCGAGTGTATAGTGCAATATTCTCCTGTCTAAACAGGCTCTAATCTAATGTAAAGCGAAAATCTGTCATTCTTATTCTAAGTGGAGGAATTAAGATCGGTACTAATACTAACTACCTAACATTTGGCTTGATGCGAGTGTATAGTGCAATATTCCCCTGTCTAAACAGGCTCTAATCTAATGCAAAGCGAAAATCTGTCATTCTTATTCTAAGTGGAGGAATTAAGATCGGTACTAATACTAACTACCTAACATTTGGCTTGATGCGAGTGTATAGTGCAATATTCCCCTGTCTAAACAGGCTCTAATCTAATGCAAAGCGAAAATCTGTCTTTCTTATTCTAAGTGGAGGAATTAAGATCGGTATTCGGTACTAACTACCTAACATTTGGCATGCCAAATGTTAGGTAGTTAGTACACTCCCATGGGAGTGTATGTATAGTGAAATATATTCCCCTGTGTAAAAAAGCTCTAGTTTTGATGTAGTGGATTATGACTTTTGGTGCTTGGCAGTTGTGTTCCAGCATCGCTGTACGTAGGTGTTACACCCCTTTGCCGCGGAAAGCACGTTAAGCCGTTTGTCCTGCGCCTGACTTCACCCGGTTGTGTCAGTAGTCTTCAGTCCTATTGGATTATGAAAGTGAGGGAACAGAGTATGCACCTATGTTTTCGCACACACTTGGCACTTATTAGCCATGCCCTGCGCACATTGCTAATAATTTTGAAAAATAATAATTTCCCGCATACCTGTGACGTTCTGCCTTAATTATGAAATTGAAGTTGGAATCTGAATAGTTCGATTCAAACACAGAACAATCAGAAGCTACAAATTGCATTCGAAATTCAAACACTGATTACTGAATAGTCACGTTCGCCAATTAGAAAACGCTGTTCAATAGGGATGGCTAATGGGGATTAACCATCACCTTCACAATCATAAGAATATTAATGTAAACTGTCATAATTATACATAATTATACAGGTATATTATAAAGCTTAAAAATAATTTGTTAGCTAGTTTTCATATTATTTCAATAGAATTATGGCCTAAAATGTGATTTCATTCGTTGAGATTAGACGTTCATTGTATTCATTACATCTTTTTAGGTATTCTTGTTAAGCCGAAAACGAACCGTAAAAAGAAAAAAAGCAATGTTTTCTTTTCATTTTATATACATATATATGTCAGTAGGTAAGTTTTTTTTTTTTACTTTCTGATAGGAAAACCACAGCAATGTGGAAATGTTTTTATTGGTGACATTACTCACCATTCGAAAAAGACTGAGAACCTTATTTGAGTACTTAGATGGTTTTTTAGTTTCGATTCCATTTAAAAAGGGAACCAGCGATAATCCCTTCGTAGAATAACATCACTACCTATCAGAGAAGCGCGCGAATTAATTCAAAATTCGAACACTCCATTTTGATGTAGTGGAAGCTGTCATGTGCTTTGTAAGCGCTTACTAAGTAGACTTTCAACTCTATTCCATTTGATTCAAGATACAAAACGCTCTGATGAATGTGTGTGATCTCGAATACCATGTCCTTTGTTACAAACTGCAGACAAATTCTAACCTTATTTTCATGAAGTGAAATTTTATTTTAAAAGCAAGAAAATAGAAGGAATAGAAAACCTGAATGACGCGCTTGGAAATGGCGAAAATGAAGTTCGGTCTTTACGACCAATAATTTCAAGATCTTCTCAGTCTGCTGTAATGAACCGAGTTATTAGCTATTACCCATAATAATCATACCTACCTACACCTGTTACAAATCATTTAATAAATCTTCTATAGGATTAAAATATTCTACTAAAATCTAATAGGTACATATTTATTAACAAAGAAATGTAACAATCGATACTAATTCGGAAACAGAATCCGATTTCGTTATTCGAGAAAATATGACTAAGGAAAACACGCCGCGCTTTTCGACTACCAACCAAATTTTTATAAGATTTAGGTAAAGAAGATATCATAGGAACTTATAAACTTAAACCTACTTACACAGAGCTTTATCGCTTACTAGCGATCCGCCCCGGCTTCGCACGGTGCAATGCTGATACTAAATTATATATACTATAAACCTTCCTCTTGAATCACTATATATAAAAAAAACATGCACCCCGCATTTAAATCCGTTGTGTAGTTTTAAACATCTAAGCATATATAGGGACTTAGGGACAGACAGACAGATAGACAGCGGTAAGCGACTTTGTTTTATACTATATATAGTGAAAGCACGTTTTCCTCAACCCACCATTTAAATACTTTTGGCGCGAAAAAATTTTTTTCGGTTCAACCCTTTTAATTTACACTGTAAGTTCATCATTACAGTACCTATAGTAGTATATATACACCAGTAGTATATATACACCTAGTATATATACACCAGCCAAGCTCGATGTAAAATGTTTGTTAGCAAGCCACGACAAAAAAAACCTAAAATTCAATTGCTTGGCGTCGAGTTTCAGATTAAATTGTAAGGCAATATTTATTGATCTCAAATAGACAAGTAATGTAAATTGTGTATAATTTACGTGGTAACAGAGTGAATTTTAATTTGGATATGGGCGGTTTGTTTACAAACATTCCACATCGAGTTTGGCTAGTGTATACCTACGTTACCTACTCTTCTATAACTTTCTGAGATAAATAATTTACCCGTACTTGTTAAAACAATTTCGGCTCCTTTGGAGCGTCTCCTCTAGTTTTTCACTATACCACTACTTTAGAAGGAAGGTAAAGTAGTTTCTACTTTAAAACATAAGAAATAAGGTCGCTTTTAGCTTTATGTTACGTCACGAGTAAAAAGATTTAACACACTACGTGAAGATGCCGAATCTTGTGGGATTTTTCGCAAGCTGAAACGGTAACGACTCTTATTATTTTCGACTCTACCGTCCCTTCTATAAGACCTAATTTCCATCACTTTACGAAACACTAACTAAAACTGACTAGGCGGTCTCTCACAAGGTATTTTTCGTGGACCCATTTTGTTGATTGCTGAAGGTCCTACCACAGTGTAACTAAGAGTTTCTACGTCACTTCGGGGAAATTTCCTCACAGATTAGGTAATAGGTAGTGCCGTCAGATAATTTCGTCCCGGAAATGTCGAAGTTAAATTCTCGGACGTGACGTATTTTCGCCGGATTTTGTTCATCGTTTAGGTGTTTTTGGGAATTAAAACGAAAGGAATTTTGAGAGAGAATGTTGACAATACAGAGTAGGGAAAATGTAAACGACAAAAAAAGAAATGATGAAAAATGGCTGTCATAATTCAAAGCAAATATCGCGGCGGGGTATCGTTGAAATAAAATATGGACGTCGCTCGAAATTATTTAAAAATGTTCGCTGTCGCTGAGAAATTTAATTTTGAAATTACCAATAAATGTGAATTTGTCACTTAATATTAAACATAATGTTTAGTTTAGCCCTTGTGCCCTTGCTAGTCAGAGAGTAGATACATAAATAGGGACATTTTACCGAAAAATATATATTTTGTGGGTTAGTTACTTAGAGTTAGAATTTTCTTAACACGTCAGTAGAGCAAACTCAACACGTTCGGTCAGTTCAGCGTCTTTGTTGTGTTCTAGCGTACCCACTTACTACAAAGACTATTCTATACCTTAAGAAAACTACACTTGACCAAATCCCCTAAGAATTACACGTGAAAATTGACAATAAAAACCGTAAGGATCGACGCTCGCAGAAAACGCGCCTCTCGTCATAAAACACAATGAAATCTTTCGTCGTTTTACTAAACCTTGCTGACGGTGCAACGCCTGTCACTTCGAATTTCGAACACACGGGAGTTTAAAACATTCCAGGCTCCTTTTTGGTTAGGAACTCTTTTGTCAAGCCCAGTAAAAGAGTTTAGTATTTCATAGTCTTAGTATTTTTCCACGTTTAGTCAGAAAGTTGGAACCATCGAGACTTCTATTTTTGAATATGGGTAGAACGTCTCTCCCGTACTATAAAGTGTTGATGGTAGTGTACCACAGGTAATAGTTACCATGGGTACTAACAAGTTTCATTTAAAAACAGAACTTTCTCTCAAATTTTGATTCCTACTTATGTCTCAGTTCGCGATCTTCTGTTGTTCTGGAACGCACGATTACCTAGGCCCGTATTATAAAAACTTGCGCAGTCATAGTACAGATTAGGTAATGTTACTTCGTAAGTCATAGGTTTATGCTTGAGAGACGTATAATTAAACCATAGATAAGCGTTACTCAAGCATAGATCGATGACAGAGCAAGCCATTATAATATAGGGGCCTCTTTGCACAAACATGCAATGAGAACGTGATCGCGTGATTAAATTGAAGGATACTGGGCAAAGAAATCCGAACTGATCGCGCGAATGTGTAACTGAACACTGTAAGTGTAAAGGGTTCAGTGTAGGTATCCTTTGCAATTTTATCCATGGATGTCTCTGTATGGGTACAATTGATGTTACAATGGATTTGCGCGAACATGCTATGGTTTCTTAATCGCGTGTTACTTCGCTTAATCGTGCCTTATCTCTACCGTTTAGCTCAGAGTGTCGTGGCATGGTGCATGTAGCTACATTTCAATAGAATCAAGTTTTTTATTCCTAAATTCAGTGCCGTACTCCAGCCAAATTCAATGTGAAATATTTGTAAACTAAGCGCTCATACTTACTTAAATTCACTATGTTCTTGTTGTTATACGCAACTTACATTTCTTGTCGTTGTCGATTTTAGATCTCTACTTCAATAAATATGTAATTATAAATAATGCTAACAATTATGTCTGAGCTCAACGTCAAACACATTAAATTTAACTTTTTTGTCTTGGTTTACAAACATTTTACATCAAATTAGGATAAAATATGGGTATATTTTACAACGTTTTACAGTTCATAGTGCAAGCCCGTATGTTTACAATATAATTTAAAAGCTTTCCTACACGAGGGTGGAATCTATTTTGTTCAGAATTCTGCCGTTTTTGGGTAACTAGCGCGTGAATAAGTAATGCATTGTTGAATCGTAACTGTTTTCCATTTCCTGTTGATCCGCAAGACTTTTTACCCGAATACAACAAGATAAGGGTAAGGTTCTATTCTCGAAACTCGAGCATTTTGTCTTTAGTTGTCACTTAAAGTGGCACTACAAATGGAAGAAATCAATTATTTACGCCAATTTACGGGATAAAAGGTTTTCACTTATATACATAGTTTTGTTCACGTTAACTGTCACAATAATTAAAATCGGGAAATCTTTGTCAAATGTTTTCGTTTGACTACAAGGCAGTGTGGCGATGGTTGGTCTCACAGAAATATATCGAGAACAACAACGCATTTTGTTTTCATAACCAATTCAATATATCTATTCGATAAATATGGCTAGAACTGTCAAAATATCGAGTGGTGACCAACCATATTCTCAAAATCTGCAATTCGATATTTATCGAGGGTTTTTCTTTGCTCGTTACTTCGCACGAGAACGCAGTTTGTGGCGGTTCCGATATTTATCACTTGATATTTTTATCCCGTGATAATGGGTATCACTCGATAGAGTATCACGTTATATGCATTATTGGTCCCTGACGTCGTACACCCATAGCGGTCGGGAGCGGACTGAAGTTCACGGCGAGAAACTGTGGTCTCTAGACCTCACTTTGGTTACGCAAGGTTTTCTTTACACTTTTCACATCTATCTCGATATATTTCTTGGTCGGTCGTAACCTTAACTCTTCTTTAAGTCTTTGTGACGGAATTTTGTGTCATTAATATGAATACGGGGATGTAACGTCTTACACAGCGAACATTCGTACAGTCAGTACGGGGCAAGAAGGCGTTTAGACGGATTTTAGCTCCTGGCGTAACGTGTCATGCTCGCTACAAATGATACTTTACTCGATACCTCGCGTTCCTGAGAAAGGAGGGTTGACAGACGGACAGACGGACAACAAAGTGATCCTATAAGGGTACTGATTTTCTTTTTGAGATACGGTATCCTAAAAATGAAGAAAATAACCATACTTGTTATGCAATTACTTAGGTAAGATATTAAATATTGAACGATAAATAATATCTGAACTGAAAAACACATCAACCAATTCAATTAACTTGAGTAGGTACCGCATTCATAACATTACTATGAAACACCTTCCTCTGACCTTTAACAATCTGATACCTAATATCATTATAAATATTGCTCGTGCTGTAAATATCCTGCTTTCACTTGATTCGTATGCAAGAAATTCAAATGAAGGTAATGCGAACTTCAAAATATGCTACCGGTTTTACTCAACTGCAAGAGTACTTAATATTGTTTACCCAAAGATTAAATCTTTGTCTTTACCAATATTTGATTACTATTCAATATGTTTTATATTTTAAGTCTGTTTAAAATTGTATTGTATGAATAACAAATAAATGCATTTGTATGTCTACTTGACAAAACTTGACGATGATTTGAACGGGTCCATAAGAAAATTTGATACGCGCTGCATTAAAAGAACTTTCAGTCATGGTCTACCTTAAAATTTGATTTAAAAAAAAATGCAAATCGATTTAACTGTTTACGATCTATGACACTACCTGACATATACACGTCAAAGTTATATATAAACTATCACCCTTCTTTTTGACGGGGGTTAAAACACAGCGTGTACATATTACACATTGCGATGAAAAAGCTGTTTGATGAAAATTAGTTTTGAAGTTGCAACAGTCACCCAACATTTTGAATGCCCCGCATGTTTTCAGAATGTTTATTTTATGAGTTGCGCGAGTCAGTGATTTTAAATCTAATTAGTTTTTTCTGACCAGTATCTTCCCTGATACTGAACATTGAGTTTCAAAGCTCTACTTTCACATAACTTTTTCATTTTAAAAAGGTATAGGTGAGAGCGACTACCCGCAATGAGAGGTAGTAAATATACAACATAACGTATAAAATAATAACTACATATTTGACAAAACAATTCAGTTACCCCACCTGCTCAATTTAACCCGAAGGCTGCCACCGGGGGAATCCCCACCCCACTATAATTCGATTTCTGTTTCTATTTTGTATTTGACTTTCCTTTTGAATATTTTTCTCAGCTGAAAGTAGTTGTGCAAATGTACTTTATTAAGTCATTTATAGCGACAAACAGGAGTGAGAAACTCCAGAGACGGAGGTACCTTCTCCTCATCAGCACACATTCGTGCACAGCAGGACATCACTCGAAACAACAGAGGTTTTGCCATAACCACCATGCTTGGCAGGCGGATTGATAAACGCAGTAGAGTTAAAAATACACAGCAAGGAAGTTGCTGCCTTTCCTCTGCAAATTTTCCTTAGTCAGCACTTATGACATCCACGGTCAGCCTACTAAACTTTCAATTATTGGTAAAAAAAGGACTACACAAAACATGCTTTTCATTATTCATTAAAATTATAGGTCTATTCCTCAAAATATTGTATGTTACAATCTAATTAACTGAAAACCAGCGCGCAAGTAATAGATTTCAGATTTTATACATATTTTTAAATTTAGACAAGTTACACAGGACCATCATCAAAGCCAAGAGCTTGTTTAAGAAGTAAGAGCTTGTGGTATGGGTAGGTACTAGATGACTGATATACATAATAGAATACATACATAGAGAGATATTTTTTATTATACATACATAGCTTAGCTTGGGGCTAGATAATGCTGTGTGAATTGTCCAACATTATTTATTTATTTATAGAAAATACCCAGAGCACCCAGAACAAATATTTGTAGATCGTACAAACATTTGTCTCAAGGCTGCGTCGCAGGCGGACCTCCGCCCGCCGCGCCACAAAGGTCGTCTAAAATGCTGAGTGTCTTTTAATGTAAATAAATTAAAATGGTAAATCAATTTTTTCTTTCATTCCTTTCTTCTTGAAAGTCACAATGAGAAATGAAACACTCGAAATTTCCGTACCAACCTTTGGTCACAATTGCTCAAAAGAAAATGAACTGCGACTGGATCTAATTTAAGCATTACGTGGGATGATTCTCTGGATCGAGATGAAAGGGTCAAAGAAATGTACTGAACGATTTTCTTCATCTTCATTTGCGACGGAAAGAAATTAGACGACCTTCTGTCGCCTACAGTAGATATTAATTCATCTGTTTCTGTCTTGAGGAAAATGCTGGAGGAAACCTTATAATTAACTATTCCACTTACTTATAACTAGCTGGGTTTTTACTCGGGTTTCTTGTAGTTTTTGTAGGACACGTTTTAATATCAGTAGAAGAGTCTTGAGACGCCATACCACTGTAATTTTTCTGTCAATGTCCTTTTTGCTATTAGCATAAGTCAAATGAAATTGTGTTTTGCTGTTTGCATTCTTTCACAAATCCATTAATCATTTCGTGAAAGTAATCATTTAAGATACTTGTATGTATAATGAGTCGATGGATGTGGGAGGCCTATGTCCAGCAGTGGACGTGTATGGGCCGATATGATAATGATGATATGTATAAATAATTTCAGTATCTATACATATGCTAAAGAATTTCATAAAAACTGAGTTTGGAGTACGCTGCCTGCTGCTGTTTTTCCGATCTATGCAACAACCTGAGTGTCTTCAAAACAAGACTGAATGAGTCTTCTAGACCTTGATACATCGTCGGCCACATCGTCACTTCTATCAGGTGAGATTGTGTCAAATGAAGGTCTATATACAATAAAAAAGTTATTATAAAGATGTAAAAACCTCGGCGCTGCATAGATAAACACATCGTCTAAAGTCTAAACTATTCCAAAACAAACAAAGCTGACACCATCCATCAAATTGGAGGCTATCCAGTGTCGCATACCTGGCGACCGATCACGCTTGACCAATGTTAATGGTTATATCAAGTTTGGGGCACAGGGTCAATAGAATCGCTGGGTTGTTTTACGTAATCTTAAATGATAAAGTTCATCAAATGTTTGCTCTCGAAGGAACTTCATCATCATCATCATCACGTCTACTGCTGGACATAGGCCTCCCCCATACGACGCCACAAAAAGCGGTCCTGAGCCGCCTCCATCCATCGACTCCCTGCGACTGCCACGATGTCGTCGGTCCATCGAGTGGATGGTCTTCCAACACTCCGTTTCGCATTGCATTGTGGCCGCCACTCGAGAACTTTTACTCCCCAACAGTTATCAGTTCTGCGAGCTATATGAACTGCCCACTGCCACTTCAGCCGAGCCGTTTTTGCGAAGGAACTTAAGCATGCATCAATGTCTCCATTTTCATGTAAAATTTGCTGAGATTTCTCACTTTGCATAAAAATACAATTAATGATTTATCATGTTTTTTGTAAAGTTGCAGAAAGAAGCACTCGATTTATGGATCACAGCACAGTAATGTTTCTTGTTACACAAATTATCTTACATACTTGTTACACCTACGAATACAGAGATTTTATTTTACTTGCGATAAATAAGAATCCAATACAACAAACATAAGATAATTTCAAGGATAAGCCTTTAGAATTGTTTTGGAAGCTCTATTTCATTTTATTTTGGAGTTACCCAGCTTTTTAAACTGAGCTGCGTTATTCGTGAGAACTGAACTTTTCTTGTCACGGATTAATAACCAAAGAGATGGTATTATGATATTCTGTTCGTGTCTATTCTTTTACTGGTAACCTGTTAAGAAGTCATTGTTTTAGTATTTGACTTTTATTATTAAATTCAAATTTAAATTATTAATTTACCCTAATTTCCAAGGGGTTGGTCAACTCAATTGCTACAAAATATAACATAGTATAATATATAAACATAAAGCATAATATAATAAATATAACACATTTATCACAGTATTTTCGCACTAATTGACGTTCATCGAATCCTTAGATCCTTAGATTATATTGATGACATTTAACGAATTATTCCTTAGATTCTACGGAATCATTCGTTAGATGTTATCAAAAAATCAATTTTTATAATTATGTTACAAGTAAATGATTTTGATAGAGGTACATAAAAACAAGAAGGTAAGCTGTGATAAGCTTCGGTATCAATACTAAATTAAAAAATAAAACGCTGTAGGTACAATTTCTACTATTGTAAGTATTGTTAAACAATTGTATGTCCGAAACGCAAAAAAAATTGTTGTTACCAATTTAAGATTTTAAAACC
Organism: Eupithecia insigniata; assembly: GCA_947859395.1. Classification (NCBI taxonomy): domain Eukaryota; kingdom Metazoa; phylum Arthropoda; class Insecta; order Lepidoptera; family Geometridae; genus Eupithecia; species Eupithecia insigniata. The sequence continues at coordinate 1,897,374 of OX402011.1, read as the reverse complement.
TTGCCGATGTTTTACACAATTTTACAATAAATATTCCGTTTCTTATTCTTGAATAAATGGTCATATTTCTTCAAACAGAAGCGTAAGTAAATATCAATGATAAATGAATGAGCAGCGTCAAAGAATTCTATTATAGAAATAACTGACGCGTATTTTTATCAGAGAAGCAATTACCTAGCGATCCCTTGTCGCGATAACGGTAACGACGGCTTCTCGTTATGTCATCGTTATCGTTATAAAGAGATTAACGATGCGAAGCGTTTGTTTACTTCATGTATTAGAATGCAAAATGTTGACAATCGATTATTGAAGTAGGGAAACTGACGGTTTACCAATTATCGGGTCGCGTATAAAACTGGGTAAACGAAGTTTAAGGCAAAACACAATATAAACAACAACATGATACGAAGATCGTTGGATGACAATAAGTTTCACTCTCCTCTTTCAAAATTTTTAACCTAATGTGGGTAATCCGTCTCCCATACAAAAAGTTATTGGACATTCACTACCTATTTAAACCGATACTCAGCTAGTTAATAGAAAATTCTAAGACGTATTAAGTTTCGATTTACATAAGCTGCATACCTACTAAGAAAAGCGGCGTGTAGAAGTATAAAAAAATGCGGTACAACCACACAGCATCACCTAGCCCCAAGCTAAGCAGAGCTTGTAGTATGGGGATGACAAATATATTATTAATACAATATATTTTTACTAGCTGCTGTCCGCGCCTTTGCCCGCATTTTATCGGGATGAAAATAGCCTATATGTTACTCCAGTTCCTAAACAATACCCATACCAAATTTCAGCCTAATCCGTTCAGTAGTTTTTGCGTGAAAGAGAATATCCATACATATATCCATACAAACTTTGACGTTTATAATATTAGTAGGATATACATAGATTTTTATTATACATATAGAAAATACCCAGAACACCCGAGACAAATATTTGCAAATAAGCATGGAGTAAAAACAGTCACATGACCATGTCGAGATAATTTTGGTTGTTTTATTTGGATATAAGCCGAGCGTAAGACATTTCCCATTTTCTAGCCCATTTGAGGAATCACGAGACCAAATGATACACAGAACTTTTTCCTATCTCCTGTGTACCTCGATGGACCGACGACATTGTACCGGTCGCAGGGCGTCGTTGGATGGAGGCGGCTCAGGACCGTTATTCGTGGCGTTACCGTTTGGGGGAGGCCTATGTTCAGCAGTGCACGTATACGGGCTAATGATGAGTGGTGTCTTTTTCACTTCTTCCACAAGTGGACAAAAAATTTAAGTGAAGAGAATATCAATAACACCTTCTTTCTTATTTGATAATAATAACTATGTTTATATTATAAAATTTGACTTGTCTAAGTGCTTATCTTGTAAGCCTAAAGAAATAAAGTTATTGATTCTGTTGATATATTCGAGATTTTTTCGGCTTCTCTGCTGCTCCTATCTCGTCTCGACGTCTAAGTTAACGTCAACGGAGCCGTTTGTAAATCTCTATCCCAAAAAAGAACCACGAGATCCAGAACTTATAAACGATTCATCCAGACCTTATAACCCAGACTTCTAACCCTCACATTTCAGAGCTAGGATACAACATCCCAGCGCGGCCTATATTACAGCCAGCGCGTCCGTAAATCAAAACTTTGCAGATTAACGCGGCGTTGCGGACGTCGAGTGGGAAACGTGCCCTTAATTTATTTATTTTGCAGCGAACTTTATCTTCTATTCGCGAATTGATTTGATACTTGCTGTGAAAGGAAAAGTTGGTTGTTTATTTAAAAAAAATACGATTTGTCAACTAGGGACTGGAAGTTTGTTTTTATTTTGTAAGTGGACAAACCGAAAAATTGTATTGTTTTCTTTCCACAGGGAGGGGCGGCGGTGCAGATCAGCTAGTAGGACTCGTTGAACTGTGTACGTCGTGGGCATTGAAAGTGTTACCCGAATACACTAACAAATGGTTAAATTTTTAACAGTAGTTTTGACTATGTTTTCATACATTAAACCTCAAAGGTAACCGACGAAGCTGCATAATCATCTTTTGGTGAACACCAGCCTTAGTAGGTATATCGCATTCACTGTCTATGCCCAGCGTCTGCGGTATGATCTGCAGGCAAAGGCGGTGCGCGGGGGGCGCACGCAGCATGAGGACTCACGTAACTAGATGTGCGTCATGCGTGTACAATCAAAGTGATAAAGTCATTAATATTAAAAACTGATTAACCCATAACCTCCTTTAAACTTCTCCGAAAACGGATAAAATCGAACATAAATTAAGGTAAGATGTAACTGAAATCCGATACAGATTACAGGCAAAGTCGTTAACAGCGAAGTGTATAAATTACAGGAGTTAAGCAATATTAATTATTATTCCGAAACTGTGTCTTTAATACAACTTTGTAAAACTTTGTTTTCTTAACTTCATCAAATTGAAATTGAGTTCGTTAATATAGTTGAGAGTTTCTAGATCTAAAAATCTCGTAGTAAAATTCTGCTGTAAATTTTATTATAATTTGATACTTAATTAATTAAATTGCTTAATAAGTTTTACAAATTCAACACAGAGAGATCTCAAAGTGCTTAAATAGTCTAGACGATTTTTTTCATGATAAATTGTACATAAATTGTAGTTAGTTTTTAATGTTGCATACTATCTCTCTACTTATTTTGCATACCTTAACCGATCAATCATGTTGATTCTCATAGTAAGTAAATAATTTATTTGTCACACAAAATGATTATAGTTTTTTTAAGGTTATGTCAAAATCCTGACGTGATGGGATCAATCTGACCTTGGAGTTTTATTCAGCGACCTCAAAAACATACAGTAAACGACCACTAAGACCTGGGCCACGATTTTTTTTGTGTGGCTTTGTAATCTTAATCTTTAGATACTTTTATAGTGGTTGTGATCGTATTACAATTATACATTATAGTGGTTGTGATCGTATTATAATTATACATTATAGTGGTTGTGATCGTATTACAATTATACATTATAGTGGTTGTGATCGTATTATAATTATACATTATAGTGGTTGTGATCGTATTACAATTATACATTATAGTGGTTGTGATCGTATTACAATTATACATTATAGTGGTTGTGATCGTATTATAATTATACATTATAGTGGTTGTGATCGTATTACAATTATACATTATAGTGGTTGTGATCGTATTATAATTATACATTATAGTGGTTGTGATCGTATTACAATTATACAATATAGTGGTTGTGATCGTATTACAATTATACATTATAGTGGTTGTGATCGTATTACAATTATACAATATAGTGGTTGTGATCGTATTACAATTATACAATATAGTGGTTGTGATCGTATTACAATTATACATTATAGTGGTTGTGATCTTATTACGTAGGTACTTAATAACTTACGTTAAATATTGATATAAGAGATTTGTATATAGGCCAGACTACGTGCTGCCGTCATCTTTCAACTGACTAAAAAGTAAGTACGAACAACAAAAGGTTTTCAATTATCGGGTTGTTTGTTTTTAAGTATCCATACTCGATATTTTCGCCAATTGTTATCTGGTTTTGATGATCGAGTCGCTTTTGTATAGAAAATCATCCCTAGGTCACATAAAAGGTAGCTAGTTATTCCGTTAAATTTAAAATAACGGTATAAATATTTTGAAATTGGAAGTTGATTTTAGTTATTGTATAAATAAAAACGTTACTTTCGTTCCTAGTTATACTTATGTAATTTGAACGTAGCCCAGAATTCTAAAAGGTCTAAAGAAAATAAAGCACTTTGATATTTGATAAAAAAAATACCCTGATATCTTATATGTATACTTCCTAAATACTTCAAACAAATCAATGATTAAAAATATCCTGCATAATTCCAGTGACAGTATTGTATGCAAATAAAGACCGAGGTCCTAAAACCACTTAGTATGCTAAGTTAAAGTCACCCGGTCAGACCTTATCATAATTTAATAATTACTAGCGTCTGCCCGCGAGTGCACTTATTTAAATAACCTAGACTCAATTTAAATAACCTAGATCAATCCAAAATAAAACTTTACTTCTACGTCACTTCACCACGTGGCGCAATTGGCAGCGCATCCCGTATATATGAAGGGTTGCGGGTTCAAATCCCGTCGAAGTCGAGTTTTTTTGGGATATTTTTTTTTAGATTACTCCGAATGTGATGATTTACGCACTATCATAACAGAAACCTTAACCTAGACTGCAAAACGTTTCAATACATACATACATACAAGAAATATTTTAAAAGCGACGCATTTAGGCATTAAAAAGTTAAAACCGTTAGTCTGTCGTCACCGCCAAAAGGATGACAGTTAACACGATTTAGTTACTTATACCAAGACGTAAAATCCATTGAAGGGAACTCAAAATAAAGGTTGAACCAAACTTGGTCACCTTGTATAATAATGTAGTGGCTCTACGAATATAATAATCAGACACAATATCTGAACAACAAAATGGCTTGTCACCTATACAAACAGTTCTTCATCATTATCATCATCATATCAACCCATACACGACCACTGCTGGCCTCTCCCATACGACGCCAGAAATAGCGGTCCTGAGCCGCCTCCATCCATCGACTCCCTGCGACCGCCACGATGTCGTCGGTCCATCGAGTGGATGGTCTCCCATGTAGGGGGGGATTTGCCATAATCACCACGCTTGGCAGGCGGATTGGTGATCGCAGTGTTGGTGTTTAAAAATACTCAGAAGGAAGCTGCAGCCCTTCCTCTGTTAGGTTCCCTTAGTCGGCTCTTACGACATCCACGGGTTGAGTTCGAGGGGTCGATATTCGTACGCCGCGACCAACAGTTACTGGCCATATATTACAATTGCACACTTTCATTCATAAAAATAATATTTATAGGTTTCAGTATTTTTTTGCACTGGCATCACAACTGAAGAATTCAGCGAATGAGTTTTATGAATATTGCATGCAATTTGATTTTGTACTTAATTGATATTTTAAACACAATGACAGCAAAATTAGCTACATACACTAATACACATACTCACATAGTACTACACTAATTGAATGTCAGTTAGCGAATGACCAAAAACGTTTGTATGGAAGACGGTCCACCCTAAATAAGTTGTTAAACATATGTGAATAAGGAATTGAGCAGAAAACTCGTAAAAAGAGAATGATATTGTTTTTATTGACTTGTTTACATTGTACCTTCCTACATTTTGTATGACTCAATTTAGTTATTTTATAAATTAAAGAGCCTTAACTCTTATCGGTGCAATGATGCAATTTTCTCCACTTTTCTCTTTGTAATGCGGTCTCTTTTACTTCTTTATACGACATGACAGCGGCTTTCTCTTTGATCTGACTCATGTAATTAATTCTTGGTCCCTTCATGGTCTTTCTTCTACTTTTCGTTTTTATCGTATAACTAGCTGTTACCTGCGGTTTCACCCGCGTTAAATTCGAATTTCACTGAAAAGGTCTTTTTTCCCGTAAGACTCCAATGGGAATTTGATGTTTTACCAGGAACAAAGTATGTTACTCTTCATACTTTCAACTAACTCTATGCCAAAAATCAAGTCGATTATTGGTTGCTTAGTTAGGGCGTGAAGGAAGGACAAACAAACAAACAAACACACTTTCGCATTTATAATATTAGTTGGGATTTTAATAACAACAACCTTTTATTTATAATGTTGTTGTTATTATTGTAGGTATTTCTTTTTCTTTTAGTAAATATGCGGCAAGCTGAAGACAGGTGCTATGGTGCTCATTTAGGGGAGATCTATGTCCAATGGACAAGCAGGCTGATGTTGATGATGATGACTTCTTGTAAGGAAATTTCATAATATTGAATACTTTGTTCTTTTTACCCGACTACAAAAGGAGCGGTTAATGTGTTTGATTAACATTTTACCCTTTTATTGTCAACGACCGACGACGCACCGTTCGTTGTTGTGGTACATTTTCGTAATTTTTATTACGGATGTCCCAGAATGAAACGACCGTGGTCATAAAACCCATAAAAACAAACTCAAATTAGAGTGATGAACATAAAATACAAAAAACACAAAACATTCACGCAATACTGCAAGAGAGGGGATTGGGGGATGTGGGAATGGGAATGCTCCCTGTAATTAACAAAGTGGAGGGGGAATTAATGAGATAGTTAGAGGCGAGTTCGATATGGTTTAGTTACATGTTGGCCGAGATTGACCGAGTCATTGCGAGTCTTGATTCCCTAAATTGGCTTGTAGGTAAGCTTGTCAAAAAATCAGTAATTTCAAACGTCATTTGTTGCCAGTGGGGCATCGTCCTACCAGTGGGGTTCCGTTCGTCCCACCAATATAGGCAGTGGGACGAACGGGACATCAAAGACTTTACCCATTCGTCCCTTCGCTATGCGTAGGCACCATTACGGTCAAAGTCATAGCAAAAGTAAAAAAAAACTGTAATTTCAAATGTGATTTGTTGATAACTCGGCTGGAATGCAACTGTATCATTACATTTTCGAAATAAATCAGGACAAATCAAACATTGCCTAAACCTACCTTATTTTTGTGCCGAGTTTATCCGCAATGGTAGGTAGAATAATTACATAAATCTCTGATCAGTGATCATGTAAGAGGAATAACAATAAAAAAAAATTATGTAGATCAATTTGGCGCGCTATCTATCTATGTACATCATTTTTGTAGTTATAGATAGATTAGATTATCTCCTTTATTTCATAGCCGTACAAAACATTAAGTAGGTACCTAGGTACATTATTAAACTTATACTAAGGCATTGAAATCGTCGGCCTTATCACTTAAAGCTTTTGTTCAAACAAACATCGATAGCTAAGCAAGACTATGACCTACATAACGCAAAACGACAGGTAGTACTTACATAGTACTACCTGTCGTTTTGCGGGATAAACTTTAATTAAGTATGAAAGGTTGTAAAACCATAGACTTAGGATTTTTTGTACATCTATGAGTAAAACAAACATGCTGGTTCAGCATCAGTGTTGCCAGCTCTGCCGATACATGACGAGGATGTGCCAATATTGGGCGATGACGCGGCATGACGGCGTTACTTGCAGGTTGGACCCTCGTTTGTAAGAACGATTAGTGAACGAGACCAGAGAGTATTATGTTATTTAAAAGGATAAAAAGGTTGATAAACTCTTGTGATTATCTCCGTACACAGAATTGGGAACAATAATTATTCCCAATTATGATCACCTTGGTATTTTAAGATTTCAATCTCATCAAATGCTTGTAGCTCAGTCTGTGGTGTACCTGAACATAATTGAACAAAGAGTAGGTATGTACTTCGATTTAATTTAGCTAACTGTCGATTTTTTATAACAGTCTGCAGTTCGCTCAATTGTTTCAATTGTAAATACTAGTTCTAATTTGTTTCTATTATTTCATTGTAATTTTCTTTGTTATTAAAGAATTCAGCCCATAGTAGTCAAATTCAAATAAGCATTCAAGATTGACAAATTCAACAGAATCGAGATTGAAATGGAAAGGTTTTTAAAACCAAAAAACAGTAAATAAATCATAAAATGTTATAAAAATTACCGGCCACTGGCGGCCGTTCTCGATAGAAACTTGCCATGTGTGCGCAGTGCACAAAAATATATTATGAACGCCTAGAAGAAGCATAACCATTTCTTTAAAATAAGTAAAGTTAAACTTTATTCAAAAAGTTACTGGCATCATTACGGGTTATAATTACAATTATAGTAGGTAGTTAGATATAGTAGGTATTTGTAAAATCTTTCGATCTATGATAGGTTTTGTGAGGCATTCTTCGTAGCGCACCCAGATGAAGCGCACCAAAGTACTTCCACATAGCGCACCAATTTTGGTGCGCTTCATTCAGTAGGTAAAAGTTAGCGTTGCCAGACGTCCCGTATTTCCCGGGACGCCCCGTATTCCAGGCATAATTTTAAACGTCCCACCGGGACAGACTCTGTCCCTTATTTCAACATTATTCAATTAGATTATGCACTGACTACGACGGACGCGACGACGACGGCTAGCTGCGCGCAAACGAGAGCACAGCATGATCTAAGAAAACACTGCTCCTCTGGGAATAACACAAGGTGACGTCACTCCAGTTGCTACTTTATTTCAACAAATCGTAGAAATTGGGAAACAAAAATGTGATAAGGGTCAATTGAAAAAAAATTAAATCGTCAATTATGTTTGTAAGATCAGTCAAAAAACAAATGTCTCCGGATTTGATACAGAGCGAATTTAAACCTTACGCGATTTGTTAAATCTTACACGATCTTCTTTAAAATATAATAATTATTAACTAGCAATAAAAACAACGTAGAATAGATTAGTTTTTTATTTGTCCCGGGGAAAAGTTTTAAAGCCCGTATTTTTTTGCAAAAATTAACCTTTTTCCTTAAATGATGAAAAAAAATCTTTTTTTTTTTTTTTTTTTTTTTTTTTTTTTATTCTTAATTTTTAAGGGACTTTGAGTCCAGCCCCAAAAAAAATCTTGCAACCCAAAATAATTTTAAGTTTTTATTCCTCATTACGCACCAATGACACGTGTAGGTTTTAGTGATGGGATAATAATGTGTCAATATCACTTACCCGTGGTCAAGTCAACACTGTCTTCCGTACTAGTTAGACACGGCAGGCAAGAAATTTTACCTAGTACTTAGCGGGAATCAAACCAGCACTTGTCAAAAGCATGATCCAAGAAAATAAGGTCTGCTCTTCCGGGTGAGGCTCTTGTGACGTCACAGTTCAGTTGCCACTTTATTTTAACAAAATGAGGAAGTTGGGAAACAAATGTATTGTAATAAGCAGGTAATAAGGGTCAATAGAAATATCTATAAAAAAAATACAATCGTCAATTATGTTTGTTAAATCAGTCAAAACAGGGTTAGTTAAACACGAGTCAATGTGATAAATAATTGGTAAATACAAAACCACATAGTTTTATCGAATTCATACAGGAGTTCGGGGAGTTATGATTTTACGCTACTGGTATCACCAGGAAACAAATTCGTCTTTTCATTCGCCGATGGCGACCGATCGCGATGGTACCTATGGTACCTTATACCATGTTCAAAAGTGTCACTTCACTGTCTAAGTAGTGAGTAGCTTCAGGTCTCTGAGAACCTCGTTGAAGTGCCTCGTAGAATATTTAGTCGGATTTGCAATTTTGCAATGCTAATAGTACCGGTTCGAGTCCCGACAACTTTACGGAACTGGTAGAATGTTGCCTTCACCTGCCACGATTTAAAACCTTCTCAGGATAGGATATTATGAAATTAAAAGTTTTTGCATAGGAAATTGTGTTGCGGAATGAAAAAGTGGGATTATTTTTGAAATTGAGACTGTGGAAATGCAAATACTTAATTGTTGACGAAACTAAAGATGGGAAGGTTGGCATTATTACCAACTTAAAAAAGAATAGATTGTAGCTATATGTTTTAATGAACTTATAATATGATCTATGTTATGCTATGTTTTATAACCACGCCGTCAGATCCATTATAATGAGTTTTTTTGTAAGAGAAGTTTCCTTTTGATCTGGCTTAGGGATGGGCAAATGAAAAAAAAATATCGATATATATTGCATCGATATTTATTATTAGTATCGATATATGCATAGTAAAAATTATCGATATTTCGACATATCGTTATTTTTGACCATCATCATCGTGCAGGCAAAACAGAGCGTGTAGTCGGGCCATAGATTAATGAAACTAACCCCAAGCTACGGAACGTAGGCTAGTAGGATCTTTGACCCAAAGATTTCTATGTTAGATATGCCTTTACACCAAAAACTGTGGCATTGTCTTTGAATGTGTGCGTTAACATAATGCCGACGCACGCACACAAAGGAGTAGTTACACAGGTACGGTCAGCAAGCTCATCAAATTTCACATCGCCGCCGGCTCTCTTACTTCACGATTCAACGGAACAGGCGGCGACGCAGTTGGTCTTGTTATATCTCAATCAAAGGGATTAGGCAGCGTTTTCAATGGGAGTTCCCAGGGGGCTTGAGTTTTTCCGATACTTCAAACAATTATCGTTATATTTCAACCAATTTACTCAAAACCTTGACAAATTATATACATAACTAGTTTTTTAGGAGTGCGCGAGCTGCAAGCAGCTCCCTGCGGTTGTGTTTATTGTTTATTTAGTTCCCCTTTTCGTAACGTGCGTTTTAGATTTTGTCAAAATCGATATCCAAGAGTGGAAACTGCGATAAAAAATGTCAGCCATCTTGGATTTAAAAATGGACATCTTTTTCGTAATCTACGAGTTCGAGTTAGTCGAAAACGATACCCATATCAGATGTTTTGGTGAGAGAGGGGTTCAAGGGGACTGAGGGCCTCGGGGGGACACAGCACGTCTCGGTTCAATTACCGTGCTTGTTCCTCGAAGTCAATCTCGTCATCAATCTCGCATTGCTTCCCTGGGTTAAGGGAAGAGGGGGTTCTTAGGGGGGCGTTGGGGGGTCACAGCACGGGTCGCCGTTCCCCGTTGTCGCATTGCGGCTCGCTTCGTTCGCCCCAATGCTCCAACCGAAAAAAAATGTCAAAATTAAGCCAAATTTCGGGGGTTTAAAAAGATGCTAAAAAACATCACGTGAGGACGACCCCTTATATAGACTTTACTTTTTAACCTACTTGCGCTTTATATAGTGCATAAACATCAATCAGCTGATCTGATATTTACTAGGAGAGGTCGAATTTATTAAAAAACAAAGTCGTTAAGTTTCATGAGCCCATCAGATATTTTGAAAGAATATATTTTTGCTTTATATTAAACATTTTTTACAAAGTTTTGGTTCCTTTGGTACGTTAAAAATAGATTTTCTGGCGGCTTTATTAGAAGTTTTTTTAGATTTCGGCACTATACAATGTTTATAAATAGTTAAAAAGATAAATTACACACTAATCGAACACTTAATTTGTTTCAAAGTCAGGGCGGCGATGGAGTAAGTGACGTCACAGCTATTGCGGCGGCCACTCGGTGAACTTCGCCAGTAATTTGGTCATAACTTCGGTAATTTTTGTCGTAGAACAAAAATTATTGCACTGTTTGTTAAGGATTTTTTAGCTCTATAAATCTGCATCTCAAATAAAAACGTTACGGATCCTCATTTAAGAATGGTACCTATATTGAATCTGCTAACTCTACCGACCGACATTTTTTAGATCGACAAGAGTGCCACAACTAGGGATTGCAACATCCGGAAAATTCGATTGTCATAATTAACAAACCCGGATAATTCAAATAGCTGTAAATTTCATAAAATAATTTTTAACTAGCTTTTGTCTGCGGTGTCGCACGAAATTTCCCGGGATAAAAGTATTTTGTGTTATTCCAGGTCTGAAACTATATGCAAAATTTCAGCTTACACCGTTTAGTAATTTTGCCGTGCTAAGAAAGCATGAAAATAAAAATTGGCATTGCGCCAATTTTTATTTTCATGTCTGTACTCAGGAGGTCAAAAAACGTACGTGTACCAAATTTCAAGTCGATCCGGCATATGGGCTTTTCGGAACTTTATCCTATTTATGCTTCAAAAACTGATATTAACTATTATTATTACAGTTATTTGAACTATCTGGATTTCAATGTCTATATCAGGATAAACAAAATGGACCAATTATCCGGATAATTCAGATTTCGAATAACCCGGATTGCAATCTCTAGCCACATGAAGCGTACCGAGAACAAAGTGTTGTCTCTTTTTCTCCCACATAAGTTGCAAGCACTACTTTCTCTTTCATGCACTCGCTATTTTTAAATTTATTATTTTGGTCAGTGGAAGGAAAAATAATATTATTCATGAAATCACAATACTTACGAGTGAAATGTTACACCTTTGGCTTTATTTGTGTTTCTTGAATTGTTGTTGCACTTGCGAAATGCACATTTTGGCATTTAGTGACACTTTTCAACAAAAATTTGCAAAGTTACGACGCGTTCGGATGACGTTCCGCTCACACTGTGTTTAGAAGTACACTGATTCCAAATGTGTGAGCGAACTCATTTCGCGTGGCACCCAAAACGGCGCGGTCTCACTACGGTAAGGGCCTATCTACGATTTACATCTTTGCTTTGACCCCAAGAAGAAGGAAGGAAGACCAACATATCGACCACAACTTTGACACTTACAGTCAAACATAGACAATCAGTACTACCAACACAAAATAAATAGGAATGAGTTAAAAAAAAATTCTACTATACTGTCCTACTATAATTGGTAACCGGAAATAGATAATTAATTGTCTACAATTAAAGAATATCGATTTTGATACCCATAATAAAAAAATATTGTAAATCGATACAACGCTTTTAAAAATATCGATTAATAATATCGATTATGTTCTGATATCGATATTTTGATATATATTTTTTACCCATCCCTTATCTGGCTTTTGAACTGGGTGGATCCATGAGAAAACTGATGCACATCTTTCCGAAGTAAACGCAACAAAGATTCAAGTGGCTTCATATATCTATGTATATGTGCTACGGGTACGAAAGTTTGTATGAATGTTTGTTAAATAATTCGTATTTTTTTATAGTGATAAATATTCAGTGGGTGTTTGTTAGCTATTCACACAAAGATTACAGAGTGGATTGGGCTGAAATTTTGCATAGATATGGTTTTGGATCTGGATAATATAAAAAACGAATGCAAAAACCAATATGGTAGGTAGTAGTTTTTATTCAAAGAATTCTAAATCCCTTGTATTTTGTATGGAGTATTTTTTTGAAATATATCAAATATCAAATTTTGATATTTGATATATCAAAAAAAACTAAAAGCCTACTTCGAATCGCTTAGTTTAATTTTTTTTTTAAGTTTTTCGGGATAAATACTAATCATTCGGGAATAAAAATTACGGGACCACCTCAGGGTCTTTCTTTATACAACTGCAAAATAATCATGCAATAAGGTCTGTTAAATTACTGAGAAATCGACGAACATACATAAAAAACACACATTACCACCGAGCATAGAACCTCCTCCTTTTTTTGAAGTCGGTTAATAGACAATAACAATTATTATTATTATGGTAGCCTTTTACTAGTAGGTGTTAATGTAAACAAGACGATAACGATCTCATGGTGACCAATGTCGATAAAGGTCACTGACCTACACCTGCCAGGTTACCTACGTGGTTTGCATACGTTGACAATGACTCATTGCAAAGTGTAAACAATAAACAACCTTATTACCAGCGTAAAGAGTGTAAAATGTGAAAGTGATATTGGTAATTTGTTTATGATAATTTTTTGGGTGCGTTGGTTGCATGTTATTTATCATGATATCATATTTATGGGGTGTCTGAATGATTGACGCGGTAGGAAAATCGAAATGGAGAAAGATTGGTTTGTATTTATAAAATTAAAATGGTACGCAAATAAAATATACGATATAAATATGCTTATTCATTATAATTAATGCGGAAGTACTTATCTGTCTGTCTGTAAAACACAGATCAGGTGTAAAACGGATCTTATTGTTTGACTGGGAGATACATCATAACTAGAGGGTGGTTGCGCGCATATCCAACTATAGGATCGTTATTGACTTCATAGAACTGGTGCTCCCGCAATCAAGGTATGTGCCTCCATCCCTGGGACAACTGATCTCTTGTTTTTCCTATCCAATTTGTATTTGTATTTATTTTTTTATTTCCACCGTAGGTACACATGTTACACTTGATGTCGTTAATTCTATATATCTTATAATATTCACACAAACTTTTCACATAGGAAACACCATAAGGGATTGTACAAAGAAAAACAGACAAACATGACACTTCGTGCTTGAAATATACCAAATAACAAATTGTTGGCTTTAACAGGTCAAAAATCAAAGAAGAATACATTTTCAAAATAAAATAAATAATAATTATATTAAAGGGCATGTCAAAGTGCTGTACAGGGGCCTTGTCAAACTAAACTAAACATACACAACATCTTTTTCACTTCTTCCACTAGTGGACAAAAAATTTAAGTGAAGAGAATATCAATAACACCTTATTTCTTATTTGATAATAATAACTATGTTTATAGTATACAATTTGACTTGTCTAAGTGCTTATTTTGTAAGCCTAAAGAAATAAAGTTATTGATTCTGATTCTGATTCTAATGTACTTATAATAATTTTACATAATCAAAGAAAATAATAAAGTGAAAATGTCTAATTTAAAATTAATTATGTCAATACTAAAATAAAGCTGCTGTATAGAGGCATTGCATATCAGTATCAGTAGGCAATATCAGTTGGCCATATCCTACCACGTTGAGGCTCATAACCCCGCAGATTTACTATTCGGCGTGCCCAGAGGGAATAAAAATAGAATAAAAATAATATGTAGATTAGAAAAAAAAAACTATTTTAAACTAATCTCGGAAAAATGTCTAAATGATTTATTTACTCAAAGGAGATTATCTATGTATACTCCAATTCAAAACCTGTAGGTATATACATATGTGTTTTGTATACAAAGCAGTTAACGGAAAAAAACAATACGAAGGGGTTACAAATTCCTTAATTAGGAATATTGGTGGCAAATATTTAACGACATTGCAAAGCACGGAAGCTCGAAACAATTTTTAGTTTTGAAAGCTTTCATTCAACATTTAATTTCAAATACCTTTCGTATAGGAATTAAAATTTAAAAAAAAATACACCTGTGAGATTATGCGTTTTTGAAGTTTGTGTTTTAGTTTTTAGTGATAACTTTGCTTTTACTTTGTGGTTTTCTGTTATTGTTATCAGTTTTCATTCATAAATATATTTCTGGACAAAAAATATCTTGGATTCTCAATCGGGATAGATATAGTGTTCAAACCAGAGTGCAAGCGGGGTCAATTTCATTTTGTATTTAGATTATATATTACTAGATGCTGCCCGCGCCTTCACCCGCGTTTTATCTGGATAAAAAAATAGCCTATATGATATTCCAGATCCCAGACTATACCTGTACCAAATTTCAGCCTAATCGGTTCAGTAGTTTTTGCGTGAAAGAGTAACAAATACCTATCCATACATCCATCCATACAAACTTTGACATTTATAATATTAGTAGGATTAGTTGAGTGAATGCATTGTATAGGAAACCAATAAAATAACTAACAAAATATTGCTCCGAAAAAAATTAGGTTGGTAGTGTTGGCAGCGTTTTGGTATCATTATTAAATTGGCACCAGTCTAAAAAATAATTTCCCAAAAATATCAATACTGAAACTTACCAACAGTTAAATTGTTTCAGTGTTGCCAGTCGACTGCACTACTCGATTGCAGCACCGGATCTGAGTAATTCTGGTGATTCATTTAATTGATAAAATAATTGACCAGCGGAATACAATTTGATAAAATAGTGCAAAGGCCGCCCACATGTAAAACTAGCGCAAATTCCTCGATTCCAAAATATATATAAAAACAAGTTAAATTCAAGTGTCTGTTTGTCATATCAAAATAACAGCTTTTTACAATAAAAAACTGATTCAGGCGTTACTTTGCGGAGGTCCATTGCAAAATTTAGGAATGAAAAATATTTCGTCGTCTACGACTTACTTTGACGGATATCAGAGTAGGTTATACATAAGCAGAATTGTTACTAAATATTTTATCTTTCTAATATTTAGCTATTTACAAAAAATATGTAACAAACATGCTACTTAGAAAAACACCGTGTTTTAAAATGTCAGAATGATAGCTGATTTTATACGGGGGTAACTGGCTTTTATTTCAGAAAATGAATTAGGGGTCCTAACAAAAAGATTTTATGTCATGAAATTTATATATTTAAAATATTACGTCTATTCTTATAGGTATGCCCTAAAAAAATAGAGTAGTAGAAATTGTGAATTGTACGCGGGAGAAGCCGCAGGCACGGCTAGTACTAAATAAATGATGACTATTCTAGTTGAAATGGAAGTAGGTAAAACTATGTCAAGTTTATTTTACCTTAGCATAATTTTCACACTGTTGGTTGATGTAAATCTCAATCTTAATAATAGTCAGAATTTTCTATTAAAAAAAAAAAACTTGGAATCCAGGAGAGCAGGTGATTGCGCCATTTTTGTTTTGCCCCCAATGGCACAAAGGCTATGCAAGATTTTACATTATTGCTGAAAGAAATGAATTATTAACGTAGACTATAGTGACTAGTGTGTCTTACACATCTGACCATACCTTATTTAATTGAGATTTATGTTCCAGATTTAATAAATATATTTTTTTGGGACAATAAATAAAATCGCCATTATATACTTGCTATCTCCAGTTAGGTATATCAATTGTAAATACTAGTGCTAATTTGTTTCTCTCTTATTTGATTTATTTCTTTGTTAATAAAGGTGTTACTTAAGTAGAAATCCAATAGGTAGTTACTTACTTCCTTAGGAACTTACTTAGGTAGAATTGCATTAAATGGAAGATTCATTTGTCTATGAAAAGAAAAATGTGCTATAGACAGCTTTGCCGCTCTCCATCAATTCTAGAGGGCTCTGCCATTGACATTTTATACGTTTTTTCTGACGTGAGCTTAGTTAGATTTCACTGTCGGGTTCTATTGTCCGGCTCAAACGACCGAGTAGAGGGTGAATGAAAAATACTAGCAAAGATATTTTGTCAAGAGTTTGAAAAAAAATATTGATCTTAAGCGAGCTCAGGATTTTGAAAAGGTCAATTTTTTGAGCCTTTTTTTATTGTCTGTTAAACTGTTTTTAGTTCTGAAGATAAGTTATTATGTCGATGATAATATCTCTTCTTTTTTCAGAAAATTAATTACACAATTAAATTTTATAAACGAAAAAAGGTATCAATAATAACTGTTACACCCAGTACTCAGTTTTCGTTCGAGTGCTGCCCGTCGTCGCCTCTTCCGTTTTAGTTTGAATATTTTCTATACCAACGTGGTTTTTGGCAAAGCCACTCTATTTTCAGATCTGTCATGTTAAAAACGGCCTTGTATTGTTTTAGTACTATGTATCGACATAGAAATGCACTAAAATGCAAACACGACTACGCCATTCATTTTGTGCTGAAACTCTTGAGTAACTATAATATAACTGCATTTTGTTTTTAATTTAAATACCTAGTTAATAGAAATATAACCAGTATTTTTAAGTTTATACGTATACTTAGCGTAAATTCAAAAAATCATCGTATTTATGAAAATACTAGCTGTTCCCCGCGGTAACACGCGCGTTAAATTCTAATTTCACATTTCTAGGGGGATGAAAAGGTGCTTTTTCCCGTAAATCTGCCATGTGAATTTGATGTTTTACCAGGACAAACAGTAGCATATACTCTCCATCCTTTCAACTAACTCTTGTATGTTTAATCAATTCAAACAAACAAACACACTTTTGCATTTATAATATTACTCAGGACTGTCCTGGTAAAATATCAAATTACCATAGGAAATTTAAGGGGCAAGAAGCCCTTTTTATCCCCATAGAAAAATGAAAATCGAATTTAACGCGTGAAACCGCGGAGACAGCTAGTTATTATATAATTCTCTGCTATAGGTAACTATATGTAAAGTAGGTACTGTATTCAAAAAAAAACTCCATTCCGAGCGAAATTGCGAACGTTAGCTAGTGTAGCAATAAAATAACAATAAATATAAACAAGTTCGTTCAACTTCGCTTTTTTCATAGCGGCCATGTTGTTTTTTTGCGGCTCGTGGATAAAAATCACGCTTTTATTACCTCTTAGGACTGTATTATTATTCTTTGTTGTATTTTCGGACTGCGGGAAGGTCTTATTATTTACTTATTTGTTTCAGAAATGGTTGCTAGCTTTGAAATTTTGAATAAGAAATAACTTAATCATTTGTTGTATAGAATTTTAAATATTTAATCAATTTTGAAGTAAGAACCTATATGAGTACATACAAGGTTTAACTGGTTCTACGATGAAAGAAAAGTGGTGCCCAGATATTATTTTTCAGTATATTTTAGTTGCTACAAAGTTGAAGGGTGGTATTCGAAAGATAATCGGCAATTGCAATGAGAACGAAAAAAAAGTGGTTGCCATAGACTAAGATGGATGGCGCTGTATGAAACTCAGTATCAAAAATCTGCCAAAAAATGTGTGAAATGGCTCCCGTTTCGATGACAATTTACTTTTACTCTTGACTTTTGTGCAGCGCCATCTAGTGTCAAAATAAAAAAGCGTGTTTTTTTTAAAGATTAGCAGCGTCGATAAACTTTGACGTAGGTAATGTATGATAACTGTCAAAAACGTCCATTAAAATGTAATCGTCCAATAATCCAATAAACTTAATATTATTTTAAAGCCACTCTGTCTATCTGTCTGTTACCTTTTCACGCGTAAACGGCTGAACGGATCTTAATGAAATTTGGCAGGGTTGATACGCCGCGGGTAGAGATGGTATCCCGGGGACGGACATAGGGTACATGGAGCGCGTGTGAAGCCGCGGGCAGCAGCTAGCCGTTAATATTGGGTTTTGATTGAGCATTCCACAGTCAAAGGTATTTTTTTTTGCCGTTAATATTGGGTTTTTATCTTAATATTGACAAAAATAAAGCAGATAACCCAAGGCACCCTATCCATTACACGATCAGAAACCGAATCAGTAACGCCCTAGCCGTGCAATCAATAAATCGATACATATAAATTAATTATGAGTCGTCTGTCCGTTTGTCTCGATTCCCGTGAGACAACATGTTTATTGGTTCCACTTTGATCTTCTGTCTTGGGTGTTATGCGAGAAGTGACCAAGAAGAAAATGTTTGGTTAGAAGCTAAAAAAATTTAATTACAGGTAGATCTAATGCAGAAATTCTGAGAACTTATAAAGCTCAATATTAATTTCAATTTCAAATAATTTATTTACCATAAAATTTCTAAACGTTTTTTTGTGTTTATGAACGAATGATAAGTCCAACCTTGTCCTCCAATTAGGAACCTTTAATACTCAACTCTACTAACCAGCTTCCTATGTCCCAACAAGGCTCAACCAAGCCAGTCAGCTACGACTTCTTTAGCTTAAGACATTCACTGCCCAAATTCTGCGGTTTAACGTAAAGGGGTGCGCTTCCGCTCCAAGGAGCTGGAGACGTCCAAGTGCGTCATGGGTAATTAAAGTTTGAATCAATGCCACCTCACCACTAGATCAAGTCAAGTCAAAATTCTTTATTTCTGTAAATACAATAAATGTACACTTAGAAAAGGTCATATTGTTAAAATTAAACATTGACATGGAAATAAAGTGATATTTTGATTTCGGTCGCTTCGGTGTGTAGACTAAAGTAAAGAAGCGACGAAGAAACCTTTAGCCTGTTAGGTGTTATTTTTCGAGTTGGAGCAAAATCCGTCCCAATCAAAGCTTTCGTCCACCGATCATCATTACTTATTTAAAAACTCTGAATAGTTATTATTGCATTGTACCCTAGTGCATATGACCGTCCCTGGCCACTCGTAGCCAATTGACTTTAATGGAGTTACGCGCCGTGTGTACAGAGCCTAACATTGTGCGGCACAACAAAATCATGTGGTCGAGGTCTTAACTTACCACCACTTTATTGGCGAGCAAAAAAATTGTTCAGAAGTGTTTAATAAATTTCATTATTTATTGAAGTTTCCTTCATGAAAAAAATTGGGGAGATCTGTTCTCAGCAGTGGGGTTTTGTGGGTTAACAAAAATAGCCTTATAGCATGCTGCGTTACTAAGAAAATATAAAACAATTAAACGAAGAAATCAAATTGAATGTATAATTAAGTTTAGTTAGGTTCGTGCCAACTTTTGTAACTAGACACTCACATAAATTTTTTTTTTTTTAGATATTTATTCATTACAACAACAATCATAATATACATAAAATGTTGTACCGTAAAAACCTTGTGAGGTTTGTCTCGGTACTCACATTCGTTTTAAATTTTATTTGTAGTCTAAGTGTTAATATATTAAATAACTTAATTTAGGTCTACCGTACTGCATCGGCTTTGATGTTCACTCCCTCTCGCTTGCGCAGAGTTAGTGCTATGCCCAGCGTGCGTTGCGGGAGGGAGCAAGCAGGTGTGCACAGTTAGTTGCATGCGCGCGAGTGTAGTCTGACAGAATTTACGTAGTAAGCAAAAACTATGTACAGGATGATTCAATTTTTTTTCTCATCTCATTGTGTTACCTATATTTAAGTAGAAAGATTTATATTTATTTTTATAATTTTTATAATTTATTTCTTTTTTTAGTGTAGACGGCAGAGAGTTTTAAATTTTTGGAATTAAGTAGTTGTTGGTACGTCTTCCGTAGAAATTGCTCTGTTTAGGTATATAAAGTTTTTCATCTGTAATTTTCCTTGTTATTACTTTATGTTCTACTCTTTTATAAAGATTACGGTTACCATATTGCTCGGTTAGTAGGCTTAGCTGTACTCTACCATGTATAGGTATTATTTTGCAGTACTTGAATATTGTATCTACATCACCTTCGAGTTCTTTTTTTATA
The DNA here is from genome assembly GCA_947859395.1 of Eupithecia insigniata. Taxonomy (NCBI): domain Eukaryota; kingdom Metazoa; phylum Arthropoda; class Insecta; order Lepidoptera; family Geometridae; genus Eupithecia; species Eupithecia insigniata. Next base: position 1,876,885 of record OX402011.1, on the reverse strand, counting down.
CTTTTGGGTAGAATGAGTTTCAGCAATCTTATCTGTAATGCAAATATTTGGTCCAGGTATGTCTCAAAGGTCCTTCCGTAGCTGCTTATCCCGTATCCTATTATTGATTCCGCTAGGGCGGTGTACACATTTAACAATATTTTGAAAGGTGTTTTCATTTTAAGTATATAGAACTTAGCTAAGATGGCACGCAGTTTATCGCATACATAATTAACGTGAAATTGCCAGTTGAATCTGTTATCTACTATTAGGCCTAAGTATGTATGTTTTTGAACCTGTTCGATGCTGGGACACGTGCAACTTTTCGCATCCCAATGAAGGCAATCGTGAGTATGCGCAATAATGGAAAAAGTGTTTACGGCTGGGAGGTGGGATGAGTGTACATGGATAATTTTTGTTTTGCTTGCGTTTAGGACAAGATCATTATCGTGTGCCCACTTTGCTACCTTTGTGAAATCTTTTTGTATATCTTGTGCGGCTATTTGAAGGTTCTTATGAGAGGCGATTAAACATGTATCGTCGGCGTATTGATATATACTGCAGTTTTTAATAACGTTCTCTAGATCGTTAACGTAGGCCAAATAATGCAGTGGGCCCAGAACTGAGCCCTGTGCTGTCCCTTCACTGACCACTTGTTTGTCGCTATAGTTACTTCCTATTTTAACAAGATAATTTCTATCGTTTAGGTAGTCTTTACACCAGTCAAGAAGTGGGCCTCTAATCCCAGTGTTGCCGAGTTTCTCAATTAGGGTATCATGTCTCAAGGTGTCAAAAGCCTTACTAAAGTCGATAAATAGGAGTACTACATGTTTTTTTTCATTAAGATGTATATTAATCTCATTTGTGAAGTTTGACAGTAGAATTGACGTGGACTTTTTGGGTTGAAAACCATGTTGTGATTCGGCTATAATATTATGTTCGCCATAAAAGTTGTGTATCAATTTGCATACATATTTTTCACATATTTTGTCAATTACAGGGAGAATCGTGATCGGTCTGTAGTTAAGTATGTCGTCGTGCTTTCCTTTTTTATAAATTGGTCGTACGACGCCGGTTTTTAGTTCTTCGGGGTATTTCGCGTGTTTAATACTTTGATTAATAAGTCTAGCAATTACCGATATTATTTTATTGCTTAGGGTTTTGATATCGATGCAGCGTATTGTGTCGTAACCAGCAGATTTTTTGGTATCTAATGATTAATTATTTTGGAGATGCTATTATCTGTTGCGCACGTAAATCGTAACGATTTGTTTATAGGAAATGAGTATTCTGATTGATCAAGTAGGCGTTTGTTACATTGAGGCATGATTTCCTTAATGCTGTTTTTGAATGTATTGGCGAAATTGTTTGCTATATTTTTAGTGTCTTTAAACGTTTCCTTAAATGCCTTAGTAATGGCATCATCTATTGAACGTGTTATGCGTCCCGAGAGATGGTTTATGATTTCCCACATTTTTCTAGGATTAGCCTTGTTTTCCTCTATTTCATTCATATGGTATTTATTTCTACTTGTTTCTATTAATTTACGGGTTTTGTTTCTTTGCTTATTATATTCAAGTTTAAGTTCCATATTAAATGGTTCTTTTATCCATTGACTAAACATTATATCCCTCCTATGACACATATTATTGATTTTATTATTTATCCAGGGGCTTTTGTTTCTTTTACTTTTATTGTTTATATTTTTAGTGTAAGTAGCATTTTCATAACATTTCCTAAAGTTGTTTCTTATGTAATCATATATATTTATCGGACATTCCATGTATAATGGTTCTTCCCAGTTTATTTCATACAATAGCTTAGATAATTTTGTTTCATTTATGCATTTTATCTTAATTGGATCATCCTGTACAGTCTGAATTCCAGCGCACGATAATGCAATGAGCCGGTGGTCGGCCATAACCGTGCAGACCGCCGCCGAGTACAGGTCCAACGTCCGCGACTTTGCAAAGATATGATCGATACAGCTACGAGAAGTTTTATTATCTTTTGATTCGATCCTAGTGTAATCTGAAATCGCGGGCGATAGACCACACTCGGCCATGCAGTTTACATAGTATTCTCGGATGGGTGTGTTACCTTTTAGGTCAATATTTATGTCACCTATGATGTAAATATCGTGTTTCTGGAATGACGGTGTGAGGCACAGATCTTTTAGCCCACTTATGAACGGATGCTTATTAAAGTCAGGAGGTCTGTATATAGCACAAATTAATGCAGTGTAATTATACGGTGTAGATAATTTCCCAATTACAGATTCACAGTGAGGTAATAAGGAATTAGATTCGTTAAATGTTAGTTTTTCTTGTACATAAATTATAATACCGCCTCCTTTTCTATCACTTCTAAGTTTGCTTATCATGTTGTACCCTGGTATTTGGAAAAGACATAAGAGACTGTTTTTAATGCCTACCTCTGTAAGTATTATTAAATCTAGAACAAAGGAAGATGTGCTAATAAGATGTTTGATTGAACCAAAGTTCTTTACGAGTGATCGAATATTAATATGAACTATATTTAAATTACTAGAGTATTTAGGTACTTTTGAGTAGAATTCATTTAAGTTTATGCATTGTGTTATTTCGGATATTGTGTTAGATGACATTTTAAACTATATTATATATAACTAAGGGTGCTAAACTAAAAACAGAGTTTAACGCTATAGCAGCCTAGACCTTGATGTGTGCGAGATCCTCCTCGCACCAAATAACGATGATTTTATCTTTGTCTCCTCTGCGGGCCAGTACTTTCCCACCTTGAAACCATACGTACTTGAACGTAGGGCGCAGTTTTTGTTGGGCTTTCCAGAGAAGGGTTTTATTCGCCTTTGAGAGGGCACGTCTTACCATGATCTTGGAGCTTACCCCCTCTCCCTGGATGTTAGGAACTACATGTTCAGCGAGTATCGGAGAGGTTTCTCTTCTAGAGACTTGGGCCCATAAAGCCGCGCTTGCTTCAGTCTTGAGCTCCACCAGCAGGGGTCCGTCAGGCTTACCCTCAATGCGTTTGACAGCCTGAACATCTTTATCATCCACATTCAGTACCTTTGCAACATTCTTGGTGATGAGAATGATGTCCTCGTTCGTTGTTTTCGGGATTCCGGATATTTCTACCATTTTATCTAGTACCGATTGTTCCATCCTTCTTATTTGAACTTCGAGGGTAGCAATTTTAGTTTCTAAGTGCTTATTTTTGTTAAGCAGGAATGTTTGCTTTTTCTCCATGTCATCAATCCTCCCTGCGCAGGCATCAATCTTATCACCGAAATCTTCTAGTTTTTTTCCGAAGTAGTTTAGTGTTTCTTCAAAAAGTATATTCTCTTTCCTTATGATCTTTCTTACTTCCGAGGTTATATCATGAAGTAATTTTTTCACGTCAATGGCACCCGAAGGTTGCTGAATAGCAATATTTTGAATATCATCGTCTTCTTGATCATCTTCGGGGATAATAAAAGAGGATTTCCTATTTGGATTGATTCGACTGCATTCATCACAAGTCCACTCAAGGCTATCCGAGCTGCGAAGAGCAGCGAGCTGTTTGGCTGGAAGGCAGCTACATACTTGATTGCAGTGTACGACTTTTCCACACTTGCAGCATTCCAATCCAGGGCTTCTTTTCGTGATTCCCTTATCACATATATCACACTTAGCCATTACAAACCGAGTGCGCGGGTAGATATAAATATTTTTTACGAATACGAGTACGTGTTTGCACTACGACCAGTCAGAGCGACGGCTCTGCGACGAACGAAATACTTCTAGACATTCACATAAATACTTAAATTAAGCATGTTAGTACTTGGTTCCACGTTTTAAAGGAAATATGGGTAAGCTACTTCTATGTTTTTACACTAACCTTAAATATTTTAGGAATGTTAGACAGTTTAATACTAACCCATATAAATCTGTTCTATTTAAAGCCTTAATAACTAACAAACAAGTACCAAAATACTCTTATTAAATTTATAGCCCTAATTAAAGGGCTCATTATATTATACGATCACAAACAAGATGCAACAGATTTATCATTTCAGTCCCTATTTTTTATCAAATTCAACCATTCAAGTTTAAACTTAACTCCATGTGATATAGAGACTATTTTATGAAAAGTAATAAGACTTGACGCCGCAATTATGATCAAATTTATCATAAAGTGATAAATTTAACCCGTGCCTGTAGTAATTTCATATGGTATTAATAAAAAGCGTATTATTATGGGGAGACATTTTATAACATCGTTTCTCATATTATGCTATGTGAGACTGAAATAAAAAGCGCTTTGTTTTATCTTATTTAAGAAAGCACCTATTGAAATTGAGTAGGTAAAAATAATATTGTCACATAATATAGCTGTCGCTAAAATACCTACATAATTAGGTAGGTATACGAAAAGGTTTTTCATTACATTACCTTTTTTCACTTATTGCTATAACATTTGTCTGAAGCTTACGTGAAAAAAATAGTAATGGAATTAAATAAACTAAATATATATATATATTTATAGAAGAAATTAACAAAACAATGAATAAAGAACAACAACTTACTATTTGCAGCTGTGACGGCAGGAACGTCCAGATACTTATTGGATATTTGCTTGCGATAAATAAAACTTTGATTGATTTCAATTGCGTGTAATGCATTTTTACAAAAGTGCGAATAATCGACATTGAGTTGGAGAGAGATAGATAATACATTTTTGACAGGACAGAAGTCAAGTGTGAGTATGATTAGAATTGATGACTTTGAAGTTGACGTTGACAGTTGTGGTCCGCAACAGCAGCTATATTATAAAAATCTTTTTACTGTTTTTACTATACTTTTAAACTTGTTGTTCATATTACTCTGTCCCGCAGTGTACCTAAGCTCGCTGTGGTCCAATTAGTTCAAAATCAGAGTAATTAACAAACACATGTGAATGTTTTACGACATCACTAAAATAAAAGGGAAAAGTTATTTGGAAAGTTTCTACAATGTCCTGGCTGACTGACAGTTTGTAGATATACAGACAGACAGACTCATTTCGTGAATTTTATGTGATGGTTTCATAATCTGGTTAATAAAAGAAAAGGTGCACTTACTTATTACTACTTCTAATAATATAACTCAATAGCACTGAATACAATGTTTTAAGATCTGACATATTGCATATTAATTTTGTAAAAATAACCGCTACGATGGACCGTCTCCCATGTAGGGGGGGGGGGGGGGGGGGGGGGGGGGGGGTCATAATCAGCACGCTTGGCTCAGTGTTGATGTTGACAACTACTTAGAAAGAAGCTGCTGCCTTTGCTTTGGTGGGTTCCCTTAGTCGGCTCTTACGACAACCCCGGGTTGAGTTGCAGGGGTCGATATTCGTACGCCGCGGGCCCACGGCCATAATATATAATAATCTATGATTTAAGGAATTTTGAGTTGTAGGAGGTCAGAATCAAACCTACGTTTGAGTATAAAAAGATATTTAAATAACAATACGAACGAATCCGCGCGCTGATGCTAGCTATAACGTTAAGTTATTCGAGTAACGAAAAGCATTTATTTTTGGCTCGAAGCCAACGGGAGTTGATGCTGTCTCATAATGACGGATTTGGTTAAAAATGATTTTTATTAACATAACGCGTTCAAAGTTTTAGTTTTTTGTTTTTAGAGTTAGTTGAAAGGATGTAGAGTAACATAGGCTACTTTTTATCCCCCTAGAAATGTGAAATTCGTGTTTAACGCGGGTGAAACCGCAGGGAATAGCTAGTAAAGTATATTGTTGTCAATTTGTGAAGGCTGTCTTATCAATGTTTGCGTGAAAGTAGATGTTATAATGCGTAAATTGGGCTTATCTACCCTTTCTACCAGGTGTTATCAGGCGGGTTCAATGAACTTATTTATCTTCCCGTGAAGGTAATACACTCTACCTAAACGATCACTACATATTATAAACAAACTTATTTTTCATAGCATTGTTTATTAAATAGATTAAGTAATATTGTTTTATATGAGAGTCAGATCTAGAGCCCGATTTAAACAAACAAAAATATTGTATTATAATCATTTACCCATTGTATTCAAATAATAAGCCGTGGGGCCGCGGCATAGAATATCGACCCCTCCAACTCAACCCGTGGATGTCGTAAGAGCCGACTAAGAGAACCTACCAGAGGAAGGGCAGCAGCTTCCTTCTGAGTATTTTTCAACACCAACACTGCGATCACCAATCCGCCTGCCAAGCGTGGTGATTATGGCAAAACCCCCCTACATGGGAGACCATCCACTCGATGGACCGACGACATTGTAGCGGTCGTAGGGAGTCAATGCTCAGGACCGCTATTTATGGCGTTGTATGGGGGAGGCCTATGTCCAGCAGCGGACGTATATGGGCTGATATGATGATGATTATTCCAATAATATTAAACGATGCTTTCCGTATGGTGATATTGGGCCGTATCCCGAGTTTGGGCGCTGGGAGGTGACACACAGTTTTAAACTTATGCGCTTTCCAGTGTTCCATTGTATCTTAGATGTTTTTATTAATTCCAAATAAATAAATTTATAAATAAATAATTACAAAATTACAATTTAAGTCTCCCACCGCATCTGTCTGACCTCAAAAACTACCAAAAGGATACGGTTTTCAACGCCCAGAGTGATCACTCTCAACTTCATCTTCTTCATGAATCCAGGAGGAAGATGAAGGTAAGTATCATTAAGATTTGTGTAAATTCTCTGAAATAACACCATGATTGTTGAATATGTCGGAAAAAATCAGGCGATTGTGTGCTTTGTTGGCGTGCGCAGCGTAAACCAATAGAAAACAATGTGTTAGAGAATTATTTCTCTAAATATCGTGCGACGCGGTTTGCTAGTTTGTGTATGTATTTGAGTAAATCAAAAACCTCAGACACTCGTCTGTGTCGATCCGACTTAATCAAAACTCACTTTGTCTCAATTTCATTTCTTAAGTTCGACGATAGATGTGCGTCCATCTTTAACAGATTTTGTTTCTGAGTACATTAAAAATGCTTGAAATAACATTCTTGCTTGAAAATAATGACAGACGACGTTCCTGTAAATCCAACATCAACGCATTGTCAGTCCTGAAAATTCCTTTTATGTCCACCATAAATTAAGTTTCCCCGTAAAAATTGAGGTAAAGAGACGGATAAACTTTTCTCGCGGTAAAATATAAAGTTTTTTAAACCGACCCTCTAGGTTAGGGGACGGGGTTGGGGTAGAAAGATAATATTCATGCTCTACTGAATATTTGAGGTAAATTTATCAGTTACAGTAGTTGATGTGGAAAGAGCTTTTTGAAAGTTTTGACAAAGGTAGAAAAGCCTTAATCCAGGTGAGTATAAAAATATTTTTTGATTAAGTTTGAAATCGTAAATGTGTTGGAGTGACAGTTTCTTATCATAACTACATATACGGGATACAAGATACATATAGGGTTACGGAATCATTCTTTTTCTGCTACTCTACATACGAGTATGTCATGTTCTTTGGACACCTTCTATTCAGATGGTTTTTTATACCCCCAAGGTGGCAAACAAGCATGCGGCCCTGATCGAAAGGAGTTCCGCAGCCTATGAACGCCTTCAACATCAGGGACATTAAAATAAATAATGTAGGACAATCCACGATTGCTTCCCCCACATAGCGTCATCTAGCCTCAGACTAAGCAGAGCTTGTGTTAAATGGTGGGTAGGTTCGGTACCTGAGTTTTGTATCTACTATCTTATGTATAGGCCAAATGGTGCCTGCTACAAATTTACCCCTCTCTTCTTTGTGTCATACGAGGCGACTATCCAGCGGGCGGCGGGCATCGTCCCATATAGAACAGATCCACAACCAAACAGAGATCCCCAACCCGCATGCCCCGCGTGGGGATTATAGCATTAACTCCTAATGATAAGAGCCAAGGGCGCTTCTCAGATGATGCCTATGTCCACCTGTGGGCTGGTAAATGCTGTTGAAGTGAAATAAAAAAACCCGATTTCGTAACATAATAAATGATTATTTATCGGATATTTATCTTATGTATTTAAATTATGCCGTTGATTTGATACTACTATAGATAGTAACGTTGTTTACGTTTTAAACTGGAAATTAATGTACTAGACTAGACAAACGCTTGGAGTTAAGCCACACCACATTTTTCTGGGACATAAATTGCTACTATTTTACTCTCGTTGCTTCAACCTCTTTAAGCTCTACAGTAGGCACAGAAGTGAAGAAAAAAACTATTTAAATTAATATAGCAAAGCAAACTTTTTTAATACTTTATCGTTTATTTATTTTTATCGTCACGTAAAGACAAGGTTAAACTGATAGACATTGAATACGTCTTTCACAATATTATTGATGTCACAACATTAGTATCACGGTTTAAAATTACACAATTTAATGCGGTAGATGTGTGGTTAGGTCCGGCTTTTTATGAAATACGGATTTAACCGGAGTCCGGCTCTTTATGCAGCCCGAAAAAATGTGAAATCTTCATGATTTCCAGATTTAATTTAAGTCCGGCTCTTTACGCAGTCCGATAAAATCTGAAATCTTTATGAATTTCAGATTTAACCGAAGCAAAGTCCGGCTCTTTATGCAGTCTGATAAAAAGTGAAAAGTTTGGCAGCTTTAACACGTTTTGTTGATGATTTATTTGTCAAACAAGTATAAATATATCAGATACATTGAAAATACGCAAACTAAAGTAGAACTATGTACTCGATTCCAACTTTTTAGCTTGATTGCCTGAGAATAGTAAACCTTATTTAGCTTTGAATAACAGTTTTGTTTTTCAAAACGAAATAACTATGTATATCACAAGTAAAAATGTTTGCCGCCCAACGAAGTGGGCACGGGTCAGCTGGTGTCCGGATAAAACAAAGCACCGGCTTTCACTAGCACAGCTCTAGGCCCGGTTATCTTCTGCAAACAATTCCGTGCCCTAACGGATACTCGAACAGTCAATATTTGACAACTCAATGACCTTTCCACGCACTTGTGTTCGACTAAGCTTGTGGAAACTAGGCCTTATTAAATTTACTATTCGTTTTTATTTTAGTTTGATAATGTTAAGTTGGGGGATGGTTGTAGGGTACCAAATAGGCATATCCTACTAAAATTATAAATGTTAAAGTATGTAAGTATGGATGGATGTATGGATGTTTACTCCTCTTTCACGCAAAAACTACTGAACTGATGGTATGTGCTTTATAGTTTGGGACATGGAATAACTATAGGTAAATATAACGAATAGGCTATTTTTTATCCCGATGAAACACGGGCGAAGGCGCGGGCAGCAGCTAGTGTATTTATAAATGCAGGTCTCGTCAGAGCCTACATTTGCTCCTCTTGGCATCGATCCTAGGTCCGTGGGTAGGTAGGTACTCAAGCTCTCCTAGTTTGCGAAAAATTGCATGAGAACTCCAACGCATAGATCCAGCCGCTATCATGGTTCTTTTACTGTGATGGCACCCAGACTTTGGAATGCCCTTCCCCACTCAGTACAAGCCAGTCCTTCACATAGCGTATTTAAGTCAAAGGTAAAAGAGCACTATCTCTCGCTACAGTCATAACAGTTATATTTATATATGTAGGATTATTATGTAATGGTTATAATATATATCTATTTAAGGTATTTTCGTTCTTGTAGTTTATGTAAGCTTTGTATGTACTTAGATTAGATTTTTATTTTATTTAATATTATACTCTATATATATATTTTTTCTGATCCACACTCACAAATTCTCATTCTAACCGAAGTTTTGCTATAAGAAAACTCTTTTAGGGTTAAGCTCGCCTTTGTACATGTCCAATAGTTGTTATTTTTATATATGATGATATTTGTGTGTACAATTAAGCACTCTAAAGCACATGTCGTGCAAATTCTGTAAAGAATAATAACAATCCGAAAGTAATTGGGGGCCATGTTTACAAAAAAATGTAGTATAATTGATTCTGGAATTTGGCCTGAATATACAAAAATATGGCTTTTGGGTGAATAAATGTTATTAAACTAAGACAGACCGAAGAAAACATGGATGGATTGTGTGAAAGAGGACATGTTTAAGAAAGGTGTAAGTACAGAGATGACGGCTGATAGAGGAGAGTGGGAGAAAAATACATGATGTGACGACCACACCTAGTGTGGGATAAGGATAGGAAGTAATGTTATTAAACTAGTTGACCGGGTGGTTGGTGATGGCCAAGTCCGAAACCACGAGAGTTAGAGAAAAGCCGTAAAGGAGTCATGCCCTCGATTTATAAGAAAACAATAACTGAGTCATATAGAAGCAAACAAGGCAAGGCAAGCTAAGGCAGCAACATCCCATTAAAAGACATGGATTTATTTATTCATTTATTTATACTGTTGATTTATGTATTGCAATATGTTCTTAAATATTAATACTGAGATCATGACATGAACCCCGTTGGGGCGCTACAACATATATGATAATAAATAAATAAATAAATAATGTTGGACCAATGCACACAACATCGTATAGCCCCAAGCTAAGCAGAGCTTGTGTTATGGGTACTAGATGACTGATATACATAATACAATATATTACATAGATAGATATTTTTTATTATACATAGAAAATACCCAGAACACCGGAGACAAATATTTACAGATCGTACAAACATTTGGCCCAAGGCGGGAATCGAACCCGCAACCTTCTGATTTGCAGGCGGACCTTCGCCCGCCGCGCCACATCGGTCGTCGATTATACTTAAATAATTAGTAAACTAAAATCTTAAAATTGTGTTATTCTAAATAATCTTTTATGTTATAAAAGCATTTAGACACAAGTAAATCTTTTAATTTTTTATAGAAAGTTACATCCTTTTCCCCGTCTTTTATTTGGGAGGGTAATTTATTATAAATTATGATGGCCATATTATGTTGCTGCCTTTGCTTCTATATGACTCAATTGCTTCTATATGACTCAATTGCTTCTATATGACTCAACTATTACTTTAGATGGAAATCGTTCCGAAAGATTTTTCAAAATAAAGACATCCTGTTTATTGAACCAATGGATTCTGTTGCTGATAAGGATCAATCTTTGATAAATGTAGAATGGGCCAGAGTATGACGACGATATTGAAATAGAAAATTTCAGAACAATGGACTAGAAAAGGTTAATATTACGTAGAAAGACGTAAGCAACATTTTTCCAATACTAGAATGGATTCCAATACGGTTGGTAAACATGCAAATAGAGGGAGTCCGTGTTGCTATTTGCCTAAATGGCGGTCACCCTGGCTGCTTTTGACAGTTTTATGTAGGTATGCCTACAGAAACGACTTTGGTGATGGGATCTCTTTTTCTTCTTCATATTAACGCTGGTTTAGTTTCTATTCCTTATAGCTGTAAGTATCTAGTACTAGATGAGCTTGTAATTCTTCATAATCATCTGCATTATTTCTTAAACTAGCGTCCGCCATATCTTTTACGGTATTTACGAGTTTTTTTGAAAAAAATGTTACGGCTCTTAAACTTCTAAGCTCAGCTCGACCAGTTAAAAAAAGTAGGTTTTGTGTGAAGAGATAATAAACATCCTAACTTTGGAAGATAATCCTCCTAATCCTCCAAAGTTTGTAAGTATGGATGTTTGTTCCTTGTTCACGCAAAAACTACTGAACTGATTGGGCTGAGATTTGGTATGGGTATAGTTTGGGACCTGGAATGTACATATAAGTTATTTTGTGACCCGATAAAACGCAGGCGAAAGCGCGTGCAGCACCTTGTATATGTAATAATAATAAATAAGTGTAATACTGTAAGATATAAGTGTGATTAATTTTGTTTCAGTGTATTCATTGTGTGAATTTGTGTTGGTTTTGCAAATAAATGATATATTTGATTTTGATTTCATTTTCTGATAAGACCTACGAATAACATGAACATAAAACAAGGTCCCTTAACAAAACAACAAACTAAACATTTACTCTCGATAACTCAATTTCGTTACCTCCCTTAATATCTGCGATCAAAAACATCAAAATACATTCAGATCCACAAACAAAGGACAAAGAATGTAAAAAGCATTTCAAAAGATAAGTAAAACGCTATCTGAGTGACGTCGATCGCATCGGACACTCACTCATTTTACAGTTACAGCCTTATTTCTAAGGGGTGCAGCCCTCGCCCTAGTTACCGCTGTAAGGCATAAGCGGAAGCGATTGACTACAGTATTGTCAAATCAGATGTTGCCAAAAGTAAATTCATTTGACAGCACTAAAAGGTTGTCGTCCTTTTTATTTCGGATTGCTGACGACGTTTCGAACACAATATCTTATGACACTTTGTCCAAACACTTTTAATTTTTAATTAAATTTTACTGACGTTTCGGACAACATCAAAATATTGCAGCTGTTTTGTAAAATCAGTTAGTAAAGTTTTAAAACATATTAGAAATATTTTATATTATTAATTGAAAAAAAGCGTAACCAAAACTGAGTATGTATGATACGTCGTAGCACCATTGTTCGGCGATGACGGTCAGTTTAGTTATTGCGAGGTCTGAATTAACACTCCTTATCTATAATAAAACGTAGTACGAAAATGCGTAGTCCTAGGGTAGAAAATAAACTGTAGGCCTTGCATTAGCAGTTTTTTAATATTAATTACTGGTTGCATCACTTCTTAAATAATTTTAAAATGAACTCAAGGTCTGTCAGGTCTAAATCTACATAATTACGTGCAAATTTGATTATGCTATTGGTAATTTTGGCTTGAAGAGTAACTTCACAACAAATGCATAAAACACTGAGGTGAAAGTACAAAATGGAAAATGTGGTATTCTTTAAAATAAGTGGTAAAATATCTGTACCAAAGCTCATTTATCTTTGCAGATTTAAATCTTAAATGAATCTTCCATATGGCCGAGTTAAAGGCACAATTTTCGCACCGTTCCCGAAAATGGCCGACGCGCTGTCTGTTATCTGATGTCGTCAACATAAAATGCATCCAAATATTACAAGTCAAAGCTCATATTTGAATGTTTATCTTTATGCTGTGCGGTAGCGGTGTCGGACCCTTACAGATAACGATCCGAGGCATGAGGCTTGCACAAGTCTGGCAAATCTGTCATCACAATTGGCAGAAGTTACGATAACACGGCCAACAATCTCTCTAATCTCATAACTTGTCACTCGTTCAGTATCGAGTGCTAAACGAAGCACAGGGGGCATTAAACATGAATTTTCCACCACCTGCCTGAGGGTGAGTTTTCAGTTCAAATATCTATTGTGAGAGCTTGTGGTTTAATATGGAGGTTACAAGCAGACATAAATATAGCTGCAGGGAAAATAAGGGTAAGAATTTCCATAGCTGTATTGCCTGAATGACAATGAAAGTAAAGGCACAATGGAACGCCCACAAGACCGAGTCATGGCAAGCCCAGATTGTACAGGCTGTGTCGATCTAGGTACACACAGAAAGGACGTTTGCGATGACTCTGCCAACATCTGAATTAGTGTAGCTATTTTTATTTTCGTTTCGCCTTGTAAATATTTAAATTACTAGCTGCTGCCCGCGCCTTCGCACGCGTTTCATCGGGATAAAAAATAGCCTATATGTTATTCCAGGTCCCAAACTATACCCATACCAAATATCAGCCTAATCGGTTCAATAGTTTTTGCGTGAAAAATAACAAATATCAACATCCATCCTTACAAACTTTGACATTTATAATATTAGTAGGATTGTATCCCTTCCTTGTCTCACTATAGGCCTTGTGCATAAGCTCAAAGTCAGCCAGCGAGCTATGGAGAGAGCTATGCTCGGAGTTTCTCTACGCGATAGAGTCCGGAATACGGAAATCCGTAGAAGAACCAAAGTTACCAACGACGTAGCTCTCAGAATTAGCAGACTGAAGTGGCTATGGGCAGGCCACATAGCTCGTAGAACCGATAACCGTTGGGCAGAAAAGGTTCTCGAGTGGCGACCGCGATGCAATGCGAAACGAAGTGTGGGAAGACCTCCCACTCGATGGACGATCGACGACATCGTAGCGGTCGCAGGGAGTCGTTGGATGGAGGCGGTTCAGGACCGGTATTCGTGGCTTCGCGTGGGGGAGACCTATGTTCAGCATTGGACCTATGGGCTGATGATGATACCTTCTTTGTCCTTGTTTTACGCACGTGTCACACCTGCTGCTGCTGCGCCCTCTATACCTTAGCCAAACTCGATGTAGAATGTTAGTAAACAAACCACGTCACAAATGCCTAAAAATCACTTGCTTTACGTCGAGTTAAAGATATTTGGAAGCGATATTTATTGAAGGAAGGATCTCCAATTCGATTCATTCATTCCAATCAACAAGTAATGTTAATTGCGTATGAAAAGGCGCGGCAATTGAGTGAATTTTACGTTAAGTATGGGCGGTTTGTTTACAAACATTTTACATCGAGTTTGGATTTGTATAGGTGTCGCATGGCACCAGCGCACAGTAGCGTCATTGCTAACGTCCATCATGATGAGCGATAACCATTTTTGTTGTCACGGTTGTAACTTATATTTGTTTGTACTAACTTTGGTTGTACTTTTGTGACACAGAATAAATACCTTTTACATACCGTTTTAATTAGCTAACGATTTCATAAGCTTGAGAAACTGAACTTGCTAAATACATCTCAAAACTTCCCATTTGAATAATTCAACAATAGCTAAGCGCTGAACAACCCCTCCAATATCAGGTGCCTAATTCTTGTTTGGAGTATTGCAATTAAGCGGCTGAAATATTAAATCAAATTCGTCATCAGATTCCGCCTAATCACGTTTCGCAACCCCTCTGTTTCGCAAGGGGATGATTTTAAATTAGATATTAATTTTAGGGATGAACGACCCCAATTTCCATTAGTTTACAACAGGTGAACCGTTTCAAGCTGCCACTTTTGTTTTGACAGACATCAAAAATGTAATGGGCATAACGGACGGACTGAATGTAAATTAGTCTTAAATCTTTCGGCCATGAATGCTTATTGTTTTTCCAGTTCAAATAAACACAAAAATATCTAAACAAATTCGTATTATAAAAGAATCGTCTACGAGAACCTACACCACTAGTTTTTGTGAAATTCATAATTATGTTGGTATTTTTGTTGTTGATTATGGTATCTATTAGATAGTGTGTGGTGAAGAAACCCTTAGATGTCAACTTCCTCCACCATCCTGATGTTTCTAATTTCTGATCAGAAAATTTATGTCACAGCCTTACCTGAAACAAAACAAAAAACCAATTAGTTACAAGGATCTAAAATACAATCTTATATTGGAGAAATCTATAGGAATAAAATCATCAATTGCGGAAAATAAAACATATGTACTTTATAATCATCATGAACTATTAGTATTCTAGGGTCTTCTAATATATTGAAAGGGTCGCCAATGCGCGTGTAATATCCTTAATGTTGATGGCGTCCATAGGCTGCGGTAATAGCTTTCTACCAGGCGTGCCCCATGGTATAAAATTAAAACTAGTCTACTGCTGGCCTCTGCAGGGCGCTATGGCGGTCATAGTACTTCAGTTTGCCTCATAGAGCATCTGCGAGCAGTCGTTTTGCAGGACGTAGCACTTTTGCAGGTCGTTATTCTTCCTGGCCGGAGGTCATCCTATATTACGTTTTCCGTACCTGAACTTAGGGTTTAGATATGGTAATTTTTCGATAACTTTGTTTCTGTACCGTTTCTATAATAAAGTCCGTATTTGAAGAAAAACACAACAAGATCACATTGATGTATGTCCAATAAAAGTTCCCGTTTCGAAACAATGACAACACTTTGTTTAGCGATCCTCTAGAGCTCGCTTTATCGAGAAAACTATTCTGCCATTCTACATTTTGTAAGCATAAAAATTTGCTATGGAATTTCGTTTTGAAGCTTTCGGACCAATATTGAAAAAAAAAAAAATAGTTTTGGACACTGAAGTTGTATTTTTTTTTTGTGTTACATATATTCTTTTACACGACTAGGTGTAGGCTCATTTGTCTTGTTTGGGGTAACACCTAGAAATGTAAATTATTCAGGTTCGGACGGTGTAAGTTTTCTTAAAGATGACCTAGGTAATGTTTTAGTACATAAATCTTCTCCACAGAAAAAAGCTACATCTAGTGACAAAATTCAAAGTAAATAAACACAAATAATCTTTCAGACATTTCAGCGTTTTCATATTTTGCTGCGAATAATATTCAACCTCTCAAGACGATTCAACTTCTGACAGTTGACTGACAGTGTCGGTGTGAAGCGAACGCTGCCACATTTTGTAGCACCTCGAGGTGTTATGTAGCAAAAATCAAATTTATAAACAGAAATAACCATGTTAAAAGCATCTAAGGAGGCTATAATTTGTTTGTAAGAATTGTCTAAGTGCTTATTTTGTAAATCTAAAGAAATAAAGTTATTGATTCTGGTTCTGTAGTGTGAAGATTGGATAGATTGGAATAGATTCCAAATTGCAAATGACTTGCCTGTTATTCTATTAAATTTGTAAAGGTTCCAAAAAATTGTGAAGGTGTTAGTTGGCTTTGATCTCCAAAATTACTGACCAGATCAAGATGAAATTTGGAAGATACATGAGAATATAATTTAAAGTAAAAAATAAGAACTTTTATCTGGGAATAGTATGTTCGTATCCTAAACAGGAATTAATTTTAATATGTAACGTTGTTCAGTGCCAACAAACATTCACTGTTCGAAAACACTTTTCTAAAGCCTCGAAATAAACAAAAGAGAATCAAGAATTTGAACCAAAAAGCCCGATAAACGTAGACAAAAGACAAGGGTTACAAGCCAAAGCGTATCAGAAACTGTAAACAAAATCCATTACTTTGCATTTCTACACCATTAGTCCCCCATCAAAACTAGAGTTCCTTTGTTTACCATGCATTTGAAAGGTGTTCGCGGCGAAGTGAGAAGCGATTTTTCAGACTTCCGAACCCTACGTCGACGTCAATCAAAAGCTTGGCCATTTCTCACTGACAGGAAGGAAAAGAGCAAATGTAAATCCAGGTTTCGATACCGGATCTTTGTTTGGATTGACGTAGTTTACGAAGGGGAAACATTGCTGTTTTGAAATCATTTACTTTGGCTTTACTTTTATGCAAGTAGTCTATTTGATCAGAAGACCACCATTAAATTGACGATGATTTTCTCCATTAAATTGACAAAGTGTCTGTGCAAATACAGGGTTCCCTCACTTAATAATCTAATGTCACTGCAGACTGACACGCCAGATGAGAGGTTATGACCAACAGCATAATATCATGCTTTTCGAGGCACGGGGGTGTAACACCGTCCACTTCATAATTAAATTATTGAATGCTTAAGTGATGAGGTTGATGATATACTAGTCTCTATTTGTAGCAAATCCTGCTGTCAGGAATTTAACAAAATCAAGTGGTTAAAGATGGTTGTAGGCACATTATAAAAGTAGATAGATGGATAGATATAATATACTTTACATCATAATGCTCGGCAAGAAGGTTTTACAAACTAAGCAAAGAGACTGTGTAAGATGGTATTCGCAACACAGTACATTTTTTATAGGAATTCCGTTTTCAAATCTCTTTACGTCACACTTTGTTTGAATTGTAAAGACTTTACAGTTCAAGCTATGCAAAACTCCATGGTGAAACAATCTCTTTTCTTATAAAATGATAAGAAAACTTTTTACTGAAAAAAAAAAACTGTGGAAATGGCGGCCTTTCATTTGATTTGATTTGTGTGTAATAAACTAAAGTTAAAAGTTAAAACTGTAATAAACACGTTTAAAGGGGTAGTTAAGTATGTCAAGTACTTCATCAGATGAAGAACTGGTCTGCACGCCTGATTTCTGTCATCTCGAAGCAGAAGATGTTGTACAAAATCTTTTATTAAATAATTAATTTTTCTAATAAAAATTACATTTTGTCATACCTAAGTATATATATGGATGGAGGCGGCTCAGGACCGCTATTTGTGGCGTCGATCGGGGGAGGCCTATGTCCAGCAGTGGACGTGTATAGGCTGATGATGATGATGATGATGAAGTATATAAATGTTTTATTTGCCTCGCCATTATGATGTAAAGTAGAATGCTTACCTCGGTTGCAAGTAGCTATTACACCCTCGAACTATGTTCTCGGGTGCACTCGATCCATTAGCGCCCTTTGCGAGCGCTCGCAAGGGCGCGAAATTGTATTGAGTGCACCCTCGAACTATATTCGCCCTCGCTTCGCTCGGGCGTCTAAATATCTCGGGTGCGCTCAATCCAATTTAGGGCCCTTTGCGAGCTGAGCTCGCACTGGCGCCAAATTGGATCTTGTTCTGTAATAGCTCCCTTACAACCCTTGTGTAACAATCTACTATTATTGTACAAAAGTTGTACATAGGCGAACATAATGCTAGATAGCGTTCTCTACCAGCTAACCTTTGGGATAGTGTGCACAACAATTTAGAAGATGGTGCTAGATATCGAGAATTACAAGAAACATACAAATAAAATATATAAAATTAATAATTTGTGTTTGCCATTGTAATAAGAAAACACATTATGACATAATATAATATATGTACTACTCACATTATTAAGAGAAGTAAGAGAGAGAGCGAATATAAGTTAAAGCTCCAATTGAGTAGGAATTAAATCTTTATATCTTTATTGCGAAGCAGAGGGCCGTGGGGCCGCGGCGTACGAATATCGACCCCTCCAACTCAACCCGTGGATGTCGTAAGAGCCGACTAAGGGAAGGTTCCCTTAGTCGGCTCTTACGACATCCACGGTTTGACTTCTGACTAAAACACAGTGGCGCACAAGTGTTGGCAATTCGACAGGTGATATAGTATGTTCCGGTGGCTATATAAAGTGAAAGCGATATGAAATGGATCATATCAATTTTGTGAAAGCAAAAATTACAAAAAGCTTTATGTGAATAAAAAGAGTATGTATATTTTGCTTTTAGTTTTGAAAATGACGAACAATATTTGTTACGGTCTTATAACAAAGGTATTTTTTAAGTTTTTATGATGAGTAAAAAAATGCAACAAAACTTTATGCCAGTATTAATTTATTGTTGTGATATCTAATTAAAATCTTGATACACAGGAAACAACCCACGAGTCCCGAGAAATATCGAGAAACTGAATTTTTCAAGAAAAATTATAATCCAAGAAAAAAGGAAACGGAAATACGAACCGCTTGGAATTCGAATCGGCTGAGCTGATTTGCGCGGCGAGATCAAAGCAGGCCGTGGACCAATTGCCTTGGTGCGTATGCGCAACGAAACGCTCTAGTTTGAATTATGTTTGGATTAAGTTACAAAATTGGTCTAAGTAAGAAGAGAAGGTCAGAATTTCGAATTATGAGATATATACAAAATATAAACGCATTCACTGCCCAGCCTCCCTGTGCTGGAGGCGGGCATGTGTGTCAGGGGCCATGAAAATGTTAACTGTAATGCTAACCAGTCTCTTTATCTAGCAATGTCGTTTGAACTCATCACACAGTGTTTGTAATATTCGTATCGTACCTATAGGTACCTAAAATAATTAAAATAATTATAATTTGCCTTGTAACTAAACTCATTTACAACTCAATACCTTTACAGCCCACCTAGAAAGATTGGTCCGATTTTGAAAATTCTTCTAATGATAGAATGATACTAGATAGATACGTACAATATCATCATCAGTTCATATTTCAGTCCATAAGAGAAATAGAGGAAAGAAACGAAATACCATAAAAATCAAATAAAAATATGCTATATAAGTTTTTTCAGATACCGCGTGAGCGAAGCAGCAAGAAGAAGCTAGTGTTGAATGACAGATGGAGACAATGATGACTTGGAGTTGATGCTAGACATCATCGCCTGCAGCATTAAAAGCCTCAAATATCGAGCTACAATCTAGCTCGATGGCCTCAAAGTAATAAGTTAATAACTTGAACCACGTTGGTGTGGCCGCGTGGTTGGCAGCGATGTGGCAACATTGAAAGTACATTACCCTGTCGCTGGACATTCTGCATTGCATAACGGGAGTTGGTTTATATTAGAATTTTGTTAATGTTTTTGATTATGCTACATAATTTTCAGATGAAGCTTGTCTTTCGGCGTAGGACCACAATTAGAAATGAAAAATAGTATAATGACCATAACGAAAAATTACCAGTTCTGGTAATGACAACTGCTTACAATACCCAATTTAACAAATTAGAAATAAATATACTTTAATAACAAAGAAAATTACATTCAAATAATAGAAACAAATTAGAATTAGTGTTTACATTTGAAACAATTGAGCTAAGTGCAGACTGTTGCAAATAATCTACAGGTGGCTCAACTAGTTCAGTATACCAGTCGGAAGCGTCACCGCAGTTTCTTGACCTTCGTTATTGTGCTCCTTGGGTTCACTTTGTATTTCGTTATGTGTAAAAATCTATTACTAATTACCGTTTTATCCTTCATCTAATCATACTCTTTTAAATCAGTCACATATAATATCTCTTACGACTTCACAGTCCCCATTAAATCTGGTAACAAGCTCTGCGCCGAGTTCCACCGAATCTAAACTTAGTCTAATAATTCACACTCCCTCATGTCACGTTCCATCACTTACGTTCAGGACTCTCGTAAAAAACCAATACATCATAGCTTCCAGTGAAAACAAAGCTAGTATATGGTATAGTTGGGTTACTTAAAATGTTCAAATACGCAACTATAGTTAATCTGAGACTTATTTGTAAACCGGGAAATGCGTGCGATGTCATGGACATAAGCTAGTGTCATTAATTCATCATCACCACTAACACATACGAGTCAACCAAAA
Source organism: Eupithecia insigniata (assembly GCA_947859395.1). Classification (NCBI taxonomy): domain Eukaryota; kingdom Metazoa; phylum Arthropoda; class Insecta; order Lepidoptera; family Geometridae; genus Eupithecia; species Eupithecia insigniata. The sequence goes on along the minus strand of OX402011.1, from coordinate 1,856,086 downwards.
AGCTAGTGTAAAAAAGTCAAACACGAGTCTTAAACCGTCTTAGACGAGAATGGTTATCCTTATGGATGATAGAGGCCTTGACGGTCTTTCACCCGGCTAAACGCTCAAACATTTGTGCATGCATGATTGCACAAACTAGTTTGCGCAAGCAAGATGAGCCCGGCCACACGCTTCATCTTGCTTGCGCAAACTGTGTTTGTGCAATCATGCATGCACAAATGTTTGAGCTTTCGTCGTCGTATGACTAAAAAGAACAAAAAAATCGCAAACTTATCAACGCCGTAGGAAAAGCAGACAGAAACGATGAAGTTATTGGGAAACTACAATTTGCCTATAATCTAGGGATGCCTGGCCATACGTACATTTCTTTAAATTTCTGATCGGTGGGCCGGCTGATTCAAGCACACGTAATCGAACAATGAAGCACCTATTATAGTTACTTACTATTAATCTCATTATAATCGAAGAGATTACATGTGCAACTTACAAAATTTCTTGTTACTAAAATTAAATATAATAATAATAATAGATTGAAAAAATATTTAGTAACAATACCGCGTATAACCTTCTCTGATAGTATTCATCAAAGTAAGTTGTCTAATAGTTTCGTCTCTCCACGAGACATCTTCAGGTACACAATACTCGACCTTGACGTTGAGATTGGTCAGCACAGCAACACCGGTAGAGTCCAGCCAGTGATGTTGCCTCTCAGTCCGACTTGTAGTAAGGACTTGGCGCGAGGAGCTCGGAGAGGCAACATAACTGGCACGGATGCAATGGATTTCCGTAAACGTAACGCCTGAATCTATTATTTCAAATTAAACCTTCCGACAGCAGTGGAGACCAAAGTTCGCGAGAAACAAATGCCAGTATAATCGTAAAATTACAGAATTGTTCCGTCTTTCTCAACTTTACCAACTGATGTAAGTCATCTATGCAGTGAACTAGCTGAAGACAAGTCGTCTGCACTTGAACATAAAGCAATGATCACACTCGAGGGAACGCCTGGGTGGTAAATAAAGATTTTATTGAGTTCTAAACTTAGCTTTCAAGTGTCGGTACCGGGAGTGTGCGTTGTACTTACTGTATTTATTGGCAGCTAAGCAGACTCAGATTTATTAGTGTTGGCAGCTTAGACAGGGATGGTTAACTGTATGTGGCTGGTGGGGGAAAGAGATGGAAACAAAAAAATTAAAGGGCCAAGAATGGCTACCTAATACGTTAGATAAAGTTAAATATACATTTACGATGTGATCAAATCTTAATGAATGTTTTCTTGATAAAATGTGATTACAATTAGTAATACACTAAGTTATTTAAAGAAAGATGTAATGTGAATTGTAACTCATTTTATCCAAAAGTATAAAGATTTTGTACCCAGACTAAAACTTCTTGCACTAGTGGACAAAAAATTTAAGTAAAGAGAATATCAATAACACCTTATTTCTTATTTTATAATAACTATGTTTATAGTATAAAATTTGACTTGTCTAAGTGCTTATTTTGTAAGCCTAAAGAAATAAAGTTATTGTTTTTGATTCTGACTGTAACAGACTTTTCCACTTGATCAGACTAAATGTAAACTGTTCATAAGTAGAACTTCTCAGAATCTTCAGAGTTAAATACTTCACTGTAAAGGCCTGTACCCACAATAGTAACTATTCATTACCCAATGGGGTATTCTGGTACATCTGTATGTTCGTGAGATATGGCCGACACCTGTCATTTTCCGGAAACACATTTATGGTGATTCACGTTTCAGAGGAAAGTCTTATAAGATTTATATTGTTTGGGCTGAAGTCGAAGCGATTCTAAGAGAAAGGGAGGATTATGCAGTGTTTCCGTAAAAAACAGGAAATTATGTGATTTATGTGAGGTTTTCTATTTGATAAGAGAACCTCTCTACGGGCTAGTGTGGCTGTTACATTAATTATCGGCGCGAAAATATCGCCATGCGGTAAGACATGGTCTTACACTCGAGGATCATATAAGAGTTTAAAAGGAGATCAAGACAAAAATCAGACTTTTATTATAAAAATATTCGTAGTTGGGTTCTTGCAACACGAAAACGAAATAACGCAAACCCGACTTAATATCTGTCATGAAATGACAACGAAAAGAATAGAAAGAATATACGACTTTAACTACGTCTTAGATCATAGAGTGGGTATCCATAAGCATGATATTTATCTTTAGGGTAGGTATTTGTTTTCGTATACCTATAAAGAACAAAAAATCGTAAACCTACTAACAACAAAGAAAAAACAGACAGAAACGATGAAGTTATGACTGCCGGAGTCAAGTCGAGCAAGCAAATCAAATTAATCACGAACGATGATACTGCTATCAACCACACTGTTCGCTATCGAAGGACAGCAGGTCACGTTATGGCAATAGGAAACATTCCCGATAAGCAGTAATGAAAACAAAATGATGAACCAATAAACGGTAATAATAGGTTCATTTGCTTTGAGGGGAATCAAACAAATAGACTGATAGATATGTGGACGTCTATGCTATAAATAAATTTATTTTCGTTTCCTAGTCATATCAAAGCGAAAGTTTGTAAACATAATGTGTTTGTCCGCTAACAATGCCAAAGGTATAAGTATGAAGCGAATTGGGTGGATATTTGGCATTGAAGTAGTTCTCATCAATAAGGTGCTTATCAGAGAAGGCCTATGTCCAGCTGTGGACTTGTTGCTATTGATGTGCTGAAATGATGGGTATAAAGACCTGGACTGGAATATCTAACAGATAATAGACATAGTTTTAACAGATATCAAAAAATATCTATATATGCAATATGTTGTATTATGTATATCAGTTATCTAGTACCCATAACACAAGCTCTGCTTAGCTTGGGGCTAGATAATGTTGTGTGAATTGTCCAGCATTATTATTTATTTATTTAGATATAGTTTTCAATTCTATTTAACATTAAAATACACTTTGAAAAGTAAGACGGATACAGCCCGTCTGACTTTCAATAAATGATTTGATTTGATAAGATATAACGCGAGAATAACTGGATAAAAGCAAGTGTGATATAATCATGAATCGATAAATAAAAGCTGAACATAAATTAAATATCTCCGTAAACTGCAAGCCCTAGGCGCAGATTACACGGAGCCAACCGAAGTCTCTTATTAAAAAAGTTTTAAATCAAAATTCGGAGACAAAGCTCGAGCAAGGGATTTTTAATCATACTAAGCACTAATTATGCAAGCTCTTGGAAGTTGGACCAGAGGAACAGAAGATTGCCTTGCGCTGGGTGAAATTCTGGAAATAGTCTGGACTTTGGGAAGTTTAGAGCATTGTTTGTAGATTGAGATCAGTGGTTGCATATGAGTATATTCCCCAATCCAGATCTTAGCTAAGTCGATTGGTTTTGCAACTATAGCATTTTGTGCCCAGATCTTTCGGTATATTTTCTTGGCATGGTTATTATTAACGATATGGTAACGGTTAGTATGAAACACATTATCGTTATTTCTGCTAAACTATCCGAGAAATGGTATTTTTAGGGTGTGTATTGAAAGCCGACACTTATTTGCTGTTTCTTTTTATACAAGCTGACCCTAGAACACTCATTTTAAAAAAGTAGAATGAAATCGGTAATGCCGTTTTCAAGTTATAGCCGGACCACGAGAAATTTAGTTTCATTTTTATTTAAATTACCAAGCTATAGATTGGTCGATATTTTGACCAATTTGAAGTTTTGATTTACAAACGTTGACAAAATTTCTTCCAATCACGTCCCAGATATCTAGGGACTACTTGAATTTTTAGTCAATATTTATTTTTAGTCTTTTATCGCTAATGCAATTTATATTCCTTCCTTTCCCTAAATATTCCATTCTCTCCTTTCTCTATGCCATTCTTATTCCTTTCCTCTGGTTCCTTGATCTACCGGATCCCCCCGTCTAGGAGGTTTGGAGTGCGACGCGTATCGTACTCGCTTTAATTCAGATACAAGACAAACGCATTTGTGTCAGGATTCGCCAGACAGATCTGATATATCTACATTGTATTTATAATATACTTGAATTGGAGATTGTGAGTTTAGTGTTTCAATTGGTTTTGTGTGAACAAGATGGTTCTCAGCCTACGTGCGTACAAATTAAATCCGGTTTTGTATGTACGTAACGTACATACAAAACCGGATTTAATTTGTACAATATGGTTTCTACAATATAGTTTCTACTTTATTTTGTTTTAATTCTCTGTTATTTTCTTTTATTTTGGTTTAATTTCTACTTTATTTTGTTTCAATTTTCTTGATTGCTTTTTTATACTAAATTATTTATATGGAGAAACTCAAAACTACAAATAAGTAAGAATTCGCAACGAAATCCTTAGGTATTTAGGTACCGGCAATATTCTCTACGATGATGTAGTAGGGCATTGCTTCTTTTACTAATATAAGCCTGTAATCATTCACCAGCAACCATACTCATCAGTTTAAAGTAATGTAGGTACAAAGCGCTTATTTATGTCTCAGAATCTAAAACCCAGTGCAACGTAAGTGCTAGGTCCTAAAATAGAGCTAAACCCATATCGGCGAGTTGCAGTGCACTACGTTAGTCAGAGCCCGAAATGGACTGAATTAGATTTATTCATTGTACAGTGTTGAGTTCTTTGTAGATGAAAATAGACTGAACACTGCATACTGAAGAACGAATTATTTGGCGGCGGAAAGTCTTGGTTTTGCAATAAACCACGAATCGGACGATATTCGAGCTCTTCCGTTGAATTGATGTTCATGAATTATGGAAGTTCGCATAAAGTAATTTATTATTCGTGTTTCGCTGTGCTAGGTTCTGTTAAATACTTTGGCTTTTAATCCGCATATTGCTGCTGCAAGGACAAGTTCCACCTCGTCTTGACGCACATCATCTTGGGCAATGAAAGAGTTAATCAAAGTGCTGACAGTTATCCACAGTACTATCTTTATTGTGAGTAGATAATGAGGAAAAATCTAAAAGGTACTCTTAAGTTGGTAACGCTGTCTGTCTACGTCTAAGCGTTGCCTTCGCGCAAATAATCCAGCAATAATACAAAAGTTGTCAAAGTAAAAAGCAACCGACGAAGCTGCTCCTATTATGTTAGGCTTATTCCAGTTTTGGCCCCTAAAATCCCCCCTAAGGGGGAAACCTTACACCAGTAGGGTTAGCACAGGCTTTCTTGTCTAGGTAGAATAGATAAAAAATGACGTAAAAATGACATTTAGGTGTAGAGAGTAGAAAGTTTTCTTCGTTCGAGAACACTGCGATCGGAAGAATAAGCGGTAGAGATGTTTTCTATTCTACCCTGGAGATGAGTCTACCGATGCGAACATGGGGATCAATTTACTCGTTTCTTGACATGTGAGAATAGAAACATTTCTTCTAAAATTGTCTACACCTCTCGAGACCTAGACAAGGTCTTTCTTCCCTCGCATCTCGCACTATTTGGATGTTTAGTTATATTATTATAATACTATTTGATTTTTGGGGTTTTTGTATCTAGTTAATGGCCCCGCAGCCATTACGAGCAAATGCAACATAAAAAATCGGAGAATAATTTGTTTGTTTGTTTGCTCCAAAACCAAATTAATCTCCGTTATTCTGTATTGTATATGCTATGAGTTCAATAATCTTCATTTGCCGCCTTTGCCAGAGACAGTATTTCACCGAAACATTTTGTGAAAAGATTTCGGTATTTCTTTCGTCCAATAAAAGAAAAATACATCTTTGAACGAAATAAATTACCCTTCAAAATATTGTAATTGGCATTGACAAATACAATAAAGTGACATTTTGGTTTATTCATAAAACGTTTCGTTTTACGGGCTCAGTTTTCTTTTAGCGATACGGCTGGTTTTATGTTGATTTTCTTGGTAATGAAACGCAAAGAACGAACTTTTTACAGCATTTATATTTTTTCTGTGGTTTGGTTCCTGTTGCTGTAGAAAGCGCTGCTCTACGAAGAAACTGTTTTCTAGGGTTTGTTTCTCGAAACGGCATATTCGGGCAATAGAAAGATTATGAAGACAAGAAACTTTCTTCTCTAGTCTAGGTAGAGTAGAAATGAAAAGCCCGTGCTAGCGGGGCAGGAGGTCTACTCGGAAACCTAAAACCGAAGTTACTCATTCGTTTTTAAGCAACACCAAGACTTATGTATTCCATTTGCGTAAGATAGCGTTTACACGAAAACAAATCAGAAACTTAGATTTTTATTTTAACGAGCAGACCCGAGTCTTAGTTCCGAAAAGTAATAACAAGGCATCGTTATCATCATCATCAATGAATGGCGTGAGCAGTACATCCACGAAGGAGATGGTTTATGGAGTAGGTAACAAGACAATACGAATATAAATCAGCTACCTATTTACCCAGTTATTACATTTGGTAAACAATAATAATGATTGTTTAACATATTCATCACATAATATAACTGGTAGGTAGTTACCTACCTTTGCATAAAAGGTTAGTATTGTTTATTGTATTATCACGTTCAAAATCGACGTGACCTCGTTCAACTTTACGTCACGTCACGGGGGGTCACAATTCAAAATATGATTGTATTGTTTCTTTGTTAAGTCAATGTTAAATTCTCAAGTGTTTGCGTACTGTTGAATTTTGAAGTATCATAGTTACAATCATAAAACGTCATAACAATGGTAGTTGGGTAGGGGTAGTAGGGTACATACAACCGTAGTAAAATTCGGTAGGAACTTATCTGTGGTACGGCTAAGAGGAATAGATAGTAAATACAGGTTTACTCTAGTTTAGGGGAACAATGATGTAAGTAATAATTCATTATTATTTAATGTTTTCATCATTATTATTTAATGTCTTAAATCATTATCATTAACGCCGTGATAATCGAGGATGTGGTGAAGTACCTGCGACAAAAATCCCGGCATCATATTGAGAGTCGAGAAGTTGGAATCGCGCCGTAATGTGAACTTCGCTTCATATATGGTGAGAGTGCCGACGGATCGTCTCTCAACGTTTATGGATAGCGGATTTTGGACGAAGGGTGTCGTGTTCAGGAAGTTCTGTGGAAGGCTGATACGCGACACCGCGCGCACGTCATTGACCCAATGCCAATGACACGGTTCTTATAAGTTTTTATAATTATGCATGCAAGTTAGTCTCTAAGGTATTTAGTATATGGGCCTTAGTTAAGTTACTATGTATGTACTTGCTTGTGATGCCTAAAATAAATATTTATTTATTTATTAAACGTTAATTATAATTTTTTGAGATATAATTGTGTGTCACGTAAAATGCGTGCATATAACAGTAACAAAAAATATTGTCATTACATGACAATATTTTTTGTGACGCTGTGTGACTTAAAAAATGACTTTTATATGAGATTCATTTTATTTACACAAGTCACAACAACTCAAAATATTACGCTTTTTGGCATCAGCCTAAAATAAGGGTATTCCTAAAGAGGTTGCAACGCCAACTAGGATATTATCACAATCTCCCAAAGTTGGGCTTCAAGCCAAATCATTTTGCCACATTTACGACTCGCCTGATGTTTTTAGTATGTCGGGGGATATATCGACGAACCTTAGCATAACACATAAAATCCTTTTTACAACTATTTATTTAACCATCAGTTTTGTAATCCGTCGGTTTCAGTGAATGAGGTGAAACCATGATGAAACTAAATGGAGGGACATGAAATATTTCCGGTTTCCGCTCAATTTGACCGTTTTGGTGGGTGTTGGGTGAGCTGAGGTAAGTCAAAGCTGGGTAACTCTATTTATGGTCAGGTTAATTGTTATTCAAACTAATCATGTTCAATTTTAAATCGACAACCTACAAGCTTTTGTTCCGTAATCCCGTAATCTAAACCCCGAAAAAATCTAAATCCCTCAAAATCACAAATAATGGTAAAATATCCCGGCGAGATTGCTTTTATGGTGATATTAGTAGGTGAACCTAGTTAGTTCTATGTTCTATGCTTGTTAGTGGTTATGATTTTAGAGTGTTTCTACGTGGTTGGCGCACTATCTATATCATCAGAACAGATAAAGCAATTTTGATAAATCAGGTATCAGAATACTCGTCTGGTCTCCTAATACTATAAGGTTCTTAGTTACATTTTGGAGGTCTTCGCTATTCAACTTGATGAAAAAAGTGAAAAAGCGAGGAACGTGTTGGGTTTTTTATCTTCAGTCAGTGCGACTTTAGAATAATCAGAATAATCTTTTTTGTTGGTAAGAATTTTACAGGTCAAGAAATAATTTTAATACATAATTATACTTATACTTATATATACTTAATAAAAATAACAATACTGCCAATTACAATAAATTATCAACAAACTAAATAGGTACCTAGTAAATATTTATACTATTGAATTTACGCTGTATAGAAAGGACGACTAATACTAAATTTTTACTGAATGACTATTCAGATTCTTGCTTATGATAATGGAGGAAATAATTGTAGGTTACTTAAACTAGTTGCGTCGTCTCAGCTGTGGCAGGTATCGGAAAACTAGTGGGAGCCTTTGAACTGATTTGAGTGAAGTCCACTATGTAACGAGTCCACATCATTCAGCCCTTTGTGGAGCTCTATTAGGAAACATTTATTTGCCGCTCGGTTTTCTTGGATATTTGTCGGGAAAAGAGATTTTATCTTTATCAGAAAAATATTCGAAGTTTTCGAAAAGAGTTCTTAATGAATAGTAACTAGATTAGACAGGCTTGTCTTTACGAGAATATTCGGGGAAAAAATTTATACAGAAAAAATGTTTCAATAGGTTATATTCGGAAATAATTAATCTGATGATAAAAAAAAATTACCAGTAGGCTGGAAGTCTACATTATTTGTTTGGGAAGGAGGTACGTTTTAACAGGTACCGTGTGTGAGAGTTAGCGAAGCTAGAAGCAGAATTTAATCAAGTGTAAGTACTGTCACATTGACAAAGCCCGGTTTTAGATACAGCTGATTAAGCTACGACGTAGGGTCGCCGTGGGGTCGGAGTATAAGTCGCCGTCTGGTAAGAACATTTACCTCAGGTGGATATCGTAAGAGCCGCCTAAGTGAACCTACCAGAAGGCAGCAGCTTCCTTCTGAGTACCTTTGCCATTTTTCTACCGATTCTCGCGACATTCGCCCAAAGTGGTCTCGATCTGTTTGAGACGAGATATTATCATACTGTCATGTTTGTGCCATATTTCATAGCTATCAAATGTGACCCCGAATCATTCGAATACATTAACGATTCGATTCGATATCATTCGCATTCGCATCACGCGTGAATGATAAATGAAGTTTCAAGGATTGGGAGTTTTTTCTAGATATTAGTGATGTGATAGGTAAATATCGGATATTTGTAATTTCCGGATTTAAAACTACAGGAAACTGTCAAAGGGCAAGACTTTTTTTTAAAATAAACTCATGCGTAGCGAATGCCTGTGTACAATCTGGACACCTTAGGGCGAGATGGATGACTATAGCAGATGCTGGATGCGGCAAGCTAAAGACAGGGCGCCATGGTGATCATAAGAGGAGGTCTTCGTTCAGCGTTGGACTGGCATACCCTGATGATGAGTCATGAGTCGGAGATATATCCCGGGTGAATTATACATGACACCTGCTGGCGTTAAGTTTTAGTAAGAACCAGGTGTCATCTTAATTTGTCCGGGTAGTAGATGCGCGTTTGATTCCCTCAAGTTAACAAAACATAACCCAGAATCACATTACACTATGCATCACTCAGACGTGTACTTCATTTCCTATTGTGTAAGTAAAGAGCTACATTACGAGCACACGATGGATGTTTTACAGATTCATTGATTTCTGTAATAGCCCGGCTACACGCTCAAACATTTGTGCAAACACGCATGCACAAACACAGTTTGCTTGCGCAAGCAAGATGGTGCGTGTGGCCGGGATAAAAACAGTTTGCGCAAGCCAGATGGAGCGTGTGGCCGGGCTCATCTTGCTTGCACAAACTGGTTTGTGCATGCATGTTTGCACAAATATTTGAACGTGTAGCCGGGCTATAACATCAAGAGATCTAAGAGATGTCACATCATGTGTAGTCGGTCTGAAATAGCTCCTATATTAAGATTGCACCAATAAAATTAAGCTCTCTTTTCCGTACTATATCCGGCTTCCTTATCATCCGGATACGGACGTTGCCCCTCACTAGTTTGATACGTAACGTTTTATATTCATAGCTCTGTCATGTTGTTTTTATCAGTGATTCGAGTTATCAGAGCAAAACACCTTTTGTTATCGATCACTTTACCTGTTTACTTGCACAAAAAACAAAGTCAACCTACCTATCTACCAAAATGATGTGAAAGTTGAATGGAAAAGCAGTGTCCCATAACTTTTGGACAAACAAAAAGGTTATCATTTGAATACTATATTGGAACAAACATAGCTCTCAAAATTAGCAGGCTGAAGATCGGTTCTACGAGCTATATGGCTTGCGAATCGCCATTGGCAAGCCATATAGCTCGTAGAACCGATAACCGTTGGGGAGTAAAGGTTCTCGAGTGGCGACCGCGATGCAATGCGAAACGGAGTGTGGGAAGACCTCCCACTCGATGGACTGACGACATCGTAGCGGTCGCAGGGAGTCTTAGGATGGAGGCGGCTCCGGATTCGTGTCGTCGTCGTTTGGGGGAGGTCTATGTTCAGCAGTGGTCGTGTACGGGCTGATGATGACTATAATGGAATACTTAAGTATTAAACCAAAGTTTGCAACTAGCAACACCTCTGTGGGGATCACAAATATTCGTCTGCCGAGTGTGGTGATTGTGGCAGAATCTCTCTTGATTGGGGGAGCCCCATACATTATTCCTAAGTGATCGGTGAAGTTCAATACATATCTCTTGATCGTTTATTCATCCCTCTTGATTGAAGGAGTCCGATCAAGAAAGTTTTAGACATGCCAGGTCGGAACGTTCCTCCAGCAGCGGATGAGGAGTATATGCTGCTGATGAAGTTAGATAATTAAACTTTTTTTTTATGGTATCAAAAAGTCCGACAGTCTTTGTTTTCAATAAAAAGAATCTAAATTGGTGAATTAGTGAGGCGTTGTGGGTTTCTGATATACCATCCTAACAACGAAACCTCCTAAAGTTATTGAAGTCGGGAAAAAAGTCACAGTACGTTTTTCGATCCATGAAGGTTTTAAAGTGTGTACTTATTTAAAGAGATAAAACTTAAATTTACTTCTCCCTGTGGCAAGCACATTACCATTACTTCTGGCAAAACTTCAAATTGAGCAAAAAGCTATATTTTTCCGTTCCGATGCATTATCGGCTCCAAACTATCCAATTACAATAAAATACCACTCAGTAAGTAAGCTTTGCCATTTTTCTCAATCAGTAGTCAAGCATTTCCCATTCAAGGTGATGATTTAAGATTTTTATTTAGCTTTCTTATTGCATGTATTTAGGTTAGTCAAATAGGTACATTATTACTTCTGGTGTTGCCATAATCACCACGCTCGTCCATCCTTTCAACTAACTCTGCCAAAAATCAAGTCGATTGGTTGCTTAGTAAGGTTAGGGTGTATAGGAAGGACAACCAAACAAATACACTTTCATTTAGTATTAATTATATTATATTTCATTCGGTAACTTAGTCGGTTGGTTTACATTTTATACAATAGATGCTCACAGACAAACCAATTTCACACAGGCTACTTCTAATGCATTTTTTTATATACCTAATGCTGGACTAGCCCCACTTTTGAAGAAAAACCTATGGCGCGTCCGAGTTCTTTATTTTCATAAACTATGCGGTCGGATTTATGTGTTTATAGTAAGGTGTGTAATGTAATGATATGATAAAGTGAATACGGCGCTTATCAGGGAGATCCGTGTATCCAGTAGCGGACCAGTAATAGTATTCAAGTAATCTCTTCTTTTTCACTTCTTCCACTAGCGGACAAAGAAATTAAGTGAAGAGAAAATCAATAACACCTTGTTTCTTATTTGATAATAATAACAATAGTTATATCTATTTATAGTATAAAATTTGACTTGTCTAAGTGCTTGTTTTGTAAGCCTAAAAAAATAAAGTTACTGATTCTGGTTCTGATTCAGTAAGTGTATCTACTGTGCGAAGATACACATTGTGTCGTAAGCTAGACCAAACGACTGTAATTCGGGCCTTTGTCCAACAACCCCGTCCCAAATGACTCCTTTCAATGTAAGAATGTTTTTTCCCGCCATTCAACTAAAAACAATGAACCTACAAAACTTCGGGAAAAAAGGGTATTTTCATAAATCTATGGAAATGGCGAATTGTTGCGAAAGAGACGATTGCCTTTAGATGGCAACACATAAAAAACACACATGTTTCTGTGTTTGGGGTAAAAGGACAAGCTTGCGCCCGCGGCTGCGGTCTTTGTGTTGTAACTTGTAAGTATTTTATTACATTATAATTCCTTCATCTTATTCTACTCGTAGTTGTTGTGAAAGTAAGACGGATAGCTTGTACAGTGAAGGATTATTCATAAAACGTAGAAGAGTGAACCGGAACTTCTTAGATTTGAATTAGATATTAATTAGAGCATAAGTAAAGCTATTTTTTCAATCATATATGTAGTTTTTTTTGTTTATATACATATTATGCATATTATTAATAGAGAAATGAACTAATGGTCGTTATTTTCTTCGGTCTGTTTTCTTTAGCAATTCTGGCAATATATCTACTTGATAAATATGGCTAGAACTGTCAAAATATCGAGTGATAAACAAGCGTATTCCCAAAATGTGCAATTCGATATTTATCGAGGGTTTTTCTTTGAGGAGTTGCTCGCTATGTCGCACGAGAATGCAGTTTTTGGCGGTACTCGATATTTATCAGATGATATTTTTATCCAGTGATAATGAGTATCACTTGATAAAGTATCACGTGAGACGCAGAATTGGCCCCCTGAGCTGCGCGGCGGTGGTGCTCCGCAGAGGCTGGGCAGGGCTGGCAATAAAAATATCTTATTTCAATAAATTTCTCTTATTTAAACTGATAACTTCTCTCCTTACCTGTATAGACTACAAAGACTAAAGATGAAGTTAACATAACATTACCCTGGAGAAGGGTCTCCAAGGTAATGTTTCAACAATATTTTCAGGATGATGTTGGGGCTACCCCGCTACTGCAGTGCGTCAGGGATGTTTGTGGAGTACCAAGTAGATGGCTTCACAGCTATTCTCCGTAAAAAGACCGCCTTCCTGATGTGCAGAGTCCGGGATAGTACGAACAGTATCCTGAGAACTATTGCTGATAGATTCTCCTCTCATATATGGATATGTTTTTTGCGTAGGGTAATAAGTGTAACTTATTATGTCTTTTATAATTAGTGTGTGTGAGCTGTTACTAACTTTAATTGTAAGTTTTTTTGTAATGTAAATAAACTAAGAAAATATGGATCCTGTCATCCGAAATAAAATATTTTTATTAACCGACTTCAATAGAAGGAAGTTATCAATTCGTCTGTATGTTTTTTTTTGTGTATGTTACGCGATGTCTCCTCCAATTATGGACTGATTTTGACTGATTTTATAGACTTTCACAATAGTGAATTTTTATCCCCAGGGGATTAGTATTTATTCCGCAAAACTTAAAATAAGTGTAAAAGTAAGGGAATTTTAAGTCGGTTTATCGTTTTATAAAACACGCCATATTATTTTATAACAACAAAGTTCCAGAATCAATTAATTAATTTATCGACGCCTTAATTCCGTTCAATGGTTTTTATCCAAAACAATAGTGGAAGAGCCGGAACTACGTCATGGTCCAAGGGGAAACGAGCATTCTTCTGATTCTATTCAACCTATATTTCACTCTAAAACAACAAAGCTGTCGCGTCGTAACGATTCAATAAACGTTGTCCATCCATCTATTCCCCCGAATAATTGGTTTTATTGTAACTTCTCGTCCAAAAAAGAACGAGATTTGTCCTTCCCCAATGAATAAAATGACCTTTGTAATAAAAGAAATCACGGATTCCTCGGTTTTTCCTCAAAGAAATAATGCCAGGTAGACGATACTGCGAACTTGTTATAATAGCTAGTTAATTGGGTAGCACAATTCTTGGAAGAAACATGGTACGTAAGTTAAGTACCTTCTAAATAATAAGACATTTTACCTAATTCATAAATATATAGCAGGTACATATAGCTTTTACTAAAAAGTTTTTTATTTTGATGATATACAATGAGGTGCTTTTTCACGATTGAAAACTGAAATATAGGCGCTCAGTAAGCTTTCAATATCGCGTATACCAAGCGGACTAATATCATCTGCTGTTGCATAGACAAATTAGAAAAAGAAAAAAATATTTTTACGCACCGTTTCCAGAACGGCTCGGATAACGAAAAAAATAATGATAATTTATATTGTATGTACCTATCTACTTAATACGTTACATACATAAGTACTTTTTTTTTCATACATTGAAAACACCCGGAACAAATGTTTGCAGATAGTTTGAACATTTTGTGCGGAGGCGGAAATCGAACCCGCAACCTCCCATTTGCAGGCGGATGGATGCCCGCTACGTCACCGAGGTCGTCATTCACGAAACACCCCACAAAAATAAAACCTTTCTGTCCAAAGAACGATAAGAAAAAATTACATGAACTACAAAAACACCCGAAAACATAACCCCGGGTCAGTCGGTAAAGGCACATTGGCAACTAGAAAAGGGATTGTAATAAAAAGAAAGCAATTTTCTGAAACAATAACGAAATGAAAACATGAATTTTACGTAACGGCCCCTCCGGAGAATTGAAGAGGTTCAGTAAGCAAAGATGTTTTCAAAAGCTATATTGTTTTTCCAACACAAAGGAATAATTTGAAATGATATGCGAATGTTACCTGAGGAGTTATTGAAACAATATCTGAAATAGTCATGAAATACGTAGCTATATTATTTTATTTGCAAATATCATTTTGATCTGGACCTTTTTTAGGTACTAAAACAGATGTCGATCGTAATTGGAGAAAATACGCAAATGTATAGTCGAAATTGTTACAACATGGCTGTCAACATTTACAACACATTGCCAAATGATGTTAAAGAACTGATGAGTCCTTTATTCAACAGAAAGTTATTCAATTTACTTATTGAACATTGTTTTTATTCTGTTGAAGATTACCTTAGTTTTGACTGTGAGTTTATATCACAAATCAATCAGTAATGAAAATTCCGTAACATAAGATGCGGCAATAGTGTGAATTTTAGTTTAAGTATGGTTATATTCAAAAGTGGACGTGTACGAGCTGATGATGATGATGATGATATTCAATAAATTTCCTAGTTAAATATTAAATAGTAGTTAAATATTGTAATTCCCTAATTGACGGACAAACTGTTGTTTCCAACTTATTGTTTAAGATCTTTTTCATCCCATCTATTCGAAAAAGACGACTTTGTTCGCCTTTATGTGCACCCAAAGGTGGTGTTTTCTTTAAGGAACTTTTAGCGGGCAGAAAAGAACTTTTATTCCTCTTTATAAATTCCTAATTCAAAAAGTGCGCGGAAAAGTGTATTGCCGCGCAGTTATTGAATTCGGAACGTCTTAGTTTGGAGGATGGAAGTCGAGTGCTGTAGCAGAGGGGTATATAGAAGATTCCATTGAGAACAAGGCGAAAACATGTGAACGCATTGTGCAACACATTAAACTGCAACCTTCAGTTAATCCATCCATGCCACTGTCGCCGCGCCCAACTACATCCAAACAACGAGATTCACCGTTACATTTTCCTCAATATGAGCCAAAGTCGGACATAATTTCAAACACGCAGAATATGAAATCTACAACAATCTCTCATCCTAATAAAACTGTTACAATAAATTTTCATAATTGCGAAAATGTCTCAAATGTAAATATAAGCATTTGGTTGATTTATTATTATGTACTATTTAATATCATTTAGTTGTTATGTACTTACTATTTTATATTAAATAATAATATTAGAATAAAATATGAGGCACCTTTTATTTTCTCATAGAGGGTGATGAAAAGTAGAGTGTATCACTCGGGCGCAAAATATATTTTTGGCTCGGGCGACATACTTTGAATCCCTCGCTAAGTTCAGGATTCTACTAAAGAATCCCTCGCTCGCTCGGGATTCTACTGTAGAATCCCTCACTTCGCTCTGGATTAAAAAAAGCGCCCTCGCCCTAAAAATATTATTTTGCTTTCTTATGATACAATCTACTATTTATACACAGTTTTGACAATAAATATCTTGTCTTTAAGAAGAATGTCTTACAAACCCTTGACCGTTGTATAAAATATTAAGTTAAAATGTAAATGTAAAATGCTAAGTAGGTTAGTATGTGGAGTTGTATCGTGATTATAAGCCTTTAATAACAAAGAAAATTTAAATCAAATACCTAATAGAAACTTTGAACCAGTATTTACAATTGAGCTAACTGCAGACTGTTACAAACAATCAACAGATAATAACAGCTATTGTAATATTATTAGAGAATATAATCACTTGAAGTAATTGTAAGTATAAACGAATACTTTCAGATAACACTCACAGAGACAAAAGTAGACAATAAAGACAATTCAAAGATAACACTCAAATTGAAATCGTCGACATTTCAAAGGAAATTTCGGGTACGGATAAAAATATCCATAAGAACGTTGTTACGATACCGCATCTTTTGTCGGAACTAAATCTACGGAACCACTTCACAGTCCACATTAATGGAAAGCGGACAGGATTGTATATCAAAGCGGATTCAAAGGGGGTAAACGCTTTAAATGGATTGGGTTTGCCGCTCATCGAGGTAACTTTGAGGCTAAAAGGACAGATGAAAGGATTTTCTAGGAAGAAATTAGAATTCAATTTTGAAGAATTAAAAGAGTTTTGTGATTTCGTTGCGATGAAAGTAAAAGATAGTAGAAAAAGAACATAACTAAAGTAGGTGTAATAAATTATATTATTATAATGCAAGCAAACATTTCAAGCTATCTGTAGATTGTTTGCAACAGTCTGCAGTAAACTCAATTGTTTCAATTGTAGTTTAATTTGTTTATATTATTTGATTGTTATTTTCTTTGTCAATAAAGATGTAACATTTCATGTTTGCTCATTATTTTAATGATTTTCCTCTTCTATTCGTGTTGAATAAATCTTAAAAATAATACAATTTTGGAACCTTTCAAATGACCTTTGGCAGCGACAAATTGATTTCAATCATTTATTCGCTTTTATGGAGGGCCTACAAAAAAACCTTGAACAGCTCACTTATTTACCCTCCTTCAAAGAACTCTAACATAAGTAACTCATTCCTCCAACTCTCGAAATAGTACGTTCTAGAGTGGTGAATGTTTACACCAAGATGATCACGCTCCGTTTGATGAAGTGTTTACCCACGATCTATGGCTGTATAAGGATTATGGCGGCTTTAAAAACTCTGTTTGTTTAGACAACTTGTTTGATGCTATATTTTAGGTGGTTCTGAGAACTTTGGTTGGATATACATACATATAAAGATGTAGCACAAGTATTAAAAATATTTATTTCTGTAACCTGCGTACAATAATAGTAGAGACCTTATTTATTTATAACAAACTTGTGTATGCTCTATCTCGTCGACGACTTCTGTAGTGTAGCGAGTGAAGGTCCGCCTGCAATGCAGGAGGTTGTGGTTTCAATTCCCACCTCGGGACAAGTATTTGAACGATCTGTAGATGTTTGTTCCGAGTGTTTTCTATGAATTTTAATAAATACCTATCTACATATGCAGTGTATTGTATTGAGTATATCAATTATCTAGTATCCATAACACAAGCTCTGCTTAGCTTGGGGCTGGATGATGCTGTGTGAATTGTTCTGGATTATTTTAATTAATTTATTTCTATCAGGTTAGATATATGTCTTGTAGAGGAGTATGTGAAGTCTCCTTCAGAGGTATACGATAAACATATATTCTATAAGATACTTGTTTCTTTCATGGCCATGATGTTTTCTTTATGCCTGTAACAAAAAGTGTGTGTGGCGTGGTTCAGTACTCCATCATAGTATATTTTAAAATTAAAATACCTCAGTTATATAATGTTCATAATATAAGCGCCATAGGTTTATGGCCACGGCATTCCACTTCCACTTCTTTCGATTTTAGTAATTGGAAAATTTCGCAACGTCTAGTCTATGTTCCAATTTTACCTGATGACATTTTTACCTCAAATTTATATTCATATTTTAATAAATGACTGCTATGTTATACATAAATAAATAAGTCCTATACACTCCAGAACTGCAATTTATCATTCAAGCGATTATTCTCATTGTTCAAACCAGCACTATCTCGATTTAATTACATCACGTCGTCCACGTTTCTGCTAAAGACTGTATAATCTGAACCAGTCACGATTCTTAGGTAATAGATGAAGATGAAGATATTTTATATACTTTAATACTAATAATACTTACAAAAACAACGCTGACAATGACAACCAATATAATATGGCGTTTTAAAAAACGATAAACCGACTTCAAATTCCCTTACTTTTACACAGGAACGGGTAAAATTCTCGGAAGGAATCCTATCGAATCAAAAGTGATGCACAGCAATGGCAGACTGTCGCTTAGTGTTAGTCTTTTAAAGAGTTGAAATTTAGCAATTATTTAATCCAAATATTGTACATGTTTTGTGCAATTTACATGTGTACATGTTGGCAGCACTGGCGAGATTTGTTTTTATTGTGATTTTTCTGTTGCTTTTAATTTTGCGTCAAATGGAAGAAATAAGTTGATGAACTAAGAAGTTGAGCTGTGAAATGTGATCTCGTGTTTATTGTTAAAGAAACGACTGTGGTTTCGGCAACATTTGACGACACAAGAAGGCATTTTTAATTTTTTACTTGTTTACACAATGCTTTGGTGTCCTTCGTGTCTAAAGCCGTAATGGCGGACGATGGACAGACTATTGATGTCAATGTGTGCGTGTGTAGCGTACGTACAGAGGATGGACAGACTATCGAGTGCTTCATTCAATCAACGCATAAGCGTTACTGAGACTGTGTCCGAGAATTTAACACGTCCCTGCTTTTACACTTATTTTAAGTTTTGCGGGATAAATACAAATCCCCTGGGGATAAAATTTTTATAGGACCTCTTCGGGATCATTTTCTATAAAATAGCGAAAGAATTTTCAAATCTGTCCATAATTTGGCGGAGATATCGCGTAACATACATACAAAAAAAAACATACAGACGAATTGAGAACCTCCTATTTTTGAATTCGGTTAAAAAGAGCATGGTTTATAATATTTATCGGGTAGTTATCGCGTACCTTTTGTTATTATTTCCCTTATGTTTCTGTCACATTATAGCGACCGTGGTCACGGGACCGCGACTGGATGTAATCAGAGCTACCGCCGAGAATTGATGGCATGATGTCAGTATCCACGACTACCCTCAATTCGTTTTCAGACTCGAGAATGTCCAAGTTCACATAACGACACACCACACTATACTGACCGTGTCCTATTGCAGTAGAAGTCGGATCACAACGTACACACACAAAGCGTAGTAGCGTATATTTAGTAAGAAAAAATATTAAGAACCACAAACCAATACCCAAAGAGCTACAATATAAAAATGCTTTATCATCGAAATACCGAGCATTCCCCTGCAACCTCCAGGGCAAATACAAACGAAATGAAATATTTACCCGAAAGATAGGGACTTATAACACCCAAGAGGGCACGGGTTGACCAATTTCCAATAACTTGCAATACCAAGCAAGACGCTAAGCTTTATGGTAAATACTTTGACGTTTTTCTAGAAAGAGAGAGAGAGTAAATACGCTAATGTTATTCAAATAAAATGATTTTGTGTAACCGCAACCTTGGCATGACGTCAGTACCAGAAAATTCGGTTAGGTTCGACCTTGACTATGAATTGTCACTTTAAACTTGGCTTAGTAACTTGTATTCAGTTTTTATGGGTAGTGTTTGTTTACATTACGCTATCGACATGTGTTTTCGATACCTTGTCAGATTAACTATGCTCCGATTCCATAACCTGAAGTTAGTGATAAATTTGCTGTTTTAGAAATGTAATATAAATATAGGTTCGTTGTTGGTTGTATAATTATTTTTTAGGCAGGATAGATCTCCAGGAAAATCTCAGGCTGTTTTCGTTAATTTTATTAATATTTGTTACATATATTGTTTTTTAGTATAATATAGTATTGTAATTTAGAAATACGGGGGTGACATGTCATGTTCGGCAAAACCCTCGTGAACAAAATAAACGATTTAAAAAAAAAAATGTTTTTGTTCGTTTCTGTTATTGTTATCATGTTAGGTTTTCATTCATAAATAAATGTCTTTGTTGTTATAAAACATTTTGGATTCTAAATCGGATAGGTAATGCAGAGATATAATTTACGGTGAAAATTACAGTCAAATAATAAAAGAAAAGAACTTGTTTTTACCATTGAAACAATTCAGCTAACTGCAGATTGTTCAATCTATAGGCAGTTCAACTAGTTCATATCAATACCAGTCGGAATAAGACAGAACAATATTACTTAAATCATCACCTTATTTCCTAGTTTAACATCAGTGATTTAAAATTTCTGACGTGTTCAAGAGTCCTAAGGTCCTGAGGTCCTGAGGCCTGTAAGGTCCAAAAGAAATAAAGAACTTTTACTTTTACCTGTTACTTTCGTTAATTCGCCGATGGGTGGAAATGTTAATTTTTCACAGTAATTTTCTTATTCAATTAATTTTGATTATCGCACTATGAGAAATGATATATTCTAGAATTTCGTTTTTGATTCAAAAACTTTCCAAAACTGAATGATATAAAAATTCAATTTCCCTTTCACTAGGGCCAAGGAACCCTAAATACGCAGGTTTATGCTAACGAGAGAAGCAAGGTTGCGGGGAAGGTGTTATCACTTGCGCTTGTTTTATCAGACTAATGCGATTTTCTGCCAAGTAAATTCACTTTACGTTGAATTTCACCGCCAAATCCGCTTGGAAATCGTGTTTGGTTTAAGGGAATTCTGTTATACTTAAAACGTCTGTGTTAGGATAATGTTTGAGGCGGGTTGGTTATTCTGGTAGTCAAAAATGGATTTAAAAAGATTTATAGTTTCTTAAAATTCCTTATAATTTTTGGATAGAATTAACGAGGCTTTCAATAAAGATAGTTCAGCTTTGTAAACAATATAACTTTTTAATATTTAACTTTTAACTTTTTTATTTATTTAATTTCTGAAATTGATATATTCAGTGATAGCCTCAACAAATTCAAGTTTAAAGTGCTGTAAAATTTCCAGCGTGATTCTATCACTTCTTAGATCTCTCCTTTTGTGATTTATGTTTACTGTTTAATATGTGACTATATGTATAACAATATTTTTTTCACATCTCTTGCTCAAAAAGTGTATCATAATAGTGTAGCTTAGCAGGCCTAAAACTCGAGTTTAATACCTCGGGCTAAAAAGTATTTTTTCTTTTTAATTTTTGTCTAAAATCATCAGCCCGTACAAAGCATTCGTTCTTTTACATAAAAACTCGACTTCTTGGTGCTGCGTCAATCTTTTTTTTGAAAATAGAACTGTCTTGATGATGTTTTATGAAGGTTGATTCTTCCCTTCGCGGTAGAATGCGAACTGTTTCGTTGCGGCATTTAATTTTTAATAAAATTTCTGAAAATTGTCTAATTTTGAATTGTTTTATTTTCTCGCAATCGAAGTGAAAAGTAATGTTTTACTCGGGCCAAAACCACCCATTATAACTCGGTCTTGTGATCCTCCCTCGCTACGCTCGGGAGTATAACAACCTCGTATATAATGGGATGGTTTAGTCCCTTGTAAAACAATCTACTATTTCACATCTCTTGCTCAAAAAGTGTATCATAATAGTGGTGCTTAGCGGGCCTAAAACTCGAGTTTAATACCTCGGGCTAAAAACTATTTTTTCTTTTTAATTTTTGTCTAAAATCATCAGCCCGTACAAAGCATTCGTTCTCTTACATAAAAACTCGACTTCTTGGTGCTCCGTCAATCATTTTTTTTTAAAAATAGAACCGTCTCGGTATTATTTTATGAAGGTTGATTCTTCCCTGAAGGGTAGAATGCGAACTGTTTCGTTGCGGGTTAAATAGAGATTTAAAAAAAGATGGTATTGGCGCTAAATCTCTAGAATTTTCTTCATTCCAAATCACAAACTTTTACGTTTAACTTCCTGACTTTTACTTCCAAATTGTGAACGTGAAAAATGTCATCAAGTGATAGTAAAGATGCTAATATGCAAATGGAAGAAAAGGGCAAAGAAATAATTATGAATCTGTTGCCGACAAAATCACGTGGAATATTTTTAAAGAGTTACGAAAATTTTATGAAATGGATAGATGAGAAACGTGTGGATTCTTTTACAGAAGGGGTTTTTCTCACTTATTTTGATGAATTATCGAAAAAATTCAATTCGTCGACTCTTTGGAGCACATATTCAATGTTAAGAATGACCTTACAAACGAAACACGACGTCGATATTAAAAAATATGTAAATTTAACGGCTTTACTGAAGAAATTGTCCACTGGATACAAGGCAAAAAAATCTAAAGTCTTGACGACACAAGAAATCGCAACATTTTTAAATAACGCTCCAAATAAACAATACTTGGCAACAAAGGTAACCTACTTCTGTACTCTACTCAAACTAAATAAATAGATACCTACCTACATACCTAAATTATGTACCTAAGTTATTACGATTATTAACACACTTATTTATTTGTTCAACAGGTTGCTTTAATTTATGGAATCAGCGGTGCAGGCAGAGGAATAGAGCTTGCCAATATAACGCTAGAAGACGTAGAAACGGATACAAACCTACAAGCTGTGAGTCTGCCGAACACGAAAACAAACAAAGAGCGTAAATTTGTCATCAGTGGAGAATACCTTAATATAGTTAAAGCCTATCAGGAGTTACGTCCCACTAATGTTTCAACGAGAAGATTTTTTCTAAATTATCAAAATGGTAAATGCACAAGGCAAGTCATAGGCAAAAATAAATTTGGTAACATGCCTAAAGATATTGCCACTTATCTAAATTTACCAAATCCGGAACTCTACACGGGCCATTGTTTCCGCAGAACATCCGCGACTCTGTTGGCGGACTCTGGTGCGAATATAACGACATTAAAACGGCACGGTGGATGGAGGTCCGATCAAGTGGCTGAAGGTTATATAGAGGACTCTATACAAAACAAGTATCACGTCACGCAGCGGATTACGAAATGAATCAATATTCTACCAAACATTACAGAACCCCAAGCATCTACATCGCGGGATTGGATGAATATGTCAACTCAGCTGAAGCCGCACTCAGAAATCTTAATAATGCAGGAAACTCAAGCATGAGTTGAGTCTCTCCAACTTTTACTCCACAACAATCAACTCAAAATATTATCACATCCCAATCACAGAGAACCGAAATAAAATTGCCCGGGAAAAACATATCACTAAACATTCAAAATTTCTCTAAATGCACATTTAATTTTTAATAAAATTTCTGAAAATTATCTAATTTTGAATTGTTGTTTTCTCGCAATCGAAGTGAAAAGTAGAGTGTTTTACTCGGGCCAAAACCACCCATTATGACTCGGTCTTGTCATCCTCCCTCGCTACGCTCGGGAGTATAACAACCTCGTATATAATGGGATGGTTTAGTCCCTTGTAAAACAATCTACTATTTTCGTCAAACTATTTTTAACTTCGTTCTTATTGAATTATTATAGTTTATTATATAATATCTTAATGGATAGTTTATCTTTTTTTGAACAATTTTGTGTCCGCCTGTAATTAGTGTATATATTAGAACCTGCCTATATAACTATATCTATAAGAATGCTCAATGTATAAGCTGTTGGCGTTCCTTTCTTAATAAATAAATAAATAAGTTGGATAACTTATTTGATGCACAAGTATAGAATTGGTTTGAAACAATATTAAAACTTATTTGAGTTATTTGAAATGCAGCGTTAAACACTTACTGACCTATACATCTGCTGGTCAATGCAGAATGCAGATATATGCAGATATATATATTTCAGAATCAGAATCACGGGCCATATAGTGACCCGGTCCTTTGGGAGGCATGCGTGGAGCCGATGCCAACACCCCTTTATGAGAATTAATCTAAAGGCGAGAGGTGGTTGCACAATATGATACACTCGGAGATGATATCCGCCAGGTGTAGAGACTATTGCAAAGGAAAATTAAAATAACAAAAAAAGCCATGTTATTGTGGTGAATGGATGGACTGGGTAATTGGACTATGGGGGAGACTATGGACGCCTGCCATAAACATCTCTCTCTTATAGTTATTATTATCAAATAAGAAATAAGGTGTTATTGATATTCTCTTTACTTCAATTTTATGTCCACTACTGGAAGAAGTGAAAAAGAAACCACTAGCACATTTATAATATCACTTATGTGTCTAATACATGTTTATTTTGCCTATCTAAATCTAAGTTTTATGCGAATTAGATACATGTCAATATTTCTATAAAGCTAAACAGAACATTGAATTTCTTACATACTGATACTGACAGTGCGGAACGGAGCGACATCTGGGATTTGTGATGTTTACATACTAAGTATTTGCTACTGTTTACATTGCTTGTGTTTTGATAACGAATAAAACACGTAGTCTACTGTAGAAATTGTAAGTCATACGCAGCAATAACAATGCCTTGAGTGATACCACTGTAAGTGATAAATTGTATGCACTAAATTGTGTCTTTTACCAGGACATACTAAACTTGCTGTGTGAAAGATGAAATGAGTAAAAAAGGAGTGAGTGCGGAGATGACGACTGATAGAAGCGAATGGAAGAAGACCTGCTGTGCCGATCCCACCTAAGTGGGAAAAGGGCAACAAAATTGTGACCAGAAATTACTAAGCGTCAGTGGTGTCGCGCAAGTCACAATTATAGTGACCGTTTAATTGATACCCATTGCTGTATTCAAGTACCTTCATGACATAACAAATTGTGTGAATCAGTTAACCAATTCAGAATTGCAAGCATTATTAGCAATGACAATAAAGATCTTTTAATTAAGATTGAAGCTTATATAAAACGAGGAGGCTAATACAATCAGATGCCTCAGAAGAATCGCAACAATTGCACCATGCAAGTCAATTGTGAGCTCTGAATAGAAACTGATCATATAGCGTCATAGCTAATCAACGTTCTACAAACGATTGCAGGTTTGTTGACAACATCATCAAGTTTTAGACTGGAAAAAACCATGGCGGACGTAAGAACACTGATGATGAAATATTGATGATACCGCAGATGTAGCTAGTATACAAGATGTCACAAAGCTAACTAACTACCGTGATGTTTTGATGGGAGTTTGGAAATTTAGTAGAATAAACAGGTCTAATAAAAGTTGTTTCAAGTAACACGGATACATGGCTTTTTGTCTAGCCGCAGGATAGATATTTGCGAAAATTTTGAATGAATTGAAATTCGTCGATATGAAAAAACCTCTAAACGAATTTAATGGTTTTATTTCTTAAGGAAAGAAATAAGGTGACCTTAATTAACAGAACATATGCCCCGCATTGTGTTTTAATGTACTTTATAATGAAACATTAAATGCAACGAGTAAAAACAAGTCGCAACCCGTATCCACAGGTGCAAAATCCACGCACAACATCTGTTTTTATTAAGCTGTTATATTATGCTGACGAAAGAGTTTGAGTCCTATAACCAGTATCATCAAGGACTAAAATGCAATGCTTTGTTTACCAGCAGCTGATTGATGTAATTGAAGAATGTTAATAAGCATTTCGGCGCCATATTTTTATCGGAACTGCAATCTCTCTGATAAATGATACTATAAAGATGGCTACTTTGTTAACGAGACGGGAAGCAGTTGCTGATTTGAGTTTTTAGTCTTGTCTTTTGTTTTTAATAAATGAGAATAAGAAAATTTTCGCCAAAAATTATGGCGCTCATGGTTATAATAACAGGTACAATATTGCCATTTTATTAGAGGTACCAATTGAAATATCATTCAAGTTTATTTTATCTGTAAGTCACGAACAAAATCTGATAATGATCTATTGAAAGTAAAACAAGTTAAAACTAAAAATAAAAGAACATCGTAAAAACCGAACACAATACCATTTCAGATTTATGTTTAAAGTATACGGTAAATTTTATGTTAGGATTGCTTAATAAAACCAGGCTTATGCTGGTAATATAATAACTATGGATTATCTGTGGTTTAACGTCCACGATAACCTCGTGCCTATTTGTTACTCGAACGTAATTTAACTATACTTTTAATTTAGACCCTGTTGGGTCACGAACGTAAATTTATTACCAATATATTAATTAGAGACCTCCTACAATGTATGTACGTTGTGGGCATTGTAATAAATAACGTCATCGAAGGTAAGATTAACTTTAGGCTTTAGGGCGATGAGTTTAATGGTTTTAATTGTAACAACTATATAATTATTGAGAACCATATCACCCACATATCCCTTATTTATGGATATTGCAGAAACTATCCGTGACTTTATGGTTCGTACAAGTTCTAAGATTTTTTTAACATACTGTGTGTAAAGTCAAATTTCAGATTGCTTGAAATTAATATAGTAGGCCACGAAATCATACATTCACAATCTATATAGAAAAAGTAGCTAAAGCGAAAGTACCTTATCAAAGAAATTCTTTTGTCTGAGAGGATGATGATAGTGATGATGATGATAAAGCGAGAGATTTTTCTAAAAATAAGAGCTAAAAAAACTGTCTAATCTCACCAAAACAACACATTCTAGCCGACATACCTGAAACAGAAGAAACTTTATTATTAAAAGCTGCTTTGTTTATTATTAGTTAAAGATTAACTGTAGACTGTCTGTATGTATAATGGATCAGTTGACAGGTGTACTGTAGACTCAGGCAGGCGCATACCCTGTAGCTGACGACCATAGGGCTACCACTGCTGCCAGTCAAGAAATAACAGAGATTATAGAAAAAAGGATGAAAAGAGAAAAAAAGCGTTACTAGTGTTTTCATCAACACCAGGTTTTGGGATAACAGCAAAAATTAAAATGAAAAAATTGAAGATAAAATAAATAGGGCAGTTTTTTGTTTTATAAAAGGCCTAAACAACAAATTAATTAAAAATTCATACGTTATTTTGTTACTGATAAAAGCATGATTTACACAGCCAAACGAGCTGTTAAATACATATATATACCTATTAACAAAATTTAGAAGCTAAGCTTTGAAAGACACTAGTCATGTCTCACCTTTCAGTAAAGAAAAGTTGATAGTTATAGTAAATATATGTATAATTATCTATTAGCACATTACACTGCTTTATCTTCTACTGCTACTTTGTCTCTAGAGAATATTCACGCCTTCTTCTAAATGATAGGGAAAACTTTCAAAACTTCGTCTTACACTTTTCACAGCTTTTCTGTTTTGGAAAGTTTATATTTTGTTAAGCTTGTTCGTTGGAGGTACGGAGGATCGTAAAGCTAATATATGTTTAAAATATTTACAGGATTTAAAAATACAAATCATCATCATCATATCAGCCCATTCACGTCCACTGCTGGACATAGGCCTCCCCCATACGACGCCACAAATAGCGGTTCTGAGCCGCTTCCATCCATCTACTCCCTGCGACCGCTACGATGTCGTCGGTTCATCGAGTGGGAGGTCTCCCACACTCCGTTTCGCATTGCATCGTCCCTAACCATACCCATACTAAATTTCAGCTCAATCAGTTTAGTAGTTTTTTCGTGAAAGAGGAACAAACATCCATCCTTACAAACTTTGACATTTATAATATTAGTAGGATTTGCTATTGCAATTGCTAATGCGATTGGATGGTCCTCCACGTAGGAGGGGTTTGCCATAATCACCAAGCTTGGCAGGCGGATTGGTGCTTGCAGTGTTGTTGTTGAAAAGTACTCAGAAGGATGCTGCTAAAAATTCAAAACCATAAAATAATACCTATATTTCTCATTAGAGAAAAAAATTGGTTTCAAACAAAATACAAAAAGTTAATAATACAAAAAGTCAATGACAAAATATCTAGTTTTGAAACAGAGCAAGGGTCATCCCTAATTCCTAAGGCCGGAAGCACACTTCAAATGTTTACCATAAATTGTCACCTCTTTACATACAACATACTTATTTTAAGCTCTAATCTGCTCCATGCATTAGAATGGGGTAGGTAAACTTTGTTATTCCATTATGTAGCCCCTTTGAGATCCGTCGGCAACTTGTAAAGTTGTTAGTGAGTTAGTTAAACTAAGTGTCGGAATTGTCCGTTCAAAGTTCTATTTTAAGTTGGTGTCTTAATTGTTTCGACGTAAGCGTGTCTGGGCAGTGTGTAATCGCCTTTAGTAGACGTGTCTGGATTTTCGAGAATTTGTTTGACTTTTGTAAAAGTTTATATTAGTCTCGGTAAACCTAACTTTGGTAATGAATTCATCGTTTTTAGTTGAATCTAATTAATAATTTGTAATTTTACGAAGGTTCAGAAAAGTTTTACTTGACTTTAAAGGGTTCATAGAAAACCCAATAGTCTGGTCTTTTAAGCTGAGTATGTAGGTTAGGTGGGTACTAAAATTAAATCTATCAAAAACTTTTAATAAATTACGAGTTATCATAATCATCAACAGAGTGTTACTGCAAAATGTACTCAAATTAATTCAGATATAACATTATCTTCAAAATTCTGAAAACTTAAAGCTTAATTATTCTTCGCAAATTGTACTTGCCGCCACCGCATGTCGCGTCAATCTGGAAGAGGCTTAACTTCCCTAACTGAAAGCTAAATTATGCCTAAAAGACCATACTTACAAAACGTCAACATAAAAAACAGCCAAATAGAGAACCCCCTCCTTTCTTGAAGTCAGTTGGATACCAACAGCCATATTATGGCAAACATTCCAGAATTAATTTCCTACATGAACGAAAAGAGACTCTTAAAAGAGCAATTACTTAAGAAAGTCTTCGAGTCCTCAGGTTCAATTTGAGCACCTGTCGCCGGCAGGACATCTGGCGGACAGGTTTAGAAGCAGGCTTTCTGCCTGATTGGGTCGGTGGGAAAATCTAGACGGGGTATTGGTATACGTAAACGAGTAGGAAGGTATTACGCGGTTTATAGCCCGGCTACACGCTGAAACATTTGTGCATGCATGATTGCACAAATGTTTGAGCGTGTAGCCGGGCTATTAGAAAAGATGATGCTTGCGTTTCTATTGAAGGTTATGTTTCCGTTGTAGGCTAGTTCTAATTTGTTTCTATTTTATTATTATACCGAAATATAATATAACTTGTTTCTACCCGCGGCATTGCACGTGTTGGTTCTGGAAACGTATAAAGGTTATTTTTATCTCATATTAACTAATTTATGGGATAAAAAGTCTTTATGTTATTCCAGGGTAAGACCTACATCTATACAAAATTTTAGCCTGTCACGATCGACTCGTTTTGGCGTAAAGGAGGAAATATACAATAATAATTGTACATCTATGGACACTTTCGCTTTCATAAAATTAGTGTGATAACAGTGAGTAGAGTAATACCATAAGACGACGCTACATTTAAACAAAATTAAAAGCATTCACACAGGAATTCCATAGGACCGATTGAGTTGGCTTGGCGTACAAAAGAACAAGCCTGTTACCAAGCAGCAGGTGTCCAACTGTTCACGTGCTGGGATGATGATGATGATGATGATGATGAAAAGCATTAAAAAGGTCTATTCTTTAACAATTGGATACAAAAATAGATACTCCCAAGGTACGTATAGCACTCGGTAAACGAAAATGATTCATCTAAAAAGTAAAAAAGTCCATACCATAGCAACTGTGGATAAAAGGTCTCAAATTTATTTTGATAGCAATATAACAAAAACTTGAATAAGACAATTTAAGGAGTAAATAAACTTAAAATTTAAAACAACCATCAGAGTAAAATTAAATATAATAATGTTTCCAGCTTTCATAATGCACCTAATTAGCTGAATAACAAACAAAGCGGAATGGTAACAGAGAAAGGAGAAAACAGACAAATATACGAAAGCGAATATGTGACCTGAAATTCTGACAATAACATTTTCGGTCTAGACTACTTTTCTTATTATGGAGTTGAATATGGACTAATGCTATATTATGTTAATGTTATGCTGAGTTGAACAGATAACATTTTAGAGGAATAAGATGTGTATGTTTATTTGCAGATTTTGAAGAGTTTTTTTTTAAATTATTCAAATCAGTCAAGATTATGAATACGAAACATGACAAACTAGCTTTTAATGAGTTTGAAGTAGTTATAATTTTACGAGAAGGTAAACTCAGTAAAACCGTTAATATAATGCAAGGAGTTCTAGGAAATATTTATATCGTTAATTTAATTTATATTCCGTGTCTTGGCGCGTAAATTCCTATTTACTCTTATCATTAAAAAACATGTTATTTTTATAGTTAGAAAAAATTTACATAAGAAGCAATTATATTATAAAATAAGTGAGAACTGACGGTTTTATCACACAACTCTCTGCCAGACAACCTGCTACCTTAGATAAATAATCACAAATAATGTACACTGTTTACCGTTACCTCATCTTTAACTAGGAAAGTAAATGGTTTTGAACTATATGCCGCTATTTACTGAAGCCCCAGGCATTTAGTGAAAGTAAGCTTTCTAGTGCTTAGAAACAATGTAAAATAATGCAAATTGAGAATACTCGGTTTCTATGGCTTTGTGATTTAATGTTAATTTGCCGTGATTAGATTGCCTGATTCTAAAATCATAATGAAGATAAACATGAAAATTTCACAAAATGTTTTGGCTTCGGGCTAGATGATACTGTTTAAATTGTCCAGGAGTTATTTATTGATCCAAATTCTTCAAAGCCCCAAAACTACTGAACGGATCGGGAATACGCAAACTTTTATGAACAAGTCGTGCTGAACTATCATCTTCTTCATCATTTCAGCCCGGGATCACCCACTACTGGCCATGAGCCTCCTTTCGCTTCCTTCCTGTACTTCTTCATGTATGCCCTGCTACTTTGACGACATCGTCAACCCATTTTTTATCTAATATCGGATATCAAAGAGCTTTACTTCTTTTAGACCTTACAGGACTTTTGGGAACAGTAAATTCAAATTACACAAGTAAAACTAGGAAATAAACTGATCACTTTGACTTCAATCTTTTTAAAGTAAAGTAAAGAAGCGAACAAGAATCCTTAACCTTGTTAGGTAGTTAGTTTTCGAGTTGGAGCTACACTCGTGCCTAGCTTTTGCGAGATGACTACCCAATTTCCTTCAGCTTAATCCTGGCCACTCGTTCAAGTTTCTACTGTGCATAGTACATTTAACCTACGTGATGCTGTGAGACGCCTTGCACACGTGTCTTAGATAAGATGTTGACCGTGGCAGTCACTACGAGCGTTCGCCCACCGCGACGTTTTTTAGTGTGCCGACGCTGTCTTGATGCTGTCGCGATGGCTGCAAAAGAGGGCAGTACGTGCTGTTGTGCACATTTCCTAGAACAAATCAGCTAGACGATACTTTACTAGTCCCTAGGTATAATGACCGTTCCTGCCCTAGTTATCTACCAGGCAGCGCTCTATGTCCAAAGCCACCTAGAGGAATATTCTAGATGCGGCGACAGATAGAGGTTCGATTTTAGGCACTCAGAGAGACTGAGGACTCTCAACCATAGGTTAGCCAAAACCAGAAAGCTGGTGCACATGCTCGGTCGGTATTCGATTTAAACCGCATTCGACTAAGTATTGTTAATCTCTGCATGCAAACAAGACAACAACTACGTCTCCACCTGTCGCCGGACAAACATTATGAAAACACGTTTTTGTTACCGAGGGTTGGGATACTGTCGATGTTTGTTTATCGAAAAACTGTCGATAGTTTTATTGTTCAGTTTTTAGCTCCGATTCACAACACGCGACGCAATCGATGTAATGTCACGTTCCAAATATGAAAAAAACGACTCTACGTACGTTGTTATGAATATTCGAACACAGTAGGTGCGTAGTTTTAGTATCCATTTTACTGTAGAGAACAAACTCAGATATTTTTATTTGGATAGAATAGAATCATTTATTTACAGAAAACATGTCAAATATTACAATGCTGTCAATGTATCAGTGGTATCAATGTAATACTACCAGTAGTTTTGAACTGATGTGTGAATATTAATATTGCCATTTGACGATCGATGTGGCGCGGTGGGCGAAGGTCCGCCTGCGACGCAGAAGGTTGCGGGTTCGATTCTCGCCTCGGGACAAATATTTGTACGATCTGCAAATATTTGTTCAGGGTGTTCTGGTCGTTTTTCTAGGTACAATAAAAAAAAAACTATCTATGTATTGTATAAATATATTGTATTATGTATATCAGTTATCTAGTACCCATAACACTAGCTCTGCTTAGCTTGGGGCTAGATAATGCTGTGTGAATTGTCCAACATTATTTATTTATAAAATATATCTACCTACTTACATAATAATGAAAAATGTCTTGTCTGTTTAAAATTTAAAAATTCGTACACGCTTTTGTCCCATACCCAAAAGAAAGCCGTTTTGTTTCTTGAAATAACCTTTTCTGATGGCGATAATCTTATTTGAAAACTTACACAGGAAATTAATTTCCTTTTGAAACAGTTCATTCACATAAATTCTGTTTCAATATACTTAATTGGTTAAAAACAATGAAATTGAAAATTTTATCATTAAATGTTTGCTGACGTAAGCTGACTAATGATGATAATAAGAAAATACATAACTATAGCTACACACAAACTTTGCTCATAAATTTAAAAGTTATATTTAGCACCTACGTTACCTGCGCAAAGGCGTAAAAAATTACTATAAAAACTGCATTCCCATTAAAGTCCCATCTCTACTATAAACAAGTCGTTATCATTTTACGTTTCCGCACAAATATGGCGGGAAAAAAGCGTTGAAACTTGCAACACTAAATTATTCTTATCACGTGGTAACAAAGGTTTAAACGGCTTGAATTTGTTTCTAGAACTCTACAGAATCTAGTGAAATGCTGCTTGGTAGTTTATGGTCGCAGTATAAAAAAATGAGCCGACATGTGTAGCTTTAAGCTCATTGGATTTTGAAATGGGGAGTCTCACATAAAAGTTTTAAAAACTGATATTTTTACCAAGCGTATTAGGTACAATACATATTTTAAACCAGGACTATAGACCCTGCAGTTCTTCATAAAATTCACAGGAAACTTTCCTTTGAAGAATCTTTTTCAATAGTTTCTTTAAAACTTTTATAAGTTCCAAAACTTCAAAATAACTATTGGGACTTTTTCGTCTCAGAAGGTAATAAAAGCTTACCACTAAACAAATTTACATAATATCCATCATCTAGCCACAAGTATAGCTTGTATATAATGGATACCAGTTGACCGGTGATATCTTAGTCTAGTAAATACATGAGCCATAAAACAAATCTTAATATTGTTGTCTCTGCAAGAAACAAGCCTTGATCAGCACTAAAAATCTAGATACCATTGTAAGTTCAAAAAGTAGGTACGGTACAGCTCTAAATACTTGGATTGTAGTACGACTAACTCTAATCTTAATAATTCATCAGTAAGGAACAACATCTAGGCCAGAGCGATTCAATCTGTGGTCTCATAACAACCTGCTTGTTTTGTATTGTGATCTAGGAACCCGGACGTACCGTGAATGTAGCTCTGTCAAGCTATCTGTGACTCAAGAGTGTTGCTCATATACTCATTTAGTGGTCTGCACTGAAAAAAATTAAAGAAAATAATTTCCGAACGGACGCAAATTGAAACAAATGAATTATTACATCGCGTATACATCATGCGGGGTTTTAAATAACGAGTTATAGGTAAATACGAATTCCTCGATCGGCTTAGAAAAATGTGCATTCTTTCTCGTACGGCACGGCGGCGGTGGCGTGACTGTGGGCAAAATTTTCTTTGAAAACGGTAACTACTTATATGCTCCAAACCAAAAAATCTGCACACAGAAAGAAAATGCCCATTTTCTCTTCTCCAACATTTAGCAGTGGAGATGACAGCAACGAATCACGTGTATATACATATTTAGAGTAGAATGGCAGGCTTGAGGCCTAGCTTTATGAAAATCGTTTCTTCAACTTAGTATTTCTTTAAACATTATTATGATTTGTTTATTCTAGCTTATACAAAACATAGAACAGTGCGTTCACGCTACTAGTACTGCCTATGCCACAGATATCTTGGTCGACCTATAAATCACGGAACAAACAGACGGACAAAGAACATGTGTTCGGTTGGTGATCTGTACAGAGCATAAGGATTTTCAAGTGTTTTCTCTGTCTATTAGTTTAAATGTCTCTCTCTGATTGATCGAGTGAACTGGATCTTGAAGTATTCGTTTATTTGTCATAGTCTGTAAAATTGTTGAAAAGCCCTCTTTATAAAAATCCTTTAGGGACCGGAAAGGAATGTATTATTATGACTATCTAGGTCGCTAGGAGATTGCAGAGGCCATCTGCATATTGAGTACCTACATTACACCTCAATTTGCATATGGCTTCTAGTAATCTCATAGTTAGTTATTTGCTGCATCCAAGCATAGTATTTTCTCTTTTACTTTATAAAAGTAAAATGTTATATGCCATAACCAATCACTTTCACCGTGCGGTAAACTAAATTCAGCTTGAACCGGATCAACGTGCGCTATGCTCTGAACTCGTTAAAACCGCTAAACTGAGTTAATCTTACATTGATCGCGATTAATTGCAACAGTGAATATGGACCTTAAAATGGACCAAAAATCAAGAAAAACCACTAGCTAAATAGCCAGCAGATCAGATTATGACATAGCGCTGGTCTTGCGTAGTGACCATGTTACGTCATATTCTAAGATATGTAAGGTCCAATTTTTTTATATCATTTGACACCTTTGGAATAATGTTTATGTTTTGTCTTCAAGATCTTAGTTCAGAGCGAACCAGAAGTACGTATATTTTAATTATCTTTACGACCGTGTGAATAATATAGATTGTAGATAATATGACTGTAAATGGGACTGACGTCATTTATGACGTGGTTTCAAGTACCGGCCTCGGGGAAAGTTCAGCTTTCAGTTTCAAATTACATTACTTTCCCATGCTGTCTGGATCTGAACCTACTTTAATCTGTCTTTTCAAATTCTATTATCTGATTGTTTCAGACAACAGGTTCTATAGACGACTAGAGATGTTTAAGTCAGCTCAGAATTGTCGTACGCTGATATACAGGTGGATTTTTTTGACGGGGCAGTTTATGTCGCTTATCGCTATATCTTTATCTAAGGGGAGGTAGGTACCTTAACTGGTGTAGCTAAAGGAAAATGGTCATAAGAGACTTTAGAATATAGGATCGATTGGCATTAAAAAAGTTTAATGGCCCAAGATGCACATGGTCTATCGTGCAGCGCGCCTAGATGGTGGCGCGCCGGGTCGGACCGCATAAACTATTTCTGTTTCTTTATTCGCAGACAAATAAATTTGTGACGGAATGTTTATAAATAATAAATAAATACAAAATCTATCACTTGAAAAATCAAATCAATACTAAAAATAAATGAAATGTCACATAGAAATTAATATGGGCTTAATATGGGTAATAGATGGGCAGTAATCAGTGATTATTGATTAGTTAACGCATTATTAACAATCTAAATTATTGACATGTATCTTAATCGCATTAAATTTAGACTTAGATCAGAATCAGTTTATTTCTTTAGGCTTACAAAATAAGCACTTAGACAAATCAAATTTTATACTATAAACATAGTTATTATTATTATATAGATAGACAAAATAAACATGTATTAGACACATAAGTGATATATAAATGTGTCAGTGGTTTCTTTTTCACTTCTGTCACAAAAATTTAAGTGAAGACAATATCAATAACACCTTATTTCGTATTTGATAATAATAACTGTGTTTATAGTATAAAATTTGACGTGTCTAAATGCTTATTTTGTAAGCCTAAAGAATATCCGTTATTGATTCTGATTACTTATTTAGTTATTGCAATAAGGCGTTTTCATCAGGCGTGAAGATGTCTCGTGGAGAGACAAAACTATTTGACAAAGATGATCATCTTACGAAATTCAGCTTTTATGGAAGCAGAATACACCACGACATGACTGTCTTCTTATTTTACGGCTTGACAGGTATCTCAACTTCAACTTCTTCTTTTATGGCGCCATCCACCCAACTGCGAGGCTCATGACATTATACACTAGTCACAGCTAGTTGTCTATTTATAAACGTCAGCGCACCTTAGGATTCTCGAAAGCTGATGTCAGGTCTGTTTCTCGGTATAACTATTTGGGTCATAGATCATGCGAAATAGAAACGACAGTTGCTTAGGTGCTAATGTTCCTACAAGGTTTTGAAGAATAAATAAAGCGTAAAGGATAAAGCAAAGAACTACTTGATTGGACAAACGCGCTGTTTAGCTTTTTGCTAGGTATTGTAAAATGAGCTAATAATGGAATCACACTGTATTATAAATGCTAAAGTTAAGATGTAGGTATGGATGTTTGTTACCTCTTTACGCCAAAATTGCTGAAAGGATTGGGGTAAAATTTTGCAAAATAAAATAAAATAAAAAATCTTTATTGTAATCCACAAAAATAAATAAATAAGACATTAACATAAACCAGTACTATGGGCGGCCTTATCGCTTGGAAGCGATTTCTTCCAGGCAGGTATAGTTCTAGATCTGGAATAATAAATAGGATACATTTATCCTCGATAAATTCTTGCGAAGCTGCGGGCGAAAGCTATTAGGTAAAGACATAATTATGCAGAAATAAACAGCAGATAGCAAGCCTGGTAGCAAGTATGATGTCACCATGATGTCAGCAAAAACTTTTAAGGAAATCTGCAAAGAGCTAGACTATTAGTTTTGCATATCTAGGTTAGTGACAAACTTTATTGTTATTGTAAAAGTTAAACTGTATAAATGAGAAAAATCTACACATTTTTGGATAGTCAAGCTGTTTGTTAAATGTTTTACCGAATAATAGACATAGTCATGTGCATTTATATTCTGCTCACACAGTTCAATTAAAAGAAGTATAAAATATAAATATGTACATAGCAAACGTAAGCAAAAATTTTTTAAGAATTACGAGGAAAAATACGCATAATATTTTTTCATATAGAGTGACGCTGTGCAACAGCAGCAAAAAAAAAATACATAGCAAACGTAAGCAAAAATTTTTAAAGAATTACGAATAAATGACACAAATTATTTTTCCGTAGAGTGACACTGTGCAACAGTAGCAAAAAAGTCTCAGCTCAGGATAAATTCTTTACTACTCAGGAAGGTAATGGTAATTTTGACTTTATGCAATGTTGACTGATTTGACTTCACTATTACTACAATTATGTAGTATATAACAAAGTCGTTTCCCGCTGTCCTCCTTATGTATGCTTCATCATCAGCCCATACACGTCCACTGCTGGACATAGGTCTCCCCCGTACGACGACGCCACAAATAGCGGTCCTGAGCCGCCTCCATCCATCGACTCCCTGCGACCGCTACGATGTCGTCGGTCCATCGAGTGGATGGTCTCCCATGTAGGGGGGGATTTGCCATAATCACCACGCTGGGCAGGCGGATTGCGCTCTTACGACATCCACGGGTTGAGTTAGAGGGGTCGATATTCGTACGCCGCGACCCCATGGCCAATGGCCAATATGTATGCTTAGATCTCATCATCTCATAATTTTTTCTGTGTTACCTACTATTTAGATTTAATTATTGTTTTGTTAATAAGTTATCTGTTTTATTTTTGGATAAATAAATTATCTCTCTAATATATCTCTCCGTGTGAAGCCGGGGCGGGTCACTAGTTGCTAATAAAATACTGCAATTTGTCACATCGTCAGGCAACGATGCATAGTCTCATCTATAATGTGACACAACTGATCTATGCATCTATTTGCAGACAGTTATTAAGTGTCAAGAGCGTGTGCGTATTTATGTCAGGTCCTCGCACTTTGTGTAATAAAGGCTAAAAGTATTTACCTACGCATTTGTTGGTTGTGGACTCTCTGTACGTTTTTTTCTATGAGTTTTCAAATGGGTATTCATTGATGCAAGATTTGCATTGACAGATTTACGATATTATCCGTCTCGGGACAAATGTTTGTAAGATCTGCAAATATTTGTTCAGGGTGTTCTGGATGTTTTATATGTATAATAAAAAATATATCTATGTAGTGTATATTATGTAAGTAGGTATATCAGATAACTAGTACCCATAACACAAGCTCTGCTTAGCTTGGGGCTAGATAATGCTGTGTGATTGACCAGCATTATTTAATATGACAAAAAAGTAAATAGTCTGGTAGAGATCGCTCGTGAGCGAAGAGACCGACAATTGTCACATTTTTTTGTACAACATTGTTTGTTAATTCTTTTCTTAAGTTGTTTTATAAAGCACTAGCTGCTGCCCGTGCCTTCGCCCGCGTCTTATTGGGAAATAAAATAGCCTATATGTAATGCCAGGTCCCTAACTATCATCATCAGCCCGTACACATGCACTGCTGAACATAGGCCTCCCCCAAACAACGCTACGAATAGCGGTCCTGAGCCGCCTCCATCCGACTCCCTGCTACCGCTACGATGTCGTCGGTTCATCGAGTGGGAGGTTCCCACACTCCGTTTCGCATTGCATTGTCCCTAACCATACCCATACTAAATTTCAGCTCAATCAGTTCAGTAGTTTTTGAGTGAAAGAGGAACAAACATCCATCCTTAGAAACTTTGACATTTATAATATTAGTAGGATTGGCTATCTAAGTTCTAAGAAATAGTTACTTCAAATATCTTGTCCAATGTTCACCAGGATTTTTCCATCAGATATTTAGGACTGGATACCGAGTGGTGGTGGAAGAACTATTTATAGGTTCAAATACTGATAAGTGAAGAACCAAGGAAACGAGACCGTATTGGTAAGATTTTAGAAAATAAAATGCATTGTACGTATCTATGACGTTAACTACTTCAGGGGCGCAGCTGGTTCTTTCCCGCCTCGGGACAAATGTTTGTACGATCTGCAGATATTATTTGTTCCGGTTGTTCTGGGTATTTTCTGTCTTCTCTATAAAATAGAATAGAATAGAAATACTCTTTATTGCACACCAAGATAGAATAACAGTACAGGAAAAAAATATATCTTTCTATTGTTAGCTAGCTTAATTTCAATAATGTAGTTGGAAATGTTTGACAGCGGGCAACTCATAATGTCAAAGTGGTGTCTTCTGGGAAGTATTGTTTATTTTGTGAAATATTCATTCAGGGGCCATCAACATTTTCGGCCATGCGAAATGCGGGTTAAGAATCGAACATAGGTTCTTCATTGACCTCAACGTCGAGCGAAACATCACTCGAGTCGGGTGATTTCGCTTTGAGAGTCCTCCTGGTCTCTCCAAAGCTGTTCATTAGCCGATTGGCTGTGATGGTCATCAAGAGGTGAAATATTGTAAGTGAGCTTCAGAAATGATCATAAGCCTACCTTTTCTAAAAGTGACTTGTGTTTCGGATGTTGCGATTTATGTTCGGATGTTGCGTGGATAGACCTCACTATGGGTACCTACCTACCTACTATAATGTATTATCTGAATATACATATGTATATGCTGAGTGGACTCCGATTTTGACAGTTTTTCTTTTTATTCAAGGTTTATTTATTACTCATCTGTTCTGACAGATAAAAATCTTTTTACTTTACTTTTACTATTATGTCAAAAAGTTACCTGGAATGGAACCCAAAAAATCTCAGCTTGGGGTCAGGGTATATTTTTTATATGACGTAAGTAAATATATTGGCCGTGGGGCCGCGGCGTACGAATATCGACCCCTCCAACTCAACCCGTGGATGTCGTAAGAGCCGACTGAGGAAGGGCAGCAGCTTCCTTCTGAGTATTTTTTAAACACCAACACTGCGATCACCAATCCGCCTGCCAAGCGTGGTGATTATGGCAAATCCTGGGAGACCATCCACACGATGGACCGACGACATCGTAGCGTTCGCAGGGAGTCGATGGATAGAGGCGGCTCAGGACCGCTATTTGTGGCGTCGTATGGGGGAGGCCTATGTCCAGCAGTGGACGTGTATGGGTTGATGATGATGAAATATAGTAATTTTTTGTGCCAGCAGGAAAACCAAGCAATACATCAAAACTGCACCAAAGTGAAATAATAAATATAAAAATATAAATACATATAAATATAAATAATGTTGAACAGTTCACACAACATCATCTAGCCACAAGCTAAGCAGAGCTTGTGTTAATGACATGAATACATATATTACATACCTAGATAGATATTTTTTGTTATACTTGTATAGAAAATACCCAGAACACCCGAGACAAATATTTGCAGATCGTACAAACATTTGTCTTAAGGCCGGAAACGAAACCGTAACCTTCTGCGTCACAGGCGAACCTTCGCCCGTCGCGCCACAGTAGTCGTCCTCTGATCTAATTTTTTACAAAATTAACGCAAAATCAACGGAATAAATTAACGAACTCATTACGTTTAAGTAACGTTATCTTCGCGTACCATCCTAATTGGCTCATCATATTCTCTAATTAAATAATAATTTTCGGGGTTGTTTCAGCGGAAATCATTATTTCAGGGAAAAGGAAAAAACTTACTTAATAGTTAGGAGTAAAGACCTTCAGGGTTAGTGCCAGATTTCCTTGTAAGTCGTTAGAAACTCGATTTAAAAAGAATTTTGCCAAAATCAGACTTGTAATTGAGATGAATGAAATTGTGTAAACAATTCGTGGATAGAATATCGATATGGATCAGTTGAGCTACGTCTAGATTGTTTGCAACAGTCTGACATAAGGGTTGAAGGCAAAACAACGTTTGGCGGGTCAGCTAGTAATATTATAAAGAGGAAAGATTTGTTTGCATTGAATAGGCTCGGAAACTACTGAACCGATTTTAAAAATTCTTTCACTGTTGGGAAGCTACACTATCCCCGGGTGACATAGGCTACATTATAATTAAAATAATTAGGGGTCTTGAGTTTTTTGTTAAATACCCTGTGCGAAGCCGGGGCGCGCCGCTAGTCTGAAATAATGTCACAAGTCACAGAAACAAATTAGACATGGCCTGAGCCATAACATAACCAATTAGTAGCAAGTTGTACCTATGATGTCAGATTTGCAATCTACTTCCACCTCGAGTGATAAACTTAGCCAACCTGAGATAATAGAGGTTCTGGGTTATGCCCAAGCTGAGCTAATGACGTCATCGTTAAGGTTGATTGTTTAGTGTTGACGCAAATATATTTTATAAATTTTTGGCGGTTGTTTATATACTCTGCGTCTTACAATGTATAAAGTAATTTGAAAAAACCATTTACTACAAAGATATGTTTTTTTTTTTAAGAAAAACCTAATTTCGCTTCTTAAAAACCAGTATCCATCTCCCTTTTAGATCGATGCTACTGAGAAGTCAAGGAGATTTCCTAAAAAAAAACCCGACATAAAACTTTTGCCTACCTATTAGAAACACAGAAATCTAAATTATTAAGTACCTTATTATTTAGATTTCTGTGGTATTTGTATGAGGTACGTTACGTAGACAAGTTCAAATTTAACTTCGTAAACACCTTGGTAACTTATGTCGCATATAAAAAAAAACAGAACCACTCTGGTTCTGTTTTTTTTAACCGGTAATTTAAGTTTTGTGGGATAAATACTAATCCCTCGGGAATATTCTCTGTACAATGTCGAAATAATTTTCAAAATTGGCCCATAATTAACCGAGATTCCGACTTATAGGTATACTTATCTATCAGACATATGTACGATACATACAGCTGAACATAGAACCTCCTCCTTTTTCGAAGTCGGTTCAAACGTCACAGATCATCCGTGTTAATGAATACAAAAAGCGAATTGATTATTAGCAGGTGTACAGTTTTTTTGCATGCTCAGATAAATTATGCTAATCAGAGTCAATATTGATCATTGACATATATTGACAGGAGGGAAGGAAATCATCATCATCAGCCCATACACGTCCACTGCTGGACATAGGCCTCCCCCGTACGACGCCACAAATAGCGGTCCTGAGCCGCCTCCATCCATCGGCTCCCTGCGACCGCTACGTTGTCGTCGGTCCATCGAGTGGGAGGTCTTCCCACACTCCGTTTCGCATTGCATCGCGGTCGCCACTCGAGAACCTTTACTCCCCCTTTTATGCAATGTTGACTGATTTGACTTCACTATTACTACAATTATGTAGTATAAAACAAAGTCGTTTCCCGCTGTCCTCCTTATGTATGTTTCATCATCAGCCCATACACGTCCACTGCTGGACATAGGTCTCCCCCGTACGACGACGCCACAAATAGCGGTCCTGAGCCGCCTCCATCCATCGACTCCCTGCGACCGCTAAGTTGTCGTCGGTCCATCGAGTGGATGGTCTCCCATGTAGAGGGGGATTTGCTATAATCACCACGCTTGGCAGGCGGATTGGTGATCGCAGTGTTGGTGTTTAAAAATACTCAGAAGGAAGCTGTTGCCCTTCCTCTGGTAGGTTCCCTTAGTCGGCTTTTACGACATCCACGGGTTGAGTTGGAGGGGTCGATATTCGTACGCCGCGACCCCACGGCTTCGCGCGGGGCACGGGGAAGGAAATACAGACAGTCAATCGAAAGTTTTATCAATGGTTTAGTATGTACGCACCTACATACTTATTCCCACGTGTATATAATGTACATTTGTAGAACATAATGAAATAGTTAAATCTTTTGTAGACATGGCGGACTTACCTATGTGAAAACTATTTATTTAATACGAAAATTGTTAGGTATAAAAAATTCAATGAAAACAACGGAAAATAGACGTAATAGATACCAGATACCTATCTGGTATCCGCAGTGCATTAGCATTGCCATACAGCGGGGCAATGCAGCCAGCATCTTGGGAACGCTTCCGACTGGTATTATGTACCAGTTGAGCTACCTCTTGATTGTTTGCAACAGTCTGCAGTTAGCTCAATTGTTTCAATTGTAAATACTAGTTCTAATTTGTTTCTATTATTTGATTTTAATTTCTTAGGTACTTAATTAACTCTATAGTCTATAGTCAAACATCGGCAAAAGGGTAAAATAAAAAATTAAATAGATAGGTAGAGTTCGCGCAAATCTTTATGACCTCTGTGAAGTTGGCTTCAACGGCTGCGCATTGAACCGTAAATAAGGCGTTGAGGGGAAAGAACGGGGTGAGAGGGGATCTGTCTGTCAAACCAGGGTTGCCAGCAAGAATTCTGGCGTATTTTTATTTTGTCTAACACATTTTGTTCTGCATTTTTTTTTCCAATTCAATATTTAAAGAATATATAAAAACATCTTAAACTCAATGACGGTTTATTTTAAACCCAAAATGTTAGAATAAATTAAGCTTTTTATCTAAAGCAATTAACCCAAGTTCGATAACAAAATAATTTCTATGTAGCAAATTTATTTATAATCTAGTGGGCAATACTGTCGAATAAATGCTTTTGAGTACAATGACGCAGCAAAGTCTTTGACGCTTGTCCAGTGTTCGTGTCGTTGATTTGATAGTTTGTTCTTGCGATTTTGTGTTGTATTCCCTGTTAATAGCTGTTTCTCTTAAACGTTAAATACCTATGCCTCGCATGCGGTTTAACGTACTGCGTCGTCAAACATGGAAAATGATGTTTGATGTCATGAGTTTCATGACAAAAGAAGACAATTAACGTCTTAATTTAACCTCAAAATGGTACTTCAGCGGACTGCAGCTGCAACAGGTGTGTCTATTAGCACCATAAAAAGGATTTCTATCCGAAGCCCGGGTGGGTCGCTAGTTGATAAATATAACTTTTCTATTTGATTGTACTTGCGCAGTTTTGCTTCCGTGCCTAAGATCACAGAGCTCATTAAGTTTTGCGATAACTCTACCTTACCTATAATTGTTTGTAACAACACCGTAATAATTGAGTCGAAATACGGTTTACAATGAATAAGAAAAGTAATTTGAAAAAACCATTTAAAAAAAAATTATAACTTCGCTTCTTCGAAGTCCATCTCCCTTTTTTAGTTAAATCGATGCTATTGAGAAAGTCAAGGTGATATCCTAAAAAAAACGAAATAAAACTATTACCTACCTATTAGGAGCACAGAAATCATTAAGTGCCATAGTATTTAGATTTCTGTGGTTAGGATCATGCCACGCTAGCACGCTACACGGGTACTGTACGTAGACGTAGAGAGTCGAAATAATATTGCAAACCAACCAGTGTCGTTTTCTAGGTATTTGACCTTGAGGTTTGCGTCAAAAAAGCTAATAAAGCATTTGCAGGTAAGTTCCGGATTCTGCGAAAGACACATTCCTTTTAAAGCAAAAGAAACAAACGAATAGAGAAGTATTGAGCGATGACTCATCAATTTGATTTCAACAGGCCTATTACAATGGCATAAGGTTGAAAATAACCATAAATATCGCGGTGCCTCAGGTATTATCGGAATTGCTGGCAGGTTCATACTTGATTCAGGATTCTATGGAAAACCTTTTTTAGTTGGTTAGTGATGCAAATCAAACCAGCAACA
Organism: Eupithecia insigniata; assembly: GCA_947859395.1. Lineage (NCBI taxonomy): Eukaryota > Metazoa > Arthropoda > Insecta > Lepidoptera > Geometridae > Eupithecia > Eupithecia insigniata. The sequence continues at coordinate 1,811,390 of OX402011.1, read as the reverse complement.
CCCATTGCTGTCAATTTTTAAATCAATGAACATGGAATATTCCAAATAACATTATTGACTCTAATTCAGATTCAGATGTTCCACCAGAAAAGGTGATATAGTTAGTTATAGACGATAGTGTACCTACATAACATACCTTCCCCTCACATCTACTTGTGCACAGCTGGACATAGACCTCCCCCTGATAAGCGCCGCCGCCGCCACCGGTGACTCTTATCATTGGGCAATGCCACAATCCCAGCGCTGGGTATGCGGTTCGGGGAATCGCAGTTAGGGGTGTTCAATTTACACAGAAAAAGCTGTTTGCTGTTTATCCGTCATTTAGAATGGACTCCCTTAGTTGCATTTTACAAAATCCTCCCCCTGTCCAATAAGGTGTCGATAATAAGCATAAAGGCTTTTGAAAGACAAGCATAGATTTTGTTACAAAAATGAAGTTCCTCAGATCAATGTTTCAAAAGTCAAAGTTGCCGAGTTCAAAACGAGCGCCAAACTCCCCAAATCTTTGCAAGTTCCTAACAGCCTAACTTGTTTTGTCAATAACCTTAATGTTTCCAACTGTACCTGAGCGAACTTAATATTCTATTACAATACAGACCTGTAAGTTAGAAAACTTTCTATTTATTATATTCATCTCACACAAAAGGGAGGGCTCATCAAAATTTCACTACTTCCAAGTTGTCTCTTGAAAGCCCTTTCTCTAGAGACTACCAACTTCTTCTACCTTCCAACTTTTCGGGTGATAGATAAGTTCACGTTAACCTAACTTGAAGTTAGGACAAGTTTAAGTTAGGATAAGTTGAATAGAAGGCCTCAGAAGGAATAAAAACGGTCAAATTTATGATAAGGAGATAATGGGAAAGGGTATAGGCACTGTAGGACTTGGGAAGAACTTAGAACGTTTGAATAGTGTTTATGATAATGGCTGCTACAGGTTTTTAGGAAGATGGTTGGAAGGGGTCAATTGAAGGCTTTTCTTGAAAGGCCTAACGTTGAAACTTTTATGCTGGTACCTAAATTAGAAGTTGGGTCTGTCTGCTACACTCGTGCGAAAGACATTTGCGCGAGAGATACTTGGACGAAGGACATTTGCGCGAGTGGACATATATTTTGTTTAGTGTCATGCAACCGTCTCGTCGCAAAGGTCAGCTAGATAAAAGGAAAACGAGATAAAACTTGTCTTTTACAGCTGAATTTCCCGTGAATTATGATTATTAATTAAACTAATAAACTTAAGTAAATAAAAAAAAAACATACCTGCTACTGGAGACAACTTCCTCATGACACACCATCGCGACTTCCACTGAAAAGAAAAGACAAATTTGTAAACATTAAATATAAAAATAGTTTATTAAACTTTTTACTACCAGTGTCCTTATTTAAAATATATAATTTTTATAATAATGGTGGACAATTCACACAGCATCCCATCCCTAAGCTAAGCAGAGCTTGTGTTATGGGTATTAATGTACTAGATGGACTGATATACTTAATACATATTGTATATAGATATTTGATATATATGTTTTATTTATTATACATAGAAAATACCCAGAACACCCGAGACAAATACTTGCAGATCGTACAAACATTTGTCTCAAGGCGTGAATCGAACCCGCAACCTCCTGCGACGCAGGCGGATTTTAGCCCGCCGCGCCACAAAACAACGGCCTCCGTCGTAAATTCAAGCTACAAAAAAAAAAACTATGCACCCACTGCAATATAATTAGTGCTAGGTTAGGTACTACGTTTGATACATACATAGATGTTGCAAATGTGAGTAAAATGGGCGATTTAATAAATAAATAAATAATGTTGGACAATCCACACAGCATCATCAAGTAGCCCCAAGGTAAGCAGAGCATGTGTTATGGGTACTAGATAACTGAACTATTCATAGATAGATTATTTTATTATACATACCTAGTAGAACACCCGAGACAAATATTTGCAGATCTTATAAACATTTGCCCTAAGGCGGGAATCGAACCCGATCGACCTCGAAACTTATATTTTATAGTACCTTACCAAAAATCAACAAAATCCTTATTAAGAAAAGTATGAAATTGATGAATTATTAAAAAATACTAAAGCGCGTTAAATTCGCACTGTTTAGAAACAGCAATCGCTGTGGCTTACGAAGTTATATCAAAAACAACCTTAACCCTCGGAAAATAGAAACGAATATAGATAAACCGTTGGCTATCCACGAAGGTCGACCACTTTGAGTCCACTACTCGAGTCGCAAGATTGTAATGTCGATGTCACCTGTCCCTTTCTGACTTGATTACGTAATCGTCTGTCTCGCTTTTGCATGCGGCTGATCTGAACCGGGTCGAGTAGGGTGACAAGGATGTGAATGATAAATTTATAAACGTTATTATGGTTTTATTAGACCTTTTTATGTAAGTACTTCATGGCAGAACTAAACATTAATCGTAATAACTAACGCAGGAACTAAATAGTTTACTTTAATAATGGGCATCTATGTATGTATATTTTAATCTGCCAATGAGTAAGTAAAGTAGCTACTGCTGGTAACGCATCCTCGCTATCTTAATAAACATTACTAAGTCTCGTGAAAAATAAATCGGGTGGTTTGTTTTTACCCGGCGCGGTGGGTTAGTTGGTGTTTTTCGAGAATTTATGTAATTATCTGATATAGACATGTCATACTCTTTGTTATGTACCTCAAAGCACCATGCTTCCTAGCTACATTTTGCAGGCCTCTGCCTACACATTTTGAGAAAAAAAAACGAAAAATCGGGAACCGGGTCTGTTTTATTTTTCAATGAAATTACTTGTTACAATATTTAACTACAACGTAAACGTAGGTATCACCACAACAACAAAATAAAATTTCAACGATTCCAAGTAAAGTCCCAAAAAACACAAACTCATGCTCGCTCTACCATTGCGCAGACAGTTGCGCAACGGTGGCGCTACTATCGCCTCCGACGCCATCTTTAGTCGCCTTGTATCTCCGAGCCGGAACGCACGCCACTTTTCGCGACTTTGTAAACAAAAAGTGGCCATTTTGTTTCGCGGGTGATTTCCAATCGTACGGACAATGGAAGGGGCGCCAAGTAACTTGGTGGAGACTGAGGCATTGATAAGAGCGGTGAAACGTCATCCAGGATTGTACAGGAAGAACCATCCATCCTATTTTCACAAGTCAAATCACAAACCGAAGATATGGCAGGAAGTATGCCGAGAAGTTGTTCCGAACTGGGACACTATGAAGTCTCAGGATAAAGTCTCATACAGTGAGTTTTTGTTTACTTTTTCTTGACCTTGATTTCACAGGTAGTGTGTCAAACGTCTCAAAGCAAAAAGAAACAGTAAAGCCTCTCTTTTCAGTGGGAATATTTAACACTGATAATCTACAATAGGATTGTTTTTTATTGCTTTAAACAGAGGACCAAAACATCGGTCTGACAACTTTAGCCATGTTTGACTCGGTTGCCATATTGTTTTGTAACTTGTAAGCGTTCTCCTGATTCAAATAATTCGAATTACAAAATTCAAAAACAATGCTGCCAGGAATTTCCATGATCATTAGCAACTTTGACCGCCTATTGTTGTTTACACTGTGCCTTAGCATCTGTCAAACAAGCAACTGACATGGGTCGTGTTCTCTATTTAAACCACCATTAGACCTTTGTAGGTTTGAGGTTTTTGGAGTTGATAAATTCATTTTTGGGAAGGTAGTTGCTAATTACAATGGTGGCTTGGTTTGAAAAGTATCGCGTTGTTTGGCAAATACTAGTGGCAGATTTAAAATATCAACTTCGAGTACCTACCTACCGACAGAATAAAGACAATATCTTTTTAACACAATATGTAACCTAACATTATTTAACAAAATTCTGACATACCTACAAGAAGGTTAGCTGCTGCCCGCGCCTTCGTCCGCGTTTTATCGGGATAAAAAATAGCCGAAGTGTTATTGCAGGTCCCAAACTATACCCATACCAAATTTCAGCCCATTCAGTTCAGTAGTTTTGGAGTGAAAGAGGAACAAACATCCGTACTCACAAACTGACATTTATAATATTAGTAGGATTTGCAAAGTGATAGCATAACAAGAGAATGGCAGGACAAAACGACGATGCCGGCAAGTTATATCTTTGCGTTTTTCTAACGCCGCCGGTCGGCCTTGAGAGGGTTATTAAGAACCCCCGCGGACAGACTTTAAATCAGCCGACAGACCTATTGGTTGGGTGATTTTGAGCCGGGTACAGAAGGGACAGTCAACTACAAAAACGGGCTGAACCTTCGATGAATAAATACTTATATCAAATATTATTTATCGAAGAGCTGAGCATAACTCATCCTTAATAACTACATCTTAAGGCGTACGTGGGTTTCCGACAGGAAGTTTTTTAAATTATGGATTGGATTTTAATTAAGTTTTAGTCCTAAAATACTGCAGTAATTTAGGACTAACCTAAATTACGAAAAATACAAACGAGGCAGTCAAAAATCTTAATTCTGGTGTAGTCGTATATGCTATTGTGGATCTCCCAGACTTTTAAATATTTCCATACTACTTTTCGATACTATTTTCTTTAGAAACCTTATAATTTACGCAATATAACGTACTGAATCATCGCTTATACAAAACTTCTTTTACAGTGTACAACATCCAAAAGCGCTGGAAGAACCTCCGGACTTGCTTCAGCCGAGAACTCCTCCTCCGAAGACAAGAACAAGAGAAACGCAGAAACAACCAACGAGTGAAGCAAAGGAAAATATACGGATACTATAAAATGATGAAATTCCTCATCGATAAAGAAGAAGATGGTGATATCGATGATGAAGATGACAATAATTCAGATGAGGATAACTACGAACCGCTCGCTAATCTCAAAACTGAAGCGTACGATGAGAATGAAGTGACGTTAGAATTCGAGCCCGACACATTTGTGCAAGCTTTTGAGCATAAACCAGTTAGACATGAGAAGAAAGGTAACAGCAGTAGCAGTCAAAGTCAGAATGACGGTAAAGTGCTAGATTATCTTAAGTCTGTGAAGCAGGAGGAGTCTGATGAAGATAAGCAGTTCCTTCTGTCTCTGATCCCGACGTTTAGGAAGTTGGATGATAAGCAGAAGATTGAGGCAAGGATAGAGATTTTGAAATTGTTGAAGGGTATCAGTTTTCAGAACGATGCGGGAACAAGGGATGCCCTAGCGTCTTAATGTTTTAAGGTGCCATCTAGAGGAGAGTATTGTCGGCGATAGTGCCGTTTATTTTAAAACATCTATGAGTATGTATCGACAACGAGACTTACGGGACTCGCCACAAAACACATGGAGGTATTCTACAAAATTGCCATGTTAAGAATGTAAGCAGCGGGTTAACTACGAATCTAGTTGCCATGTTCCTTTTCAATTCCACAGTTTTAGTTGTCCTACATTTATTTTTCTTGTCCATAATAATATTGCCAGTTGGAAAGATTAATTATTAAGTGGTATATGAAGCCAATAACTTATATGATTTGTATTTATAAATCACTGTTGTCAACTTAGATAGGTAAATTGATTTCATTTAAAATATCTAATTTGTTGTGTAAAATCTGATTTTATCAGTCTTAGTAATATAAGCTAGCTGTGTACTTTGAGTATTGTAAATTTAAACTTAAGTTTAACTCTAAACTAAAAACATATAAAGTTTGTTCAATCGCATTATTTTCTTTACCCATCCATTCATTTAAGATTACCCAGTGTCAGTAGTAAAGATCTATACTCTATAGCATGTAAACAAGTGGCCTATTACTATTTCGTGTTACACACGAAACATTGTGTACAAAATGCTTATAGGTCGGAAATGATTCATTGTTTGCATAGATTCGATCAAAGTCCTACAATGTCACTCTAGCTGGGCGATATGAATGAGTAATTGGTTTGGAATTATCATGGCGCACCCAATTTCATCGTAGGTTTATTTGTTTTCTTGCAAATATTACCCTACCTATGGTGATATAGATAAGCAACGCATAATGTAGGTGAGTAAACCTACCAGCTACGACAGGCAAGAGGCAGCAGCGTCCTTTTGTGTATTTTGAACACCTCTATGTGGTTATTGTGACAAAACCCCCTTATATGGTGGAGGAACGTTCAGAAGTGGACAGATGTACGCTGAGGAGGAGGAACTACTCGTATGTAAGCAGGATTCAACTATAAACCTTATAGTTGAATCCTGCTTACATGCGTCGGTCGGACGACATCGTCAAAACAGCCGAAAGAGTTGATGAGGATGGAACAAAAAAAATATAGTTAAAAACTAAAACCCGACTACATAAAAGTCTTAAACAAGCGTTCACCTATTGTCCTTATCATTTTCTTTTGATACTTAGGTAGTCGGAGGCCTTTGTTACTAATTGTATCGTAGGTATATGGGGTGGGTGCCTCCGACTACCTAAGTATCAAAAGAAAATGATAAGGACAATAGGTGAACGCTTGTTTAAGACTTTTTTGCAGTCGGGTTTTAGTTTTAAACTATATTTTTTTATACCTTTTTGCTAATAGCTTGAGAATCGTTAATCTCACAAAAGTTTGAAAAACGGTTTTGGAAAGTACAAACATAGACCTTTGCAACGATACTACACACGAGCATATTTACTTAAATTGAAATTTTCGACCCATTCTTCTACCCCCGCTATCTCGTTAGACCCCCATTTTTATCTGACGTCACATAGCCTATAACCATTAGGCTATTAAGACGAATCATATGATACCTCATTTGTTGAAATCGGACCAGTAGTTTCAGCGCTACGAGGGAACATAAAAATCGGCTACATACATACATACATACATACATACATAGCGTGTCAACATCATAACCCTCTCGTAGTCGGGTAAAAAGGGAGTAGGTGCTTGGGGGTAGAGTTGATGAATAAATTATACAGGAAAAAGCTATAGAAATACTTAACCTTATACATAGATACTGTTTTTAATTAAGATAAAAATAGCAGATACAGATGAAAATTGATAATCCTTGGTAAGTCTCCACTTCCATGGCTGTCATCCAGAGAAGTGGTCTTTTAATTAAATTACCTATCTACCAACCAACATTTATAATCTTATATCAATAGGTATGTACAGGTAAATATTTAAATTGAAATGTGTTAGCTTTATGACTGACATAATAGTTCTTGAAATTAGTCCCATTAACAATAGTCGCAGTTGTATGTTCTCAGAAGTTAGAGCATACCAGTTTATTTTTCCCAGAACTACGAGCTACCGTTGAGAGTTATCGATTGACATATTTCTCGATATCGACAGATAAGCTATCGACAGTGATAACGATAACAATATCGGCCCTTCAGGTGCTACGGTCCACGATGGTTTGGGAACAAGTTTTAAAACCAAAGTAGATAACGATAAAACTATCAATTTAAATTAGAAACTATCTCTTTCTGTATATTAGTGTAGACCAGTGTCGAATCTATTGGTACACAAACTAAACATTACTTATTTGACATTACTAAAATGACACTCTTTTATTTGGATCGCTTATAAAGAAAAGCTACTATGCCACATAATTGATTGTTTGTTACATGTGACCATGGTTAAGTTTGTGGATGCGTGTGGTGTTCAATCGCCTAGAAATTTTCTTATTTAATATCGCCTTATTAATATATTGACTTAATTTAATATCTTACCTTTTTCCCATCGCGAAATTTGACAGTTCCCTCGATAATTGAAATGGCGGGCTCCGCCATCTTGGTGTCAGTCACGTGACTCGACACCAGCGCCACCGTGGCGGCATTGTGCACTAGCACGGGCACATCACTTCACACACTGCACTGAAACCTGTAACAAAATAATAGACTCAAATTTAGAACGGAGAAGATAAGTCAGGGCTAGATGATGAACAAAAAGGAAAAGTGGCCACTGGATGACTGGACTTCCCAAGTTGGAGCATTTTTGGAAACTACCCTCACTGGGCCTTTAAATTATTGTTTGCGTGCTACCAAGCATAACATGGTTTTTACGAATTATCAAATCGCTGATATCAATTGGCAGTACCTACTTAGTCTTCTGTTTTAGAAACTTTCAGGAGACTACACCATTTCTCAGAAGTTGGTTCCCATATGAAAAGTTAGCCGATAAACAAATTGGTTGTTCGCATCTCCTTTACAAAGTTTCTTAAAGTCTCTCAGAGAATTAGTAATTCTGAGATTTTGTTGAATTTCCTAACTTTAGTAGAAGCAATCCTATTCAGAAAGTTGCCAACAAATTCAAGATTACGATATTTCGACAGGGGAAATGAACTTATTAGAGCAAAATTGATTTGCTACCAGGAGTGCGTCAAGTTTTGAGGCAACTGACTTGAATCATGAATAGCCAAACATCGATCAAGGGACTGACGTTCTCAAAAGTTATGAGAGGAGGGAGATATATGACGCCATTTTGTGAAAAGGATAGGCATAGAACTTTGCGTTCATAGGAGCGGGAGAGAGCAGGGAGTCGTAAGCGCAAAAATCATGTTTTTGCTTATTATCTATGAATGACATTTATTAGCAAAAATAAGCCTCAGGTTCTCTCGGTATTTCATTATTTAATATGCTGATGACTTTAAAAAGTCTTGTATTTGATTGTTTTCAAAAATACGGTAGTAACTAAGAAAATAGACGGTAATTTGCTCAATTATTTCTGATATAGATACATAAAATAGTTATTTTTAGAATTTTTAAAAGAAGGTCTTGTATCGTATAGATTAATATTATATTTTTTGTCGAAGCTTTTTCGATAAAGATTACGGTGAAAATGGTTTTAACGTAACCAATTTACGTCAATTCACTTAAGCGTATACTTGGGCCTTAATGTCATTTCTAGGTATGGCTGCATTTTTTGTGGTCAACGGCAGCAGGATTCAGCAGGATTTTTGACAGCTTTCGAGAAAAAATTGCGCGCGGAAGCTACCCATTGAACTGAAAACTTGTTGCAATTTTAATGGAATCGATTTTAGAGTGATCAAGAAAGTCAACGAAACCAATACCTAAGTAGCCGAGAAGCCGATTATCTAAAAACTATCGTAAAAAACTACCTTGCCTTAAGAATTCATCAATTTACATAGTCACAAAATATTCATCCACTTTGACTCAGACTTCGATTGACATACGGCCGCATGGTCGTTTTGTCCTAAACCCCGAAAAAAGGTACCCCATGTGGCCACCAACTCCTACAAGTGGCCACTGTTGGCCAGAATTTAATAAATGGGTACAAATCACCCCACAGTTACCTCACAGTTCCAATGGCCCCCTGGAGGACAATAAAGGGTCTGTATGGGCCTGGATTGGACGATCATTTCAGTGATTAATATCTTTGTAAATATTGTTTCTATGGATCGAGGATTGGTAATACAGGATGCTCTTTAAATGCGGCTGTTTTATTTATTTTATTATTATTAATACGAGACCGTACTAACCCACGGCTGGGCACATCCAATAATAAAAATACACGGCATTGCCATACAGCATCAGAATTTGAATCAATAACTTTATTTCTTTAGGCTTACAAAATAAGCACTTAGACAAGTAAAATTTTATACTATAAACATAGTTATTATTATCAAATAAGAAATAAGGTGTTATTGATATTCTCTTCACTTCAATGTTTTGTTCACTAGTGGAAGAAGTGAAAAAGAAACCATCACCTTGCTAGCGGAGCTTGTGCTATTATAAAATAGAAGACTGAGCGATGATATACATAAAACTTATAAAAAAACCCGGGCTAAATATGCATAATAAATATTTGTTTATGTATTCTAAAGAACATCATATTTTAAATGATAACTGTAAGAGAGCATAAAGGTTTAGGTACTGAAAAATAGAACGAGAAATGTTAAAATGTATTTCAGACAAATTATAATACAAAGTTATCTGTGATATTATAAATTTAATAGCGATGTAACTTATTAAAAATTCTTCAGAGCACAGCAAACTATCAGTTGGAAACTGCAAGTGAAAACACTAATTAAATTTTGACTAACAGGGAAAACCAGAAAAATTGCAAATTGCATGGCGTGAGGCACGCAAACAGCTAACACTTTTATATACTAAGTAAATAGTAATTAGCATATAAGAAGACGGACTTCCTATCCTGCCTATAGAAATGAAGTTATTGTAATCTGAAATATATTATTCAATTATTTGACCACCCATTTCTTTATTTAGAACCAATTTGAAATCACCCTGTCTGTTTCCGCGCGGTCGTGGGGTGAAAATAGCAATAAATTCAGATTTGCTGATAGATTTTCTCTATAATTGTAATATTCAACCCCTCATTCTCCTAACTGCTGTTTACTCCATATTTCATTTTAAATGTTCATCTAATTTATTTCGACAGTGAACTTAAATAATATTTGTCACGTTTCAATTTTACTCAATTCTGAAGTTCACTGGCTTTTCTCGAATAGAAAACTTATCTTTCTTTTGATAGAGACATATTAATACAACATATAATTCCAGTTGGGCTAAAAACTCATGCATGCATTAATTACAATTAGAAAACTCTTTATTGTACACCACAAAGATAAACAAAACACATAGACATTAACATAAAAAAGTACAATGGCGGCCATATCGCTTAGAAGTGATTTCATCCAGGCAACCTTTGGATGGATATAAATTATACAATTTAAGAAAGGCAAGGGTCTATACAACATTAATATATAAAATAAAAAATTCAACAACAATATACGTACATAGAGTATGGATGGATGATGGATGGAGGCGGCTCAGGACCGCTATTTGTGGCGTCGTACGGGGGAGGCCTATGTCCAGCAGTGGACGTGTATGGGCTGATGATGATGATGATACATAGAGTAGAAAATATAATATTTAAATGTAATAAATAAATAAATACCAAGATATATAATATATAGGTACCAATATTTACTTTTGCGACAGATACATTTTTTTTTGATTAATTGTACTGATGAACATTTTGTCTTTAGAGTGTGAATAACATAAGGACGAACATTTTAGTTCAGTTCTTCAGAAGAAAAAACACCAAACTTTTTTCTGCAAAATAGACAACTTAACACCTTGGTCTTCGATACCAAGCTACAATAATCACAAAAAATAACAGTACACGTAGTCAATAACAAAAAGTTTATTGTCCTCTCAAACATCTGCTTTTGAAACCGATACTACAAAAAACATTACCATTGCAAAATGGTTCCATACAAAGAGCCAGTCATAGAAGATAGGAACTCGATAGATAGGCACAAGACACCATTGAAAGTGGTGTAAGTATCAGAAAAGTAAAGCAATTTGATAAAGCCATAATAAAGCCAGGCAGTGGCATAGATACCCGAGTCTCACATTTTTGTAAAACGTGTTGACAAGTCGCATATCATCATCATCAGCCCATACACGTCCACTGCTGGACATAGGCCTCCCCCGTACGACGCCACAAATAGCGGTCCTGAGCCGCCTCCATCCATCGACTCCCTGCGACCGCTACGATGTCGTCGGTCCATCGAGTGGATGGTCTCCCATGTAGGGGGGGATTTGCCATAATCACCACGCTTGGCAGGCGGCTTGGTGATCGCAGTGTTGGTGTTTAAAAATACTCAGAAGGAAGCTGCTGCCCTTCCTCTGGTAGGTTCCCTTAGTCTGCGCTCTTACGACATCCACGGTTGCGTTGGAGGGGTCGATATTCGTACGCCGCGCCCCCGCGGCTTAGTCGCATATACAGCATTTAAATAGGATAATAAGGACCCTCTGCCGATCAACAAAATTATGCCGTTTGAGAAACTTTTAACCCTGAAAGCTATAGAAGAATCGACACAAGTAAAAACACAAGTCCAAGAAACGATAAGCATAATGAGCCCAACTTACTAACACATCATTTACCAGCGTTATGCGATATGGTGTAGTTGTGAGTGTACTGGAGACCACTACCAACTTTACGCATGAATAAAATTCATAATACTCGATGTCTTTTGCTGCTTCATTCGTCACAGAACAGATTTCTTTATCTATACCACCTTTCGCATCTGCCAATATGACGTCATAGCAGATGGCCAGGGTTGTCACGCTTCATAGCAAAAACCTTTTATCGCAATATTGCTTCATTATCACTGACAACCTTCTGACAGCAATAAATTTCGGGTTTAGTAGAGCGCAAAGGATTTAATTAATGCTTCGTTATTAGATATCGAGCCCTTGTAATTTGGGGTTTAATTAAAAAATAACAACGGGGTTATATGGTACGTCGTCGTCGTGGTTTAATTGGATATTTATTTTTGTGAAACCTAATTACTTATTCGCTAACGAACGAGCAAATAATTGTGAAAGTTTTGTGAAATGTTATGCACAATTTTAAACCTATTATGGGTTTCCCAGAGGAAAAGGCCAGCTTTTGCTGTTATACTGTTTTGTAGCACTATATTATAGTGTATTTAACTGTATTCTACAATAGTCTACATTTATAAATAATATTGTATACTAAGATTATATAGATCTTTATTGACAAAGAAAATAACAATCAAATAACATAAAGAAATTAAACTAGTATTTACAATTGAAACAATTGAGCTAACTGCAGACCGTTGCAAACAATCTACAGATAGCTCAACTGGTCCATATCAATATCATATTGTATAATAGATATAAATATCTAGCTACCGGAAAACCTTTTTTTTTCCAACCGAAACGCGTCTAATTTCTTTTATCTTCAATATTTAATTGTCAGTGTTGCTGGTTGATAGATAGATAAAATATTTATTTGACACTACAACTACAACATACAAAACAAAGATCACATTAAATTAGGTACATCAAACATAGTATCATAACATTCATAACACAGAAAAACTAAGAAATTATGGGTGGAACAAAGCTCGGAGACAAAAAGTCGGTAGGTACATGTACATTATGTAGGTACCAAACAATCTAAAATTAGGAACAGATTAGTGAAAATTATGTGTGTGCTGCAGCTTGTCAAAAAGGCAATAACTCAGCTTAAAGCTTTGCTCGAAGAGCAAAACACTGATTTTCAGTATTACCTCTTGAGACGACCAGAAAAACGAAGCACTAACAAAACAAATAATGTGTGATGTGATGATTGCATGTTGTTCTGTATGTAATTCTGTATTCATGATGAGTGCTTGACTGACGCAGTGTTTGAGCACAAGAGAATAGATATAGGTGGATGTATTATGGCGGTACAATTTGGTCATAGGTGTACTATGCTTAAGCTAGATTAAGAGTTAGGTGTTCAAGAAGTAAAATTAGCAGCCTCAGTACTTCCTATCTGAGACAAACGAAGCGTTTCGGAATACCCTCGATTTGTTTATTTAACAGTGAGAGTTTGAGATGCGATTTGAAGGTGAATTTAGTGTTGAGATTACGTAAAGGTGGAGGTATATTGTTCCAACACTTCGTCGTCAGATATCGAAAACTACCTCTGAACGCTGCTGTTTTATGGCTATGATACTGGAGTGCAGATCTAATTGACCTTAGACCACGAGTCTTATTTGCGAATTTTAACTTAGAGTACAAATGTTCAGGTTTATTGAACTTGATAACATCGAAAATCAACCCCCCGAGGTACATAATATGTATTCGATATTGCTGCTTGTAAACTTTTGTGACAGCCCTCAGATATAATCTGTTACAAATACAATCGAGGTGCATTGTTCACGCACACCTGCCGTTGGGTCGCGTGGTTTTGTTTTCATTTTACGGAATTCCAAAAACTTGGAGCTTTACATTTTATTAAGGTTTATTGTCACAATTTTTTGATTGATTGTATATGTTAAACGAATTTTGGTGAAGCCTGTTCGAAAATACAAATTGGAGAAAAACATTTTGGCAAAGTCCTAAAATTAAATTATATGAGTCATCTTGAAAGACGCTGATAAAAGGATTAATAATCTTGAAATCGATAGTGGAAGGACATAAGCCGATATAATAGAATGAACAAAACTAATTTTAGAAGAAATTAACTACACCACAGAACTTGAAAATCCTGAAATAGTCTGAAATAGAATTTGCAATTTTTACTATAGGTAAGTACTTCATTAAAACTGCATTTCAAAAGTAAATAGTCAATGATTAAATAAATAATGTTGGAAAATCCACACAGCATAATCTAGCCCCATACCAAGCTAAGCAAAGCTTAGATGAATATTTAATACAATAAATTACATAGACATTTTACACTATACATAGAAAATTCCCAGTACACCCAGAAATACATATTTGCAGATCGTACGAATATTTTTCTCAGTTCAGGAATCGAGCCCGCAACCTCCTGCATCGCAGGCGGACCTTCGCCCGCCGCGCCACAACGGTCATCAATTTGAATTTAAATCAAAAATTTCTGTTACCACGTTAAAATTTCCCAACAGAACATTTTAATAACAATGCTTTAGTGAAATCTGAATTCATAATTCCCACAACGTGCTTCAAACAATAACAACTACCCTCAGGTCTAGACGCAATTAATAACGGAATTAAGTAATTACCTACCTGCCGGACGAACTTTCCATTGAGTTATATTCTATTAAACCTAGGTAAAGCTTAGATTCAACCCAATAGTGTAAATGAATCTGGATTAGAGTTTAAGCTAGGCCCGAGCATGTGTTAGGATGATTGGTGGACGGATCAATGCTAGCAGAGAGGGAATGATGGAATGTACTTAACTTATCCCTTTGCTTTGGGCTAATGGCTGTATAGATTAGATATTTGTTCCTTTTTCATGCAAAAAGTACGCTGAAATTTGGTATGGGTATAGTTTGGGGCCTGAAATAACATATAGGTTACATTTTATCCTGATAAAACGCGGGCGAAGGTGCGGGCAGCAGCTAGTAATAAATAAACCCATACAAATCCATCGCATCCGCCATATGTGGCGTCTTTCGGATCGAGTTAATAACACTCTGTTTGCTTTCAATTAAATATAAACTCACTGCTTTCATTACAAGGTTTGCTTTTCATTGCGATTTGCTTTGCTTAGAATTTATTAGGAATCAGCTCATTTGTTTTATTGGTTTGTTTTGAAAGTTGATAGATGGAGTTGAGATTGTAAATTACAGTGAGATGTGAGGTATACTAGTATACAAGAAAAATGTAACAGCAATTTATGTTCCTGCGTATTTAGTTCTGCTTACTTTAAAGATACATTCATAACACATCAGTCTCAATAGCATCCTGAGGACTGTGGCAGAGGGACTATCATCTCCACTCTGGAGTTACTTTGTGATGAGGGTGATCAATGAAGGAAAATACTTCCCGCATTGATTATCCTCAGCTCAGTTGGTTTCTGTAACAGTTCTGTATTATGTTTATTTTCTGTTATTTATTTTTCTATTTTATTGTTTGTCTCTTGAAATGAGTTTTAAAACTATGGAGTGGACAAGTATTGTCTGAAATAAAACCTTTTTATTTATAACTATTTTCGCGTCCATTATTAACTACTTACACTCTTATATTCACACAGATGTGTATTTCATTTTTAACCGTCTTCAAAAAAAGCAGGAGTTTCTCCTTTCAGCTGTAGGTATGTATGTTTTCTATGTTCGTCGATTTCTCTGTTA
Source organism: Eupithecia insigniata (assembly GCA_947859395.1). Classification (NCBI taxonomy): domain Eukaryota; kingdom Metazoa; phylum Arthropoda; class Insecta; order Lepidoptera; family Geometridae; genus Eupithecia; species Eupithecia insigniata. The sequence continues at coordinate 1,795,832 of OX402011.1, read as the reverse complement.
CTTATAGATCGATTTGAATGTTCAAATCGATCTATAAGTAACAGAGAAATTGTTATCTATAGATAATCCCAAGGTGGTCCCATAGAAACTACCCTCACTTCCCCTTTTAATTGTGAAGAATTCGTATTCATCCTGCAAAAGTTAAAAATTATTTAAAAGTAAGGGATTCGGAGTCAGATTTAGTTTTTTTGAACGAATCAAAATATATCTTAAGTATATTATAAATAGATTCACGGTATAAGAAATAGTACGGCTATATACATACATATGTTAACAATGGGATTATATCCCATATGCTGGGATCTGGGATAAAGTACGGGCAAATTTTTCACGAGCCACTGAATAAACTACTTCCAACTTAAATCATGAGGCTAAGCCAAAATGCATTGGGTTTTAGTCCGGGTACGGCACCAATTAAACGCGTGTGGTTGCCGGCTAACCATTGCCTGGAGTTACTGTTAGGGTTGCCACTTTTCTTCTGTTAATTTGTCAAAAGGTTATCGGTAAAACCTTGAAAATTGCTATTATGCAGGCTGGTTCATTTTTAGATGGGAGTGAAGGGCAAATACGAAATTATTAGAGTTAGCGATAAGTCTCAAATCATAAAGCCACCACTTTGGCGTAAGCGTATTCGTACATACTGGTTTTGTTCACCTAATCTCTCTCTCTATATAATTATTTTTGCAAACTATGAGTGGAAACTGTCTTTAGCTTCATTTGTTCCAATTTATCGTTTTATTGTTACTTAATCATAAGCTTTTGTTTCCCAAATAAATAAAAATAAAATAAGTAAGTTATCAATATTCAAAACACTTGCGAACCGTAAGAGCTGAGTGAGCCAAAGGAATCGAATCTAAGAGTTCTTTAATGAAATCATATGTATACATATCTCTAAACTCTCGCGCACTTTTGCTAAAAATCCTCTTAAGAAATAAACCAATTAGTTTCTTTTGTTTTCTTTCAACCTGAACGTTACACAAACAACTGGTCATCGAATAATCTACGTTTTGTTTCTTTACTATAACATTTTCAAAACAAAATGACGTTTCACCCTCACAATTTCACTTCAAAGGAGAATCTGTGTCAGCCCTAATTCCGCCCAAACTACGTCCCTGTATATTGGTCCACCCTATTGTTAAGGGTAGTTTGACAGACGGAGTCGCTTCTCCAGATTTGTTTTGACCAGCTCTTTCAACGCACAGTCGTGTATTACAGAGATTGTTGCCACATGCTCCTATTACCTTTACCAACCAATCATCATCATTAAGATCATGTTTACATTTGCGAAATATGATTACCTCTGAGCTCTGTTGATTGCTGGTATCACTTTGGTTGGGTGTGCGTCATAATAATTTAACTACCTTCATACATATAGTCCGATTCAAAAACCTGCACAGTTTGATTAGCTTTATCACATTATATTTTACTTAACATTTTATTTACCTGTCTGTACTCCACAGCTTCAATAATTTCATGGTTTCCGAATCGACAGTAAAATAAATATTAAAATCAAAAGTGTCAGTTGGGACACTGTGTCCTAATAAATTATGTCCGAGTCGTCAGCAACTCATATTTTTTGTATAAAAAGGGTTACAAAACTCAAGGAATATTGGTGGAAAATATTTAATGACACTGGTATATCCAAGGAAAGGACAGAAGCTCGAAATAATTTTTGGTTTTGAAAGTTTTCATTCAGCATTTAATGGATCTCTCGTTCGTTTTCGAATTCAAATTTTAATATTTTTTGCTAGACATGCTAGATTTATACGTTGTTGAAGTTTGCGTTTTAGTTTTTAACGATCACTTTGTTTTCTGTTATTGTTATAAGTTTATGTTAAGTTTTCATTCATAATGTCTTTGTTGACATAAAGTATCTTGGATTCTAAATCGGAGTATAGTTAATAATTGGTTTCTCAAGTTATTTTGACGAAACTTGGGTGGACATCAGTTGCTTGCTTGCATACGTACATGTAAAAGTAAAAAGTCGTAGGTCGAAGTTCAGAAAAGTGTCATGTTATAATAATAATAGCCTTTATTTAACCATCCTACTTAATAAATCTTAACATATGAAAATTTCAACTATGTGTAATTATTTGACACCGGTATTGTGTTGCGGTCCCGCATAGGCCTCCCCTAAAACTTGCCTTCCCTCCTGTTATGGGATATCCTTCTCCAAGTAACTCCGGCTAGTTTTTGGATATCCTCCTCCATCTAAGACGTTGTCCAAAAGAAGGAAAGGGTCCTTCTTTTGTTTTGTCTTGGATGCCATTCTGTTACGTCTTTAGCCCATTTTTCTTTGTTATTCTTCATCATATGTCCTCCCCATCTCTATTTTAGTTTTCTTGTAGTGTTTTCTTAGTGTCATGTTAGATATGCTTTAATTAATCCTTTAAACGATGTTTTCCAGCATCCATAATTTAAAATATATTTTATTTTGAAGCTCTTGTTCATATTTCGTCTCATTTTGATATCCATGAAAGATTAAAGCATTGATACTCTGATCATCAAACTGCAAGCTCAATAACAGATGACAAATGGCATAGAATCATTGTAACTGAGTAACAAATAACAATGTTACAGTCATTTCATGCTACACCTCATTAACAGCGAGACTTTGCAAAAACAGAGTTTACACGCTTGGTCTGTATCATGAGCGAAAATAAGTAAACAAAACATACATGAAAAAATTTTGATGAATAAATAAATAATGCTGAACGATTCACATAGCATCATCTAGCCGCAAGCTAAGCAGAGATTGTGTTATGGGTACTAGATTTAGATTTATATATTAAAAAAATACTTGCTAGATGGATGATTTAATACATTACATAGATAGATATTAGATTCTTCTCCACTTTGAAAAACTCAACCCAACTTAATTTTTACATTATTTACGTTAATGTAACCATAACATAGAGAAGGTGAAGCAATGGGCAGAAACTAGATATAACAAAAGAGTAATAAAGAAATTCAGTGGGTAGGAATTTCATTTGGTACCTAAGTCAAGTCCAATCCAAAAAGTTCTTCAAAAATTAACTATGAAATCGCACGTCTACAGTTTCAATTACTAGTTCTATTATTTAATACTAGCTCAATTTGTTTCTATTATTTGATTGTAATAATTCTCTTTAGTAATAAATTTGTTACTATCATATGAGTAAGTAGGTCAAATTAGGAAACTCAAACGTGCTTTTTTCAATGTATTCATACCCATCCCAACGTACCTATGTATATACAATTATAAAATGTCGTGTCAATTATAAAATGTTACTAATTATAAAATGTCATCATGGACGTAAAAACTAAACAGGAGAAGTAAAAGTAGAAGCTTGGTGTGGTATGGGCATGTTGCAGAGGGAAGTAAAGCAGACAAGTAAAGCAGCAAGACATCAACAGGGAGAGGAAGAACAAAGAAAATATAGACTTATTGAATGAAAGATGACATGAATAAGCAAATTGCGATGAGTACGGTGAAGACGAGAAAGAAGAGAGGAGAAAGGAGGTACTCCGGAAGTAAGGATTTTACTTAGAGTGGGAAAAATTAAAAAAGAAGCTTGATTAAACTCTGCAGTTGAATTTCCTCAGTGGCTACTGTGGCTAGCCACAAGTCCTTCCCTTAAACCGCTTACACAAAGCGTGGTTTGGCAAGCGCTCCAGCCACGGGAAAATTAGAGAATGATGCACTATAATGGACCCATGGTTACGTTGTTAGCCATAGCCAGTGTTACGGAATAGCTTTCATCATCATTTAGTGACAAACTTACGGACTTTTGTTGAGGCTGGAAATGGACGTGGTTTGCCAAAATTATGTTAGAATGTGGGAGAATTTCATAATCTTATGTCAGCTAAAAGTAAAACTAGTTTCAATCCAAGTTCAAATAAGCACAAGTTGAATAGGCTAAACAGCCAGTAGATAGGAAGGGAGGAAGTCATCACTAGCCAACAAACTTTCATAGCTGGAAATAGGCCTCATCCATACAAATAGAGGTCCAGAGTGGGCTCCATCCATCGACTCCTTGCGACTACTACAATGTCGTCGGTGCATCGAGTGGATAGTCTCCCAACACTTTCTTTCGCGTAGCATCGTGGCGGCCACTCGAGAACATTTTTCTCCTCAGCGGTTATTAATTCTGCAAGCTATATATATATATATATATAGCTGATTTGCCCACTGCCACTTCAGCTTAGCAATTCAGAGAGCTATGTCGGTGAAGAGAAGTGTGAAGAAAGTTGGTACTGTTAAAGGCCATTTATGTAGCAACTTGAAAAACCAAATTATAGGGAAAGGTTTTTGTGGAATATCCTCTGAATTTCAAAAAAGTTCCTATCTGCGCTTGAATGTGTGGGCGGGACACATTCAAGCGTAGATAGGATCTGTAGAATCAGTCCCCAAATTATGTACTTACCGCAAGAAAAAAAAAACAGAATCCATCATTAAATTCTAGATCTGCGCATCTTACGAAACAAAACACCATCTCTAGTAGGTTTAGTATTTTGCGCACAGTTTGGAAATATTCCCCTGCTCTGAGTATACCTAACTTGAATGTTCGACCATCCAACTTTATTACTGACTAAAACACAAAAAACCGTCAAGTTTTTCCTATAAAATTGGCTACAGACAGTACGTATACCCAGCATCCAGCGGGCATTGACATTGTTATGGGCCTCTGTGTTCGTTTGGCAACGTTCGCTGCGAGTCAGTCAGACGTGTAGAAGTGAGACTGTAAAGTTTTATTGTAGATTACAGGCTATGGTGTGTTATTTCTAGGGGAGAAGAGCTAGGGTAGACAAATTTTTGTAATTGGTTTGGTTCAATCCTTACCAATTATAGTGAATGCGAGGTAGCTCTACTCTCTAACTAAGCGTTCCGTAGGTGTATGTCTGGCTCGCTGTCAGCTATCTTTATTTTTCTGTATTGAGGACAATAAATAATTCCTGGACAAACAACACAGCAACATCTAGCCGCAAAGTAAGCAGAGCTTGTGAATTGTACATTCTAAACTTCTCACATATAAGCGGCTAAAAAGAACGTTGCAAAATAAATAAATAAATAATGTTGGACAATACAAACAACATCATCTAGCCCCAAGCTAAGCAGAGCTTGTGTTATGGGTACTAGATAACTGATTTACATAATACATACATATGTATATAAAATCTGGCAAAGGGATAGAATGTATCCTTGAACTTTTTATTCCGAAAAAACGCTGTGATTTTTTTCTCTTGGCAACTATAAAATACGATAATTTTGTTAGGTAAACTTAGGTAGGTACCTATCAAGTACCTAAGGCACAAGGTATCAGCATTGCCATATAGCAGGGCAATGCAATCAGCGTCTTGGGGACGCTTCCCGTAGATTGTTTGCAAGTCTCTTAATTGTTTCAATCGTAAATTATTAGATTAAAAAAAACTTTGATTGTAAATTTCCTACGGCATATAAGTTACGTACGTGTAATTATTGTACGAAGGTATTTTTTCCATTCTAATTGAATTCGATAAGGCTTCTTGTAATACCAATGATGCAACATTGCAATGCAACCTTGCAGTCTTGCAACGAATTGTTTCAATATCGTACATTTCGTTACTATTTTATAGATTTTGTTTAGGTTCGCGGTTGCTATAGGCTTTTGTCATGTCTGGTCGGCTAGTATTTGATTCAGAATGTGATGAAATTTTTTAAGTCGTACTGCGAGTTTCACGTTTAAGAGCTTTGGTTGGAATCCGTACTTTTAAATTGCTATAACATAAGTAGGTAGTTTTGTTAAATGTTTATGTGCTATATATATTTATGTGTATAGTAAGTATTGAAATGGTTTAGTAGATAAGATTTTAGCCGAGTTCGGTCGAGTAAAAGCTTTGTACAAGCCATGTACAAGCTGTCGAATCTGTCATCGCAATAGTCGTTTGTGAGTACCTATCACGGCGAAAACTTATTGAGAATTTGTATTTCTTTAATTTTATTGTTCACGGTCAGAACAGAATTAGTAATGACAAAAAAATGAACAAATGCACAAATCTCACCTTGACTCCAAACGAGAACCTGAACCAGCTACCAATATTTATCAATTGATTGAATTAATAACATAAAAACGAGTATAAATCGAATGCCAAGCAAAGTCATTAGAATAACGAATAAATAAATAAACATGTTTGAATTCAAAGTCAAAAACTCGATAAATCTTAGAAGCGTGTAAATTATATAACTCTTGTCTTGACTAGATGTTGCCCGCAGGTCTTCTCAATTATTAGCTAACAGTTGAAATATCTGTAATTTATTGGTCTGTTACATTTCCAAGACTGAACAGACAATATTGTAGAAAGGAAATACACATTGTTTTCCGATGTCTTTCCTCGGAAACTACACAACTTTATATGCAGGAAAAACGTAGGTGAAGCTTGGGGCAGATGCTAGTAATACCTATAAAAGAAGGTAGGTCAATCCATCTGAAAATCCTTGATAATAATTCTATCTTTGTGCCGATCTAGGTCGGCTTTACCAAGCCGTACCAAGCCAGATTATTGTTATATTGCTATCGGGCTTCGGAAACCCTTTCGTGGAATATCTGGGCATGTCAGAACAAGTTCTAACTTATTTGTCTTTGCACAGACGATCGATCAGCTTATATTGTCTCGACGGCCAATATTTCAAAATATTTTCGTATAAACTTTAATGAAAAGACACTAGGTTTAGGTCTAGGTAGGACACGGTACTAGGTACCTATTTATTTTTCAAAACTGTAGTTTTGTTCAATTTTATGACAAGAATTTGATTTCGAACAGTTTCATTGCCCACGGCGTATCACGTGTGGATCTAGCAGTACTACTAGCTTGGCCTTAAAAACAATAATATAAGTATAATTTTACGTTTGCTCTGTAGTCGGTCTGTTCACGCATATAGTATAGCTTAACATCCATTCCATAAAATGCCAAAAAACCACACTTTTGACACCTACGGAAATCGCCATCACGAGAGAAAAACAAAATTTGCCATATCTGAGCATACTATCTGTTCAATTTGTATGTGAGTGTATCACACATAACATTTTCGCCACATATTGGCAGGATTTTTATCCATCATCATCATATCAGCCCATACACGGACATAGGCCTCCCCCATCTTGGTCTCTTCAAGACAAGAGTGAATAGGTGTCTTCTAGACCTTCGTGATACACCTTCGGCCACAGATGTAAATCTTTGCCTTCGGCCACATTGACACTTTCCATTAGGTGAGATTGTGGTCGAAGGTCTATCGACTACAAAAAAATAAACATTTGCGTCGACTACAGCATATCGCCGGTCTGGTCTTACGATTGGCAACGATCAAGCAAAAACGTGACATAATGTGGTTTTATGCCGCGATTCGCACTAGCTCAATTAACTGCCGCAAAAAACTGGCTAAGCGAGACCTAAGTGGTCGTCTGACATGGCATAAGATTAATATACCTTAGCACGAACACGAAGATTCGTGAATGAGTATCTTTTAAATTACTAGTGATAAGAATATGATAGTTTCTAGAATTTAAATGTATCATTTATCGTCTCTCTGGTAGAAATATTTTGAACTAGCTGCTGCCCGCGCCTTCTCCCGTGTTTTATCGGGATAAAAAATAGGCTATATGTTATTCCAGGTCCCAAACTAAACCCATACCAAACTTCACCCTAACACTTTCACGCAAAAACTACTGAACCGATAAGGCTGAAGACTAATCTGGTATTGGTATAGTTTGGGACCTGGAATAACATACAGGTAATTTTATATCCCGATAAAACGTGGGCGAAGTTGCGGGCAGCAGCTAGTTATTAGATTTAGAAAATCAAATGTAGCATTGTAACTGGATGTGTTACATAAGACGAAAGAAATATTTATTATCTTTATTAAAAAAAATTACATTACATATATTTATATACATTTAATTTATTTATATTATTTAAAACAAAATACATTGGAAAACTTAAATCTAAAACTCCTGAGTACACAAATAGACTAATTGGACAAACAAGTAAATTTTAGAGACAATTCAAATAGTAAACACGTAATTCCATATTAAAAACCTGATATGAAAAATCAATACATAGTTATCATGAAAATGGCATTATAATTTGGATGCAATCTCAACTTAGACATTAAAAATGTCAAACTGAATATTAATGCTAATTAGAAAATAAAACAACAAATAAAATAAATACCTAGGTAAATTTTCAAGTCATCAATGTCATAGAAATACTTCTCCAGAAGAAAACGTTTTTATTCGTTTTTTAGAAGCGTTCTCTGATATACAATGTATAAGTTCTTTGATATCTATGATATGATATACGCTACTTGACGCCAATAACGCAGCGTCAAAGCGGCGCTAGTGCGTACAGTACAGACTCGATAACATGTTATAAATATTGTGTGTGACTCAAAGAGCACCGACCACATTGCTTAGTATCGAATTCCTCAGATAAACACGGAATGAAATGGGTGTATGTACGACATCGTACACCAATGTGCACGACGTTACAGATGAAGGTCCACCTGCGCCCCAGGAGGTTGCGGGTTCGATTGTCGCCTCAGGAAAATTTTTCGTAAGATCTGCAGATATTTGTTCTGGGTGTTTTATAAGTATATCATAAAACATATCTATCTATGTGATAAATATTGTATACATTATCAGTTATCTAGTACCCATAACAAATGCTCTGCTTGGCTTGGGGCTAGATGATGCTGTGTGGATGGTCCAGTATTTTCAATGCTGATGCGCTGCGCGAGATACTTACCGCTCTCGGGTCACGAGCCACTTCGACCAGACCATGGTATAAAAAACAAGGTACGCTCTTCCATTAGCATTCCGAGACACGATGGTCGTGTGGGTGTCACCAGGCTACGTCATCGACGCCATCGGCGAAATGTGGTTTTGTATTTACCCATTATTTATCACATTGACTTGTATTTAACTAACGCTGTTTTGACTGATCAAACAAACATAATAATTGACGGTGCCATTTTTTTACAGATTGTTCAATTGACACTTATCACATTTGTTTCCCAACTTCTACATTTTGTTGAAATAAAGTGGCAACTGGTTTTCTGGTATCATGGACCAGACTATCTGATAAATTGTTGAGTATCTGGAATCCTTACTAATATTATAAATGCGAAAGTAACCTTGTCTGTCTGTCACATGTCAAAACTACTGAACCAATAAAAATGAAATTGTTACACATATACTTTAGAGCCTGAGAGACATAGGCTACTTTTGAATGCGAAAAAAGGGTTGTAAGAGGTTGAAAGGTTGTATAGAAGTAACATTTTTTAAGCTAAAAGATTGGAATTTCTTTTTAGGACGTTAATTAGATATAAATAAAAATGTAATTTAAAGTTTCTACAAATTTTACCCTCAAGGGGTTAAAATATCAAAGGGAATAGTCACTATTCCACGCAGACGAAGTAGCGGGCACAGCTAGTGAAAATATAATTCAGCCATTGGAGTACGTACTAAGTGAACCGGTGCGAAAACTTTTTATAGCTTTCCAATGCGAATTGCAATTCGCAATCCATGTTTATGTATGTTGAATTGCTGATATTTAAAAACTGGGTGAATGGTTACAGTCAACTCGTTTATTACGAGTATCATCTGTCTGTGAAAGGCATATGAATTAAAATACACACATCTTAATTGGCCAGCAGTGAGTAATATTTTCAGAACAAAATCCTTTAAAATTCTTTGCTAACGATTGAATTCTTTCAGATTCATCCATTATAAAGTAGTCAGTCAAACAAAACCATTTCACATTCCATCGTTTTTGTATAGTATAGCTTTCGAATAGTTTTTGGCAATTATCTTGCTTCGATATGTGAAGCGAGAAAGTCAATACTATTATCTTTAATTAGAATAATTGGACATTGCTAAATAAATGCAGGATAGAATCAGAATCAATAACTTGATATCCATTCTAGAATGGATATCAAGCTGTTAACAGGGATCTAGCCATGTTTGTGCTGTTTTGCAAAGTGATCAAAATCGTGGAGCTGAATTTGTCTGGAATATTTGCTCGCTTATCTTTTTATGTTACAATAATAGAACTTCTAAAATAAAATTAGCGTCACCGTCAAGTAGTTTTTTGGTAGATCTAGTGACAATGAATAATGCCATTTTTTTCTAGTACCGAAAAACGGATGTTGAATAACCAAATGATATGCAACAAACAATAGTTGTACAAATACCTTTCTAGCAATTGCAGGTGCCGGATATATATCTTAGTTATGTAATTCTGACAAAGATTGATCATAATGTAATTTGGACCAGTGCAATTGATCAATTAGATTTGAATGATTGATCAGTTTTTCGGAAATGACATGATTTGATCGTTATGGGAATTTGTAATTTATTATGATAGTAAATTCTTAAATATTATACAATGCTTTTGACTGAAATGGAGGTTTTGACTTCTTAACTGGACTCTTTTGCAGATTACATACTTATTGAAAGTATCAAGGTACTTCAGGTAACTTTGAAAACAATCTCATTTTTAGTATAAGAATCCTAGCAAGCACTCTAGTTTGGCCAGCAGAGGGTAGACTAGCCTGGTTAAAAAAAATTGTAAGGTCACAAAAGTCTGCGTTCATTTCGAATTTCTCTGTAATAGCCGGAGTTGACACTATCGTGAGAAAGTAAGTAGGTCACATTTTAACTAGTTTACTTGTGTGTGACCTACAAGGTAAATCACGTCAGAATTATGCAGAGCATTTTAATTATAAACAGCTCCATAGGGTCGCGTTGAATATGCTAGTTATTTCAGTCAAGAAATTAATGATGTGATTTATTTCTAAGTAGTAAAATGTACTTAATTAACGTGCGACTTTTAAAAACTAGTAGAAGTTTAAGAATAAACAAAGATGGCTGAACACGCTCTAGCCCCAAAGTAATCCAAGCTTTTGTTATACATACATAGGTAACATAAGACTTAAAAAGTTAAAATATAAGTGAAAAAAGAATGAAAAGAGCACACATAACATTAATGAAAGTAATCACGGGCACAACGTAGTAAAACAAAAAGTAAATTTTATCGGTGTTAACAGTTAACACATCAATCATAGATCAATCACCGGAGCTTGATATACAGAGCTACGATCAACCTATCATTAAAAGTAGATTATTTTGATAAAGAAGCGTTCATAGGTTGATCCTAAAGCATAAAATACGTAAAATGTGCCCGCGATACAGACTTGTCTTACTGCGGGGTCCACTGCTACTTTGTATTGAGCATGACTATAAAAACGATAAAGATTATAACATTCATTATACCATACAGTTGGTCTTAGGACTATGATAGATATGAAGATAGATAAAAAATGCTTTACTGCACACTTAACAAACAATTTGTGACAAAAAATGTGACAATTGGCGGTCTTATCGCTCACGAGCGATCTCTACCAGACAATTTTGAAGAGTTTATTTGTATCAACAGTTTTTCCGTTCGTATAGATAGAAGCATGAGTGGTAGACTAGGACGAAGGTACTAAAGTATAAAAATTAAAAAACAATAAAGATGTTTTACGTAATAAAAACTATAGCACTGAAGTTCCTGATAATAAACTTCCAAGACTTCATCCATACATCTCTAGTCACAAACATAATTCCTAACCTGCTACCTTTGTAGACCACACTGTCGTTATTTTTTGTCTTCCGCTCAAACCGGTTCCTCAATACCGTTTGTGAATGGATTCTAAACCACTTTGCATGATTCCACTGTTGATGGGTCTGATGATTTGGCGGTATCTATCTATCGAATTATCATAGAAAAGTTTTTTGGTATGATTTTTTGGCGAAATTTTATTTCACTAGAGGCTCCAGATATTTAGTAGGTATCTTATGGTCATTGCGAGCATTAATAAATTAGGGTTGGCAGCTTAAATCCTATCAGTAAAATTAAATTAATTAGATTTGTACCATGATTGTTTAGTTTTTTTGGTTGTGTTTTTCATTTTTTTATATTTATTTGAAGGAAAACCAGAGGCTTATAAATTAACAGACTTACAAAATTCATATATAACAGAAAGCTTATTAAAGGTTTTCACGGATACAGATTTTTTAATTGTATTATGAACGTAATTTGAAAAACATCATGCAAAGTGAATTATATAAATATAATAATCGAGCTATATATAATAGAATTCAAATAAGGAGCTGCTATTTACCTTTACGTAAAACTATTAAATCATTTATTTATTGATTAAAATTTTATTATATATTTAACTTTATTGTTCATATAATTTGCTTACAATTAAAAAGATCATGATGAAGCATTATTTGCTGATTAAATTCTTGTACGTCAGATAAGTAAAAAGTTGTACCTACTTATTAATAAATAATATAATAAAAATTAAAGCATTTGAGCACAATTTGATGTATGCCTACTTAGGTAAGTATATCTTTTTTTTTTGTCTTCGTTTAGTCTCACAGCAAAAACATGAGGCTAATTTAAAGGACAAACCACTTTTGCATAAGCAATTTGGTTATGTTGGCAAAATTCAAATAAAATAACCTTGAGAAATGTCCATGATGTGATGTTCTCCGCGAAATCAGGCATCATCAGGCATTCATAACACGTATTGGATTTGGCAAAGAAACTTTCCTTATCTTTCAACAAGACCGTCTGACAAATCTGAACAAAAGATTTGAGTTCAATTTATTTTTATTGGGACAACATATTGGAGATTTCAGCTGGCATTGGAAAACATTGTAGTATATTCTTTTCCAGACTTCAGTAACTAAATAAAATTGATAGAGAGTTGCAACAATATCAGGTTTGGTTACTGGTACGAGTTGTATGATTGCCTTCAGAATGTCTGTCTTCGTAATAAACAGAGTATGACTTGTTAGAAATCGTAATGCAAACAATAGAACGACACATTACTGTTCAGGAACTTATTACTCAAGTTAACGCAGAGTCTGCAAGTGTAACATTAACATGTGCGATGCAAGCGAGTCACAATCACAAATCTAAGTTAGTCTATTTGCTATTCATGTCAGCCACTTCCTTAATATTATATTGGAAAAACTAGTCCTCAAAAAGCACTAGGTATCCTTTAAATTTCTACACTGCACTACACACGCCATGCCTGGCAAAATGTACCTTTTAAGATCATGTTCAGAATAACATGCTTTATGCATATAGTGTGTGTTGATCTTTTAGCGTAATTTCAGACAGGGAACTCTAAGGAGATGGTTTCAGACCTATCCATTAGTAGCAGTTTGATTGTTTGTTTATTGTATTATTTCATTATCAATGATGTGTGCCTATGTTTGTAAATATTGGATGATCTCTGGTTGATGCTCCTTAACAATAATTTGCATTTTATGAGCAATTTCTTCAAGAAAACCACGAAGTGGTTATACAGTAGCTAGTTTGCTTCGACATTTCGTAACATGTGTATGAATGATTGGAGAAACTGTTGATGAATTGGTGAAAATTACTCAAGTTACGGTCATTAAAGGGCAGAGCTAGTCTTTGTTGGAGGTGTGAGAACGTGGAGCGTTATACAATGGAGTATTGACCTTCGGTATTCACGAGAGTTGTGGTTATTGGTAAGGAACTTCATGGAGGTTTGGTTGGATAACTTTGTTAGCAACTTAGATGTAGATCTCTCTAAGCAGCAAAGTCTTGAAGTGGTATTGTTCAAAATGTTCAAATATACTAACCGTTATCATCATCATAGATTCTATTGATTTCTATTGAGTGTTTTGCTGTGGGGAAGCTGCTTTCATATATTAACTTCATACAATATCTTCTCTGTTTAAAATGCGGAAGACTCATATAAATATGTTTATGGGATAACATATATTTTTTTACAATTTGGAAATTATTTTTATGCAGCTTAGTTGGTTGCTCATGTATTCTTTTTAGCCCGTTCACTGCCCAGTCTCTGCGGTGTTTGTCCCTAATTGCTACAGCGCGCCGCCGCGCGCTGTAGTAGGGATTAAGGATGTTCGTCTACCTGAGCATGTGCGTCGCAAGCACTAAAAGTGTTCAAATATTTCATTGCAATAATCCGTTATTATATTATATATAATAAAGATGATCGTCACGCATGATCACCTTTATAAATCATAAACAGTTGATTGATAAATGATAACTAACACCTTCGATAGATTCAACGAAAACGATATGTGAGAGAGAGGCATTGCAAAGTAGTATTCTTGGAAGATAATTTAATATTCATTCTTGGAAATCGGAGGTCTATTCTGTTTCCATAGAGTTACCCACTGGAACTGTTATGATGGGCAGAGATGGCATAAATGATTATATTAGATTTCTCGGCTTATAATTTAAGTACTTGTGTTTTAGTCTATACCTTTCTACCCTTTAATATCCTATTCGTCATTAAGTTTCCATCAGGTGAGATTGTGGTCAAACAAAGGAATGTCAATAAAAACAGTAGATTAAGTGTTATTTATATCATTAGAATTCCTGTTGTGTTTCTATTGGTAGTAATTTTTATATTCTGTACATTATGATTCTCTATAGATGGGAAAGACTCCTTCTAAGGCTTGCGATCTCCCACTCCTTATTTATTTCATTTCACAAACGTAAAATCAAATTAAGACTAAATAGTACATAAATAATATAGCATCTTATGATCTATGCGTTTTCAAACTTATGGGACGCGGCAGCGTGCACAAAATTTTTGTTCAATAAAACGAAACTTAAAAGGTAATCCTTGTGGAGTCGGGTAAAAAAAACACTATTAGGTACATACTAGGTGTTGTATATTTCACGAGAAAAGTTAAGGTTTCATTCCACGAGAAAATTTAACCTTTATGAGAAATTTATGCTCTATAGGTAATTAGGTATATGTATACTGCAAAATGTGTGTATCGAAGCCAGGCCAGTAGCACTAGCAAGTTAGGTAGATTATTTTATTACAGTGTTTTTTTGATTGCTAACTGACCGCAAAACCTTGTTGGTTAGAAACTAACACCCATTACTACTCGGTAACATGTTGATGAAATTATCTGATTCTGAGAATTGGAAATATTGAAATCTTTGAATGGATTTGGGTCTGGCTTAAATAAGTTGTAGATATGGACCAAGAAAAATAACTATGGTAGGTTAGCTGGATGCGGCAAGCTAAAGGCAAGGCGCTATGACGCTCATTATGGGAGTCCTATGTCCAGCAGTGGACTAATATAGGCTGATGATAATGAGGTTATATTAATGGTTTTGTGATGAATGATGATAGCAGAGATGTAGATACGCAAATAACTGGCACACAGTAGCCTCTTATCTTGAAGTAAACCCTAGAAATGTTCCTACCTACTTCAATTATTGTTTTAGTTTAAGTAAGGTAAGGTGCCCGCCACCGCCGCCTCTATCATATCTTTACTGATAGGTGGTAGGCGATAGGTAGGTAGCCCTACTGTAGCAACAGCAGAGTAACTAACTACCTACCTATAGGTTGATGTAAATGAATGTTACTCCTGCAATAAACAATAGTTATCATTATGTAAATAATAATCATTTAGGTAGGTAAGGTCTAGTCGAGTTTTACATAGGTATTTTGGGGTGCTCTAAGTTATGCTCAGCTGTTATTTTTTTATTATTTTACCGATTTACATAGATTTTTTGTCAATAACTGTGACTGTTGGTAGATCCAACAAAAACTAAAGGAATTAATTAACATAGGTACAAAAATACACAATACAAGTATGTAGTTACAGTGCGTACAAGAAATAAGATAAAAATCTTATAAATTGCACTTATCGCCTTTTCCCACCCGACGACAGAAATATTTATCAAAGAAATAAATGTTCGTGTTTTATTGCGCAAATAACCTTGAAATGTTTTTATTCATAGAATTCAACGAATGTGTCTACAACACGGAATTTAAAATTGCGGTAAAAAAACTATCGTGATTTAATGCATGAAATCTGTAATCGCCAAAACCTTGAATTGGATATAGCGATACAACCTTTGTTATGCAGACCTACTACTTTTATGGCCCGAAACAATATCTTTGTTACACCGGCAGTTGTTCAAACAAATAGAAACTACAATCAATAAATTTGCAATCCGTCGAAAATAATTCTTATCGCCACGACTGCGAACTAACAATAGAAGATTAACTTACCGTAAAGTAGTAAATCCAAGCTAGTCAGCACTAAGTACCTGAGACTTATAAAAACATTCCAAAGGCACAGACCACGTATCATACACTCACGTCACTGAGATACCGTTATTATCACGCGCGAAATCGCTATTCTCGCAAAAAGTAAATTACAATGTTTTTTTTACGAACTTCTATCACGAAAACGACGGACGCGGCGACACGGCCGACTCACGCCAAGTTTCCGTACGAACTGAAATCGCGCGTGAGAAAGAGAAAGGTCAAACGAAATTTGAATGGAGCTGATTTTCCGTGAGTGGGATAAAGACAGGTATATCGATAAGAATGAAGCTAGCGGAATGGAGTAGGGAATGACCACATGGCACGCATTTTAGTTTTGGAGTACAATTATTGCACAAATTGAAGTTGCCGCGTTTTTGTTCTCGGCGGCAACCACGTGTTCCAAATATGTTTTTAAAAATAAACAATCTTTAGTGGAGAGTTTTTTGTTGGGATAAATAAGGGGATCTTAACAACTTTTTGTCTATTTTAATAAGTGCCTGCTCAAAATGGGCTCAGTAGGTAAATGAATAAGTATTTATGATTTCAACTGGTTGGTTATTATTTTGAATTTCATTTCGTTCTGACACAACCTTACAACAGCTTTGTTCTTGTTACAGCTGGGCTCATTATCTTGTTCGTCTCGAGCCTTCGCATTATTATTTCTAACCTAAAGTTTGTCCTATTGAGGTATATAGTGTAGGTACTTACCTTATTTTGTATGCCTAAAGAAATAAAGTTATTGATTCTGATTCTACCTACCTTACCATTTAAGTACCTACCTAACCTACATAAGGACTTGGTACCTACCTGCTTGTTTCCTTACTTCTTTCTTTTTATCTTTTGCTTCCAAGAATGCTCAAACATCGGAAATACCATCCCAGTTTTCCATGTAACGTGTAACATTTCCATCTACCCTCAACTATACGCGGGTATATTTCGTAGTTAAAAGTTTGTAGCGCGCTTCAGAAGCTCTGGAGTCAAGCACCCGCGTGCATCTCAAAAGCTTGCGCGAAAGCCTGTGCGGATAGGCTGTGGCTATGTTCATGAGCGGAGCGGGTTGAGGATTTTCTTTGCTTCACTTACCTGGAATGTCGGTGTATCAAGTGGTTGCAGGATCAAAGATAGGTATTGTGAAATACAGAGGACCATAGTTAAGCCTGGTATTGGGTCAACAAAGGCTGTGATGATGATGATTATATACAGTCACTATAATCGCAAAACAATGTTAAATTCACGAAAACACAAAAATTAGTTACTCCCACTTCGGCCCGCAATATTTTAAGGCGGGCCAAAGTGTGGAATTAAAAATAAATCTATACTGGCAGGTATGTAATTTCTGTTTGCTCTTCGGCCAGCGCCTTATGTACATTATCTACTTAATCTAGCAGAAAACGATTGAACTATTGGTAAAATACTCACACGTTTGGTAGATGAGAGGAATCAAGGGGTTGAACCGAATATTATAAGTGTTATTATAATATAAGGTCAAAGTTAAGGCCCCACTTGGATACAAGTCATACATTTTACTAAACACAATGTGAGAAGCCATTGGCAATCGAAACATCGCCATTTACGGCACCCAAAGGACTTTGTGACGCTGTTGTTTGTTATTTTGTAAGCAACTCTCCGATTCATAGATTTTGGTTCTCAAAATAGTCCTAAATATATCCCAGTACTCACGGGGTCACGAAATAGCCGTGGCAAAAAATTACAAAAAAAAACGAAATTCTTTATTGTACACCACGAAGAAAACATAAAAAATAGACATTAGGTACATATAACATGTACAATGGGCGGCCTTATCGCTTAGAAGCGATCTCTTCCAGGCTAAAATTTTTTGAAGTACAACAAAAACAACACTATTACTTTAGTTCCACTAATGTGAGACACGATAGAGAAAAAACACATTATTATGGTCGAGATCTCAGGAACCCTGCCGGTCTATTGAAATGACTAGTGTTTTGATTCGTAGGTTTTTACTAATTAGTTGGTTCCTCTTAAGCCAGTTTCTTAATTAGTTGCGTAGTTTTCTTGTAAACAATAACTTCATTTTTGTGGTTACGCTGTTCTAAAAACGTATGCTCTGTCCCACTCCTATGAATGCGAAATCATTGCGCCCTCATAACAGTCATACGTAATCTTAACATAAGTCATAACATAACCGACTACAGCGCTAACTGAAGTTTTAGAGGTTTATGAGAGTGACCAACTCTTTGAGCTCTGTTTTTTTTTTTTTGCCTACATAGCCATGCGTAAAAGCCATCTAGCCTAAGCGCGCGTCCTGTCGGGAGGAGGAAGTGAAAGCAAAAACTGCTAGCGTACCTACCGCTGATGCCTGGGTCTCGAGCCAGAACAAGGGTTTCTAAATGGCCTTGTTCGATCCGTAATTCCGTACTCGCTTCTGCACCACATCCTCTATCTAACGACGTAAAAGGTTAAGGCTTTGTTGCAAAAGGCTCCTTTGACGCTAGTTGGACATTGTTCTTTTGACTCTGGCACGTTACTAATTCCGGGTGATGCTTTGCTCTGTGCTTCTGTTTTTCTGTATGTTAGCCGAGATTCCTTTACTTCAGTCAATCGTCGGATCGTGATTTTCCAGTTATTTCTTTGCCTGAATTTATCTTATATCAAAGGAATCTTTGTTAAAGCATTTTCATGATTTACCTAAATACTTGTTGGTTGATGAAGTATTTTTTTTAAATTGCTAATATTTATAAACTCGTAACACAAAAAACCAATTCTCTTGGCGTCAAATTTCAAAAATAATTGTATGTATTGTAGGAAAAGAGCTCAAATCAACTTAGTAGTGCTAAATTTCTCAAAAAACCAAAAAGAAAGTTATTTTGAGCTAGGTTGGGGGCAATGTTTACTAACATTGTTTATTGAGTTTGTCTGGATTATAGGCTTCATTTTCATTATTATAATGTATGTTGTTTAATCAGTCCAGAAAAAAATATTTTAATGGTAAGGTTAGAGGGATAGGTTCCAAACAGCCCAACAGCTTCAGTTTCTGTAGTTAATTTGTATCGATGATGGTGTCAGAATTAGGGGAATGCATTATTGATTTCCGCGTCGTACGAATAACGACCCCTCCAACTCAACCCGTGGATGTCGTAAAAGCCGACTAAGGGAACCTACCAGAGGAAGGGCAGCAGCTTCCTTCTGAGTATTTTTTAAACACCAACACTGCGATCACCAATCCGCCTGCCAAGCGTGGTGATTATGGCAAATCCCCCCCTACATGGGAGACCATCCACTCGATGGACCGACGACATCGTAGCGGTCGCAGGGAGTTGATGGATGGGGGCGACTCAGGACCGCTGTTTGTGGCGTCGTACGGGGGAGGCCTATGTCCAGCAGTGGACGTGTATGGGCTGATGATGATGATGATGATGATAATTGATTTAAGATTCCCTATTATAGGCAGAGGGCCTACTCGGAAAACGGAAATCGAAGTTTCTGATTCGTTTTCAAGCAAACGAAAATCTTATACAAGCGACATAAGAGTTGGTTTTGCACGAAAACGAATCAGAAACTTCGATTTTTCTTTTCCGAGTAGGCCTGCTGGTTCTCAGAAACTTACGTTTTCGTAAATCGCTACATTCAGTTAACTTACACAGACTTGCAAGATAACATTTATTTTTCAAAAACGACACCTTTTTTCCAAGTTCCTGTCTGTTTTTATTTGTTTAGAATATTTTTATTAAAAAAATGTAAAGTAAACGGCCTCATTACATCCTCAAATTTAATTTCAAATGTTACGGAGTCGTAAAATGCTGAATAAGTTTACCCGTATAAAAAACCCGTAGGTATTTAATGCACCTATTAAAACATATATATAGATAAGTAAAAACTCGGTTATTGGTTCTTTTTTTTAAACGACTTCAATAGGAGGAGTTTCCCAATTCGTCTGTGTCTTTTTTTTGTATGTATTTTACGCGATATCTCTGCCAATTATGAACCGATTTTGAAAATTCTTTCACAGTTGTATAGAAAATGATCCCGTGGATCCCATAATTTTTATCTCCAGGGGATTAGTTTAGGTATTTATCACAAAACAAAACAAAAAATAAGTGTAAAAGGGAATTTGAAGTCGGTTTATGTTTATCGTGTTTTAAAACACGCCATATGATTTTAAAAAAAATTTTTGATCAGTAGGTACTGCTTACCTATATTTTTCTTCTTCTTCTTGTAGTCGTGGCACAAGACAAGAGATGATGGTCCAAACTATGATAGAATAAAATCACAACAGAGTTTTTAATTTGCCTATATAAAAATACTACAGTACTAGCTGCTGCCCGCGCCTTCGCCCGCATTTTAAGTAAAAAATAGCCTTTTTTATTTTATTATTTATCCATACCTATAATTTCAGCATAATCGGTTCAGTAGTTTTTGCGTGAAAGAGTAACAAATATACATACATCCATATATCCATCCTTACAAGTTTTGACGTTTATAATATTAAAATATATATCATTATCATCATCATCAGCCCGTACACATCTACTGCTGAACATAGACCTCCCCCAAACAAAATATATATAAAATATATTAATAAAAAAATATACATATTAGTAGGATTTGGTATTTTAGTGGGATGCAGCGCAGCTATTTAATTATGTACTTTGTATTTGAATACTTCGACATATTTATTTTAAACTGGCTGTTCCCCGCGGTTTTACCCGCTTTAAATTGTAATTTCACATTTCTAGGCGGATAATAACGTCTTTTTCCCGTACATCACCATCCTTTCAACTAAGTCTATACAAAAAACCAACTCGATTGGGTGCTTAGGACGTGAAGGAAGGACAAATGAACACACTTTCGCCTTTATATTATTTAAGATTTGATGTTTATTTTCATTTATTCGGATACCGTAATATCTCAAATAAGACGGATTCGAAAAAATCATTACGTTAATACAGATCTCTTTTCAATACAAGTAATAAGCACGCTTAGTTTCCAATAGGTAATTTCTTTAATATTGAATAAAACCTACGGCTTGCCGACATTTGGGACACAAAATATTCGGACACTGTCCGAAATGTCACAATTTTTTTTATTAAATGATTTACTGACATTGCGGACAGCATCACAAAGCTGAGCTCATCCTTTTCCACTCTTATTTCTCTAAAAATAAAGTTTACTCTTCAACGGCTGAAAGTGGGCAGTTTCAGTAGAGAGCCATCGAATGCACTAGACCACTTGATACGGCGGATGGAAAGGCATTTTATGGGGAATATTTTTATAGCTCTCAAGATTTTCTCTGAACTTTTCAATACTCTGTGGAGCTATTCTACTTTTTATATTGGCAATAAGTACAGAGAGTTTTCTGCATATAAGGTCGTTTCGTGTTTGCGCGAGATTGTTTTTTTTTGTGGTTTTTAATATCTTCCGCGTTTCACAAGGAATTAAAAGAAACTAGCAGAAAAGTCATTTACTGTTTTTTCATAAGTTAATAGAAAATTATTTAGGTACGATTTGCGCCTATTCCGATACTTTTCAGCTTTATTTCCGCATCCGCAACCACAAAAATATTATGAAATAATTGATTTATTTATTCATCATCATCATCATCATCAGCCCGTACACGTCCACTGCTGAACATAGGCCTCCCCCAAACGACGCCACGAATAGCGGTCCTGGGCCGCCTCCATCCAACGACTCCCTGCGACCGCTACGATGTCGTCGGTCCATCGAGTGGGAGGTCTTCCCACACTCCGTTTCGCATTGCATCGCGGTCGCCACTCGAGAACCTTTACTCCCCAGCGGTTATCGGTTCTACGAGCTATATGGCCTGCCCATCGCCATTTCAGCCTGCTGATTCTGAGAGCTATGTCGGTAACTTTGGTTCTTCTACGAATTTCCGTATTTCGGACCCTATCGCGTACAGAAACTCCGAGCATAGCTCTCTCCATAGCTCGCTGGGTGACTTTGAGCTTATGCACAAGGCCTATAGTGAGCGACCACGTCTCGGATCCGTAAGTCATCACTGGTAGCACACATTGGTTAAATACTTTCGTCTTGATTAATTTATTTTGCTAACGTGTTTTACATTTCCCCAATTTTGGGTCGTAGGCCGTGTCCGAGTCCTTTGGGAGGCAATATGTATTTTTTTATTACTTTTTATATTATTAGCCTTAACACATCACAAGTGGAGGTAAACACTTGTAACCATTATTGCTACACGTATAGGGTGCTTGGTTTATCTCGACAATATACGAGTGGAGGTATACAGTGGTAGCCATTAGTGCTACGCATAATATAGGGTACATGGTTCATCTCGACACTCCACAAGCGGAGGTATACGGTATTGTTACCATATAGGGTGCATGGATGGTTTTTCTCGACTCTGCAAGTGGAGTAAAAAAACAATGATAATCATTTAATAACACTAGTAACCATAATTGCTACCAATAGGGTGCTTGGTTCATCTCGGCACTATACGAGTGGAGGGATACAGTGACAAGCATAAGTGCTACCCTTATAGGGTGCATGGTTCACCTCGACACAATTACATGTGGAGGAACATAGTTGTAACCATAACCACCCATCTAGCCACCCATTTATGGCAAAACCTCCGGTGTTGGGGGGCATCTTCTGCAGTGAACTTATCTGTGGTATGAGGTAGAGGTATTACAAAACTAGGTAAAAGTCCTGAAAAATTGGAAAATGATGCTATTTCTCAACTTTTATAGATATTATACCCAAACGAAAACAAACACACAGTCATGACGTCAACATCTTTTAATATAGATAACCTGCACCCCCATGACAAGTACGATAATACGCTAACACACATCAGCGCCCCCTACCGCTAATAAAACTATCAAACGCCAATCATATTATCTACCCTCCTGTTATCTCCGTTATCGCTGTTATCATGGATTTACGAGCGATGGTTATCTGTTTGATGCCACCATGAGTTTTGTTTTTACGGGGATCTCTGGATTAGTAGGAGATCCTTGTTTTTGGGGAAATATTTACCGACATAGTGAGACATGTTTACTTATGGTTTGAGATGTAGGTACCTTGTCATACTAAAAAGAGATTATTGTATTGACAGACGGACTGAACACGCTGGCTTTGTAAGTAATTTTTTTAACGACCCTGTCGTTACCGTACCAGAATAATCTACTAGTGTAGCCAACTGAACCTATCTTCTTAGCCGCGTGTTGCTCTACAATTTTTATATTGTCGTAGGTTGAAATTACTGCAGTTAGATAAGACAATATTACGTATTAGCTGGACACAGTAGGTTTCCAACGTGAGAGTGCTTTAGCGCGTTGGGAAGACCTAACTAGAACTATTGCAAACCATCAAGCGTAGAAAAGTTGGATATCAAGGACTTGTGCTTAGGCACGAAAGAGACCAACTGCTCCAGCTTATCATGATGGGCAAAGTGAGGGGTAAACGACGCGTTGGCAGACGAAAAAGTCGTGGTTGCAGAACATCCGAGAGTGGAAGAATATCGCAAGCGTGGAAGACCTATTCCGCTTAGCGCAAGATCGCAAAAATTCGCTGAGTTGACGGCTAACCTCCTGTAGTGGAGGTCCATTAGAAGAAGAAGATAAGGCAATTGGTTTTGAAAATGCTTTTCGGCAGAATCTTGATCTCAATTCGTCCACGGCCGGATGTGACTCGGCGCCAAGTTGAACCACTTCCGTATTAGAACTTCACGTGAGACGTTCAGAATAACCCCTAAAAACAGCTTATAGACAACTGAACGAATTAGTCTGATAAGTTCCATCATCATTAAGGCACAATTCACTGTCCAGAATCAGTGTTAACCCTTGGAAGTCTACTACTGGGAAAAGGCCTTCTGTCTCGGCCACAGGACGTTCTAAGTAGGTACGTTGACCGAGTCTGTCTCAAAGTTTAAGTATAATGCCATGCCCAGCAGGACGCCCAGCAGCAGTTTATATTATCATCATTGTTATAAAGTAGACCATATGCAACTATTAATAGACGGCACGTGTCAATACCATTTATAATTTCTAATTTCGTTTTTGTTCCTGCCCCTAGCACGACCCAATCAGAACTAATTACATATTGCGATGCATCACCTGGTGTTCCGTGGGTAATAAATAGTTATTCCTGATGTGGAACCGTAGAAGGCAATGATGATGTAGGAATGGACATTTGGCTTAAGAACCAATTTCGCCCGTTATTTTAAACTAAAACTTACTTCAAAGAAAATTATAATCAAATAATAGTATTTACAATTGAAACTATTGGGCTATTTGCAGCCAACAATCTACAGGTAGCTCAACTGGTCGATATCAGCTTTGTGCCACCACACTAGGACCTGTCTGAAAACCAGCGCCGATACTAGCTTCGGCTTGTAGCGGCATAATGTTGAGACAGGGACCTTTTTGGCCCCTAACACTGTTCCTATCTATTTTCTTTATGTTTCCTGTACTTTCCTTTATCTGTAATGTGTCGTGTTGTGTTATGTGTAATGTATGGCCAAATAAATCAATTTTCTTTCTTTCTTTCAACACAAGTCGGAAGCGTACTCAAGACGCTAGCAGCATTCTGCTGTATAGCAATGCTGATGCGCTGCGCCATGCCAGATACTCACCAGCTGTCGGGTCACGCGTCGCATCGACCAGATGCCCGCTATTTGATTTTGGGTCGATTTGTGGGATTTATGTTCATTGGTTGCAGATGCGAGCGAAAAGGCTGTGGTGGAGCAGCCTAGTTATTTACCTACGCTAACGTGGTCAAACCCAGACATCGATTTTTTGTTGTAAGTAGGTGGTACATACATATGTACATAGGTACTCTACGTCCATTTTCGACTAATAGCAATAATACAGATTCCCGGGATGGAAAAACTTTAAAAAATTCGCCTGATGGATGAGTTGTTTTGGCCCCCATAGGCCAAATACATGACAGTTGAATAAAAAGTTATTTAAACTCAATCGGTTCATTGAGAGCGTAAAATTATTAACCCTGACACTCACTAAACTCACACCTACCTACCTATCTACTTTTAGTGATTTTGTTAGGACAAAAACTCAAATTCGTTTGAAGTGTCCGTGTCGTACCAAAGCCCTAATTAGCCCTACCCTCACCTATAAGGGCTGATATATTGTTCGAACGCGTGCAAAGGGCTTCGGTTTAGCATATGGCATGAATTAATAACTGATATTGAAGTTTCATAACTATGGGCGGCATTGCTAAGCAACAAGGGATGATACAAATATAGCACGTAAAGTCAGTAATGATAGAGATCAAAGTTGAATAAATTAAATTTGATGCTGCAGAAGCTACGGCTTTATCCTAAAGGCCTATTTTAATCATTCATAATACGCAAATACGTATGTATGTCTTTTTTTTGTGCGTACTCTTATTGGATAATATACATATGTATATACACTACCGGTCTTTGCCCTCCCTATAGGTTGCAGATTATACAACAAGTAAAAATTGATTCTGATAAATCTTTAAAATACCGGTATTTTAAAGAAAATTAATAGATAAAAATACAGCAATGATAAAACCTCACTATATAATTTTTTTTTATATTTAAATTTTTAATTCATCGATATAACCTCCTTTTGCTTTGATTACTGCGGCGCACAATTTGGGCATATTCTGTAATAATTTCGATAAATAATCATCATTTATTTGTTTCCACTCTTTTTGTAGGATCTCCCAAAGGTGTGTAGTAGAAGTAGGACAGTGCTTTCTGACTTCTCTGTCCAGTTTATCCCACAACAACTCTATCGGGTTGAGGTCGGGCGACTGTAACGGCCAAATCATGACTTTAAGCACATTCTATCTTTCCAATTATTCTAAATACTCTTTGCAAAGCTTTGACGAATGTTTAGGATCGTTGTCGTGCTGAAAGATAAATTTACTACCGATCAGGTGCTGGCCAGAACGTACTACATTTTCCTTTAGTATTTTTTTATAGCCTTCTTTCTTGAGAATTCCTCAATTTTTACCAGGTCTCCGGTCGCCCTTCCTCCTAAACATCCCCAAACCATCACCGAGCCTCCGCCGTGTTTCACAGTAGGGATTACACATAAATCTAACATCCGTTCTTGATTTGACCTGCGCACAAAAACTCTTCTTTTCGACCCAAAAACCTCGAGTCATCATAAAGACAACACAGACTCATCGCTAAAAAAAAAACATTCTCCCACCCTTCATGCGTCCTATTTTTATGTTCTTGGGGCCATAGATAAATTGATTTGAGCTGTGATATCTGGGCCAGTGAATCGTCGATCTCGTTTGCTGATCAATACAATATCTTCAGCAGTTGTGGTTTTTCGAGGCCGTCCTAAACGTTTTCTATCACGAAGACTCTTGGTGGATGCGTATTTCTTCACGTTATAGTCCACGGTTCGTCGACATATTTTCAATGCAGAGGCAATAGCACGGTTACTTTTACCTAGATTATGAAGATTAATGATAGATGCATACGTTTCAATAGATAGTTTCTTGTTTTACCCATTTTTAGACTTATGGGTCTGAATTTGCGAGAACGAAAACAATTTCAATACTAACTTCAAAGTTGTCTTGTACGAAAGTTTATATCACTATACTGTACGTTCTTTCACCTAACATTGCCGATTAGGACTAAACTACCATAGTAAACACCAAAGAAATATTACACTCGCAAGGAATGAAAAAAATCGGGTACCTTCACTGCGACTACGACAGTTTAAGTTTATACAGAAACCACAAAATTATAAACATGCTCGAGTTTAAAGTAAACAAATCATGGATAATGAAACTATTGTTCTGTATAAGATCATTTTGAATTTAGCTTGATAATTGTGAGACATAAATTCGGAAGAGTTGTACAATATTGAAACATAATGATTGGTTTAATGGATGGGTAATATATAATTTGATTGTTTTAAAAAAACTAAAACCGACTTCAAATTCCTTGGCATTTACACTATTTTTTAAGTTTTGCGGGATAAATACTAATCCTTTGGATAACATTTTTATAGGACAACCTCGGGATACATTTTTATACAATAGTGAAAGAACTTTCAAAATCGGTCCTTAAATTGGCGGAAATATCGCATAACATACATACAAAAAAAAAACATACCAGTCGAATTAGAACCTTCTCTTTGAAGTCGGTTGAAAATACTTAGTAACAATTCTGCGTAAAATCTGTGATAACATCCAACAAAATGCATTTGTATGCACCGCTCTCCCTCCTACAAATTGTCATGCCGTGCAATCAGAGAAGGTAAAAAACACAAGACTTACCTACGCTATATAAAATTACCAAGTCACTTACCCTCCAACTTTAAACATAAACACAACTTTATTTGTAGAAGAAAAGACCACATCAACTACGCAATGCAAAAACCCATCAAAGTAAGTCGTCAACTAGTTTCGTCTCTCCACGAGAAATCATCAGGACACCACAATAAGTAATCGACTCTGGAACTGAGATTGCCAATCAACACCGATAGAGTCCTGCTTGTCTCTCTGAGTTAGGGTAAAATAGAGCAAAATTATGTCACTTTGTCATAGAATGGAAATTATTTGAAATTCATTCCTTCAACTTCAATAATGTGAGCAATGTATGACGATGCGATGTTATTATTGTCTACAGGGCAGGACTCTGCTCATAGAGGGCACGGAGATTTTTAAATTCATGATCGTGACTTTATGCGAGGAGCTCAGATGGACATGGACACGTCAAGTTCTACTTATAAATACCTGGTCCTAAGGAAGCCCGAGAGAAATTCATATTATAGGGACGGCGAATACCCAGGGGCGCTATTCTGCTAAACTATTCGTTTCACTTCGACAATGTTTATACACACAGATCCCTATTATACATTT
This sequence comes from Eupithecia insigniata, assembly GCA_947859395.1. Taxonomy (NCBI): domain Eukaryota; kingdom Metazoa; phylum Arthropoda; class Insecta; order Lepidoptera; family Geometridae; genus Eupithecia; species Eupithecia insigniata. The sequence goes on along the minus strand of OX402011.1, from coordinate 1,767,853 downwards.
TGCAACTCAAATTTTTTTAATATATTAGAAAAAAACAGCTTTTATATCATCTAGGACCAAAATGCTTGGGAAGACAAAAATCCAACGAACTTAAACTCGACGTGGTTGAGTCGTTTCGTTTAGGAGTTCCTATGGCTTCGGTCCATCATTAGACCAGCTCCACGGTACCATGACATAGCATTGTCAAGAAATTTACATCAGTATGCCAAATTTCAGCACGATCGGTTTAGGTTAACTGGTCTAAAAGGGTTATTCCCTTAGGGCCCCGTTCCCGCAGGGACCCGTCCCGGAGAGCCCCGATTTCGATAAATTTTATGAGACTGATGTTCTTTTGTTATTTTTTCTATTTATTTTCAACGTGTAGGTACTGTTGACACAAAATTGAGTTGCAAGATTCCACCCGAACAAACATACATTGCAAGTTAAAAAAAAGCTTGTAAAGAAGGTTTTACTGGCAATAAACTCTGCTCATATCCTATTACGAATATATGCATTTTGACCACGAACTCCTATATTTTCGCTCCACTCCACATTTAGCCAGGTGTTTCTTCAATATAGAGGGTGTGTCAATATCCTGCCTATATTTGCCGCAGCGCAGTTATTGTGGGTTCGATATTAAGGGTCGTGTTCGTGGGTGAATTGTCGAGAAGTGTCTAACTTTCCGTGATCAATAAAATGATCACGTCAAGTAAAAATAGATCTAAAATCTCACTAGAGCTCTTAAGCTATTTTTAAAGTACACAATGGGGAGGATACTCTGAAACACGAGAAATGAAGTTATCGGACGATGGATATCCGATCCGTTCTTTCGATAACTCTACTATGAAAATTATTTTGATAGTTATACCGAAACTAAAGTGTCAGTTGATGACACTACCGAAGCAGCTTGGTGTTCGTTTCATCCGATCCGTCATACTAAGCTTCATATCTCGTATTTTAAAGTTATCCTCCAGATCGTCAGTGGAAGCGGAGAGACATTTGCGCAGCTTACAAAAGAAAATTTGAAAAACTGTCAAATATCCGCTCCTCGTTAAAAACGCACTTTATATCAGTCTCCGCAGCCAAACTGCATTGATTTATCAACGTGAAGGCTAGGTTTGTTGCATGAAAAGTTAAAGGCCAATAAGCAATTTTTCTAGACGCATTGCAACAACATTTTCTTTGTTTAGAAAAAGAACGTATCTTCTGCCACAGACAAGACGTGATAAATTATTATCTACTTTCTGTTATAAACTTAGCCATACATTAAATTTAAAAGGAAAGCACCAAAAAGCTATTAAATCCATGCCCTCTGAGTAAACAGCTCCAGCGGATATGCGCCTCGAGACAATTGTTTGAAAATAGAACAATTGCGACTCGTGCGCAACGCATTACCATTCGTCCGTTTAAATTTAGAATGCTTTTTTGTTTTTTGGTATGTTGGTATCAATCTCGCGTGAAGTTTTAACTTCTGTATTTGGAATTTTAGGATACATACATATCAACAAAAATAGAGTTAAACATTTTTAGAAAAACCAGAGTGAAACCCTGAAAAACAAATTATGTAAGTATTATTAAGAAAAAAAATAGAATCACAGACTGGCTGGAATTTTGCAAGTACCTATTTCTAGATCTGAAATATATTATACCTATTGGTTGGTATATAACAAAGACATGGTAGAGCTGCGACTTAAGCAGACTAAACGTATTTTCACAATTAATTAGAAAAAAAACAAATAATGTTTTGGTTACTTTCTCTCTAACCAAAAATGAATAAGCCTATCTCACCTCTTTTTACTGTAACAACGCTAACTCACCATAGACAAAATTGAAGATGAAGCAAATTGCCATGCCACGTTGCTAAGCAACAACCGAAACATATCAGCCAATTGTCATGTTATGAAAGTATTGCGCGTGTTGTTACTTCTTTATTTTATATAAATCTCGTGAAATATGTTCGAAAAAGACTGAAATAAATGGCGAAATGTAGTTCACCTTTGTGCGGCAAGGCATCGTATTGGAAAACACCCGAAATTACTTTTCATCGGTAAGTTTTGTTGTACCTTACAATATCTCAAATTATTTTTGGATTACTGTGTGGATATTTGGCGATAATTCGGCATTATTTATACAGTGACTAACTGTTCTATGTCCAGGATCTCGTAAAACATGTACTAAGGTCGCTTCTAAATAGTCCTGTAATAACATTTATCAGTTTTTTAAACATTGTTGCTTTGTTTTGACTTTTCATATACTTGTATGATTTTCAAGGGCCGCATCAAGGTCCAGTCTGGGTCCAGCTGTTTTGGAAGTGTGTGTGACGAAGTTTTATTTGCAGTTTTATTGTTTAGTATCCATTTTTGAGAAATTTGATAGATATCAAATAGACTGAATAATATATTTATTTAACAATATTAACATTTTTCAGGTTTCCACAGCATGAAAACCAAACGAATACTTGGTTGGTAAACATGAACTGAATAAATTGGAAAAAGAAGAACAGATTAAAGGAAATAAATTTTATTAGCGTGATTATGTATATAGCCTAATAATCTAATTATTTATTTTTGTAATTTTAAGACCGATTGATTTTAAGGAAAGAAATCATTAAAACAAGTATTTTGTTTAAAAATAAAGAAAATACAACCTGTATTTATTTATTTGTAAATGTGGCAGTATATTTATCGAAATAGATTATAATGGCACAGTTGTATTTCCCCCGCCCCCTTGTCCCTGAGTTTTGAGAGATTGTCCATGTGTACGTCATATTTGTATGTATGTGTAATTGGCACGCATAGTTTTAGAAAAGTTTTTTCTGCTTCCCTATTAGAATTCTGTGGTATATAGTAGGTTAGAGGCATATAATATCTATAGAAGGCTTTTCACGACACTAAAAAAGGCGAGCGTAACCGCGGGAGAACCTATTCAAGTCACACTAATATTATAAATGCCAATGTTTGGATGTTTAGATAATAACCTCTTCAATCCAGGACTGAATCGCATAAATACGCCAGTATACGCATGTTACTTCTAGACCTGGAAGAGTAAACTACTTTTATCCCGGAAAAACGCATGTGAAGCCGCGAACGGAAGCTAGTTCACCATAGTTTTCTGTACATCATTATTTTATGCTACACACGCAATAAATTCTAATAACCCCTGTACTTACGTCAAATGTCCAATTTCTAATAACCACACCCTAAAGGGTCCCCAAATTACAAAGGCACGTGTCTACAATATCCTGTTTGTACGACTGTCTGTCACTAGTGATATGTCAAGTTGACATTGACAGCTGCTTTGATGGATTTATTTGAAATAATGGGGTTTAGTGGAAACAAAAGATGTTATTGTTTTGCGATTCGAATTTTATGGATCGAACGGTAAAGCTCTAACAAGATCGAGTTTTTGGCATGTGGATTGTTTAGTAGGAGTCGACTACGAAATATCAGATTACCTAGTCTAGAGGACAAAAAACCTTCGGACGAGTTTTGCTTCAACTCGAAAACAGCCTAACAAGGTAAAGGTTTCTTGTTCGCTTCTTTACTTTACTTTAAAAATATTGAAGTGAATAGAAAATCAAAGTGATCACTTTATTTTCAAGTTTTACTTATATACTAATTTTAATTTAGTGACGTGTCCAAGAGTCCTGTACGGTCTAAATTTTAAACCTTACAGGACACGTCTTTGGACTCTATAAACCTTTTTGATATTTAATTTATTCAGCTAGGTAGTTGTACTTCCTGTACTCGAGTGGAGAGGAGAATAGGTAGGATTGGAGCTTGACAAAAGATAAGGGATAACAATGGGATAAGGGATAAGATATTGGGAATTGGAGCTTAATATTTTGATTGCGGTAGAGGTATTTTTACTTTGAAGACAGGTATCAAAGTATTTTTAACAGACTTCAAAAGGAGGACGTCCTCAAGTCGTTTTTTTTTTTTGTATTTATGTTTAGATGCCAATCTCTGCCAATTATGGATTATGAAAATTCTTTCACTTTTGTAGATATAGAAAATGAGGTTAGTATTTATCCCAAAACTTAAAATAAGTGTAAAAGTAAGGGAATTTAAAGTCGGTTTATCATTTGTTAAAACACGCTATATTATTTAATACTGTCTTGAAAGTTAGTACTGGTCTGATTTCTCGTGATTTTTTTTTGTGAGCTCAGATGATTGCAGTTTTAATTTTTAAATTATTGGTAAATATAAGGATAGCTATATGTAAAGAGTTAATTTCAAGAAAAACAGCAACTGCAGCACACATATCATTACTGGTGAACGTGACTCCCAGAAACAAGGAGTTTGCCATCAACACCACGCCTGGTAGTCGGATTGGTAATGGCAGTTGAGGTGTTAAAAATGCATAGAAGGCCTTTCCTCTTTTTTTCGGTCGATAGACCTTTGTTTGACCACAATGTCTGATGGAAAATGACGATGTCACCTATTCACTCTTGTCTTGGAGAGACCCAGATTGTTATGAGCCAGAGAAGAGAATCAGGCTAGTAGGTTCCCTAGTCATCTCTTTTCGGGTTGAGATGAAGGGGTCGATTTTGTCGCCACCATCGATACAACTATAGTTATACTTGTTGAAAAATCTCCTTTAGTTCTTAAAACGTTGAATGTTGTTGGTAAAGTAGAAAATATCTACATGTTTGTGGACAAACATCTCCCTATAAAACGGTTGGTAGCCAATATATATCTTTAAGAGGTTGTGACGCACAAAAAGCGAATGCGATATATTACCCCAATGTCAATATTAGCTAGGCGCGCGATTTACTGCCTGCTTTGCCCTAAGTAGCTATACAGGGGGTAAGGGAAAGAAAACTCGAGAAAAACAGAAACGTAAGATAGGGTGGATCTCTTTTTAGTTAAGGTTAAGTTAAACTGGAAGTGAGGTAGGTACGGTTTTTCCGTAATCCATCAACTGGACGAACAGAGCCCTCAGTTTGGTTCAGTTGCTCGATAGGATCGAAAAGGTTTCGAAACGAAAAATTCGAAAAATTAGCGTTTTTGTTTTGAGTTTGCGTGGGTATTTCCATGTTACGGTCAGATTGTGGTCAAACGAACGTCTATTTTCCATTAAAAAAAGAGATGCTCTACTAAATCCCATAGAAAAATGAGGCCAACTCCAACAAATCAAAACCAAAAACGAGTCATGGCTATAGCAGTACCAAATGGCCCGAGCGTAGCGTTAATAATATAATTTTGCGTGTTTTAAAAAACGATAAACAGACTTCAAATGTTTTTATGGGACCACTTCGGGATAATTTTCAATACAATAGTGAGAGAATCTTCAAAATCGTTTCATAGTTGGCGTAAATATCGCGTAACATACATAAAAAACATACAGTCGATTTGAGAACCTCCTCCTTTTTTGAAGTCTGTTATAAGTAATACAAAACCCCTTCCTGTCACAATTTATCATTCGTAGAACCACAGAGATTCGATTAAGTATATTTGTGAAAGTATAAAGGTACGTCTCGTCACGGTTTAATAGCGCTCGACGAAAGTGGAGCGGGGTTCTGCGCAGGTAACCAGTGTAAAAATCTACTACTGCGCATCAAAGTCAGCGCAAGATCAGCGCTATTAATCGGTGACGCGACCTGTGATACGAATAAGAAACAAAATAATGTAGAGTCCATAACGCCATACGTCTCTAAGTTCTTTCTAAATCATTTTAAGTGGTTTTTGACGAATTTTAGTTCAAGACGCAAAAAAAAAAAAAAAAATTATCAACACTCTGTATGATGACGACGCTTGTAATTTACGTTCTAATGCACAGCCATGGCGTCACGTTTACTTCACTGTAACGTAGTACGTTATTACGGGAAAATCCTGTATCATTAACAATCCGTAAGAAAACACTTCACGTTCGTGCTTGTACTAGAATCTATGTAGTACAATGTTTGAAAAATTAAATAACTTTTAAATATTATAAACTTTCATATAGCTAAAATACAATTATATGTTTTACGTCGGTCAAGAATAGATATGACTAGCTGCTGCCCGCGCCTTCGTCCGCGTTTTATCGGGATAAGAAATAGCTTAATGTTCTTCCAGTTCCCAAAGTATACCCATACCAGCCCAATCAGTTCAGTTGCGTGAAAGAGAAACAAACATCCATACATCCATCCATCCATACTTTAACATTTATAATATTAGTGGGAATTAGGATGTAAGGTAGGCTCCTTTTTATCCATTAAAGCGCGTGCGAAACCGCGGGCACCAGCCTGTATCTCTCAATCTTGCGGAACCTCGAAGTTTACCGTCTAGGGCTATCTTAAAATCCACCTCTTGCACGCAAGAATGCCTACCACAGTTTACTTACCACTACCAATTACGCTGGCTTTTCCTTCACACCGAAATAATCCCTAATTTCAGCCTACATAGAGGCTCATTTTGGATAAGCTTCCTTGAGCTTCCTATGTCGTGGTAAGCATGCAGAAAGCAAAGACTAAGATAAGCTCATGTGTAGACTAGAGACGTCGTCTTGCTTAGCATTCATGTTGCATGCGGCCGGAATACTAACTTGAGAATTGTGGCTCCAAATATTCTTGTTTATCCGCCGGTCACAGCGCGGTTTGCAGATTTTGAGTCTTATGCTCTTCTTTTAGCTGTTTTTAATGAAATTTGGTAGAGCTCCTCAGTTGTGCGTGGAACGATAAATTTCTCTTCTCAGTTTCTCTTACGAAATCCTACTACTATTATAAATGTAAACGTTTGTGAGAATCGATGTATGGATGTTTGTTCCTCTTTCACGTATAATAAAAAAAATACCTTTCTATGTAATATATTCCATGAAGTATATCAGTCAACCGGGACCCATAACACAAGCTTTGCTTAGATTGAGGCTAGATGATGCTGTGTGGATTGTCCAGCATTATTTATTTATTTATATGCAATGCAAAGCCGCGGTCAGAAGCTAATTAAAGAAATAAAATCCTTAACTAGAAAATAGTTTCATTAAGTACATTTCAACCCCTAAATGTTTTAAGTAAATATGGTAAATAGTGCCCCAACTAATAGTACCCTCGCCATCTGTTCAAATCAAGCGCCTTTTACATTATCATTCCAATAATGTCGTATATCATTACAACTATTAACGCCCCTGCATCCAGCTGGGATGATTAATATATTAGATTAGACAAAAAACATTAGTAAGCACAACATTTTCCGTGGTCCGGCTATTTATCTTGTTGCGCAGGGTAAAAGCTTGATGAACCAATATATTTCTGTTATAAGTACTTACCAAAGATCCTAGTAACCGAGACGTGCAACTATCTTTGGCTTATAGCCCGGTAAAGAGCAAGAAGGAAAGACAGAGAGAAATCCAGGCTTCATCATCATCAGCCCGTACAAGACCAATGCTGAACATAGGCCTCCCCCAAACGACGACGCCACGAAATCCAGGCTTACATACATAAATTCGCTTATAGCTGGAAATTGGTATAATAATAAAGAATAAAGCATAAATTATTTGTGCAAAGAGACTTGCATACTTAGAACTAACTTATTATTATTATTTCACTGCATTTATTTTACATCTCGCTAAAAATACATTTTTTACTATAGATAATACAATAACATATAAACCTTCTACAGTAAAAAATATATCAAAACGGTGGATCACCGGCCGCGAAGCTAGGCTCAAGCGGCCGGTGACTAGGGCTGCAGAGAGAGGAACTTCCTGACGATACGCGCCGAGTCCAGGAGTACCGCCTTTTAAATCTGACCCTTGATCCAACTTTCTAGCGAGAGTCTCTTAAGATGTTGATCGAGGCTCTATTATTATTATTATTAATTTAAATAAAATCAAAATTCTTATAATTGTAAGCCTGAAAGACACAAAATGGCCTCTGTCTCAGCATGGGTTGATTGCTAGCAAGCAAGCTGAATTATTTTATAATTTATAGTGTCTTTTTTATCTTAAAGATAATTATTATTAATTTTTATTTTTATTTTAATGTATTTGTAGCTACAGTTTAGAAAATTGTGTCATCATCATCAGCCCATACACGTCCACTGCTGGACATAGGCCTCTCCCGTACGACGCCACAGATAGCGGTCCTGAGCCGCCTCCATCCATCGACTCCCTGCGACCGCTACGATGTCGTCGGTCCATCGAGTAGATTATCCTCACTACACACTAATATCTTTGCGAGATCAATTTAGTACTAAAGCTAGCCTATAAGTAGATACATGATCTAGAAAGCTTTCTCAGTAGACCATTACTCCTATAGGTATCAGATAAGATATCCTATATATATAGATACCTGCCAAGGTAAGTAATAGAGATACAAGTAACATCTCGTCATACACGTTCTATTCCGGTTTTATCAGGGTTGGCATGATTAAAACAAATGGTTTTAAAACACATGTTTAAAACAATGTTTAAAACAGTTTGATTTTAAACCGTGTTTTTTATCACACGTTTAAAAACACAGATTAAAACAAGTTTTAAACATTGTATAAAACGATGAGAAAAAAACAAGCTTTAAAACTACTTTTCATTGCGAATGAATGATATAAAATGAAAGTAATATTTTTTTGATAAGTTATTTATTCAGTCAAACAAAGATCTAAGTACCTACCAAGTACCTGGATTTATATGGGTAATGGGATAAGATAACACGTATTTTTGAAACATGCATTAGATAGTATAGAATATTAAAAATTTCAATTTAAAATCAATCAAAAACAAAATTATAACAAACAAAATTACCTATATTTAATAAACATTATAAAATCAAAATTGTTTGTCAGTCAGGAGAGTAAGACAATATGACAAGATCAAGATAACAATTATTTTTTCTTTTCCTTATTAAGGTATTTAAAAACTGTAACAAGTTTTGCAGCTTTCTCTGTACCCAGTTTATTTCGTACATCAGAATGAATAAATCCAAATGTTGAAAACAGTCTTTCAATTCCAGCACTTGAAGCTACAGCAGTGTGAAGCTGAGCCACTAAGTTCATTGTTTGACCATTAATTTGTTTTTTTAATGACTGCCACCATTCGAGAGGTCCGACCTGATTTACTACATGATCTTCAAATAGAAAGTTATGAAAGGGATCTGTCATTGCCCTGTATTTAACAACATAGGGCATCGCCTCTTTGTGATAAGCTTCTATAAATAATAAAGCCTCAGAAATATCTTCACTCGTGAGTCTTTCACCCCTGTACTTAGGATGTAGTAAGTTTGCTGCAAAATGAGCTGGAGACATTGCCATTTCATAACGAGCTTTGAACTTCCTTAAATCATCCAATGAATACTCGGTCTCACGCAGTCGTACATTCTCTCCCTCAAACATATTTTTAAGCTCTATCCATGCTTCAGTCACTTCGCCAATACAGCAGGATGTCTTTTGGGAGATGTCAAGTGTAACTGCGATGTTTTCCAGTTTTTTGTAGAGAGCCTGGACTTGTTGCTTCAGCGCCATGTCATTTACTTTCAATGAAATTGACAGATCTATAGCAGTTGAATGATTTAAGCATATATCTGACATTATATGCCAATTTTCTAATAACACTTTTAAGCAGTCAGCCATTGTGTTCCACCGTACCTGTTGTGGTATAACAATTGCTTTTCCACCAGCTTCTTTATATTTGGCAGATGCAAAGTGAGTGTATTTGAAGTACCGCATTATCGACTTAATTTTATCAGTAATATCTTCTGCATTCATATCCTTTGCTAGAAGGTTTAATATGTGTGATGAACAGCCGTATGTAAGTATATCCTCGTGAGAAGCTAGTTCTTCCTGTTGGGCTAAATCATTAGAGATACGCAACATAAAATAAATGTTTATCCATTGATCGTTTTTTGTCAATATTTATTTTACTATAGAAAATTTGAAAAGTCAAAAGATCTAGTCTGGAAATGAAACATTATAGGTCGAATTAATTTAAAATAATGCCCTAAACTAAAAAGGACAAAAAAAAACAAAAAAAACAAAACAAACACTTGTTTAAAACAATTTGAACTGTTTGTTTTATAAAATTTAAAAAAAACTGTTTTTTTTCCAACCCTGGGTTTTATTCACTGGTCTAACACTAGATCACAGTGCGTCTAAAAATGCGGTAAAACTGGTCGAAGTTATGGGGCCCTTGTGGTGCAAAGAGGGAGTGATGGAGGGTAGAACATCAAAGAGTTTGTGACATTTAGATTGGAGGCCGTCATTCATAGGCTTTCGCCACAAAAATTACTCCAATCTCAATCTCTCTTCCAATTTGATATCACGAAATGGCGGAAGGTCTGGATGCCTTGTTGACTGGGAAACTCTGAATCTCTAATTGACTGGAGGAAAGTTGCTTCAGCTAAAGTAAGCAAGGCGTATAGCGTGGGAAAAAGCTTATGGTGAAAAGAGTGGGGCCAGGATTACTAATAATAAAATTAAAAATGAATAATCTTGTAAAATTCATGGGAAAGTTTCTTTATTTCGGTCTAAATGCCTACTTTATTATATGTAGTTAACGCTCGCGTTTCTTTTAACTTGTCCACATCGAGTTTCACATACGGCGCCGTCGGTGAGCGACATGGGAAAACTTATAGGGCTACTTAAGTTCCGTTGATATAGGAATGGAGGTTTCTAAGTTTAGAGAATTAGAGATATTGCAGTACGATAGCTAATTTTAGTCGGATACATATTACGCATTTTATATTTTATATTGCATATATTTTTCATTCTATTATTTCTAACTCTAGGAAAACAACTGAGCAATTAGTCACGTCAAAAAATTCCATGAATGTATTAAGTCTAAATAGGTAATTTTAAACTTACACTATTGATAAATAATGAAAGTGTGAGGGCACTCTATTATCGATACTGATGCCAAAAATGATTTTTTTTTCCATCACGTCTGTCTGTCTGTCTGTATCTTGACCGCGCATAACTCCGAAACTACTGAACGTATTGAAATGAAACTTAGCATGATTTAAGTTCATATTACGAAAAAGGGCATAAAATACTTTTTATCCCGAAATTCATCAGAATTCCCTTAGGAGAGCGGATGGAAGTGAAATTACTCGGCTTCGCATAGCGCCGAAACTACTCAATGAATCCAAATGAAACTTAGCATAAATTGAGATCATACTACAAGAAAGACCATAAGATACTTTTTATCCCGGAATTCAGAAGGGTTCCCTTGGGAGAGAGGATGGAAGTGAAATTTTGGGCAGCGCTTGGCGCCGAAACTAATGAATGTATTGAAATGAAACTTGGCTCAATTTGAGTTCATACTACAAAGAAGGTTAAAGAATACTTTTTATACCGAAATTCAGTAGGGTTCTCTTGGGAGAGGGGATGGAAGTAAAATTTCATGGTTGCAAATAGAGCCGTAAATCCTCAATGAGTTCAAATGAAACTTGGTACCAGGGAGTCTTTTCGGCTACCGTTGTAACGGTTAATCAGCGCAAATGGATTTAGGTACAGGTTAATTTAACGAAAAACTTTCTATAGTTATTTAAACGGTTTTGTATTTCGGCTACCGAAATCGGACAAGCGCGTTGCTGGATGGCGCGCGGGCAAGGGCGGTAGAGAGCGAGAGCCCCTCACTGTGGGACACCGGCAGTGGAGCCCCAGGATGTGGGGGCCTGGACGTGGGGACCCCCAGCAGTGGGGCCCCTCATGCAACCGGACCCTTCCAGTAGCCCCCCGCAGTGGAGCCCCCACATTGCCCCGCAGTGGGACCTCAGTAGCCTCCACAGTGGGGGCACCGGCAGTGGGGCCCCGGAAGTTGGAGCCGCCGGCAGATGCCCCCCCGCAGTGGGCCCCCACATTACCCCGCAGTGGTACACACTCAGTAGCCCCCCACAGTGGGGGGCACTGGCAGTGGGGCACCCACATTGCCCCGCAGTGGGACCCACAGTAGGCCCCCGCAGTGGGACCACCAGTAGGCCCCGTAGTGGCCCCCCCGCAGTAGGGTAAAATTTCTTGGCTGCGCATAGCGCTGAAACTACTGAATGTAGTCAAATGAAATTTGGCATGATTTAAGTTCATACTACGAGGAAGATCATATAATATTTTTATCCTGGAATTCGTTAGGGTTCCCATGGGAGTGGGGATGGAAGTGACATTTCTCGGCCTCAAATAGCGCAAAAACTCCTGAATGTATTCGAATGAAACTTAGCATGATTTGAGTTCATACTACGAGGAAGGACATAAAATACGAGTCCATTTTAGAACTGGACAATAGATGTGTAGTGCCCTATTCTCCAGTAGGTACTATCAAAAGCTTTTGAAGCGCATAATATACCTAGGTAAATGTGGAGCTGTGTGACGTCCAGTCAATAAAATCTAGGTAGGTATCTATGTACATATATCTAGGTAGGTATATGTATATACTACATTAATAAAAATAAGTAAGGTTTGTGAGGTCCATGCGCTTCAATGAAGTACCTGTTTAATTATGTACCTATGTATGTGCTCCTACTAATTGGATAATAAAACTGCTGACAGTGAATGCTGTATACGATAAAGGTACTTACTATTCTGCAACTATTAACCTGAGTCCTGTAAGTTCAACCAGAACCATATTAAACCTAAAAACAGGGCAGCACATAAGAGTGGGACCTAAATAAAAATCCTATACATTGGAAAATCCTTTTTGATTTTCGGCTCTACATTTTGTTCAACTAAATTTCATACTTCATTAGTATGCAGCAAACTCATTACAATTTTATACGCGGCCGTCAAATAAATAAGCTAATTTAGGCGAAACGAGCCGTATCCGATGACCATATCGGCGGAATTAGGGGAATGGGACATTGTGACCATATGCCGATAATGGGATCTGTTCATCTAGTTTTGGGTGTTTGGGTGAAAACATTTAGAACCCGAAAAGGAGAGGTCTCTCAATATATGTAGCTCAGGTTTTACTAAAATCCAAGTATAAAATACATACCACATTGAATATCTGACTAAGGTCTAATTTCACCGTTGCATATAAACGCGTTGTCGTTGCTAAACTTTACTTATTATTTATTATTTTTATTGGTATGTTTCAAGACTCGAATATGGACACATAATTTATTCTGTATTATAATTAATGTTGTCTGAAATACATGTCGTATTGAATTGAATTGAATTATAAAACAAGATCCCCCGCCGCGTCTGTCCGTCTGTCAGTTTGCGATAAACTCAAAAACTACAGAAAGGATTTTCATGCGGTTTTCACCAATCGGTAGAGTGATTCATGAGGAAGGTTAAGTTAAGGTATATAATTTGTCAAGTTTTGTGTAAATTGGTTGAAATATAACGATACGTGTTGGAAATGGTCATCTCCTGGGAACTTTCATCGCAAACGGTACCTAATCCCTTTGAGATATATAATCTACTACCCGTATGAAGCCGGTGAGGATTGCTAGTACGTAATGATAAACCCAGTTTAGCGCTATAAATGAGTTCAGGGCATATTATCGACCTAAAGTTGATCCGGTTCAAGCGCGAAACCGAGTTCAAGAGGTGTCATGTCACACAATAAGTATTCACACTCGTATTACGAAATTGAACTTGATCAAGTTGAACTTGTTTTTTTTTGTATCTTAGTAGAACTTAGTTTGGTTATTTTATCTTTTATTATCATCTAGGACAAAGTGCTTGGGAAGACAAATCTAACGAACCCGTACTCGACGTGGTTAAGTCGTTTCGTTTAGGAGTTTCCATGGCCAACTTCGGTTTCCATCATCAGAACAGCTCGATGGTACCAAGACATTGCATTGTAACTGAACTACTTATGTAAAGTAGGTGTGCCAAATTTCAGCTCAATAGGTAAGGATAACTGGTCTAAAATTGAGTTGCAAGATACTACCCGAACAAACATACATTGCAAGTTAAATAAAAACTTGTAAAAACGGAGATTGCGTTAATTTTGTAAAATACGACTCGACTGTATTGATTCAAAACATCAATAAAAGTAAAACCAAAGTCGCTAACCTACTAAACACGTTTCTCTAAATAAACATCCTACCACATGTGTCGGACACGTTGCAAAACTGTGCTTATTTATGACCGAGGCGGTTAAAGGATATCCCAGAGGAAATAGGGAATTTCTACTGAAAACACTGTTAGAGTGATCTGGACCCTTGCTGTCCCTAGAGTACGGAACTTAGAAATACTCTAAAGTACTTAGTTACTTAGGATTGCAACTTAGGATTTTTTTGTATTTATTTTTTTATTTCCACCGTAGGTACACATGTTACACTTGATGTCGTTTATTCTATCTATCTTATAATATTCACACAAACTTTTCACATAGGAAACACCATAAGGGATTGTACAAAGAAAAACAGACAAACATGTCCCAAGTGCTGCTGTACAGGGGCGTTGTCAAACTAAACATAATGTATAATAATTTTACATAATCAAAGAAAATAAGTGTCATAATATAAAGTAATTGCTTAAAAAAATAATGATTTTACCTGACTGGTATTATGTACCAAGATAAATTAGAAATGCTTATTATTTATACTTTATATTTACCTAACGGACCTGAATATGAACATTGTAGTGCATTATAATAATGTTTATTGGATTATGTTTGTTACTTTAAGGTGGTTCCCTGACCAAAATTAGCGCCGCCACTTATTTTATCGTATTATTACGTTAAACAAAGCAATTTTATGAGACCTCCCACTCGATGGACCGACGACATCGTCGCAGGGAGTCGATGGAGGGAAGCGGCTCGGGGCCGCTATTTTAGCGTCGTATGGGGGAGGCCTATGTCCAGCTGTGAACGTGTATGGGCTGATAAGATGATGATGAACTAGCTAACGAACTAACTGATCATAAAATTTTTCTTGACAGTACTCACTGTTTGCCAAAATAGCTCGGACCAAGCCTAATATAACATTTCTCATCTACTCCGGTACCGGGTCAGATGCACCGTGCGGGATGGCACCAACTCTTTCATGAAGCTGACAAACTGTAAGGAGCTTGCAAAGTGTATAATAGCGGTCAGTACAGTTGTAAACAGGCGCCAGACCGGGTTATTAATAAATAATATCAATTACCAGACGGCGTATTTCCAATGGCACTGTCTCGCTTCCGGCGATCTACTCCGTTGTGAATATACTTACTGGTAACCGAGTAATTAGATATGTCAGAATAGGAAAAATAAACTAGCTTTTTCTCTCTCACACTTTCTTCCGAGCTAGTGATCCTAAAAGTTGGTAAGATTCCTTGTTATTAATCTGTACAGCTTCACGGCTTTGTTCTGTCTTTCACGTCGTCTTTGGAAGCACATTATCTATTGGTGATTATCATTCTATACCTCGTTGCTCTGTTCTAATGTGGGTCAAAAATGGTTTGACTCAAACCATTTTTGATGAGTCAAAACCCGAAACATCTAATTTTACTATTGACCAAAGCAGGGATTTTGACAATTCGTTTAACACTTACATGGCCTAAGACGCACATGTCAATTGCATCAACATCGGATGGCGGCGGCAACCATGCAAGGCTGGGCAGTAAATGCGTTAAATGACAGATTTATAACGGAAGTCAAATAGCTAAGGTTGCCTGTGCAAAAATCAACATTTTCTTCTGTGTGAAATGCGTAAAATTAATTTAGTTCTCACCTTTTCTGAAGAACTTATTCGAAGAACTAAGAGATGTTAGAAATTCCATTTGTAATTCACAAAGACATTCATAAGCAAAGCAACGTATCGTATCACGTTCCTCTTTAACTAAAGCAAGTATACTCAAGTACTCACAAAATGAATATGTCATCTTGACATCTGAGCAAACGTCATCACAATATTACGTAGAATGGAACGTAGCTCGGATATTAATATTGTGTGCAGACAGACGGAGAGAATTACACTTTAATGTAGGTAATAAGAGTTTAGGAGTCAAAGTTAGATTGGATTAACTTATGTTCTTTGAAAGATTTAAATACGAAAAGCAATTTTAATAAAAAATCTTGAATGTATAACAGGATGTTTCTTATTTTTTCGTATTGCATCGTAGTAACTAGCTATGGGCCGTGGGGCCGCGGCTTACGAATATCGACCCCTCCAACTCAACCCGTGGATGTCGTAAGAGCCGACTAAGGGAACCTACCAGAGGAAGGGCAGCAGCTTCCTTTTGAGTATTTTTCAACACCAACACTGCGATCACCAATCCGCCTGCCAAGCGTGGTGATTATGGCAAATCCCCCCCTACATGTGAGACCATCCACTCGATGGACCGGCGACATTGTAGCGGTCGGAGGGAGGTTTTTCAATAAATGCGTATCTGTCAGCTTGGAGTCGACAGATTTGCAATATTGGGACTAACGAGAGCTTGGATATTTATCAAACTGACAAGATTACGTATATCTATGAAATATTACATTCTTTCATTAAATCAAAGAAATTATTATTATGTGGACGGAGTATAGGTTAGGTAAACACTATTTCAGAATCAGAATCAATAACTTTATTTCTTTAGGCTTACAAAATAATCACTTGGACAAGTCAAATTTTATACTATAAACATTCTTAGACTTACAGTAGGTTCTTTATTAATCTAGAATAAAAAAAAAATGCGTGCAATGGGGCGGTGCGGCGGTGTGCTTATTTCCAGTTGTTCTAAGCTAGTAAATAAAATCATACTAATATAATAAATGTCAAAGTTTGTATGGATGGATGTATGGATATTTTCACGCAAAAACTACTAAACCGATTAGGCTGAGGTATGGGTATAGTTTAGGACTTGGAATAACATATACATAGGCTATATTTTAATCTCGACAAAACGCGGGCAGAGGCGCGGGTGCAGCTAGTTAATTATAAATTTCGTTCCGGCCATTAAAATGTAGGTTTTAAACATGGAGCTATTAGGAACACTCCCAGGAAGATGAAATTAATACTACCATACTCATAAACAGACATAACGAGTCTTTTATAGTGAAGAGTGAACCATCTGAAGTTAGGTACGAGTGGGGTAAGTACGAACGAACTGAAAACAGCTGTTTAGGTCGAGTGAAGTGTGAACATTCTACGTCTTTGCAAATCCTAGGAGGTACGCGTTATAGTAAAGTAAAAAATAAAAAACATTTATTCAAAACAAATAGAGTTACAAATCTATATACATATCTATATTTTGCGGCGTCGTCGTTTGGGGGAGGCCTATGTTCAGCAGTGGACGTATACGGGCTGATGATGGTGATATATAATAATCAAACCCTATTTCTCCTGGTCCGGCTATAACTTGAGAACGGCTATACAGATTTCATTCATCTTTTTTAAAATGTTTTCTAATATTTCGTAGAAGGTTCTTACATAAAAAAAATGTAGAAAAATTCGCAGGAACTTAGAAAATTTAAGAAAACTTGTCTAAACGACTATCTTTATCTAATATAACCTTTTTTACGTAACCTTAGCCCCAGTGGTAACATATACTACTCTATGCTAAGCACATTTGAAATAACTGTCAGTTGTTTGACTTGAATGACAGCGTCATATACTAGCTGACCCAACAACGTCTGTCGGGTCAGCTAGTATATATATATATATATATATATATATATATGTATATAAAATGAATCCATAGCGTCCAGGACTATAATATTTACAAACTGTGTTTCAGGAGCCAGAAAAAGTATGCAACCGGCGAGAGGACGTAGGAAGTGAAAAAGAGGCCGTTCTCGCAGTTTTCCCAAAAAATATATACCTTTCGAAGTTTTTTTGTACATTATCTATGCTGGCAGTTTTTTACGCACGAATTGACTACAAAGTACCAAATAACAGGCATGAAGAACATCTGTGAGTAAGTACAATTTCTGAGTTCAATAAGTATGTAAAAGTAAATAGGTGTAAATTATAAATGTGAAAGTTTGGATGTATAGTTGGATGTTTGTCACATCTTCACGCCAAAACAACTGAACGGATTGGGCTGAAATTTAGCATACGAATTTAGAATAATTCTTGGCCTGAAAACAAACAAAGGTTTTTTATCCCATAAACCAGTCCCCCCCTACATGGGATGTGATAAAAATCTCCTTTAAACTTTTTCATGGAAATAACGCGCGCGAAGCCGCGTGCAGAAACTAGTTTGATATAGATTACACAGGTAATGAAATGCGAATGATGATGATGTAGCTTTGGCTCGATTTAAAGGTAGAGGTAACCTTGAAACCCAACTTTCACCCATTTACATGAAAATAGTCCCATTTTAGGGTACAAAGGGGTATAAAAGGGGTATAACGGGATGAAATGATTCGTTTAACGTAGGGTTCAATCGGAAACCTGACACTAACCATTTAGATTTAAATGAGTAGGCCTTTTATAAATCATTTAATACGATTTCAGGCAGCTAAGCCCTTTAGTAGCGTCAGCAAAAATAAAATTATTTATTTTTTGAAGCCGCTTTAAGTAATACAAAATTCTTTATTGTACACAAGAAAAATAACATGACAAAGAGATGTTACAAAGGACAAGTACAATGGGCGGTATTATCGCTAAGAAGTGATCACTTCCAGGCAACCGTTAGATGGAATTAAAAAATCTTGAGTGCCTTAGATATCATCATATCAGCCCATACACGTCCACTGCTAGACATAGGTCTCCCCATACGACACCACAAATAGCAATCCTTAGATATACTTAGTATAAGTTAACTTACCCTAGTGATAGGATTTTGTAATTGCACAACAAACTATTGATCAATTGTTATCCGAAACAAATATTTTTAATTGTTATTTTTTTATTTATTAGGTATCTATCATTAATTCATTATGGTTGAACAACGATCCAGCCTATTTTGCTGGCCGTACTCTAACCATCAGGCACAAGCTACGAGCCCCACACAATGGCTCAGTGTGGGCACTATTGAACCACATTGTGTGAGCACGGGCTAGCATGGATTAGCTTACATCCGCACCTAGCGCCTCGTTTTACCGTATTCTCGATTTACTGTATGAGATTTGATATTTTAAGGTTTTAAAGGTTGCGGGTTCGATTCCCCTCGCAGGACAAACATTTGTTTCTAGTTTTAATAGTGATAGTTTATTTAATCAAAAGAATATCGCCTATTGGCATAATTTTAGAATATGGGCATTAAGTTCTGGAATTCACGATACAATGACAAACTGTGGCTCTACCACGGGAACCAAGACTTACATATACTTTGATAGTACCTACCGTGGCATACCTAGATATCTATACGCCCAGTGATTATTTATTGAAAGTTGAAATACATATCAATCCTAGTCTTATATATAAAATTTCCATGTCACAATGTTAGTTACCGTACTTCTCCGAAACGGCTTTACCGATTTTTACCAAATTTTATATGCGTATTCAGTAGGTCTGAGAATCGGCTACTATCTATTTTCCATACCCCTAAGTGATAAGGGTTGAAGGCAAAACAACGTTTGGCGGGTCAGCTAGTAATATTATAAATGTCAAAGTTTGTAAGGATGGATGTATGGATGGATGTTTGTTACTCTTTCACGCAAAAACTACTGAACCGATTAGGCTGATATTTGGTATAGTTTGGTACCTGGAATAACATATAGAATATTTTTTACCCCGATAAAACGCGGACGGAGGCGAGGGCAGCAGCTAGTATCTATGTAATATGTTCCCTGGACTACCATCCTTAGAATACGTACAAATAAAGCAAACATTTTCAAATCTATTTCTAACACAAGTCAAATAGCTTCTTCACTAACATTGAAAAAAGCCCAGACAGAAAAGATAAACGGCAATAATTAGCCCGCCCAAAAACCCGGCCAAGATCCTCATTTGACAATGACATGTGCAGTCAACCCTCCGATTTACCCCGCGACACTAACATTAAAGTTCATAAACCACTGCGGCGAACGTTTACAGTCCGCTTTGGCTTATAGCTGAACCACGGTTATATAGTGCTTTCAGTTTTTTATCGCCTAGATAAAATATATTATAGCGGTATATATTTATGATGTTTAAATATAATTAAATATTTATTTTCATCCAATAATATACTATTAAACTACTAATAGCCCTAGACATAGGTAGGACAAACGAAAAACTAAAAAAGAGAGGAAAGGGTAACAAAGAGTCCCTAACTTAGTCAGCAGGTCTAGCATTCGGCTAAAACAAATGCTACGCTGGTTTTCTGGTAGACGAACCTTTCTGATCATGCCTCAAATTGGTCTAGTATCGTATAGTTTGTTTCGGGTATTTAAATTCTGTTAAAACTAGTATAAAAAAGATTTACAATGTTTGTAGCTTTATTAATAAAGAAAATTACAATCAAAGAGTAGAAACAATTTAGAGGCACTTTAAACAGTTTCGCTAAACATTAACATTGCATATCAAATGTTAATGTTTGTTGATTTTGAAATCGGTATATTACATTCACATTGTTTCTATGTTACATTCACATAAACAGGTTAAGTTTTACTCCTAGCGAAAAAAATATGTAACTAGGTTTCGGGGCGTTCGAGCCGTTCATTTATACCCAATGAAATTAATTGGCGTGCACCTTTACCACGCTTTCAAATAAAACCCAAAACGTTGTGTTTAGAACAAATGATGGTATCAAATTCTATGTTTAGGGAGTTTTCTGAACATCTGGGATCATGGGATCATTATTGTTTGCGCTTACATCAGTTTTTTTGAACGTATTAAAAAGATTTGGATCATGATTTCTCAAAAATGTCGCTAAAACACGGAGCTCAGAGAAAATGCTTGTGTTTAAAATTCTGTGATTGCTGTATTCTAATAATGTATTTAGTTTGAAATTCCTATTTTGGCTACAATTTATATTTTAATGCGGATTTGTTGTAAATTTGGATAAATGGGTAAGAAATATTAGTTTTGTAGAATCGCGAATTCTAAGATAATTCTAAGACATACGATTTTATAGCGTTAGAATATATATTGTAAACAAAAAATAATACGAACAAATATAATTTTGATAATAATACCGTACTCACTAAGTTCTAAGTAAACCCGGAGGCAGCAGCTAACTTATTCTCTCTTTCATAATTTCACGCGTGCTATAGAAAACGAAAGCAATATTCAAGATGCACGCTTATTTACGATATAAACACTTTCACACGATAAACCTAGACGTTTTACGTAATAAATTATACATACATGCACCTTTACTTATTGTTAGTTTCAGTAGGTTCGAAACCGTCAGGATGTATCTGGTAACATTATTTTTAGAGTGCCGAACAATAATAAAAATAACCCATATAAAATTGTTTATTTTACATATATATTTATTAGACTAGCTGACCCGTACCCACTTCGTTGGGCGGTAAACATTTTTAATTGAACAGAACCGAACCGTGAGACCGAGTCGAAGATCAAAGTTGTCCACTTCCACCAGTGTCTTCGCCACGACAGTAGGTAGGTATATAAGCGAGTAGAGACTGAATACCATCAAATGCCTGGTGCGTTTCGCCAATACATTGCAAGCAGTCATCCCGGGTACGAAGCACAATATCCCGCCTGTCACAGTGCTGATGCTGTCCAGTAGGTCGTTTATCGCCACTAATAACAATTTTGTAATCATTTTGTTGGCTTTGGGGTATGAACTCGTATTTTATGTCCTTCCTCGTAGTATGAACTCAAATTATGCTAAGTATCATTTGAATCCATTCAGTAGTTTTTGCGCTATTTTAGGCCGAGAAATGTCACTTCCATCCCCACTCCCAAGGGAACCTTAACGAATTCCAGGAGTAAAAGTATTACATGACCTTCCTCGTAGTATGAACTTAAATCATGCCAAGTTTCATTTGAATACATTCAGTAGTTTCAGCACTATGCGCAGCCAAGAAATTTTACCCTACTGCGGGGGGCCACTGCGGGGGACTACTGGGGGTCCCACTGCGGGGCAATGCCCACTTCGGGGGGCCATCTACCGGCGGCCCCCATTTCCGGGGCCCTACTGCCAGTGTCCCCCACTGTGGGGCTACTGAGGTCCCACTGCGAGGGGCTACTGGGAGGGACCGGTTGCATGAGGGGCCCCACTGCTGGGGTCTCAGTGCCCCCCACAGTGGGGGGCTATCGCTCTCTACCCCCCTTGCCCCGGGCGCCATCCTGCAATGCGCAAAATTTCACTTCCATCCTCTCTCATAAGGGAACCCTTCTGAGTTCCGGGATAAAAAGTATTTTTTGTCCTTTTTTGTAATATGAACTTAAATCATGCTAAATTTCATTTGAATACCTTCAGTAGTTTCGGCGCTATGCGCAGCCAAGGAATTTTACTTTCATCCCCTCTCCCAAGGGAACCCTATTGAAATCCGGGATAAAAAGTATCCTATGTCCTTCCTCGTAGTATGAACTCAAATCCTGCCAAGTTTCATTTCAATACGTTCAGTAGTTTCGGAGCTATGCGCGGCCAAGATACAGACAGACAGACAGACAGACATGATGGAAAAAAAATACATTTTTGGCATCAGTATCGATAATAGAGTGCCCTCCATAAAAAAAATTCAAAATATCTTCAATGTACAGAATTGGACCTGTTACAGTTTTATTATATGTATAGATGATCTACATAGCTAGTCCCAAGCTAAGTAAAACTTGTGTCATGGGTCTAGATTACTTTTTTAACTTTTTTTATGTACTCTATAACAATGGGAACATTAAATAGTAGATAAATATATTTTTTATTCTACATAGAAGAATACCCAGATCATCCAGAATTAATATTTACGGATCGTACAAACATTTGTTCAAAAATATAAAAATCAACAGCAGTTCGTTAGTCTCGCTAAAACTTAAAAACGGCTTAACCGAACTGTTTATCTTTTTTTTTCTGTAAAAAACACAACAAAAAAAATGATGTAGATGAAATTCTCGGGTCATCTACTGTTTTATCAAAATTGGTTGATAGTCGTTCATAGTTTGGCCGAAGGAACAGTTACGGGCCTTATGATTTTTTCGCATGCAATTAAATTGTTTTTTCTGAACACTACCATAATTTTATCATCCTCTGAATCATCCAAACTAGATCAAAATGACGATTACCTCGTCAAAATCCCATTTACTATCGGTAATAGTTAATTCAGTACCGTGTCGGTAATCTAAACTGCTGTTACCCACGACATGAGGGCGCCGACTAAAAGGAGTTAGGTGATTCCAGATAAGGAGCTGGGTACAGAACCATTATTTCATCATAAACATTCCGCTTATTCCCAGTTGTCCTGTGTACCAAAAAAATGTTTAATACAAATGCAAAAATGACAGGCAATAAAACTCGGCGAATTTCAAAATGACATTAAATGTCAAAAATGACATCTAACGTCAGAAAGTGTAAACATATGTCGGAAAATAAGCAGGAAGGCAATTCTGGCAATATATCTACTCGATAAATATGGCAAGAACTGTCAAAATATCGAGTGATAAACAAACGTATTCTCAAAATCTGTAGGTCGATATTTTATAAAGGGGTTTTTCTTTGATGAGTTGCTCGATAAATAAAAAAAAATAAAAAAAATTGTTTATTGGATAAAAAGTACATGACACTTATTTAGAGCTCTCATTACCAATATAAGCTATTCTTAAAATAACTTGTAGTTTGGTAGTGGTGAGTGCTTCCCCTTACAGCAATTATTAATAGTTATTGTACAAGTCGTGAATGTTAGTCATAAATAATATAGAATTATAGATACAGCATTCATTATATAACATATAGAGTAATTATGAAACATATTAGAGTCTTTACTTGCTGCATTGCTGACTGCAGATTTAGAACATACTGCAGATTTAGAACACACTAACTAGACTCAACACAAAAATAAAAGTTGAATTAAAGTGAACAGGACAAGTGAGACAATATCCATGATAACATTTGTGATCTTTGATAGTAGCATGAGTTTGAATTACATAGTTATTTGTCGCACGAGAATGCAGTTTTTGGCGGTACTCGATATCTATCATATGATATCTTTATCCCGTGATAGTGAGTATCACTCGATAAAGTACCACTGATACGCAGAATTGGCCTCCTGGGCTATTCAAAAACTCTGTGTTCGAGTCTTTGACGCGGAATCTGACACAGATTCGGGCAAAATTCAAATATTTTTGCAGCTTTTTATATTTTCAGCGTTCTGCATGAAATAAAACAAGCAGAAAAGTAGTTTTCCACAAATTGTATACCATTTTCTGTGAATTAATTTTACAATAAAGTACGATAAGCTTAACGGGAAACTACTTTGCCTATATTTTCCTTGTAGAACGCTGAAAAAATGAAAATCCGCAAAATATATTTCAATTTCGCGCGAATCTGTGTCAGAGTCCTTGTCGAAGACTCGGAAACGAAGTTTTTGAACACCCCAGCAGGACGGAATATCATAGAAACCTATCAAAAATAACCTTTCGCTGTTGTTCTTATGGTCTAACGAAAACAAATCATTAGCCGTTCGTCGAGTTTTTTTAGATTTAGTTAATATTCTTTTGCTCGCTTTTTGACAATCGTATTCGAGATTTATATTTTATAGTATAAAATTTGACTTGTCTAAGTGCTTATTTTGTAAGCCTAAAGAAATAAAGTTATTGATTCTGATTCTAGATGATAATAATTAAAAATAAAAAAAAAACTAATTGACTCCTAGGCGAACATCAATGAATTATATTTTCACTACCTATCTCTAAAAATACAATGGTAGAATGGTAATTGCGTGGCTTTTTCAAAAAATACTCACTAAACCCAAATCAGTTATCACTCTTAAGTTTTTACCACGTTGAAGATGCGCCGTGTTCTTTATCTGTTTTAAGTGTCAAATGATGTTATGGAGTGTCATGGTAGGTACGTGTTAATGAACTCAGATAGTTCTGCAGATAGACGTGGGTTCCCTTTGTTTGTAACCCTTCATGAGTATTCTTTTCGTATTATTTTGGTATTTTGGGTATTTATTTCGTCTCACAAGCGTTTGTCTCACGTACTTCGTCCGAAACGTCACTTTTAATATTTTTCAATGTAGGAAGTCCCAAAGATTTTCGACTCGTCGGGTAGATTATTTCGTGGCGTAGTACGCGGGTTCGAGTCCTGCCGAAATCGTAAATTTTTGGGATATCATTTAATTTCTTTGCGATGTCCCCGCGAGTGCAAGTGCGGGCTTACGCACTATAATAACAAACCTACTTAATACCTACTTAAACCTTTTTCAATATAATTTTCAAAACTAGCTTTAGTTTGATTGTCCAGTCAAATTAGGGTTTCACCTCGGAATTAAGAAATAACCAGCTGGTTCGTTCGTTTAGCTACGCTTTCATTTTAGCTTTATAAATATTCTCTAAATAGATTAAATATTTTGGCGTGTTATAAAAAAACGATAAACCGACTTAAAATTCCTGAACCTACCTTTTGTTTACGCCCGTTACCGTGGAAGCTGTTTGAGACATTATGATAATTTGATTGTTTTCGGAAACCAAATAATCGACTTCGAATCCCTTACTTTTACACTGTTTTTAAGTTTTGCGGTATAAATACTAATCCCCTGGGGATAAAATTTTTATGGAACCATTTCGGGATCATTTTTTATACAATAGTAAAAGAATTTGCAAAATCGCTCCATAATTGTCGGAAATATCGCGTTACATAGTTACATACAAAAAACAAAAACATACAGACGAATTGAGAACCTCCTCCTTTTTCGAAGTCGCTTAAAATATCATCACGACTGTTTCACATTGGGATGTCTGAAAGGAGGGCATGAAAGCCTAAAGGCTTCCCTTGGTTAAATCCAACGATTGCTATATAGAGTCGTTATGATAATATATTTACCGCGTTTTTACACACATTCTTCGAAGACGAAAATTGCTGATAATCATTCAACACGTAAAAGAAAGAAAGAAAATGAATTTATTCTAATCATAATCAATCGTTTATTTGCAAGAATGCAAAATTAATATACAGTATGTCAGATCTAACGACATCGTAGCGGTCGCAGGGAGTCGTTGGATGGAGGCGGCTCAGGAACGCTATTCGTGGCGTCGTCGTTTGGAGGAGGCCTATATTCAGCAGTGGACGTGTACGGGCTGATGATGATGATGATGATGTCAGATCTTAAAACTATTTTAGTAATTGTATTCAGCTTTCAGTATTGACACACAAAGGAAAACACTTAAATACAAAGGTTTTTTACACTTAAATACAAAGGTTTTTTACACTTAAATACAAAGGTTTTTTACACTTAAATACAAAGGTTTTTTACACTTAAATACAAAGGTTTTTTACACTTAAATACAAAGGTTTTTTAACACTTAAATACAAAGGTTTTTTAACACTTAAATACAAAGGTTTTTTACACTTAAATACAAAGGTTTTTTACACTTAAATACAAAGGTTTTTTAACACTTAAATACAAAGGTTTTTTACACTTAAATACAAAGGTTTTTTAACACTTAAATACAAAGGTTTTTTACACTTAAATACAAAGGTTTTTTAAAAGAAATAATTTAAATTTTAC
The DNA here is from genome assembly GCA_947859395.1 of Eupithecia insigniata. Classification (NCBI taxonomy): domain Eukaryota; kingdom Metazoa; phylum Arthropoda; class Insecta; order Lepidoptera; family Geometridae; genus Eupithecia; species Eupithecia insigniata. The sequence continues at coordinate 1,741,483 of OX402011.1, read as the reverse complement.
CTTAAAATAACAAGTGCGCCCAGTGAACCAATAGGCCCCCACCTCAGGTTAATGTTGTTGTTGTAAAACTACTTCTATATATAATTTCAGGCAATTCTATAAAGTTATGTGCCGATTTAAAAAGTATATGGAATCCAAAGCAGGTCCTACAAAACCCATCAAAAGTTTTCATTGGATTGCTCATAAAATATGAAAATATTAATAAAACCGAAAGGATGTATCAGAACAGACAGTTCTGTACATAATTGAGGCCGCTGCGTTTGCTATTAATTTCCATACAGGCGCTTGTCACAGTGCAGATGGCATGGAACATGGTCAATAATTGCAAAAAGCTATGAAATAGACTGCTTTAGCCTATGATAAACCCTTTCATTAAGTAGGTACCCCGTGAATCAACGTAATTTCAAACAAAATTTTAAAAACTTTGTTCTCAAACGTGTAGTTTTATTGATATTCATAAAAATCAATTAAACAGTTGATTTGCAGTTTTTATTATCCCTTGGCTTATATCAACAGAAGAAAATAAAAAAAATTTTGTTAATGCGTAAAATAGGAAAGTTTTTTTTAATATGAGGGTATAACGAAGGTAAGTAATATACGGCTCATAGATTCCAATAACGAAGACAATAAAACATTCAAAAATTATTAACAATTTCTTCAATCAAAGTACCTATCCTTTTGGCCAAGCACAGCGTTTGTTGTCTAGGGAGAATATACGAAAATGATAAAACGGTCCAAGGCTACGGAGCAAGACCGTATGCAGACGCACAAACGTTCAACTTGAATTTATTCACTAAAGTTATTGGGAAATGAAAAATGTTGGTTATGAAAATTAATGGTTTTGTGAATATTGAATGTGAAATGTGGTTTTTATTAGCAAAGCGTTTGAATAAAAGGAACTAACGGGTCTTATTGACTTTCAATACCTCAAATGAAAATTTCAGTCCGTAAGGGTTTTGATATCCATAAATTCGATTGGAATCTTTATAATCGGATCCGGAATGAGGCATTTTCCAAAAAAGAATAAAACCTATTTACTGTAATAATAAATGATTGAAGCCCTAAGTTTAAGTTAACACGCCTGACCAGGCACAGAATCGCCGTAGCCGAAACCGGCTTGGCAGCATCGTCAATAATAAATTCATCATCATATCAGCCCATATACGTCCACTGCTGGACATAGGCCTCTCCCATACGACGCCATAAATAGCAGTCCTGAGCCTCCATCCATCGACTCCCTGCGACCGCTACGATGTCGTCGGTCCATCGAGTGGATGGTCTCCCATGTAGCGGGGTTTTGCCATAATCACCACGCTCGGCAGGTGGATTGGTGATCGCAGTGTTGGTGCTGAAAAATACTCCGAAGGAAGCTGCTGCTCTTCCTTCGGTAGGTTCCCTTAGTCGGCTCTTACGACATCCACGGGTTGAGTTGGAGGGGTCGGTATTCGTACGCCGCGGCCCCACGGACAATAATAAATTATCATCATCAATAATAAAGAATAAAATACTGGACACATGGAGTGAAAACTCGCTGCTATACTGGACAATTCACACAGCATCATCATAGAACTAACTGATGACGTTGAATTTTACGGAGAGGGCATAGGTTGTCTATGGTACATAGGTCAAATCAAAATAAGCATGGTGTATTTGGCGGACCCCTCAGACCTTCCAACAAGGTTCCTACATGGAAACACACAAAAAATTTATTTTCAGTTTGTTAAAAACTATTTTAAGATGATAAATATAAAAATAATACAAAGAGGTTTTATTTTTATATTTATCACGGCTTCGTCTAGAAGTCTAGTCTAGAAAATTCTTAACTGCACAGTTTTGTATGCTCACTTGTTTATCTATTTTAGAAGTTGGCAGCAATGTCTCAGTGAAACGGCGGGAAACTCTACACATTATTTTACTTATAAAATTAGTCTAGAGGCAGAACCTTGAAATACTTTACCTGTATAGCAGTTTGAATGGATCCCATACAAATATATGTATATGATAGAATTCATACACATAAAAATACGTATTAAAAACGAAAAGAAAAGGACTGTAGATTCTCCTGGGCTTCATCATCTACAGACTATACTGGTCCAATACTGGAATCCCCCGGATTTAAGCGCCTTATTGACTTTTATCATGGGAGGTAATGTCTGTTATCTAAAGATGCGCGATTGCGAATTATCTGTCTATTCGAATAATCTACAACTACTAATTTCGCCATTCGACTTGCATATTAGTAATATACTAAGCTTCAAAGTCGAAACTTGAATGAAACTACTAATTAGTAATTACTAATGTCTCTACGAATGGATAATTCATGGCTCCGATTCGACTTTGTTAGTCGACCGATGGTTTTGAGTGATGAATGAATTATTCGTCGCTCCTGCGGGCATTGAAAGGAACAGATTAGTAACTAATTTTATCATTATTGTGCAGTTGATAAGATATGTGTAGTTTTTCAAGTATAATATTTTAGTTTTTAGTGTAAATATGGTTTTAGTGTAAATGTTATAGTGTGGTAGACAGCTGGTGAGTCTAATGTTGAATCCGGTAGTGTACCTAACTATTACAGATAACCAGCTATCTACCACTGTGAGTTCAATAATATCTTTTATATATGTTAATTTTGTTCAAATATTTTATGTTAAGGTGGTTTCCTGACCCAAACTAGCGCCGCCACCTATTTTATCGTATTATTACTATAAATAAACGAATTTTCAAAAATCGGACCGAACGAACGACTCGCGATTACTAACCAAATTAGTTACTAATTTGCTCTAGTCATTCGAATCGTTCGAATGACTTGTCAAGTCGAATGATTCGAATGAAATAATTCACAGTCGCGCATCTTTACTGTTATCCCCTGGGCAGGGACTGGGCATGAGGGTTGGGGTCTCAGTTTGGTGGTATGCTGCTGCTCGCCCCCCGGTAGATATACAGTTGGCTCTTACGACACCTGCGGGAAGAGTTAGAAATCTTATAGATCTGTGGTTTGAAGAGTTCCAAGCTTGCAGCACATAGCGTCTAGTCTTAAAATAGATCTACCAGAACTTTCTATTGTTGTTGAGTTGTATGTATCTTCTCTTTATTATAGCATATGCTAAGCCTAGTAAAGGCCTCTGCCATATTTTCGCAACTTTTTATGGTCCTGTGCTCTCGTATCTTGTTCGGGTAAACCGACCAACGCAACAGATATGCATTTAGATGCGCTTGCATTTGAATGCGTATTTGCCCTCGTTTACCTAAACTTACTCAGTTCGCGATCGACCGCCATCGTCGCGGGTTCAAGCCAGTACCATTACAACCATTAATTTACCATCATACCATTTACACCATAAGTTGGCGGCAGTAGTTTAAGTTAACCAATAACCAACCAGTGTCTTGTGAATATAGTCCGTACCATACCAGTGACTTTCCTTGACCACCAACCAAACGCTACACCAAATACCAATCTCAAAGGGCTGTGTGGGGACCAAGCATTAACATCTACCACAACCCCCAAGCAAAACCCTTTTCATATCTCTTGCCAGCCAAAATAGTATCGGTATCAACTAAGTACTAATTAGAAAAATATTTTCAGTTCAGCTCATAAGACCAACTTGCTTATCTCGTATAGTTAAGCTTCAAGAAAATTACCTACTTTATGCTTGTCAGATCCAGATCCTCAAAAGTGCCAAAACTCTTGCACTACCCACTACCCAGTTAGGCGCGTTCAGAAACCTGAGCGAACATTCGAGTGTTATTGACGGCGCGGGCGTTCCAAAACTCAATTGAGTTATTGGTAAAGTTTAACAAGGGAGTTCCTTGTTTTGTTCACGTAGTACCTTTTAGGATGCCTTCGAGCCTCAAATTGCTTTGCTGTGGCTACGGTTCGAAATACGAATGTTTTGTTTTGGGGAGAAGTTCATAATTTGTGGAAAGGAATTTTAGACAGTCATTTGTTTGCTTTTGTGTAGATTGTTGATTTCTGAAATGTGAAGGTGTCGACACTCATTTGTTTTAATTTTTTAGTCGTTAGGTTTGATGCGCAACATTTTACCTAGATTATACAGAATAAACAATTTTATTTGTAAATGTTATTACAGATGGGGACATATTGCACAGAAACAGTAAAGCAGAAGCGAGCAGCATCAGTTTAAAAGTATTTTAACTGCCCTGCAAAATTTCATCGTCAATGATGCGGTTTCCAAACCAGAAGAAACCCTATATACCTTAAAATAGAACTCATAAAGGGCATGCAGGGATCTTCCGCGGAAGGATAGAGATTGTCATTGAGATGTGATGTCAAACTATGCACGGTGTATGCATGGTCTTCTATGCTATTAAAATTTGACGGGCCCAAACACTGTGTGCCAAACCCAAAGTGCCGTCGGTCTGTACAATTTTTGCCTTTACGCCTGTTGACCCTAAAAGTCACTGGGCAGGAGCAGATTAGTTAAGAAAAGTGATAAGTGTGTAATGCATTATTATCTACCTTAATAATAAATGGTTACCTACACGAGTGAATGGCGAAAAATAATTTGACAAACATAATAATCAAGAAACAAAATTATCAAACAGATCCTTTGTTAAAACGCTTAATACAAAATATCAGATTATCTAGCAGATAAAAAAGCTTGGTAAGAGTTTTGCTCCAACTCGAAAACTAACATGGCCGCAAGGCAAAGGTTCCTTGTTCTGTTCGCTTCATAACCTTTAAAAAGATTCAAGTTGACAAAAAATCAAGTAATCTCTTATTTCCTAGTTTTACTTATATACTTAATTTGAATTTTGACGTGTCCAATAGTCCTGTAAGAGCTATAGGAAATAAATATAATAATAATAAATAATTTCTTTCAGGCAACACAGGTAGTCAAGTACAGGATGTAAAAAAAACTTAAAAACTACGGCCCATATAAAAATATATACCTTAGTCTAACATACATAAAATAAACTTATTTACTAACACGTATTGTCGGCGACGTGTGACACGCAATATTATGTGCCGTGACCGGTAATCGTCCACGAAAACGCTGGAACAGCACATTCCTCGGCCAGAATTCTTCATTAATGAAAGTCGAAATATTCTCAGTTGGAATACGCACCACAAATGATTTAAAAACATTATGACGCGACTCCAACCGCTCGACCCTTACCAAGGTGTTGGTCTTCCTCTTCCCATACTAAAAAAAGCATACTATAAAGCACTTTATATTATTTGAATGAAATATTTTTTCACTCGAAAATCAGCTACTTGACAAATCAATTAGGTAAATATAATAGGTTAATTATGTAGGTATATCACAAACAGTGAATCATCGGATACCCATTACCATACCACGCTCGAATGCTCGTATCAATTAACGCCATTCCCATTCAAATCATTGCTGCCATTCATATCATATGTCATACAGAGCTGAATGCACATCAAATCAGAATCAATAGATAGGTAACATTAGCATCATTATATACAAACCTACTCGTACGTCCACGAAATAAATATATAAATAATGCTGGACAAATCACAAAGCATCTATCCACAAGCTAAGCAGAGCTTGTATTATGGGTACTAGCTCGTCGGGGGTCGTCCATTAATCACGTGAGGCTCTTCTAAGGGTTCGACAAAAATCACGAATTATCACAAGGAGGGAGGGGGTTATAGTGAGATATCACGTGTGTCTATTTTGTTGAACGCGCGATATCTAAACAACCGAAAAGCGGCGTGTGGCCGCGGCGTACGAATATCGATCCCTCCAACTCAACCCGTGGATATCGTAAGAGCCGACTAAGGGAACCTACCAGAGGAAGGGCAGCAGTTTCCTTCTGAGTATTTTTTAAACATCAACACTGCGATCACCAATCCGTCTGCCAAGCGTGGTGATTATGGCAAATCCCCCCCTACATGGGAGACCATCCACTCGATGGACCGACGACATCGTAGCGGTCGCTGGGAGTCGATGGATGGAGGCGTCTCAGGACCGCTATTTGTGGCGTAGTACGGGGGAGGCCTATGCCCAGCAGTGGACGTGTATGGGCTGATGATGATGATGATGATGAATGATATTTAAATGAGAGTGAAATTAATTTTGACCACCAAATCGAGTCATCTTCAAGCGATTTTTAATGCATGATAGACACCTTTATTCGAAAATCTGTCGCGCTGCAAACATCCTAAATATATTCAACATTATAAATAATAAAAAATATTTTTGAAATCAATCGTTTAGGTACTCACAATTAATCGAAAAATACGAAAAAATATCAAAAAATGGTGCCAACACCAAGCACACGCACATAGCCACATGACAGCTTCGTATTTGATGGTTAGACGCGCTTTATCACTCATAGCACGCCCCGTTTCATTCTACGTGAAACAACAACAAATTCGCATGGGAAAATCCGTTTCCGTTTGGGAGAGGTTCGTAGCATTCTTAACAGTGCTCTTGGACACGTCACAAAATTCAAATTACATGAGGAAACTAGGAAATAAAGTGATCAGTGTGAAAACTTAGATTTTTTGTTGACTTCAATATTGTTATGGTAAAGAAACGAACAAGAAACCTTTACCTTGTTCGAGTTGCAGCAAAACTCGTCCAGGTTTTTTATCCTCTAGGTCTAGATAATCTGATATTTTATATAGGAAATATAAAGTCTTTTTACAAAGGATATGTTTCACAATTTGTTTGTATTTACTCATTGGTATATACAGGGAAATAAAATATAGGCTACTTTTTAAAAGTGCAGAATCGCGGGCAAAGGCTCTATTAGGCAAATCCTTACTAATATTATAAATGCGAAAGTAACAGATTTCTTTGTATAACCATGGAGGAAATAAACTAGTGGTCCTTCATCTATGGGTATAACACAGTTTTTTTAGTTTAGCGCGACAAATACTATCCCTCGACAATCATTTTTTTATGGGACCACCTAAGGGTCATTTTCCATACAATAGCGAAAAAATTAAATAAATAAATAATGTGGGACAATTCACACAGCATTATCTAATCCAAAACTAAGCAGAGCTTGTGTTATGGGTACTAGATAACTGATATACATAATACAATATATTACATAGATAGATATTTTTTATTATACATAGAAAAACGACCAGAACACCCTGAACAAATATTTGCAGATCATACAAATCTTAAACAAGCGTTCACCTATTGTCCATAGCATTTTCTTTTGATACTTAGGTAGTCGGAGGCACCCACCCCATATACCTAGGGTACAATTAGTAACAAAGGCCTCCGACTACCTAAGTATCAAAAGAAAATGATAAGGACAATAGGTGAACGCTTGTTTAAGACTTTTATGTAGTCGGGTTTTAGTTTTTAACTATATTTTTTTTACCATACATATATCGATACAATATATGTACATATATCGATATATTTGTTTTCATTTGCCCATCCCTAGATGACCCGTTGCCATGATAACAAATAAACAAGAGGTCTCCATGGCAACGGGTGTGTCATCCTTCACTCATCACATCAAACTAAATTAGACTCGAACTGTAACTAGATGTCGTCTCTTGCAAAATTTTATCGCGCTATCGAAGTGTTCCAGGTGTAATTTAGACCCAGCTATCTCTTAAGACCCTCAATTTCGTCGGACACCATATAGCCTATAACCACCGGGGTATTGAGACGAATCAATCGATACCTCATTTGTTGAAATCGAAGTAGTAGTTTCAGCGCTACGTGGGAACAAAGAAATCGGCTACATACATACATACATACATAGGGTGCTAAAATCATAACCCTCCGGTAGTCGGGTAAAAAACAATTTCAAAACCATTCCATAATTGACGTAGTACCTAATAGACGAACATATTGTACGTAAAAACATACATATAGCCGAACATAAAACGTCCCCCTTTTTTGAAGTCGGTTAACTGCTTGTGCTAATTTGTCTATTTTAAGTACGTACTTCCCTAATAGCTTTGTTTTTCTCATAGAACTGAAATGTATTGTGCTCTTAGACTATTTTTTTTTTATTTATTCACGACAACAAGCAAACAATTATACTCCAGTGTTACTATAAACAAAATTAAACCTATGTAATCTTACTCTAAGTATAATCAGCCCCGTTGTCCACGAATTATATCAATTACATAGTGGACTATCTTTGAACTTGCATTTAAAAAACGCTGCGTGTGGCCACTTCCACCGCGCTTAACCGCCAGTTAATCCGCTGATAACCGACGCCAATGTTGCAACAGAATAGATAATTTACTGTCATTGCTCGGATAACGCATGTTGTAATACTTGTTGTGGTTCACTGTTCCTTGTTTTGAGACGTTACGTGGTATTGTTGTGGTCGCGTGGGCGACGGCACGTAGGCCAAAAGGTGAGGAAGGTAAGTACTTTACCTCATCAACACAGATTACGTCCACTGCTGAACGAGCCTCCCCCCCGTCGGAAGCGACCTAAGTCGCTGGCTGTATTGCACCGCTGCTGTTATACTACTACTCTACCTACATAATTACAAAGCAAGTCCTCCGCCACGTCTGTCTGTTCGCGATAAACTCAATTACTACTGAACAGATTTTCATGCGGTTTTCACCAATCGATAGTGATTCATGAGGATGGTTCAAGTATATAATTTGTCAAGGTTTTGTATAAATTGGTTGAAATATAACGTTAGTAGTACTTTATTGACAAAGAAAATAACAATCAAATAATATAAACAAATTAAACTAGTATTTACAATTGAAACAATTGAGCTAACTGCAGACTGTTGCAAACAATCTACAGATAGCTCAACTGGTCCATATCAATACCAGTCGGAAGCGTCACCAAGACGCTGGCTACATTGCCTGTCTGTATGGCAATGCTAATGCGCTGCGCCAGACACTCACCAGCTCTCGGGTCACGCGTCGCTTCGACCAGGCACTCAGATAATTTTTTGAAAATCCGGAGAGCCTCGGTACCCCACGAACCTAGGGTCTCGACTCCAAGGGGAGCAAATGCGTAGGTTCTGTCGAGACCTGCATATTTGCGCTTCTTGAGATCCTCGGCCAAATCTGCCGCCGCCGAACCAGCCCTCACGGATGCTCAATTGTAAATACTAGTTTAATTTGTTTATATTATTTGAACGATAATTGTTGGAAGTGTCGGAAAATATCAAGCCGCCGCCGCCGCCGCCCGCCTGGGAGCTTAGATCGAAAATGCCTCCCTTTGAGATACGAGTATAATATGCCCTACTATCCGTGCGAAGCCGGGGCAGGTAGCTAGTATAGTATCCTTCCTACTAATATTATAAATGTGAAAGGTTGCATGGATGAATATATGGATGTATGGATATTTGTTACTCTTTCACGCAAAAACTACTGAACCGATTAGCCTGAAATTTTGTATGGAACCTGGAATAACATATAGGCTATTTTTTATCCCAATAAAACGCGGGCGAAGGCGCGGGCAGCAGCTAGTACGAAATAATACCTGATTGCACTTTACAGCGTGTTAGGTATTGGGATCGACATAATTTTTTGGGAAGTTGGAGGGGGGAGTGGGGGAGGGAGGTCAAGGATTTCATTTCTCCGGGAGATAGATTGTCCATGTCACATTTGCAGAGAGAGATAAATGATTTTTTAAAGATATTTTGAAAATCACTTAAAATATTCATATATTTTTGTTTATGGTTGTCTCCATAAAGCTACTAGCATAAGGTGAGAAAGAGGCACTTTTTGTGATTTGAATTTATTCAGAAGAGAAAATCATATAAAAGTGTCTGCTATGACCCTAGCAGACAAGTATGTATCTCTTACTTTTAGTTTGACCACTTGTGATGTACTACCTATATATCCTTAGAAAGGGTAATAATTAATAAATGAAAAACTTTTAAAACAATCCTTAGTTCAATATTATCTACTTTTAGTTTTTTTAGATGGCCTGAGAATTTTTTGTAAATAATATGGCGTCTTTTAAAAAAATTATAAACCGACTTCAAATTCCCTTACTTTTACACTTATTTAAAATTTTGCGGGATAAATACGCTGGGGATAAATATCCCCAGAGGATTAGACTGGTCTCGGGATCATTTTCTATACAATAAACAAATAATTTTCAAAATCGGTCGATTATTGCCGGAGATATCGCGTAACATACCTACATAAATAAAAATAAAAAACATTACACGATTTAAGCACCTCCTCGTTTTGAAGCCGGTTAAAAAAGCTTGTTAATATTGAGTTTATTTTGAGTAGAGACTACACATTATGATTTTTATCTATTTTATTGTATATTGCCATCTGTAGGTTATAAGAACAAAAGTAAATCCCTACCCCATCCCTTTGTTTAATAAGAGGGAAAGCTCATGTTTAACAAAATTAACTTCACCTCCAAACTATTTTCTTCCGTTTTCGTGTTATTCATTTAAATAGTGGTTCGTTGAACGACATTAACGGATCGTTAAATGTATTAACGACACCGGGCCCCTTGTAGGATGTCATTCAATCACGTTTTATTTCACATTAACTAGGTAACTCAACCAAGCTTTCACATACTTGGTGAAATCGACCTCAGATCGCCGTACAAATAATCCTACTTATATAATATTACTAGCTGCTGCCCGCGCCTTCGCCCGCGTTTTATCGGGATAAAAAATTGCCTATATGTTAATCCAGGTCCCAAACTATACTCATACCAAATTTCAGGCTAATTGGTTCAGTAGTTTTTGCGTGAAAGAGTAACAAATATCCATACATCCATCCTTACAAACTTTGACATTTATCCTAATAACTAATATTATATGTAAATATAGTATAATATTATATAAGTAGGATTATTTGTGCGGTGATCTAAGGTAGATTTCACCAAGTATGCAAGACGAAGGCGCGGGCAGCAGCTAGTACATTATAACTTTAGATGTTGAGATGTTTGTTACTTACCTCTTTACGACAAAATCAAAACTACTAAAAATTTTGCATAAATGTAGCTCAGAAAAATGCGTGCGAAGCCGCGGACAGAAACTAGTAGATAATAATATAAATTCGTACGTTTGAATTCATGATTCTGCCCAGATTCAAGGTAGGATAGGCCCACCGCACCGAGAACATGAAGTACATATTAAGAACCTTCATCATCATCATCATATCAGCCGATCGACGTCCACTGCTGGACATAGACCTCCCCTAAGGATCTTTTAGATTAAGATTAAATTAAGAATTATATATTAAATCAAGATTAAATTAAGAACCTTACTACGTAATAATACACTGGCGTAGCGTAGTGATGCGCAGTGGATCTTGACCTCCGACACCTTGCCAGATGTCCCGGTCCCTTGCCGTTTCAGTCCAGTCGACGACAGCACGAAATTTTTGTAGGTATTTTTCAACTCCGTCGCTCCAGCGGTACCTCGGTCGACCAAAAGGCCTTCAGCCACTTGGGCGACCCATGCTGGCTACCCAATCTTCCCTCAATCGAACTACATGCCGGGAGTCGCCAGGATTTGTTTTCTCCTCCTTCATGTTCGACTCAGACACGTGTGCGTTACCCCAGCAGAAAAGTTTCTTCTAGAATGAAGTGAGTTCCACAAATAATTAGTGCGTTCTACGATGTAAATGTGCGTCAAGTTAAAAAATTTGTGCATGTTCACGTTTTGGAATAAAACACAAAATTCGTTTCCTGCTGGGGTAACGTTTTTCCAGCAGGAAGATTCTAAACGAATGACCCTAGACAAATTTGACTTATATGGGCAGATAGCTTATATTTGTGTATAAACGAGGGTCTAAAAAAAAATTTGTGCGTCTTAAGGTTTTCGAGATATTCAATTTCCTGCTGGGGTAACGTTTTGCAAAAGCTTGTTTCTCGGAAACCATTGAATGTGCATCTACAAAACATACATACACTAGTAGCTTATGATTAGCGCTTATTTATGAAATAGTAAAATTTTCAAAAATATGTACAGTTTTTATGTAATCTTGTTTTTCTTTGAAACCTTAAAAAAATTCTAGCTCTTTAATGGACAGACATAGAGGTTCATTGTAAACGGTGTTCGGTTCTTGCTGTTATTTTTTGTAACCATAAAAAGTTTCAAGAAGGTTCATACACGCGTTTTTGAATAATATCGATTAAGACGTAACTGATAAGGTCATAACTTTGACGTCAAAATACAAGAAACCTTTCAACCCAAGATTGTAGGTAATAAAAAAACAATTAGTGCGTTCCATGATAATTATATCCTGAAAATTTCAGCTCTCTACATCTCGTATTGAGCTAGTTGTAAAGGAATGACTGAAATAAGAGTTACACTTCTTAATCACCCTTATTCTACCAGGTGATACGACCAAATTCGAATGACCACTAAAAAGCGACTGTTTCATACATATTGATGACCTTTTTAATTTTGCTACCGAGACGCATTGGGCCTTGGTACACTCGAGTACAAAAGATGGATAATTTTTGCCAACTACATATGTATTTTAGGTCCAAGACAGTAGGTAAGTACCTACCTATCTTTTTAACGTACGAAGTAGGGTAAAGTTTTTCGAGGATTGTATTCCTACATAAGTGATTTTAATAGTTTGTATATATACATATATGTATAGTTTGTATATATTATACTGGTAGTATTATTTAGTAGAAGACTTTTAAGACATCAGCGGGCTGAGTGAGTTGTAGGGGTCAATTCTTAAGCCACGATTACCACGGCCTAATAATTTTAAGTACATACTTCTAATTTTATGAGTGCCTAATATATGTTCCTAATATACCTATAAGCATAATATGCTATTTTAAAACATAATTTAATACCTTACAGGTAAATTGAGATCTGTAATTTGTAAACCATACCTGTTGACTAATTGATCTGTGATTTAAAGCTAATTAAAAATATAAATAATATGTCTTTAATTAATTTGTTTTCTTTATGATTTTTTATTTATTGATAATAAGCTGTTCCCCGCGGTTTCACCCGCGTTAAATTCAAATTTATATATCTAGGGGGTAAACAAAAGTAGCCTATATAAATAAAAATAAATAAAATAAAAATAAATAATGTTTAACAATCTACACAACATCATCTAGCCCCAAACTAAGCAGAGCTTTTGTTATGGGGTACTAGATGACTGATATACATAATACCATATATTACATAGATAGATACTTTTTACATACAAAGAAAATACCCAGAACAACCGAGATAAATATTTGCAGTTCGTAAAAACATTAGTCCCAAGGCGGGAATCGAACCCGCAACCTCCTACGTCGCAGGCGGACCTTCACCCGCCACATCGTCGTCAACAACAATTACAATATGTTACTCTCTATCCATTCAACTAACTCTATGCCAATAATCAAGTCGATTGGTTGCTTAGTTAGGGCGTGAAGGAAGGACAAACAAAAGAACACTCGCATTTATAATATTAGTTAGGATGTTGATTCGAATCATTAACCCTTACTAATATTATAAAAGCGAAAATGTATTTGTTTAGGTATTTATTTGTTTGTTCGTCCTTCCTTACGCCCTAACTAAGCAACCAATCGACTTGATTTTTGGCATAGAGTTAACTGAAAGGATGGAGAGTATAACAAACAGACAAGTTACTTTTCAGCTGTTTGTTCTGTCTTTAGATATTATAGTCATAGGTACATTATGTTATTTTTAATGTTTCATTCCTTATAAAATAGTTGGCAAAAATTATCCATATCTTTTGTACTCGAGTGTACAAGGCCCAATGCGTCTCGGTAGCAAAATTAAAAAGGTCATCAATATGTATGAAACAGTCGCTTTTTAGTGGTCATTCGAATTTGGTCGTATCACCTGGTAGAATAAGGGTGATTAAGAAGTGTAACTCTTATTTCAGTCATTCCTTTACAACTAGCTCAATACGAGATGTAGAGAGCTGAAATTTTCAGGATATAATTATCATGGAACGCACTAATTGTTTTTTTATTACCTACAATCTTGGGTTGAAAGGTTTCTTGTATTTTGACGTCAAAGTTATGACCTTATCAGTTACGTCTTAATCGATATTATTCAAAAACGCGTGTATGAATCTTCTTGAAACTTTTCATGGTTACAAAAAATAACAGCAAAAACCGAACACCGTTTACAATGAACCTCTATGTCTGTCCATTAAAGAGCTAGAATTTTTTTAAGGTTTCAAAGAAAAACAAGATTACATAAAAACTGTACATATTTTTGAAAATTTTACTATTTCATAAATAAGCACTAATCATAAGCTACTAGTGTATGTATGTTTTGTAGATGCACATTCAATGGTTTCCGAGAAACAAGCTTTTGCAAAACGTTACCCCAGCAGGAAATTGAATATCTCGAAAACCTTAAGACGCACAAATTTTATTTTTAGACCCTCGTTCATACACAAATATAAGCTATCTGCCCATATAAGTCAAATTTGTCTAGGGTCATTCGTTTAGAATCTTCCTGCTGGAAAAACGTTACCCCAGCAGGAAACGAATTTTGTGTTTTATTCCAAAACGTGAACATACACAAATTTTTTAACTTGACGCACATTTACAGCGTAGAACGCACTAATTATTTGTGGAACTCACTTCATTCTAGAAGAAACTTTTCTGCTGGGGTAACGCACACCTCAGACACTAGGTCTTTTATATCTTGGTTTTGGCGAAATCTCCAGCTGCAAGAAAGATGTAAAAACATACCAATAACCTATTTCCTACGAGAACGAATTAATCTCTATTATTTACCTATTTTTATTTTATTTTCTCTCCCCTCTCGAATAGGTTTAAGTATGCATGAAAGCTATGTATAACCAAGGCAAAGCCCATGTAGTGAAAATTTATAGAGCAAGATAACACAATAGGAAACTAACAATACTATGCAGTTCGAATGACCCCACTTTCTATGAAAATGTCATGCAACACACCACCTAAGCTCTGTAGGACTAGGAATTATTTAGACTTAAAGCAGGTGGCTACCGGTAAAGCCTTTTAATTTTGTTTCGTATTTACGTGTGAACGGTATACGCAGTGTTAGTAATTTGATTGTTTTGCGAAAACTAAAAACAGATTTAAATTCTTTAGTAAATTTACACTACTACTTACACTGCTTTTTTTAACTTTTAGAGAAACATACTTATCTCTCAGGAATATTTTTTTATATTGGAGAATGGTTCGAAGAAAGCGACGAACTTACACAAAAAAAAATCATAGAGCGGAACATAGAATCTCCTCATTTGTGTGTCGTACAAGCCGCCTGCTACGAGTACCTGTATAAATTCATCCAGGAACCTAACATTGCCTTTCTAGCTATTAACATTCAAGTCGTTTTGGCGACATTTAGTACTGCACGATTTACGAGGGACCAGGGGGTTAAATAACTGATTACAATACAAGTAATTGGTTAGGAGTGTTACTATAATATAAGGTTATTGTAGAAATCATGGAATAAGAAAACAAGGCATGCTCTTCCGAGACACGATGGTCACGTGGGTGGCTCTTGTGACGTCATCATCGCCATCGGCGAATAAGAAGACAAATCTGTTTCCTGGTGTTACCAGTAGCGTAAAATCGTAACTCCCCGAGCTCTTGTATGAATCTGATAAAACTATGTGGTTTTGTATTCACCAATTATTTATCACATTGACTCGTGTTTAACTAACGCTGTTTTGACTGATTTAAAAAACATAATTGATGATTGTCTTTTTTTATTTTTGTCGATTAAAAACTCAATAAAAAAAGTACAGAATACCAAAATCTCTTTGAATTGTATTTTCGGTTAATTGATCTCGACTAATTGTTTTCGACGACCTAGTAAATAACAATAACAAAAATGGAAACAAATAAGTAGTGTTTACAATTGGAACCATTGAGCTAACTGCATACGGTTGCGAACAATATACAGGCAGCTCAACTGATTCATATCAGTACAAGTCGGAAGCATCCCTTCTTATTAGTGTCGTATTTAATATCAGCCCTTTTATAATACTCCAGGTTTTTTTATTGTAGATAGACCTTCGTTTAACCACAATCTCACCTGATGGAAAGTGACGATGTGGCCGACGGTGTATCATAAAGTTCTAGAAGACACCTATTCACTCTTGTGTTGAAGACAGAGGAGGAGTTTGAGAGAGGGTAAAATCCTTTCAATTCCGTGGTCTTATTTTAGAATCTTTTGCCAATGGAAACCTTATCTAATGGCAGAGAATATCTATGGAATCCAGCATTTAGGTAAAAAAGCATAAAATACAACAATAATGGGTGTCATAACACTTTAAAAACTATCGTTAACATAAATCCCCATAAATTGTAGAATTCCCGTTAAAAGCTTTTAAAGTTAGGTGCGCACTAAAATTACAAAGCTTAACAAAATAACCGAATTGTAGTACAAAAGTAATGCATTTAATTAAAATGAACAATTGTATCACTTAACGCAGCGTGACCGGTTTCACAGACTGGTTAACCGACAAATTGGATTAACTGTTGCAATTGAATTGTTTCACAGTTTTCGGTAAACTTTGGGCTGCAACAAACTTATTAAAAATGTGGAAAACTTAAATCTAAAACTTCTGAGTACGACGGTAAGAGGCCCGACGGCATGACTTTAGTCCCTTGGGAGCTGGGGAGGCCTATTGTGTGGGACGCTACATGTGTCGACACACATGCGCCTTCCCATCTTTCAAGGACATCCGTGAGGGCTGGTTCGGCGGCAGATTTGGCCGAGGATCTCAAGAGGCGCAAATATGTAGATCTCGACAGAGCCTATACGCATTTGCTCCCCTTGGAGTCGAGACCCTAGGTCCGTGGGGTACCGAGGCACTCCGGGTCGAAGCGACCCGAGGGCTGGTGAGTATCTGGCGCAGCGCATTAGCATTGTCATACAGCTAGGCAATGCAGCCAGCGTCTTGGGGACGCTTCCGACTGGTATTGATATGGACCAGTTGAGCTATCTGTAGATTGTTTGCAACAGTCTGCAGTTAGCTCAATTGTTTCAATTGTAAATACTAGTTTAATTTGTTTATATTATTTGATTATCGTAATAATACATATATGTATGTCATAAAAAAAACAATCAAATAATATAAACAAAAAAATTTACAATTGAAACAATTGAGCTAACTGCAGACTGTTGCAAACAATCTACAGATAGCTCAACTGGTCCATATCAATACCAGTCCATATAATTATTTGATTGTTATTTTCTTTTTCAATAAAGATTTAAGTAAATTTTGAAGAAAATTCAAATAGATACACTAAGTAATTGCATAAGCACGATAATAACAAAAACCTTAGAAATTAGCAACAGTGATACCTCTCATCAAACGATCTCAATATAACTTTAGACTTTGAGCAGGATTGGTTAACTTCAATGTTTCCCCTGTAGTTGGAGCTACCGGCGGCGCTATAGTCCGTAAGTCCCAAAGGTTTAAGACGGGTCTGGTACTTGCCTCCGTGGCGCAGTTGGTTAGCGCAGCCCCGTATTCAGGGGAAGGACGCGGGTTCAAGTCCCGCCGGAGTCGTAAATTTTTGGGATAATATTAAATTCACTAAGTAATTTGTTACTAAAAAGCTGTTAAGACAAATCAATGAAATGGTATTAATATTTAGATGCAATGTCAACTTAGACATTAAAAAACACAAACTGAATATTAAGGGATTTATCAGCATACATACCACTACAGATCATAACTCTCCCAAACGATGGAGATTGTCATAACCACCACGTGGCAGGCATGCAAGCTGGCCGGCGCGGCGGATTGGTTATAGCAGTGGAATTTTTAAAGATACAAAGGAGATAAACTTCTCCCGTCCTCTTCCATTAGTCCTTAGTATAATAATATAAGGTATGGTCTTTCCGAGACAATATGGTCACGTGGGTGACACTTGCCTTCATCATCAATGCCATCCGCGAATGAGAAGACGAATCTGTTTCCTGGTGTTCCCAGTAGCGTAAAATTGTAACTCCCCGAACTCCTTGTACTTATTATTGATATGAATCCTGTAAAACTATGTGGTTTTTTATTTATCAATTTTATTTATCACATTGACTTGTGTTTGACTAACGCTGTTTTGAATGATCTAACAAACATAATTGACGAATGACAATTTTTATTAATTTTTCAATTGACACTTACTTATCACATTTGTTTTCGAACTTCTACGTTTTGTTGCAATAAAGTGGCAACTGGACAGTGACGTGCAAGTGTTACTGTTGGAGCAGACCTTATTTTCTTGGATCATGACTAAGTCGAATCTTACGACATGCACGGGATGAGTTGGAGGTGTCGAAGCTTGGTGGTCATATACACGAGCGGCAAAGTGCCAACGGCAGAGGTAACTGTAGCCATCGACACCTGTTGACGGCTGCTGTCGATAGTCGACGGCTGCCGTCAACTGTCGACTGCTGCCGCCGACCGGTGTCGACGGCAGCCGTCGACACGCGTTGACGGCTGCTCTCAATAGTCGACAGCTGCCGTCAATAGTCGACTGCTGCCGCCAACCAGTGTCGACGGCTACAGTTACCTCTGCAGTTGGCACTTTGCCGCTCGTCTATATGAGCACTTACTCTGCAAGCGCCTATCATCTTCTGGCTTCAAATAATCTTGGTACGTAATCATCGAGTTCGTCTCTATGCAGATAAGCTTCCGTCTCTACACTACTAAAAACAGGGTAGGTAAAAGGCCTCGACTGCGAGGTAAAGATTTTTGAGTCCAGTTCAGTTGGGGTGGCCGGAAGATAGTGGATGAGGCTCGCGCAGGACCTGGCGTGTAAAAGAGGAGGCCTACACCCAGCAGTTTCTCAACTAGACTTTGCCTACATTAGGTTTAAAACTCCCAAAGTCATGTTTATTTTTAATTAAGAGTATTTTTGTAATTATCCTTCTTTCTATAACATATGCTATAAATAAATTCTTTATTCTTCTTTATTCAGGGATGTCAGGGGGCTGATGATGATAATGAGTCCAGTTTACCCCGAAAGAGATTCCTTTGAGTACAAAGTTGGATGTTTGTGCTGATGTGGATCATCAGCACAAACCTCCAGCGCTGAATAGCCTCCCTAACAAGGGGGATTTTGGCATAATCACCACGCTCGGCAACCAGATTTGTGAAAAAAAATTTAAGTGAAGAGAATATCAATAACACCTTATTTCTTATTTGATAATAATAACTATGTTTATAGTATACAATTTGACTTGTCTAAGTGCTTATTTTGTAAGCCTAAAGAAATAAAGTTATTGATTCTGATTCTGATTCTGTAATTGCAGTGGAGGTATTAAAAAGCATTCCTTTGAACAAGATAATTACAGTTTGTTCTAAAATCTATTAGGCCTATCGGTGGCCTGAGGTACCGCTGGAGCGACGAAGTTGAGAAAGACCTACAAGAACATTGTGCCGTCGTCGTCTACTGGACTGAAACGGCAAAGGAACGCGACATCTGGCGATCTCTGGTGACCAAGATCTACTTCGGGTCATTGCACCACGCCAGTCAGTAAGTTTAGACTAAAATTATAGTTCAGCCCCCTCATTGTGTATAAATTGCTATCATTATTAAAACTGTGGACCTTTTATAGGTATCT
Source organism: Eupithecia insigniata (assembly GCA_947859395.1). Classification (NCBI taxonomy): domain Eukaryota; kingdom Metazoa; phylum Arthropoda; class Insecta; order Lepidoptera; family Geometridae; genus Eupithecia; species Eupithecia insigniata. The sequence continues at coordinate 1,721,995 of OX402011.1, read as the reverse complement.
TGAGAGCTCTAATAAAATACTTCATCACAAGACGTTGGAAATACTTTTTTGTGGACGTTGAGAATGAGCACGTCTTTAGAAAATAAAATACTTAAATTTATCTGGTCATACATAACACACAACATAACCGACAAATTACAAATAGTGGGAAAGTACAAGAAACATACATTATACAAGAAGAAAATAGAAAGGAACAGTGTTACATAAGGTGCCAAAAAGGTACCTGTCTCAACATTATGCCGCTACAAGCCGAAGCTAGTAGCGGCGCTGGTTTTCAGTTTTTTTCTGTCGTGAGACGTTGAGTATAACTCCAAAATGCGCATCAGACAGAATCAGAATCAATAACTTTATTTCTTTAGGCTGACAAAATAAGCACTTAGACAATTCAAATTTTATACTATAAACATAGTTATTATTATCAAATAAGAAATAAGGTGTTATTGATATTCTCTTCACTTAAATTTTTTGTCCACTTGTGGAAGAAGTGAAGAAGAAACCACTAGCACATTTATATATCACTTATGTGTCTAATACGTGTTTATTTTGCCTATCTAAATCTAAATTTAATACGATTTAGATATTGTACATGTCAATATTTCTATAAACCTAAACAGAACATTGAATTTCTTACATACTACTGTCAGTGCGGAACGGAGCGACATCTGGCCAAGCATTAACATCATTCATATAGCCTCGTTAGGTAACACCTACAGAAATAAAACGTTGTCAGAGTTGAAAGTGTATTAGAGTCAGAGCCCCGATAGTGAGAACTTCCAAAGTGCTAACTGCGAGACAAACTGATAAATCGCCTCATCTCAGGTGGCTGCGGCTTTATCCCGATAGTCTGAGCACTTCGCTAAGTCGATTACTGCTACAGATTGTTTTCCACGATTGTGGTTGTTTTGGATATAGGGTTTTATTATACGTTGTGTTGCGTGGAACGTTATTTTATCATAAACAGTCGAGTTGAGAATCTTGTCCATTGAGGAATGTTAATGTCTGTATTTATGGGATAACATAGTACATGTGCCTGAACTAGGTAAAATCTTTTTTTCAGGCAAAGAAAGTGCTGATAATAAACAAAACAATAAAATCCGATAATAAATGCTATGCATACTATAAAATTACTTATGCTTACTATGCTAAACTAATTTTAATAATAATAAAGGTGCTTACAATCAGTGGCCTACTTTAGAACAGTCAATAAATTTTCTGTGTCATCGTGTGACATACTACATTGTAAAGTATCTCTAAGTTTTTTCTTACAGCTATTATAGTTTAAGGAATAAATATTGGCTAACACATTTAATCTTTTATATAAAAAAGGACCAAGAACACTGTAAAATTTCCTTGAAAAACCATGTCTTCGACCTAGTTCTTTAGGGCAAACATTATTTTTTCTTCCTTTTGTTAGCGATTTCAGTGACATATGGCAGGGCTGCGTGTTGTTTAAGTACTATGTTCATTATGAATAACTGTCGAATTGTTAATACTCCACATGATTTAAAGAGAAGGTTTGTAGGAAAAAGAAAAGGACGGAAAGTTGATACTTTAAGTATCGCTCTTTGTGCTCTCTCAACAGTTAGTAATAATGTTTTACCTACTCCACCCCATGATGTAATGCAGTAGGTTAATATGGATTCGAAAAGGGCCCGGTAAACCTGTATAATAAGTTTTTGGTCCGCAATATGGCGTAGATTTTTGAAGACAAAAATCAGCTTTCGGTCTCTACTTACTAAAGCTTCAGATGGGGTTTGAATGAGAGTGATTCATCTAGTATTGTTAGCTTCTTTAAAATTCATGTTGTGAATTTTTGAAGCATCGTATACATGTTTGTATTTATATATAAACATTTGCTAAAATAAGTTGCTGAATTTACATTGTATTAACATTGATAAACATTGAAAATTATGTTCACATTCAGTTTATATATTTAAAGTCATCATCATCATCATCAGCCCATACACGTCCACTGCTGGACATAGGCCTCCCCCGTACGACGCCACAAATAGCGGTCCTGAGCCGCCTCCATCAATCGACTCCCTGCGACCGCTACGATGTCGTCGGTCCATCGGAGTGGATGGTCTCCCATGTAGGGACATTTGCCATAATCACCACGCTTGGCAGGCGGATTGGTGATCGCAGTGTTGGTGTTTAAAAATACTCAGAAGGAAGCTGCTGCCCTTCCTCTGGTAGGTTCCCTTAGTCGGCTTTTACGACATCCACGGGTTGAGTTGGAGGGGTCGATATTCGTACGCCGCGACCCCACGGCTTTTTATAGTAGTTGCTGGAATATTTTCTACAGGTCTACCGACTCCAGTAGGTACTTACTTAAGTAAATTCAAAGAATATTCATAGCTTATATTCATACTTTAGAACACAACAATACTCAAGTTACTGACCACGCTGAGCACTAAGTATAACATACCATCGCTTTCGGTCTTGCGCTGCCTGCGGCTTCGCCCGCGAACTATACCGATACCAAATTTCAGCCCAATTAGTTTAGTAGTTTTTGTGTAAAAGAGGAACAAACATCCATACATCCATCCTCACAAACTTTCACATTTTATAATATTAGTAGGATTACATACAAACATTGCTGATAGATAGACCTACCTTATCAGCAGAGGGGTGAGTCCAGTTTACGACAGTATCGAAACGTGATCGGGACGATCTTTATCAATGGGGTTTGGTACAGCGCCTCTATCGTGCGGATGTGGAACTACGCAAATCCCATACAAAAATGAGACGTCACAATCGCGTCTCTATACAGATCGCGTCACGGTTTAATAGAGCTGAGTTAGTTTATATTTCGTTACCGATCATATTCTGTTCACGAAGTTTATGACACTGACACGACACTGCCAGAATCATAGCGTAAAGCAAGTGGCCGGCATAAAAGAAGTTGAAGTTGAGTTTGAATGCGCAGAAGTCTTTTTTTTTAGATTATTACACCTGCGCAAAACGCCCTCCACCACGGTAATGTTATCTACCTCCACTTTCGCCGAGCGTTATTAAACCGTGACAAGGCTGGTACTATCTTCTCTTCAACCAGACTCGTTCTCGGGAGTCTGATATTTAGAATACAAGGGTTGCCTGGAAGAGATCGCTTCGAAGCGATAAGACCGGCCATTGTACATTTTTATTGTAATATCTCTTTTTAATGTATTCTTGTTGGTGTACAATAACGCATTTTGTATTGTGTTGTAATACCTACCTATTGTGTTTTCAGATACAATATGCCTATTTCACTTACCTATCTATGTATGGATATGTTATATTATAGGCCTTTAGACTTAGACAATTCTGTAAGTAAATATGTACAAAATACAGACACAGTTGAAACAATAACTTAGCAACCAAACACACGCATTCGCGTTAATTTGTAATACAACATCGCAAATAAAGCAAGTTTACACTAAACTGCTATTAATTCTGTTTACCCGGCCCGTACAGAACCCCGGCTTGTTTGTGCGGTACCCTGATTTCCTGTATTTACGTTGTTTGTCTGTAGTTAGGGTTTACAAGCAAATAGTTGGAACAAAACGGTTACTAATGTTCGTATGTTACGAAGTAGGATGAAATAATTTTAAATTTAAGCCAAAATCTATATATTTGTAACAGTGTTAGAAACAAAACATTCGTAATAGATGGTAGTAGAACAAAACGTCATCCTTTATTAGTGCACTGCTGGACAGTGGACTTAGGCCTAACATAGCGCCCTGTTTTCAGCCTGCCATATCCAGCATCTGTCTACTGTTTTTGCAGATAGTCTTCTTACTTGTACACAACTAATTTTTAGTGTAAATTGTTAGAACTAGGGTTATTTTGTTTCCAAAACCGGGTGTCATAGAAATGAGAAAATTATTCTAATTACCTACATTAATTTGTGTCGAATATATATGTAGATTATAAAGTTTATTGCACCATCAAAACTTAAATACCATTTAAAACAAGAACTTAATACTTATTCATCACCTATATCTAGTGTGGCACAATCGGCTGGTCTATCACTTAAAACAATCTTTTCCAGGCAACCTTTGGATGGATAGGATCAGTGGCGTAACCTACAATGTAAAGTAGAAAAACAGAAACTGAAACATATAAACGTAGAGCGATAAAATACGAACAAAAACAGACACACAGAAAAGACAGCCCAGCCTAGGATTTTAAATTCCCTTATTATAATATCCCCTGCCTTTACTTATCACGTTATCACTGTCAGTTAATGTTATCGTCTCCTAAGAGAATCAAATCGATTGAAAAATATATGAATAGTGACAATAAATTTGACTTTCGCCGTTTGGGTGGGCTTATTATACGTGGGCGGTTTTACAACTCTATGTGGAAACATAGTTTTGCGAAGTTTTACAGCTCTATATGATTTATATAACTTTTAATTTTATTAATTTATACTACCACGCAGACACGTTTATACTTACTTAATAGTGAATAAAATACCGCCCGCGATACTCTCGCTCTTATAGGTGGTCCCTAATCTGTGTTCTCATCCCAAGCAGTGTAATCAAATCAATCACTAAGAAATTAAATAATATCCCAAAAATTTACGACTCCCTCGAGACTTGAACTCGTGACCTTCCCTTGAATACGGGACTGCGCAAACCAACTGCGCCACAAAGACAAGTACCCTATTAGTTGAAAATCTTTGGGACTTCCTTACGGACTCTAACGAAGTAATATATCTATAATTAACTATAATATATGATTTGTTCAATTGTCGATTATTTTAAAGCTAGCTATAGCAGGCTATGTGGATTGGTGTTGCGAGTAGCGCTGCACTTACTACCCGCGCAACCGCTGAAAACCAGCGCTGCTATGGCATAAGTGCCGTAGCAGCAAAGAGCTGAGCTGGTGACCTATTTGTGTTATTTAAAATGTTACATTAGTTAATAAGCAATTTATGTCATCTACAATTTTTTTTGAGACGCAAATAAATGTTTTCTTTTTCTATAGAAATAGATAATATTTATTTGCGTACTTATTTTTTTAAAATTTACTTATATATAAGTAAAAAAAATATATACTATATTTACTTATATATAAGTAAAAAAATTATATACTATATTTACTTTTATATAAGTAATTTTTTTTATATACTATATTTACTTATAAATTTTTGGCATATTTAAATTCTTTGAGACCCGGAGTGCAAGGGCTTAACCACTATAATAACAAAAAAAAACAATCTCTGTTGCAATTAATTATTGTAAATTACACATGTATTTCATTTAACGACCGATGTGGCGCGGTGGGCGAAGGTCCGCCTGCGACGCAGGAGGTTGCGGGTTCGATTCCCGCCTCGGGACAAATATTTGTACGATCTGCAAATATTTATTCTGGGTGTTCTGGTCGTTTTTCTATGTATAATAAAAAATATCTATCTATGTTATATATTGTATTATGTATGTATATCAGTTATCTAGTACCCATAACACAAGCTCTGCTTAGCTTGGGGCTAGATGCTGTGTGAATTGTCCAGCAATATTTATTTATTTTTATTTTTTATTTATTTATTTCTGTTATTTTTTGCTCTTATTTATAGAAGTAACATTATGTACCTCCCTTTTATTTGCATTTGATAGACGTTTTCCGGTAGCTTATGATAGTGCTTTCTAATAATTGGCTAATCCTGCTAATACTATAAATGTGAAGAAAGTTTGTATGGATGGATGTATGGATATTTGTTACTCTTTCACGCAAAAACTGCTGAACCGATTTGGCTGAAACTTGGTATGGCTATATAATAATATATATCCCGATAAAACGCGGGCGAAGGCGTGGACAGCAGCAGCTAGTTATACCTATTTGGTTAAATTTATAGAATGTGTAATTAATTTCTGGGTCATTTCATAGTTCATAGTTTTTTATATATAACGATTATGTTACAGGTCACATTATAGTACATACATATGTATCAACTAAAAATATTAAATAATAAAATGATAAATAAATGAAATTGGTAATTAATTACATAAAAATGAATATTATTAACCTAAAATTAAATATTTAGGTACATTTTAAAGTCATAAATTCGTTTATATCATAAATTTTCATCTTTGTATTTGCTGCAAAAAAAAATATTTTTTTACCTTTTATTAACTGTAACCGTTTTACTCGGTTATTTAAGAATATAAAATATCCTTTTATGCAACTCTTTTTTAGTTTACAAATAATAATTTTAAGAATTTCATGATATTAACAGGACTGTAAACCTGTAAGCTAAAACTATGTGATAATATACATTATATTAAGCATGCAATAAATAAATCTTAAATCTGTAACAAAACTTTGCGTTATTATAAGTTAGAACTGAAGGTAATTTAAGTACCTAAGAATTAAGTCAAGACTTGACCACTATATATTTCAAGCAACTCAATTCACTTTTTCTGATAATTATATTTATGAACGGGGTTCTTACACTGTAATTTTGTAAAGACAACCAATTTTCACGACTTTATTGTAAAAGCTTGAACTGTCCTAAGCTCTTACCCTAAAAGCAAAGGCGGAAGGTGAAAATGTACAATATTACCATATTATAATGTCATTGTTATACACAATAACGCCACAGATAATACAACAGGCATGATCCAGACAAATGCATCCGCTTGTGTAACAACGGGATGCAGGGTAAGGTAAACTTACCCTATTCTAGCCAACTGGTATTATAAATATTAGTTGGTCTATAGTCACTAGTTTTAACCCCTACCCTGAAACCTTTTGGTCATAAAAAGCGAAACAAAACTAATAAGTAACCTTGTACACATTTAAGATAAGTGGATAAATAACTATGTTATGTGGGTACATACTATAAATTTTCATTTTTTCTATTGTTTCATGTGTAGGTTAGGTACTAAATTCTTCTCCTCTTCAATATTCCGGTGAAGTTCAACCGAATTTAAATCAGTTTTATTCAAGTCAGTACCAAAATCATTACTTACACAAAAAGGATTTTAAAAACCTATTCCGGTATCTAAAGCGTGCCAGTTACGACCACTCTACCCTACTTATTCATGGTCCGCAACAATGGGCGCTGCAGTCAACACATTACCGGCACCCCATTACGATTTAAATACCTATTATTCACATTTATAAATTATAATTTTATATTAATTATTATTCTTGGTGATTTGGAATTATAAAATGATTTAATGGGCATGATGAATGTATTTAGTTTTAGGGAGTTTTATTAAAAAAAATAGTCGTGTTTAGAAAATACGAGAAACACAGATAGATCTATAAAGATATCTAGAATCGAAGTATTTCATTAGCGCATTATAAAGTCAAATCTTGGAGAACAATGCCATGCCTATAACGTTGAGGTCAAACTCTAGTGGTAGCATAAAAAATACACACCTCGATATTTTGACGAATTAATGTGCTTAGTTTATGATATACGGGGAAGTTAATATGTTATTTCTTTTATTACAATATGCAAGGTCTTTCATCTACGATTTTATGTACCTAGATACTGGCGCTCCCTTGAGGCTGTTCAATGAATACCTTATTTAATTAAGATTTTAAGAAAGTAACTAGATAATAAACGCTTTTCCAGTGTTATTGAGTTACAGCAAAGTCGGCGACGCAGCACGGCGGCGGCAATTATAGATAGAATAGAATCTACACAACAAAGTCGGTGAACTGGCGACAAGTTGACAAAACACTGTAGGCTGGCCACAATGTTCATATACGGATATTTCACACCAAACCGCCGCGGCAGCCGCGGCGGTTTGGTGTGAACAACTTGTCGCCAGTTCACCGACTTTGTTGTGTAGATTCTATTCTATCTATAATTTATTTACACACCCCAATCACCTTCACATTCCTCGTCGTACTGGTGATACGGTTAGGAAATAATTTTACTAAGCACCACACTGTTAGTAAAGCAGTGTGACAGGCAAAAAAACTTTTTCCTACCTTACCTTACCTGACCGCTTCACTTGACTATTTCCTGCCAATAAGTAGTTTCCCACCTTAATTCCTGCCATCTCTGAATGGGAAATGCCTCGGATGCGCGCCGCAGATGCGCCGCGAGCTATACCGGAATGTCTAATAGATTATTGACTCTATTGTCTAACTGTTCACTGCTCTTTTTGCTGTAAAATTTAAAATCAAAAACGATTTATCGAGAACGATATTATTTATATTAGGTTACAATCCCATTTTAGAGTAGCTTTGGTGATATCATCCATCATCCCCCTTCTCTTAGATTTACCAACATCAAATTTCTACCTACACCTCCACTCCATCGTATACTATATACCTTACCTATCAGCACTCACACGTCCACTGTTGAACGTGCCTCCCCCAAACAAGGGGGGCTTCGGGAAACGATACTCACACTCATTTATTCGCCGTAGGAGCACAGGGCACACTTGGATACGTCAATTTACAATTATATGGCGTGTTTTAGAAAACGATAAACTGACTTCATATTCCCTTACTTTTACACTTATTTTATATTTTGCAGGATAAATACTAATCCCCTGGGGATAAACATTTTATGAGCCGCCTCCATCCATCGACTCCACAGACTAATTTATTTAGCTAAAAATGACTAGTTTTCTTCAGGATCTAGTTTTCTAGTAGTAGTTTTTTATCTAGTTTTCTTCAGGATCAGTTTCTTCGTCAAGGTTTTCATTCATTTGGCGATGCGCGATTTCATTTCACGCCTGCGCTGCGACGAAAACAATAGAGATCTGTGGGGTAGAAGGTCGGAGATCGGAACTAAACTGTTTATTTCGCACGCAGTGACCTAACGACAGGGTACTAGGAAAGAGAAAAGCATGTGACGAGTAATATTAGTTTTGTGAACGAAAATGTATCGAGAACGATCGATTAGACGCCGCGCGACCGCTTGAGACATTGAAAACGTTCATTATACAATTGAAAAAAAGAAACTTCCAGATCAGTCCATAAATAACAGAGAAATCAACGAACATTACATATATGCATACAGACGAATATAGAAACTCCTGTTTTTTCGAAATCGGTTAAAACTCACCAAAATCTCAAATACCATGTCTTCTGGTGTTTTTCACACATCACGTATGCTCTCCACTGAATACTCCTATTAAAAATGAATGGCAACGTGGATTTCAGCATGCTACGCAGCTGAGCAGGCGCTACGCTAACTAGCATGCTACGCAGAATCGTCCTGCTATGCGCTACATTATTCAGCTAATTTTTTAAGCATCAGTCGGTATAGATACTAAGTTTATCAGTTATTTATAATAGCATATGATTATTTTTTGCATGCTGTCTTCACCCTTAATTTTATTGAGACTAGACGTTATTTCACCAGCTACCCGAGAAGAGTAAATTGTATAGCATCGCTACGTGCATATTAATATAATTTATGCCGCAAAAGCTGAATTTACTTACTCCTTTTGTCTTAATTTAATTTTATATTTTTTAGTAAGTCTGATTGTAATTAGTGTTTCATCATCATATCAGCCCATACACGTCCACTGCTGGACATAGGCCTCCCCCATACGACGCCATAAATAGTGTTTATAAGGTAATTTTATTATGTTTTTCTATTGTATTCTATCTTCACTAAAGTTTGCTGGCGATCAATTTAAACAAACACAAACCCTGAGAGTATGAAGTTTGGAGAAAATGCTAACTAATATTATAAATGCGAAAGTGTGTTTGTTTCTCCTTCCTTCACGACCTAACTAAGCAAGCAATCCCCTTGATTTATGGCTTAGAGTTAGTTGAAAGGATGGACTATGTAGTTATACATATAGGCTACTTTTTGCCCTGGTAAAACATCAAATTCCCATGGGAGTTTTACGAGAATATACGAAAAAAACCTTTTTATTCCCTTACAAATGTGACATTCGAATTTAACGCGGATGAATATATGTATATTTGTATAATAATAAACTATGGTAAAATATTTAACCTCCTGCGTACATTTGTACTCCTCATAGTACGTAAGAGATTTAAAAATCTGTGGACTTTATTTTAATTGCCAGCACAAAAATATTTTACTAGCGTCATCTAGTGACTTCTAGGCTTACGTCAAAAAAATTCAAACGTCAAATATCATACGTCATTCTTTTTAAAATGGCGTTGGAAGGTGATCGCACGTGCGGGCGTTTGCGCAAAAGTAAGTAAATCCATATTCATCCGTAAATTTTTTGCTTGATTTTTTTTTTTCGTAAAACAACGCAATGGTATTTCAAACTAATGGCTTAGCATATTATTTTTACAAAATTTCAAATGTTTGTCCTGTAACCTTGATATTTATTTCTATGTCCTTTACGAAGTACTAAAGTATGTAAGCAATATTCTTCACGACTGTCTTCCCAAGTACTGTGTAAAGTACGTTGACGATTTAATCAAGTTTTATGTTTTTTTTAGCGCTTACAAATAACGCCATCATCGATGCTTTGGACGACTCCGAGTTCGATTATTCCGGAGAAGATTCAGATGAAGATCCGGCGTTTGTTCCACCAGAATACAACCAAACAGCCCGTGATCACCGTAATAGTGAGTCCAGTAACACGGATGAAGATCAAACTGATTTGAATTCCCCTGTGGCTTCTCCTACAATGTCAGACGACTCAGACTTCACACCTTCTACTTCATCGTACCAACCACGAGTAAGAGGTCGTGCAAGAACAACAACGCGCGGGCGGGGTCGTGGTCGTGGTCGTGGTACAGGTGAAAGCTCACAATCATTATCCACTCGACAGATAGCTACTAGAAATCGACAAAATAATGCTGGCATTCAAGACACTTGCACACAAGATACACTAGATTCAGAAATCAATAGTTTAATGCAACCTGCCTACATCCAGAAAAATACTGAGGAGTGGGAGTGGTACCAATTTTATAACCAATACATAGATGATGATATTCTAAGTCAGATGGTAACCTGTACCAATAGAACACAAGTTATAGAGACCGGTAAATCCATGGGACTGACTTTAAAAGAGCTCAAGGTCTATATTGGTATCACCATAATCATGTCCGCATTGCAGTACCCACAAATTTCTATGTATTGGTCTGAAAAATGGAAAGTTCCGTTAGTAGCAAGAGCTATGACTAGGAACAGATTTTTTTTATTAGACTCAGACTGAAATGCGTCTATGACTCCGAAATGACGCCCGAACAAAAAATACAAAAAATCTGGAAAGTTCAGCCTTTACTTGATCGCATATTAGCCGGGTGTCACGAACAAATTCGTCCACAAGAAATGAGTATAGACGAAATGATTATACCTTTTACTGGAAAATGCCCAATGCGACAGTACTGTCCTAACAAGCCGAACCCAGTAGGCCTCAAAGTTTTCATCTTAGCTTCACCGAAAGGTATTGTTTGTGACATGGCAGTATACCAGGGAGATCTACATTCCCCCCTCTTAATCAACCAAGGGTTTTGTTTGGGAGAAGCTGCCATAATTCATATGACCGATGTGGCGCGGTGGGCGAAGGTCCGCCTGCGACGCAGAAGGTTGCGGGTTCGATTCCCGCCTCGGGACAAATATTTGTACGATCTGCAAATATTTGTTCAGGGTGTTCTGGTCATTTTTCTATGTATAATAAAAAATATCTATCTATGTAATATATTGTATTATGTATATCAGTTATCTAGTACCCATAACACAAGCTCTGCTTAGCTTGGGGCTAGATAATGCTGTGTGAATTGTCCAACATTATTATTATTCCTCTTCATTTATTTTAAATCTCATTAAAATACATTTTTTACTATAGAAAATACAATAGGTAACATATAAAACTAATCTACAGTAAAAAATATATCAAAACGGTGGATCACCGGCCGCGAAGCTAGGCTCAAGCGGCCGGTGACTAGGGCTGCAGAGAGAGGAACTTCCTGACGATACGCGCCGAGTCCAGGAGTACCGCCTTTTGAATCTGACCTTTGATCCAACTTCCTAGCGAGAGTCTCATAAGATGTTGATCGAGGCTCTTCGCTATTACGCCATTAACTGAAACGACTATCGGAACGATGGTCGCTGAATCAACATCCCACATGCTGACAACCTCGTTAGCCAAGTCAAGATATTTACTGAGTTTATCTTTCTCAGCTTTAACGAGGTTAGCATCATGTGGTATGGTGACATCAGCGAGCACCGCCCTCCGTTCTAACCGATCTATCAGTACAATATCAGGCTTATTCGCGAGAATAGTCCTGTCTGTAATGATAGATCGGTCCCAATAGAGCGTGGCACGGCCGTTTTCGAGAACTGGCGCCGGTGTGTACTTATAATACGGAACTTCAGGACCGGTAAGGCCGTATCGGAGAGCAAGTTGCTGGTGTATAATTTTGGCTACTTGATTGTGTCTGTGCAAGTACTGAGAGTTAGCAAGGTGCGAACAACCCGAAAGTATATGACGGAGGGTCTCCCCAGGAAGATGACACGCTCGACAGATATCGATCGTGCCATCTTTCATAATATACTTCCGGTAGTTGTTCGTCTTTACCACCTCATCCATAATTGCACAGACAAAACCTTCGGTTTCCCCAAAGAGGTCACCGAAGCGTAGCCAATTTACTGAACTCGGGAGATCTACATCAGGTCCGGTGAGAACCTTGTAGAATCTCCCGTGTAGCTCTTTGCTCTCCCATATAGCCTTCCTATCCTGAATGCTCATCACCGTAGGTTTGCGCCAGTTCTCGTTAGCTAAGGAGAGAGGGGTAAGGTTCTTATCAACTGCAACCACATCGCGATGCATCTGGTATTCGGCTTGAAGGAAGTAATTTCTGAGATTGCATACCTCACGGTTGTGTAGGGTCTTGGCGTTTAAAAAGCCTCGACCACCACATTTCCGCGGGATATACAATCTCATAACCGAAGATCGGGGATGTCGCATGCGATGAGTGGTTAAAAGTTGACGAACCTTACAGTCCAAGGCGTCTAGTTCAGTCTGAGTCCATCTTAGTATGCCAAAAGTATAAGTGAGCAGTGGCATAACCCAGCCATTGAAAGCGCGCACCTTGTTGCCACCTGACAAAAGGCTATTTAGCACTTTTGTAAGGCGACAAAAGAAACGTTCCTTCACCGACTGCTTCATGTCCCTGTCCACTATACCCAACGCTTCTGGCATACCAAGGTACTTGTAAGTTTCACCTTCTGAGAGAGATTTGAGGGAAATTATCTCTGAAAGTTGTAAATTACTAGAATTTACAACTTTCCCCCGATGTATTTGTATGACCGCACACTTATCAACGCCGAACTCCATGTTAATAGCGCTACTGAATATCTGTGTGATATTCAGGAGGGCCATTAACTGTGTTTTATTCGGCGCAAATAGTTTGAGATCATCCATATACATCAAGTGAGAAATAACCTCACCATCTCTTCGAAGGCGATAGCCTATCTCTGAATCTTTCAGTAGAGTACTGAGTGGATTCAGAGCTAGGCAGAACCACAAGGGACTCAGGCTGTCGCCCTGGAATATACCCCTCTCTATCCTTATCAGATCATTGGTGGCAGATGGATCCATTCGGCTGCCTGGATGACGAAGGACAGTGGTCCACTGCCTCATACATGATCCCAAGAATGATCTTAGAGTATTATCTATTTTATAAATCTCTAAGACCCTCTCAAGCCAAGTATGAGGCACCGAATCATAAGCCTTCTTATAGTCAATCCATGCAGCCGACAAGTTCCCTCTGCCACGTTTGACCTGTTGACTAATGGCCATGTCAATGAGGAGGAGCTCCTTAGTACCACGGGACCCAACCCTACATCCATTCTGAGCAGGTGCCAAAATATTGTTTGTAACAATATGTGTGTTAATTTTTGTAGTCAGAATGGATGTAAGCAGCTTGTAGATGGTAGGTAAGCATGTTATAGGTCTATAATTTTTTGGTTCCGCAGTACTACCAGACTTATGGAGCAGGAAAGTTACACCCGTCGTCATAAAACGTGGGAGTGACCCGATCTCAATTGCTTCTTGGAATTGTGCGGCCAGAACCGAATGTGAGCATCGAAACCATTTCAGCCAAAAGTTATGCAATCCGTCCGGGCCAGGACTTTTCCAATTTTGGGCCGAGCGGATTGCATTACTCACATCTAACGAAGAGATAGTAATGGCGTCCATGGTTTCGATGTTTTCACATTCAGCTCTTACCACATTCATCCAGTCCGCCTCCGTGTGTTCGACCGGTGTGGACCAGATGCCTCGCCAAAATATATTTCCAGTTTCGGCATCCGGTACCTGACCATCGGACACACGTAGATCGGGTTTATCCCATTCGCGGTAAACTTTCCTTTGGTCACTTTGAAAAATGCGATTCTGCCAAAATCTGTCAACTCGCTTCTTATATCGTTTTATGCGACTTGCCCACGCATAGACTTTTTGCTTTAGGTAGTCTATGCGCTCTGTGGCACAGGCTAAATACTCCCGAGGTTGAACTTCAGTTCCGTCAAAAGCCTGTGTCACAAAACGCATAACACGAGGTCTATGGTTGCCCTCCCTAAAGCAAATTAGCTTAGCTATGAGGGTCCTGAACCTACTAATACGCCTCTCTATTCTCTGTTGCCAAGTGGGGGTACTGCAGGCCCGGCGTGGGGCACGGTTTTCGTCCGGGAACTTTACCCGTGCAACTCGGCAAGCCGCAATAGCCCCACAATAGAGAATAGAGTGCGTATCAGTAAGATCACTACTAGTCTGCAGATATGGGACTAGTAGTGGATTCAAGGCCCCCACTATAGCCAAAGCACGTCTATGAGTGGGGAAGCGAGGCAGACGTGGCTTTACAGTGGCAGACGTGGCTTTACAGTCTTATTATTATTATTATTATTATATGACAAGGACTTTAGTTCCAGGACATTTACTGTTCTTTGATCGTTTCTTCACCACGGCTAAACTTTGTGATGAATTACTAAGACTTGGATTTCATGGCACAGGTACTATTATGAAAAATAGAGTCCCTAAAAATTGTGTGACGAAAAAACGTTTAAAAAAAGCGAGAGGAAGTATTGAAGTAAAAGTAAGAGAAGACCGTAAGCTCGCTGTAACAATGTGGCTTGATAATAAGCCTGTTCTTATGATGTCTACTTGTTATTACGATCAAGAACACGATGAATGCGAGCGGTGGTCGAAAAAAGATAGAGCAAATGAAAAAGTGAGGAGACCAGACGTTATCAAAAAGTATAACGAAAATATGGGTGGCGTCGATCTCGCTGATCGGGTGCTTTCTGTTTGTCCATCGCGCAATCGAACTAAAAAGTGGACAATTCGATTGATTTCTCGTCTTTTTGATCTTTGTGTGGTAAACGCTTGGTTGCAATATAGGATCGTAGAAACAGAGAAGGGCACACCAAAGAAAAATATAGTACAAATGAGAGAATACAAACTGAACTTGGTTACCAAACTCATCAATGACAATGAAGAAGAATGTGACGATGGCGATGAAGGTGAAGTTGAATACTTGAACCAAAGCATAAAAAACGCAAGGATCTTATCAAGCCAGTTCCTTCCAAAGAAAACCGTACCAAAAGTGCTGCACATTTGCCAGAATATGGTACAAAACAATGGCGTTGCAGAAAGAATGGTTGTGACAAAAAATTACCGTAGGTATTTTGTAAAAAATGCGATATTTATCTATGTTTTACGCCTAATCGTAACTGTTTTACAAATTTTCATGAAGACTGTTAATTATAGCTTTTATAAAACTTTGATATAAGAATAACTATTGATCTCTAATGTTCCTACCATTGAATTACTGTAAGTTTGTATGTTTAAGTTTAAACTTTTTGAGATTACGTTAACAAAAGTTTAATTCCTGTTGATTTTGAAGAATTTAATAAAAACTAATTAATACATACCTGGAATCCATTATTTAATGACCATATCTCCTCATTATGCCATAAATCTAAGTCAAAAATATTTTACTTCCTTTATAAAACACATATTTATTTAGTTCCCTTGTACTTTGTGTAGGACATAGTGAAAAACCATTTTTCCAGGTTCAGGATTTTTTTAAATATTTTTTCAGTGCAATACGAGAGTTTTTGAAATAAACTCCAAAAAAAGTATGTCTGGTACTCATGAGGTTAAATATTATTTGAAGTGAAACTTCCTCAATAGCGATAACCAATATCTATTTTATATTGCCCTGTAAGCTGTCAGAACAATAAATAACACCCAATCAATCAGGCATCTAATAAAATGCGTGGGTCCAATGTGGGTCACGAGAATTACTGCCTCCATAAAGCCATGGAGTCTTCGGCAGTTTGTACTGAGAAGCGGGTAAATGGCTGGGGGATGTGGTTGATGGCGTAACAATGAGAATAATAAATAAAGATGGACAACTCCTACACTATTATCTAGCCCCAAGCTAAGCAAAGCTTGTGTTATTATGGATACTACTAAGCTAGATAACCGATATAATTATATTACATAGATATGCATTTTTTTCTTATAGATAGAAAACACACAGAATACCCTGTTCAAATACCTGCTGATCGTACAACATTCATATCTCGATGCAAGAATGGAACCCGAAGCCCCCTGTGTCGCAGGCGGACATTCATTCGCTGCGCCACATAATGTGACTTACTCAATACTTGACGCATAGAATGGATCAGCCAATAAACCAAAATTTTTTACAAACTTTTTTTGTTTTCTGTAGGTATTAAAATAGTACATTATTATAAGAAGGAAATAGGCAATTGCCTTTTCCGCCGATGCATATATACTATATAGTGCTTTTCTCAAAAGAATGCAGGGAAATAAATAATACTTTTTATATTATCCATTTAATTTAATCAATTACAGCGGGGAAATGCAGCCAGCGTCTTGCGGACGCTTCGGGCTGGTATTGATATGTATCAGTTGAGCTACCTGTAGATTGTTTGCAACAGTCGGCAGTTAGCTCAATTGCATCAAGTGTAAATACTATTTTACTTTTATTTGTCTGAATAAATGTTTTTTATATGTCAAAAGAGCTTTGGTATAACAAAACTAATCGATTTAATTAATATTAAAAGTTACATTAGTCATATTGGGGCAATTACTAAAAGAAAGTGTTATTGATTTCCCCGGTACTACTACAAATTGGGTCGACGACATAAATATGCGTCGAGGTGTCAATGGAGGCGGCTAGCACAGGACCGAGGTGGATGGCACAAATTCAGCAGTGGGTAAAATCCGGGTGTATGATGATGATGGCCAATTATCTTTTTGACAAAAAAAATGCCTAAATGTGCAACGTCAAAAAAATTAAATCGATCTTTGATAATCTCGATTGTAGATTGGTCTGTAGCCGCAGCAAGTAGCCATGCAAAGTTATAACCAGGTAGGAAATGAACGACCGTATTTCATTGGACATTCGGTCAAGCAGTAGTGATATTGGTTCGTATTGTCAATTCAGTTTGATGGAGGAAAGATAAATTATATTTGACTTGATAAGACTGCTTTCGAATTTATTGAATTGGAAATAGGGAAAGCCTTTTCATAGAAATGGTCTGGACTTCCCAAAAGTATTTATTATCAGGTCAGTTCGGGTCAGTATGTTTCGGGGAGTAAGCACAGAAAGCCCCCAGGCTTTCTGTGCTTACTCGTATTTTGTATATGTGATATGTGGCCATGTGATGCCGGCTTTAAAGCGTGGGTCCATGGAGACTGTAGTGATGCTGTAGCGCGTTTTGTAAACGGGCGACCGCATAGCGGCTTATCTATGGAGTCGAGTCTCCACTCTTCGTTCCCCCGATGTGTCAGAGACGATCGCGCGTCTGCATCGATACAACCGTGATTCTGTCGTGCGTTTATCAGTCGCGGGTTGTATCGCTACAAAAAGTCGCGGTAGGCGAGCGGTCTTAGGATTAGCAGCAACACTATTTTTTCCGTGGGTGACATAACAGGCGACTAGAGGAGAGGACTAATCGTTGGGCGGGCAGCGCTGCAGCGCCTCATGCAGAATAATTTTACAAGCGAACTGAGTTCCCAACGCACATGTTCCGCGTGGGGGTTCCATAATCCTCATGCTGGATATGTGGGTTGGACATGTGCAATGGCTTTTTTATCATATGGGGGGGGGGGGGGGGGGGCTAAAGTCCTGCTTAGCCCCCCCCCCAAAAGACGTCATCAGTATCAGTTCACACATGTACCTACATGTATATAACATTACATACCTATTATGTACATTACTGAATAAAGGCTTTCCCAGACGAGATCTACCAAATCTACAACTGCGTTCCACTCAATCATTTCAAGCAAATCCGATCAGTCCCGCACAAATGCACAATATTCCGTATATAAATCCTTTCCCAGATCTATCCAAACATATATAGGAAAGTTATATTGCATTGGACATCTTATTACTTGCATCCTCCGTCTGTCTGTTTGTACGGATCTAATAACTATTGCAGAGTACAGCTGTAGCTTCAGATTTGAGTTTGATTTGTTTACAAGGGATGAGAGGAAGCGATTTCGCGTTCTTCATTAAAATATAAATAACAACCGGTGGGGTAAGCGTGTTCTTGAGTGGAGACCGCGTCACGATAAACGTAGTGTAGGACGCCAGGTTACCAGATCAGGTGGAATGACGACCGTCAGGTGGCTGCGGTTTGCTGAAGACAGGGAGCTGTGAGAGGCCGCTAAGGCTTCGCCTCCGTAGAAATCACAACTTCATGTGTTTCAGAAATCAATAATATCAATTCGTTGTGCACTAGTGGAAGAAGTTTTATTGTTTTCTCTTCGCTTTTTACCTGGAAAGGTATATAATGCTATCTAGCATTATGTTCTCCTATGTACAACTTTTATACTTTTTTGCATTGACGATTTCCCTCGTCCCTGCTTTTTTGTAACTTTTTTATTTTTATTTTCTGGAAGATATCGCTTCTAAAAAAAATCCCGCCCATTGTACATGTTTTATGTAATGTCTATTTTTAATGTTCTCTTCGTGTACACTAAAGAATTTTGTAATTGTAATTCTTACTTTTGTACAATAAAGTATATTCTATGTATCTTATCTGTATAGAAACCAGGTTCGAACTAAAGCAAACCAATTTGATAACAGAAAAAAATAATCAAGAAACCACAGAGTACTTACAAGAAACTCAACTTTTTGTATATTATTCGTTTCATTCCGTTTTGATCGAGTTACCTTGCACGCGAGATGCCAATGAGGGCATTGTACCTAAACATGAGATTTTCTAAAATTTCCCGTAACTTGGGCCTGGTTATAGTTTTATATTTGCGTGATTTGAAAGACGAGTAGAGGTCATACAAGTTTAATTATATTATTCAAAAAGATATAAGTACACATTTAATCTTTACGAGAAAAATGAACTAACTCAACGAAAATATCTAAAAACACTTCTGTCAAACAATAATAACTGCGGTGTCCTAGCAACAGTCATAGAGCTTCTATTCAAACTGATGCAACCTCAACAGGCCTCACCCAATCTGTAAAGCGCGAGTAGTTCCTACGTTACGATAACTTAGTTTTTGTGAGAGAAATCGCACACAGACTGGAATAAGCTGAAATAACCGACAGGTTATAGCTACTTCTGTTACAAACATAAATTTCTGCTATAATTATGGCAGAAATATATATTTTTAGCAGAAAAGTCACAATGATTGAATACAAAATGGGACGGAACCTTGTCGAACTTTTAATTGTATTCCTAGTATTCATATTATACACGGACACTTCCCATTCCATTTCCCATTTCCATTTTCCATTTTCTACACTAGTTTTTTGTGTCCATTTTGCATGCGCGGACTAATCGATATAGAACTATGTAGTTATAAGTCTAAGATCCTGCCTTAATTAAACCTTTATAAAACCATTTTTTTTGCAATACCTACAGTTATTATGATTATTTATGTAAAATGTCTATCGGTTTCTGCTTCAGTTCGCTGTTGTTATATCCCATAGTTAATAATCACATTGTTTAATAACCTACTGAAATCAATAATTGTTCAGATTTCAGTTTACAGCTAATTTTCAATAAAGCAGAGCGTAGCGGAAATGTGCAAAATAATTTCACTGAACAAATTAGATTATGGTGCCCAGATGGTGCCAACCATGTATGTGACAACAAAAGAAAGGACTTCTCCCAATTTACAATAGAATCAATCAAATTCAAAATAAGAACACGCATCAAAATTCCTCCATTCCTAATTCGAAATATTCGAATCGAAGCTGCATTCACAAATTAAATTGCGCCTCCCGATTTTGCACGAAACGCCTCACTCAAATTTCAATCATGTTTAACAGAAATAAGGCTGTTTTCAGATGATTCGCAGTTTCTAGGCTTTTATTTGAAGACAAGTAGAGTGGAAGGGCTCGAGATTGCATCCGACTCTACTTGTCTATGTCTATTATAAGTGGGTCAGGTGGAGATGTCCCTTGAAGCTTGTAATGACGTTCTTTTTAGGGTTCCTTAACTGAGTCTTTGGTTAAATTGATCGACCTTTGGGGAAAAAACTTGAGTAGCGACCGCCACTCAGCAAAAGGCTAACTAACATTACCTATACATCGAATTTGGCTGGAGTACCACTATACGAGTACCTATAGTGTATTTATGTCATTGGAACATTTTCTTTTGTTTTTTATTCGTTATTTAAACCCAGCCAATGAGCGGTGAAGATAGTAGGAGTGATACACTCATAAATACAATGTTTTTACACATTGGATGAATTCTTCGCACGTAAATATACGTAGGTTATTTTATTTGTAATTGTGGCGACCTCTTACCAAAATCGCCTGAACTACAAAGGCGTAAACATCGATAGAGGCACACCTACCTAAGTAGTTGAGAGAAAGATGGCAGATGGCGCTAGACAAATTCACAAACTTTGTAAAGAACCAAAAAGAGAAATATTTATCTCGCAAAGTCCTAGATTGCGCAAACGGTTGTTTCAACAACATTCGACAGATATACAACTACAAAATGTCATCTGTTGGTCGAAAGACTCCGAGCAAGTGGACCAGATAGGTCAGCCCGGACAGGGGAGATCTCCCTGTGTACCTATTTGGGGGGAATTCCACCTTCATCCCCCAAAGTTATTATTTGTTGATATATGTAATTTGTTATCAATTTACTATTATTTTTTCATCTATGACATTTTATATAATATATAGATAATCATCTTTACAAATATTTATTTTTTAATTGTATTTTACTTGTAAAATATTGATTGTTTATTTGACAAGTATGTAACACATTCGTTAGGTACCAATAAAGAACTTGAACTTGATGGCCAGCAGGTGGTATTACGATTGGCGAAAGAGTCAAGTAATGCTGGATTTGGGAAGCTGTAGACAGACGCTGTGCTCATTTGGCTGCCTAGCATTATGTAGGTGTAGTAGCATTATGTGGGTGTGTTCAAATCCCGGATCGGGACAAAGTGTTATTGAATTATTATAGTAAGAAAAAATGACAGACAGCGCGGAGTCAGGAATTTGGCAGTGTTACTGTTGGTCCTGCGCCTAACATCTGCCCGGTCCTGTCGGTCTGCCGTCCCATAGGATTATGAGGGTGATGGAATAGAGAATGCACCTTTGCGCGCACACTTGTGCATTATAATATGTCCTGCGTACCTGGCTAGTGTCCTTTGAGACTGGCCATGACCACCGTGGCCGAAATTCAGCTAGGAAGATATCATCATCATCATTACATCATCTATGTCAAACATTACCTAATCTGTGTCTATGTCAAGCACATAATCCAAGAAAACAAGGTCTGCTGCTCTGGGAGTGACACTAGGTGACGTCACTGTGTCGAGTTGCCACTTTATTTCAATAAAACGTAGAAGTTGGGAAACAAATGTTATATAAGGGAAAAAAATTACAATCGTCAATTATGTTTGTAAAATCAGTCAAAACAGGGTAAGTGAAACACGAGTCAATGTTAAAGGGATATTTACCATGATTTGAGTAGTGTTGTAAATAACCATGATAGTTTCCAACGTTTTAACGAGTCAATGTGATAAATAATTGGTAAATACAAAACCACACAGTTTTATCAGCTTTATACAGGTAATACAAGGAGCTCGGGGAGTTACGATTTTAAGCTACTGGTAGCACCAGAAAACCAGATTCGTTTTTCATACGCCGATGGCGTCGATGACGTAGGCTTGTGTCACGTACGTGACCGTCGTCGTGTCTCGGAAGACCATACTATACTTTACAGTTTACGGTTTAAGATATTTTTATTCTCTTATGAATTTACAAAATTCGCTTACTGAGAACATAAATATTAAACTTAGTCTAGATATTGTGCCCTAATACGTAATTTATATTATTATACAATGGTCCAGCAGTGCCTTGCTTTATTAGCCTGAGGGAAATGCTCTCGCGTATCGATACGATTATGTGGGTCTTTAATATGTCTATAAGTTACTATTTATTTATATGTTGACATTGTGACATTTACTACAATTATTGATTATAAAGAATTTAATAATACAAAAATTTACGACTCCGGCGGGACTTGAACCCGCGACCCTCCCCTGAATACGGGGATGCGCTATTCAACTGCGCCACGGAGGCAAGTACCCGACCTGTCGAAAATCTTTGGGAATTACGGACTATAGCGCCGTTAGCTCCACCTACAGGGGAAAGACTGAAGTTATCCAAACCTGCTCAAAGTTACATTTAGATCGTTTGACGAGAGGTATCGCTGTTGCTAATCTCTAAGGTTTTTGTTATCCTACCTACATTATTAAATTTAATCTAGTTTTCAATATTGAGTGAATAAAACTTTACTTTTATTTTTGCAATAATAATTTGATGTGATATGAATAATTTGGTTACTAACATAGTATCATGTCGTACCTACCTACAATTTATGGTGAACAACTGAATTAAAATTTGATTGATTGATTTAACCCACTAAAACCCTCAGGGTGTCCCGCTTCTGCCGCTTGTGGTGGGAAAGAAGTGCCTGCCTAGCGTATGCTAATGAACTGAAAGTAGCTTGAAGAATGTTTGTACCGGCTTAGTTCGGACTTAGCGCAGCTCTATGCTGACATTTTGAGACACGACAAAGGCGTTCCCGTGATTAGTATGGGACATAGAATGTAGGGAAATGTCTTAACTTGTTACTAGGATAGCTACGTGTGATTCAGGACTCTGTTTCGTGCGTCCCAAATTAATTTAGGAGGAATATGTACATAATGTAAACGTGGTTTCGAAAAACATAGAACTTCACAAAATGTTCAACCATACAGCTTGCTGTAGCGAGCAGAATTTTTAACAACAGTATGTTTACCGTAGTTCGTACTTATTGTTTTTTATTTTATTTCAAGTCTTTACTGTCCCAGTGCTGGGAAAGACAAAACTTCCTAATTAGGTACCTTTAATTCTACATAGGTAGGTACTTATACTTAGATACTTCGAAAAACCGGGTAGCGCAGGACCGGTCATTGTGGTCATTAGGGCAGGCCTATGTGTCCAGTTGTGGACATCCATTAGCTGAGAAGACGATGATGATGATGATGATTGTGATGATTCAAATGATGATTCAAAAATGATGATGATTCAAATAATACTTATTCAAAAACGCTGTATCCGCTTTATCGAAAACCCTCAAAAAATTCAGAAAACAAATATTTTATCCGCAACAGAGCCCCTGCCAATCGCGTAGAGCGTTAAATTCTAACCAAAGTCAGGTGGGTCGCTAGTCTACCAATAAACCGCAATCTAATAGCAATGTCAACACATCTGTGTGTCCAGTCCAGCCATCCAATCAGGTAATGCTATATCTGTAGCACATATATTATACATAACATTGTTTAGAGGTAAATCAAAATTGGTCGTTGCTGGATACGTTCGCCCCACAGAGTTTTGCCCCACGTTTAAAATTCCACGTTCGCCCCACATTATACTCCTTGTCTGCCGAGAAAAAGGAAACGTAAATAATTTTTAGTTTTTAGACTAGTTACCTGCACCCACCTAAAATCAAAGACAAAATTGCTGAACTAGATTAACTTAAGCGACGCGTGACCCGACAGCTGCTGGTGAGTATCTGGCGCAGCGCATTAGTATTGCCATACAGCGGGGCCATGCAGCCAGCGTCTTGGGGACGCTTCCGACTGGTATTGATATGGACCAGTTGAGCTATCTGTAGATTGTTTGCAACAGTCTGCAGTTAGCTCAATTGTTTCAATTGTAAATACTAGTTTAATTTGTTTTTTGACTGTTATTTTCTTTGTCAATAAAGAATTGGAATTGTTCTGCGGGCAGCAGCTAGTAGGAAAATAATTGCGAAACGGAGAACGAGAGTTCAGGCTTATGGCATTGACTGAACTTATTGAATTATCTACACACACTTACACCAGTACAAAGTACCCATACAAAGTATATCATTATAATAATATTTTGATTGAATCACACAATCAAAAAGAATCATTGATGAATACACGCTCTGTTGCATCCAAGGATGTAAATAATTTTTTATCTAAAACCACAACACAATGTTCACTGAAACGTATAGCGTGACAACCCTGAAATGTTTGTGTCACTTGTGAAAATACGCTCGCGAAAATTAAGTTCAACACAACGCAGTAAGAATCAAAATTCTTTACTCTGAATATTATCAACAAATTGAAAACATCACCGATTAATTCAATGCCGTGAACTGGCTTTACCTTGCTAAGCTCTTGGCAACAGTACCTAATATTGTAGCCAATTAACATAAATTGTGAAAACTTTTATCTCCTACCCTAAACAGGTTTCTTTTTCGTATGAGATTATTTTTAATAATTAAATATGTTTTTTTAGTATAAATTAAATTAAACCACCTCAGGATCAAGCAAGTCTATACAATAACGAAAGAATTTTCAAAATCGGTCCATAACTGACGGAGAAATCGATGAATAAACATAAATAAACATACAGCCAAACACAGAACCTCCTTCTTTTCTCGAAGTCGGTTTAAATGTGCACGTACTTATAGATAATAGAGTAACACTGTTTTTATCGATATAAACTATTATTCCGTGACAAAGGTCACGCGACAGCCCTGGATGGAGTACTACCTAGTGATCAACCGGTAGATCGGTTTTCGATATTGACCGAGACAGTTGACAAAAATGTTTTACCGTGTTTTAGTTGTTTTGAGTGTTGTGGCGTTTGGAGGGTGCATTTTTATAATAAAAGGTACGTCATTGAAAATAGGAAAATAAATCAAACTAAATAATCAGGTAAGGTTGTATGATGTGACGACCGATGAGGCGGTAGGCGAAGGTACGAGTTGCGGGTTCAATTCCCGCCCTGGGAAAAATGTTTGTAAGAATTTGATTTTCCGTGTTCGGACTACTTTGCCCCGAAGCCAGTGTGGACGAGCACGCAATGACTTGAATTTTTCGACTTAAGGGTGATCGTCACGGGTTGGCGCGAGATTCAAATTATATTGTGATTTTAATTTTTTCCGCGTTTTACAAAGAATAAAATTAACGGAAAAGGAATTTGGCGCAAATCGTGAACTATTTTCTATGAACCCATCATAAAACCAACTTCGATATAATTTATAATATAAATATTTGCAAGACTTTTTGTCTTCACTTTTTATAATTATTTTGGGAGCATTTGTGAAAATGTTAATTTTTATCTCAAAATCTCTTAATTTCTCAAATGCTCCAAAACTACCAATGAGCCAAAGTTCGGTTTTTCATAATTAAATAGAAAATGGTTTACAATTTGCGCCACTAGATTTATTTCTTACAGAAAGCAGAATAAATTAAAAACTACAAAAAAATTGATTCTCGCGCCTACCTGTGATGTCAACAGAAGAAAACAAACGACTCGGAACTCTTAGACTGAGAGGTTTATAAGTGAAGAAGTAAGGGTAGAAATAAATAAATCTACATTAATAGCTAGAAAACGTTGTTCAGCTTCTTGGGCAGTTTGTCCAGCAGCAGCTTCAGCATCTGATCGCGGCAGCCAGAAGCCTGCACGCAGGGTCCACCCGGGTATTCCCGGACAAAGCCGCTCCTGAGGATGCAGAAAATGGGACAAACCTTAGGTTGCGTTGACCGTTGGAGTAAGACCGGGTTTCGAGGACTACCTATAAAAAATGGTGGTAGGTAAAACTCACCAGCAATGTTACAGTGCTGGCGCGTATTTGAGTAAGCCGGAGAGAAACGCGGATACTAAACTATCATTCGAAACCTTCACGGGCAATGAGAATAAAACCACTCGCGGGTTGGTTGTCTATGTAAGTTCGAAATTGAAAAATTCTGCGCCCACTGTTTAATAAAAACGGCAATCTATAAAATCATCAAATTTACCACGTCTCGTGATTTATGTTGTTTTGTGTTTTCGTATAGTATTTACTAGCATCTGTCCGCGGCTTTCCATGCATATTTTTGGTATAATAAGTAAGTTAGGCTATGTTCTAAATGTACGCGAAATTTCATATTGATCTGTTTAATTTTACTATAAAAACTTTCGTAGTTTGATAAATTCATTATGAATGTAAGCGGGTTCATCAGTGTGCGCCGTGACTGCGCTGAACGAGCGCGACGCGAACCGCACTCACCCTGAAGAAGTCCCTCGTTAAGGGATAAAATAAATAAATAAATAAATAATGTTGGACAATTCACACAGCATTATCTAGCCCCAAGCTAAGCAGAGCTTGTGTTATGGGTACTAGATAACTGATATACATAATACAATATATTACATAGATAGATATTTTTTATTATAAATAGAAAAACGACCAGAACACCCTGAACAAATATTTGCAGATCGTACAAATATTTGGTCCGAGGCGGGAATCGAACCCGCAACCCGGATGAAACGTTGATGTTCTTCCAACACAAACTAGGTTCGTAGTTAACCCGCTTACATTCATAATGGATCTGTTTAATGTTTTGGAGATTTTAGGTAACCAAATAAAATTCTCCTTTCACAAACTTTCGGGTTTATAATATTGGTGGGATTTCAGCACAGATGATGGATGGTCTGTGCGCATCTGCTAACTACAAACACTGTAAACACGGGTGGTCTGAAAAGTTTTCGACCTAATAAAGATATGTACAAGATTATTTTACGTCAAATTTATTTTTCTTTTTCTTCATAGTCTCCTTGTAACTCTAGGCTTGAGGCGTATTTATCGTCACTAATAAAAATCACAGATATAGAAAATTGGCGGTAATTAGGTACATACGGAATAAATTTCTTCAGCTCTTAGATAATATCGCTTCTATATTCTCTCTTTGATAATTTCACTAAGTCAGAATGAGACACACCTAGTATTTTATACTGTGAAATATGAAATGTATACCGCAATGTAACAAAGTTGTTGAAGAAAATACCGTTTAAATTTATTCGGTTGATCAACATGCTACTGCAAAGAATAATATTACTCCTACTGAATCATCGCTACAATAAATTGTATATTATTCAATCAGTAAAAAAAAATCATATTTGTACGTGATTGGTAGAAATACTAGCTAGTATTTTGTCACAGGTATTTGTCATAGATATTTTGAAGTCACAGGTATCGGATTTTGCCTAGTATAACCCAAGACTACTACACACTTCTTCCAGCGATGCTCCCATCTCTCTATCCTTTTCATTTTCATTAAAACAATCACATTGATTCACTCAAACAACTGTCAAATAACCTCAACTTCTTTTTTTGGCGCCGCTTGCGACTCTGCCAGTGTCAGTAAGGAGTTATGATACTCCTTACTGACATTGGCAGACTCGCAACCTTAAAATAATGTGATCGTTTCTATGAACGTAGAATAATGAAGTTTTATTTTGCATCAAAATGATTTATCTAAAACACAAATAATCAAGAGGTCAAAACAACACGAAAACCTTAGAGCACAATACTTATATAGCGCGTCCAAAATGGCTGAAATTTTGGTATATGTCAAAAGATGCACAACTACATTCTCTGGCTTATATTGACGAGTGCTGCCATCTGCACATTTGATTTTAGTGATGAGGATAGGTGATGATTCAAAAACAAATTGACCTGCAAAAGCATCCAGATTTACAATGCGCCAGCCGGTGCGGCGCGATTTTGACGCGCTCCAGCCGGTCTTCCTTGGACCAGCACGTGTACTCCTGGAAGAACGAGCACGATTTGTGCACCTCTTCTGATGGACAGCCTTGCTCTAAAACCAGCATTTTAAACTTCACTTCTAGTAGGGAAACTGTTACCTATCTGTACATCACTAATTTACTCTATTTAATTAATGAACCACACCAGATATTGGTGTTTCCAACATCTTTGTGGGTTTATCCTACTTTAATTTTAAAAATGTTAAAGTTTGTAAGGATGGATGTATGGATATTTGTTACTCTTTCACGCAAAAACTACTGAACCGATTAGGCTGAAATTTGGTATGGGTATAGTTTGGGACTTGGAATAACATACATATAGGCTATTTATTATCCCGATAAAACGCGGACGAAGGCGCGGGCAGCAGCTAGTTTCTTATATATCGTTAGTATCAATATTTTGACGAACATGTCTGAAAGATTTTTTTACCATGGAAGTATCAACTAAATAAGTGGTCGTCCTTATTATTATTTATTTATGTCCCAATTATTATTAATACCAGAGTTTAGTTCAGTGCAACTTACTCAGCATTGAGCTATTCACTGCAATCACCAAACAGCACAGCACTACCAAAACATTCATATTGTTATCAATGTTTTATACGATACGATTTGTGGATTATCTGAAGAATGTTGATGGATTATATAAGCAACCGTCAGTTTCTGAACATATTTTCTAGTTGGCTACGATGACGAAATATAAGACGACCGATGTGGCGCGGCGGGTGAAGGTCCGCGTCCAACACAGGAGGTTGCGGCCTCGATTCCCGCCTTGGGACAAATGTTTGTACGATCTTCAAATATTTGTCTTGGGTGTTCAGTGTATTTTCGGTATTTTCTATGTATAATAAAAAATATGTATCTACGTAATATATTGAATTATGTATGTATATCAGTTATCTAGTACCCATAACACAAGCTCTGCTTAGCTTGGGGCTAGATGATGCTGTGTCGATTATCCATCATTATTTATTTATTTAAAGAGCTTTGCAGTGGGTATAATGTATGTATAGTAGTTCTACTATAGTCTCCTTTAGGACGATTGGCGAGAGCGTGAAGGAATAAAGTAAAATTCAGTTTCGCAGTCTTACGAGAAGTAGGTACATATACGATTGAAGAGGTGTTTTTTTTTGTTTATTTGCCTGATGTGTGTAATTTCGCAGAAGGCAAAGATTTTGGCAGAAGGTCCCGCCCGCCATATTTCTAAGCTCTCGCACGAGGGTAAATTTTCTTTCGATTTACCTACAGTTATATACTGTGTAGGTTATAATAATCGAGTTTAGTGTATTGTAACGTTATTCAACTTCGATTATACTCGTATACCTATAACAGAAGAAACCAATTTACTTATCGTTTAATATCGTTTTTCAGATGA
Organism: Eupithecia insigniata; assembly: GCA_947859395.1. Classification (NCBI taxonomy): domain Eukaryota; kingdom Metazoa; phylum Arthropoda; class Insecta; order Lepidoptera; family Geometridae; genus Eupithecia; species Eupithecia insigniata. The sequence goes on along the minus strand of OX402011.1, from coordinate 1,692,585 downwards.
TTGTCCTCCAAATGAAGAGTATCTCCTCTGCGGACCTTGCCCCACCAACTGCAGCAATCCAGACCCTGAGCCGTCGTGTGGAGAATGCGACGAGGGGTGCTTCTGTTCGCCGGGGTTCTTGAGGGATTACAACGGCACTTGTATTACACCGGATCAGTGTGGTAAGATCTATGGTATCAATAATTTTATTGTTTTGTAAGAGGGTTGTTTAAAACAATGGACGCTGGTCCTTCTTAACAACAGAACCTCGACCTAAAGCATACAGCAACTTGATAAAACTGTTTTTATATTGGGTCAATGAAGGGCCTCTGAAGGGAAAGATAGAAAATGAACTTTACAAAATAAATAAAAAAACAAACAATTTCGTTCAAAAAAAATTGACAATTTGCGGTCATATCGCTCAAGAGCGATCTCTACCAGACAACCGTGGATGAATAGGGTCTTTGGATTGAAATATTTTTTTAACAGACAATGAAAAATAAAAAAATTCAACACCGACACCGACCTTCGTTTGACCACAATCTCACCTGATGGAAAGTGACGATGTGGACGACAGTGTATCACTAAGATCTAGAAGACACCTATTCACTCTTGTCTTAAAGAGACCCAGATTGTAATTGGTAGGAAAAACAGAAGCAGGCAGCGAGTTCCAATCCTTGTAGTCAATATACTTTGGGATATGAGAAAGTCTGCTGGCAGATGCTCAATGCAGGAAGCTGTTGACACGGAGCTGGGGTGTTCACTGGGGATGCGTGCGTTCCAGTTCAGCAGGACAAAGGCCTTATTCTAGTCCAAAGCTGGACCAGCTGTGGACTAGAATTGACTACCTAGGCAGTGGCATGGCAGAGAGCGAAGGTCTGTCTGGAACCACGCAGAATGTTGACGTTTCGGTACCCGCTATCTTCTTCAGCTTCCGCGCAGTTAGGTCTATAATGATCTCTGATATATCCTAACAACCATCACTATTTATTACTGATGCATGGTACCAATAAGAAAACAAGGTATGCTCTTCCGAGACACGATGGTCACGTGGGTTTGCTTTTGAGACGTCATCATCGCCATCGGCCAGTGAGAAAACGAATCTGTTTCCTGGTGATACCAGTAGCGTAAAATCGTAACTTCCCGAGCTCCTGTATGAATCTGATAAAACTATATGGTTTTGTATTTACCAATTATTTATCACATTGACTCGTGCTTAACTAACGCTGTTTTAACTGATTTAATAAACATAATTGACGATTATAATTTTTTATTGATTTTTCTATTGACCCTTGTTACATTTGTTTCCCAACTTCTACATTTAAAGTGGAAACTGGATGGTGACGTAGCAAGAGCCACTCCCTCCCGGAGGAGCAGACCGTATTTTCTTGGATCATGTACTGATATACATAAGCGGGTTAAGTACGAACCTTATATGCGTTGTTTCATCTCTTTACGGGGGACTTCTTCAGGGTGAGTGCGGTAACCGTCGCGCGCGCTCCAACACAAATAGGTTCGTAGCTAACCCGGTTAGATCCGTTATGAATTCATCAGATCGATAGTTTTTATAGTAAAACCATCATCGTGTTTCTTTCAGCAGAACTCCCTCTACAATGCGCTGAAAACGAAGAGTTCCTACCATGCAGCTCCGCCTGTCAACCCACGTGTCTCCAGCCAGAACCACTTGGCTGTGACTTCGTCTGCAAGACTGGCTGCTTCTGCCAGCCTGGGTTTTTGATGGATGAGAGTAATGGGAAGTGTGTTGTACCAGATGATTGCCCACCAGGTAAATGGTTGAATTGTACCTACCTACAGTACTATAAACTGAACCGTTTTTAATACTGTAGGTAACTATGGTAACACGTCAGTGTCCAAGAGTCCTATAAGGTCTAAAGGAAATAAAGCACTTTGAGTTTTAAGTTTTTATCAAGGTTAGCTCATAGATGATCATAGGAATACTTCGACAGGTTCACTAACCACCAAAATGTAGATACAATTCACATAGGATTAATTTTCATTCCTATTGTTAATTTAGGTGATTGAAAAAAGGGCAATTTATTTAATTTATGTAGGTATGTACTTATTTTAATACCGACGATCTCTGTGCCGCGGTAAGCGAAGGTCTGCCTGCGACGCAGGGGATGGCGGGTTCGATTCCCGTCTCGGGACTACGTTTTGTTAGTACGATCTGCAACTATTTGTTCAGGTTGTTCTGGTCGTTTTCTATGTATAAAAAAATATATCTATTAAGTAATATATTCTATTAAGTATATCAGTTATCTAGTACTTACTCATAACATAAGCTCTGCTTAGCTTGGGGCTAGATAATGCTGTGTGAAATGAATTGTCTAGTATTATTTATTTATTTAATAATAATTATTGTAGGTTATAATAATGATTGTAGGTAGTTCATAAGACCAACCATGTAACAGTTGAAACTATAAATTATTCTTATTTTTAGATGTTTAGGAAGAGAAGAAAATAAGGCTAGGCAGTAAGCATTTTAAGTTGCAGAAATTACAGTTCAAAGTTAAATAGAACTTACGGTTATACATCATAACTAACCTTCCCCGTGGATTTGTTAACGATGTACTGTAACGTAGTCTATTTGGCTACCTGCTTCGAGCCAGGACCACTGGCCTGTGACTTCGTGTGCAATACTGGCTGCTTTTGACTGCCTGTGTTTCTAATGGATGAAAGCAATTTGAAGTGTGTTGTACCAGATGATTGCTTACCTGGTAGGCAATTACCTGGTAGGTAGAGGTGTGTAGGTGCTATGCATTTAAGCTTTGGAAAAGACATCCTGATTTTCGGGACCGGGACAAACCCAACAACTTAAAGATCATTAAAATCGGTCAAGCCGTTCCTGAGTAAATCAAGACTACTGACGACACTAGAAGTACATACATACATATGTGGTTGACAGTACTTGTACATGTACTGGCTACTTTTCTGTAAGAAATCTTTAAATGGGACGAATGCGGAATGAAATTACATCTGATTTGGATTTTCGGTATTCGGACCATTTTGGGCCGAAGCCCAACGAACACGGAATAACTCCGATGAACGGCGTCGGGATCATAATGTTGCATCAAGATGGCAGATGCAATGCATCATATTATTATTTGGGAAATTCTGGAACTTAAATTATGTATTTAATTATTTATTGTAATATGTATTTCAGTTCCCTGCCTCAATTCCAACGAAGTCTACGAGATATGCAACGGGGCTTGCGAACCGACTTGCTACAACCCAGAGCCGGTCTGCACCAAGATCTGCGTCGGAGGCTGCGTTTGCGCACCCGGCCTGCGCAGGAACGCGACGGGAGAGTGTATACCGGTCGAACAATGCCGGAGCGGAAATGGGACGGATATAAGTCTGTTGGATAAGTATTTGGAAGCTATTAATCGGCTTCTTAAGGTTTAAAATTAACTTAGCTATGTAATAAGTAAATTAATAGAGCAAAGAATCTCTAAAGGCCTAAATATACAGGCAGGTTGAAGCAGTGAGGATCGACTGCTTCAAGCTACTGCATAGTGAACTACAGTCTTCTATTTAGGGCCGCTGTACACGGACTGCTCGAGCAGTTAGCCATTGATCAACATACACGGACCGCTCTTGCAGTCATAGTCGTCAGCTTGAAGCTGCCACTGATAGCTGCTGGAGCAGTTGATTACAACTGCTCGTTATTCAAATCAGTAGAATGAAGAGCGCGGGCGGATTTAACTGCGCGAGAGCAGTCGACAGCTCGAGCAGTCAGTTTATACCTGCCGACTGCTTGATTGCACGACCGCCCGAAGCATTTCCAACTGCTTGAGCGGTTCCGTGTGTGTACGCACAATACAGTAGAAGCTGCGACTGCATAGCCACGAAGCTGCTGCTCCAAGCTGTCCGTGTAAGGTCGGCCTAACAGACATACACGGAACCGCTCGAGCAGTTGCTTATCAGAATCAATAAATTTATTTCTTTAGGCTTACAAAATAAGCACTAAGACCAGTCAAATTTTATACTATAATCTAAATCTAGATTTAATGCGATTTATTATGTCAATAATTTACTATGCAGTCGGAGCTTGAAGCTATCGATCCTAACTGCTTTAAGATGTTTGCGTATTTGGGCTCTATGATGTCGAGATTAAAATCATAGCACTGCCTAAAAACTAAACAAATTACATACAGACATGTTATTAAAGTATATTACAAAATATTAATCATATTTACCTAGAATAAGTTAGCTTATTACAATGAATAAATAAATACCTATAATCTAGCCAAATTAGAGGTGAAATGTAAGTAAAACAACCGGCCATTCTTAACCAAAATTCACTTTGTTGTCGTGTTTTTTCGATTTGAGATCTAAGTTACCTACTCGCGCCTAAAAGCTTACGAACAAAAACGTTCATCGCTGGGGTGTGAAACACTCCACGGGGTTAAGTGTAGTAGAGTACATCAATAAATATGCATAACTGTATCCAATTATGTCTGAAACTGAACGCCAGGGATGGGAGTATTAGTTATTGCTGTTGTTTTTTTTTTAAAACATTTTATATCTAATTTGGATGGATTATATTAGTAGGTATACTTTTTATATTTCTTATCATTAAAATTAATAAAACGAAGAGACTAGTTATGAATAGTTTTAAAACCTATTCAGTAAAACGAATAAAGTGTACCTACGAGCTTAGAAATAAATAGTTAATGGCTAGTTTATTATATACGCTTTATGTACCTATTTATAATTATAAAAATATAGAGTAAACAATCATAAAAATTGGAATTATTACTCCGCTGTCCTGAAGCTGAAATCCTTTGTTTCCGATTGGTATGGTTATTATGTTTGAGATCTGCAAAGAAAAAAACGTTAATAATAATCCCGAATCTGAAATGACTGACAAAATTATTGATAGAGTCATCTAGCGCAAATTCCTTGGACTTATTTGTGAGCTAGCAAGAGTGGTAGAGTTGGTTGGAGGCGGGTTCTTGCTAAGACAAACGCTCGCTGAAGATGATTTTAGTTCGGTCATTTTTACACAGATGGCGGACTATCGACGATTTTTCAGTTTAGGACACTGTGAAAATACCGTTCATAGTTGTGGCGATCACAATAGGCCTACCATGGCCGCTCTGAAACTAAAGCCACACTAAGCAAATAATAATAGGTATAAAAAAGTATTTTCATAGAAATTTCGATATTGTAAATGTTTATTATCGAAAAAGAAATATTTTCAATTTTGAAAAATACTTGGTTTTAAAAAAAAAGTAGGGAAATATAATTATTATCTACGTATGTTTAGAAACGAATTTCAAAGAGTTAAATTTGGAAAAAATAAAAATCACCTATAGAATGGAATTTCAACATTCACCGAAGCTAGGTTCACCTTTTTGTACTCGTCTTCCCTGATGCCGTAAGCCAGGTAACTGTATGAGAGGAAGTCAGAATGGTTGGAGACGATTTGGAAGGTCATCCTCCTGGATCCTGTGGACCCTCGTATCACGTGGAAGTCCACCTCGCCTGATGCTGCTACAGTTGCTGATACGTCGATGTAGGAGATTACGTAGCCATTCTGTAATTTTTTAGGTTACTTAGAATTCGCGGCAGTTACGCTCTAGATTAGAATCTTAAATACCAAATAAAGAAAAAATTACAATCAAGTTATAGAAACAAATTAGAACTAGTATTTACGATTAAAACAATTGAGCTGCAGACTGTTGCAAACATTCATCTAATCCAAATAAATAACATTTAATTATATCTTATCTCATCACAAAATTAGTTTCGAACTACTCCACCGTAATTGAACAGTTATATTAAAAAGTTCACTACAAACTTAGTTCTTGTTATATTATACAAAGATTTAAAATCTTTGATATTATACCGATGTCTTGCAACATTATTAATTTTGTGATGATTTGATATAGTAAGTTTAAAATTAATCATTTTTAATGTCTGCGGTAGGCTAGAGGCAAAATGTAGTCATATTAAGATTTAAAACGGTCGAAGTGTTTCCCTTCTTTACCTTCGTATTAAAAAGGATCGTGACAGGTATTACTGTGAACAAAATGTTTTTAATTGAGAAGACATGCTTATTTGATAGTTTTACCTTAGCAGCAGTAGTGACGGTGACAAAGAAGGGATCGTAGTTATTCGTGTGCCGGTATCGGTCTGAACCTCCGTACATTGGCATTGACTCTGAAACGGGAATGGTTTGTAGGTTACGAACAACAAAAGACAATCGCGCGAGCTTTTAAAAATGTATCTAAAGGAATCTATGGGTAGACTTGGTGGCGTAATTAGCAACACATTCTCGTACAGTGGAAGGGTGTCGGTTCGAGTCCCGCCTGTATGGGTTAACACAATCAAAGACCCAAGAAAACAGATTTAATCGATGCAACACCAAAGGCAACACACTGTTTCTTCCACGATACTACACTCTTTGGTATAAAGGTGGTCAAACGGTTTGACCACTTATACCCCGGAAATCTTATGATTCTTTTTTTTTTTTTATTTGATGTGTATTGATTCAAACCCACAGGTTTCCGGGTCAAACCATGCCAAAGAATAGGGTAGTGGGTATTTAGCATAGCAGCTGCAAGGGTTAGTGACGAACTACGAAAGCCGTTGCATGACGTAGGTTCAGGGGGGAATCTATATTTATAAAAGAGTAAACTGGGTGACTCTTCAAGAGATCTCTGAAACAACAAGAGCTGCGAAGCTGAAATTTTGCATGGAGGTTCTAGTTAGGACGTAGGCATCCGCTAAGAACGGATTGTTAGAAATTCGTATTCTAATGGGGTCAAAGGTCATTTTTATAATAACTCCAGAACCGTAACTAACTGTTGGCCAGTCAAAATTTTTAGCATAGAAAGATGATTTAAATAATCACACTGACGTGTACACAACACCAACACAGCCAACAACATGTGTTAAAAAAAACCCATACCTAGTCGACAGACCACCGTGTCGAACCAAACGTTTTCGCTCTACTTTCATTTCATTAGTAGTACCGGTAAAGATTGAAACGAGCTTCCTGCTTCTGTTTTTCCAGTAGAGTACAATCTAGGAGTCTTCAAATCCCGAGTGAATAAGTTCCTTCTGGGAAAGCGTGCTCCATCATAGGCCACATCTTCACTTTCCCGAGTGAGACGGTGGTCAAACGCTTTACCATTATAAAAAAAAACCCTGGAGGGTAATAAATAAATTCTTAAGGGTTTTCACAGAAACATTGAAGGGGAATTCATACCCTAAAGGTCAAGGGTGTGGGGTCAAATTTAGGCGACTCACTGACAATTATCGTAAAATCTCAGGAAGTAGAAGAGCTACGAGGCTGAAGTTTTAAATAAAGGTTTCTTTTAAGACGTAAGTACCCGCTAAGTACGAATTTTTGGAAATTTGTATTGTTGGTAAGTTTGTTAAAATGGGGTCGAAGTTCATTTTTACAGACTACCGTATTTTCTAAATTGTAGTTCCTTTGTGATATCGATAGTTTGTTGCCCTAAATAAATAAATGGTTGCAGTGATATGAAAGCCAACAAAGTATGTAGCTAAAGCAAATAAAAAAATAATAAAAAAAGTTTCCAAAAATACTGAAATAACTTACTGTCATATTCGATCCCAACCCTGAACTTCGCCGTGTCATACAAATAAGGGTAACCGCCCACCAACCCCACAAAAACCAAAAACAACAGACTTCGAATCATTTTGCATAACTGGCACAAACGGGAGTCGAATTGACACTGTTGGTATTTCTTTATCGCTTATCTGAAGATATCGATAATTCATCTTATTTGATACAGGCTAAGGGTTGTTTCACAATATGGCGTGAAACTGAACAAAAATTTTATTTTATGAAGGTATAACCCGATAATCGCAAATTTGTAATTCTTACACAAAAAAAAATATTCTCGCAAGGTAACAAAACCTATACGAATTTCATGATTGTTGGTAAAGGTGAAGTAACCATAAAGGGTATGGCGCCTAGCGAGAACAAAAAAAAAATTTTTTTTAACTTAAATTACTGTTTTCGGATATCTTGGCAAAAAGAAAGGTGTAATAATCATTAGTCTAATCTTAGTATAATAAAACGTCAAGTGCGATTTGTATTTGCGTACCGAGGATTCCATATAATAATCATAAATATAAGGTACTAATAATTAATAATTTTATTTGCCGTAAATACTTAAATTAAGGTGGTACGGTGGTAGTCCCAAAAACTATGATGCGAGGATCACGGTTGACTGAGTAAATCCATTTTAATTTTTTCATGCATATTTATCAATGTCTACAAAACTGTATCCTTCGAGATATGTTAGATGTGAACGCCTCTTTATCTTATCTATCAGTAGTAATGCAGCATTGAAAAACTTCGTTGCTATCTGTTTCACAATAAGATTTATTATCTTTGCAACCGTAAAGATGAAACATACTATATATCTATCTACCTACTTGCGACATAGACCTAGTTTGTTACCTAGGTAACTAAACATAATATGTAAGTGAACAGTTTTAATCTATTTTACTATAAAAACGTTCGTAGTATGGTTAATTCATTATGAATGTAAGCGGGTTAACTACGAACCAAGTGTGCGCCGCGACGCTGAACGAGCGCGACGCGAACCGAACTCACCCTGAAGAAGTCCCTCGTTAAGGGATGAAACGTTGGTGTTCTTCCAACACTAACTAGGTTCGTAGTTAACCCGCTTACATTCAGTGAGCTTTAATCTAGGTAATGTTAATAAAAAAATGGTGCTGGATGTGATTGGGAATCTTTTTTGATGTGATGGGAAGGAGCCTGTTGATTAAAGCCCATTTTTACCTACTCAATATTAGATTTCATATGGATATATTGAACGACAGACGAGTAGAGACACAATTTTCTTAAAATTGTGTCTGTAGTCGATTTTCTTACAGACAGAATTTTCTTAAAATAAGTAGGTAATTCATTAAAAGAATGTAACTTCACAGAAAATTCACCCCTGTGGTATCTAGGCAGATCGTTTGCTGATAGTACCTGACTAACCTAGCTGAAAAAAATTGTGTGTATTATTAGAAAATACGTACGGTACAATAAAAATAACAAATATACGACCGATGTGGCGCGGCGGGCGAAAGTCCGCCTGCTACGTACGCATGAGGTTCCGGTTTCAATTCCCGACTTAGGACAAAAATGTTTTTACGATCTGCAAATATTGGGTTATTCCCGCTCGTCCCCACGCTTCGTCTCATTGGGGACCAACGGGAAGTTTTCCTGTTCGTTGTCACAGGTGTTCTGGGTATATTCTAAATAAAAAATATACATATATCTACATATGTATGTATTATACTATGTATATCAGTCATCTAGTAATCAAGCTCTGATTAGCTTGTGGCTAGATGATCCTGTTCGGACTGTACAATATTATAAAAAATTACAATTGTATTGAATTATTTTATTTTTGCTAATAACTAAAGTTTTAATTTATGTTTTCAAAACGTGAAACTCTTTATTTATAAGTTAATTGTTAAACCTAAACTATACTGCAAGCTATACATAACTAAGACACAGAATAACTACATATACTCCTGGAATAAAATATCCCCGTCATAATAGATGGCGTTAGGAGTAACGTTGAAGGTTATATATTATTATAACCTTCAACGTTACTCCTAACGCCATCTAGTGGGTGTAAGCAAATACACTAGCATAAGTAATAAAAAAGGTATAACTACCTACTCTAATAAAATAGTACAGACAGGTATTCTCACATGATAGTTCCTTTCATAGTAGTATTGGCCTAACCTGTGTATTCAAAAAAACCAGTAAGATAATGATGATAGAGACCTATCAACAACACGAATGTTACTACTAACGCCATCTGGCAAGTGGACGCAAAAACACGGTGAATAAATCCTCCAAATTGAGTCATTTGCAACAGCTTTCGCGAGCGGCAACAGCTACAAATTACTGCCATTGTTGTAGACAAGTGGCAGTCATAAAAGTTATATGTTGATCGATTGGCAACGAAAACGACGATAAATAGGGTGGTAGTAGGTAGGAACATATAAAAATAGGATCAATAAAAACAATAATACGGCTTCAATACAGATGAGATCAGGTTGATTACTGCGACTCTTGGATGGAGAAAGACCGTTGCTGATTCTGTAGTTAAATTCAGTTCGGTTTATATCAGTTTATTAAAAATAAATAATATCATTAAAAATTACTAAATCTCAAGCGTTATTTGTTGCAGTTCCATGTTACAGTCGCACGATAGGGCATAGGTAGCTACTAAATAGTGCGTTAACACAAAATATGACACCAAAACGGTTAAAGATATTTATTTTCTCAAAATAATTTACAAAGTTTGCTTACTGAGAAATTAAATAACATAGTCCAAAGGTTATCTCTTTATAAGTAAAAGTATCCGTCAAAACCGTTTAAGTTCATTTTTCAATCATCAATACCTTGCGAATCGAATATTCAATTGGAATTAATTCAACCAATGATATACATACTTGGAACATTATCTTCATTATATCAGCCCATACAGGTCCACTGCTGTACATATGACTGTTCCATACGACGCCACAATTAGCAGTCCTGAGCCGCCTCCATCAACGCCTTACTATTTGGATTGGAACATACTTACCATTAAAAACGACACCCATGAATCCAGTAATAAAATAAAATTATAAACAGGTAGGTAAGTATAGAGTATAAGGAAGGTGGGATAAGTAAGGTCGAAAAAAAAAAACAAAAAAATATTTTTTCATAATTTATATTTATAATGACACTCTTGATCTGAAATAGAACGAAATCTTTTGACAATCGACAGATCAAGTGGGAAGTTTCGCTGCGATGACCATTTATCGAACTGCCCTAGACAGGCGACATTTAATGAACGCTGATTAGTGCCGAGTACTAAGTAGCCGCTGCTCTTGTTTATTTAATTACGTTTTAATTTGCAAGCCTTTCTTGGGAAATCTTTTGATGGAGTGGAAAAAGGGAAATTAGTTTTCCTGCTCTGATTGTTCTGAAGCTGAGTTTTAGGCGCTACGCAGACAGAGCGACTATTGCGGAAACTGGCAACTTGCAACCCGTTGTTAACATAGTATAAACTTGCTAAAGAAGTATACGGCATAGCCTATGAAGAATTTTTTACGAAAATGTATAAAAAGTTGCTTCAACTAAACGCTTCAACTAAAGTTGCTTTGTCTGCATGGGTGCTTACGTAAGATGTTAATAGAGTCCAATTTTCTATTATTTATTAAATTGTGTGATATACCATTTACATTCAATAATATTTGGATGTCGACTGTATCAAATCAAGCTGAGTTTTAAAACAGACGAGTGGGCCGAAGTGCCACTAGAAATAGGTTTATTCAGAATTTACGCGCGATTCAACTGTTTGTGGTCCGAAATGATACTAGCCCGGTTTATTTTGAATTTTCACTTGGGCCTGCGCGATTCAACTGTTTATGGTCCGAAGTGAGACTAACACCAATTGAGATTGACGAGGTTTCCACGTGAAGTCGCAGGCAGAGGCTAGTTAGGATATAAATGGGAAGATAAATTGTTATTAAAAATTATCTCACAAATAATGACGAGATAATGGAGCAAACACAAGCGTTCACCTATTGTCCTTATCATTTTCTTTTGATACTTAGGTAGTCGGAGGCCTTTGTTACTAATTGTACCGTAGGTAATGGGGTGGGTGCCTCCGACTACCTAAGTATCAAAAAAAAATGATAAGGACAATAGGTGAACGCTTGTTTAAGACTTTTATGTAGTCGGGTTTTAGTATTTAACTATTCTTTTTTTATACCTTTTTGCTAATAGCTTGAGAATCGTTAATCTCACAAAAGTTTGAAAAACGGTTTTGGAAAGTACAAATAAAGACCTTTGCAACGATACCACACACGAGCATATTTACTAACATTGCAATTTTCGACCCTTTCTTCGACCCCCGCCATTTCGTTAGACCCCCATTTTTATCGGACGTCACATAGCCATTGGGCTATTAAGACGAATCATATGACACCTCATTTGTTGAAATCGGACCAGTAGTTTCAGCGCTACGAGGGAACATAAAAATCGGCTACATACTCGTAGTCGGGTAAAAATGACCTACAAAAGGAATATTGTGCTAAACTTTTTTTTTTAGATCTTTCATTACATTTAATTGTAATGTTATACAATATTCAACCGGAACAGCTAAATATCAAGACAGCGGGTTAAGTTCAAATATATATCTAAAATCAGAAAACTCTATATTTCCAAAACATCGTACAAGAAGTTATTGTGTAAGGTTTAAATGTTGTAGGTAAATTTAACAATGAACGTTAAAAGGATATGAACTGCTTTTTTTAAAAGTTTTATTGTAGAAAATCTCGTCAATTTTATTAAAAGTTGAAATATACAAATAGAAGTTAGAGTGTATTCCTAGAGATCTACACACAGCCCTCTTATTTTTAATTTTAGTATAGGTACTTAATATTTGACTGTCTGTCTGTTTTTTTTCTACATACAATCCCTTATGGTGCTTCCTTTTTTGATTACAAATTTTGTAATAATAGTGTAATAGGATAAGAGTCATATTTTATAAACTAACGACATCAAGTGTATACTAAGAAATACCTACCGTGGAAATAAATGAATTGAATTGAATTGAATCTGTCGTTGAATTACTAACGGCTCCAAGCCGAGATGCTCGTAGAAGTCTCATTTTGTAGTCCTAGATACTTTTGGTCCCTGAGATAGAGAAACACACGTGAAAAGCGTAATGTTTGAAACTAATCTATCAATATTTTCGTATAATATGATATAATACGCATTATATTAGAGAAACTAACCTCCTCCACGCTCTCGTCGCGTACATTTTACTGCTGTTTTTGTGTGTAACGATGTTTAAATATTTTCCCATGCCGTCCGGGACATGTGCTCTTCCACAAGTGGACAAAAAATTGAAGTGAAGAGAATATCAATAACACCTTATTTCTTATTTGATAATAATAACTATGTTTATATTATAGAATTTGACTTGTCTAAGTGCTTATTTTGTAAACCTAAAGAAATAAAGTTATTGATTCTGATTTTGATTCTGTTATATACATAATGTATAATGCACAGACGCATCTTTCGTCGACCTTTAATCGCACCGCACGCAATATTATTGCGGCCAAAGATTTATATCGTTAGATAGGCCCTTACCGTAGTGAAACCGCGCCCGTTTTGGTGCCATATGAAATGAGATAGCTCGCTCGTTTCGAATCAGTGTACATCTAAACACAGTGTCAGCCGGACGTGCTGTATGGCATTTCGCAAATGAAATAATAATTCTAAACATACAAATAAAGACAAAAGCTTTACATTTCACTCTTAGGTATTGCGATATAATTATTATTTTTCTTTCCGTTTTATAAATCTGTGTTTCCGCTGTTGCGTTCTGACCGCACTACAAAGTAACATTACCAGCTAATCTGTGGTACTACCCAAATTGCACACTTTTTAGACTTTTCCATTTCAGGGCATGATAGGACCTTTATTTTTTCACAAAAGTGTGTGCAGTATGATTGCACACAATATGGTTATAATAACAGTTAGGTATGTAGTTAAGTTTACTGGCAAAAACACAATTTTTAACTACTTATTAGTGTGCGTCCGTCGTCATTTCTTCAAAGACAACGGGACCACGGTTTTTGGTGCCAGGGCCTATCTAACGATATAAATCTTTGATTGCAGCGATAATATCTGAACCTGAATTTATCTGAAGTTAGAGAAGAAAGCATATCTGAAATATTTATAATCTAAGGATTCTACGCAACTATTCTGACAATACCATTGTCATAGCGATTGTTTAGCAAAATTGGTCCCTGAATTTAAAGTGACCTAGCTGTTGCCATATAACCTATACCAGCCATGGGTTGAAATCTGTTTTATCAAATTGAACCAAGTTTTCAAAGGTATATAACTTTGTTTAGTTATACAGTTAGAGTCGTGGGTAGCCCTTGTTGCCCAGATAGTTCCCTGGGGGTGAGTTGGTTAACATGGTTTTAGATGAACTAAGGATCAGCGCAAACTGGCCATTTTAATGGCAAATACTACTTAGTAGGCGAATATGTATTAGGCTATTAAGCGTACTTATCGTCACTGTTAAAAGTCACAGATATAGAAAATTGGTGATATTTCACAGTGACAGAAACTAAATATATCTGTGACTATCGTGACACAGGCAGTGCCAGTGTCACGAGTGCACGATATTATATCGTTATTATTTTATTAGGTACCTACGCAATAAATCGCTTCAGCTAGATAATATCGCTTCTATATTCTCTCTTTGATAATATCACTAAGTCAGAATGAGTCACACCTAGTATTTTATACTTGGATATTTGAAATATATACCGTAATGTAACAAATTTGTTGAAGAAAATACCGTTAAAATGTATTCGGTTAATCAACACGCTACTGCTACTTACTCAGTCATCGCTACATACAATAAATATATTATTCAATCAGTAAAACAATGAATTTGTACGTGATTGGTAGAAATACTAGCTAGTATTTTGTCACAGGTATTTATCACAGATACCTTGAAATCACAGTAACGTAAGTCACAGGTATCAGATTTTGACTAGTGGGCTATACTAGTCAAAATCCGATATGACCGATATGACTAATATGTATAAAATATCTCTCCATTGTTGAGATATCTCCTGGACGTGACTTTATTTACACGCGAACGCGTGTATTCTCTTCTTGGATACATCTTCCACACTTTTATATTATGTACTCAAAAATCTAATAAAACGTACGTAACAATGATAAAAAATATGAAAAGAACTCAAGGAAGGAGGTCCCCATGATAAAGTTTATTTTAGGTCCAATAATTTTTTAATTTAATGTCATAAATATGGAGGTTTTCTACATAGTATCGAATAATTTTTGAATAAGATCCAAGAGGTGGCCGAGAGACTGTTTTAGGAGTAAGAGACTGTCAAGAAACAAGGGGCGACCGGAGCGTCGGGTTGACGACGACATTCAGAAGACAGTGGGCTATATCTGGCCTATACTACCGCTCCGTTGAGCTGAATTTAGTTGTGAAAAGGTAACAGATGTACAGAGTTGCTTTCGTATTATAATACTTTGTATGGATGGATATATAATACGGTATATGGAATTTCAGTAAAAGCAACCGAAAGGCATTCAAAACCACAGCCTGTACAGCAACACAATATAATGCATATTTTGTTGCATGAAACAGCTTCATTTTACTCGCTTTTCAGAACTTGAAAGCAAGTGGTTTTCTTTGAGGGAAAATGAAATTTTTTGGCTGTTTTAAAAAGGTATTCAGTTCGTCTGTCTTCAAAAAATAAACTTATAAATTTAAACTTTTATCGTTGTGTTAATGCGAATAGAGATCTTAATAACAACCTAAAAAAGTGACGCAATGACATAATTTAACACTGTGTGACACCTCAGCCACAGGCAAGTTATGTATTTCATCAAATAAATAAATAAATAATAGGTGTCAATTAACAATCACGCCTCAATTTTTTATCTCGCCTTATCACTTTTCAGCAATGCATTGCGATGACAACTATTAATTTTACATGTTGCATGCACTACAGGGTGCATTATTGAGTACAGCAATCAGCGAACGGTCAAAAACTCAGTCTTGCTTCCACTCGCGGTCCAAATCTAAAGCTTGGAAATATACATACCTAACATTTTCTAATTAAACTCCCGACTTATTAAGGGGGTTTCGTGAAAAAAGGTTTTAACTCTCACAGGAAACAGAAAATATCGAATGAATAAACAAACATTAAAGCTACTGCTTCAATATCATATCTTATACTAGATTCGATACAATACTTATAAAACCTAAAAAAAAACATTACGTAAAGCGCCTTTAAATAAATGGAGCTAATTTAATTTTTTTAACCTTTTCTACGTTATGATTATGAGTCATATTTTATGATTTGTTTCATAACTCATATTAGATTTATTTTAGATAAAATGTTTTAAACAGTTCTCACAGAATTGGGATTTTTTGCACGGATCCCCCTTAACTCCCTCAGCAAAAAGCACCAGAACTCAACTCAAGGCAGGGGTGACTGCAGTGCGTGCAACCTACAGGTGGGGTGCGTGCCAACCAGGGTCCAGCCTCCCGGCCTCACAGCCTCTCAGTCTCTACCCGACCGTTGCCGCGAACGGTCGTGTCCCGCGAAACGAGAAACCGAGAAAAACGAAGCATCGTTCTATCCTTAGACAAGTTATCCCCGAAGATATAAAGCAAAGCGAAGATAGTTATAGAAAAATTTAAGTTGTTTCTTTGAGGTTTTGTTCGGTGATGTTTTGTTAAAGTGATTTTGAGTTGAGGATGATTTTTGGTGCAGTGATATGACAGTGTTTTGAGGCGATGGATGGGGAGAACCGGATTATTTTGAACGTTGGCGGCATAAGGTTTGTTAAGACTGAAGTAGTCCTAGTCAAACTGGGCTCATGATGGATCTATACACAAAATCTTTAATACCTAGTAGAGCAAAGTAGAGTACTGGCTCATACAATAAGGGCGGTGGAGAAGCCTTGCTTCTTTTACAAGCAGCGGGTCAGTATTGCATTATTGTTTAAAACCGTGTGGAACTATTGCATTTCAGACAATGCCTTGTCTAAATTTTTCAGTGTTACGTGATCAACCATGAAACCTTTGTAGTACCTTATTACCGATTTCAATAAACGAAGGAGGTTTTAAATTTTGATGTGAATTTATTACAAGCTTCTGATATAAAGTGATAAAGCCTCGTTTTGAATCATTTTGCCGAGCGGTTACAAAGTTACTTGAAACGAAGTAGTTACGTGTTTCAGTTCAAAGAGATGGTGACCGGTAGAATTAGAGGTAATTATAGGAAACTGTTTGAGGTCGACAGTCACAGGACAGTGCGTTGTACAAAAAGTTTAAATTAAAGAGGTTTTGTTCGGCAGAAAAACTGAATTGAGCTGAATCTGTTGTAGTAACGACTTCCTGTTACTTGAAACTTGAAATTTTTTGTAGTAGAGATCAAAGGGTAACTTTAAGAAAACAGAAATTATATTTGACTAGTTTTAGCCCGCGGCTACTCATGCCTTTTTCAGGAACAATAAGTGGCATATTTGTTATTCCGGGTCTAGAAATATATCTCATCATCATCATCAGCCCATACACGTCCACTGCTGGACATAGGCCTCCCCGTACGACGCCACAAATACCGGTCCTGAGCCGCCTCCATCCATCGACTCCCTGCGACCGCTACGATGTCGTCGGTCCATCGAGTGGATGGTCTCCCATGTAGGGGGGATCTGCCATAATCACCACGCTTGGCAGGCGGATTGGTGATCGCAGTGTTGGTGTTTAAAAATACTCAAACGGAAGCTGCTGCCCTTCCTCTGGTAGGTTCCCTTAGTCGGCTCTTACGACATCCACGGGTTGAGTTGGAGGGGTCGATATTCGTACGCCGCGGCCCCATGGCCCAGAACTATATCACCTATGCAAAATTTCAGCTCAATCCGTTCAGTGGTTTTGGCATGAAAGATAGGTAGGTAACAAACATCCAAACATCCATAAATACTTCCACATTATAATTTATACCTAATATAAGTGTGATTTATCGACTCCATACTATATTTTCCTTTAAAAACACTGAAAAGTCCGGCCCATTGTGATCTTAACTTTCCAAATGTCAGTGGAAAAGAAGCCGATATTCAGCGGCATTTCTTTGTGTAGGAAGGAAGTCTTTGTTAAATTATATAGGTGGAACACTGAGAATAAATAAGTAATAATCTACCAACTAATGGGCCAAAAGGCCAAATTCTGAATTAGGTACGTCGGCTGATATGTAAAATGTATTTACGCAAAAAAGTTAGGCATATAAGCCCGTCTCAAATGTAAGAAGTGTTTAATATTCGGGTCGACTTCTTTGATTTTATAATATTAGATAGGTAAAACTAATTAAACTCGCAAAATATGACATTATTCGGCCGAATACTCAAACGCAACTCAGATGTAAGCACGTCTTATGTCGCGATATTTTGACAGTTTTCAATGAAAATCTGTCGAAAAATCGTCACTTGAGTCGTGCTTAAATCTGAGATTCGTTTGAGTATTCGGGGGTATCTATACTATAATAATAATATTATAAAGAGGAAAGATTTGATTGTTTGTTTGCATTGATAGGCTACGAAACTACTGAACCGATTTGAAAATTATTTCTCTGTTGGGAAGCTACACTAACCTCGGGTGACATATGCTAAATTATATTTTAAAAAAAAATGGAATCTTGCAATTTATGTTTATAACCTGTGCGAAGCCGAGGCGCGCCGCTAGTTTAAAATTATAACAGTTTAATTTTGTCCACTCTGTTAAGGAATCATGAACGGTCATACTGCAGTTATAATGTTTGCCGAGTCTACAAAAGTTTGTGAACATTCTGTAGAAGCGAAGTCGAGTCGAGGCTCGGCCTAGCTAGGTGTTAGCCGATGCAATAGAACCAAAAAGTTACAAGCTCTATAGAAATCACCTAAAAACATATGAAAAGGTCTTAGTGTATATTATATGAAAAAGTCTTAATGACTTAGGATTTCCGAAGGAAAATTGCTATTTAATTTTTTTCCAATTTAAATCCTAATTCGGCTGGGCTATCTACCGTAGAAGCCAAATAAATATATAAAACATAAGAATGTTTTCGTAACACTAAAAATTGTTACGCTATTACTAAAAACAGTTCAAAAAATTTGTGCACATTAATGTTTGTTACGCATTACTTTTTTACTCATCCCTAGAAGCGCATTAAACATTCAAAGCACTCCGAACTTACAAGGATGCCGCAACGCAGCCAATTATGAATTCTAAATAAATTAGTTTACAGTTTAAAATTGTAGGCTTTGTTTTAACTTTTGTGAAGATTTTTGCAACAGCTTTATTGTACCTAAATAAATACAAAAAACTAGCTGCATAAAACACGCGTCTTCGCCCGCGTTTTATCGGGATAAAACATAGCCTATATTTTATTTTAGGTCTCAAACTATACCCATACCGAATTTCGGCCTAATCAGTATAGTAGTTTTTGCATGAAAGAGTAACAAATATCCATCCATACATCCATACCATACATCCATTCTTACAAACTTTGATATTTATAATATCAGTAGGATAGTCTTTATTGACAAAGAAAATATCAATCAAATAATATAAAGTAATTAAACTAGTATTTACAATTGAAACAATTGAGCTAACTGCAGACTGTTGCAAACAATCTACAGATAGCTCAACTGATCCATATCAATACCAGTCGATAGCGTCTCCAAGACGCTGGCTGCATTGCCCCGCTGGTATGGCAATGCTAATGCGCTGCGCCAGATACACACCAGCTCTCGGGTCACGCGTCGCTTCGACCAGGCGCTCAGAAAATTTTTTGAAAACCCGGAGAGCCTCGGTACCCCACGGACTTAGGGTCTCGACTCCAAGGGGAGCAAATGCGTAGGCTCTGTCGAGACCTGCATATTTGCGCCTCTTGAGATCCTCGGCCAAATCTGCCGCCGCACCAGCCCTCACGGATGTCCTTGAAAGATGGGAAGGCGCAAGTGTTTAGTTTTATATAGTATTAGTAGGATTAAGGCAAGACTATTAAATCTTGTAAAAATTTCACACTGCGTTATCTAGCTTCTGGAACAGTAGTCAGAGTAAAGAGTGTTTTTCCGGTTTGTACCGGAATTTACCGGTTATACGGTAGGAAGTTATTTAATACCGTGACACCAACTTTTCTCTTTAATTGACAGCAGTATTTCATTAGACAACCAGAAAGTTATTTTGGATTATTACCTTATTTCAACTAGCATCTGCACGCGGCTTTACACGCATTTTTTGCGTGAAAGAGCTCAGAAAAAATAAATGAAAGCGGAACAAACATCCATACATCCATACTTACAAACTTTGACATTAATAATATTAGTAGGACAGGATCTTCAGTACATTTTCCCTTCAGCCAGGATTACTTATAAAAACGTATGCAATCGATGCCGGCCTGCGCGGGCCTGCAGGCATTTCGTATAAAATGAATTTATTATTAGGACTATTTAGCGACAATTTTTCGCGTTTATTTAACAATAATTTTCCCGAGACGTTTGAACAGTCAGCCAGTTTATGTACAGATTGCGTAAGTTTTGTAAAAAATATTTCTTCTTTGCCCAGAGCTAATTTTGTTTTCTCATACTTATCTAAATAGAAATCATAAATCAAGAACGTTTATATTTAAAGTAAATAAGCTCATAGATAACGGCGAATTTAAAACTAAATTATCTATACTAATATAATAAAGAGATAAAGATTTTATTGTTTGTTTGTTTGTTTGCATTGAAGAGGCTCCGAAACTCCTGAACCGATTTGAAAAATTCTTTCACTGTTGGGAAGTTACACTATCCCCGGGTGACATATCTAGGCTTTACTTAATAAATAAAAAATTTAGATCTTGAAATTTTTGTTAAATACCCGTGCGAAGCCGGGGCGCGCAGCTAGTTAGCAAATAAATAGTCAAATTCTAAAAGATATATATGCACCGAAGCCGAATAAAACAAAGAGTGAGTTTTCAAGGAAGCGATATCTTTGCTCATCTCGCGCAAGATTTCAATGGCGAATATCCGCCTATACACTGTATACGCACCCTAAATATAACCGTCGTACCCATGATACAAAGGACGCTGGCGGATCGGATAAGGTAAAGTCAATTCAATGGGATAGGTTTGCTCAGCATCTGATGCCAGGGAGCCACCTGTATATGTAAGCTTAGTCAGCGGGCTAGCACATTCACACTATATGGAAGATTTTGTCGAGAAAGTATGGAGGCAATGTTTTCGAAAGCTGAATGCTGCTTATGATACAAAAAATATTGAATGATTTATTATTTTCAGTTTTTCATTTCTTTATTCAATAATTTTGAGTTTTTTAAAAAACGATAAACCGTCTTCAAATGCCTGAACCCATGTTGTAAGAAAACGAGGTATGCTCTTCCGGGAGTGTCGCCAGGTGACGTCACTATCCAATTGCCACTTCATTTCAACAAAATGTATAAGTTGGGAAACAAATGTGATAAGAGTCAATTGAAAAATCAATAAAAAATAACAATCGTCAATTATATTTGTTAGATCAGTCAAAACAGCGTTAGTTAAACACGAGTCAATGTGATAAATAATTGGTAAATACAAAACCACATAGTTTTATCAGATTCATACAGGAGCTCGGGGAATTACGATTGTACGCTACTGGTAACACCAGGAAACAGAGTCGTCTTCTCATTCGCTGATGGCGAAGATGAAGTAGCATGGCGACACCCACGTGACCATCGTGTCTCGGAAGAGTTGCCTGTTTTCTTATACCATGCCTGAACCTACCTATTGTTTACGCCCGTTGCCGTGGAAACTGTTTCAGTCATAGTGATAATTTGATTGTCTTCAAAAATCTAATAATCTACTTCGAATCCCTTACCTTTACACTGTTTTTAAGTTTTGCGGGATAAATACTTATCCCCTGGGGATAAAATTATGGGACCACCTCAGGATCATTTTCTATACAATAGTGGAAGAATTTTCAGTTTGATTGGCGGAATTATCGCGTTACACACATACAAACAAAAAAACAGCAACATACTGACGAAATTAGAACCTCCTCCTTTTTTGAAGTCGGTATAAAATATAGCTTTTTTGCCATTACGCTTTACGCTTAAACGGCTAAATTTTTTAATGAAATATGGCATGGATGTGTATGTTGATGGTATACTTGGGAACACAATAAATATGCTACTTTTACCTTGAAAACGCACGCGAAGCCGTACTGAGAAGCTAGTAGTAAATAAAATCATACTGCTTCTATTCTTGGACTTCAAACTCCAGAGCAACACAAAAAAATATTAAAATTTCTGGCCTTCTACAAGTTTCTACATCACAGAAAATTTTCCTTATTGAATGGGAAAATGTGAATTTCATCAAGTCGAGGAAACTCCAAGTATTTCCGAGTTCTTCAATTCAAGAGATAAGGATAATAAGAAGTTATACAGTGGCCTAAATAAACTGCCTAATAAAGAGTACCTACAAATTGTTCGGTATCAAGTACTGGTGTTTTTTCGAGTAAATTACTGGGTAATTAACCTTTGGTAGTTGGTAATTTCTTTTGTTTGTAGGATTACGAACTGAGAGAGGGAAAATAAGGGAAAAGTAGTAGATGTGTACGAGATGATCTCGCTAAGGTAGAATGGCGGTAATATCCAAAATAATTATTAAAATTATTAAAAAACGCGTCTCTACCAGATAGTTTTCGTAGTTTGACAGCGAATATTATGAATTCTACTATATAACATAGTAAAAGTGAAAGTTTGTGTAAATGTTTGTTACCACGTATCTCCGTTACTACTTACTAAACTTACTTAGATAAAATTTGGTAAGTTCTAGAATAACACATATGCTAATAAAATTTTGATAAAATAACCTATATAAAAAAGGAAAAATAGTATTCCTTGGTTTGATTCACTCAAAACTAGGTATAAATAAACTACAAAGTAAATCATTATTCACGTTATTTATTTGAAAATCACCCTTTACGGTTAAACAGGGTCGTAAAATTAGTAACAAAGATATTATTCCTTCCGTCCAGGCAAAGTCGCGGGGCGCAGCTAGTAGTTTCATACATTTCTCCATTATAGTTTTCGAATGGTTTAGAAGAGATTTGACAATTGGCTATTTTTACGGAATATAGTCTTTTTCTTTTTTTTACATGTCAATGAGGAGTTTCTCTGAAGGGTAGGATTCGTAAAGAAAGAAAGAATCTTTATTCATAGCATAAACAATGTAAGGTTGATGTAAATAAAATTATTCCATAAAAACAACTTACAAATTATAAAAGTTTATATTACGAAATGGCGTCGGACTCAGGATTATGTTGAGCCATTGCTATCATAACGCTGATCTTCACGTCACGTACACGAATCACAATTTATAAATACTAATTGATAAACACAGAAAAGTCCGAAGTAACGAATACATAGGTAGGTACAGAGAAACAGAGTTATCGACATAGCTCGAAGAATTAGCAAGCTGAAGTGGCAGTAGGCCGGACATTTCTCGCGAAGCCCCCGGCGTGACCGCTGGGGTAATGTGTTCTTGAGTAGAGATCACGACTCGGCAATCGTAGTGTAGGACGCCCTCCGGCCAGGTCCCACCTGAAGAATCTGCGAAAGATTGCAGGCAGCTGGATGCGGCAAGCTGCAGACAGCACGCTATGGCGATCTTGAG
This sequence comes from Eupithecia insigniata, assembly GCA_947859395.1. NCBI lineage: Eukaryota > Metazoa > Arthropoda > Insecta > Lepidoptera > Geometridae > Eupithecia > Eupithecia insigniata. The sequence goes on along the minus strand of OX402011.1, from coordinate 1,669,316 downwards.
GGGAGGCCTATGTCCAGCAGTGGACTAATATAGGCTGATGAAGATTTTGAAGCGAGATAAAAGTTATAGTCGGCTAAATTCACGAAATTTTTTATCGTATTCGTATTTTGCACACTCATGCTAAGCATTCGTTACCTAACGTGAAGGCTGTGGTGAAGGTCAAAAGCCGTTTAATCTCTAACTTCAGGGTAGCCGCACTTCACTTCAGACACAATAGCTTTCCTATTGTTGTGGAGTTAAGGCCATGGATATCAAAGGGCTGAAGCAAACCTTCAAACCGCAAACTTTTAACTAGTACTTACAATAGGGCACTGTGTGTACTACTAACCTACAATAGTACATTGTACACCTAGGTGAGAACGTGCCTAATTCCTATCGAGTGTGTCATTTGAGCCTTAAAACACACGAGGTAGGAATCGCACTTTCTGCCGAGTGATACATAATGCTTTATACTACACCTTTGAGGAAAATAAAAAGCAGAATAAATATTTTATTTCTGGCGGTGTCATAAAACTTTCACTACCACTCGATGACATTCTGTAGAATGAATAAAATTGCCTACACCAAATTCAAAATTAGAAGAACTTCCCACGCCAGCCTTTAACACTTGGGTTCTTTTTTCAATATATTGTTCGGATATCGGAAGAGGCAAGCGGACTTGGAGTAAAAACTTTTTGTCGTTTGACTTATTATGAAAATAACCATAGCTACCGGCCGCTCTTTTAGGAAATTAAAAAAAAATAACACGTTCGAAATGGATTTTCAAACAGCTCTCCCTCCCGCTCAAACGCGTGAGAAATGAAATTCCATAGTTTTTTCTCCCGGATTCCTATACGCCTGCAATGACTTACTCTCTATCTTATATTTGGAAAAGGAATAGGCAACTTTCCGAGCAGGTGTAGTATAAATTTATAAAAACAAGTGAACGCAGAACTGCGTTCACTGATAAAGCAAGGATTTTTTCGATAAAAGTTGCCTACGAGTCTAAAGCTAGTTAAAAGCAATTTTTTATCGTCTTCACAAAAAGGAAGAGGTTCTATGTTCAGCTGTATGTATGTTTTTTTTGTATGTTCTAAGATTTCTCCGTCATTTATAGATCCATATGAAAGAATCATCTAAATCGATCGATTTGGATAATTCTTTTGCAGTTGAATAGAGAATGATACTTATGTATGATTATGGGACCACCTTCCCATAATAATTTTATTCCCGAGGGATTCGTATTTATCCCGCAAAACTAAAAAAAAAAACAGTTTATTACGTCTAGATTCATAATACACTGTAATTGTACAGTCCAATACACCATTTTGCTTCTAATCCCTTAGTTTTAAACTAATTAATTTTTTAAGTTTTGCTTGATAAATACGAATCCCTCGGCTTGAAAGAGTCACAAAATTATAGATTTTTTTGTAAAAAGGGCTTTTTCTCACGGTGCCCGTAAATTACTGTCTACGGCTTTCGATGCGCGAAGATCATGTCATACTCTTTGCGTGTCGAAAGTCGAAACCCGTAGACAGAGTGCCCATACAAGTCCCACCTCTGGGACTGGGATGGGCAGTGAACATGTTTATTCACTTCCCAGCCCAGTCTCTGTGGTTTTCGGCGGTTTTATTAGGTCATTCATAATTTTATTTTATTGACTTTCAAATAAAAATGTCGACAGGCTCTGGATAAACGCAGAATTAAGAATTTACGTAAAAAAAATAACACTAGCGCTGCGCACGAAAAGGTCTAAGAAGGCAATAGATACCATTTAAGCCAGTTTCAATTGAGTATTGATAAAATCTATTTGATACATTAAATTACCAGCTAAATGGAAAAGCTATGTCCTCATTTGACGACCTCTGTGGTAGGTAGTAGTAGGTTGCGAGTTCGATTCCCGTCTCGGGACAAATGTTTGTACGATCTGCAGATATTTGTTCAGGGTGTTCTGGATGTTTTCTATGTAAAATAAGAAAATATCTATCTATGTATTGTATTATATTATGTATATCAGTTATCTAGTACCCATAACACAAGCTCTGCTTAGCTTGGGGCTAGATAATGCTGTGTGAATTGTCCAGCATTATTTATTGATTTATTATTTGCGCTGCGATCTCCAACATGGAGAGACGAAATGAAAATAGAAGGATCTCGCAAACTTGTATTCTCTGTAGATTTTAGTCAAATTTTTCTCTGAACCTTTGTCTGGGTGGTATTTAACGCTATAAACTTATAATTTAATTATACCTCTATAAAAAATAATTTAGCGTGTTTTAAAAAACGATAAACCGACTTCTAATTTGTTTTCAAAGAAGATTTCTTGTTTACGCCCGTTGCCATGGAAACTATTTTTTACCAGTCATTGTGATAATTTGATTGTTTTCAAAAACCTAATAATCGACTTCGAATCCATTTCTTTTTCACCGTTTGTAAGTTTTGCGCGATAAATGCTAATGCCACGGGAATAAACTTTGTGGGACTACCTCGGGACCATTCTCTATACAATAACGAAAGAATTTTGAAAATCTGTCTAGCTCCAATTGACGGAGAACGAACATACCTACATTAAAAAGAAACCTACGTATACAGCTGAACATAGAACCTCACCCTTTTTTTGAAGTCAGTTTTTTTTTTTTTCAAAGCATTCAAATTTTCATTTTATTTTCTTTCTTGCATTGGCAAGATTTTCATTGATTGTAATGTTATCGAAACCAAATGGTTTGGATCCCACTTCGAACCGCTCGACGAAGATGCGCCTGCGACGTAGGAGGTTGCGGGTTCGATTCCCGCCTTGGGGCAAATGTTTATATGATCTGCAAATATGTATTTGTTCCGGGTATTCTGGGTATTTTCGATATATGATAAAATATCTATCTATGTACCTAATATAGTATTAAGTATATCAGTCATCTAGTATACATACCTAACACAAGCTCTGCTTAGCTTGGGGCTAGATAATGCTGTGTGAATTTGTCCAACATTGTTTATTTATTTATTCACAATGTTATATTTTTTATTCCATTCCACTCTGTTTCACTCCAAAGGCTAACCACAAAATAACTCTAAAGAGATACTCTTACTCGCCACATCTCATCTCTTATTACAACCACGTGACAACCGGAACCACATTACAGCTCGTCAAGGCACCCGCAGCCACAACCACAAAGCTTCGTAAGTATTATGTGCTTCTGTTTACGTTTATTTCATACTCACTTTTGCCCATGGCTTTGCTCACGCTGGTAAACTGGTTATATCTTGAGACAAAGCGTACCTTAGATTATAGGATAGTTCTTAGCTTACAATTGATTTTGATTTAAGGTAAGTACCTATAAACCCTTGTCCATTCATTTATTTGCTGATTGGTACATACACGACTATTAAGTCCAGTAACTTTATACACTAGCGTATGCGTCAAAACCGCTAGTTCTGATTTTTTGCAGACTTGTTTATGATGTTGGCCAAATGAATAATCCAAGGTTGTGACCTCGAGCGCCGAACGCAACTTTGTCAAAAATGGAAAAATCCGCGAAAATTTCGGTTTTGGCGATTACAACCCTAAAGGACAATATTTTATAGTATCTTCTCAGGACGTTTTTGAAGTAGACTAAATTTGCTACAATATGAGATAAAAATGGTGTCTGTAGACCCAATAGTTAGAGATAAAGCTTGTTTTAATGCTTTTCTTGAGATTATATAAAAATAATGCGGGATATTTCAGACAGCATTATCTATTAGACCAGTCATTTCCTTCAAAAAACATAAGTAAGTTTACTGAAAAGTTTTCCGGGAAACTGTATACGTACAGAATTTTATAGATTACGATGTATCTACTCAGAACTAGCTACTGCCTTCGCTCGTGTTTTATCGGGATAAAATAGCCTATATGTTAAGGTCCCAAACTATACCCATGCCCTATTTCAGCCTAATCGGTTCAGTAGTTCTTGCGTGAAAGAGTAACAAATATCCATACATCCATCCATACAAACTTTGACATTTATAATATTAGTAGGATAGGATTTCAACAGAAAAATAGTGGCACCGGTGGCAAAGATACGAGGTCGCAAAGTTGAAACTCGGAAAGAGCGCACATCGAAATCTATAAAATTACCAATTTTCAAAACTAGTAAGAGATTTCGTGAACTCACTTCGATTCAGTTGTCGTTTTGGATGTTGATTTTAGATACACATCCTTACTAACATTGGTAATGAGAAAGTGTGTTTGTTTAAACAATTCTTTTCAGGAAGGTCCTTCCTTCACGCCCTAACTGAGCAACCAGTCGGATTGATTTTTGGCGTACAGGTAGTTAAAAAGATGGCGAGTAACACAGGCAACTGTTTGTCCTGGTAAAACGTGAAACGCCCATGGGAAATTTACGGGAAAAAATACCTTTTTATCCCCCTAGAAATGTCACATTCGAATTTAACTCGGGTGAAACCGCCGGGAACAGCTACTTTTTTATATGTCAATAGATTACAAAACTACAATGGATTCGAAGTTTTTTAAGCATGGATTCATAGCAAATGGTTTTACAATTATCACAAAACTATACTATTATACTACTACTATACGACTACTATACGACTACTATACGACTACTGTACTATTTGCTAGCTCTTGCAGAAACAGAAAAAAACGCGACCTAATGTTTTATTTTCTCCCTTACCTTTTCGATTTTCAAACTACTGAATTATAAAAAAAATTACTTAAACTAATAAACATTAGATTGACACTAGAAATAAGTTAGTAATAGTTAACGTTTTACTTTTAATATTACAAACGTTATATTAAAAGTAAAACATGAAATGTACGGCGTGATCAAATATAATCATTTTATAAGCTTTTTTTATCCCAGTTTATCACGTAATCAAACAACACTGTTCGGCGTGATAATCTGCGATAAGATCAGTTTCCGCGTGATAATCCGGGACACACACTGGCCTTAACCTACGCTTTAACTTCATTTATTAAAACCATGACATAACCTCTCGAGCAAAGTCACGTGCAATAACTAGTCTACTCGCGTATACGTCAAATAAACAACAATTCAGCTTACAGTTAAAACAATTGAGCCCGTCGCTCGCACGTAAAACTGACACCCCTTGTAGTTTGAGAGCAGCTGGCAAAAGCGCATATTAACGTGTACCACAACAATAGACACAGTTATAGAGAAAATTTATATGAGTTATAATGATTTACATGAAGGGTAAACTGAAAATAAAAAAGCTGCTTTTTTTTTCAAAGCTTATATTTCATCGTCTTCGCGGTCGGGCGAACATATGTCGTATTTTTTTCGATTTCTCCATCAAATTATGGGCTGACGTAGAAAATTAATTCGCTATTGCTTAAAAAAAATCCTCTGGAATTAGTATTTATCCCGAAAACTTCAAAAATAGTGTTAAATTATGGGAATTGAAGTCGATTTTCAGTTTTTAAAAACAATCAAAATATTTTATTATCTGATTTAATAATATATAAATAAATATAGACCGTTTGACCACTATCTCAACTAACTTGTCTTTTTATTTTAGTCGAACGCTTCTTTTTTGTCAATAAACAATTCTCTACTATATATTTTATTCTAGAATAGTATTCAATGAGGTACTCTATAGACCTCTCTCCTCTCGTCCTATATGTAAATAGGGGATGGCAGCTCGGTTCAAGTGACGTCATATCGTATGGTTATAGGTATGTAAATATAACGCTCTCGTTCTGCTTCTAAGCTGTGTTTATTATTATTGAAAAGTGATTCTGCTAAATATTCAGTGGAATAAGCTTTCATAATAGATTTTTGTAAGGTTTTTTATTGCTACTAGCTTCTCGCGTCTTCACATGTCTTCATAGCCTAAAGCCGGGTACTGGCGATACGGGGCATAGTGTAACGTGTTACACAGCGAGCGTTCGTGCAGTCGTGTTCGTGTAGTAAGAAACCGCTCGAACCGAGCAACGAGACGGATTTCAGCACACAGCGTAACGTATCATTCTTGCTTCGAATGGTACATTACGCCCCGTAACACCCGGTCAGTACCCGGCTTTATGATATAGTACAAGGGTAAAATTATATTAGAAGCGACGCGTGACCCGAGAGCTGGTGAGTATCTGGCGCAGCGCATTAGCATTGCCATACAGCGGGGCAATGCAGCCAGCGTCTTGGGGTCGCTTCCGACTGGTATTGATATGAACCAGTTAAGCTACCTGTAGATTGTTTTCAACATTCTGCAGTAAGCTCAATTGTTTCAATTTTAATTACTGGTTCTAATTTGTTTTTATTATTTGATTGTAATTTTCCTGAGCCTAATTTATGCAATACTAGCTGCTGCCCGCGACTTCACCCGCGCTTTATCGGGATAAAAAGTAGCCTATATGTCATTCCAGGTCCCAAACTATACTCACACCAAATTTCAGCCCAATCAGTTCAGTAGTTTTTGCGTGAAAGAGTAACAAATATCCGTACATCCATACATCCATCCGTACAAACTTTGATATTTATAATATTAGTAGTATGTAATTTTCTTAATACTTATATTAGAGCCTAATTTATGCAATATTTAGTATGATCCATTTAACAGTTTTAAATATTTTCCGTATTAAATATTTACGACATTTATAATGAGGGTGAAATATTTACCGTTATTATAAAAGTTATCTTTTTAACCAAAAAAAAGTTAGACTTCAGGGGAATGGAGAGGGCTATTCTCGAAGTCTCACTGCGAAATTGAGTAAAAAATCTGGATATCCGCGGAAGAACCATGGTATATCTCAGAATCGATCCATAGTTGGCGGAGATATCGCGTAACATACATACAAAAAAAAAACACGTACAGAGGAATTGAGAACCTCATCTTTTTGAAGTGTGTTAAATATGAAATGTCCTGGTAGGAACACGTTTAGGTGCCTGACCTACCTATTTGAATAAAAATTCAGAGAATTCTCATTAATTTTCGGTGTCTGGGTAACAGGAGTTCCGTTTTACTTTTGTTTTTGTTTGATGAGATTTTTAACAAAAATTACACGTTGGAAAATAGGAAGCGAGTTTTAATTTGATAATGTACGGAAAATTCTGCCTAGAGTCGAGATCTGCGATTCTGCGATTCTGGTAAAACCTAGAGTCTGCGATTCTGGTAAAACCTCCCTTATTTGGGGGAGGATTGTTCAATAGTGGACGTACGAGACTGAATACTGAAGAATGTGTGGAAAATTGTTAAAGAACATTTGGTGCAGACAGACGCTTAGCATCATTGGCGACCGATGTGGCGCCACATTCGTGGCAGGCGAAAGTCCGCCTGGGACGCAGGAGGTTGCCGTTTCAATTCTCACCTTGGGGCAAATGTTTGTAAGATCAGCAAATATTTGTTCCGGATGTTCTGGGTATTTTCTGTGTATGATAAAAAATATCTATGTATCTATGTAATGTATGATATTATGTATATCAGTCATCTAGTAACCATAACACAAGCTCTGCTTAGCTTGGGGCTAGGTAGATGATGCTGTGTGAATTGTGCAGCACTATTTATTTTATCTTATATATAAAATTTCCATGTCACAATGTTAGTTACCGTACTCCTCCGAAACGGCTTTACCGATTTTTACCAAATTTTATATGCGTATTCAGTAGGTCTGAGAATCGGCTACTATCTATTTTCCATGCCCCTAAGTGAAAAGGGTTGAAGGAAAAACAACGTTTGCCGGGTCAGCTAGTTTATTTATAAATTCAAATCAAATCGCATGACTTGATATTAAGTTAAATAATAGATTCAGGCGTTACTTTGCGGAAATCCATTGCACAATATTAGAATGAAGAAATATTTAGTAACAATTCCGCGTATAACCTTCTCTGATAGTATTCATCAAAGTAAGTTGTCTACTAGTTTCGTCTCTCCACGAGACATCTTCAGGACACCACAATACTCGACCTTGACATTGAGATTGGTAAGCACAGCAACACCGACAGAGTCCCGCCAGTGATGTTGCCTCTCCGAGCTCCGCGCGCCAAGTGAAGCAATGCCCGCAAAATCCCGCTTTATATAGTCACGGATCAAACAGTGCGCACACAAAGTTCATAGTGTGTGTGTGGCAGTACTATTGTTTGAAAAGATTCGTAATAACGGTGACCGAGGCAAACCTGTACTAAGTTCATTCAACAGTGTATTATTACTATATTTTGTAATTTCTAAATTTTCTAAGACTGACATCCTAAATCCCTTATCACAAGTATGTAAAATAGAAAAACAATGATTTTGACTTAAAGAATGACCAGATTCCAATAAATGTTTTGCAAAGTTAGATTTTTCTGGATAATTGTTTCTATAAGCAGCTAAATGTTCTTTATACCTAACCTGAAAACTACGACCCGTTTGACCTACATAAATACCATTACATTCGTCACATACCAACTTATAAACACCCGATTTTTTATTGTTATCTAACCTATCTTTACCGTTACAAATCTGTTTTAATAAATTGTTTGTTTTGAACGCTGCGTGTACTTTATGTTTAGACAAAACTCTTGAAACTCCGTCACTCAATGGACCTAAATAAGTTAAACTGCCCACAAATTTGTCTATCCTTTCTGGAGCTACGGGATACAATAAGGAACGGATAATGTTTTGTTGTTTACTTCTTATTAAACCATCAACCATCTTTCTACTATATCCATTACTTTCAGCCGTGTGGTAAATAATAGATAGCTCTCTGTTAAAGTTCTCCTGAGATAAGGGGACTGACATCATTCTATGGACAAAACTACGGTAAGCTGATAGCTTATGTTGGAATGGATGACAAGATGAATTTGGTATTGTAATATCTGTGTAAGTAGGTTTTCTGTAAATTTGAAAATCATGCCTATTGTTTAACCTAGTTATTGTCAAATCTAAAAAGTTCAGTGACCCACCAATTTCTAATTCAAGTTTAAATTTTATTTTTGGATGAATTGCATTAAGTTTGTTAACGAACAGTTCTATTTGACGCAAACTTCCAGTCCAGCATATGATAATGTCATCTACATAACGATAATAATATAAAATGTTTGATTCCCCTATAATGTTTTTATTCTCAAAACTGTCCATGAAAATGTCTGCCATAAGTGGACTTAGTGGTGAACCCATAGCTAACCCTTCTTTCTGTTTGTAATATTGATTGCCAAATTGGAAGTAATTTTGTTGCATACAAGTTCTAGTCAAAGATATTAACTCCTCCTTTTCTGCCGGAAGTACTCGTTGTCGCTCAAGATGTCCTTCCAATATTATCAAACTCTCCTCATAAGGTACGTTTGTAAATAAACTTTCTACATCCAGCGATAATAACTTTGCATTGTGAGGCAGGCTAACATCTTTAACTTTGTTGACCAAATCCATACTATTCTTTAAGCTATACTTTGGATTGAATCTAGATCTACTTTTTAATTCGTAATTTAAATATTTTGATAAACCATATGCTGGTGCTCCTATGTAAGAGACAACGGGCCGGATTGGAATATTATTTTTATGTATTTTAGGTAAACCATACAACATTGGTGTTCTTGGATTCATAGGAATTAAATATTTAAGAGAGTTTGGAGAAATAAAGCATGAGTTTTTTGTCATTTCTTTCAATTCCTGTGTGAAAACTTTGGTTGGGTCGGAATTCAATAATTCAAAATCATTGCCCTGTATAACCTCATTAACCTTCTGCACATAAGTACCCCTTTCTAAGATAACTACAGTATTACCCTTATCTGCTTTTGTTATCACTAAGCTATTTTGATCTACCTTATTCCTTAAAGATTTAAAAACATTTAATTCCCTTGGTAAACTTGGAACTATAGCTGAACTAATTGGTTTCTTTATTAAAAAGGCTACCTCATGTTTAACCCCTTCGTCAGCTTTACCCCTAACAATTGCCATCTCTGAATCAACAGCCAAAATCTCCAAAGTTTTCTTATTTAAAACTGGTTGTAAGTTGTATTTAAGACCCTTTTCTAACAGTGATAATTCTGAAGTTGTGAACTGGACGCCACTATGATTTTCTACGCGTTGATAGAACGTATGAGGACATAATTGCTGCACAGTATTACTATTCCCCCTTAGTCGGTCTGCCCTCTGTTTGTCTCTAACTAATCGATCTAATTTCCCTGTCTGAATTATATATTTCCTGTGGGCTAACTCAGCAGCGTATTCCCTAGCTTTATTATCTAGTAAATCAAATTCTATGTTGTGTAAGGAATAAGCTAACTCCATGTGTAAAACTCCCAAGTGAGTTTTATAGTTGTCTCTGATAGTAAACCAATGTTTTATTTCCTCATTTAACCAAGTATTCCTAGCCCTTATCAAAGCAACATTAGCTGCCCTACTATTTGTATTACTTCTAATTTTAATGTAAGATGGAATAACCCCCAAATGTTTACACTGTTGATTGAACCATACATTTTGAGCTGCAATACGATGTGACTGAGTGAGTTTGATGTATAATTTTGCCTGTTCAGCTGTACCTGCTGATCTAAGATAAATAATAGATTCAGGCGTTACTTTGCGGAAATCCATTGCACAATATTAGAATGAAGAAATATTTAGTAACAATTCCGCGTATAACCTTCTCTGATAGTATTCATCAAAGTAAGTTGTCTACTAGTTTCGTCTCTCCACGAGACATCTTCAGGACACCACAATACTCGACCTTGACATTGAGATTGGTAAGCACAGCAACACCGACAGAGTCCCGCCAGTGATGTTGCCTCTCCGAGCTCCGCGCGCCAAGTGAAGCAATGCCCGCAAAATCCCGCTTTATATAGTCACGGATCAAACAGTGCGCACACAAAGTTCATAGTGTGTGTGTGGCAGTACTATTGTTTGAAAAGATTCGTAATAACGGTGACCGAGGCAAACCTGTACTAAGTTCATTCAACAGTGTATTATTACTATATTTTGTAATTTCTAAATTTTCTAAGACTGACATCCTAAATCCCTTATCACAAGTATGTAAAATAGAAAAACAATGATTTTGACTTAAAGAATGACCAGATTCCAATAAATGTTTTGCAAAGTTAGATTTTTCTGGATAATTGTTTCTATAAGCAGCTAAATGTTCTTTATACCTAACCTGAAAACTACGACCCGTTTGACCTACATAAATACCATTACATTCGTCACATACCAACTTATAAACACCCGATTTTTTATTGTTATCTAACCTATCTTTACCGTTACAAATCTGTTTTAATAAATTGTTTGTTTTGAACGCTGCGTGTACTTTATGTTTAGACAAAACTCTTGAAACTCCGTCACTCAATGGACCTAAATAAGTTAAACTGCCCACAAATTTGTCTATCCTTTCTGGAGCTACGGGATACAATAAGGAACGGATAATGTTTTGTTGTTTACTTCTTATTAAACCATCAACCATCTTTCTACTATATCCATTACTTTCAGCCGTGTGGTAAATAATAGATAGCTCTCTGTTAAAGTTCTCCTGAGATAAGGGGACTGACATCATTCTATGGACAAAACTACGGTAAGCTGATAGCTTATGTTGGAATGGATGACAAGATGAATTTGGTATTGTAATATCTGTGTAAGTAGGTTTTCTGTAAATTTGAAAATCATGCCTATTGTTTAACCTAGTTATTGTCAAATCTAAAAAGTTCAGTGACCCACCAATTTCTAATTCAAGTTTAAATTTTATTTTTGGATGAATTGCATTAAGTTTGTTAACGAACAGTTCTATTTGACGCAAACTTCCAGTCCAGCATATGATAATGTCATCTACATAACGATAATAATATAAAATGTTTGATTCCCCTATAATGTTTTTATTCTCAAAACTGTCCATGAAAATGTCTGCCATAAGTGGACTTAGTGGTGAACCCATAGCTAACCCTTCTTTCTGTTTGTAATATTGATTGCCAAATTGGAAGTAATTTTGTTGCATACAAGTTCTAGTCAAAGATATTAACTCCTCCTTTTCTGCCGGAAGTACTCGTTGTCGCTCAAGATGTCCTTCCAATATTATCAAACTCTCCTCATAAGGTACGTTTGTAAATAAACTTTCTACATCCAGCGATAATAACTTTGCATTGTGAGGCAGGCTAACATCTTTAACTTTGTTGACCAAATCCATACTATTCTTTAAGCTATACTTTGGATTGAATCTAGATCTACTTTTTAATTCGTAATTTAAATATTTTGATAAACCAACAAAAAACTCATGCTTTATTTCTCCAAACTCTCTTAAATATTTAATTCCTATGAATCCAAGAACACCAATGTTGTATGGTTTACCTAAAATACATAAAAATAATATTCCAATCCGGCCCGTTGTCTCTTACATAGGAGCACCAGCATATGGTTTATCAAAATATTTAAATTACGAATTAAAAAGTAGATCTAGATTCAATCCAAAGTATAGCTTAAAGAATAGTATGGATTTGGTCAACAAAGTTAAAGATGTTAGCCTGCCTCACAATGCAAAGTTATTATCGCTGGATGTAGAAAGTTTATTTACAAACGTACCTTATGAGGAGAGTTTGATAATATTGGAAGGACATCTTGAGCGACAACGAGTACTTCCGGCAGAAAAGGAGGAGTTAATATCTTTGACTAGAACTTGTATGCAACAAAATTACTTCCAATTTGGCAATCAATATTACAAACAGAAAGAAGGGTTAGCTATGGGTTCACCACTAAGTCCACTTATGGCAGACATTTTCATGGACAGTTTTGAGAATAAAAACATTATAGGGGAATCAAACATTTTATATTATTATCGTTATGTAGATGACATTATCATATGCTGGACTGGAAGTTTGCGTCAAATAGAACTGTTCGTTAACAAACTTAATGCAATTCATCCAAAAATAAAATTTAAACTTGAATTAGAAATTGGTGGGTCACTGAACTTTTTAGATTTGACAATAACTAGGTTAAACAATAGGCATGATTTTCAAATTTACAGAAAACCTACTTACACAGATATTACAATACCAAATTCATCTTGTCATCCATTCCAACATAAGCTATCAGCTTACCGTAGTTTTGTCCATAGAATGATGTCAGTCCCCTTATCTCAGGAGAACTTTAACAGAGAGCTATCTATTATTTACCACACGGCTGAAAGTAATGGATATAGTAGAAAGATGGTTGATGGTTTAATAAGAAGTAAACAACAAAACATTATCCGTTCCTTATTGTATCCCGTAGCTCCAGAAAGGATAGACAAATTTGTGGGCAGTTTAACTTATTTAGGTCCATTGAGTGACGGAGTTTCAAGAGTTTTGTCTAAACATAAAGTACACGCAGCGTTCAAAACAAACAATTTATTAAAACAGATTTGTAACGGTAAAGATAGGTTAGATAACAATAAAAAATCGGGTGTTTATAAGTTGGTATGTGACGAATGTAATGGTATTTATGTAGGTCAAACGGGTCGTAGTTTTCAGGTTAGGTATAAAGAACATTTAGCTGCTTATAGAAACAATTATCCAGAAAAATCTAACTTTGCAAAACATTTATTGGAATCTGGTCATTCTTTAAGTCAAAATCATTGTTTTTCTATTTTACATACTTGTGATAAGGGATTTAGGATGTCAGTCTTAGAAAATTTAGAAATTACAAAATATAGTAATAATACACTGTTGAATGAACTTAGTACAGGTTTGCCTCGGTCACCGTTATTACGAATCTTTTCAAACAATAGTACTGCCACACACACACTATGAACTTTGTGTGCGCACTGTTTGATCCGTGACTATATAAAGCGGGATTTTGCGGGCATTGCTTCACTTGGCGCGCGGAGCTCGGAGAGGCAACATCACTGGCGGGACTCTGTCGGTGTTGCTGTGCTTACCAATCTCAATGTCAAGGTCGAGTATTGTGGTGTCCTGAAGATGTCTCGTGGAGAGACGAAACTAGTAGACAACTTACTTTGATGAATACTATCAGAGAAGGTTATACGCGGAATTGTTACTAAATATTTCTTCATTCTAATATTGTGCAATGGATTTCCGCAAAGTAACGCCTGAATCTATTATTTATCTTAGATCAGCAGGTACAGCTGAACAGGCAAAATTATACATCAAACTCACTCAGTCACATCGTATTGCAGCTCAAAATGTATGGTTCAATCAACAGTGTAAACATTTGGGGGTTATTCCATCTTACATTAAAATTAGAAGTAATACAAATAGTAGGGCAGCTAATGTTGCTTTGATAAGGGCTAGGAATACTTGGTTAAATGAGGAAATAAAACATTGGTTTACTATCAGAGACAACTATAAAACTCACTTGGGAGTTTTACACATGGAGTTAGCTTATTCCTTACACAACATAGAATTTGATTTACTAGATAATAAAGCTAGGGAATACGCTGCTGAGTTAGCCCACAGGAAATATATAATTCAGACAGGGAAATTAGATCGATTAGTTAGAGACAAACAGAGGGCAGACCGACTAAGGGGGAATAGTAATACTGTGCAGCAATTATGTCCTCATACGTTCTATCAACGCGTAGAAAATCATAGTGGCGTCCAGTTCACAACTTCAGAATTATCACTGTTAGAAAAGGGTCTTAAATACAACTTACAACCAGTTTTAAATAAGAAAACTTTGGAGATTTTGGCTGTTGATTCAGAGATGGCAATTGTTAGGGGTAAAGCTGACGAAGGGGTTAAACATGAGGTAGCCTTTTTAATAAAGAAACCAATTAGTTCAGCTATAGTTCCAAGTTTACCAAGGGAATTAAATGTTTTTAAATCTTTAAGGAATAAGGTAGATCAAAATAGCTTAGTGATAACAAAAGCAGATAAGGGTAATACTGTAGTTATCTTAGAAAGGGGTACTTATGTGCAGAAGGTTAATGAGGTTATACAGGGCAATGATTTTGAATTATTGAATTCCGACCCAACCAAAGTTTTCACACAGGAATTGAAAGAAATGACAAAAAACTCATGCTTTATTTCTCCAAACTCTCTTAAATATTTAATTCCTATGAATCCAAGAACACCAATGTTGTATGGTTTACCTAAAATACATAAAAATAATATTCCAATCCGGCCCGTTGTCTCTTACATAGGAGCACCAGCATATGGTTTATCAAAATATTTAAATTACGAATTAAAAAGTAGATCTAGATTCAATCCAAAGTATAGCTTAAAGAATAGTATGGATTTGGTCAACAAAGTTAAAGATGTTAGCCTGCCTCACAATGCAAAGTTATTATCGCTGGATGTAGAAAGTTTATTTACAAACGTACCTTATGAGGAGAGTTTGATAATATTGGAAGGACATCTTGAGCGACAACGAGTACTTCCGGCAGAAAAGGAGGAGTTAATATCTTTGACTAGAACTTGTATGCAACAAAATTACTTCCAATTTGGCAATCAATATTACAAACAGAAAGAAGGGTTAGCTATGGGTTCACCACTAAGTCCACTTATGGCAGACATTTTCATGGACAGTTTTGAGAATAAAAACATTATAGGGGAATCAAACATTTTATATTATTATCGTTATGTAGATGACATTATCATATGCTGGACTGGAAGTTTGCGTCAAATAGAACTGTTCGTTAACAAACTTAATGCAATTCATCCAAAAATAAAATTTAAACTTGAATTAGAAATTGGTGGGTCACTGAACTTTTTAGATTTGACAATAACTAGGTTAAACAATAGGCATGATTTTCAAATTTACAGAAAACCTACTTACACAGATATTACAATACCAAATTCATCTTGTCATCCATTCCAACATAAGCTATCAGCTTACCGTAGTTTTGTCCATAGAATGATGTCAGTCCCCTTATCTCAGGAGAACTTTAACAGAGAGCTATCTATTATTTACCACACGGCTGAAAGTAATGGATATAGTAGAAAGATGGTTGATGGTTTAATAAGAAGTAAACAACAAAACATTATCCGTTCCTTATTGTATCCCGTAGCTCCAGAAAGGATAGACAAATTTGTGGGCAGTTTAACTTATTTAGGTCCATTGAGTGACGGAGTTTCAAGAGTTTTGTCTAAACATAAAGTACACGCAGCGTTCAAAACAAACAATTTATTAAAACAGATTTGTAACGGTAAAGATAGGTTAGATAACAATAAAAAATCGGGTGTTTATAAGTTGGTATGTGACGAATGTAATGGTATTTATGTAGGTCAAACGGGTCGTAGTTTTCAGGTTAGGTATAAAGAACATTTAGCTGCTTATAGAAACAATTATCCAGAAAAATCTAACTTTGCAAAACATTTATTGGAATCTGGTCATTCTTTAAGTCAAAATCATTGTTTTTCTATTTTACATACTTGTGATAAGGGATTTAGGATGTCAGTCTTAGAAAATTTAGAAATTACAAAATATAGTAATAATACACTGTTGAATGAACTTAGTACAGGTTTGCCTCGGTCACCGTTATTACGAATCTTTTCAAACAATAGTACTGCCACACACACACTATGAACTTTGTGTGCGCACTGTTTGATCCGTGACTATATAAAGCGGGATTTTGCGGGCATTGCTTCACTTGGCGCGCGGAGCTCGGAGAGGCAACATCACTGGCGGGACTCTGTCGGTGTTGCTGTGCTTACCAATCTCAATGTCAAGGTCGAGTATTGTGGTGTCCTGAAGATGTCTCGTGGAGAGACGAAACTAGTAGACAACTTACTTTGATGAATACTATCAGAGAAGGTTATACGCGGAATTGTTACTAAATATTTCTTCATTCTAATATTGATATTAAGTGTTGAATTTCTTGGTGCTTACAAGTTACTACTACTTTGATGATGATGATTCATTTATTGGTACAAGAAAATATATGTACATATCAAACATTTCAATGAAATAGAGTAGGTACACAGTACAAGCATAAATAAAAATAATTATTTAAAAAGATGAAGGATTAAATACAGTCAAAAACAAGTAAATTGGTAAACTGAAATACAAATAACAGGTAAACATTAGATGATTCATACACAGAGTAGTGCAAAAATTAATAATACTAACATTATTAATAATATATCATATTATTATATATATATATATAATAATATGGTATATATGTAAGTGAAGAGAATATCAATAACACCTTATTTCTTATTTGATAATAATAACTATGTTTATAGTATACAATTTGACTTGTCTAAGTGCTTATTTTGTAAGCCTAAAGAAATAAAGTTATTGATTCTGATTCTGATTCTGATATATCAGGCGGATATCATCTTCGGGTGTATCATATTGTGCAACCAAGGATGATATCCGCTATGTGTAGCTCTCGCCTTTAGATTAATTCTCATAAAGGGCCTCTGTGCTGTTGGCTTCGGCTCCACGCATGCCTCCCAAAGGACCGGGTCACTATATGGCCCGTGATCATGGAAATGAGAAACAGATTAATATATTGAGGTAGGGTTAACCTTTAAACACAGAAACTCTTCCACTGTGTAGATTTGTTCGATGAGCCACCTCTTGAATATGTTCTAGTTGGGAGCCGCAGTAATGGAACTAGGTATCCGGTTGGAAATAGGTATCGAGCTTTACTTACAATGTAAAACTTCAGGGAGCTTTGCTCTAAAAAAGTTATTTTCAAGTTAACCTTATTGGCCTAAAAACTGGGCCTTCTAAGGACGCGTCCATAGAAGAGCGAGTTTTTACCAAGATGCATCTTTTAACACTTTTGCTCACTATAGGCCTTGTGCATAGGCTCAAAGTCACCCAGTGAGCTATGGAGAGAGCTATGCTCGGAGTTTCTCTACGCGATAGGGTCCGGAATACGGAAATTCGTAGAAGAACCAAAGTTACCGACATAGCTCTCAGAATCAGCAGGCTGAAATGGCGATGGGCAGGCCAATGGAAACCGCAAATTGATGCTCTCGGAGGCAGACTTAGTTCAGCAGCCTATGCAGTTCGTACAATTAGATATATTACCGATGAAGATACAGCTAGGTCAGTTTATTTCAGTTACTTTCATAGTATTATGTCCTATGGTATTTTGCTTTGGGGAAAGGCAGCTGACATCCAGACTATCTTTGTTCTTCAAAAAAGGGCTGTACGCGCAATTTACAAATTAAAGCCACGCGACTCTTTGAGGGAATTATTTAAAGAAATAAATATTTTGACAGTAATATCGCAATACATCTATGAAAATCTAATGTATACGCACAAAAAAAGAGATAGCTTTTTGAAAAAGTGTGATGTTCACAATAGAAATACAAGAAACAAGAACAAATTACACATCCCAGCATATAGATTACGAAAAGTAGGGAAATCATTTATGGGCAATTGCGTGCGCTTCTATAATAAGCTTCTATCTGAAGCAACTGAACTCCCTATTCGTAAATTTAAACAGTACATTAAACAAAATCTTATCGGGAAGGCCTTTTACTCCATAGATGATTACATCAATGATGTTAATGCTTGTCCAGATGTCGCTCCGTTCCGCACTGTCAATAGTATGTAAGAAATTCAATGTTCTGTTTAGCTTTATAGAAATATTGACACGTATCTAAATCGCATTAAATTTAGATTTAGATAGGCAAAATAACAATGTATCAGACACTTAAGTGATATTATAAATGTGCTAGTGGTTTCTTTTTCACTTCTTCCACTAGTGAACAAAAAATTGAAGTGAAGAGAATATCAATAACACCTTATTTCTTATTTGATATATATAATAACTATGTTTATAGTATAAAATTTGACTTGTCTACGTGCTTATATTGTAAGCCTAAAGAAATAAAGTTATTGATTCTGATTCTGATATAGCTCGTAGAACCGATAACCGCTGGGGAGTAAAGGTTCTCGAGTGGCGACCGCGATGCAATGCGAAACGGAGTGTGGGAAGACCTCCTACTCGATGGACCGACGACATCGTAGCGGTCGCAGGGAGTCGTTGGATGGAGGCGGCTCAGGACCGCTATTCGTGGCGTCGTTTGGGGGAGGCCTATGTTCAGCAGTGGACGTGTGTGGGCTGATGATGATGATGATCTTTTGACAAATTACTCTTGTAGGTTAATTTTTTGGTTAATTGATGCTGGCTTTGTCTTTTTTGATTTGTTTCTTTATTGCTATTTTACAAATTAGCTTCTGTAATGTTGTTGTGTTTTTTGTAAATAATGTTTCTTTTAGTGGCATCTTGGTGTTTACATAGCATATTATTGTTAATTTCAAGAATATTCGTTATTGTTTGGGCATTAACAAACGTAAAAAATATTAAATAAAGTAAAAGTACGCCTCAAAACTTACCTACGCGATTTGTCGCCACAATTAGCAATTTCACCAAATACCCGCTGATTTAGGAACATTACACATTCCGTTTCGAGGAAAATTAAAAATGTATTTACCCACGTTTGTTTTAATTTTCTCAGTTTTCCGTAGCCCGAGGGAAAATACGTATTTCCCGCAAAGTAAAGCGCCCACACGTTTTTGGAAAATATAGATAATCAGTCTGATCAAAAGCATACATTTCAAAGATAAAAATTTATAAAACTAGTTACTGCCTATGGCTTCCCACGCGTTTATCCGGTATAAAAAGTAGGCATTATTATTATTAGCTTATTAATTTTTAGATTTAGAATCCATAACACACAAATTAAAAATGTCACAATATACATACAAAATTAAAGATTACACAAACAATTGATAAAAAATACATAAGAACAACCCATCTACAATATGCGCTCATATAATAGAAACCAACTAGAACTAGTATTTACAATTGAAACAATTGAGCTAACTGCAGACTGTTGCAAACAATCTACAGGTAGCTCAACTGTTATATGCGCTACGTTCTATCCAAATCCCACGTAAGCAAAGCCTCTGGCACTAGCTTAGAGTATCTAGAATGGAGATGTCAACGCAAGGCGTACCCCTCTGCCGGCCATATGGCCATACACGTTATATAAAACTACTTCACTCGTAACCGCGACCATTTGCTGTCGTTTCGTGTCGCGAAGTAGTGCTCAGTGAAAATGGTGAATTGTGCGGTATTACGGTGTAAAAGACGATCAGAGACATCAAACTTAAGGTACCACGGTAATCCTATCACAAGTAAGTTATATTTTTGTCAATTGTTTTTTTGTAATATTGTTTAATTTAGATTCAAATGGAATAGCAGTTACGACAGTTTTAATACGACGCCAACGTCTTGGTCGAGGGTGTAGGTGAGTAATGCGAGTATAAATTCCTTGGTAGAAGGCGTAGTGCCCCACACTACGCCTTCTATACTAGTTGAATTAAATTGATTGAGTGAATGATGGAATGAATAAAATGCCATGTGTTTTTTGTACCCATACAAAAAACACATGGCATATCATATAAAAAAAGGAGGTTCTGTATTGCACTCGTAATGTAATGTATACAACATCATTTCAAATTAGTTAACGAAACACGGGAAAAGGATCTCTATCGGGAATACATTACTTGAAGCATTCAGAACGGGAGCAGCCGAGCGTACGCAGTCCGAGGTACATGAACAGTCATTTGTGTCTGTTTATAAAAACTAGTTTGCTGCGATTGTCTCTGTCATTTTGCCTTCAACATGTCAATTTATGGAGCTCCCCTAAAATGTTGGTGGTGCTGTGTCATTTGTTTATTGCTATTTGCTTTGTACTTTTTGAACGCAGAAACATACGTGCTTTTTTGTATAGCTGGTGTAATATCTAAGCCGGATAGTGACATGGGCTACTTTTTTTCATCACAACTTGGATGAAACTGCGGTGCATAGCTAGTTCTTTATAAATAGACTGTGGATTGAAATATCAATACAGTACAAGTAAATAATGATTGAATATTATATTAAATTTATAATACAAAGATGCTCCTAATGCTTAAATAAATTACTACAACGTATATAGTTTCAAAATCATTGAACTATTTCCAAGGAAAGGATTTATTTCCAAATATTGATCTACATGTCTATGATAATGATTTCGTTAATCACAATATGGAATTAGGAAGATTGGTTATGCAAAAGTATACAAATACTAGAATCTAATTTTTTATGCAAAAAACAGAAGTTATCAGTTTTATAGATTTCCGAAGGACCCTCTTTTGCGAAAACAATGGGTTACGTTTTGCCAGAGTAGCGATGGTTGGGTTGGACAAATACTATTTACTCAGATCATTTTGACCCTTTAAGTTTCAAATTATGTACCAAAAAAAAAATTGGATGTAAATGCCAAGCCAACTATATTAATTGAATTAAGCATTTGGTGCTAGTTCTGCAGTAGTTGGTAGTAGTCAATCACAATATGGAATTAGGAAGATTGGTTATGCAAAAGTATACAGATACTAGAATCTCATTTCTTATGCAAAAAACAGAACCAAAAAAAGTGTACGTCACATTTACAATAAATTAGTCCATTTTAAAAACCAATAGTGTAAATGTTATGTAATATACATTTGTATTAAACACCACAAAATCATATATTTTTTTAAATTCCTAGCCTTACATATCCCCTTGGGGCAGTACATTTGCTAACAGCCGCTATTCTTCTCCTGCTCTTTATTTTTCTCACCCCACCACACCAATTAAGAAACAAAATATTTATCAAAAAAATGCATTCATGAAAGATTCATCGAAATCAGTTCAGTCTTAGAAGTTCTAAGACTGAACCGATTTCTATGAAGATATTCTAAGTTAGAGTTCAATTATGAATCTTAGGGATTCATAATTGCGTAATATTTGTTGTAATTAAGTAAGTACATACAATAACTATTAGCGCACCGTGGTTTTACTTGCGTAGATAGAATATAGCCTTGTGTTACTCAACAACAGCGTAGCTTTCTATTCTTAGAATAATTTTTAAAATCGGTTCCGTCGTTAAAGGGATTATGCCCTACAAATCTATAAAAAAAGGAAAAGTATATGATTTTGAACAACCCTGACTTCATTCATTTTATCGGTCTTTTTACACCCCATCACTACTTTTTTGTGTTAGTGTGTAACTAAACAATAGTGTAACAACAGTAATTCTTTAATTGTGTGCTTGTTTTGTGTTTGTGTACAGCTTTTACTTGCGCGTGTTTATAGGGACGCTTAATTTTTCTGAATTAGTGTGCGTGTTTATGTAAATGTGTGCTGTACCGTGCTACCTCGCCTCCCGCGAAAACTGGCAGAATCATTTTAGTACTAAAAGTAGCGCTTGGCAACTCCCTTTCTAGATACTCTAAGGGCACTAGCTATAAATTTATGTGTTGATTTCTTTATTTTCTACTAGCTGCCCGCGCCTACGCCCGCGTTTTATCGGGAAAAAAAATAGCCTATATGTGATTCCAGATCTCAAACTATACCCGTACTAAATTTCAGCCTTATGGGTTCAGTAGTTTTTTCTTGAAATGGTAAAAAATATTCATACATCCATCCATACAAACTTTGACATTTATAATAATATATTATTTTCTATATGTTGCTTCTAATATACCTACACAGCCACGTCCATAATTCAATCTAGATACTCTCGCTATGAATCCCTCGCTATGAAATCCCTGGCGACAATTTATCTTGATGTCATCATCATTAACTTCGTAATTGGATGATTTAATTATTGGCGCTTTATCCATCAATCTTTATTAAGAATATTCGCTCTCTAGATTTTTCTTATCAGAAACAACTTCAACATCCAAAATTCTTAAACCCGAAAGTGATGATGGCAAAATCTCCCTTATTTGGGGGAGGATTTTCAGCAGTGGACATATTTGTGCTGAAGAGGACAGAGGCCGAGAGTTTTAAAGCTAAGCTTTACACAAGCCGGATACGCTGGTGGAGCTGATGCAATTTAATTTTCGATTATTCATTTTTTTTTTGTAATTTTTCGATTAGTAAATACATTTTTGAGAGCTGGCGCGATTATCTTTTTCTCATACAACCACGCTGACGTCACAAATCTGTCGATACTGGAGGCCTACTCTGATGCTTATCATTCAAATGCTAAGTGCGGATGCAAACTTCAACGTGACTACTCGCGCTTATTTACAAAAGGATCATCTGAAATTTCGTTTCTATCGGTAAGTACTATAATCGAATGGAAACGGAAAATTCTAAGATCAATTGTCAAAATAAATTTGTTTTAATTGTATTTCTTCTGTTTCTTTGGCTCGTTTGGTCAGCATTGATGTGCGTTCAGGTATGTTCTAGCCTTAGACAGTTATGATCTTTTCCAGTCTAATTAAAAAGTTTTCTTTCAATTCCAGGACTATGTAAGGTCTTTGGACTTGATATCAATGGGAGGCCTCTATGGAATAGAGTAGTAGAGGTGATGAAGCCAATAACCAACTATCCTCCCATAATTCAATTACAGAGCCTATTAAATTCAATATGCGAACATCGAATATTATCTACACCTTATTCGGGATAGAGAGGGGCCAACATGAATTTTAATTGGATCGCGTCCATGTTCTTTGTTTGAGGAGGCGTTCTGAAAATTTTATTGAATCCTACCTTTTGTCTAGCGATTTTCTATAGATATATTGACAGATAAATAAGATAAATAATGCTGGATAACACACCACTCTGCTTAGCTTAGAGCTGGATGACCAGCCTCAAGCTAAACAGAGCTTTGTTATGGGTACGATAACTGACATTCTGTATGTACATAGATGGATACTTTTATTATCGACTAGCGGCCCGCCCCGGCTTCGCACGGGTATTTCTATAGATATATAGACAGATAAATATTTGTATCAATGGCACCGAAAATTTACAACAAAATACCAAAGAGGTACCAGCAACTTAATAATTGTGAATTTAAAAATAAATTTAAGAAATTGTTAATAGACAAATGTTATTATAAGATTGACGTTTTTCTAAATGATACATTTTAACTCTAAAATGTATAGAATTATTATAAAATTCAATATCGTAATTATGTACTTACCTAAATTTAATTCTATTTTAACATTAATTCTAATAAAAAACTCAATTATTATTTTAGTTAGGTACGATCTCCGTTGCATGCCCCGTCTCTCACAATTTGTACACCGCAATCGGTAAAACATTTTGATACCTGCATACCTGTTCGTAAAATCTTATATGTACACATGTTTATGCAAAAAAAAGATCTTTATCTTTATCTCTTTATCTTTATCTCTTTATCTTTATCTCTTTATCTTTATCTCTTTATCTTTATCTCTTTATCTTTATCTCTTTATCTTTATCTCTTTATCTTTATCTCTTTATCTTTATCTCTTTATCTTTATCTCTTTATCTTATCTTTATCTTTAACAAAAATTACTAATTTAATTTTTGTTAAATACCCGTGTCATATAACCTGTGTCACCCGGGGATAGTGTAGCTTCCCAACCGATTCAAATCGGTTCAGTAGTTTCGGAGCCTATTTAATGCAAACAAACAATCAAATCTTCTCTTTATTTTGTATATAAATACTTATGTTATTATGATGTTTTTATATTGAGATAATAATAACAGGTTAAGGGAATGTATTTTGACTAAAACAACAGCCTTTTTTGTTGACTTACTAAAATAAAAACAATTGGAAATAGACGAAGAAACAACATTTAATTCCCCCGAATACCAAACGTCCAACTTAATTGTAGACCACACACAGCCATTGAAACATATTTACATCCCCACGTTTTTCCACAAAACACCTACGCTCGCTCAGGGTTTTTTTTATTTTGCCAAAAACGGAATCCTACTACATCAAAGCCACCGTTAAATTATGAACGATTTTGTCAGCCTTTGTGGGCCTGCACTACAGAATTTACATAATTACTTTTCCAATAAAGGAAATACACCAAATCCAAAGTCATCTTTTCAACAATTTTGTTTGCTTATCACCACAGGATTTACATTTGCGCTTTTAGTACCTCTATAGGTAAAATTCACCACATTACATATGTGGTGGTCTATGTTGTTGCAGTTGTCCATAGGCTGCGGTAACCGCTTCCCATCAAGTGAACCGCATACTTGACTCCTACATTTGAGGAATAAAAAGAAAACATTCGTCTGACTATTGAATGTAATAGTCCGGCTACACGCTCAAACATTTGTGCATGCATGCACAAACACAGTTTGCACAAGCAAGGTGGAGCGTGTGGCCGGGCTCAAACCAGTTTGCGCAAGCAAGTTTGAGCGTATAGCCGGGTTATAGCGAGTAAGGCTTGAAGATCGAGTAAACATTGATTTTCTCGATCTTCTATATTCTCTTCGGATAACCCATGATTCAAGAAAACCATGGTATTACCGTTTATTCACCTATTACACACACACACAAACACTCGTAAGCTTGACATTTGACTTGACGACCGATGTGGCCCAGCGGGCGAAGCTCCGCCTGCGACGCAGGAGGTTGCGTGTTCGATTCCGCCTTGGGACAAATGTCTGTACGATCTGCAAATATTTGTCTCGGGTGCTCTGGGTATTTTCTATGTATAGTAAATAATATCTATCTATGTAATATATTGTATTAAGTATATCAGTCATCTAGTCTAGTACTCATAACCACGGGTATGCACGGGGTGTTATACTGATTGGCTGGTATGCAGAGTGGTATGATCTCGGTATGTTGGGATCGTTATTCGCTTTGTTGTTGCCTTGTTGCAGTCCGCTGACCACTCAAACTCGTCCTTATCCTTATCCTTTTAGTCGGCTCTCTTGCTTGTGTAAAAACCATGCCTTTGGTCGGCTAGCTTGCTTATTATTTCTCTTTCCACCAAAACTTATCAGTTTGCAAATATTAACACTAAATACGCAATAATTTAACATCGTAGTAGGAAGGAACCACAATTTGTAAATCAAATCTTGTTTTTGTTTGTTTGTTTACGTTTCTCACATTCATTTGGACAGTGTCAGACTTGACCGTGATTTGACGCTCGACGTGTATGTATGTGTTGTCAGATGGAAACCATGGACAATTATTAGGCCGGCTACAGACTAGTGAGTCGGGCTTCATCAAAGTTCCCTATGGTAATTTTTTTGTGTTTAAAATAGTTTTTTTTTTTATGTTTTTGTTTATATGTAAGTACCTACTACACTTAAGTACTCTGTATATTTTCCTTATTTTCTCTCTTGTTTCCCGTCTTGTATATACATATATCTTGTACCTATGTTTATGTATTCTGTAACTTTGTGCCACACTAGGACCTGTCGGAAAACCAGCCCCGCTACTAGCTTAGGCTTGTAGCGGCACATTGCTGAGACAGGGACCTTTTTGGCCCCTATGTAACACTATTCCTATCTATTTTCTTCATGTATAAATATGTATGTTTCTTGTCTTTCCCACTGTCTGTAATGTGTCGTGTTGTATGTGTGTTATGTAGGCATGGCCAAATAAATATATTTTCTTTCTTTCTTTCTTCTTTCTAACCAAAGCTCTGCTTATCTTGGGGCTAGATGGCACATCCACACAACATTGTGTGGATTGTCCAACATTATTTATTTATTTATTTATTTGCGAACTGCTCGACAGCCTTAAATTTAGGTCTTAGATACTATTATAAGACCACGTGACCCGGCCGCGCTGCCCCAAATTCACACCGGGGCTTTTAAAACTAGGCATGTTACGTCACAAACTCATTTCTGTAAAGAAAGAAAAGTACTTTTTGGAGACAAAATGGGTAGGTATTATATTAATTATTTTTACTCAGACACATGGCCTATAAAATACCTTGCAAGTTAAAAGAACACCTGTACCTACCTACCCTAAAAATATAAGAAAAAAGAATTAAAAGGTTTCTGGTATGTACCTAACAATTTAAAATGTATTGAAAAATCTTATAACCCCCTTCAAATCCCGTATTGACACTGTTTTCTTATATTTTTAGGGACAAATACCAATCCACAAAGGACAAATTTTCGCGCGAGTGTTCTGGGTGTTTTAAGAACATATATTAAAAAAGTAAACTATCTATGTATGTGTTGTGTATATTAGGTACTCTGCTTACTTTAGGGCTACAGGACGCTGTGAGGATTATAAATAAATAATCATAAATAAAAATTATCTTTATTGGAACTATAAACAAAGGTACATGAAATTGGGTGAAAACTAAAATACGCGCAATAGTTATGCAACTGCGTCGCGAGTATTTACGCCGTCCTCCGAATGCAAGGCAGAGTTCCTTAAATTACTTATTTAATCAAACATGCCCAAAAATTAAGACTATGTGTAAAAGTTATATCCAAGCATCCCGATTACAGGATACACCGGCGACAGCTCACAAATGATGAATTATTATCTAAATGCCACTGGCTGCCGTGGGGTCGCGGCGTACGAATATCGACCCCTCCAACTCAACCCGTGGATGTCGTAAGAGCCGACTAAGGGAACCTACCAGAGGAAGGGCAGCAGCTTCCGTCTGAGTATTTTTAAACACCAACACTGCGATCACCAATCCGCCTGCCAAGCGTGGTGATTATGGCAAATCCCCCCCCCTACATGGGAGACCATCCACTCGATGGACTGATGACATCGTAGCGGTCGCAGAGAGTCGATGGATGGAGGCGGCTCGGGACCGCTATTTGTGGCGTCGTACGGGGGAGGCCTATGTCCAGCAGTGGACGTGTATGGGCTGATGATGATGATGACTGGCTATTTAGCAATCTTACCTGTTCATCTGTTTTCACCATATATTACCTACCCCATTCCACAACCAACATTAGGCCCAGTCTACACTTAATTGTAGCAGTCAGCGTAAAACTCCCCATCAATCTTGGTATGCACACGGCAGCCGAGTAATGGGTGCTCGGCCTAATACGGCACTCGCGATGATGAACGACAAAGTGTAGTCCAGGAGCTACGTAGAGAGAATTTAACATTACCTATTAATAACAGTTTATTATAAAAAGGTAGGGAATATTTAACATTATAATTATAACAGTTAATTATAAATAATATACAGTAAATGTTTTCGAGTGGCGACCGTGATGCAATTCGAAACGGAGTGTGGGAATACCTCCCACTTGATGGACCGACAACATTATAGCGGTCGCAGTGAGTCGTTGGATGGAGGCGGCTCAGGACCGCTATTCGTGGCGTCGTTTGTGAGGGGCCTATGTTCAGCAGTGCACGTATACGGGCTGATGATGATGATGAAAGATTAAACAATCTATCAATCGCTAAGCGATAATGTATCTCCGTACCGTGTTATTAGACTCGCCATTTTTTTTCTTTCAGTATGTATTTTGAAAACTATATGACGTAAGAATGTTCAAGCCAGCTTCTGACCTAGCTGGACTGGGATATGTAGAGACGTAGGTACGCAATTTACGCTTCCCGGGACGTTTGTAAATTCGTTAGATGATAAGAAATGACATGGGAGTGCCTAAACGGAAAAATGTCGGAAAAATAACATTGGGTCTTTAAATGAACTTCCATTTGAGGGTTCTAAACTAGAATGTGAGAAACCGTTCGTTTTTAGTAGCTGGTTACGTATCAGAGCTATTAATAAAATAAAATCTACAGTTTATTAATAAATCTAAAGGTAATTAAACTTCCCGTTGGTGGGGACCAACGTGTCCAACCCCTAGCGAGGCCTGGGGACGATCCGTGGGGACGAACGGGAATAACCCAAAATTTTCGCCAGAGGGACGGACGTGAAATGATTCGTTAATTATTTTGTAAGTTAATTAAAAAAAGTTAGTTTATTCAGGCGTTGTCCATAATTAAGTAGGTAGGTACATACACCAAAAATTACAATAAAATTAAAATTAAATTTTAAACTGAAATTAAAATTAAATTCTATTTTAGAAAATAAAATTGGAAGATAATTAAGTAAATTAAATTAGTGTCACTATTAAATTTTTAACACATTACGTAAACTTGGTGCCAAAAAATATTTTCTTCAGATTATCAGATAGATTCAGACTGCCTACGGCACATCGTCGTTCATCAACCTATTAATGACTCTTGAACTATGAAATTTGGAACAGTAATAATTATCCACCATTTTGGCTGGGCCCAAAATGGGGTAATAAATCAAACCCTAGGGCTTACTAGGTCAAGATGAATACCTACCACGAACAGTGCGCAGAAAGCTGTGAACTGTTAATATTACAAATGAGAGAGAGAAGGTACAGTAACAATTAATTATATTTTGGGAAAATTGTTTTGGCTATGTTAGCAACACTTTTTTAATCTTGTTATGTATACATCTAGGTCTACAATCTGGTTCACTATTGTAACTCTTATTTACTACTATTATTTATTGTATGATTGTAAACTGCTTTGTAAACTTATTACAATAAAATAAAATAGGGAAACCTATCTGACTGTTTCCTTATCACACTTAAACTGCCGAACGAATTTTGCAAGGATAGATATACCAAGACGGACAAAGGTTATATTTATCCCGGAAAAATTAAGAGCAAATCCGCGGGCACAAACTAGTATTGTTTGAGTAGGTACTAAGGCTGCGTCCTTAGTGCTTAATGATCGTACGACTGTACGATGAAATTTCATCGCGTGATGAAAATTATCTTCCGATAGTACAAGTGACCTAATATAATAGGTAGCGCGATGGGCATCCCCTGATGCCAGATATTAGATCAGATCTCAGTCAGTGCTTATGTCAGTGCTGGCGCCATAACCACCCACATATGCTTCATCTAGCTTCAAGCAGAGCTTGTGTAATGGGTACTAGATGACTGATAAACTTAATGCAATACATATATGGATAGATATTTTAACTATACATAGAAAGCACCCAGAACACGCGGAACAAATATTTGCAGGTTGTACAAATATTTGTCCCAAGGCAGTAATCGAACCGGAAACCTCCTGCGTCGCAGGCAGACCTTCGCCCATCGCGCCACATCGGTCGTCAAGACAACTAGGAACCAATTAGGATACTCCAAAGAGATTTGTGGCTTTGATTGCGCAATCGTACGATCAAACCCCTCTTATGATCTCTACTTAGCATTCTCAGTGCTCGTGCGCTGACGCACAAACTTCAATTAAGACACTCTAAATAAATACATTATGTATGTTTGATATCGTCTTGTGACAAAATCGCATCGTTTGCTCGTAGGATCGACGCCATATAGGACCAGATAAAAACTGTTAAAAACAAGATAATATTTACTCTCCATAATTAGAACTTGAGAACTCGACAGCTGAAAATTGTTTCCTTAGTAGTTAACATGTCCAGTTCCAAACCTCTATCTTCCATTAAGGGTGAAACAAGAGCCCTTATCACTACAATTCTCAGTTTGTTTATCGGCCCATCTTACCCTACCATTCCTCAATTTGCAGGGTAAGGGCCCGCGGGTGCCACAAGCTATTTGGGGCAGCAAATGTTCTATTAAGTTGCAGAGTTTGCAGAGTGTTTTCGGTGTAAGAATTTCCGTTCAGGATTTTTCAGCAGCATTTCATACATTAGGGTGTTCTTCATTTTCTACCAAATCAAGATTAAACAAAACCTATTCATTGCGTTCAAAGGAAAACTGCCTGTAATGTTTATTCATCGTCCAAGAACTGCAACGTCTTGCATTCACTTTGTCAATCTTTCAACTGTAAAACTCCATTTTACGAACGACCGGATGCTCGCCGACTAATTCTATTTCCTCCCACAACAAACGTAAAAATAAAACTGAAGTTTAGATAACCTTCACATCGAAAAGCGAATAAAAACAAATTATATCGATCATTTCACCGCCCATTGATCAATAAATAAAACTAAAAATAAGATACGATTCATTTTATCGACCTTCGTGGTTCGATAGGAGAAATATCAGCTGGTCGACTCAGATGTACTTATATACCTACTTATTCGTGAGAGTGTCAACGTATTTTCGCCACACATTGCTTTATTTGACTTGTCATGCACCTGAGTTTCGTAGAAAATGCCTTGCCCGCCTCGCCAATACCGCTTCTCAGTAATTGTAATTTACCTATGTACTTACTTCAATTGTTATATATTTTTTATCCCGATAAAACGCGGGCGAAGGCGCAGACAGCAGCTAGTAGGATAATAGTGTAGTGATGATGATGAATTTAAGCATGAGGTACAGGTCTCGTCACGGTTTAATAGCGTTCGGCGACGGTAATCGGCGAAAGTCGAGGGGGGTTCTCCGCAGGTGTACAACGGTGTAAAAATCTAAAATTTACGTCTGCGTATCAAGGTTAGCGCTATTAAACCGTGACGCGACCTGTGCCCGGCTTGAATTTAAATCGACCGTGATTTCAATTCTGACGTACCAATTTAAAGTTCTAACGGGTGTTTATCAATGTTATGTACAAAGCTCCTAACAAATCACGAAAGTTTAAAAACTTCTCGAACTTTTAAATGATGGTTCTTTATGATCAAAAAGTACGTTTCATTTGGGTATAATTTGTTGTGTGGGGGACAGTCAACCTGTGACCTTTTTATTAAAACATTCAGGAATTCTTGACGAGAAGAAAGAAACCCCGAAAATTCACAGGAATGTAAAAGTAAAAGTAAAGTAAACGTAAAAAGATTTTTATTTGCCAGAACAGATGAGTAATGTACAGCAAATTAACCTTAAATAAAAAGAAAAACTGACAAAATCGGACTCACTCAGCATGTGCTATGGTAGAGCAGATCATACCATGGCGCTGGTCTTCCGTGGAGACCGTGGTGCTCAAGGCAGCCTTATACACACTTACAACAAAGAACAAAAATAATATGCAATTTAAATAACAAAAACTAAAACCATGAAAATAATATCACCTATATAAGTATATGTGTATTATAATATAAATTATGGAATGTAAAAAATATATAATGATATAATATAGATCATAAAATCATTCCTTAATTCTTCAATTCAATAAAGAATTAAAAAATAATTTTATTATACTTTATCAACATTTTCGAGCTAAATGAGGCAAAGAAGGGCTTATTTGAACTGAATTTATGTTTTGAGATTCAAGTAATACTTTTTTGAGTGATTTATTGAAAGAGTAAACCGATTGATACCGATTGAAGAGTAAAATGTGATAAAAATGGATAAAAGGATTCAAACTTATTTCATTGCGAATAGAAGGAAAATAAAATAAGATTAATTCTTTGCTTGATTAAATGTCTCTATGTCTAAGTTTACCGGAATACGGAAACCCGTAGAAGAACCAAAGTCACCGACATAGCTCTCAGAATAAGTAGGCCTGGTCATATAGCTCGCAGAACTGATAACCGCTGGAGAGTAAAGGTTCTCGAGTGGCGGCCACAATGCAACGCGAAACGGAGTGTCGGGAAACCATCCACTTGATGAACCGACGACATCGTAGCGGTCGCAGGGAGTCAATGGATGGAGGCGGCTCAGGACCGCTATTTGTGGCGTTGTATATAGGGGAGGCATATATCCAGCATTGGACATGTATTATATGATGATGATGATGATGTCTAAGTTACCGTCGCGGGGCGTAAGAATCGGACGCTTCGCCTCCACCCGTGGACGGCGTAAGAAATGACTATGGGCATCAGAGGAAGGACAGTTTCTTCACAAGACAGTTTATTCCTGGTATTACTGGATCCACATAACTGGTGATGCCCTGACTTCTGTCTTCAAGAATTCTACTGGTAGGCTTCTCCGCAACGTTCCATTAATATTACACCAACTGAGCTCTTCTCTAAAATTCGAGTCGCCGCGGCGTGGCCGAAAGCGGCCTGAACATAATGAGTAGACAAGAACATACGTAGAGCGGACACTTCCGCCCCGGACCGGCTCAAAGTCGCAGACAAAATACTCAGTCGGGCTCGCGGGCATCACCAACAGCCCAACTGAGATAGACTGAGTATTCTGTTCAAAGTCAAGCGTGAAATAACTGGCCCAAGGTCACAGACAAAATACTCAGTCTAACTCAGTCGGGTTGTCGCTGATGCCCGCGAGCCGATGACGTCTGAGTATTACTCAGTCTATCGGCTCGCGGTGATGCCCGCGAGCCCGACTGAGTATTTTGTCTTTTTAGATAGAAAGTGATTTGTTTATGTTCTATTTTTACTCGAAAATTCTTTATATTCGCCTGTACCTACAAAAATACGATTTCAACCCTACTCGTTTATACCTAAAAATTCTATGCCACTTATGCCTTCACTGAAATATATACTCGTAACATAGTTTCAATAAGTATTTTTGTTTCTTTCTTTCAACTGCTATATACGCTCACAGCTGTTTCCTCTTATCTTTAGTTTATACAGTAAACTGTATGAAATATTATAACATTGTGAAAAATAAATCTTGTACTGAAACGCCTATTCCTATTTCCACAAGCAGATTTATTGATATTGTGAACTTGGCTCGAGCAGTCGAGTTGTTATTAAAATTTCCAGGCCTGATATTGCGAATGGTTTTGTTCTCTTTGTATAAGCGGTATTGGTTTTCGTATTTTGAATTGTAAAATCACTGGTGTATTTCGCTCTATTTTCCTCCAGAAGGATAAATTGATTGTTGATCAAATGGTTTATCGAATTTTTGTTGCATTTTAGAAGGAAAACTTGAGTTGACCAATTAAGACCCTGATCGTGTTTTTTTTACTATAAAAACCATCGTAATTTGAGGACAGAATACGGATGTAATCGGGTTAACAACGAACCTTATTTGTATTGGAAGAACACCAATGTTTCATCCCTTTACGAGGGGCTTTCGTAAAGGGATGAAATGCCTCGAGTTTTCCTTCTAAAATGCAACACGAATCCCATAAACCATTTGATCAATTTAATCTATCTTATCCCAGTGGAGGAAAATACAGCGAAATACTTAATGAATCCTGGCTTTTGTTTACCTACTTATTATGGACCTCTAACTTACTCAAACTAATGAAAAAGCTTTTTGCAATCGTAGTTTTGCAAGGCATAGATCCATAGATTATGTAAACCTAGATAACATTTTACTGGGTAAAATCTTTATAGAAAAAGAAAATAACAATCAAATAATATAAACAAATTAAACTAGTATTTAAAATTGAAACAATTGAGCTAACTGCAGACTGTAACAAACAATCTACAGGTAGCGCAATTGATTATCAATACCAGTCGGAAGCGTAAAAGAAAGATAAATTTAAATTCTTAAAATTAAAATATACGTTGGCTTCGCTAGTTTATAGGTCCTTTCTTGGTGACTACGGTATTGTTTCAGAGCTATTTCACATTATCCATCACGATATCGTAAACTACATAACTTTTTTATCGTAGAATAACATATTATTGTGAGGAAAACTGTTGATATAGCCTAAAGCCATTTTCTAAACAACCCGTTTTTAATCAGTATCTTTTTCTCTTCACTGTGTTGTTATAATAAAATTGTATCTTTAATTTTTTTATTCAATGGGTAATAATATGTCTTGCGTACATTAACAATCATTACCTGTCTTTAAAAAGAAGGCAAAAAACCATAGAAAAACTATTTCAATTATTGATTATGATCGAGTCATATTAACGAATGATTTATTGAACTGAAAATTAAAAATGGTGCGCGGAATTCTGATGGATTCACCAAAATATTCTCAGATTCAACATTTCCCAATTTTATTTAGAAGATGACGCTAACTTTGAACTAAAAACTCAACCATCCATCCTACCGAAGAATCCAGACTAAAATAATAAAATCGGCTATCATACCAGTGAAAAAAATTCGTGACGTCACTTCTATTCCACCGGACAACTTGAAAAGGCAAATTCAGACGAAAAAGTCTAAATATCGTGCGATAGACCTCTACCCGCGGGAAATCAGAGCTTTATCGAACAGAATCACAATATAAAAGCATTTCGCGTAAAAAACACGACTCTTGGGACTTGTGATAGAGTTGAGATTTGTTTGGTAGTGCTGAAATTAGCTGGGTGTAATTTTTCTGACTTTTGGCGGCTAAATGAGCAAAAATGTGGGAGCTCAAGGAAACTTCACAGCAGGGAAATATACTAGAGAAACCGAATTAACTGTTTGGTAGCTAAGCAATGAACCGTGTCAAATATTACCAATACTGATCGTTTAGCTAAGGAGCTTATACCTCTGGTGGAAAAAACATCAAAGCGACATCAATGCGACATCAAAAAGCCTTCAAAGCTCAAGCAAAATTTTCGTCACGTTTCTGACTATACATAGTACATGTACGTCATGTACATGTACTATGTATAGTCAACGCCTGAAAAAGCATACACATGAGGACTCCAAAACCCCTTGTACACACAAAACCAGAGAAACTGGCTCTAATCCACTGAATTAATCCATTAATGGATTAGATTCATCTTTTTTCACTCTAATCCATCAATAAAGCTCTAAACCACATTCTAAAGCCGCTAAACTAACTCCAGAACGCGCTTCATCACACCACTTCTAAAGTGGTGTGGTGAAGCGGTTTTAAAGTCTTAATCTGTTCAAATCTTATAGGCGTTGTCTGTAGGTTACGGTTGTAAAATGATGGATATTGAGAGCTTAATAAATGCTTAGAATACCTATCATTTTGTCTGGTTTCTTACAACATCTCGTCCAACCTCATAAACTGAATTATTTTACCTACGTCACAGGTGCAACTATAACTTATAAAAATCTATAAGATACAAATAAAAAGCTTTTGTAAAACCTGCGCGCCAAACACGCAGAACGTGGAACTCGAAGCGGGAGCGTCAACAATGTGAAACTCGACACAGGTTTGCCTTGGTCGCGTAGGTGTGCGTGTGCGTGCAAGGCGCGATTGCAGCGTCCGCTGTGCGGCTCGTCAGGTGCTTCGCGTATTACGTCCCGCGTGTTTGACGTGCAGGTTTGGCCTTTAATTTGTATTTTATTATATATTTTATATTCCGATTTTTATGAGTTTTTCTTGTGACGTTAGTAAACTAGTAATTGCCCCTAACAATCAACGTGACAGTTTCTCTCAGGTACAAAATTTATATGTGCTAAAATTATGGTGTTTTTATCGTCGTGTTACACGGATGAAACAAAAAATTTTTAAAGTGGTTTCCCTTCTTTTTGCCATCAGCCCGCCACCAAATAACCTTTAATCTTATAACCACTAACCCTGTAACCACGTAACCCCATAACCCTATAGATACTAAGAAAATAAATCATCAAAGTCAATCTGCGTTATATCAATGTTACCAAACAAAATCCATAATGAAAGTTATTTCATCAAAGTAGTATAGTAAATAGTAATGGAGTAATGGGTTACCATAACTCCATTACTATTTACCCTATAACCATCAATTCTAAAATCCCGTAACTCCATTACCACTTACCCTATATTCCTTATGTCATCAGACAGCGTTTATCATCGGAATTTTTTTTTGAGGTAATAGTAAAATGCTGACGTTATGGGATCAATCTGACCTTGGATTCTGATTCAGTAACCCCAAAAACATACAGTAAACGTAGTTACAAACCTGAGCCATTTTTTTTGTGTGGCTTAATTTTGTAATCATTGTATTTATTTAATTAATCGCGAATCAAACAAACAACGAATCAGAATCAATAACTTTATGCTGATTAACTGTTGTATACCGAAAAAAAGTAAATCAAGACAAAACCATCACATCATTTTTTTGAAATGACGTTATATTTTCATCGTCTTGTGAAAGAAGGGTCCGGTCGGTCTCCTCGGAATTCGAACCGAGGTGAAAGGCCGTGGAAATTACGTGGAGCTTTTAGTATTTTGAACTTATTTCGTTTAGTTTCTGTTGGGAAAATGTAGTGGGATTTGGAGCAAATTGACCCTTGTTAGACAGGTGTCTGGTTTATTTTCGGTTGGCTTGCTCATTTCAAGTTTTATTTATTTCAATTTGACAACTCTACCCAAACCCAATCAAGAGACGTTTGGAATTGGGACAGTAATATCAATATAGAGAGTAATTTCAGAAATCTCTAGAAATTATATTATAAATATAAATTAAAAGTGTTTAAAATTTTCAGTCTACAATTAAATACTAGGATTTCTCTGAAATTCTAGAATCCCAAATAAAGGGGATATCTAGACAAAAATATTGGACAGCAGAATTTCTTAGAGGGATTTTATGGCAAAAACAATCCACGCGCGAACATGGTCCGACATTCGATTGGATCTCGTAAAGTTTTTCCTGATGGGTCGACATACAAATAGGGTTTACAAAATCAGTGCGATCATCAGTCCCTTCTTATAAGCGTAGCGAATTTGCGGGGGCTATGTTCCAAAGATCTTATATCTTTAAAAGAAGAAAGAGAAAGAATTTTTCCTCTGTCTTTGCTCTGTTTTATGTAAGATTTATAACTGCGTAAACTTGATGTTCTTTGCAAGCACTTTATTAATCTGAAACTCTTTTCAGATACGAAACCTACAAGGCCAC
This sequence comes from Eupithecia insigniata, assembly GCA_947859395.1. Classification (NCBI taxonomy): domain Eukaryota; kingdom Metazoa; phylum Arthropoda; class Insecta; order Lepidoptera; family Geometridae; genus Eupithecia; species Eupithecia insigniata. The sequence continues at coordinate 1,632,155 of OX402011.1, read as the reverse complement.
GTTGAAGAAGATCCCCGCGACGCGGCTCTCCCGGCTAACGGAGGCACTCGCCAACTACGACCCTGTGCTCAATGAGTACTTCTTCGACCGACACCCGGGGGTCTTCGCGCAGGTCCTCAACTATTACAGGTACCAACGTAGTCCTAAGAAGTAACTAGATTGCGGCTACCGAGCCATGCTGCGGACGGTGATCACTGTATGCGTGACTGCCTACCGCACCACTTTCCGCTGCTTACTTACAAATTATTGTATAATTATGTAGTATTAAGAAAACCGAACTGAGTGTGTCTAGATAAACTTAAATTAGGATTTAAGACGCTACTAACAGAAAGTAGAAAAATTTTATTAAATAAATGTATCTATCTAGTTTATTATTAGATACATAATAACACTTTATTGTACCACACAAAAAATACAATACAGAAGGAAATGCTGACAATAAAATACAAAGGGCGGCCTTATCACTTTGCGCGTTTTCTTTCAGGCAACCTTGGGATGAACTGGACGTAAAAGACAATATAGATTTATTATTATTGTAGGTGAACCTGAACCACAGTCCGGACATTCAACCAGAAATAGTAAAAAAAAATGACCAAGTGCTTATTTTGTAAAACTTAAAGAAATAAAGTAGAAAAAAGAAATAAAATAATATAAAATAGAAAGAAAGAAATAAAATTAAATAGAAAGAAATAAAGAAGTAAATACTTCTGAAATCCATACAAAAGCCGCGTCACAGGCGCAACAGTGGGTATGACAGGTCCTCAAATATTACAGGTACCTAACCTACTTAAATAGCTATTAATTTAAACTCAGTGATTACTATTCTTTCAAAGTTCTAATAAGTGTTCATGCCAGCAAACTTTGAGGCCGCAAAGGTATTCGATTTTTAGAATTAATTTTTTGCATTTTTGTCCTATACTGCACAATTCTCGAGTGTGTAACTTGTCTTGCTAGAAAATTTACAGAATCTATTTGTTCCAATTTGATTTTTTTGGCTCCCCCGGGGTTCCTTCCTTTTGGACTATATTCAGCTAAAATCGCGTCAAAGTAAATCATTGTAAGGAGTCAAGTAACAAATCAAGAAGGTAATTCGTTTGAGGAAATCGAACCTTACCTATTTGTTGATGTGTCGTTTGCTGACGCTTTGAAATCTGTTTTGCAGCTCTAATCAACTAGGTGCTGGATATCTGCTAGTTTGCCATTGGGGCAATACAGTCTTGAAAAGATTTGTTAAAGTTCTTGGGAGATTCGCACCGTCCGTGGCGCGAAAATACCTATTCAAAAAGAGCTCTTATGCGATTCGCACCGCGGTTCGAACCGCTCGTGATGAGAAACTAAATACGCATATTTTGCAGGGATATTAAAAAATCTAAGATGTTATTTAATTTTAAACTCACAAGGTTTATTTTAATTGCCCTGGTGCGTTTTCTCATCCTCAACCCAATTCTAATAAAATTTTATTCCTTTGGGATTGACCAAAACAATGCCTAAGTACCATAAAAAATAGAATTAAATTTCTATATAGTGAAAGATGAAACACATGAAAAAGGAATTGATACCTGTTCCGAAATTGTGCAGTATATTTAGGTACTTCCAGCCAAATTCGATGTGAAATATTTGTAAACAAACCACGGCGAATAAACAAAAAAAGTGACCAGGTTAGGTATGGGCGTTTTTTTTATAAACATTTCACATCAAATGTGGCTGGAGTATAAATATTTGCTATGTCCGGTTCATCCAAACCGCTCTGTTGGAAGACCAGCGCAGCGTTGATTGTGACCTAGGTTTACAACTAACACATGCTGAGACAGAGACCAATTTGTGACACAAGGGACAAATTTGTCTGTTCTGTCCTTTTGTTGTTAAATCGTTTTTTATTGTTTTTCTTGATTGAAAACAAATTATAGTACTTTTTAATATTTCTGTAATGCGTACTTATCAAATTGAATACGATAAATCATCATCATCATCATATCAGCTCATACACGTCCACTGCTGGACATAGGCCTCCCCCATACGACGACGCCACAAATAGCGGTCCCGAGCCGCCTCCATCCAACGACTCCCTGCGACCGCTATGATGTCGTCGGTCCATCGAGTGGATGGTTTCCCATGTAGGGGGGGATTTGCCATAATCACCACGATAAATCCGAAAGTTAATTTGACAAGGGGGTAAATTACCAGGGAGGTAGGAACAAAGGCTACTTTTTACCATGGAAAAATGCGGGTGAACGAGCGGGCAGAAGCGTTAGAAAAACTAGATTTTTTTTTCATACAAAATGAAAAAAAAAATCTAGTTGTTCTAACGCTTTTCAAAAACAAATCAGCTGTTAACACGTTAGTAGACACGGGTCGTCCTAAACTGAGGCTTCCGTCAATTGGGACCGCTAGGTAAAGCGACCGCGGTCCCATTCGCCGGATCTATAATAAAAAGTCCTGAAAAATAGCTGGCTACGGAACATGGCTACGAAAACGGCAATAACATTCCGTTCTCGTAACTGGATATCAAGCAAGAAAAAAATGTCATGTTCGTAGCTGGTTATCAAAGATCAACTACGATCGTGGACTACAGGGAAAAAACACATAGCACGCATACTTAAACACATTTCACTTCTTTCATAAGGTATCAAATTATAAAACATCCAGAACACCCGGTACAAATATCTGCAGATCGTACAAACATTGGTCTCGAGGTGAAAATCGAACCCGCAATCTAAAATTTAAGAATTAACAAAATAAAATAGAGGTCTTTCCTAATACAGCTAAAGGAACATTAAAAAGTTAAAAGCCCCTGAACGATCAGCGTGATCGAATCTCCTTCGTTTTGGGGCTCTTCTGTTTACTTAGATTGATTGCTTTCAGTTTTTAATAATGTATTTGTTTTGGAACTTAGTTTGGGGTTCATATTTTGTCTCAGTAAGTTCAAAATAAGTGACTGGGATTATAATATTTATTGATTCAGAAACGGGGATCCGTTTGAAGCCGCTCATTATTGTTGGCGTCAAGTGTTTCCAGCTAAACGGTTGCTTTTGTAAATATATGAAAAATCCCAGCAGCAGTAATAGGATAGAATCACTACATAGTGACAAAATCGTTTCCCGCTGTCTGTTTGTCCCACAGAAATCTAAATAATAAGGTACTATTATTGTTGTCCCTATGTATATTTAGATCTTTAAAACTACGCCACGGATTTTGATGCGGTTTTTTTAATAGATAGAATGATTCAAGAGGAAGGTTTATATGTATAATTTAGTAACAGCATTGCACCCATGTGAAGCCAGGACGGGTCGCTAGTGACTATTAAAGGGCTACATTGTATTTAGTAGACATTCGACGATATTGTTACTATATCGTCAAAATAAATCTTTATCCATTACTTTATTGCAAATTACACAGACATCAAAAGCAAAGTTTTAATTATATAAATTTTCTTGAAATGTGGCCTGAAAACGTCCAATAAGTGGCACATTCATCTGCCGCGCCAGAAAAGCGGGTTCAAGGCCTAATCGACCCGCGGCCGAGCAAAATGCAACGTGACCTCCTAGCTGCAGAAGGGTTATAATTGAAAAAAGATGAAACAAGAACTGTGTGCAAAACGTTTTTGTGAACATCAGTGTATACTTTAACGCTAGAAGTATAGACTGCTTCTTTTTATTAGATAAACATAGCATATAAGTTTATCTTATAATAATAATAGAAACAAATACAGAATGGGTTTAAAAATACTTTAGCATCCAATAAGTCATTTTGGCCAATATTGTTACTTAGTGACTTCTCACACTACAGATCTCACACGACGATATCAGTCAACAACAACACCTTTCCGAACCACTTTGGCTAACCTTCCTTTTAAATAACTAGTGGGTACATGATGTTAGTTTAACTGACAGTATTCTGAACTGCGAAGTTATTAAGTGCTCTAAACTGGGTTACCAAGTTGACCGACTACATTGGAAACTTAGAAAGTTTACGCCATATGGTGTTGCTACATCAAAACAATCATTGTACATTACTATAACCCAGTTTGTCGGTCTTCATGGTGCAAAATCTGTACTGCTTATCGTTTTGATGCAGAGAGCTGCGGATTTTGTTTGTCCGCCTCCGATGAAAAGGTGCAGCAGTACTTATAGTTCTTTGTACCTTTATCTACTAACTAGCTGTTCCCCGCGGTTTGCACCCGCCTTAAATTCAAATTTCACATTTCTAGTGAGATAAGAAGGTCTTTATTCTCGTAAATCTCGCATAGGAATTTGATGTTTTACCAGAACAAAAAGTAGCCTATGTTACTCTCCATTTTTTCAACTAACTCTATGCTAAAAATCAGGTCGATTGGTTGCTTAGTTAGGGTGTGAAGGAAGAACAAACAAACAAACAAACACACTTTCGGTTTTATAATATTGGTTATGATTTCTGTACAAACAAGGAAAGACATTCCAGAAAAACAGACTCGGTATCCCAACTCCCTTTTGTTGTTATTTGTTGTGTTTGACAACAATACACGGATCTCGTAGTTTTCAAATTCAGAGTGAATAAGTTTCTTCTAAGAAAACGTGCTCCATCTAAGGCCACATTTACACTTACTTTTGTGAGATGTTGACTTATTCCATAACCAACTACTACAGTAAGGGGTTTCCGAGTTTGTGTGAATTTTATTGATTAAATAAACACTTTATTTATATACATAAAATACTATAAAAAAATCAAATATATCTATTACCGATGATAAAAAAAAATACCTGCGGGCTATGTATGGCATACAATCTAACAATATTGGTGCGCAGGACACATGCCCAAATCACGTCTCATGTTATACCACAAAGGTAGCATTCAGGCTTGTGGTCCACCTGATGTGAAGCGGTTACCGCAGCCTATGGACACCTGCAACAAAGACGTTACACGCACGCTGCCGACCGACCCCGTAAACGCTTTAGAATGTTTGAAAGACCTCAGCAGGGAGATCATAATAAAACTTTTGAGATCAAAACTTTTTAAACTTTCGCGATTTGTTTACATAATTAAAGATTATTTATCGGGTATTTATCTTTGAGATCTTTGAGACTTTTGAGATCATTCCACAACCTTAGTGTTCGCGGTAGGAAGTTCCTGTTGAACCTTACGGTCCGTGAGCGTAACGGCTCCAGGGTATGGGCGTGAAATCTCTGCCGATGGCTAGCAGTGCGATGGATAAAAGGATCTGGGGGCACCAACTCAAAAAGTTCGTCAGAACACCACACAATATACAGAGGATAGAACACACAAAGAAGAAAAGTCTTCCTGAGACTCAGTGGTTCGATACCGCTAGTGAGAAAGGGATCGTCAATGTTTCTTACAGCACGTCTTTGTATCGAGTCAAGGGGCTCAAGCTGGTATCCAGGCACTCCTGCCCCAAGATGATTGCAGGTATTCCATGTGAGGCCTGACTTTTGACTTATAAAGCGGCAGTCTTTGCCCCGCACTGAAATACTGCCTAGCTCTATTGAGTACACCGAGCTTTTTGGACTCTCGTAAACTTGTAATGTTTCACATCATAACAGTCCTAAAGATAAGCTAGGGTCCGCTTCCGTTTTATGATGATATAAATCCAGAATCATAGTTTTAAATTCAGCTTGCGTTTTCCCAAGAGCGGAGGCAATAAACCCTCGAGTTAGATATTGCAAAGCGTAAATAAGTTGAGAAAGGGTTAGAGGCCATAATTCTAATTTATAGCATTTAGAATCGTTTGGGAACTGTTATAAATTTGCCAATTCTAAGTTTTGTAGAGGTCGGAACTCTGAACACACGGAAGTAAGTAAAGCGGCTATACAACTATTATTTCAACCCTTATCTACTAAAAGACCAAAGAGAAAATATATAAGTCTGCGGCCAATCAAAATAACTTTTTGACTTGTGTGTTTGTAAGTCACGTAAAATGCGTACTACTAGAAATGAGTGCACATCGTGTGGCACAAACAGGGGCTATTCTGCTAAACGAACTCTTCACTATGACAGTGCTATCGTAACAGAATGACACAGTTTGATATTCTATATACCGAAGCGACTGAAATCAAAATAACACTTTATTTCCATGTCAGTGTTTAATCTTAAGAATTTGGCCTTTTCTAAGTTACATTTATTATAATTATCGTATTTACGGAAATAAAGAATTATTGACTTTGATCTTAGATGAAAGAAACTACGAGTACGTATACGCACGTCAAAAGTGTTATGGTGGTAAATTCTATCAATCTCCGTGTAAATGGTACCGTGCACCCACGGAGTTTTTTCATCTTAGTATTCTACGTGGCGATTGTTCAACAATACCATTGTCAAAGTAGAGCGATTGGTTGGTAGAATTGAACCCCAGGACTTTTGTTTGAACTGACTCATTTTACGCGACTCACAAGACAAAATATTACGTGGCGTCAATAATATTTTATCAAATGGCAGTAATCGATCGTAATGCTATCGCGGAAGGATAGTAAAGAATTCAGAGCATCTATTGGCACAGTTGTCAAGTCAAGAAGATCAAGATCAATGAGGTCATGTCGTCCTATACGTTTCTTCCTCAATGGTAACCATGACAGTCGGCGCGACGGGCCGCCGCCGCCGCCGCCGCCGCCGGCTGGGTGAGAAAGTACTATCGACTACCTTCAATTTCATACACTGGAATGTCGCACCACGCAAACACGTCAGGCTGTGTCGAAGACGTTGGTGTTATTATGATCCAAGAAAACAAGGTCTGCTCCTCCGGAATGTCTCTTGCTTACGTCACTGTCCAGTTGCAACTTTATTTAAATAAAACGTAGAAGTTGGGACACAAATGTGATAAGGGTCAATTTAAAAATCAATAAAAATATGTAAATCGTCCATTATGTTTCTGTACAAACATAATTGACGATTTACATATTTTTCTGCACATACATATTTTACAGAAATTATGTTCTGTAAATCAGTCAAAACAGCGTTAGTTTGTTAGTGATAAATAAATTGGTAAATACAAAACCACATCGTTTTATCAGATTTATGCAGGTAATACAAGGAGTTCGGGGAGTTACGATTTTACGCTACTGGTAACACCAGGAAACGGATTCTTCTTCTCCTCAGCTGATGGCAATGATCACGTAAGCAAGGGGCACCCACGTGACCATCATGTCTCGGAAGACTATTACATTGTTTTCCTATACCATGGGTGTTGTGATATCCACAATAAAGTTAGCTACAAGGCCCCGCTTGTAACGTGAAGCTCGTATGAATAAACCTCGATAGTCCGTCTTTAAATATACATACACTAGCTGCTGCCCGCGCCTTCGCCTGCGTTTTATCGGGATAAAAATAGCCTATATGTTATTCCAGGTCCCATACTATACCTATACCAAATTTCACCCTAATCGGTTCAGTAGTTTTTGCGTGAAAGAGTAACAAATATCCATACATCCATCCATACAAACTTTCACATTTATAATATTACTAGCTGTTGCCCGTGCCTTCGCCTGCGTTTTATCCGGATAAAAAATAGCCTATACGTTATTCAAGGTTCAGTAGTTTTTGCGGGAAAGAGTAACAAATATCCATACATCCATCCATACAAACTTTCACATTTATAATATTACTAGCTGTTGCCCGTGCCTTCGCCCGCGTTTTATCCGGATAAAAAATAGCCTATATATTATTCAAGGTCCGAAACTATACCCATACCCATCCTAATCGGTTCAGTAGTTTTTGCATGAAAGAGTAACACATATCCATACATCCATACAAACTTTCACATTTATAATAATAAGTAGGATAGGAAGTAGGATTACAGGTGTGTGGACTCCGTCGCTTTAATGTGAGCAACATTTTTCAATTGTTTTTCTCATCAATCATTTGTTTAGCTAAATGAACCACTAAAAGTATTCCTCATATTTTCCAAAACAGACTTTGTTGCACAAAAGATAAGCAACAGTTTTCTTCAACAAAAGATTATTGTCAAACCACCGGTGAAAAAACAGCCTCCGCGGTTGTAAATCATCTCCCCCTCGAGGACAGGAATTTACGATTTTACACGAAAATGGTTTTTGGGCTTTTAGTTATAAGGTCGACAGGTTTTATGGGGTTTCGAATGATCTAGCCAGATGGAACTGGGAATGTTTTTGGATAGGTATCAAAAGTCTGATTTTAGAGTATATATCGGTAAAATATATAGGATACTTTAAATCTGTTGAAAAACTTTTCCAGAAATCATTACTTGGGCACTTAAAAACGCGAATATTTGGAAAATTAATTGAGTAAATTTGAGATCGTACGATCATTTGTCCCAAGGCGAAAATCGAACTCGCAACCTCTTGCAGCGCAGGCGGACCTTCGCCCGCCGCGCCATATCGGTCGCCATTTTTCAGCTCAATCCGAAACCGGAAAGACTTCCAAGACATGATTTTAGACTCCCCAAGTCCCGACAGTTTTTTTTTAAATTATAGTGTATTTATCTATTCCTAAATAAATATATCATAGTATTACAATCTAGTCTAAGACTAATAAGTAATTAAAAATTGACCCAAACGGATAAAATACTTATATATTAAGAATGTGTCCATTAACACTTCTCTTATGGCGAAGACACTTTGTTCATATATCCCAACATATGAAACTAAATAAAAATCGTAAAAATCTGAATATTAAATAGATCCATCTTATTTTACTAAATTCTCAACATTAACATCAAAATCGGTGTACCGTAACATTACTAAAGTGTTCCGTGACCTGGAGTCTGCAATATAAGGTGATCAATCATTCAGCAACTCCCTATGGCTTATATTATAGGATGGCTGATAGGGCTGAAAGCACGGTGACCGAGCTAATTTGAGCGGGACCATCGATCACTATCACCGTTCTTTGTCACCCTGTTCTGTAGCGAAGTGGCTTCTGTCACATAATAACCATGCTTCTGTTAAATATGGATACGTAACATTGTAAATGGTGGCCCAAAAGTAATGTACTTAAGTGAATGTGTTTTTATTTTTAAGCAACTTCAAAAAGGAAAAGTTTCTCAATTCGTCTGTATGTTTTGTTTTGTTTGTATGTTATGTGATATATCCGCCAATTATGGACTGATTTTGAAAATTCTTTCACTATTGACAAAGAAAATAACAATCAAATAATATAACTATACCAACAACAACTAGTACCTATTTACAATTGAAACAATTGAGCTAACTGCAGACTGTTGCAAAGAATCTACAGATAGCTCAACTGATCCATATCAATACCAGTCGGAAGCGTCCCCAAGACGCTAGCTGCATTGCCCCGCTGTATGGCAATGCTAATGCGCTGCGCCAGATACTCACCACACCAGCTCTCGGGTCACGTGTCGCTTCGACCAGGCGCTCAGATAATTTTTTGAAAACCCGGAGAGCCTCGGTACCTCGCGGACTTAGGGTCTCGACTCCAAGGGGAGCAAATGCGTAGGCTCTGTCGAGACTTGCATATTTGCGCCTCTTGAGATCCTCGGCCAAATCTGCTAATTTCATAAATAATTTCACTATTGTATAGAAAATGATCCCGTGGTAGTGGAAAATTGAAGTCGGTTTATCGTTTTTTAAAACACGCCAAATTATTGCAAATGGCATCAAATGTCACAGTGCTTTGACATCTATATTGTATACAGATAGTTAGTAGAGGTTGTCAATCACAGATCAGAAAAACTATTCTCAATATGCCATGGAGCAGCAACACACCTGAAGAACTTCTTCCTGCTCCACTCTCCTCTATCAGCCATCATCTCTGTACTTACTTACTTTTCTATGTATAATAAAAAATATCTATCTATGTAGTCTATTAAGGTATATTAAGTAATAGCTGCTGCCCGTACCTTCGCCCGCGTTTTATCGGGATAAAAATAGCCTAATATGTTATTCCAGGTCGCAAACTATACCCATACCAAATTTTAGCTTAATCGATTCAGTAGTTTTTGCGTAAAAAAGTGACAAATATCCATTCATCCATCTATACAAACTTTGACATTTATAATATTAGTAGGATATCAGTTATCTATATAGTACCTAGGTACCTATAACACAAGCTCTGCTTAGTAAAGTAAAGTAAAAAAAAGTAAAAGTAAAAGTTAGCTTGGCGCTAGATAATGGCTAATTATATAAAATTGTTTATTTATAGTTTAACTAATTTGTAATGTGTTTAAAACTTTCACCATTTGTTTTGTACCTACCTACATATCTTTTAACTTAAAACTGTATTAACTACCTACAGACCGAACAACAACTTCTGTTTACTTTTATTAATTGTTTGCACTAAGCTAAACTACTATTCTCATGTAAGTGACTATGTCTTTTTTGAGAATAAATATCTTTAAACCTAAACCTAGATAATGCTGTGTGAATTGTCCAGCATTATTTATTTACTTTACTTCTCAAGAACAAAGACCATTAACCCTTAATAGAAACACTCAATTTTAGCCGCTCGAATAAACATCGAATATTCAGTTCGATGATTTATTCAACAGCGAGAGGCCTAAACGAAAACCGATGAAATTCTATTTGGAACTTGCAACCTAATTATCAACGGGCTATCTTTGAATACGGGTCGAGCCTGTGACAGTCTGGGCTATCCGAATTTATAATGGTCTGGCTACAGTGGTGTTACAGAGAAACCCAATTTGTACCGGAGAACTGGCTGACCGTTTCAAGTTGGCGCGAGAATTAAATTTATTTGTGGTTTTCATTTATTCTTTTATATCTCTTATTTAACTTATGAAAAAACGAACTGTGCTTCATTTATTTTTTTGAAGCATTTGGGAAAATAACATACTAAATCTTTTCAACTTTTTGACTAAAATAAAAACTTTTCCCAAAATGCTCCTAAAATACAATTGAATAGAAGTTGCTTCTATAATGGGTTCATAGAAAATAGTTCACAATTTGCAGCAAATTACTTTTCTGTTAATTTTATTTTTTGGACACAGAAAAAAGTTTAACCCTACAAAACAATTAATCTGGCGGCAACACGAGACTATCACTCTTAAATTGACACGTGTAATGTGTAATGGAATACAGTGAATAGTAGCGATCAGCGACAGACAGATCCAAGCGGTCAGCGTCAGATAAATCCAAGCGGTCAGCGTAGCCAAAAATATAGAACCTCCAGAGGTTAAATTTTCCATATGCTGTGGCATATCAGATTAACAATATTCATCTAAGAACCCAAAGTGTTCAATTTATCTTAGCTACCACATCTCAGTAATAGGTAAACGCCTGTCGACTCGCGTGTCGGTCGCCGGGTAACTGTGTTTTGTAACCTTAGAAGAAATTGTCATCTTACCTCGTAAACAAATTACAAACGAAGATATTGTTTCTGTTTTTGAGAGTTCATTATTTTAAATATTAGTTCAAACCGTTCAATATTCCCAAACATTCATAGCTGTCAAATTTCGAGTATGGTTTGTTGCTTTGTCAAACTTCAATCTATCTGACTGTGCTTTCTACATATGTATATAAAGCGTTGCTTCAAAAGTGCTAAACTGTTTAACGCTGTAATATTCATCATTCGTCTGTTGTACAGGCCTTTCGTATGACTAGTTAATAATAATTCATGAAATTCAAATAGTTATACCTATAGGCTTTCAAATCTTTGCACGGGTGCCTGTGACAGTCTGGGCTATAGAGTCCAATTAATAATGGCTGAACCCGAGCTACAGTGAAGTGTTACACAGTAAACCAATTTGTAACGGACACCTGAATGTTCTGTGAATGTTCAATGGGTTGAGTTGAGACATGCAAAGGGGTATAGTGATAGAGATTGGTATTGAACAACCGGGCTTAAGGGCCCAAATAACATATCTCGGGTTCCAAACCAACCTCGCTTGCAAGTGGTGCACCCTGCTGAACAACAAAAGGGCCCTGGCAACTCTAAGCTGGGTATTCCCGAGGAGGGTTGACGTCAGGTAGGCAGTCGGTCATTAAAACATCATGCCAAACCCTTTACAACATGAACGGACGATTGAAGGATATTAGTGATCATGATAGGGCGTACCTACCCCCCAGGCGACGCGCAAACGCGCACCCGGCGGATGTGGGAAGTGGATTAGGGTCGTTGCATCAGGGACAGATGCAACGTAAGAAGCGAATACGGGAAGTAAGAGTGAGAAGAAGTGGTATTGAACAACCGCCCGTGGCATCGCACGCATTGTTTCCTAGACAAAAATTAGCCTGTTGATACGTTAGTTATTTCAAGTTAACAAAGATATAATGCGTCAGAATCAGAATCAATCATTTTATTTCTTTGGGCTTACGAAATAAGCACTTAGACAAGTCAAATTTTATACTATAAACATAGCTATTTTTATTATTCGTATTATTGCGTGTCGAGTTGAATCAAATAGTATTATTTTCTGTCAAATCATATCATAATCAAATAGTATTTTAATGTCCAGAACCACATCATAACAACCGACGTTTTGAAATACCTAAAAAACAAAAAACGTGAATGTGTTTCAGTAATAGAAGTATTTTTTTTTTATTAACGCGCATCGACTTTCGTCGGGTAGCATGGCGCGCCGACTTTCAGTATTCAATGAAAAAAAAAAAAACTATTTTTATATGAAAATGAAAGCTTTTCTTGTAAACTCTCACTGTGACCCTCAATAGTAGATCTGTATACTATGGATATAATCTTCTTCGGCTATTGTCTGTCGCGGCCAGATTCGCCATTGTGTTAGTTAGCGCTATTCATCTCCGGAGGGACCTGATTGCGTAATAATCTAATTCATCGACAAAAAAGGGGCAACACTGGTGAAAGACGGACTAAGTTTTGATCATCCATCACACTAATGACACTAACGCCCGAATACCCAAACTTAACTTAAGTGACGAATTTTTGACAGATTTTCATTTAAAGCTGTCAATAAACCTTCTTCAACTTCTTCTTTTATGGCCAGTGGAGACGAGGTTAAAATCTGAGATGCGTTTGAGTATTCAGGCGTTATTCTTAAAAATGCGAAAGTTTGGATGTTTCGTTGTTGTTGGATGTTGGATGGATTGATGCTTGTTAGGTATTTCTTCAAGCCAAAACTACTGAACAGATCAGACTGAAGTTTGTTGGCTAGATCTGGATTATCATTAGTTATAGAGGCACTTTATCTTGGAAAAAATGCGTGCGATGATGCGAACAGAAAATGTTTTAAATATCCTATCTAGAGGTAAATTCTAGAGGTTGACAAAGCTCAAACTCACTTTTAAGAGTTTATTCTGGTGCCCATAGGTAAACATGGAAATTTTTATTTAGTCTCTCTATCCATCTGAGACCTGGGGAAGCAGTCTCGACATAGATAGCGATCGCAAGGCGACCGAAATCGTTCGCAAAGTATTATCGGTCACATTTCAAGGATTTTTCAATGTCTCCACAAGAATCAAGTTTTAAACGAATCCGTCTATATCGAAATCTATTTCCGTAAATACAATAGGTAGTATACAAAAAAAGTAAAATTAAAATAGATCTTAAAATAGACCATAGGAACTATCGATATTTGTCGCAACTGTACCGAAAACAACTGTTAACTTTACGATTTATGCGAATGTGATTGCGAGCAAATTAGACAGCCCGATAAGTATGTAGCGATCGGTCGGTAATCATTTATCTATTTTACTTAAATTGCAGGTAGTTAAAAATAATAATGCGTTCGAACAACATTTACCCGCTCTTTGATTGCGGTTTTTTGATAAGTTTGCGACGACGTCTCAAGTTACGATTGCGCACTTTTTCTTGGTAGAAGATTTGCAAAAACTTCGGTATAACAAGCAAATGTTTTCGCGAATAGTTAGCGATCGGTACTCTAAGATTGCTAACTATATCGATGTCGAGACTGCACCACCCCCAGAGCTATGTCAAGTCTACGGGAGTAAACAAAACATTTCCGTTTTGGTATTCGAAAATTTCGGCGAACTCATTCTATAGCCTCTTGTCTGTTTGTCCGGGTGCCTGTCTCTGAAACTATCCGTCTAGCATCTGTCCGTTTTATTTTATCGGACGGCAACATTATCAAATATTCATTATAGCTGTATATTATAAGTAGAATGGTGTTGAGAACACTCTCATGCTATCTTGCTCAGTTCGATCCGATCTGAGCGAGACAGGATGACAGATGACGTCATTTTCAATTCCATTGTTTAAGTACACAGGTTATACCTCCCGCTAATGCTTACGAGCCCTGCCCATATAATGTAAGTTATTGGCTTCATTCATAAAAATATAGTTAAATACTAAAACCCGACTACATAAAAGTCTTAAACAAGCGTTCACCTATTGTCCATAGCATTTTCTTTTGATACTTAGGTAGTCGGAGGCACCCACCCCATATACCTAGGGTGCAATTAGTAACAAAGGCCTCCGACTACCTAAGTATCAAAAGAAAATGCTATGGACAATAGGTGAACGCTTGTTTAAGACTTTTATGTAGTCGTGTTTTAGTTTTTAACTATATTTTTTACACCTTTTTGTTACCATACATATATCGATACAATATATATCGATACATTTTTTTCATTTGCCCATCCCTAGATGACCCGTTGCCATGGTAACTAATAAATAGTTTCCATGCCAACAGCTGTACACAAGAGGTCTCCATGGCAACGGGTGTGTCATCCTTCACTCATCACATCAAACTAAATTAGACTCGAACTGTAACTATGTAGATGTCGTCTCTTGCAAAATTGTATCGCGCTATCGAAGTGTTCCTGGTGTAATTTAGACCTAGCTATCTCTTATGACCCTCAATTTTATCGGACACCATATATCCTATAACCATCGGGGTATTGAGACGAATCAATCGATACCTCACTTGCTGAAATCGAAGTAGTAGTTTCAGCGCTACGTGGGAACAAAGAAATCGGCTACATACATATATACATAGGGTACTAAAATCATAACCCTCCGGTAGTCGGGTAATTAAGAAGTACTGATTACTGAAGAAAGAGTTTTCAAATAAAGATAATTCTTATTTCTGGCATCGGCAGAGTTTGTAGATCAAAGATTAAAAGCGTTCGCGAATAATCAAAATTACAGAAAGGCCCGACTTTTCACTCAATTAGACTTTATCCCTCGACATAAAATATTCGTAAAATAAAAGGTTTTTGCTAGTCATTTGATTAATTGAGTATTTTATTCTCAAATAGAAATTTTTCAGATTTTGTTTCTTACTTGGCAGTTATTTTTATTATTTAACATTAGACATTCTTTATTTATTTTATTATTATGCTCAGAGGGGTTGCTTTCTGCAATATTTAAAACGCGACTAAGAGTCTGTTCACACGGCGCGTTACATGAACGTAACGCAAATATTTTGACGCATTACCGGCACAGGCGCTGCGTCATCGCAGCGTTACTACGACAACGCGACGTAGTGGTAACGCTGTGACGTAGCAGCGCGGCGACGCACCCCTATCAACGCACAAAAAATTGAACGCTGCTGCACCGGGGCGCGGCATGTCGTCATCGCAATGAGTACATTTCTCCCGCTTCGTCTCGGGGCTGCAGTCAGTCGTGTGTGCATTGCGTCGCTGCAACGCACCGTGTGTACACTATAGTAATTAGTATCTATGTAAAACGACGCAGCGACAGCATTGCTGACGCAACGCGCCGTGTGGACCGGCTCTGAGCGCTGCCGCTCCGGCGTTTGACCATAATATCTACTGAGGGTAAGTGACGATGTATCGTGACGGTCCAGAAGACAGCTATTCACTCTTGTTTTGAAGAGACTCAGGTTGTTATTGGCCCGAAAAACAGCAACAGTCAGTTCAAAACGAAATACGGATTGCTCCCTCAATGCATACAATGATGATTTGAACTCTGTTCTACGACACGACCATTATTACCAAGAACGCAGTCAAGTAAAGACAGAAGATAAAAACGCCATTACCCGCAAATCTCTTACCAAAGAAACTCAGTAACTTTAGTTCGTACAATTAAAAATAATCTTCAAAATCGTCTCAGCAGTTCCGAACGATCTCGATAATGTCTTTGAGTTCCATTTATACTGTCTCAAACGTACCCTTGAGACCGTTAGTATAAACAGCGGATTAGATTCCTCATCATTCCTTAGGGGTCAGACGGGAACGTAATCATTGGGAAGCTTTGGGAAGTTATGGGAAGATTACAATTATTTGACAAGTTGGAATTCCCACGAGAGTTGGGTCGAAGTGCCTTTGTTAGTTTGGAAGAAGGCAAGAGCGACTGAAGTTAACTTTATGTTGTATAGATACTAGCTTTTGGGCACAGCTTTGCTCACGTGGTAGCTAACTGGATACGATGGACGTGCCTATAAGGACTCAGAAATTATATGGCTGCCACTCTCAACGAGACGGATTTTAGTACATAGTGGCGTAACGTATCATGCTCGCTGCGAATCATACATTATGCCCCGTAACACCGGTCAATACCCGGTTATAGAGAAGAGTATTCTATTTCTAATTCTAAATAGGAGAACTGATAGACTATAAACACAATACACTGACAGTTTATTGTGCATTATCCCCCCTGCATAAACAGCCCTAACTAGTCCAACTCCTTTAAGTACCGGAGCATGACTTTTGGTGATTGATAGCTTTGTTTCAGTGTTTCTGTGGATGTGTTAATAGTTGGTGTCTCAATAAGACTCTTCATCATCTCTTTCTTCTGGGAAAGCGTGCTCCATCTTAGGCCACGTCTTCATTTACTTTAGTGAGATGGTGGCCAAACGCTCGACCATTTACAGTAAAATGAAAATGAAAAATATTTATTTTCTTGAAATTTCAATTCAAGTACAGGTTTCCTGCGGTCACCACACTAGGCAAAGTCTGTATCGCAGAGACCAGAAGTTTGATTTACAATATCTAAATTTCGGACTACTTACTAACTATGAGCGTAATAATTAAATGAAAATAGAGTTTATTTGGGAATTACCAAGCATAGTGTACCTTAGAATAAGAAAAACATAGAATTAGAGTAGTAGAAAATAAAATAAATAAATTATTAGTCAAATCTTCTGTGAAAGATCAGCCTGTGTTGGTATTTGTCAGTGAAGGACTCGCTTGTTGTACATATGTGTTTCTTATTGTTCATTTCCATAATCTCAGGCCATATAGTTTCCCTGTCTTTTGGAAGGCGTGTATGAAGCCGAAGTCAACAGCACAGAGGCCTTGTATGAGAGTTACTTGGCGAGGGCTACGCATAGCGGGTATCCTCCTCGGGTGCACAATATGATACACTCGAAAATATATCCGCCAGGTGCAGAGACTATTGCAAACAAAAATTAAGGAGCCAAACCAGGTTATTTTGATTAGATAATTATTATAATTCAAATTATTTATTTATATACAAGAAAATGACATAATGTTATAATCAAAAAAGTATTTAGAAACAATTCCGCGTATAATCTGCTCTGATAGTATTCATCAAAGTAAGTTGTCCAGGCAACTTTGTTACTAAATATTTTTTATTCTAATATTTTGCAAAGGATTTCCGCAAAGTAACGCCGAATCTATTATTTATCGTAGAACTTATCATACTATTATAGCTACAGGATTCTGGAATATCCGCAGAAAAAGAATAAAAACAGTATGAATGAGTCAATGAATGATATAAATTGAAATACAAGCGTTCAGAGGTTTCTAACTACAAACATAGGTACTTCTGAAATTGCGCGAATTCCCGTTTGCGCAACCGAGATTGCTCAACTGCAATAGTTGAGCAGTGGTGCTTCCATTTTACACAACTCATTTTGTTCCCCAATGTGCAACTGCGAAAAGTTTTGCTAGGCTTCCCTTTTGTGTGACTCATTTTGTTCCTTAATAATAAATTGCCAAATTGAGTAGGCACTTCCTAACAGCTGTTTGGATTCGGGATAGGTTTTTTATAAGCACAATTTAGTTAGACCAACTAAATAACTGAAAATCAACTTTTTTATATTAGACCTATCTCAAATTTTGAAGAAAATTAGAGAGCCACAAGTCTTTAATCTCCTTTATCGTGTTATCAATTTAGACAAAAAAGACGCAACCAAAATACTGTGCCCGAATAAGAAAAGCAAGGAATACGATAATTTTTAAATGAACGGAGACTCAAACGAATTGAGCATTGCTCTCATTCAAATGGATTTTATTGAATTGGTTCCCCTTCGTTCTGCATTCGCTTCGAACATTCATTACGCAAATGTTATTTGAATGTTCAGAACGAGTTTGATTTGGCTTCATTTGTCTTGTAGAGTCAACGTTAAAAATATCTGAGGCATAGTTAATTCAAAAAATACTCTTATACGATGAAGTGCAGTTTATGTAAAATAAGCTTGATGTTTTTTATTGTCCGTTTAGTGGATTCAATTTTTTTTACCATGACAGTAGATTTTGGATTGATAGACTTCTAATAGGTATACTTTTATCATGCCTCTGAATTATTTATTGGCAGAATGGAATTTATTAATACATACATAATATGGCGTGTTTTAAAAAACGATAAACCGATTTAAAATTTCCTTACTTTTACAATTTTATGAATTTTGCGGGAGAAATACTAATCCCCTAGGGATAAACATTTTATGGGACCTCTTCGGGATCAATTTTTGTCCAATGGTGAAATAGTAATAGTGAATAGTGAATTTTCAAAATTGGTCCATAATCTAAAAAATATATATCTCAAAAATATTTAAACACATATATATAAGGTGTTAGTCATATTAGTGCACAATATCGCGGGGGGATATTAACTTTGTTTAGTGAAAGTTAATCTGTAGCAGCATGTGAGTAACCTCCAGCGGTATTGTGCACTAATTTGACTAACACCCTATAATATACAGACGAATTGAGAACCTCCTCCTTTTGGAGTCTTAGAGAATGTATTCTCAATTTCTATGCCAACAAACTATTTTGTACATCCTGTATCTGAACACCATCATCTCATAGTTAATCGCTCGTTTGAAGTCAAGGTCTGATTGGACTTTATCGTGGTTTTCGCCTTGTCCATAATTGTCCATGTTAATAGAATCAGTTAAATTTGTGTTATCACAAAATACCTACGATTATAACAATCAGAAGGCTTACTCAGCATAAACAGTTTAATTCTGTGACTATACCATAATATATCATTAAATAAATAATTCCAAAGAAGTCTTTATTGACAAAGAAAATAACAATTAAATGATATAAACAAATTAAACTAGTATTTACAATTGAAACAATTGAGCTAACTGCAGACTGTTGCAAACAATCTACAGGTAGCTCCACTGATCCATATCAATACCAGTCGCCAGCTTTCCCAAGACGCTGGCTGCATTGCCTCGCTGTATGGCAATGCTAATGCGCTGCGCCAGATACTCACCAGCTCTCGGGTCACGCGTCGCTTCGACCAGGCGCTCAGATAATTTTAAATAATTTACTTAATAAATAAATTAATATATGAATGATTTACTTACTATAGTATAAATCAATGGACATTGGATTTAGTTACTGACTGTACAAAGCCTTTCAAAAAAACAAAAGATGAAAATCATATTGTCCTTTATTTTTTACCCGCGACGGAAGAACGGAAACAGTGTTTAGAGTGAGATGTTGTTTGTTGGTAAGTTTACGTGTGCACAGTTTTTTGAAAAGAGGATTTATTCAATTTATGTAGCATTATTTAAAAAAAAAAACACTAAGACCAGGCGTTGTGACTTTACAGGTGAAAAAAACACAATTGAATCGCCACGCGACCCGACAAAATGCGATGCGCGTTGAGTGGATTCAAATCGTATTCATTTTCTATGAGTTTGGTCGGTTCGTGTGATGTTTCAATAGTGTGTAGAGCCTTTCAACGTTTACTACCTTTTAAAATAAATAATCTGTAGACAGGAATTATAGAAAGAAAAACAAAACTGGCCTTCATCATTCAGGTCCCTTGCCAAGACACAGAAAACGAAGAAAACTAAATAGTATTAATGTGAGGTAAGTTATTCCCAACGTCTCAAGGGAGACGTGCCTATTACCAGCGTCCCACGAGAGACGAACTCACTCCTATTCCCAACGTCTCATAAGAGTCGGAGTCCACAACGGAACAATCTACATAATCTGTTATTCAGCTTTTTCAATAATTAAGGTTGTTTTATCGCCACAATCAATTTAATTTTTACCAACAAGGCTATGCGCTGGAACACTAGAAAAATTAGTACAATAGATATATAGTACTTAGAAGCAGAATCATTCATAGTAGATATAATAAACGTAAATAGAACATTTAATTTGATTATTTTGTTACGCTACTCCCAAAGTGAATTGACCAGACCATCAGATTTTCCAGCCGCTATCTAGCCTTTCAAGTTCACAAGAGTTCGGCCCCAAGTTCCTCAGTTATGCGGTGGTGTCCCATTATTTACATAATACGTTTTGCTTGGTCACCAGCAATTATCTCGACGAAAAAATATTTTACAAAATGTTTTTAAAATTGACAAAACACTTTCGGCTGCCTATAATATTAATACTACAACACAAGCTAACAAAGTAGACATGAGATATGAGTGCAGCTAGACAAATGTGTCTTCTAGATCTTACTAAAACATCGACAGCCACACCGTCACTTACCAGGTGTGATTGTGGACTAACGAAGTTCACGATAAAAAAAAACTCTGAAATGTCGCACCAAACGGGCTGCGTGACTTTGGTGTATAAACTCCTTCTCTCTCTCTTTTTAGGTTTCCGTATCCGAATGGTTAAAATAGGACCCTATATTACTAAGACTCCGCTGTCTGTATGTCTGTCCGTCCGTCCTCCTATCAGCGGGCTTTATCTCATGAAACGTAAAAGGTAAACAGTTGAAATTTTCACATAGTTTGTTGATAGTTTGTATATTTCTAGCTGGTATAATATCAAATAATAAAAATAAAATAAATATTAAAATAAAAATTCATACAAAAAAATATGTTTTTACCTATTTTTGCTCTACGTTTGTCAAGGCTGTATTTCTTGAACCATAAAAGGTTTACAGGATGTGCATTACTATTGCCACAATAACAACAAATAATAAAAATAAAATTAATTCAATAATTAAGGGCGGCAACTATCACCGAAAAGCAACGCGCGTTGCGCGGTCAGTAGTTGGATGGGTGATCGCGTCATATTGGCTCATTGATTTTTTTGTGATTCATAAACATTTGAAAAACAGATATTTATTTTAATGAGAGCTTTTCAATGCGAATTTAAAAAACTGGTTGTCATAGACTAAGACAGATGGCGCTGTATGATACTCAGTGTCAAAAATCTGCTAAAAATATGTAAAATGGCCCCCGATTCGTTATTTATTTTATGGCAATGGACATTTACTTTTGACTTTTGTGCAGCGCCATCTAGTGTCAAAATAAAAAAGGTGATTGTTTTTTTTTAAGATTGCAGTAAAAAGCCCTCATTGTTGTGCGCGTTTCTCTTTTCTTATTTTGCGACAGTATATTATCAAGAAAGAGGAAGTTTATTGGAACCCTTCGTGCGAGTCGACTCTCACTTGCCAGTTTATTTCTTCTCTATCAATAGAATCATGCATACTCGGGAAACGTCGTCCATCATGAACTATTTTTACAAGCAGGAAGTTGACTTACAATTTCTCAAATCCTATCATATAAACATTTATTTTATAGAATATGTATTATTTGTAATAATGTTAATATTTATGTAAAACTTCTGACTGTAGATATTCGGCGTAAAATCACGTCATCATTGTTAAAACAGTCGATGCGTTATTTCCAATACGATTAAATTTATAAAGGTCTGAGAAAAGGCGAATAAATTGTGATTCAGCCAAACAAATGAAGAATTCTGTAAATTGTTAGTATATAAAATACATACATTACTACGGCTTGATATTTAAACAAACGTGAAAGTTATTGTTTTGCTACTGAAGCGAGGCTGGTTTCTTGTTGGAACCCAAAATTATTTAGTAACTTTAGGATTTCGTCAATTACTTTTGGCCAAATTCCGTTTTTGGAATTCGGATTGTTGAAATTTAATATCGCAACTATATCGTCCGATCCACTTGATGATTCGAGTCGATGGATGGAGGAGGCTCAAGACCGCTATTTGTGACGTGCCTCTTAATGGGGGATGATTAAGTCCGTGGACGTGTGTGGGATGTTTGAAAACTCCACGGATCCAACTAAAGAGAACCCGCGACCTTTAAATTGAATTATAGCAATATACTCTTCCTTATTCCTTCCTACATTTTGAAATTACAAATTACTATTTAGAAACCTTCCCGGATTCGTGTTTACGCTAAAACATATGGACCCTATTTCTGTTGTCCCGTTTTCAGGGTTGACAGGCGGCCCTTTACAATCCTTGCGGGTTACCCTGTCGCGGGGTTATTTATTTTACTATTCTACCACTACTACTGGAACTTTGCGTTTTTGTGCTTCAGAAGCTCTGCATATAAATATACTAGTGGTTTATTTTTCACTTCTTCCACTCGTGGACAAAAGATTGAAGTAAAGAGAAAATCAATAACACTGTATTTATTATTTGCTAATAATAACTATATTTATAGCTGTTTATAGTATATTTGACTTGTCTAAGTGCTTATTTTGTAAGCCTAAAGAAATAAAATTATTGAATCTGAATCTCTAGTTTTGTAATAAGCAGAGGATCTCGAAGGTCACAACCAGGGTCTTTTCAAAACAAGAGTGAATAGGGTCTTCTAGACCTTCTTGATACATAATACCGCCACATCGTCACTTACCTTAAGAATACTATATACATATTTATTCTGTGCATTAGGTGAGATTGTGGGTAAACGAAGTTATTGACGATAAAAAAATTGGTTTGGGAAACTACGCATCGAACCCGCCGACACAGCCCAGCGGGTTAGTACGATATTTAAATACTATTGTACGATATATATTGTACTGACAATGTTTTGTTAACAGGTCGGCAGGCCACCGGTGTGACAAGTCTTTAAATCTTCACCACATTTCACTTCTATCTAAATGGGAACAACAGACAGGCATCTTCAAATAAACGCAATTTCGAACTAGATTCTAACCTAGGCCATTTATTACCAAGTAACATTACCTAATCTGTGCTATTACTTACACTTATGAAATTATGTCGCTGTAAGTTCTACGGTCTACCTACGCTATGCAGTGCCGGCATAGCATTTGCAGCAAGCAGCACCCATAGCCCAGGTGGCGTAGATAATAAAAAAACAAATTATAACAAAGGTTGTTTAAATACAATAA
This sequence comes from Eupithecia insigniata, assembly GCA_947859395.1. NCBI lineage: Eukaryota > Metazoa > Arthropoda > Insecta > Lepidoptera > Geometridae > Eupithecia > Eupithecia insigniata. The sequence goes on along the minus strand of OX402011.1, from coordinate 1,608,967 downwards.
ATATTTGACAAAACAATAAAACAGGTGGCATAACGTATCATAAGAAAGGCTAAAAAAACAGTGTGTGCTGCATTCCAGCAAAAAGGCAATAACTCAGCGCATAGTTTTGCTCGAAGAGCAAGTACTGGTATTCAGCATTACCTTCTGAGGTAAGGAGGTCGTAAGAGATGACTACAGGATATCGACCGGGAGGCGATCAGCAGCACCTGCAGAACATTTCTATCATCGAACGGCGATCCCCAACCCAAATTTCCAGCGGGGTATCCCAATATGATAAAAGCCAATAAGGCACTTATCCCCTCGGTCCAGTAAAATCCAATGCAAAGATAATTTGTTGGATTTTTTTTTAGACTTTTATGTCCACTTTATTCCTTTTAAAGTGGATTTTTAAGAACTAAAGCGTGTCTGAAAATCCATGGCACTTGAGCCGGGAACTGAAAGTCTAGCACGAGTAGTTTCCGGGATATGTCAGTTTCGGTTTTTAGGGAAGGCCTGCATCCAGCTGTGAACCATTAGAGGCTTGGACTAAATAGTTTGTCTACGAGGCAGTACCGGACTGGGTGGCTGTAGTCAGTAGATCCGAGCTACTAAAGTAAAGATTACAGGTGCTGTAATATTGTACATGTTTTATAGCCGCGGCTAGCCTATTGTGATTAGCCTAGTTTGGAAGCTTTGTAAGGACTCCTCGGGCTTTGTTTAGCTTTCCGAATAAGTATGGTATTGCTGTATTTATTTCTACCTTTCAGCACTCCTAAGTCCAGTGCGGAGTGTTGGGAGACCATCCACTCCATGGACTGAGGACATCGTAGCGGTTGCAGGGATTCGATGGATGGAGGCGGCTCAGGAACGCCATTTAATGAATGAACACTTTATCGTACTTAAATTAACTTAATAAAAAAAAATATCTACATAAATTAAAAAAAATAAAAAGTACAAAAGGTGGCCTTATCGCTGAGAGCGATTTCTTCCAGGCAACCTAGGTGCCATTCGTGGTGTCGTATGGTGAGGGCTATTTCCTGCAGTGGATGTTTATGGGCTGATATGATGAAGTCCAGTGCTGAAAGTGCCTCCCCCAGACAAAGGGTTTTTCGTTATTTTCACCTCGCTTGTCAGGTGGATTGGTGAACGCAATAGAGGTGTTAAAAATTTGCAGATGGAAGCTACTGCACGTTCTCTGGTGGGTTCTCTAAAGTCACCTTCTACATCAACGAGTTGGAGGGAACGATTATTACGCCGCAATGGCTACGGCACGTTTGTTTAATTAAGACTAGCAACCCGCCCCAGCTTTGCACAGGTAGTAGAGCATAATTATATGTCACAGGGATTAGGCAGTGTTTTGCGATGAAAGCTCCCAGGCGGCTTGTTTTATTTCGACACTTCCAACAATTATCGTTATATTTCAACAAATTAACATAAAACTTTGACTAATTATATATATAACCTTCCTTATGAATCACTCTATCTATTGTTGAAAAACAGCATGAAAATCTGTTCAGTAGTTTTTGAGTTTATCGCGTACAGACAGACAGACGCGACGGGGGACTTTGTTTTATAAATGTAGTGAAGGCATTTTTTAAGTGGCAATAGGCCGGCCATATGGCCAACTGCTGTGTTATCGTGTTCTTGGGTAAAAACGTAAAAACAGCGAATCGGCAAACTTAGGTACGTTTGTGTAGAACGTTATCCGACCAGAGATACTGGCGGTGCATGAATGCCATAGTTGCGTCAAGCTGAAGGGCGTCTTCAGCTTGACGCAACTATGGCATTCATCTAGGGAGGCCTTTGTCAGAATCAGAATCAATAACTTTATTTCTTTAGGCTTACAAAATAAGCACTTAGACAAGTCAAACTTTTTCTAATCTTATATCTAAACTAGACTAGTGGTGGGGATAATGAAGAAGTTTATTTTATATTTCGATTTATTTATTTTATTTTGATTTTTTTGTTTTATGCCTCACTGGTACAATACAAGCGCAAAAAACCAGGGATGAGAAAATAGAGGTCTCCACCTTTCTTTGCCTTTTTTCTTTGGACGATCCGTAGGGAAAACCCCGTAATTTTAATAAATAAAATGTTAAATATAACTTACGAATGATGTTAACACTTCCATTGCCCATGACGCATATGCCCAGGATCACCAGGGTGAACTTCAGAGCTTCAGAGCGGGTATTGAATAGGGTTTGATAAAATACAAAATACTTTATTAAAGTAATTAGGTGACTACTTTTAGTTTTATATTGAACTAAATGAAACTAAAAAAAAAAAAAAAAAATAATAGATTCAGGCGTTACTTTGCGGAAATCCATTGCACAATATTAGAATGAAGAAATATTTAGTAACAATTCCGCGTATAACCTTCTCTGATAGTATTCATCAAAGTAAGTTGTCTACTAGTTTCGTCTCTCCACGAGACATCTTCAGGACACCACAATACTCGACCTTGACATTGAGATTGGTAAGCACAGCAACACCGACAGAGTCCCGCCAGTGATGTTGCCTCTCCGAGCTCCGCGCGCCAAGTGAAGCATTGCCCGCAAAACCCCCCTTTATATAGTCACGGATCAAACAGTGCGCACACAAAGTTCATAGTGTGTGTGTGGCAGTACTATTGTTTGAAAAGATTCGTAATAACGGTGACCTAGGCAAACCTGTACTAAGTTCATTCAACAGTGTATTATTACTATATTTTGTAATTTCTAAATTTTCTAAGACTGACATCCTAAATCCCTTATCACAAGTATGTAAAATAGAAAAACAATGATTTTGACTTAAAGAATGACCAGATTCCAATAAATGTTTTGCAAAGTTAGATTTTTCTGGATAATTGTTTCTATAAGCAGCTAAATGTTCTTTATACCTAACCTGAAAACTACGACCCGTTTGACCTACATAAATACCATTACATTCGTCACATACCAACTTATAAACACCCGATTTTTTATTTTTATCTAACCTATCTTTACCGTTACAAATCTGTTTTAATAAATTGTTTGTTTTGAACGCTGCGTGTACTTTATGTTTAGACAAAACTCTTGAAACTCCGTCACTCAATGGACCTAAATAAGTTAAACTGCCCACAAATTTGTCTATCCTTTCTGGAGCTACGGGATACAATAAGGAACGGATAATGTTTTGTTGTTTACTTCTTATTAAACCATCAACCATCTTTCTACTATATCCATTACTTTTGGTAAATAATAGATAGCTCTCTGTTAAAGTTCTCCTGAGATAAGGGGACTGACATCATTCTATGGACAAAACTACGGTAAGCTGATAGCTTATGTTGGAATGGATGACAAGATGAATTTGGTATTGTAATATCTGTGTAAGTAGGTTTTCTGTAAATTTGAAAATCATGCCTATTGTTTAACCTAGTTATTGTCAAATCTAAAAAGTTCAGTGAACCACCAATTTCTAATTCAAGTTTAAATTTTATTTTTGGATGAATTGCATTAAGTTTGTTAACGAACTGGAAGTTTGCGTCAAATAGAACTGTTCGTTAACAAACTTAATGCAATTCATCCAAAAATAAAATTTAAACTTGAATTAGAAATTGGTGGTTCACTGAACTTTTTAGATTTGACAATAACTAGGTTAAACAATAGGCATGATTTTCAAATTTACAGAAAACCTACTTACACAGATATTACAATACCAAATTCATCTTGTCATCCATTCCAACATAAGCTATCAGCTTACCGTAGTTTTGTCCATAGAATGATGTCAGTCCCCTTATCTCAGGAGAACTTTAACAGAGAGCTATCTATTATTTACCAAAAGTAATGGATATAGTAGAAAGATGGTTGATGGTTTAATAAGAAGTAAACAACAAAACATTATCCGTTCCTTATTGTATCCCGTAGCTCCAGAAAGGATAGACAAATTTGTGGGCAGTTTAACTTATTTAGGTCCATTGAGTGACGGAGTTTCAAGAGTTTTGTCTAAACATAAAGTACACGCAGCGTTCAAAACAAACAATTTATTAAAACAGATTTGTAACGGTAAAGATAGGTTAGATAAAAATAAAAAATCGGGTGTTTATAAGTTGGTATGTGACGAATGTAATGGTATTTATGTAGGTCAAACGGGTCGTAGTTTTCAGGTTAGGTATAAAGAACATTTAGCTGCTTATAGAAACAATTATCCAGAAAAATCTAACTTTGCAAAACATTTATTGGAATCTGGTCATTCTTTAAGTCAAAATCATTGTTTTTCTATTTTACATACTTGTGATAAGGGATTTAGGATGTCAGTCTTAGAAAATTTAGAAATTACAAAATATAGTAATAATACACTGTTGAATGAACTTAGTACAGGTTTGCCTAGGTCACCGTTATTACGAATCTTTTCAAACAATAGTACTGCCACACACACACTATGAACTTTGTGTGCGCACTGTTTGATCCGTGACTATATAAAGGGGGGTTTTGCGGGCAATGCTTCACTTGGCGCGCGGAGCTCGGAGAGGCAACATCACTGGCGGGACTCTGTCGGTGTTGCTGTGCTTACCAATCTCAATGTCAAGGTCGAGTATTGTGGTGTCCTGAAGATGTCTCGTGGAGAGACGAAACTAGTAGACAACTTACTTTGATGAATACTATCAGAGAAGGTTATACGCGGAATTGTTACTAAATATTTCTTCATTCTAATATTGTAAATGAAACTAGTTCATAACAATAAAACATAAATAACAGTCTAGAATGAACTTTAATGCTGAAATATTATGTTGAAACCAGTTTGTGTCAGTTTATTTACAACGACCCGCGAGTTGTTCGCGTTTGTTAAATAATTTAAATTAACGTTAACTCAAATTAACGCTTTACAGATAGTCTTAGCCAAGTTAATATAACACGCTTGAACTGATTTGGCATTCCTTTTGGAAACTTTGCAGTTGTGGACGCACGTGGGAATGTGACGTTGCAATTTTTTTTGTGTTTTAAATTATATTTTTTTATTTGCGTTATTATTGTTTATATTGTCATCACCGCCTGTCTTCTCTTTCAATCTGTAATACTTAAGAACGGAACGGATAGCCTTATTCCCCATACAAACGTACTTTCCGCTTCATTTGGAAACCTTTGTTGGAAACTATGTCCCCGATCTTATTGAAATTTTCCATACGTAATCAGATGAAAAATAGCTATGTTTAGTTTTTGAAAAATCATAATGATATTTAAATGAGAGCGAAACTAATTTTGACCACCAGATCGAGTCATCTTCAAGCGATTTTTTATGCATGATAGACACCTTTATTCAAAAATATGTCTCGCTGCAAACATCCTAAATATATTCAACATTATATGTATATAAATAATCAAAAATATTTTTGAAATCAATCGTTTACTCAAAATTAATCGGAAAATACGAAAAAATATAAAAAAATGGTGCCAACACCAAGCACACGCACACAGCCACATGACAGCTTCGTATTAGATGGTTAGACGAGCTTTCTTACTCATAGCGCGTCCCATTTCATTCTACGTGAAACAACAACAAATCCGCATGGTAAAATCCGTTTCCGTTTGGGAGAGGTTCGTAGCCTTCTTAAGTCTTAGAAATATCGAAGATAACATATTGTATGCAAGAATACTTACATTGGTTACATACTTTGTGTAGAAGAGATAAATATGCACTTGTTTTTGATATAAATTAGTTATCCGTATACCTAGTACATGGGTAGTCATTACTGTTCAATCAATTAACTTTGCTTCAACAATTTCAAACCAAGCCTACTAAGAAAACAAAAATCGAAGTTACTAATTCTTTATTCGCAAATATACTTTAATGTGACTCCCATAACTTGCAACGCTCACATTTGCACGAAAGCTAACCAGAAACTTAGATTTTAGTGTTTACGAGTCTGTACGGGCCCAGATCATTATCGTCGTATCTTCTAAAGATGTGATCTTCGGTATCAAGAAGCTGAAACCAAACAGTTCTATTGGTCCGGATGGTATTCCTTCTGCAGTACTGAAGAGGGTCTGGAAGAACTTCGTTAGTCCATTGTGCCATATTTTTAACCTAGCCTTAAGCTCAGGTTCATATCCACCACAGTGGAAAGTATCACGGGTGACACCTATACCTAAGTCTTCTAAGAGGCTGCAAGTTGAGGAATACCGACCCATTGCTATCATGTCCTCACCTGCTAAAGTATTTGAAAATATACTCCACAAGGCCATCTACCAGCAGGTTGAGAAACTTTTATGTAATGCACAACATGGATTCAGAGGTAAGCGATCGGTCAATACTAACTTGTTGACTCTGGTAGAGTTCATTTCTGCGCAGATGGATAAAAGGCGGCAAGTGGACGTGCTCTACTTTGACTTCCGGAAAGCCTTTGATAGGGTTAATAATGACATACTGCTGGCGAAGTTAAGTGCTATAGGAACTACTCCTGCCCTTCTTCAGCTACTTGCAGACTATATGCGCGATCGCCAACAGTATGTCAGGCTTGGTATCTACCAGTCATCGCTCTATCATACGCGATCTGGAGTCAGTCAAGGCTCTATTCTAGGTCCGTTATTATTTCTAATAATGATCAACGATCTACCAACGGTCCTACAGCATGTAGAGTGTCTTCTCTATGCGGTCGACCTAAAACTGTACACTGCTGTGGATTCAGAGACCGATTGCTTGGCTCTACAGCGAGATATAGAGGCTGTATGTTGTTGGTGCACGCAAAATAAAATGGAATTCAATCCTACCAAGTGCTCAGTAATGACTTTCGGTCGAATGCGACACCCAATTCACTATGGCTACCGAATCCACGGTGAATTGCTCACCCGATCCACAGTCATAAAAGATTTGGGAGTCGCATTCGACCGTCAGCTTACGTTCCACGACCATATGACTGCCGTTGCCAAGGAATCGTACAAGAGGCTGGGCTTTGTGCTAAGAAATGCTCGTGACTTCAAGAGCGATCAAGTCGTACGACTTCTGTTCAGCGCACTGGTCCGAAGCAAGCTAGAGTCCAGCTCTTGCGTTTGGAATCCGCACGAGGTAACGTATGCTCTCCCTTTAGAGAAGGTGCAAAAGGCTTTCCTAAGGTACCTCTACAAGAGAACGTTAGGATACTACCCATATATGTACCCTACGAAATTTCTGCTGGGGTGCCTTGGATACAACTCCCTTAGTACACGGAGGGCATATGATCAAATGATTACCTTCTGCAAGATTGCACGTTGCACCATTGATGCCATTGACTTGCACAATGAGCTGCTTCAGCTCTATGTCCCGAATAACTACATTCGGGGCAGGAGCCACCGACTTTTAGCGACACCCTCGTGCCGAACCGTAGCACGTGCCAACTCCCCGTTGCCTCGCGCTCTGAACTCTCTCAACAAGCTAGTAGCTAACTGTCCACATGTAGACATATTTGATGATGCATGGAAAGACTTCGTTAGTGAATGTATGCGATTTTGTGAGATTGACGGATGATAATATGTGATATAACATTATTTATTGTACCTACTATTGTTGAATACTTATTTTAAATTTTCAATTGTATTATTTTATATTTAATTCATTTAATTTTAATTTGCATTGACTTAATCTAGATTTCATTTGACTTTATGCGATATTTGTATTTTTATTGTATTACTTAATTTTAATTAGTTAGTGTAAGTGGTTTTTTTTATAATCGTTCTAATTAAATAAATAAATTGAAAAAAAATCGTCATTCTTTGAAGCGTTTCTAGCATGCCAGTGCGTACACTATCCGCTGGATTACATCAGCTAACGAAGCTGGTACACGTCCTCGTTATTGTATTCAGTTCCAGACAGGGATTTCCGACTCCGGAGTAAGCTGGGATCTTTTTATTTAGTAAAAAATACGGTGCTTTTTAACAAGGGTGGAGTTTAAGGGATAAAAAGAAGTTAATGTTTAGACGACCGATGTGGCGCGACGGGTGAAGGTCCACCTCCGACGAAGGTTGCGGTTTCGATTCCTGCCATGAGAAAAATGTTTGTACGATCTGCAAGTAAGTGTTACGGGTGTTTTCTATGTATATATATAAAATAAATATGTACGAGTATATATCTATGTCATATATTGTATTAAGTATAGCAGTCTTTTAGAATCCATAACACAAGCTCTGCTTAGCTTGGGGCTAGATAAAGCTGTGCGGACAGACAAGAATTAAAAAAAATACCGCCTGATCTGCAGTCTGTTTGTAGAATGGCTAAGGCTAATTTCAAAATGGCGCAATTTTATTAATTGCCTATTCCAATTATTGAAATAGATCGATATTCAACAATGTAGCTAAATGTCATAAAGCCATCACGTCCAATGAAATCAATCAGTTTTTCCCAACAAATCAGCGTTCATTTGACCCCAAGGCGGGAATCGAGCTTGCAACCACTTGCGACGCAGGCGGACCTTTGTCCACCGCGCCACATCGTATATGTGCATATTTTGTACGGTTAAATAAATAGGTAAACGTTATTTTAATTCAAGGAAAACACGTGCAAATATTTTGCATTATACATATTTGGCTAGTTTTTATAAGACTCTTGAGAGTTATTGAGTTAGTTTTCGTTATGCAGAGAAAGCGGGACCACGTAGGATTTACGAAATAAAAGTTAACAAGGAATTTGTCCCAAACACGAGTGAAATTTTCATTGGAAACTCTTAAAATCTCTCTCTATGCACAGAAAATTAGCCTTTAGATATGATATACAAAAGAAAAATAAAAATCTAGAAATATACTCCGATTTATTTTAGTTTCATCCCATCAAGTACTATTCCACTGACAAGGTTACTCAAAGCTAGAAGCTCTATTATTTCTTTGTGTCAAAGCTCAGAAAGACCCAATTTCGAGAAAATCTACGCAACAGACGAGACGAACCTAATTGCACATACGTGATGCTATTTAATTTGGGCCGGGCCGTTACATAAATTCACGCTAAAAAAGAAAGCTTTGGGGAAAGAAAGCTTTATACTTGGAGACATAATGACTAGACTATGAGCCCGAAGGTTGTATCTTCGGGTTGTAGAATCGCTATTATTTTTATAATGGTGATTACAAAAAAAGAAATAGCTTTACATCACACATATCACCAGCCTATACTAGTCCATAGCTGGACACAGGCCTGACGAGCGCCATTTTGCTCTTAAAAATAAATAAATTAAATTAATCATTTATTTTGGACAACGATAAGAATTAAGTAATTTAGGTCCATATCATTTTAGGAACATAATTTTGTTTATTTTATGTTAGGCTTGACAAGTTGTGTAAATAATAATAATTTCAAACAGTGTAATCAAATAATGTGTGCTACCAGTGATGACTTACGGATCTGAGACGTGGACTCACTATAGGCCTTGTGCATAGGCTCAAAGTCACCCAGCGAGCTATGGAGAGAGCTATGCTCGGAGTTTCTCTACGCGGTAGGGTCCGGAATACGGAAATTCGTAGAAGAACCAAAGTTACTGACATTGCTCTCAGAATCAGCAGGCTGAAGTGGTGATGGGCAGGCCATATAGCTCGTAGAACCGATAACCGCTGGGGAGTAAAGGTTCTCGAGTGGCGATCGCGATACAACGCGAAACGGAGTGTGGGAAGACCTCCCACTCGATGGACCGACGACATCGTAGCGGTCGCAGGGAGTCGTTGGATGGAGGCGGCTCAGGACCGCTATTCGTGGCGTCGTTTGGGGGAGGCCTATGTTCAGCAGTGGACGTGTACGGGCTAATGATGATTATGATGATGATGAATCAAATAATAACGAAAATGGTTATTTCATCATTATTCGACTACAGTGCTTGATGGACGGACCATTTATTGGATAATGCACTCAGGATGGTATTGGTATTCCCGTGCAGCCTGCATAGCAACGAGGCAACATTCTTTCGCATGCATGCATGGAAGCCGTCCGAGCATGCCTCCGTGAACATACCGGACGCGCTGCAGAACGGCGGGAGCCCCAGCAGCAACCCGAATGCATTATTATATATCTTATAATAAGGGGGCAGTGAAATAATCCCTATGTCCCTGCACAGGGAACTGACTGCTACGGTTCCAATCGTGCGGTTTTACCACGAGTGCGTATGGACTAAGTCATTTGGATGGATGTTCTTTACTTTCCAGAAAATTGTACGCGAACAGAATCAATTATAGACAAACTTATTTAGCAAAAATTTTAAAACCCCCGAAGAAAAAAATAGGGGCTTTTCATTTGAACGGCAGTGCCCATATTCTTCAAACAAAGCCAAAAACATTCTTGATCAAGTCAACTTTCATCCGGTTGGGAGCTATAATATCATATCCGACACACCCTGATTTTTGTCTGGATGTTAAAAAACTACAACTATATAGATCGCACTAGACTAGACTAACTTCATTACCTAATTCGGAGATGCAAATGGTGGCTTTTGGGTGCCATTGTAGACGAAACATCACTAAACTGGTTACAAACATTATACAGAAAGTGAAGTGGTTTCACAATAAACCTACACTTAGGATTTTTATTCCTTAAGTATAAGCTACACCAATAGACTTAGGATTTATTTATGCCTACACCAGTACTGTCTGTAACGTATAATAGTATCTATTAATTTCTTTTCTGACTTGTTTCCGGATAAAAGAACTAAATTTTCAAAATGTCAACATTCAATATTTTATATATTGGGACGCTCGCTTCCGATTGTTGGATATTATGGAACAGCCGAGAGCTATCTCTAGACTCTATAGCTCTGCAGCTAGCTGAACTGTTACAATTATTGTAATTACAAGTTGTAATTTGTTTTTATTGTTCTCTAGCTATTATTTTATTTGTTAAGGTTTTTTCCGCGATGTGCAAAGCTGCCAAAAAACGCGTCTCACGTGAGACGTTAGCAAAAACTCATAAACTCCTACCCGCTGACCAATAACGGCAAGGTTAACAAGCGGTACACCATTGTCCATAGTTTGGTATCCATGCTTCTTAGGCCAATTTTATAAAGTTTCTCTTAAATTTTCGTAATCCTAATGAAATGCGTTTGCCCAATTAGAAGCCGCCTTTTTGCAACAAAAATTGGGATTTTCTTAACGAATTACTTTTAGAGTTTTGGAATTTATTAAGGTTCGGTAAGGTACCTTTATTTCTCAATTAAACGAGACGAGTTTGATACACACACCCTTATGGCCTGTCAATGAGAAAAGAAAATCAATTTCAATTTTAAAACATCTTTATTAATGAACTTAACATATAAAAGTGTTATAAATCCAATGTAAATTAATTCTAGATAATATTAAACGTCGCATGTAAGCGCTATAGGCTTTTTCAAACTTATATAAAGGGAAGAATAGGTATGTGTAATATGTATAGTTTAATTTGAAAAGAGAGGCATCTGCGAAGTGGGGAGAGAGTGGAAGAGTTTCACTCTGTACCCTACCTACAGCCACAGTAGCCAGTCTCAAGAGACTATAGCCATATGTGCGGGACATATTATCCAGGTTGGGTATTGGAACCGACATAATTTTTTGGGGATAGGGAAAGAGGATCATGGGCTATATTTTTCCGGTAGACTAAATAGTCCAAAGTGTTACTGTTGCTGAGACTTTTTTTTATTCACCCATAATTTTGCCTTTAAATCTTCATTATATTTTTTGTTTGTGTTGTAATGCCACAAAGTAACTTGTGCTTGTGCTGTACGTTTCTATGTATGCTTAGCATATTTTATTCTACCTACTGAAGAAGCTCTACAACCACAATTTCTCAAAAAATTGTTCACATTTTCGCAAGGAATGCCCATGAGAGGGGATGGCTGGAAAAGTCTAAAGCAGAAAGTTTGACTTCCGAGCTTTCTTTGGACTAGTTAGGAGACAAACATTCTATAAATACCCACACTGTGAGGCCCCTAGAAGTGGGGCACAAATGAGGTCCTGTTTTTTCGAACGCTAGACCAAGAAGACAGTCGCAGTAATAAAAAGTAATCATGGTGTGGCTTTAATGTAAGATTATTTTCTTTTGTTAAGGACCGGAAAGCTCCACTACCCCACCAATGTCTGCGGGCCGCTGTTCGAAGAGGAACTGGAGTTCTGGGGGCTGGACTCCAACCAGGTGGAGCCGTGCTGCTGGTCCACCTACAGCATACACAGGGATACACAGGTCAGTGCATCAGCTGTTATTCAGATGAGTTCTTGAGTGAATATCATACTATTTTCGTCGCCTATTAGCTGATATTAATCCTACTAATATTCTATGTGTCAAAGTTTGTAAGTATGGATGTTTGTTACTCTTTTACGCAAAAACTACTGAACTGATTGAGCTGAAATTTGGTATGGGTGTAATTTGGGACCTGGAATAACATATAGGCTATTTTTTATCCCGATAAAACGCGAGCGAAGGCGCGGGCAGCAGCTAGTCTAAAATAAAATAAATACAGTTCAAAAGGCGATCTTATCGCTGAGAGCGATTTCCCCAGGCAACCTTGCGTGCGAGGGAGATGATGTAGCCGACGTTGTATCACAAAGGTCTAGAAAACACTTATTCACTCTTGTCTTGAAGAGACCCAGACCAGATACCATCCACCTCCCTGCCAAATTTCATTAAGATTCGTTCAGCCGTTTAGGGATACCTTTTCACGCCCTCTCAGACAGGCAGATAGACAGAGTTACTGTCAAATTTATAATATTAGTAGGATTACCGTGGTAGGGTAAAAGTTATTTTTTAAACAAAGAATTGTTGAAAAACATTCAGTCACTATCAAACCAGCGCTTTTCTACATAAATTATTTGAACACCAGTCAGATAAAATGTTATGGCGGATTTCAGTCAAAACTGAGAATCGCTTTGTAAGTTGACCTACATTTTGTGTTAACTAGATTTGTTATTACTAGATTCTGCACACGGGTTCGCTTGTGCTTCCTGTTAGACTCCAAAGAATAGTCTGTCTGATGAGGAGGTCATAAATAAGTCTGTAAAAGAAAAAAGATTGCCCACGGCTTTAAAACAAATCCTTATCCTACTAATTTTAGAAATGTCAAAGTTTGTAAGGATGGATGTATGGATGTTTAATTCAAGATTCAAGATTCTTTCTTGCGAGACATGCTGTACATAGATCGTATAGTAAAGTAATATAGTTATCATGGATGCACCCTGTCAGGGCATTGCAACATTTGTGCTAAGTGGCAACACTTATTATTAGAAACATAATGCACTTAGATTAGATACTTACTTAACCATGAAATAAAATATATTATATCTTATATCTTTATATGGGCAATTCTTATGTATAAATATATGTTATTCCGGGTTCCAAACTATACCCATACCAAATTTCAGCCTAATCGGTTCAGTTGTTTTTGCGTGAAAGAGTAACCAATATCCATACATCCATCCATACAAACTTTGACATTTATAATATTATAGTTGGATGATATAGAACGTAAGGGAAAATATAACAAAAGGTAACAAATACCCGATAAATAATCTTTAATAAGACGAGAAAGACACAAACATACATACAAGTTCTCCCATTTGCTATACATGAACAGTTTTCAGAATCATGATTTGTAATAACCAGTGACCGGAAGTGTTATTTGTGAAATATTTGACTGCTGTTGTGCCGAATCATATATTGCTACGTAATGTCGGGCTATGAAAATAGAAAGAAATAAAGAACATGTGCTTCACTATGTACTAAGTACAGGTTGTTAGTACGAGTATTAATTACAATGGTTGCAAGCTGTAAAACCAATAATAATTTTAATTTTGTGATTTGTCAGTTATATTTCAATATCAGAGGGCCTACTTGGAAAACGGAAACCGAAGTTTCTGATTCGTTTTCAAGCAAACGGTAATCTTATGCAAGCGACATAAGAGTTGGTTTTGCACGTAAACGAATCAGAAACTTCGATTTTCCTTTTCCGAGTAGGCCTGCTGATCAGAGAAGGTTATACGCGGAATTGTTACTTTTTTGTCAGTTACTATATTACAATATAACTGACAAATCACAAAATTAAAATTAATATAGTTCGAAAATCTCACAAGTTATTCTACGCAGCGAACCAATAGGTCCCATTTCAGCATAATGTTGCTCCACAAGAAATAAATCAACGCTGGTTTTCTGACAGGACCTTTGGCGCTATCAACTAAATAAAATAGGTAAGTAGCGGTTCTAGCCTTTGCGCATATTGTAGTGGGTTATTCCAGTTTTGCCCCCTGATAAATGCCCCTTAGGAAAACTGAAATCTAAATTTTAAAATTTATAGAATTACCCCTCACCGTTTTTTCTTGTTTCCGTTCTCCCTTGAGATAATTTGATGAAGGGGCAAAACTGGAATATTTAACTTTTTTTTTAATTCGACGAAAAAATTCGATTACGCATAAACTGGTCTGGGGAACCAGAGTTATGTGGGACTCAACGCCCTTTGAAGGACGTAATACCCAGTAAAACCTCGGCGGTGACCCTCTCTCGCCATTTTTGCCGAACCACGGGAACATTTAAACCTATCATCGCTGTGAGTTCATCTCCGGGTATGCGAGCGCTAGCTCTACGCACATTAATTACATAACACTACCGCTCACAAAAATTTGCATTCAAATATAGGCTTAAACTGAGAAGAGAACCCCTTAAGAAATGCGTTAAAAAATACTGGCAGTTTAGGTAGTGACTGAAAAAACAATAAAAAAGAATAAAAACCCTCGAAGTTAGGATGTTTCTGTAAATTTATGATACCTAGTGGTACCTTACTATGTATTTTATGCATGACCACTATTTTAATGTTTTGTGAAATGAAAAATAAAGCTTATTCCGTTTTGGTAAAGTTCGAACTCATACTGACTTAGGGTACAACATTATTTTTCTTTTTAATTTGTAACACCTACCCAGTAATTACAGTCAATTTAATTATACTATCAGTATTATATGAACAGTAAATTTGCCTTGCATTCATCTTGATTATTAGACGTGATAAAACTACTCTCTTATAGAACGTTAAAATTTACGACTTTCGCGTTCCCCGCTATTTTCATGGCCCATCGTGATCTCACCTCCAACGAGTTACTATCACCGTAAAACCACAAACACAATTGCAGTAACTTCTCTTATATCGACGGAACGAGCGGCCTTATCGCTTCCTCCATACGTTGTCTGGAACGCGCTGTTTTACCGGTAAATTGTAGGTTAACTGCTTTCGGTTGAGTTTATTTATTTTGAGTGTTTTGAATAGCTTTTTACAATACAACTCAAAATGCTCAATTTTATACAAGATAACACTGAAAAGAGACATTACAAAAGATATGTACTATGGGCGGCCTTATCGTTTAGAAGCGATGTCTTCCAGGCAACCTTCGACTACCAACGTAGGAGGTTTATGAGATTGGCTGGCACCCTACGTATGTATGTTTGTATGGATGTATGTACGAGTATGTAGCCAAAATGCGTCAGTTCCTTCGGAGCACCATAAACTTACTACTACGATTTCAACAAATTAAATATTCCACTTAAGTTTACCTACCACAATAAGACAAAGTAGTAAAACTAACAATATAGAGGTTTCTAATAGCAGCAGGTTCAGAACTAATATGAGTCTGAAAATTTAAGTGCTTTGCAGTGTTCCCTCAAAATTATTAGAAGCTTCGCCGGTTTTAGCCTGAGAGCTTTCAGCAACATGCGATGCTGGCGCCACCTGTGTTCAATATATCATGAAAAAGATTAATAAGGCTATATGAGCTAACTGGCTTCGCGTTGCTTCGCATGCGTTAATTTTATTGAAAATTGTTTATATAAAATATGTTCACTCTACATCCTAAATAGTTGTAGTAGTTAGGATACCCTTACCTTTTCACTTCTTCCACTAGTGGACAAAAAATTGAAGTGAAGAGAATATCAATAACACCTTATTTCTTATTTGATAATAATAACTATGTTTATAGTATACAATTTGACTTGTCTAAGTGCTTATTTTGTATGCCTAAAGAAATAAAGTTATTGATTCTGATTCTTAAAACACTTGTGCCAGGATATCCTCCTCTTCCATACAATACATGGATTTAAGAAATAAACTAAATTAATTTCATGCATATCATCATCATCATGATTTTTCTGCTATCTCTACGGAAAAGGCTATGTGACGAATTTATAATAACCAAAATTAATAAAATGGAATTGTGGCGATTTTACACATACTTTTTTTCGTGACGAATTTACTTTGTGGCAAATGTACAACAAACCATTCACTTGACCTTGAAATAACTACTTGATACCTAAAAATCTATTTTAATATAAACTTGTTACGTTATAAATAAATAAACAAATAATGTTGGACAATTCACACAGCATCATCTAGCCCCAAGCTAAGCAGAGCTTGTGTTATGGGTACTAGATAACTGATATACTTAATACTTTATATTACATAGATAGATATTTTTTATTATACATAGAAAAACGACCAGAACACCCTAAACAAATATTTGCAGATCGTACAAATATTTGTCCCGAGGCGGGAATCGAACCCGCAACCTTCTGCGTCGCAGGCAGACCTTCGCCCACCGCGCCACATCGTTATGCTTGTTATTTTATATTTATTCCCTACAGGGTGCATTTCTATTGACCTAATAAATACAACATTACATCATATAAGTAAATATATAATTTTTTTACAGTATTTTTTATCTAGGTTAGTATACTCCAGTATAAACTCCGAGTACATGCAGTCGCCCCGTGACCACGATCACTGTGACGCGATGGAAACGTAGGGGAAAATATACCTTTTGTAATATTTTCCCGTACGTTTCCATCGCGTACGTGATAAATACCCGATAAAATATAGTCCTTAATATGTTAACCAATTGTGAAGTTTTTTTATTTCAAAAAATACAAAATCTACTCTAAGCTCTACACTATAAATTTGAATGTTCATAAATTTGTTTGCTTCTCATTAACCAACCAATTTACATGGAAAGTGGTTGATTTACGATTTTAAACCCTGATGAATAAGCGATAAGTTTCGATATTGAGGATGACGCTTATTCTGCGTCCAAAGCCTTTTGCTGATTAAGGATTTTAAATTTTATGCATACCTAATAAGGGGATCTATTTTAGGTTCTTGGATTATAAAAGAAGGTCAGTCTAATGGGAGATGAAAAACAGCAATAATAAAACTTTTGAAACTGTCATTAGTCAGTGTGTTTATTCACAACAATAAAGCTACGAGATATTTACCATGATTTGAGTTTTAAATTCTCCAATATTTTGGCACCATGATCACGGAACAACTGAAGTCACTGCAGTAACTCATAGTGACTTTAGTCACTGCGACTCAAAACTCAAATCATGGTAAATATCCCGTTATTAAGTAATGACTATTCAAACAGCGTCATCTAGTCTCAAACTAAAATATAGAGCTTGTACTGTGGGTACTTCTAAACCAGTAGTTCTGCAAACAGCAGACCTCTTTGAAGAGCTCTTCTGCTTTACTATAAAAGCTCTATAGCTTTTCCCAAATAAGGTTATAGTTTTACAGTAACACTATGTTACTGTAAAAACTATAACCTTATTTGTGTTGGAAGAACACCAACGTCGTCATCCCTTAACGAGATATTTTTTCAGGGTGAGTGTGGTTCTAAACACGCGCCTGCTCCTCACACCGAAGATCCTCATCAGATTTTCCCCAAATTTATATGATACCAATTCAAAGTTTCCTAACAAATAAAAAACTATCAAAAGATCTCATAAGGCGGAGATATTCCCGTAGATGATAGAGATATTCCTCTGATGTTCCTTTTTGCCCTTTTTTTGAGGAAGTACCCGAAGTACGCCTCCAAATAGAGTAATCCCCGACAGCAAAAAAATGGTTAACCAGTATTGATACCAATTTAATGTACTTTTTATCTAGAAAAACACGTGCAAAAGCGTGAACGGAATCTTCTTTGCCGATAAAAGCAACCTAAAGTACGAAAACGTCCTTGTTTTCCTTCTACTTCCTAAAAACAAGCACCTGGAAAGCTCGCTCAATTAACTGGCAGCTGCAAAAATCAAATTAGAATGTGAATGGATATTGGAGTACCTACCTAAATACTGGAGATGTAGAGTAAATTTTTACGTGCAGTGGTTCCGTTTTTGTTTACTTTTTCGAATTTGTAAACACAGAATTGTGACTACGGAAGTTTGAATTTTTATTAGTTGCTTTTTCATGATAAAAGTAATAAACGTGTCCAGCAGAATGATTGCATTCCAGGTCTAAATGACCTGGAATGAAGGTAGCTTTTAGCCAATTATGTTTTGTCATGGACATAGCTGGTCAATTCTAATAACTGTATTTGTGAGTGTGTCATTCATTTTCGCCGCTTCACCATCATATCTGCTGATCGACTACCACTGAACATCGGCCTCCCCTAAGCCGCTTATTGTTTGGATTTAGATTACGAATAACAAGCAAATAATACATCTGATGAGCCGGTTTGATAGATCAGTAAGTTTTTTAAATTTCAAATAGCTACGCGGTTTATAAATCCCACTGTTGGGTAATTACAGCTTCTTCTTCAATTCTTGCTAGGCCCCTTTGCATCCATCTTTATGATTATTTATGGTATTTACATGATTTTCACTGACAGGTAAATCAAATCATTGAAAAATATAATTTTTTGATTGTAAAATAACTATAGAAAAAAATTTAAAGATGTCAATTAATACTACGGATGGAGGCGCCTCAGGACCGCTATTTGTGGCGGGCGTCGCATAGAGGAGGCCTATGTCCAGCTGTGGACGTGTATGGGCTGATATGATGATGATAATGGAGTTACAAAAAAAAATTGTGCGTTGCAGTGTTTATAGGTTGGTATTGCCACACTAGGGATATCTCATTCGTCAGAGGCAAATATTCTTCTTTTCTATTCCATGATATTTCTATGAGCTGAATGAATATCCAATACCACATATAGTTCTGTGTCCAATACTTTCTTCAATATCGTGTCACTGTTTCATTTTCCGATCTCGCATCACTAAACGTTTTCGGTCTCAATAACAGAACCCTACCGGTTACCTGCGACGTCAAATGAGCCGCTCCGTCTATCTGGCACCCCTCGATTTGTATGTAAATCCAACCCTGAAACCTATAGCCTCATAATTCGAGCAGTTGGGGACAAAAGTGGCAAAAACGTTGATGATTTAAAAATAACAAGGGATTTTGTCGTTTATTTGACGGGGTACGTTTTTAATTTTTTAATGTGGCAATGCGTTTCCTTGTTCTTTAATATTAATATTCACAACTTTACATATAAAGTTACCATAATGTTAGTTACCTATTGCTCGCGTTTTTTTACTTCAATGATCAATTAAACTTTCAATAAGTTCAAGAAACAATAACCCCTACATACATTGCCACATAGTTAAGGGGGTATCCCCCAAGTGCCATAGATTTTATGTGAGATGATTTTGGCGATATTCCGACCCCACCCTTCTCAGCGTGGTGAGAAGTCATGAGATTTTGCTCAACCCCCTTCCCCTAATCTTTCATGAAATTTTTTAAATTTGTTTTTTAATGTTTTAAAATAGTACGAGTACCTATGTTAAGTAGGTAATCTGTGTTGTATGTAGATTTCTTAAACGTTCTCTAGAAACAGAGTGACAAAATTGAACAATGAAAATACATGAGATCGTTCCTTTCTAATTAGCGCGAAATTCAAATTTGTTTGTTGTTTTTAATATGGTGTAATGGAATAAAACTAACGGAAAAATAATTTACCAGAAAACAAAAACGAATTTCGATCACAAATTAAAATATCGCGCCAACACCAAACGAACAACCATAAGAAGGAACTGCAAAATTAGTGGAAAAAAATTACGTCATACTTGCCAAGACCACTGTCCCCCGCGTGAGATCGGGTGAGAATTGGTTCGACCCCTACCCTACCCCTGAAATACTAGCATAATTAATGGCCTCCTATATAGTATTTATTTACCATACCTGTTTATTCTTCCGCCTATATTTCTGCCTGTGATTGAACTCTCCACTATTATCATGAAATAGGAGTAGGCGTGTCTTGTTACATCGTAACTTTAATTTATCTAACAAAATTCGCAAAAGTACTTGCTTTTGTTTAACTGCGAATTAATCAGCAATTTCCTGAGTCGAATAATTTGCCTGAATTCTCTCATTATTATTATATATGTATCTTATCTATTATTGTTCCAAGTCTTTTCCAAGTGGTATTATATCACTCTAGCCTTATGAAATCGTAAACATAATATTACTGTTTCATGTCTAAAACAGCTTTTTGTATGATTGAATGTATGATTGGCGTCGTATAAGAAGTTTTTGCGAGCTTTTTAAAGGCAGTAAAGCTTTGATCGTGGAGTAATCGAAATATTTATAGCGGAATATAAGCGCGTCTCGAGGTTGAGAATAGCTTTTCCTCATACATTTGCTGGACCTTAGGTAAGTAAGGTTAGGTAGGAGTACTCCCCTGTCCGCATTTGGACTCGATTTGATCCATTATGCGTTGGTTTTGCGCAGAATCTTCCAGGGATCTTCACAGGCTCGCGGAGTGACCTCGGTAAGTTGGGAATTTCTGTTCGTTGTGCTGTTAATCCCTCGCATTCCAAGACTACATGGGCGGCTGATATGACACTTAGTCATCCTCTGCAGAGGGCTTTTTTTAGAGCTCTTGAGATAAAATAGCTTTTGATATTTAATCACACGAGCACATACCTCCAAGGTCATGATTATTGAGATGGTTGAAACGCTGCGCTGGTTAGAAGTAAAAATCAGGTGAATCCGAAGAGCCCTCACAAAAGGGGCGAGAAAAACGGTGAGAGACGGACAGACAGACTGGACGAAAAATAAATAATACTGGACAATTCATACAGCATTATCCAGCCCCAAGCTAAGCAGAGCTTGTGTTACGGGTACTAGATAACTGATATACATAATAGAATCACCATCATCATCATCATCATCAGCCTATACACGTCCACTGCTCGACATAGGCCTCCCCCGCATGACGCCACAAATAGCGGTCGTGATCCATCAACTCCCTGCGACCGCTACGATGTCGTCGGTCCATCCGAATGGATGGTCTCCCATGTAGGGGGGGATTTGCCATAATCACCACGCTTGGCAGGCGGATTGGTGATCGCAGTGTTGGTGTTTAAAAATACTCAGAAGGAAGCTGCTGCCCATCCTCTGGTAAGTTCCCTTAGTCGGCTCTTACGACATCCACGGGTTGAGTTGGAGGGGTCGATATTCGTACGCCGCGACCCCACGGCCCTAATATAATATATTACATAAAATGTTTTTTTTACTATACATATAAAACGTCCAGAACACCCTGAACAAATATTTGCAGATCGTATAAACATTTGTCCTGAGGCGGTAATCGAACCCGCAACTTCCTGCGTTGCAGGCAGACCTAATGCGACAGATTTTCGAATAATGGAGACACCATCATGCATTAAAAATCGCTTGAAAATGACCCGATTTGGTGGTCAAAATTAGTTTCGCTCTCATTTAAGGATCATTATGTTTTTTGAAAAACTAAACCGCTACAAACATAGCTATTTTTCATCCGATTACGTATGGAAAATTTCAATAAGATCGGGGACATAGTTTCCAAAAGAAACGGAAAGTACGTTTGTATGCGGCTAAGGCTATCCGTATCTTAACTAAGATAACTAATCGCGCACGGCCCCCGCTGCTGGATCGCTGTTCACCACGGGGAGGAGAGGATAGTGGCTGTGTGTGGAACTCATAACTATAATATTTTGGTTGACAAGCATGGCAAAGATTATTATTATAGTTGGACAAAATGACGAACGGAGCCAATTATAAAATTGTAACTCAGCACTTCACACACAGCAGCTATATGTGTGTGAAGCCCTTAAGCCATTAGCATATTTTTAAACATACTTCATGCATGTTAGTAATAACAAACACCGTATTGTAGACGTGTATAAGAAATCTGACGGCTAAGCTATAAGATTTCTTATAACTAACTGGTAAAATTAAAAAAATCTTCAACCTTTCGAGGGTACTAGAGTTATATTGTTTTTACGTCAAGAGAAACAGATTGTGCTCATAATTGGATTCTATTCGCTAGGTATTATATTGGTATAACTATTCTGGGTATCATATTGGTTCTATTCACCATGTATTTCCGAATTTTGTAAATAATAATAATGATCTAAAATAAGAGACAAAATCCGCGAAGTATCAAACCATCCCGTAAACAGATTAGGAATAAACGCTTTGATCTCGTGATTCTATTTTAGTTCCGATGAATTCCATCATAATTCGATACCGCTGCCAGCAAAATCTCAAAAAGCTTATTTACTCTATGAAAAACATTTCAAAACAAATCGGCCTTCTTTGCTTCCTGTAACCAACTTTGTAATTTCTATGCAGTGAGATGAATGTATATATTTGAAACAGATTATGAGAGGCACATGGCGAGTCTCCGTTGAGAATGGCTGCTGTTGCTGAAAGTTGGATAGGAGGAGTTCAACTATTGGTTGATGAGTAGTCAAAATTGCAATCCACGAGAATATAAAAAAAATGCCTTTGACGGCGGTACCTGTAGAAGTAATCTCGCCTTCTTTCCCCGTACAGTCAGTACGGGGAAAGAAGCACGAACGCTCGCTGTGTAACACGTAACATTACGCCCTGTAACACCGGTCAGTAGTCGGCATATTACATGTGTTTAGAAGACATAACTTCATTGTAATTTTCATAACAAAAGAATGTACGAAATGGAGACAACCCATGACCGAAAATTACTATTACATATATAGTATAAAACAAAGTCGCTTCCCGCTGTCTGTCCCTATGTATGCTTAGATCTTTAAATAGCCATGAATAAAAATAGCCTATATGTTATTCCAGGTCCCAAACTATACCCATACCAAATTTCAGACCAATCGGTTCGGTAGTTTTTGCGTGAAAGAGTAATAAATATCCATCCATACATCCATCCTTACAAACTTTGACAATTATAATGTTAGTAGGATAAGTAGCATTATTATTAGCATTGCACCCGTGCGAAGCCGGGGCGGGTTGCTAGTGATTACTAAAATTGCAACAGCTGTACCCGTCCCCACTGTAACAGTGAAGCCACTCCTCACTTTGATGTTTCGATTCGAGAAAAGTGGAGCCACTGCGTCCGTCCATCTGTCAGGAAATTAGTACTCGATCTCCAATGATACATTTATGACGTGAACGGTATTACAGTATCAGACATTCTGTTTGATCTGCGTTTTGTATCGGATATTAAAATTATTGATGTGGAATTAGAACATTATCTGTTTTCAATATAGTTGTTTGAACTTTCATCATCATCATATCAGGCCATACACGTCCACTGCTGGACATAGGCCTCCCACATACGACGCCACAAATAGCGGTCCTGAGCCACCTCCATCCATCGGTCCTGAGCCGCCTCCATCCATCGACTCCCTGCGACCGATGTCGTCGATCCATCGAGTGAATGGTCTCCCATGTAGGGGGGTTTTGCCATAATCACCACGCTTGGCAGGTGGATTGGTGATCGCAGTGAACAGTTTGAACTTTATGCTCATGTTAATGTTCTTTTATACTTAGTTATTTAGAGTTGGATTAACATTTATGAATTAATATTTTATTGATTTAGTTATTGATATTTATGATAGTGTCACGAAAACTCAACAGCAATGTGAAGGACATGAAAATTCCGGAAAATCCCTCACTACGCGTATATAAAGAGGATATATTATAAAGAGGAATGATTTGATTGTTTGTTTACATTGAATAGGCTCCGAAACCACTCAACCGATTTGATTTTTTTTCCACTAATGGTAAGCTACACTATCCCCGGGTGACATAGGCTATATTTAAAATAAAAAATCAGAATTTAAAATATAGAAATTTTTGTTAAATACCCTTGCGAAGCCGGAGCGGCCCGCTAGTCTATTATACGTCGGTGATAAATGACAGAATGAAAGATTGATATCATTATCACATCATAAGGATGGGAGCAAGAAATGAGAACCAGCTGAGTATGTGTCATTCATAGTGTAACCTGATTTATTGCGAAATGTAAATAATATTTACTCAATGATAGGTTATTATATTAATGCAAGCGACTCATTGGAACCAGAGCATAGTAATGTAATGTCCTTCGTGTGACGGAAAATATAAGCTGTTACTAGTTACTAGACTGTCCGTATTTAACCCTTAACTACTCTTGACTAAAAACTTTCTTATGTACTCGCGTGGGGCGCTCTACACCACGGTTTTAGAGTTTGAAAAAACTACTAAATACATACTAAATCAGACTTTTGTTAGTAATAATCTTTTGTGTAGGGGGCTGGGTATTCTAAATATCAAATAATATAATTAAATTGATCTTTCACATGGTGTATTCAACTTGAGATGTACATGTAGAGAGAAAGGAACATGGTGGCTAGTACAAAAATGTCAATGACAGAAGTCCTTGACTTAACCTACAAATAACGCGGAAAATTTGAACTCCGTCTCTGGATTATAAACATTTTGACTTGATAAACAGATATACACTTTTAGATAAAGGTAGTGCTATAAACGTTTTCTTAAATCAAGTCACTATAAGAACTATTTTTCTTCATTGCATTTCTGACATGTCGGAATAATATGGTCACTGAACACTAACACAAAGTTGAATGTGAACATAAAGGTAAGAAAATTTTGGACGAAGCTTAATTGGACGCTTACCTTACCTTACGTAAACTAAATTAATGGATATAATGTTTAGTAAAAAAACAATGAATTTAGTTCACCTAAAATTTTACTATGTAAACGCTTGCCTGGGGTGTTTTACACCCCGAATGCACTCTCTTACCCCAACATTATACTACAGAGTGTTTTTGTGATTAAATAATTAAGTTACGCTCGTTTTAGGCGTTAGAAAAAAAATTGCGCTGTAAATTTGAAACTCCACCAACTACAGACGATCAAATAGTCGCTGGGGTCTAAAACCCCACGCAAGTAATTAAGGGTTAAGTTTTTTTATATACATGAATGTATCTGGATCTAAGTTTTGGCAAACTGAGGGATGAAATGAGTTCTTTTGAATTAACAGTACATTGAAACGGCTCATGAATATTCAGGGAATTTAATATTGTAAGCAACAATCTACCAATTTCTTCATTACTTTGTTTGAGCTTACAGATAACAGACTTTATTAAGATGAAAGGTATTTCATTATTGATTCAGAACAACCACTGGATTTATCAATGGATTAGAAGATTCCAATTAGATGAGAGCCTTTGAGTGTATTCTATCAAATTATTACCTACCTTCAGACAAGCCGATTACAGCTCATTTCACGTTCTTCGACTGGTTTCTGATAAGGTTAAAAATCCCCTTTGTACAATTCCATAGAAAGTACTTCTGCGAAGCCGCGGGCAAAAACTAGTATGTATAATGTTAATAGTGATCAAACGAAATGTAAGAGGTAATCCACCCCATCCAATGGCAATGCGAGAAAAGACGCTGAAGTCAAAGGGTCTGCAGAAATATTGAAAGTTATCCAAACACAATTTCCTGATGAAATCCAACTTTGACCCTTCGGACTCGAGTATCTTGGACATGATTGCATTACAACACTCAAGTTAATAAGGGGATCCTTCCCATGATTTGAGTTTTGAGTTCTGCAATATATCGGTACAGTTACATGCGCCATGATCACGGAACAACTGAAGTCACTGCGAGCTAGAGGTAATTAGTCTATGCTGCGAGTTAGTTTTTATTGGTAGATATATCGATCTACCCTCATTCCTTGTATTTTGCTACGAATGTTAACACTACCACTGGTTTCATTATCGAACGCAACTCGATAACGGCACACAATACTGACGGTAAGTATCTGAAAACGGCCCGGTTGATACATCACTTCTTCGGTTTTTGCACATTCTCACTACAGGGCTCCTGGTTCTGGATAGTTAGAAACCTTCTTCTCGGTTGAAGTATCTGTGTTTGGTAATATTTTCTGTAGACGTGGGAACAAACCATCTCAATGGCCTCATGTACCATTCTTGGTATGTAATATATAATCTCTTCTTGAGATTCTGCAACTCAATCCAGTGGTTTGATTCAGACGAATAAATAAATAATATAATTGTGCCGTGGGGCCGCGGCGTTCGAATATCGACCCCTCCAACTCAACCCGTGGATGTCGTAAGAGCCGACTAAGGGAACCTACCAGAGGAAGGGCAGCAGCTTCCTTCTGAGTATTTTTAAACACCAAAACTGCGATCACCAATCCGCCTGCCAAGCGTGGTGATTATGGCAAATCCCCCTCTACATGGGAGACCATACACTCGATGGACCCACGACATCGTAGCGGTCGCAGGGAGTCGATGGATGGAGGCGGCTCAGGACCGTTATTTGTGGCGTCGTACGGGGGAGGCTTATGTCCAGCAGTGGACGTGTATGGGCTGATGATGATGATGATGATGATAATTTATTGAGCAAGAAACAAGCACATTTGAACACATGAATAAAATACAATTGTGGACAGACTAGCGTGGTGTGCATTACAGTTTTGATCCGTGGTATCTACAATAAGTTAGAGACTTGTCTTCTATTTGGTATATGTGTATTAGGATTATTTTAGTTTGTTCTAAGTTTGTATTCGTTTTAGTTTTATTTTCTTATTTAATACCTGCGCCGCCTTCCTTTGATCTTTTCGTTTAAGCTTTGGTTGCCAGGAAGAAATCGCTTAAAGCGATAAGGCCTATTCTTTTACCTTTTTTCCAAACTGTTTAGTTTTGAGTTTTTCTGAATAAAGCATTATCTATATATCTTGTGCTGTAGATACCACGTCCCTTCCAGGTAATTTTTATAATAATTCAGCCGTCTTTAGGAGTATCGTAAGACTCAAGAAGACTCAAGAAGATGCTGCGCTACTTCTTCATTGCCAGATTCTTAGCCGCTGTGTTGTAAATAACCATGATAGTTTCAAAAGTTTTATGATTGCATTACGTTGATAACTTTACAGGGTTATATGTTCCTACGAAAATGGGGTGAATAGAGACTCCTTGGTGAATAGAAATGGACGAAATACTGGAGCAAGACATTACCTGGCTTATAGCAGTGGAAATATCCTTAGTCCGTGACCATTCCGTCCTGTGTCAGTCGATGTGACCTCTGCAAAAGGATGTTTTCCTCTAGTATTTCGTCCATTTCTATTCACCCTGGAGTCTCTCTTCGCCCCGGCTTTACGGTACTCCCCAAGATATGTATGAGAAAACTAGTTATTGCGTGCGGCTTCGCAAGTGCTTTTTTAATACCTAGCTTATGTCTGTCAAAGGGATTATATTGATGGGATTTGCAGATGAACGAAGTTGAAGTGCTGTATGTTGGAATGTTGGTATTCCAACATAATTTTGTCTTCTAAAGCGTCATTTTATTGTCGCGCGCGCAGGTCTAGTTCGCGTTGTTGTCGCTTCCGGTTCGCGTCCCGCGTCCCCTCGTTTGACCCGTAGTTTTGGCCGAAGCTTATTAATGCTGGACAATTCACGTAATAAACTTTTTTCTTATATAAAAAAGTTATGTCACCCTCAACAGACTTCTTGACCAGAACCCGGATTGTGATATATTTGCCTATGAATGGAAGAAGATACTGTTAATGCCTGAGGTTTTGCGAGATTGATGAATGAAAGATGGATGCTTGAGTATTTTGCTTATTTTTAGGTTATAAAAAAATTAAAAACCTTTATTATTATTTATTTCTTAAAACTATTTTGTATAATTGTGTGTTTATTTATATTAGGGTGGGTCGATTTTTTAAAATGTCGAAAATTAAGTACGGTTAAGTCTCAAAAGTTGCATTGGCTGCTAATAATTAAAAAATAACTAACAAAAAAAATATTGCATATAACTTTTAGCCTTCTACCGGTACCCTAATAACACGAAAAAAGCTAATTTTTGACACCACTTCCCATTTGATTTACTTGTACGTTATACCAATTTCACGGCCTAAATTGTAGTTTTTTTGTAATATGGTATTATAATCTTTTATATGATTTGCGAGGTTGCCGCTTTGTGCACTCATTAGAGAGTGAGATAGATACACTTGCAAATTACCAAAATTCCCATATTTTCGCAGTGCACTCGTGACCGTTGAAACCGGAAAACCACTATTATTTTTGTTTTGTTTTGAAAATCAACAAAATGATTACAAAATTGTTATTAGTGCCGATAAACGACCTACTGGACAGCATTCGGTATCTACAAAGCTCTCGCTACCAATGAGGTTGCCGTCGTCCTGGTAGATCAGCACTGTGACAGGCGGGACATTGTGCTGCGTACCCGGGATGACCGCTTGCAATGCATTGGCGAAACGCACCAGGCATTTGACGCTCTTCAGTCCTTTACTCGCTTATATACCTACTGTCGTGGCGAAGACACTGGTGGAAGTGGATACAACTTTGATCTTCGACTCGGTCTCACGGTTCGGTTCACTAAAAATGTTTACCGCCCAACGAAGTGGGCACGGGTCAGCTAGTGTATATTAAGTACATAACTAGTGTAATTTAACCAATTACACTTCGTTCTCGTTATAAATAACTAAATAAATAAAAATGTCAGTGATTTAGTACGTGCAATCGTTTCAATATCGTTGAACTAGAACTCAGTGACTCGTTTCGCTCAGAACATTAATCACCACAACTGGATCGAAACATACCATTTGTGAAGCGTGAGTGTGAACTTTTGCATGGGTTCCGTACGTTTACTTTCATAATTTTAAATTAATTCATACTACCTACTTACCAAATTACTAACTGGGATCCAAAAAAATTTTTTTGTCAGATATGTACAAAACATTTAACTGTTCTAAAGATATCTTCTTTATTTCTTAACTTCACAAATACTTACTTTGTTTGTCCACAACTTTTATCTTCAATACTCTTTTAAACTATTTGTGAAAACTTTTAATTGGCCTTCCTTATATTTATGTTTAATTATATCTTTTCATGTTAAGCCGTAAGTTTTCCTAAGAATAATAAATAAATAAGTACATCTACTACCATATTTTGCAAGAATTTAACTGCAACCATTTCGATTGTTTAGAACGCGGAACCCTAAAATAAGATTATTTTAGATCAGTAACACTAAGCGTTTGGTTTACGACTGCGTTTTATTATTTTAACGAAATTCACGTGTTTCAGTAACGTTTAACGTTTATTTATCGAACAAATAAATCAAAATTACGTATTTTAGAATGGTTGTTTTTGTTTACATTTCGGACATTACTTGAGGGAAAACATATGGGAATAAATAACACTCGGATATATTGAAGCGCCGTGGGGCCGTGGCATAGAATATCGACCCCTCCAACTCAACCCGTGGATGTCGTAAGAGCCGACTAAGGGAACCTACCAGAGGAAGGGCAGCAGCTTCCTACTGTGTATTACTAACATCTTACTGCAATCACCAATCCGCGATTATGGCAGCGTCTCGAGCAGGGTGGCGTACCTTATACTCAGAATCACCAAACGGTATTCGCTGAAGGTCATACAGGTATACGCCCCGCACTCGGGACGCCCTGACGATGAAGTGGACATCATGTATGACGACATCTCCAAAGTCATGCATGCCTCGAAAACACACTACACTGTTGTGATGGGGGATTTAAACGCGCGGTTAGGCGCAAAGAGCGGCAACGAACTGAGAGTGGGCCAGTTTGGATTTGGACAGCGAAACCAATGGGGTCAGCGACTGGCCGACTTCATGGAAAAGGAGGGACTCTTTGCGATGAACTCCTTTTTCGAGAAGCGGCCGTCCAGAAAATGGACCTGGTTACACCCCGGCGGCTATAAGCATGAGATAGACTTCATCATGACGACCCACAGGCACATATTCAATGACGTCTCTGTGATCAACAGGGTTAAAACCGGCAGCGACCACCGTATGGTAAGAGCGTCATTGAATATCAATGTAAAACTAGAAAGGTATCGTCTGATAAGGTCTACTCTACGCCCAAACCCTGTCCAGATACAAAATCCCGAGAGCTTTCAGTTGGAGTTACAGAACCGCTTTGAATGCCTCGCGGAATGCGTAACAGTGGACGAACTAAATAACGAGCTGGTGGAAACTGTCCGTGCGGTCGGGTCGGACTTCTTTAGGACCCCCCGCACAAATGAAACACAGAGACTCTCGGGTCACACTCTGCAGTTAATGGCAGAGAGGAGTGAAATGAGGCTGCAGTCTTCGGCAGACATGTCGACATACGGTGCGCTCAACAAACAGATCTCGAAGTCTATGCGACACGATTTGCGCTCATACAATACCAATTGTATTATGAGCGCAATAGAGCGGAACAAGGGCTCCAAAGTGTTCGCAAGAGATCTGTCGCTTGGGCAGAGCCAGTTGACGAAGCTGAAGACCGATAGCGGCAGCATCATTTCCTCCAAGCCTGAGATCTTGAGAGAGCTTGAAAAGTTTTATGGGCAGCTCTACACCTCATCGCAATGCCCTGCAAATAGCACGGCAGGCGATGCAAGAGCCCGTTTAACCCGACACTATACCAAAGGTATCCTGGACGTCAGCCTCTACGAGATAAGGACGGCTCTCAAACAGCTTAAAAACAACAAGGCACCCGGGGATGACGGAATAACGACAGAGCTTCTGAAAGCGGGTGGATCACCAGTACTTAAAGTCCTTCAGAGGCTATTCAACTCCGTCATTCTCGAGGGACAAACGCCAGAGGCGTGGAACAGAAGTGTGGTGGTACTTTTCCATAAGAAGGGTGATAAAGCCCTTCTAAAGAACTATAGGCCCATCTCACTGCTGAGCCACGTCTATAAGCTGTTTTCGAGAGTAATCACCAACCGTCTCGCTCGAAGGTTTGACGACTTCCAGCCGCCCGAACAAGCCGGGTTCCGAAAAGGCTTTAGTACCGTAGACCACATACATACGCTCCGGCAGATTATACAGAAAACAGAAGAGTATAACCGACCGTTATGTCTAGCGTTTGTGGACTACGAGAAAGCCTTTGATTCAGTCGAAACCTGGGCAGTCCTGCAGTCTCTCCAGCGGTGCCAAATCGACTACCGGTATATCCAAGTGTTGAAGTGTTTGTACAGCAAGGCCACTATGTCAATTCGTCTCCAGGACCAAAGCATAAATGCGATCCCACTGCAAAAAGGGGTGAGACAGGGAGACGTCATTTCTCCGAAACTGTTCACCTCTGCATTGGAGGATATTTTTAAGCTTGTGGACTGGGACGGATATGGCATCAATATCAACGGCGATTACATCACTCGCCTTCGGTTTGCCGACGATATAGTCATTATGGCAGAATCACTGGAAGACCTTAGCAGGATGCTCAGAGACCTCAACACCGTTTCCCGCCAAGTGGGTCTTAAAATGAACATGGGTAAGACAAATATCATGTCTAATGCCCATGTCGCACCCTTACCGGTCTATGTGGGGAACGATGTTATCGAAGTTGTTGATCATTATGTCTCTAGGCCAAATGGTCCAACTAGGTAAATCTAACTTCGATAAAGAGGTCAGCCGACGAATCCAACTCGGATGGGCAGCGTTCGGGAAACTTCGCAATATCTTCTCGTCACAGATACCACAGACCCTCAAGACGAAAGTCTTTAACCAATGTGTGCTACCAGTGATGATTTACGGATCCGAGACGTGGTCGCTCACTATAGGCCTTGTGCATAGGCTCAAAGTCACCCAGCGAGCTATGGAGAGAGCTATGCTCGGAGTTTCTCTACGCGATAGGGTCCCGAATACGGAAATTCGTAGAAGAACCAAAGTTACCGACATAGCTCTCAGAATCAGCAGGCTGAAATGGCGATGGGCAGGCCATATAGCTCGTAGAACCGATAACCGCTGGGGAGTAAAGGTTCTCGAGTGGCGACCGCGATGCGAAACGGAGTGTGGGAAGACCTCCCACTCGATGGACCGACGACATCGTAGCGGTCGCGGGGAGTCGTTGGATGGAGGCGGCTCAGGACCGCTATTCGTGGCGTCGTTTGGGGGAGGCCTATGTTCAGCAGTGGACGTGTACGGGCTGATGATGATGATGATGATATTGAAGATTTGAGGAAAAATTATAGTCTCAGAAAATGTAAAGTCACCAAATAGGGTAGTTAGGTTTCCTGGAAGAAATCGCTCTCAGCGATAAGGCTGCTTTTTGACTGTTTTTTTTTCATTTAGATATAAGATTTTGTATGAATGTTAATTAGTAAGCCGTGGGGCCGCGGCATACGAATAACGACCCCTCCAACTCAACCCGTGGATGTCGTAAAAGCCGACTAAGGGAACCTACCAGAGGAAGGGCAGCAGCTTCCTTCTGAGTATTTTTTTAAACACCAACACTGCGATCACCAATCCGCCTGCCAAGTGTGGTGATTATGGCAAATCCCCCTCTACATGGGAGACCATCCACTCGATGGACCGACGACATCGTAGCGGTCGCAGGGAGTTGATGGATGGAGGCGGCTCAGGACCGCTATTTGTGGCGTCGTACGGGGGAGGCCTATATCCAGCAGTGGACGTGTATGGGCTGATGATGATGATGATGATGATGATGATGATGACGACTCATCGTTTCTTGATTTTTTTAAATTTTGTTTCGTGCTACGATTTTTCTGTTTACGATAATATAGGTAGTACTTTAAACAGTGGTCTAGCAATCACAAACTGTCATTTTAGCTCAACATGACAAAATAAGTCTAGTATCAAAACTTTAAGTAATAATTTAGCGTGTTTTAAAAAACAATAAAGCGACTTCGAATTTCTGAATCTACCTCTTGTTTACGCCCGTTGCCATGGAAACTGTTAAAAGTCATTGCGATAATTTGATTATTTTCAATAACTTAATAATCGACTTCGAATCCCTTACTATCTGTTTCTAAGTTTTTCGGGATAATTACTAATCCCCTGGGGATAATATTTTTATGGGACTACCTCGGGATCATTTTCTATACAATAGTGAAAGAATTTTCGAAATCAGTCCTTAATTGGCGATATATCGCGTAACATACTTAAAAAAACCCATACAGACGAATTGAGAACCTCCTCCTTTTTTGAAGTCGGTTAAAAAGGTAAAATATTATGCTCCGTATCATCTAAATTTCACTAAATAGTAGTATGTTGAGATGAAAGCCTACAACATTTTTCTTATCGAAAATATTAAGGCGGTTCCCTGATCCAAACTAGCGACGCCACCTATTTCATCCTATTATTACGTTAAACAATAATAGGATGAAATAGGTGCCTAATACCTATCATAAGCTTATTTGTGATGACATTCTAATAGTTTTATTTTGTATAATTTAGGAAGAGATGCTAAGTTGCACTTTTTGTCCACCAAACTTGGTTTTCGCATCTCCTCCTAAGCTATACAATATAAAACTATTACAGAGGCATTAAAAATAAGCTTATGATTACTACTATTATATAATATTAGCTTAGTTTTTATATCGCCTAGGCGGAGCGAGGGTGCGACGCGGGGCGGGGCGGGGTGGCGGCGCTACACTGTACATGTGACGACCTCTAAAAAATAAGTAGCTTTTATTATATTACACAATAAATACCATTAGCCTTATGATTTTATGTTAGTTTTATGGTATCAGCGTTCAGCAGTAATTCGAAAATTCTTTTACAACTTTCGATATTAACCTACCGACATTGTTTTTATGTTACGGAAACGATTTTATAGTTATTAAGTGTGCCAATAGTGACTTATGTAACAACTTGCTAAGGATTTTTGTTGTTGTTGGCACATGCGCTACTGTCCGATGATTTTGAGGGTAGTTTTACACTACCAAAATATCGGAAAAACTACGAATTATTCGCCACAAACGCTTTGCGCGCCGATGAGTGGAGTAGAGACGTTCTTTGTCCGTATATTAACCGTATTAATTTGTCAATATAGACTAATATTTAAAGGCAAAATATTGTGCCGTTTGAAGGTGGTCGAAGACAAAGCCACAACTACTGAACGTATGGAGCTGAAATTTTACATACATAAAGATCTGAACTTGAAATAAAATATAGGATACTTTGTATCCAAATAATAGTTTGGGGTGTTTTAAAAAACGATAAACCGACTTCAAATTCCCTTACTTTTACACTGTTTTTAAGTGCGGGATAAATACTAATCCCCTGGGGATATTTTTTTAATGAGGGACCACCTCGGAATGTTAGTCTAAACAATAGCGAAAGAATTTTCATAATCGGTCCATAATTGGCGGAAATTTCGCGTAACATACATAAAAAAAACATACAGACGAATTGAGAACCTCCTCCTTTTTTAAGTCGGCAAAAAGGGTGCAAAGCTGCTTAAATATTTTTCGGATGAATTTGAGTGATTTATTGCATTTTGGCAGTATGACTTTGACCACTTTTTATAGACTTTCGTTTGACCACAATCCATCTGATGAAAAGTGACGATGTGGCCGACGGTGTATCACGAAGGTCTAGAAGACACCTATTCACTCTTGTCTTGAAGAGAAGAAGCAACACCACTTACGGTACGGTAATAAATTATCACGTTCTCGATAACATTTTCTGTCTTCTGAAAACTCATACTGGCCACTATTACGTCATCAATAAGCGCTCGTTAATTTGACAAGGTACTAAAACGGTAGAAACGGCTAACCAATTAAAATCCGTTAAAAGTTCGTCATCCGTTGATTGGATTTGTTAAATCAATTAGTTACAGCGGATTCGGGTAATTTGAAGGGCTCAGTTTTATTGAAGGGTCCGACAGATTGAGTCAGAAATCAACGGTGATTTGTTCAAATATAGATATATGCCTTTTGTTTGAGGCGAATCTTTCCCTTTCATCAGATAGAAAATTACATTACATTTGTTTGACCATATTTTATAAAACATGGCGTCGATGACGTAGGCTTGTGTCACCCACGTGACCGATGTGTCTCGGAATGCCATACCTGGCGAAGTATATTGTTATTACATGCTGAATAATAATTGATTAGCAGGTGAATTTGCTATCAGCTTGCTCAGCATCAGCTTGCTGCAGTTATTTAAACAGCGAGCTTGCTGCAAGTTGTTGGCAAGTGGACAACGTGCGTGCGGTCAATACGATTTGAGGTGCAGACATGCGGGAGTGGTACAGAAGCGGTACGGCCTATGTAAGTGACAACTTTTAAAGTATCTTACACCGATCACCTTTTATGTAAACTGATCCTTTACAATTGACGATAGAGCTCAAATTAAATTGAGAAGGGGTTTAGGCAAGGGAATGGCAAATGTGTTAGAAATTTTTCATGCGCATTAGAAGGGTCCAGCGCTTTTACGTCGTAGGTAATGTTACGTTTTACGTGTCTGTGAAGATAATTTAGGAAGATTTGGACCTTTTATTCGAAAGGTTTTAAGGAAAATTTTTGGAAAATGCTTTGCTTAGGAGCGAAATATACAAAAGTGATGAGGTATTTTCTTTTCCTACCAATATTGGAAAGATATTAATTTGTAAGTTATTTGTGATGATTTTTCCAGAACCTCTGTTACGGATGGTTACGGTATTATTTATCAATAAATCGGTGTTTACTTTATAACGGTCATAGGGATTCGATGGAAGAAGGCGGTTCAGGACCGCTATTCGACGGCAGCCGTCGAAGCGTGGATGGCTGCTGTCAATAGTCGACGGCTGGCGTCAATTGTCGACGGCTACAGTTACCTTCTGGTCGTTGGCACTTTGACGCTCGAGCACTAAGATCAATTGTATACTGTCACAATCACAAAGAAATAAATTGTTTCAATGTTAAAAAAAGAAAAAAAAACAATCAAATCGGATGAGGTTATATTATAATAAAATTTCAGAGTTAGGCAGACGTTTATTAATCCTAATTTACAACAAAAGTCTACCAAAGTTTGAAATAATAATCCAGGCCCGAGCTTTCTCTGTATAATCAGCAAATTCAAACACCATGTTTCCGAAAACTTATTATGAAATCATTGTTAACAATGCTTTTTGCATACAAACCTAGAATTTACAAGTACCTATAGCTACTGATGAAGGTAGGAATTTTCCAGTATAATTTCTTTAGTATCATCATCATCATCAGCCCATACACGTCCACCGCTGGACATAGGCCTCCCCCGTACGAAGCCACAAATAGCGGTCCTGAGCCGCCTCCATCCATCGACTCCCCGCGACCGCTACGATGTCGTCGGTCCATCGAGTGGATGGTCTCCCATGTAGGGGGGGATTTGCCATAATCACCACGCTTGGCAGGCGGATTGGTGATCGCAGTGTTGGTGTTTAAAAATACTCAGAAGGAAGCTGCTGCCCTTCCTCTGGTAGGTTCCCTTAGTCGGCTTTTACGACATCCACGGGTTGAGTTGGAGGGGTCGATATTCGTACGCCACGGTATCTTTAGTATATTTACTAATAATTTACTTTAAATTGTCCTTTATTAATATAAAGTTACTAGCTGACCCGGCAAACGTTGTTTTGCCATCGACCACTGAGGGTTGAAGATTATTACAGTACTATGTTGGGGTTGTTGGTGTTAGAAAGTTGAAAATTGAGGCTTATGTGTATTTTTAAATACCATACCATAAAAAAATTATATGATTTTTTTTTAAAATGAATAATTAAACCTATTATCTAGCAAGCTAAAATTCAGAAACTTTTATAAATTTTCTTGCAGCTACGATGGGACCGACAGACGGATATAAGTCTTTAATATTAAATTGATTTTACTAGAATAAGGAGACGTGATCATCTCATTTATCAACTGATTTTGTATTAAAATAAAGTTCTTAATAACGCCCGCATTAAAACAAAATTTCGCTGTCCTTTCCAAACCAGACCAATTCCGGAAAACAAATCGGAAACTTTGTTCAGAACCTTAATGAACAAACAAAAAGTTTAGCTGACTTCGTAGAAATAATATCTGTATTTTCTTCTTTTAATATTCTTAAATACTTGAATACCTACTACGGATGTAATTTTATAAGCTATTGCAATTCTCCAAAATACGCAAACGATTGTTTCGTTTCGTTTTTTGTTTTGTGTAAATTAGTACTCTAATTCGGTGTATTAGAGTACCCTAATTAGCCGAAACGAAAAACGAAATTCCGTGTTTTTATTAGGTTCATAAAGTCCTATGGATATTAAAGGGAAAAATTTGAAAGTTCCTAATGATTCCGCAACCCGCAAGCAATAGGCAGATTCTAGTTTTCACTGGGCTAGGTAATACAATAATTTCCTATGTTCCTACGTATCATTATCTACATATATTGGCTTATTCCAGTTTTCCCACCTAAACGGCCCACTAAGGGGGTAAATTGGATTTAAAAAATCCACGTTTCCCTCTTGAAGATCCGCTTAAGAGGGAAAATAGAATCGAAAAAAAATCTATTCCAGTTTTCCTAAAAATCTATTCCAGCAAAGCCGCTGCTTTGCCTTGTGGTGATTTGGATCTTAAGAATTTTGAAAGGAAGAAATAAAACATAGTACATAGTAACATATAGTTTTCAAACCGTTTACCTACGTTTCTAAGTATACCAACTCACATATCTTTGACCCTGAAAGGTTTATTACAAGTAGGTATGTACTTTACGAATTAAACAGGTAACTAGACTACCTATATTTTATATGAAATAGATCGTAAGTTCGTGAACGTCGTCTTTGTGAACCCATCTCTGTGAATAAATAAATAAATAAATATATATATGTGTATGTATATAATTATTCACATTATTTTTTTACATAAAGTCACATGAAAAGAAATTATTCTACGTGTCTTGAAAAGTTTTCGCCAATTTGTCAAAATGCAACAAATCACAAAAAATTACGAAACTATAATCGAGTTCGTATCGCCGCACTATGAAAAGCACTTAGTTCCGATCAGTATCCTATAGAGGCGCTGCAAGGCCCTTAAAATATGGAAGAAAAGATTCGTCAACTATGCAAAACCCATCCTCAGCTCTGATTTCATCTCCAAGTAAATGTCCCTCTAGAACCGAACATAATATAATAAATAAAGGCTACCTCCCACTAATCAGTCACGTATCAGCCGGACGCAGGGTACGTCGGAACCGGACGCCGGGTACCAATGGCTCCGCTGTTAGCTGAAGTGCCCGGATGTACGCGTCTGCGAGTATTGACGTCTATTCTTATTTGTGTTTGGACAAAATGATTATATCTTTTATGAAATCGACCATCGTTTATTTATTTTACTGATATGTTTTTTTCGTGAGACCTAAAGCTTTAGAATAGAATAGAAGAATAGAATACATTTTTATTTGTTATAAGACTTACACCGAATACATATTAAACTTAGACTAAGAGCAAACATAATTAAAGTGTAAGTCCAGTAACAAAATGGTTCTACCTCAGCATTTGTTGGTTGACTAGCAAACTAGCAACCAACGCTGGTCTTCCGTCGACGGACTAACTACGCGACGACTAACCTACAAACAAAAAAAAATTCACAAGAAGAAAACTATCAAAAAAAAATTTAGGTAAAATAAAAGTGAGGTATGCTAGCATTGAATAAAGTGTTACTAATCATCTCACTTTAGTTTTGTTGCATGGTAAAACATGTGTTTGAAACCCATCTAACGCGCTTTTTTGAAGCGGACAGTTTCTATATAAAGCAGTTGAGCTTTGTGCAGTATTTAGGAATATCAAAAGCTGCCTACAGGATAGGGAAAAATATCAGTAGCTGCCTAAGCAGTCCCAAATAGGCAGAGAAAGAAAGTCTATAAATTATACGATAACTTTATATATTTTAAGGTTCCGTAGTTCGCGCTTTTTTGAAGCGGACACTTTCTATATAAAGCAAATGGGCTTTGTGCAATATTTAGGAATATCAATAGCTGCCTACAGGATAGGGAAAAATATTAGTAGCTGCCTCAGCATTCACAAATAGGCAGAGAAAGAAAGTAGAAAACGATACGATAACTTTGTACTTCATAAGATTCCGTAGTCAATAAGGAACTTAAAGTTTCACCATTTTCGTCTGTCTATCTGTACGTGGTTTTGGTCGAAGACTTAGTACTAGAAACCTGTGAAAGGTAGTAGTTATCTACATATACAAATTAATTGAGCACTTTACGTCAACAAAGTGGTACAATTAACATACAAATTCTTCAAATTCCCTGGCCTGGGTAAGTAATGTTAATGTAATTTTTTATGCAACAACGGAACCCTACATTACGCCTGACCCAACACGTACTTGGCTGTTTTACTGGAAAATTACTTTAGAAGGTACCATACCAGATCTATGAATATGATTGTGGTCTATTTTTTCTTTTTCACTGTGACTGGCATTCAGTAAATCGTAAATAAAAGCGACATTCAGTAAATTTATACTAATATTATACGAGGAAAGATTTGATTGTTTGTTTCTTTGCTTTAAATAGGCTCCAAAATTTGGAACCGATTTGAAATATTTTTTCACTGTTGGGAAGTTACACTGCCCCGGGTGACATCGGCAATATTATATTTTCAAAAAAAT
This sequence comes from Eupithecia insigniata, assembly GCA_947859395.1. NCBI lineage: Eukaryota > Metazoa > Arthropoda > Insecta > Lepidoptera > Geometridae > Eupithecia > Eupithecia insigniata. The sequence goes on along the minus strand of OX402011.1, from coordinate 1,569,568 downwards.
AGGAATCTTGAAATTTTTGTTAAATACCCGTGCAAAGCCGGGGCAAACCGTTCGTCATAAATAAAACCAAGTAATCAGCCAATAAGTGAAGGTTCAGACGTCTATCGGATCGGAAAGGACACTCCTCGTTATTCAACTCGGATCAAGTCAGCCTTTCAAAGGGTTTGCTCTTATCCCTTCGAGTCCCTTAACTATTGTGATGGTGATGGCCGGGTCAAAATAACCCGGGATTATTGAATTTAAACTTTGTATATAGTAATACAAGTTTCTTATAAGTTTAACTTTAATGCAATTAATATATTAGAGGTGAAAGTTTGTGAAACCTGACTTGTGTGTTAGTTTTCATACGACGACATACGACATCTGCAGAACCAATGAAAGGATCCGGCTGATATATTGCAGGCATGAAGTTTTGGCTCTGAAAATAACATTATATAGGCTGATATATAAAGAATGTTGGAAGATCCACACAGCATCATCTAGCCTCAAGCCAAGCAGAGCTATGGGTACTGGATGAATGATATACATAATGCAACACAAACATAGAAAGGTTTTTTTTTACATAGAAAATACCCAGAACACCCGGAACATATATTAGCAGATCCTACAAATATTTGTTCCAAAGCAGGAATCGAACACATAACCTGCTGCATCGCAGGTGGACCTACGCCCGCCGGGCTACATCGATCGCTTGATCCCGAAAAAATTAATGCAAAAGCTGCAGCATCGCAAGCTGCAGCTGCAATATCAGTAGCTGCCTAAGCAGTCCCAAATAGGCAGAGAAAGAAAGTCTATAAATTATACGATAACTTTATATATTTTAAGGTTCCGTAGTTCGCGCTTTTTTGAAGCGGACACTTTCTATATAAAGCAAATGGGCTTTGTGCAATATTTAGGAATATCAATAGCTGCCTACAGGATAGGGAAAAATATTAGTAGCTGCCTCAGCATTCACAAATAGGCAGAGAAAGAAAGTAGAAAACGATACGATAACTTTGTACTTCATAAGATTCCGTAGTCAATAAGGAACTTAAAGTTTCACCATTTTCGTCTGTCTATCTGTACGTGGTTTTGGTCGAAGACTTAGTACTAGAAACCTGTGAAAGGTAGTAGTTATCTACATATACAAATTAATTGAGCACTTTACGTCAACAAAGTGGTACAATTAACATACAAATTCTTCAAATTCCCTGGCCTGGGTAAGTAATGTTAATGTAATTTTTTATGCAACAACGGAACCCTACATTACGCCTGACCCAACACGTACTTGGCTGTTTTACTGGAAAATTACTTTAGAAGGTACCATACCAGATCTATGAATATGATTGTGGTCTATTTTTTCTTTTTCACTGTGACTGGCATTCAGTAAATCGTAAATAAAAGCGACATTCAGTAAATTTATACTAATATTATACGAGGAAAGATTTGATTGTTTGTTTCTTTGCTTTAAATAGGCTCCAAAATTTGGAACCGATTTGAAATATTTTTTCACTGTTGGGAAGTTACACTGCCCCGGGTGACATCGGCAATATTATATTTTCAAAAAAATAGGAATCTTGAAATTTTTGTTAAATACCCGTGCAAAGCCGGGGCAAACCGTTCGTCATAAATAAAACCAAGTAATCAGCCAATAAGTGAAGGTTCAGACGTCTATCGGATCGGAAAGGACACTCCTCGTTATTCAACTCGGATCAAGTCAGCCTTTCAAAGGGTTTGCTCTTATCCCTTCGAGTCCCTTAACTATTGTGATGGTGATGGCCGGGTCAAAATAACCCGGGATTATTGAATTTAAACTTTGTATATAGTAATACAAGTTTCTTATAAGTTTAACTTTAATGCAATTAATATATTAGAGGTGAAAGTTTGTGAAACCTGACTTGTGTGTTAGTTTTCATACGACGACATACGACATCTGCAGAACCAATGAAAGGATCCGGCTGATATATTGCAGGCATGAAGTTTTGGCTCTGAAAATAACATTATATAGGCTGATATATAAAGAATGTTGGAAGATCCACACAGCATCATCTAGCCTCAAGCCAAGCAGAGCTATGGGTACTGGATGAATGATATACATAATGCAACACAAACATAGAAAGGTTTTTTTTTACATAGAAAATACCCAGAACACCCGGAACATATATTAGCAGATCCTACAAATATTTGTTCCAAAGCAGGAATCGAACACATAACCTGCTGCATCGCAGGTGGACCTACGCCCGCCGGGCTACATCGATCGCTTGATCCCGAAAAAATTAATGCAAAAGCTGCTCGACATATCAATGTCCAACCAAAAAAATCTGCTCGACTTTCATAATAAGCACGGCCAAAAAGTGGAAATAATTTCCCGCTTCTGTTTTCCCGTTAAAGTACAGTCTTGGAGTCTTCAATTTCTGTGTGAATAAGTTCCTTCTAAATGTTCCATCTTAGACCACATTTTTATTTACTTAAGTGAGATGGTGGCCAAAAGCTTGACCAAAAAAAAGCAAATAAAAAAATTACAAAAACATTTACCTAAGATTCTTCGATTTCTTAATTATAAGTACTGTTTAACGGATAGTATTCGCGTTTATAATTATATCAAGTACCTATTTTCCCGGAACTTTGTACTTATAACTATGTATGTGTTCAGATCGCGTTCGTTTAGAAATACTTAATTTTCTCTTTGCAAATTATTGATACCTCTAGGTACCTATTAAAAGTTTCTTAAAATTATTTGGATCTTTCCAGACAGTAACTTTTATTTTGTTCTCTTACAGTTTCTTTAAGAGGATTCTAAGTGGCCTTTTGTGTCTTCAGACTAAAATAATAACTTTCCCAAGTTCGCCATGATAGTGCAAGACTTGGTGACACAAAAGTTACTTTGAACTTTTTTAGTTCAAAGGTGTAGTTACGGAAAGATATTGCTTGAGAATATTTTTATATCAAAGCCTAAGTTTCATACTAAAGTTTGTCGAAAGTTTACACAATTTGAACATTGATGCTGCTTGGATTGCACTATTTATTTGTGGTTAAAGATATTTATTTCTCAAAGAACGTTGTTCACTTAAAGGGAAAAGTTTTTACATTTGTGATTAGATTATACCAGTTTTATACTAGTAACAATATTAAATATTTAACTCTAATTAATTAGTTTAATTTAACATTCCTTGTAGGTATTTTGTAAAACATATTTCCTTAACTTTTTCTTGAAAACAAGAAGACTTGTGGATTCTTTAATAACATTTGGAAGTTTGTTATGTAATTGTGCTCCCTCAAAACTATGTTCCTCTTTCCATAGTTACTTCTTGGTTGATGCAAAGAAAGATGATGGGATGTTCTGAAGTTGTATCTGTGGCTTTGAGCTTCTTTTTTCATTTTAAATGATAAGTCTGTATGTATGTCTTTATTTATGATTTTTTGAATGAGACAGCAGGTATTGTTTATGTAGATTTGTTTTATACTCATCAGTTGTGTTTCCTTAAAGAGGGTCTCTGTCCGTGTATTTATTATTTACTATCTGACCCACCCGCGGCTACGCTCACGTCGATTAAGAAGATGCAGTGTTTTGTTATATCTATAAATTATAGCCTATGTGTTAATCTGATGCATAAGCTATATTATTGTAAAGTTACATAAAAATCCATTCAGTAGTTTCTCCGTGAAACATCCATACATACAAACTTTTGTGTTTATAATATAAGTAAGGATTTTATGTATTTACCAATTCAGGAGACGTGTATTTTTTTGTATTCAATGAAAATGAACGCTGGGTACATAGATATAATAATGACAAGGTTTTATAATGTACGAATCATGGAATAAAGGCTTTTCTGTAAAAGAGAAAACCTGATTAAACTCTACAAAAGATGTGATAAGGAAGGTGAGAGGCTGAACTTTATCGTGGTTACATTATTTTGTTGAGTTGATTTGTTGTTTTTGTGTTCCAATTTTGGCCAAATAGCGATTTGGTGACTTTTCGCTTAGCGGCGACGTTATGCAGGTTTAAAGATCAACCAAAGAACTTGTAGGTCGACCTACGGGTAATTACTTGAGATGTCCATAGGATTAACTGATCACTGTTGGTCCTGATTTTAACAGATTATGCCAGTAATCCTACTTCCTTAGCTGTCAAAATCAGCTTTGTAACAATGATGATGATGATGATTATGTAAGACTATAAAAACCTTTACCACTTCCTTTCCATAATAGCTGCGAGCAATGAAACGGAACTGACTTCGAAATTGCTTAACTTTGAAATATTAAACTTAATTTACCGAAGTAACTTAATGAAGTGAACGGATTTCGAGGTAATCTGGATTTAACTTTGGATTATCTTAAACATCTGTTTGAAATGTTACCGTTATGGGTCATTTAGTTTTGATGCAGATGGGCCTTTTCGTCGGTTTTGGGCACAGTTTTACAACTTTGATATTTACCTAGACCTTGGAGTGTCTGCTTCATGGTGGGTTGGGTGCTCGAATCTTCTAAAACACCTAAGACCTAGAACATAGAACACATTTCGCCTGATTTTGTCTTTTGTTTTTGAATGCACAGGCTATGTGAAGGATTTCATGTCTAAGGTTCACGCACACCTTTACTCATTTTGCACACTAATAAATATAAATAAGTGAAAATTTGGATGAATTTAGGTTACCACAACAAGCCATAAAAAAAAACTGAACCGATCGAGCTGAAATTTTTGCATTGATGTAGCCCAAAGCCTGGAATCAAACAATTATTTTATTCCATATAATAGAGACCGACGACATCGTAGCGGTCGCAGGGAGTCGATGGATGGAGGCGGCTAGGGACCGCTATTTGTGGCGTCGTGCGGTGGAGGCCTATGTCCAGCAGTGGACGTGTATGGGCTGATGATGATGATGATATAATAGTTCCCATAGGACAGAAATAATCTTTAAACTTTTCCATAGAAAGAAAGCGTGCGAAGCCGCGGGTACTCCTATCCTACTAATATTATAAATCTCAAAGTTTGTATGGATGGATGTATGGATATTTGTTACTCTTTCACGTAAAAACTACTGAACCGATTGGGCTAAAATTTGGTATGGGTATAATTTGGGACCTGGAATAACATAGGCTATTTTTTACCCCGATAAAACGCGAGCGAAGGCGCGGGCAGCAACTAGTATCGTCATAAATCGAATATTAGTAAATATGAGTCCGGATTTCGGGATAGCCGCATTCACTGACGTATTGAGTGAAGTGATATTGCAGAAGATCACATTTTTTAAATAATTTTTTGAGTATTATCGAAAGCATTTACTTTCTAATCTCGAATCAAAAACCAACTACTCCAACTTTCTAGTTTGTGTTTCTTCAATTTGATATTATATTAGTGAAGATTTCACTTGCTTCCCCTGATGACGGAACGTAGAATGAGTTGGTATGCGTTATTCGGCCTTTGTGTCAGAAGTACCATTGATTTGTACCATTAATGGTACAAGTGACACAGCTTTGTATCTTTAGTAACATTAATGGTACTAGTGACAATTATTTAGGATCAGTAGTACCATCATAAAAATTGATGTATAGCTAGTACCATGAATGGTACAACTAAACATTGAAGTACCGTGGAGTGGGCCCAGGAAGTGAATTGTCGCAATTAATAAATACTATACTTACGATACGCCAAGTACTTCCTGGCCACTTATAATTTGAAGTATATTTCGGTTTACGTTAGTCTGACACTATTATGCATTCATTATTTTTCATGTCGAATCGATTGTTACCCAATCCTTGAATTTGTATTTTCATAATTATAAATAAAAAAATAATGTGCGAAGCGGCATCGTCGGATAAATTACGTGGAATATCTTTACTTTTCTTTAATGGTACTTGAGATATAAAGTTGTATCACTAGTTCCATAGTTATCGGATAACATTACGGGGGAATATCCTCATTTTTATTTACTGGTACTAAGGATACAAAGTTGTGTCACTTGTACAATCAATGGTACTTATTCGTCGTTATTCGTCTTCAAAACTGTTTTTAACCGACTTCAAAAGGAGGAGGTTCTCAATTCATCTATATGTTTTTTTTTTGTATGTATGTGACCCGATATCTCCGCCAATTGTGAACCGATTTTGAAAATTCTTTCACTATTGTATAGGGGGATTACTATTTATCCCGCAAAACTGGTGTAAAAGTAAGCGAATTTTAAGTCGGTTTATCGTTTTTTAAAACACGCCATATTATTTATGAGAAGGGTTGATGAACATTGGTAAATCACTTCTAGACAGAGACGTAGATATATACATATAGGATGGTTTGAAAGAAAATCGTCACAGGTTTTTTCTGTTAATTTACTATTCTTAATTTCACTTTTATTGCCCACAGAACACCCTGGCAATCCTCGACAAGCTGGACATCGACAGTGAGAAACCTTCAGAAGAAGAGATCGCGAGGCTCTTCGGGTTTGAGGAGGCGTACCTGGCTGGAGATGTCGGGCTGTGGCAGCGGCTCAAACCGAGGGTCTGGGCCTTGTTCGACGAGCCGTCTAGTTCGCAACCTGCTAAGGTAATATCAACTTTAAAGTGTGCAATATAAGTCATACTTTATCACAGACATGATAATAGATAAATAGAAAGATAATCCTTTATTTCTTAGCCTCACAAATCATTCAGCAGGTACATTATTAAACTTATCCTATAATAAGGCATTGAAATTAACGGACTTATCACTTAGAGCGATTTCTTCTAAGCAACCAAGGTGTACGGAGAATATAATTTTTGTCACCATCTTCTTCTGTTAAGCTTGAGTGCTGCATCACCGAGACTCGGCAAACGAAGGTAGTGTAGGAAGCAGTGTGTCCAGGTGGGATGACAATATGCGAAAGACTGCTGGCAGATCCTGGATGCTGCAAGCTGAAGATAGGGCGCTATAGTGATTATTAGGAGAGGCTTCCGTCTATCAGTGGACTTATACAGGTTCGTGTGTAGTAAAGTAGCCTAGAATGCAAACTAAGAAAAGATTGCGAAGCTCTTCGGGTTCGAGGAGGCGTACCTGGCTCGGCATGTTGCAGTGACTCAAACCGGCGGCAGCTGGTACAAGCCGGCAGCTGGCTCAAACCGGCAGCTTGTTCAAGCCACACTCTTGACCTAGTTTGACGAGCCTGTCTCGTTCAGAGTCTGTCTCGTTAGCACCTGCTAAGGTAATCATAACCTCTAACCTTATACATTATGTGTGTGAGTGGTGAGCGTGATCCGGCAAACGTAGTGTAGAATGCGCTGTGTCTACCTCCCGCTGAAAACCAGCGCTGAGTGCATATCCAGCAAAATGCTGGAGCCTCGTTTGCCTTTTTTTTCGTTTGATTTATATCGTTAGATATGCCCTGGCACCAAAAACCGTGGTCCGTTGTCTTTGAATGTGTGCGTTACAACATGACGACGCACGCACACTAATGAGTAGTTAAAAATTGTATTTTTGCCAGTAAACTTAACCACGTACCTACTTTTATTTTAACCATATTATGTGCAATCATACTGCACATACTTTTTTGAAAAAATAAAGGTCCTATCATGCCCTGAAATCGAAAAGTCCGAAAAGTGTGCAATCTGGGTTGTACCACAGATTAGCTGGTAATGTTACTTTGTAGTGCGTTCAGAACGCAACAGGGGAAACGCAGATTTTTTTTTTTTTTTAATTATATCGCAATACCTAAGAGTGAAATGTAACGCTTTTGTCTTTATTTGTATGTTTAGAATTATTGTTGCATTTGAAGTAGAGTTGCGAAATGCGCACGATGGCATTTTGTGACACTTTCAACAAAAAACGGCAATATTACAGCTCGTCCGACTGACACAGTGTTTAGATGTACACTGATTCCAAATGAGCGAGCTATCTCATTTCATATGGCACCAACACGGGCGCGGTCTCACTACGGTAAGGGCCTATCTAACGATATAAATCTTTCACTACACACAAAATCAAAATCACCAAACCTAGTATTAAATATTATAGAGCTAGCTCGGCTAACGTTGATTTACCATCGACTGATGGTTGAAGATTATTACAGTACTAACTAATATCGTTATTAAAAATGGAGGTTGGTGTGAAAATTGAGGATTATACGTATACGTATTTTTTATTGCCATCACATAAAATTAATATTTTGGTATAAAAATAAAATTTATTTTTTGGCGTGAGCCACCCTTATCACTTTAGGGTATAAAATAGATACTATTCTCAGACCTACCAAATATAACCATACAATTTCATAAAAATCGGTCAAGCCGTTTCGGTGGAGTTTGGTTACTGTGACACGAGATTTTTATATACTTAACAGATATAAAAGATAATGTAGTAGTAGTAAGCAGTCATGAGGTAAATAAAAATGTTTAATTTCTTTCACGTGGGATGACGACCAGCGAGGTTATGTTTCCTTATTCACTCTTACGATATCCAGGGGCTGGGTTTGATTCTCGCGCTGTGACTGTCACGGCTATGAATAAATTATTTAATAAAAAAATATTTCAATAAATTCGAGATTCAAGATTTTATTGGTAAAAATAAACTTAGATATCAAATAGAACATACATCTGATAATTATGGGCCAGTTGAGTCACCAACAGACTGTCTGCAACAGTCTGCAGTTGGCTCAAAGATTCGCTAGCAAGGGTGCAACCCAAACCCTGTTGCCAAAAACTATTATTTCGGCTGTTTTTAGAGGAACCAGCTACTTCGACTCGACTTGTGTACCTAAATAAATTCTTCATGTTACGTTAAAAAGAAATTTCTAACGAGGGGGAAGAAATTTAATACGAGTACTACACAATTTCCAAAGAAATGAAGACCTTATCAAACTTTTAATAGGATCCACGTTAGAATGGCATTCTTACCAAGAATAGCTGTAATTTGAACTTTATCACTTCAAAATATGACATCTTTTTATTGAAGTATCTTCACGAGCAAGGAAAGCCGGGGTATTAAAAGGGGACGTGTAAAAATTTGCGCAAAAAGGCTGGATCAAGTTTTTAGTGTCACTACGTGACAGCGAAAGTAATAATAATAACGGACCTACGTTGATCTTCGTAGAAGGAGTACCTACCTATTTTAGTTCCTAACTTGCTTTATTGTATTTCTGTTGATCTATTTTTTTACTTTGAATTAGGAATATTATTTAAGCACCTTATAATGTGAAGTAAACTTATGTTTCATCATCATCATCATCAGCCCATACACGTCCACTGCTGGACATAGGCCTCCCCCGTACGACGACGCCACAAATAGCGGTCCTGAGCCGCCTCCATCCATCGACTCCCTGCGACCGCTACGATGTCGTCGGTCCATCGAGTGGATGGTCTCCCATGTAGGGGGGATTTGCCATAATCACCACGCTTGGCAGGTGGATTGGTGATCGCAGTGTTGGTGTTTAAAAATACTCAGAAGGAAGCTGCTGCCCTTCCTCTTGTAGGCTCCCTTGGTCGGGTCTTACGACATCCACGGGTTGAGTTGGAGGGGTCGATATTCCCCACGGCACAACTTACGTTTATTTAATGAAATACATGTAGTAGGTACAGGTAACAGATTTAATAGGGATGCTAACGCATCAGCAATCGAAAAAACTCGCAATAGTATTGAACACAGGTGTTTTGTACAGGTGTTTTAAAGAATATGTGAGTCAATGTATTCGTACCTTTACGGTGTGCAATATCGATTTTAAAATAACAACAATTAAATAAACGTAGCTAAAAATAAAATAAAACTGTTATTAAGATTGTTGAAAGCAACTTAAAATAACCAATGTCATGAAACAGAGAAATCTTTGAACTATTGTAAATTGAATTATCCAAGTGTGTCCAGGTGCTACCACGGCAAATAGATGGGTATAAGCATATTAGACGATTAATGTGCCTTTTTTATCCTGCTAATTCTACTAATATTATAAAAGCAAAAGTTTGTGTCGTTGTGAAAATGTTTGGATGAAGAGAACGCCAAAATGAATGGATCTGCTTCAAATTTTGCACACTTAGAATAACACATAGGCTTTTTATTCCTAAAAACCTGTGCGAAGTCGCGGACAGAAGCTAGTTATTTTATATTTATTAAGTATCGCTTTTTAGACAGGGCTATTGAGAAAAAAATCAGTTATGTAAATACATGCTTATAACATGGTGGGCTTTTACGACGACCAATGTGGCGCGGTGGGCAAAGGTCCGCCTGCGACGCAGGAGGTTGCGGGTTCGATTCCCGCCTCGGGAAAAATATTTGTATCTGCAAATATTTGTTCAAGGTGTTCTGGTCGTTTTTCTATGTATAATAAAAAAAAAATATCTATCTATGTAATATATTGTATTATGTATATCAGTTATCTAGTACCCATAACACAAGCTCTGCTTAGCTTGGGGCTAGACGATGTTGTGTGCATTGTCCAGCATTATTTATTTATATATTTTCAGACACAGGTTTGGTTTTTTACCGTTGGGTCTTTTAGAGTTTAGAACCTATGGGCATGATGACGGTAAAATTTTCTTTAGTGCCTTGGGTACTCAGTAAGTTTGTAGAACTTATTCTTTATTAGCTGACCCGCCCGCGGCTACCTACGCCCGCCCAAGAAAATAAGCTATTCATCCTGCGCAGAGAAAGTCGCGAGAACCAGCTAGTATCTATATAAATTGTAGCCTACCTATTATTCTGCTGTATAAGCTATATTATTGTAAAGTATCATTAAAATCCATTCAGTACTTTTTCCGTGAAAGAGTAATATAGATCCAAACATACAGACTTTCGCGTTTATAATATTAGTAAGGATGTTTTTTATACAACTTAGAAGTTGTGATACAGGTAAAGTGGCTTTACAGTTCTTTACGACTAAATAAAGCCAGCCCACATTTCCCGCCACATCTGAAATTATCTTTACCGCACACTTATTGGAGTTTATTTTAGTTCGCGAACTTTCATTTCGTTCAAATAAAGCTTGAACCACAATAATGTGTACTATTGCTTCGTGATGTGACGTGATCACCTGACGCGTTAAAAACATATTTGCAACGTATGACCACGTTTATTATGGTCGAAAACACATTGAAGTATTGTATTGTATTTATTCTACACTGCAGTACAGTTGGAACGGCCAATTAAAAAAAAAGTATGTAACATGAGTTAAAACTAAACATAAATTAGTACGAACATTACATTCAACTAAGATGAAGGGGTAGGTTTATTAATAAAATCATCAGCAAATAGACTCGTCCAGAGTATTGGAGGATTTTTCTATAAGCATTTTTCAAGTTGTTTATCAATTATTCAATTCAGGTGTCACAAAGACTAAACTTAACTAATTTGACACCACTAAAAATGATATCGTCCCTTTGATTACCATTGAAATTAAAATAGTAGTATAATTTTTAGTGCTGACAAATTTAGTTTACGTAGTTTCGTTTTGGCGACATTTAATTTGATACCATTTAGTTACTATTTGCTGTGTCGCTTTCATAATGTGTTTCTAACCATATTATATAATACCGATACGTTTATGAAACGTTATTACTCAATAGTGTGATCCTACCTTTATTTTCGTTGTACAAAAAATGACACTGGCACGATGCCACGTGACTGCATTGCCGAAGTTTCCCTCAAATTATGAATTCACAGAATCTCCACAGCATTTGCATATAAAATTTTACATTTTCACGTAAAATTGTATTGGGAATAAACTGCGTAGCACGTGTTTGGGTAGTATTCGAATAAACGTTATTGTGGCGGCTGTTGAGAGAAACAAATTACGTAGCAAAAATTCAACGTATACCGAATAAATATGGCTGGAATACGTAAATCCGATTGCCTACTTATTTGTTATGCGTAAATTTGTGTAGGTAGACCCTTTGTGATCGTGTTTATATAAATATTATAGAAATCTTGACGAGGGAACCGACTGAGAAATATATGCCTATGTCTGAGCTTAAGAGGAAACTGATAAAAGAATGATACCTAAGTATTTCTGGGTTTTTATTGCATGTAACATACTTAAGATTCTCTTCAAGACTAGAGTTAATAGTTGTCTTCTAGACCTTTGTGATACACCGTCGGCCACTTCGTCACTTTCCACCAGGTGAGATTATGGTAAAACGAAGTTCTATCGACTATAAAAAAAGATAATTTGTGTCCGACGAATTGTAAAAACAATGCTGGACTTCCATACAGCATAATTTGGGACATTTTCAGCAACCTCTACCCGCGTACGACGCGGTTGCTACGAGCCTCTACGAAACTGCTACGTTATTTTTATGCGTGTGATTGGTTCTTCAGATTACCATTGCCAACCCATCCTTTTTCCATGGAGGAACTAGAAAAGTTAACATTTAAAATGAACGGTCCAGCCACAAAAACCATATCAGTACTGTAACCGTACCGTAAGGAATAAGGGCATATAAATGTATATATATATTTAGGTATTATGCAACTGTGTACATTACGTATGAGCACATAGGTACAATGCACACACAAGTATCACATTAAAATGTGTGCTATGCTACTCCTATTACTATAAACGTATAGTTAGCTATATGGGACAACAAGCTCAGATGGGACCTCATTAACCGCGCATATTGGGAAAGACCAATTTTTGTTACCCCTGGAGCTCTACTAAACGATGCCTACATTATGGTAAAAATTCAAATCCCAAGGGCTGTTAAATTATTTTTATTCTTTATACGCATATTTTTGTATTTCTCATTTTTAAAAACATGTGTGTTCTTGTAAATACAATTCAATCCCTTCCTCTGCGAAGCCTTACACAAAAAGTAGAGGAACTGGTTGCCTCTGTCAAAGAGCTCATACAAGCTCAGAGCTAGAAGATCCATCTTTGCTCGCAAATAAAAAGAACAAAAGAAGTACAACAAAGCATGTCCTGAGGACATGCACCTAATGACCTAACCTGAGATCTAGATTGTCTGAAAGGACTCGGTCACACCGAATGACAAGAATAAAGATGTTACTTTTTAACCTACTTCGAATAAAGGAGGAGGTTCTATATTCGGCTGTATGTTTTACATACATAATGCTCTCCAATTTCTTCGTCAATTGTGAACGGATTTCAATGATTTTTTGGCTCGTTTCAATGATTTTTGGGTCGTCGTTGAGGGATTATTGACTGTCCCGTAAAAATTTTGAAATAGTGTAAATACAAAGTATTTTAATTCGAAGTTTGTTTTTGTTTTTTGTAAGAACATCTAATTATTCTTATTATCACTGTTTTTAAGAACACTCGTAAACATTCAGTACATACACGGTTCGTTATTTATGCCTTCACGACTTCACGAGTTTTAATTAACACTTTTTTTATTTAGAAGTCTTAAAAGGGGTTTTTATATAGGTATTACAATACAACAATAAACTCCTTTGCAACAAAAGCTGAGGTTCCAAGATTTTCAAGTTCAAGAGATTTAATTCCATTAACCCTTTCAATTGAGACCTCTTGGGATCTAACATATTAGCTACCATATTTCAAAAAGGTATAAAACTAAAATAGAACCTTATTAATCAAATCATAAAGAGTAGAGCTTCCATGTTATTACTACACTACAACCGTAAATCTGAGTTTTTTTAATCTATCTAATGGAATGGAAAGGATCTCGTTAACTTTTCTCCATCCGTTGAACAAATTTTAAAAGACTTGAAAAAACCTTTTACTTTTACGCTGCGTTATGGTTAGTTTTCAAGAAATAACAAGTTATTATTGTTCAAAGAGAACTTGGTTCTAAAATCCCCAAGCGGTGTAGGTTAGCGGAAACTTGATTGTATAATAAATAAAGGGGGTAAATTATCATAAAGTTTATAAATTTACCCTTATTTGTATAAACAACTGAAAGACATGAAAATCTGGAAACCACAAATATTCAAAAATAAATCGTTGTGCCGAGCTTAAACCTACATAGCAAACGGCAACGTATAAAAAAAAGTAGAGACGTGTCGGTGTGACAGTGTGACTGCATCCTAAAGTGCTTTGGCGCCAATTTACTCAGTCTTTGTCTGGTCTGTTTCCTGAGGAACAGCATCAGAAGTCTAAGAAGAATCCACTGTTAAAATGGATTCTTTAACGATTAGCGGTGCCTAGATTTGCTAGATTCCTACTGAGTAATGTTGCTGTTACCCAATGAATTATATTTTATTTGGTATGTAGTTAGTACCCCCTCCCCCAAGGGGAACCCTTGGGGGTGGCGGGATGGCTTAGTAATCGCGGCGTGGTCAACCGCGATGAACCTAAGAGGAACCCATGGGGCCAAGCCAACTCAGAGGGCGACACGGCCAGCCCCGAGACGGACCGCTCCTCTGGGTTTGCCCTCTAAGCCTAGTTGGAGCGGTAGTAGGTTGCGGTGTCGTCTGCGAGGTGATATTTCCCTCAGAATGATAACAATAAATAAACGTATAAAAAGATTTAAATTGGTACTAAGTACCAATTTAAACGATTTTATAGAATTTAACTCTTTAGAATGCTATATTGAATTTTGAATGATTTTTGCTTTTTTACCAGCAATGCGTGGGTTATATTTTCCGTGTTTTATGTGGTTGGTGGACGCTCTTAGCCACCTTCAAGCATCAAAACTGCTAAAGCGATTTTGATAAATGAGATATTTTTGATTTACTTTATGGTTCTTAAATCTACCAAGAGCATAGATATCTTTAAAATAATCCACGACGGTAATCGAACTAGCAACTTCCATCGTCTTAGTCATCTTTCGCCACCTATGCCACGGAAGTCGATCTAACTTTACTTCGAAATACAGCCCTCTTATTTTTAATTTTAGTATAGGTACTTAATATTTGACTGTCTGTCTGTTTTTTTTTTCTACATACAATCCCTTATGGTGCTTCCTTTTTTGATTACAAATTTTGTAATAATAGTGTAATAGGATAAGAGTCATATTTTAGAAACTAACGACATCAAGTGACATATACTAAGAAATACCTACCGTGGAAATAAATGAATTGAATTGAACTAGAATAAAGTTCGGTACTGAAATACATGTACGTAGTTTAAAACTACAATCTCACTTGAACAGCTCCCAATCGACCCCAACTAAAGTTATAAGTACTTTTATCAATCAATTTATCGTGTCACCTAAAACCGAGTGGTTTCAACTTTGAACATTAATGTCATTTATGCCCGAATACTCAAACGTAAATCTATTTTTCATCCCCCCATCTCGGAAAGAGTACCTATTTTTGCTCTTCGATACTGAGTGCAAAAGCCGTTTTTATCCGCTAGAGGATGAAGTAAATTGAATTTAGAACATTGTGTGCATGCACTAAGTTTGTGAATTCAAAACATCATTAAACCTATTTACTTATACCTCTATGGTGCCGAATTTATCATACAACCTTATTTAATTTGTTAAAAACTCAGACTCGGAACCTTCTTGATGTATTTTTTTTTAATTTGCTTTGCGCGCGCCTTATTCTTTTCACGTCCTGTTAGAACCTTAGGTTAAAAACAAGAAACTTGAAAACAAGTGAAATACCTAAAATGCTCTAAAATCTAGCGACGAGGAAGTTTATTTGACGCCAACAGAATTGACGGAAATTGTTAAAAATGCGTAAATCTTATTTTTTACAGTCATTTAGTCATTTTCTCGCTGAGGTGGGATGAAAAGTTACGTTGTGGTTGCAATTGAGATTTTTTACCTCGTGCTCTTTTGATTCCCTCGCTAACGCTCAGGATTCTAATTACGGCTTAACCGATTTTGATATACCTATATGAAGTATCAAAATAGGTACTTAGCTCACCCACTTTATGGTTCTTAACTACATTATGTAGGTAGGTACATTTGTAAATTTGTAGGCCTTCCCCCATTTCCCCATTTGGGGATAAAAATCTCTGAAAAAGCGAGGACTTTCGTCGGATTTTTTAATGTTTTTAGGGTTCTGTACCCAAAGGGTTAAACAGAACCCTATTACTAATCCTCCGCTGTCTATCCGTCTGCCCGTCCGCCCTTCAGCGGGCTGTAACTCATGAACCGTAAAAGGGAGACAGTTAAAATTGACAGAATGTGTATTTCTATTGCTGCTAAAAAACTGCCTTATCCTGTGAAACCTTCGCCCGCTTGTTCTCAAAATTATAGAAGGCTTTTATAGAAAGTAATTTTTTACAGTGTTTTTAAATTTGATAGGTAAGTACAATAACTTATTTATGTGAAATATAATTTTTATTGTAAATGCTCCAAAATGGTGTCTAAGCTCTATTGTATTTGAACGACCACCGTGCACCGCTACGTGCGATGTGTTTGGATGGATCAATACTGAAAATGTTTTGCGTTCGGAATTACGCTAGTACGTACGTACATAACAAAAAAGTTTCCAATGGATCATCTAGTACGTTCGTATCTAGTAAGTACGTTAGATATGTACGTAAAATGCATGTAAAATGTGTGTCAGATAAGTAAGCAGTTGCAACGATCAATGATCCATTGGAAACTTTTTATATGATCAGATGCAACCACAAACTGATGATATGATCCGATGGGAGCAATGATTCCAGATTTGTTGGTTAAATATTACGTTAGTTTAAGTGGAAGATAAATAATTTTAGACAAGTAGAATGATATAGGTTTTCTATAAAAATAAATATTTATCAATAAAAAATTGGATGGATTGAAAAGAGGGCGCTACGTCTTTGGCTCTGTAAAATTAAAATGACATAAACCCTGCGAAGACCGTGCATAGTTGGACGACATGACATCCCAATGACCACTATTCTTCCGCAGAAGACCGCTATATATTGAGTTCAAAGTAAATTCGGATTATTTCCTCGTTCTATGATGTCTCTGCGTTTCTTGACGAAACCATGAAACGCAGTCTGGTATCCTAAAAAACAAAAGAAGTAGCGAGACAACGCGATTTTCTTCTGTTCTCATTTCGAAAGTCAAATCGTACAGTCGGAAACAAAAACCGACCGGTAGCTTGAAAAAACAATGAAATTATTTGTGCTTAGCGGGAAGCAGGTACATATAGAGTAACTAGCAACCCGCCCCGGCTTCGCACAGGTAGTAGAACATAATATAATGATAGAATGGATATAGCAAGCTATCCTAAAAAGATAAATATATGCCATCGCGGACTTTTTAGTAAATCTATAAAATATAAATATCCCACCTTGACTCTCAAAGAGATTGGGCAGCGACACTTCCGACACTTCCAACAATATCATTATGAAATATAATGATATTGTTGCCAATTTACACAAAACCTTGACAAAGTATTATACTTAAACCT
Source organism: Eupithecia insigniata (assembly GCA_947859395.1). Classification (NCBI taxonomy): domain Eukaryota; kingdom Metazoa; phylum Arthropoda; class Insecta; order Lepidoptera; family Geometridae; genus Eupithecia; species Eupithecia insigniata. The sequence continues at coordinate 1,552,356 of OX402011.1, read as the reverse complement.
TCTTCATGAATATTTTATCGATTGGTGAAATAAAACCGCATGAAAATCCGTTCAATTTTTTTATTTTATCGTAAACAGACAAACAGACGTGGAGGAGGACTTTTTATTTATCTAATGATTTAAAAAGCATGTTACTGAACTCCTTCAGTAAGTTAAGTGTGAAAGTATTTTTTTTTATTCGATATGAACCTACTTATAATTCCCCATTTTTTTATCACTTTATTTCCAAATCAGTGTTTAATTTTAATAATTTGACCTGTTCTAAGTGTACATTTATTGTATTTACGGAAATAAAGAAACTTTGACTTCATTTCTAATTGTATTTCCCAAGAGAACAGTCATACAATAAAAAGACATTAAGAAAGCCATATAAACGGGAACAAAAAAAATATGAGCTACATCGTTTCACACTCGAGCTATCTTTACAACGTCGTTAGGTCCAAATCGGCAATTTAACCGAGACTGACCCGGTGAACTTTGCTGTTAACTGGTGGTGCTTGTTCTGTGGTGTGGAGCAGTCATAAGGTTTAATGCCAGACTTAAATCGGTATATATTAATAAATCTACTTGCTACTTTTTCGGCGTAAAATAAACATTATCATAGGTTTAATATTTTTGCGCGGAACCCTAATTATTACTTTGAACCGACTTCAATAAAGGAGTAGGTTATCAATTCGACTGTATGTTTTTTTTGTATGTACTCGTATGTTACGCGGTATTTCCGTCAATTATGGATCGATTTTGAATATTCTTTCATTATTGATATTTGTTACTCTTTTACGCAAAAACTACTGAACTGATTAGGCTGAAATTTGGTATGTGCATAGTTTGGGACCTGGAATAACATATAGGCTATTTTTATCCCGATAAAACGCGAACGAAGGCGCAGGCAGCAGCTAGTCTTTTATAAAAAGGCAAGATATTTATTTAGAAACTTGGTAAGTGAACAAAAGTAATCAGAGAACAGCTGCACTCACAAAAATATTAAATTTCTTACAAAAAGAATTCGCATTGCAACTGGTGCATTCGTGATCGTTCTTTGAGGACACGTCAAAAATACCCACATATAGACAGACTCCATATTTTTTTTTGTAATCAGAACCTATTAATTGAAGCTTCAATATAATTTGAGCCTTTTTCCAAAAGCTAGAACATACACCACTTGTCAACACTATAAACAAGGGTTTTTCATTTACTCTCCGACGAGGATCAATCAAAACCTTTAACCGCTGACTAACTCCAAGCAAAAGAATATGGAAAACATATTTTGCGTTTAACCTTTATCATTCCCTGGTTAAACGTCAAACCTTTGTGATTAATGGTTCCTGATTCGGTTTTGCTTTGGGGTCAGGTATTTATTACAAATCTTTCTACCTGATAATCTGATAGCCTGACCATGTTTTCATACATCATCTCGTCTCAATGTTTTTAAGCATGGATTAAGTTTTATAACTAACTTGAAAATAGATAATATAAGCAGTATGATTTTGTTTATGTTTCTGTGTATTTTCTTTTGTGTTTCTATGGGTGATGTTATCGCTAAGCGATAAAGCATTAGCATTGCCATACAGCGGGGCAATACATCCAGCGCAGCGTCTCAAAGACTCCTCCGACTGGTATTGATATGGACCAGTTGAGCTATCTGTAGATTTTTGCAAGTTATCTCAATTGTTCCAATTGTAAATACTAGTTCTCATTTGCTTCTATTGTTTGATTGTAATTTTCTTTTATAATAAATATCATTGCCATCATCATCAGCCCATACACGTCCACTGCTGGACATAGGCCTCCCCCGTACGACGCCACAAACAGCGGTCCTGAGCCGCCTCCATCCATCGACTCCCTGCGACCGCTACGATGTCGTCGGTCCATCGAGTGGATGGTCTCCCATGTAGGGGGGGGATTTGCCATAATCACCACGCTTGGCAGGAGGATTGGTGATCGCAGTGTTGGTGTTTAAAAATACTCAGAAGGAAGCTGCTGCCCTTCTTCTGGTAGGTTCCCTTTGTCGGCTTTTACGACATCCACGGGTTGAGTTGGAGGGGTCGATATTCGTACGCCGCGACCCCACGGCTTGCCGGCTTGGCGTCATTGCCATATTATCATAAAAACAAAAATATATTTATGTATAAATAAAGAAGGAACTTCAATTGTGTACTGTTGTTACACCTAAAATACCAAAAGTTTTAGTCCCCTCACATATAGCAAAGCAATATTGCAGAACATAAGCGACTTGTTCTGCGGCAAGAACCGAACCTACCAACGCCCAATCTGTACCTACTATGCTGCGTTTTGTGAAAACGAGACATGAGAAATTGTTAGGTTTAGCGCGCGCTGTACAGTCAGCTTCACGTGTAGATATAAAACGTCATAAACCTGCGTAACACATATACTGCAAATAAAAAAAACATTAAAAATAATCATGGCTATTTACGCAAAACGCATTAGGAGACTTTAACAACACAAATCATGGTAAATTATGCTTTTTGATATTAATGACTTTTGTGTAAATTAAGTGGATTTTTATATGTATAAATTATAGTAATCGTGGTAAATCATATTCATGCTACTGGAAAGTGATTGCGTGGGTCAATAATTACAGTAACGACGTTGAAGACTGGTAAGACAACTTTTAAAAACTAAAGTGAGTCAAGGCCAGGGTCAAACTCCAACATGTTACTGACTTATTATTTATACTGAAAACGCTTTTAGCAGGCTTCAAAGAAATCAGTCACACAATCTTTAATGTGCCATTTATTATACAAACAGCATGTCAACAGTGTAAGCAGATATAGCTGTAGGTAACAGATAGAAAGAAAATATGCAAATTTAGACTAAAAATAACAAAATAGGTAGAACACAATAGAAATTCGAAAATATTTTAACTTGGTTTGATTTTTAGGTTTCAGTCATAGAAAAGTCTTTAATGTTTTTCTGCGGTTGACTGTTCTTTCAGCCGGGTAATGTGCCATTATGCAAAGGGGGACGCGGTTTGCGGACGGAATCTTTATTTTGATTTATTAAAATGAGACGCAGTTTGTGCGCCTTTTGACTCGGGCCTTTAAAAGAAATAGCTTTGAATACTTTCTTAGAGACGCCTTGAGCTTAGTTATAATGAAAGTGACATTGGTTTTGTGACATTTTGTTTGCATAATGGTAATGACCTTTTCAACAATACAAAAGGACTAAAAAATGCTAAAAAAAAACAATTATCTCCACAATTTTGACGACCGATATGGCGCGGTGGGTGAAGGTCCGCCTGCGACGCAGGAGGTTGCGGGTTAGAATAGAATAGAATAGAATATCATTTATTTCGACACACACATTAAATACATAAAAAACAAACAGAAACATAGATCACGGAAGTTCTTATCCTAGGTTACAAAATTGATTGGCGTTAGTTCGAGTTTTGCCCCATGACCCTGTGCCGAAATAGGTGTTGGCTCAGCATGTGCTGAACTGTTGCCGCTCAGCGCTGTTTTTCAGCCAAAAACCTTTATGTTGGCGTTACGGACGTCTAGCCGGCGACAAGCTTACTTTATATAACAAAACAATATTTATATAACAAAAACAATATTAAATAGTCGTAGTAAAACTCTGTAAATAATGGTACTAATAATTATATAAGTAAACAAAAGTAAATATACTTAATAAGAGGAAGGTAAGTAACTTCTTAAATTATAACATTGAATAAGACAAAGAAGAAATAAATAAATAAATAAACAAACAGCAGGTATGATGCAAAGGAATTGAAAATATGGCGCAGTGATATGCCTATAAGATTGAGGTTCAGTTGGTAACTAGTTTACCCATCTGCAATAACAAGGTATTGAAGCGCTTTTGAAGCCCAGAGAAGGTAGTTTTAAGATTGCTAGATAATCGAGCTATTGACATTTACGTTGCCAAGTTTTCTCTGTTCTTCAACAAGAAATGCCTTGAGTTTTTTCCTGAAATTAAATTTATTTCGAAGGTTTCTTATTGGTGGTGGTATATTATTCCAGCATTTAGAGGCTGCGTATCGGAAGCTACCACGAAAAGCTGTAGATCTATGATGCGGTGTTGCAAGCTGCTTTGAACATTGCCTTCTACCATAGCGCCGATACGCGAACCATATCAGTTTCTCATACAGGTACTTCGGTTTGTGATGGTTTATAACGTCGAACAGAAGACATGCCAGATGGTGTTTTCGTCTTGATTTCATTTTAAGAATGAAGTGCTTATTAAGATAAGGTGTCAAATGGCTTCGCGGAGGGACACTGAAACAAAACCTAGCACAGGCGTTTTGTACCCGTTGAATCAGGCACTGTGTGCGTGCCATCAGCATTGGACCATGTACAGTATCAGCGTGATTAAGTTTTGACAGCACAAGTGACTCAACTAGCTGTATTCGTAGGTCTTCTCTGAGGTAGGGACGAATTTTATAAAGAATTTTTAATCTGTAAAAACAGTTCCGCGCACAATCAGCCACATGTTTTTCAAAGCGCAAGCCCGAGTCCATACACAAACCCAGATTCCGCGCTTCATCTACACGCTCAATGGGTTTGTTCAGAAGCTTAACGTCCAGAGCGGATAGACCAGCCACGTTGTTAATCTTATGTCTACTACCGAGAAGCATGTATTTCGTTTTCTGTGGGTTAAGGACTAGGTTATTGTTGTTGGGTTCGATTCCCGCCTCGAGACAAATATTTGTACGATCTGCAAATATTTGTTCAGGGTGTTCTGGTCGTTTTTCTATGTATAATAAAAAATATCTATCTATGTATTATGTATATCAGTTATCTAGTACCCATAACACAAGCTCTGGTTAGCTTGGGGCTAGATCAGGCCCGTCCAACATACGGCCCCGGGGCCACCATGCGGCCCGCGTAAGTCCTTCATCCGGCCCGCGACCTGGTTAAAACTTTATAAAATATTACTAAAACATGTAGGTAATATATAACTCGCTAAAAAAGCAGCTGGTTCATTGGGAGACCTTATCTTCCAGAAATCAAGAGACATTGGACTTAAGCCGGTACGCGTTGTTATGGCAAAGATTGAGGAATAAGTTTAATATGAGATTCTCAGACTTCAAATCACAAATGCCCAACATGAAAATCTTCCAAAATCCGTTTGATGTTAAAATACAAAACGCCGGACTAAACCTACAATTAGAATTGATTGAAATACAAAGCAACTCTCTTCTAAAAACAGCATACAATGATTGCCTTTCGAACGGACTGATTGAATTCTACAAGAAGTAGGTACAATATATGTACCTACTTCTCCCCAACCAATACCTTACCAAATTGGCTCTTCAACAAATTTCCTTATATGGCAGTATATATACTTGCAAACAGCTTTTTTCACGCATGAAACGTAACAAATCGAAAACGAGATCATCTCTATCAGACAGCCATCTTACAGGGATTCTGCGCATAGCCACTTCTAAAATATCTGCTGATAGATGCACTGTGCAAGCAAAAAAGATATCAGACTCACTCTCATTAGCGTTGCATTTTATTTTACCTACGAAATTTGTTTTGTTCCCGTTACGATTACAAAAATATTAAACTTGGCCCTCTACAAAATTGTGTTGGACGGGCCTGGGCTAGATAATGCTGTGTTGAATTGTCCAGCATTATTTATTTATTAATTTCGTCAACTTGAGCATCGTACTTGGTAACTAAGGCTCTTTTCGAAGATTGACCCTATTCAGAGATTTTTATGGTTGACTGTACCTATGAAACTAAAACTGGACCAAGTGAAGATATTTTGTATACTGAAAAATAAACTTAACAAAAATAAACCCACAAGCCGTGGGGTCGCGGCGTACGAAGCCGTGGGGTCGCGGCGTACGAATATCGACCCCTCCAACTCAACCCGTGGATGTCGTAAAAGCCGACTAAGGGAACCTACCAGAGGAAGGGCAGCAGCTTCCTTCTGAGTATTTTTAAACACCAACACTGCGATCACCAATCCGCCTGCCAAGCGTGGTGATTATGGCAAATCCCCCCTACATGGGAGACCATCCACTCGATGGACCGACGACATCGTAGCGGTCGCAGGGAGTCGATGGATGGAGGCGGCTCAGGACCGCTATTTGTGGCGTCGTACGGGGGAGGTCTATGTCCAGCAGTGGACGTGTATGGGCTGATGATGATGATGAAAAATAAAAATAAATTGTATTTTCTTTTAATATTTCTCAAATTTAATTTTCCTTTATTTGGACGGTGATTCCCATTTTTATAGATGAATGTATTTATTCTTCAAATAGACATTATATTTAAGTGTTTGTTTAATATCGAGACAGGGATTGGAAGACAACGATTGTTTGAAGTAACTTTCTATTTGTATAGGCTCTCTTCTTCCAAGAAACTCTGAAAATAACCTGGATAGAAGAAATTTACACTTTCCTGCCAAACAAAATAAATAAAACCTGGTTGCAACTAAACAGTGACAAAATGCACAGTTTGCACTGCCGTTTAAACTTGGGGACATGGGCAAGAGCCACCACCAGGTGGCCCATGGGCCCAATTTTGATAACGACGCTTTTGTAATAATAATATAATAGTATCTATAATAATATAATAGTATAATAATATAATAGTATCTATATAATTTTGTATTGCAAAATTGAATTAACTTCACTTAATACTGAAAATGCTAACTAGATTAATTTTAGCATGTAATATGTATAAAAATTAACACCTATTTCTCCTGGTTCGGCTATAACTTGAGAACGGCTTTACCGAGTTAATTCATCTTTTTAATAAATGTTTTGTAATAGTTAGTAGATTCTTAAATTGAAAAAAAAAATATAAGAAAATTGCGCTGCAATTTAGAAAATTTAATATAACTTAACTACCTTTATTATAAACTTTTTAAATATAACCTAACCTTAGCCCCAGCGGTTTATACTTTTTGCTTAGCACGTTTGAAATAACTGTCAGTTGTTTGACTTGAATGACGGGACAAAGTCTGTCGCTTGAGCTAGAGTTAAAAAATATAAAAAAAATCTTATGAATTTCAAAAGTTTTAATAACTACCATCTACTGTCCAAATCCACCATCTGCAGTGTGACTGTGGCCTTCTATAAGCTTACTTACGACTTGACAACCTCAGTGGAGTAGCCGTAGAAAGTCTGCCGACGACACAGAAGGTTACAGGTTCAATTTCCACCTAGGGACAAATTTTTTGTACGATCTGCAGATATTTGTTCCGGGTCTTCTGGGTGTTTTCGTTAGTAGCGTTAGTGATAGTCGTTTTACTTATTCGATCAGACTATGAGCGCGTTCCTCCAGATGGCGACCATTCGTCGCGAAACACCCACTTGTGGAGACCCTATAAATCCTTTAACTCCACGCTATGACGAGCAGGCCTGAGTAGTTATTTTTCCTCATACCTTATCCTTTACTTATTCAAAGGAAACGTGACAAAGAATCCACTTAGTAAACAAAAAGCAGGGAAAATACGAGCGGCGTTCTATGGGGGAAAATGAAGAGTTGTCGCTTCAATCTGTCAGTTACATTTACCAAGAAAATATTTATCTTGTGAAATATTTTACAGATGGTTTATCGTATTACGTATTTTTACGTAAACAGTTCTACAAATGAGTTCAGACATAATTTTACATCTAGTAAAAATACCGATCCAGCAAAATATAGAAAAGTCCGTTTTACTTATGATTTTTTCAGGGTGCATCATCAGCCCGTATACGTCCACTGCTGAACATAGGCCTTCCCCAAACGACGACACGATTAGCGGTCCTGAACCGCCTCCAACCAACGACTTCTCTTTTTCAGGTTTATTCGCCAGAAACAAAAAATTGTTATCATAATATCAAAAAACTCAAGATACATCGATAGAAAATGCTTTATAGCACACTAAAATCGATAAAAACAATACTTACAACAAAACGACTTAGAAACTAAGTGACAGTGGCGGTCTTATCACTCATAAGTGATCTCTACCCAAAAACCTTTGATGACAATCTTGTAAGGCATTCCTTAAAAACGTTTTCCGGTACATATTTCACGATATTTATTCTTACATTTCTCATTAACATTATAAAAAAATTGCCCTCGCCCTGACGAGGCAGAATGTATTGGAGATATTATTTTATATGATTATGATTTATGATTATAATTTATGATTATGATTATGATTTATGATTTATGATTTATGATTTATGATTTATGATTTATGATTATGATTACATGACTCATGTCCCATAAGGTGGGTACTGACCGGCGTTACAGGCCGTAATATAACGTGTTTGTATAGTGAGCCTTCGTTCGATCAGTACGGGGAAAAAAGCGCTCTTTTAGCGCGCGCTTTTTGCACACGGGGCGTAACGAATCATGGTCTATGAATGGACCATGATACATTACGACCCAGTACACCGATCCGTGTCCGTCTTTAAAGGTTACCTTTTAAAGCACTAATGTCACCTCTATAAGCTATTTACATGTACACAGGAAGGATTTCTATTATAAATGACCCTCCCTAAAAGGTTCCAAAGAAAAGCGGGCTTGAAAGAAAATTACATTCAGCTTTTGATAGAATATACATTACATGTTATGTACATAAAACCCTTTTTGTAAATAGGTTTAGAAATTGCGTAGGGTGCTGTAATTGTGTTGCTGGTCACGTGAGGTTGAGTTATATAAATTGATAGCACAAAAAACCTACAAATATTATAAAAGTCAAAGTCTGTAATAATGGATGGATGTTTGTTCCTCTTTTACGCAAAAACTACTAAAGTGATTGGGCTGAATTTGGTATGGGTATTGTTTGGGACCTGGAGTAACATAAGTAATATAGACTATTTTTTATCGCGATAACGCGGAGGAAGCTGCGGGCAGCAGCTACTATGTAACTATAAATACTCAATTCCAGGATTCAAGACATTTTTATTTTTCATGAAAAGTTATCAGTATATCAAAAGTATAAAAACTTAATCAAATCCAAGCAATAACAGAAAACAACAAATTAACAGCAATGTTATCACTTAAACACAAAGAGTTTCATAATCATCATCATCAGCCGATCGACGTCCACTACTGGAGATAGGCCTCCCCTAAGGATTTCCACATCGACCTTTTTTTATTAAGTTTTTGCCAGCCGTATTCGACAAAAAGTTTAAAAACTCATTTTACACCCGAAGCGAGAATGGGAATTCGAATTCCAAAACGTACCTTATGGGAGACGAATGAAACCAGAAATGAAAACTGTCAGAGCCATAAATTGATTTGAAATTCTGTTTGCTCCGATGATACCAGGGTCGTTTTGTTTAAAAACCCTTTGTTTATAAAAATATATATATAAAGAAATTGTGAATATATTTTCCATTTACTAATGCTTTAAGGCCTTGCTTCTTGCCGAATTTCATGATTCTAGATCAACGGAAAGTATACCCTAAAGATTTTCGGTCCATGGTGAGAATCAAATATTATTTTTTATTTGAATAAACGACAAATTCACGGTTTTCGGATTTTCCCTTTAGGTGTGCTATAAGACCCTGCTTCTTGCCATTCATGACGATAGGTCGACGGGAAGTACCCTATAGGTTTTGGGTGCATGTGATTCCCTTAGAAAAAAGAAAACGGCTGTAACTTTTGATTCCATTGACTTAGAAGTTTGATTTTTATCACGGCTCCAAGAAATTACGGACCTGAGTCAGCAAATTAGAAAAAAAGATGGGAAATTATCTCGGAAACACAAGATGCTTAGGATAAAAAGTTGAGGATTCAGGCGGCTAAACTAAAATAGCTACATCATAAATCATCGGATCTTTGAGATCACTGGGGCTGGGACGAAAAATTATAGATAGTTTCTTTCTGTTGTTTATAATTCTAAGGGTACCTACAGCTGAAAGCTATCTGTACTGATCTGAGCTAACACGATTCATTCATTCACAGAATTCATTGTGTTAATTTAAATTCTACGACATCCCGTAGAAATCGAATCAACGAAAATGAATTCTGACGATTCGTCGGAGTTGTCAATACTGCTCTTATCATTCTTTGCGAAAACTAGATGAGATCCTCATTACTTTAGTACGGAACTTTAAACTCATGACTCACGCTTGTCAATGGTCGTGAAGTGATAAATTTTTGTTTTCTGCTTTCTTAATGGATGATAGAATCGAAAAATAATTTGGAAAATTATGACGAATGGTTTAATTTTATGACATTTTTTACATATAATTTTTTTTTATGATTTATTGAATTAGATTGGAGCAGTAAGTAGGTACCAATCCTTTCAGTTGTCCCTCAATGTAAATAAATAATGCTGGAAAATTTACACGTGCACTAAATTTTACAGTATTATTTATTTTTTATTCATCTAGTCCAAGCTAAGCTGAGCTTGTGTAATAGTACTATATAACTTCATACCAAACATTACAACGATAGATATTATTTTAATATTCATAGAAAACGCAGCCAGAAACGCTAGATCTGCCGACCGTACAAATATATGTCACGATGCGGGAATCAAACCCGCAACCTCCTGCATTACGCGGACCAGGCGGACGTTCTCCCGCGCCATACAGCTCTTTATCTCAATGTTCCTAACTATTATCATTCTATTGTCCCCAGGTGATATCCTGTGTATCAGTATTCTTCATCTGCATATCAGTGCTGTGCTTCTGTCTGAAGACGCACCCCGACCTTCGAGTTCCCACCCCGCCGCGTCCCCCCGAGGAAAATTCCACCTTTGACGAGTGGGAGCACCTGGAGAACTGGCTGGATAATGGGAAACCACACGTGGCTTTCTTTTATATAGACTTCATTTGTAACGTGTGGTTCACGATTGAGCTTTTGGTGCGATCTGTGGTGAGTACCTTGATATCTAATTAGACTTATTTTTCTTGTGGCTCTTCTGCATATTCGATATGTCTCTAGTTTGGCATCTCGGTAGAAGTTGAATTTTGATATTTATCTACCCCGATAACATATCAGCCCACAGACGTCCACAGTTGGACATAGGCCTCCCACTTACGACGCCTTAAACAGCGGTTCAGAGCCGCCTGCATCATCGACTGATATCTAATTACTGACATATATTTTTTGTGTGATCATTCCCAGTACTAAATCTTCCTTTATTTTCCCTATCGGTAGATTTTTAACTATTACCTGTAAAAATTTTAACTATAAAAACTTGTTAAAATTCTAAGTTTTTTTTATCATATGCTCTATACTCTCACACTAGGAATAATTTCTAAAAAAAATTATAAGATTCCAAAAAAATATGACTTCTTAGTAGTTAACGCATCCCGTAGGTACTGAGGGACGGTTGCGGGTTCAAGTCCCGCCGAGGTATAATTTTTTTTGAGATCTTACGTCAGAATTTGTTTATATATAGCTTTATAAAATTATGATGGAGGAACAGGAATATTGGCAAAGCTTTTACTCTCTACAATCCTTCATTTATTTGTTTAATAATCTAATAATCATCCAGTTTATTCATTCAATTTAAAATTGAAATCAAAACAAAACTACAGAAGTTCAACTTCATTGATATTCGATCGAACTTGACCGGGCTAAAGTTTGAAAACTTTTTTAATAAATAAGACATGAATACATAATAAGAAATAAGGACGAAAAAGAATATCATAATTGGTTTAATTGAGAATCAAGAGGCTGGGTAGTATTAATGATGAATAAATAAAAAATTGAGGAATAAATGTTTTTTTTTTTAAATGGATTACTGGAATTAGCTTATTTAAGTACCTCATCATAAGCTATAATGCTTGCAATATAATACAATAGGTAATACATGGTTTTACATCAATAGGCGTAGGTACAGTAGGTAAACGTTTTAAAAGCTTCGCCAAAGCCTGTGCGCGGTCCCGATCAATGGCATCAGATAAATTCATCACAAAAGATTTGGAGCGAGATTTTTTCCAGCCAGTGCTTCATCTGTTCGTTATGAGGTTATTCTCGTTGATGTCGTATTCGATAAATTAAACTTGCCCGTTTGTGGTGACGTGTACATGTTTCTTTTTTCATAATTCTTTCAAAGTCTCGCTTGGGTCTTAATTTTTCTAAAACATATCAAATTGTTACGTGTACGACAACTGATGCGGTCTTACGAAAACGTTAAAATCTCTTAGTTCCGAGTTCCGACTCAGACACTATATTGAGAGGTGATACATGAGAGACCCAACGTCCAAGTGCTTTTGTCAGTTGTCATTATCAGTGTCAAGACGATGAAGTAAACACATGGTTTCCTTTTGCCAATAACAAAGAAGCATGGTTTTATTAAGTATTTAGGGGCCGGAGGCTGTACCTACAAATTCTTTGCAAAGAAGTCAAGTCAAGTTGTAAATTTTCATCGTCAAATCAACAAAGAGGTAAACAAAGACACGTTCGAGCTACGTTCGATAAGTGCCCAGTTTTTGAAATGTCGTTACCGTTCTACGTGACAGGTTGGGAGCTCATCCACTGATGCTGGAGATGAGATTAGCTACGTGGAATGGAATGCTCATAATTTGATGTTTTTGTACAAAAACTAAGGTTTTTGTTATTATAGTGCGTAAGCTCTCGCATTCGTGGTTCAAGTCCTGCCGAAACCGTTTCTTTTTGGGGTATATAATTTCTATGAAAAACTCCTTCGACTTATGACTATTTTCACTTGCTTTTCGAGGCTTTTCGATAGTAGTTCCTCGGAATAAAATGTATATAGGAACATTCCGTGATCAATATGGTACGATACCAAAAGACTTCATCATAAATATCGACCCAAAATTTCCGGACAAATAGGCGAACATTAAGAAAAAATATACACCACAGCTGAATATAGATCTTCTACGTCCCTTTTTCGAAGAAAAATTTGTGCTTCATCTTTCGTACGTTAGTCAAGCTCGGTTAACCTTTGTGAATTTTTCTGCTCGGTTTAACCTCTCGATTTAAGCTAGATTGAACCGATGTGAACTTAACGTTCTCAAAGTTAGCGAAAAAATACTTGAGATATTACAAGTCAGATAATTGAGAATTTAAAGGAGAGTAAATTAAAAACCTACAATTCACACGAAAAACGAAATATTTTGAATTTTAAATTCAAAGTTAAAATACTTGGAATTCAAAATTTTAAATGTCTTTTTTACTCCGTTCTCATTTTACCGTTATTTAAATCTTTACACCATTCCACTTAATCTCATGTCATGAGTGATGTTGAGAATAACACCCCACAGGTAATTCCTCACAACTCTTCAAATGAGAAGCCATTGAAGCATGAACAATATTCAGGTGGTTGATCTGTTTGAATTCATTGTATTTTTCGTTCCACGATCGTGACCCTTTTGAATCCTGCATCGATATTACTTATTTAAGGAAAATGTATATGGATCTTCATAACAAAAAAATGTATTTATACTACACCTGCTCGGAAAGTTGCCTATTCCTTTTCCCAATATAAGATAGAAAGTAATTCATTTGAAACGTGTTCTTTTTTTAATTTCCTAAATGATCGGCCGGCAGCTATGGTTATTTTCATTATAAGTCAAACGACAAAAAGTTTTTACTCTAAGTCCGCTTATGCCTCTTCCGATTTCGGAACAATATTTTGAAAAAAAGAACCCAAGTGATACAGGAGACTGGCGCGGGAAGTTGTTCAAAATTTGAATTTGGTATTGGCAATTTTATGAATTCTATAGATTGTCGTCGAGTGATAGTGAAAGTTTTATGACACCACCAGAAATAAAAGATTTATTCTGCTTTTTATTTTCCCCGAAGGTGTAGTATAAAGCACTATGTAATATGTATCACTCGGCAGAAAGTGCAATTCCTACCTCGTGTGTTTTAAGGCTCAAATGATACACTTGATAGGAATTGGGTACTTTCTCACCGAGGTGTACAATGTATTAATACACATTATACAATTACACAACTTTTCAATTGACAAGGAATCAAGGCGGTTCTCAATTTGACTGTTATTTTTTTATGTATGTGTGTTACATGATTATTCCGCCACTGATAAACCGATTTTGAAAATTCATTCAATATTGTATAGAAAATGATCCCGAGTTGGTCAATAAATTTATCCCCAGGGGATTCGTACATATTTATCCCGAAAAACTAAAAAACAGTGTAATTGTAATATTATAATAAAGCAGAGCACTGGGTCTCAATTCTGTTAACCAGTCACTTTACTGTGATAATGGTATCGTATCAGAATTTTCAAGTTCCTTGTAATAAACTCCAGAGAGAGCGCGCGGTACAGGTCGCGTCACGATTTAATAGCGCTGACCTTGCGCAGACCGTGATGCGCATAAGTAATAGATTTTTAGATTTTTACACCGTTTTACACAGCCCACCACCACCACTTTTGTCGAGCGCTATTAAACCGTGACGAGACGTGTCCTATTTGCGCGGCGAGATTTAGGTATTTATAATAGTTCTAGATCGGTTTCAGCTTTGTCAATTTTCACGCGCGTCCCTTTATTCGTATTTTCTTTTATGTAAGGAAGAATACCAGAACTTGCCTTTCTGTGACGGTACCTACCATTGTCATAGTGAACCAATTAGTTTAGCAATAAGGCCTCCGGTTTGTGGACTCTATAGTGTCATAGCTTAATGTATGTGTCTAAGTTACAAATTAACTTTTCTAATCTTTACTAATATTATATATGTGAAAGTAACTCTGTCTGTCTGGCTGTTTGTCACGTTTTCACGCCAAAACGACTGAATCGATTTAAATGAAATTTGGTAAACAGATCCTCTAGAGCCTGAGAAAGGAAATAAGCTACTTTTCTTAAGTTTGTACAGAAGTATTGTCATTTTTAAAGCTAAACGCTTGGAATTAAATTTTTTTGGCTGTTGATTAGATATATTCAAAAATGCCTTTGAATGTTTCTACAAATTTTACCCTCAAGGGGGTAAAATAATAATAATTATTTATCTACCCACTGTCACTATTCCACGCGGACGAAGTCGCGGGCACAGCTAGTTATCTATAGATATATATATATACTGCAACAGCAGGCAATGGTTGCCTGCCGAAAACGATGGAAATAAATAAAAAAATTGGACATGTTACACAGCTTCATCGGAGCATAAAAAAGCAGAGCTTGTGTTATCTGGATAAACTTAGGTATTTTTTTAAATACATTGACTAGTTGAAAGCTAATTCTATTATTCATCAGCAGTGTTATTTCTCACAGCACAAACCACACCGAAAAAACACTGACACTGAGTGAAACAACACTGATTAATAACTTTTTATAGGATTTAGAATACGTTGGATGAAAAAGCAAATTTGCGCCTTCAGGCCAGTTTTTCCGCACCGTTGCATCACAAAAGAACAAAACAAAGAGTAATTAACAAAGTCACAACTGGAGAGTACAGTCGGCGATAAATTACACACGCCGGGTCAGTACAGTCAGGCGAAGTAATAATTAAATGGGCTGTCGGCCAAGTGCATGTGTTGGGAAGCTGGAAGTTTCAGAAAACATGGAGTTGGAGGATTTCACATCATCGTTTATTCGCAGTATTAGATTTTAGTCCCAAATCTGAATTGTCTGTTGATGGGGGACCGAGTGGTGTCGGGAATGAGTCAATACAAAAGAATGAATGGTAGAGTAGGGATAAGTATATAAATAATGTTGAACAATGCACTCAACATCATCGAGCCCGAAGCTAAGCAGAGCTTGTGTTATGGGTTAATTCATATCATAACAAACCTTCATCATATCAGACCATACACGCCCACTGCTGAATATAGGCCTCCCCCATACGACGCCACAAATAGCGGTCCTGAGCCGCTTCCATCCATCGACTCCCTGCGACCGCTACGATGTCTTCAATCCATCGAGTGTATGGTCTCCCATGACATATCTACATATATATATAGATATTTTTATTATATATAGAAAATACCCAGAACACCAGAACATATTTGCAGATCGTAAAAACCTTATCGCAAGGTGGGAATCGAACCTGCAACCTCCCGCATCGCAGGCGGACACATCGGTCGCAGGCCACCATGTAGCTTTTATAATACCTACGATCAAATCAATAAATAGTCATACAAAACTATAAATTAATAGATTTATATTATAATTGGAGAGAATGAGTGAGTGTTGTGAAATATAATAAATATTACTTTGATATATAGGTAGCTCACCGTATTTCATAATTTTAAGCTTTCTCATACTGTAAACTCGGAAATGAATTTGTCTCTGGCGTATTAACGGTTATTTATCGTTTACTTTGTTTCTTTATTTCCCCTACGATGCGATACCATAACAATCCTGATTTGATTATGGTATGTCAAATCAAATATTTAAATTACTCTACCTACCTTCCCTACTTCTATCAAAAAATTATCTGAGCGCCTGGTCGAAGCGACGCGTGACCCGAGAGCTGGTGAGTATCTGGCGCAGCGCATTGTCAATTGCCATATAGCGGGGCAATGCAGCCAGCGTCTTGTAGTAAACCAATATCCTAGGGAGTTTTGGCAAAGAATACGACTCAAGTTAAAATAAAGACGGTCATGATGCCTCGAGTTGATAATGTGTACTACATCTTGAGTTATTCATTGGATGGTGAAGACATTCTTCACAAGATAATTGCATCTTATTGCGTTTTTTTTTTAACTTTTCTATAAAACGAATAGCTGGTACTCCTTGTTTAAAAGTTCCATATAGAAAACTTATGGTAAGTATCAGCAATAGCAAAATGCAAAAAGAAATCCTATCCCAACAAATAAAAAGCAGATATCAAATAAAAAAACTTTGTATTTTAGGAGGTATAAAAGTTATCTTATCTGGGATACTAAGATTTAGCAAGGGCCAAAAAGGGATTTGCAGTAAAGATGGGAGGGTAGTATCATACATACCAATTGGATGTAGGCTTTGATAATCCAGTAGGTTTCATATCGTACTATGAGAAAAGAGAAAAATATTCGTATCTATACTCCGATTGAAAAACCTGGATATTTTTTGTATACAAAGGGGTTACAAAACCCAATAAATATTGTGGAATAATTTGAAAATACAACGTCATTGATATCATCGAAGCAAAGCACAGAACCTGAAAACAATTTATGGTTCGAAAACTTTCAATCATCATTTAATTGATCTTTTGTTCCTTTTTCAAATTCAAACATTTTTGCTATTCATCTGAGATTATGCTTGTTGAAGTTTTTGTTTTTGTTTTTAGTGATAACCTTGCTACCTTATTGTTTTCTGTTGCTGTTATCAGTTGTTACCTTGTTGTTGTTATCAGGTTTTAATAAATGTCTTCGTTGACATAAAATATCTTGAATTCTAAATCAGAGTTATGTAGGTTATGGTCCCATGACTAAGTTGGTTAGAGACTTGCTTTAGTCAGAATATTGGGTTCTAATCCCATTGTAACTAGTATGTTGATGAGTTTTTTGTAGACTGGTCATTGCTTCATATATTTTGACTTTGAGAACACTAACTCTATGTTGGGTTCAGCCCCAAGCATGCCTCACAAAGGATTGGATCATTTTGCGACTGCCTCATTGGTCTAGTGGTCAGCTTGTTCAACCCCTGATAATGAGGTGCTGGGTTCAAATCCCGGGTCGAACCGAAAGTTAGGCGGACATTATATATTATTTTCACCCGCAAGACGTGGGCTTTGTTTTCGGGTGTTTGCGGACACTTTTTTCTTTCAAGCATCAAAACGGCTGAGCCGATTTTGATAAATGAGGCACTATAATACCGTCTGATCTCCTATATATGTAATATGGTTCTTACGTTGTTGGCTATATTGTGTGGATAGTCGCCCTCTCATTTGGCAACAAAATTGAAAAAGAGAGGACGGTGTCAGGTTTTTTTTTTAAGTTTTCAATTAAACCACAACAAACATTTTGTTATTTACCTGTGCTGTGGATAGAATGGATGTGGCTAGCATAGAGGTGGATATGACGTCAGTTAAAGGGGTTTGTAGATTTTTGCATGAATGTATTCTCACATGGTCCTCCAATTTGTTTTTTTTTTTTTTAATTGCGACGCGCAATAATAGTTGTACATTTGGACTGAGGAGATTTATATTGTACAAATAAAAAATGTCATATTACAGTGGTGGGTGAATGTTCTAAAGGTTTCTGAGATATTCACAGATAAAAATAACTATTGTTTTATGTTTTTTTTTCACACTATGTGAATATGACTCATCGTCATCATCATCATATCAGCCCAAACACGTCCACAGCTGGACATAGGTCTCCCCATACGACGCCATAAATTTGAATATGACTCATTCAAAATTATTTAGGCTTTCTCGTTTGGAAATTGTTTCTTATTAAATTTTATTACAACTTTCGTTCATAAAAAGCTGGAAAGAAATTTTCGAAGCTCCAATCTGAAAACTCATAAAAACTTACACTGACCCACAAGAGTTCCGTACAACTTTTCCA
The DNA here is from genome assembly GCA_947859395.1 of Eupithecia insigniata. Lineage (NCBI taxonomy): Eukaryota > Metazoa > Arthropoda > Insecta > Lepidoptera > Geometridae > Eupithecia > Eupithecia insigniata. The sequence continues at coordinate 1,533,987 of OX402011.1, read as the reverse complement.
AAACCGCACTTCAACAAATCTCGCCCAACTCTAAAAGAACCCTTGAAACTTTACATCTAATTTTTCGCCCCGAGTTGCCAACTCGCGACAAAGCGACTTCCCCGCTAAAGTGTAATGAAAAATTAATTATCGCTAAGTGGGCAATGTTTCCAACTGGAAGGAACAGAAAGGTATTGTTTTTGAGCGGTTTTCTGAAGTCTGGGTGAGGCGTAGAACGGCTGAAATGGTAAATGTGCAATCTGAATAAGATTGGACGACGAAATCGTTATGTGTATATTGAACCACTGAATCCCAGGAGGGACTTTTCTTCTTTGTGTGTGTTCTACCGTCAGTACAATGGGTGGTGTTCCGATAAACTTTTTGGCTTGGTGCCCCCGGCTCCCTTCTTCCATTGCACCGCTCGCCATCGGCAGACATTTCACGCCCTTACCTTGGAGCTGTTATGTTCACAGACCGTAAGGTTCAAGAGGAACTTCCTACCGCGAACACTCAGGTTGTGGAATGATCTCCATGCTGAGGTTTTTCCCATTGAATATAATATGAGGTCTTTCAAAAACAAATAGTTTTCATGGCAACGGCTGTAAACAAGAGGTCTCCATGGCAACAGGTGTGTGTGTCATCCTTCACTCAACACATCAAACTAAATTAGATTCGAATTTACTCTAGATGTCACCACTTTCAAAATTTTATCGCGGATTCGAAGTGTTCCGGGACTACTTCCAAACCACTGAGCTATAGTATCATGTCGTTTTTAAAACTCAACAAATCATTTGATTCTAAAGTTAGCTTGACTGTTTCAATTTCAATTTCAATTCAATTTTAAACGATCTTTATTAATGAACTTAACATATAAAAGTAATACAAATCAAGTGTACATTAATCCTAGACAATATTGAACATAAATTTAAGCAGGTTTATAAGCGCTGTACGCTTTTTCAAACTTATATAAAGGAAATAATAGGTAAGTATCATACATCGGTTAATGAACCTTTTAAATCTTATTTAAGCTTCATGCAAGCTTTAGTTGAGCATTACATTTTGATTGTAAATATGTACTAAATATGTAGGTAGTTCCAATTTGTTTCTATTCTTTAGCGATAATTTTTATGTATGTACTTAATTTTTATTTTAAACAGCAACATTTATTTTACATATATCGTCGGTTCTTAAAAACAATCCATCGTTTTCATGTGCGACTCCAGTTTGACCTTCCGGTTTGACCCTAATTATTTGTGAACGACTTCGTAATTACAATAAAATTATTTTAGACAAAAGCTGCTTTGTGACATGAATCTGAAATTCTTTTTATAATTCAGCTTTGTTTTACAGATACGGACTTACTAAATTGACTTCCAAGAATAGGGTAACAGTCTTTCGCAGGTAATTATCTCAATTTTACCGAAGTATTAAGGGGAGTCCCCCTTAATACTTCTGTTAAAAAAAACAGAGGTGGAAACAAAACTGAGGGACATTGTAGAGGTCATAAGATCACTAAAATGGAATTTGGCTGGACACATGTGCAGGATGGGAAAAAATCTCCCTGATTCTACACTCCGTTGGGCCAAAAAATCACGGAATGGATCCCATTGAATAAGAAGAGATCTAGAGGTCGACCGGAGAAGAGATGGCAAGACATCTTTACGGAGAAAGTTGTTCCTAACTGGATGACGAAAGCCAGGGACAGGAAAATGTGGAAGGAACTGGGGGAAGGCCTCCCCCAGTTCCTCACCAAAAAGGCGACTACTAACATTTTAATTTAATAATAATAATAATAATAGAAACCCGCTCACGTGTCTTCGTGATGGTGAAATCGGGGCCGCACCTCTCGACACCCCTTAGTCGTTTGCACCGATGTTGTTCCTTTACCGGCATATAAGCCAACATTTTGAGGAATCCGTCCAGCATTCGGCAAGCCACCGTCTGCCGCTTGTAACAGTATTGAGAGTATGTTTATGGCAGGCGTCCATAGTTTCCCCCATAGCCCATTTACCCAGTCCATCCATTCACCACAATAACATGGCTTTTTTGTTATTTTCATTTTCCTTTGCAATAGTCTCTACACCTGGCGGATATCATCTTCGGGTGTATCATATTGTGCAACCAAGGATGATATCCGCTATGTGTAGCTCTCGCCTTTAGATTAATTCTCATAAAGGGCCTCTGTGCTGTTGGCTTCGGCTCCACGCATGCCTCCCAAAGGACCGGGTCACTATATGGCCCGTGATCATGGAAATGAGAAACATAATAATATGGCGTAATAGCAAAGAGCCTCGATCAACATCTTAAGAGACTCTCGCTAGGAAGTTGGATCAAGGGTCAGATTCAAAAGCCGGTACTCCTGGACTCGGCGCGTATCGTCAGGAAGTTCCTCTCTCTGCAGCCCTAGTCACCGGCCGCTTGAGCCTAGCTACGCGGCCGGTGATCCACCGTTTTCATATATTTTTTACTGTAGATTAGTTTTATATGTTATTGTATTTTCTATAGTAAAAAATGTTTTTTAACGAGATGTAAAATAAATGAAGTGTAATAATAATATAAGTAATAAACCTGCAGGGCAGCTTGTGGCGAGCTGTTGGTGAGTAGCGACACCACGGGTATACCGAGTGCTCCCGGGGAAGTTCCTGGTTCTCGTCTCCGCTTGCGGAGTGGTACCACAAGAGAACCAGATCCCCACCTCTTGCTTGCCTTCATTGGCCGGTCTGAGTGGAGTCGCGAGAGATGCATCTTAGGATGTAGACTCGGGGGTGGAAGTGTCTAATGGTGTAATAACGAGGAAGCCCGCTCACGTGTCTTCGTGATGGTGAAATCGGGGCCGCACCTCTCGACACCCCTTAGTCGTTTGCACCGATGTTGTTCCTTTACCGGCATTTAAGCCAACATTTTGAGGAACCCGTCCAGCATTCGGCAAGCCACCGTCTGCCGCTTGTAACAGTATTGAGAGTATGTTTATGGCAGGCGTCCATAGTTTCCCCCATAGCCCAATAACCCAGTCCATCCATTCACCACAATAACATGGCTTTTTTGTTATTTTCATTTTCCTTTGCAATAGTCTCTACACCTGGCGGATATCATCTTCGGGTGTATCATATTGTGCAACCAAGGATGATATCCGCTATGTGTAGCTCTCGCCTTTAGATTAATTCTCATAAAGGGCCTCTGTGCTGTTGGCTTCGGCTCCACGCATGCCTCCCAAAGGACCGGGTCACTATATGGCCCGTGATCATGGAAATGAGAAACTAAGTAATAATAATAATGTAATAATAATAATATATGTAATAGTAAGAATATATTCATAATTCTCAAGAAAATATGTAACTACATAAGTAACATAAGTTAGTAGAAAAATAAAGGCTAATTTTATTTTATATTATTATACTAGTAAACTAATCACTCTACTACCTGACAAATGGTATTGTCACAAAATGACTTGTTTTGATACTCTACCTAAGATGAAAGAAACTACACTACCTATAGAGGGACGCGAGTCAAAGTGTCAGGAGTTGAAATTAAATCCATTTTATCGATATATCTTTGCAAATAATTATTATCGCATGCACTATCAAAAGTTTCTTACATCTACGTATTCTAAATGACGATTCGTTGTCGATACTACTGTCATAGTAAAGAGTTTAATTAGCAGAATTGGACCCCTTTTCAGACGTAGGTATTCACTACTCAGTAGTAGCAAGCGCTTGGTATGCGATACATAAAAAACCAGGCTCTACAGTACACACTTGATGGAAGTTTTAGAAGGTGGCAGCATCTAACAATTATTATTAACAAGATTTAGGTGTGAAATGACATTAGAATTACAGCCTACTTACGAGTAAAGTGTATAAAGGGGTGTGTGAATGTGTGTACAAGTGTGTAGTATCTTTATGACCGCTAATCTTCACAATACCTTCTCCAAGTTTAACTTTATTTTCTTCAATCAGCTCGGAAATCTAAAACTTCCTTGATAACAATTAATAATTTATAACACCTAAAACCAGACAAAACTATCGAAAACATCACAAATCATGGTTATTTATAATTGAATTGTAGGTAGGTTACAAGTAGCGGCAAGTAAGTCTAGCCACAGATTAGGTAATGTTCGTCTAGCGCTGAGCGATACGCGGAGGGGATAGCTGTGCATGGGTAATGTACTGCTAGCCCCGCCCAGATACCTTATTTTTTACTTTTAAGCCATAACGGTCAGCGCTAAAGTTACGTGCGGCTACCAGGCCGCTACTTGTACCATCGTTATCACATTTTATAATAATAAAACCTGTTTTTTTACATTTGAAATAATCTATGCCAATATAGTGGTGCAGACTAATTTGAATTTTAGAAACGAAAGTATTTGAAACGAAACCGTCGAAACACAAATTTTAATACTGATTGTGAGTAACGATTCTGTCTCACTCTCACTCACGTAGGTACTCTCCATAAACACATCAAAAATAATTATCCTCCATCACAGTCAACCAAAATTGTTCTCAATCAATGTCTGAAAACAAAGGCAAGATGCATAAATTTTATTACGAAATAAGACACAACCTCAGGGGTAAAATTTGGGAAAGAGAGACATCTAATATGCATCTAACTGATGTAGGAAAGAGAAGGAAAAGCTAAAGTAACCGATGAATTTCCTGCGCGAGCATAGATGGAGCTTTTTCAAATTAATCAAGAGAATGTTGTAAAAGCACGCGTGGCGTTCGAAATTCAAAGGAAGTTTATGTCAAATTGCAAGACAGCGCAATGCTTTGATTGGCTAGGGGAGTTGGAGGTTGGAAATCCGCTTAAATTTTGTTCTGCAAGGAGGATTCTTTTTTATTCGAGCAATTTTTCTATAAAAATGTTGTATTTGTCCAGTAGACATCATTTTTTTTTTAAGCTTTCGCGCTTTATGATTATTGTCTACCTACAGCCTTTTATCAAGGTAGGTAACTGCACTGACTGAAGACGGTTGTAGGAATAGAGGACGTCCACAGGCGCGATGGGTCGACGAAATATCCAAAACTGTGGGTTACACCGTGCTCAGATTAGCACCGGACCGTGGCTCACAATATAGCCAGTGGGACGAACGGGATATCGGACTTTAAAATAATTATTCTCTCAATCGTCCCACCAATATGATTAGGCATCATTAGGGTCAAAGTGACATCAAATGTCACAAATGCATTTACTAAATCGTCAGTGGAAAGAAAGAAATGCTAAAGCACCAAGTAGCATTTTGGCGATTTAGCATTTCTTCCTTGCCACTGACGAAATAATACTAAATCCGGAATAAAGAGCCATTCGAATTTTTCTTCACCTTAAAGCTTATCTTCTTACTTCTTCCCCTTAACAAGTCCAAAGCTCTTCATTCAATCCGATAAGCGCCGCTTTCGACTGCAAAATAACGTTATAGCGACTTCCAAACTATCTACTGGATTCAATTGAGTCTCTATTGAATCCAATTTACCTTTACAAAAGAGAAATGCAACTGAAAATGTCTTTGCTTTTTGACTTTAAATTGGTTTAAATATCAATGGTCGATTATTTTTGGTAGAAACAAAAAGCTAAATTGATAAATGGATACCAATACTGAGACATAATCTTCGCATTACGATAATAGATTTTTTAAAATAAAAAAAACAGGTAGTTTTTCTCTTCCAATAAAAATCACTTTAAATAAAGGCACAGATCACAATATTACCTGATGGAAAGTGAATATGTAGCCGACGATATAATATCACACATGATCCAAGAAAACAAGGTCTGCTCTTCCGGGAGTGAGTCTGGTGACTCAAGGTGACGTCACTGCCCAGTTGCCACTTTATTGCAACAAAATGTAGAAGTTGGGAAACAAATGTGATAAGGGTCAATTCGCGTCAATTATGTTTGTTACGAGTAGATCAGTCAAAACAGCGTTCGTTAAATACAAGTCAATGTGATAAATAATGGGTATATACAAAACCACATAGTTTTATCAAATTCATACAGGACTCGGGGAGTTATGATTTTACGGTACTGGTAACACTAGGAAACAGATTCTTCTTCTCATTCGTCGATGGCATTGATGACGTAGCCTAGAGTCACCCATGTGACCATCGTGTCTCGGAAGAGCATACCTTTTTTTCTTATACCATGATGTCACGAAGGTCTAGAAGACACCTAATTCACTCTTGTGTTGAAGAGACCCAGGTTGTAACTGGCCGGAAAAACAACAGTAAAGCAACATTTGGACGATCAACTGAGAATGTATTATCATAAAATCTATTTTCAAATCAGCAATTTAAATAAAAAATATATCATCAATTTGAGTCATTCCGTATTCGTCCCACTGGCTTCTGACCAAAAGTGGGACGTACACGGAAAATTTTGATTATCCGTGATTTATGTTCAAAGGTGATTTCATTCTGCATTCGTCCCACTTTTCAAAGGCAGGTGGTATTTTATAAAGTACATTGCTTTTTCTATAAATTCAGTTAACCTCTCAATAAACAACCAACAAGCCGAGTAAAATCTGAAAATGTATGGTAATTTGGAACAACACCCCTGTCCCACAATAAATTCACCACACATTATTCTAATGTTATCCAAATGTAAAGTGGCCTTTAGATTTAATACTTGCTTATTTAAACAATGATTTATGAAGGTTCGCCTTTGTACTATTTGAAGGCAAAGTTTTTATGTACCTACATATATATGGGTACTAAAATAAGTTTTAATTACAAAGAACACTTCAACTAGTAGATATTACAAGTTCTTTTTTATTGTATATATACCTTCGTTTGACCACAATCTCACCTGATGGAATGTGGCCGATGTTGTATCACGAAGGTCTAGAAGACACCTGTTCACTCTTGTCCTGAAGAGACCCAGATTGTAATTCACCGGTAAAACAGAAGCAGGTAGCGAGTTCCATTCCTTAGCGGTGCGATGACGGTGGACGAAAACCGCTTCGTACGAGTGGATGGTATATCCACTCGTACAAATACTACTTATACGAGTAATATCTACTAGTGTGGTAAGGACTTATACTCGTAATTAGGCTTGAGGCGTATTTATCGTCACTGATAAAAGTCACAGGTCTGTACCTGTGACTTTTATCAGTGACGATAAATAGCGCGAAAGCTTAAAGAATTGGCGGTATTTCACAGTGACAGAAACTAAATATATCTGTGTCTGTCTCACAGGTAGTGCCAGTTTCACGAGTGCGCGATATTAAATAGTTGTTATTTTATCAGGTACCTACGCAATAAATCGCTTCAGCTAGATAATATCGCTTCTATATTCTCTCTTTGATAGTATCACTAAGTCAGAATGAGACACACCTAGTATTTTATACTTGGAAATTTGAAATGAATACCGCAATGTAACAAAGGTGTTACATTGGGTTATACACATACAATTCAAGAAGAGTTTTGTTACGTAGCGGTACTATTGCTGCAATAAATATATTATTCAATCAGTAAAATAATGAATTTGAACGTGATTGGTAGTATTTTGTCACTGGTATTTGTCACAGATGTTTTGAAGTCACAGTAACGTAAGTCACAGGTATCGGATTTTGCCTAGACTACTCGTAATATGTACATGGTGTGGTAAAGAGTGGAAGTGTAAGCAACCCAAATAAAGTGCCCAGTTTTTGGCTTCATGGTATTCCATGTGCAATGCAATACTATACAAAATTCGTAATTGTACACCACGAAGAATACTTTAAAAATTGACATAAAAAATCATGTACATACAATGGGCTACCTTATCGCTTAGAAGCGATCTCTTTCAGGCATTGTTTATGTGATAGTTTATTTCTTATGTTGAGCTCTATCGATTAATGTCTAAAAAATCATCATCATCATCATCATCATCAGCCAATACACGTCCACTGCTGGACATAGGCCTACCCCGCACGACGCCACAAATGTCTAAAAAATACCGGGTGTTATTTTGTAGATTTATCAATCAAATAAAGTTAGAAATTTCAAATATTCTGTGAAGTTACTTGAAAGGTACTATGATGCTGGAAATACAAAAAAAAAATGGCATACCTTCAATGCTAACACACTGGCTTCTTACTGATATTCTAACCCAAAATATTATCTTCAACTGAAAGTGCATGCACATAAATCGTGTTTTACGCCACTGGCCTTTCTTGATAAGGGTAGCCGGCGTCGGAAACACTGAAATATATAATTTATAGTTATAGAAATAGAGCTTAAAATGGTTTGTCAACTAGTAATTTTCGGCCGGGGAATTATGTATAATGACAGCTATACAGAAGCGAAACATTAAGTGGGGACATTAAAGTAGTTATTCGGGACGCGGGATGGATACAAAATATTGGTTTATCCGCATTGCAGCTTAGAATTTTTACTCTACAATACAATATAAAAATTATTTATTGTACACCAGAAAAACAACCTTACAAAGATATGTTACATAGGACAAGTATATATCTTATGTAAAAGATACCATATGTCTGAGGTTTCTTAGATGCCAAGAAGTTGAACCGATTTTGTTATGTTTATATTTCTACTAGCTGACCCGGCAAACATTGTTTTTCCATCGACCACTAAGGGTTAAAGATAGCTATAAATGGGGGTTAGTGTTAGAAAGGTGACAATTGTGGGAAAAATAATAAATAAAAAAATTGCCCAAAAATAAAAAAAATAAAAATTATGGTGGGCCACCCTTATCACTTAGGGATACAAAAAATAGATAACAACCTATTCTCATACCTACCTAATATACACAATTTTTTTTTTAAGTCGTTCAATCCGTTTCGGACGAGTTGTGTTACAAACACTGTGACACGAGATTTTTATTATAAGATATGGATTGTTATACGGATAGATCACTGATTTTCTATTTTCTATCATAAAAACGACGCGAACACTTTTATCAGCTGCGATTTTTTTTGTACTTGTTACCTTTGAGGTCATAATTTGATTTTCACAGTTTATTTTTAGTATCTTCACGATGTGTAAAACCGTTTCCGCTATCAAGTATCGAGACAATAGTAAATACTTTCATCAAAAGTTAACCGGCAGTAAGCCATCTTAAACAACGGCTTATATATAAAGTTATGAAGCTTTCTCCATTGCAGAATGAATTTCCGGTATTGGCCCTTACCACGAGTTTTCGATTCTCACATAAATGTATTCAATACCAGGCACAAGACATTCATTGTGTTTTACGTTATCTGCCTGAAATATTATTCACGCTTCTCTCTCTCTCTTTCTCTCTCGGTATGCAATAGCAAATACGGTACATTATTTTTATTAATTTGAAGTACCGTACATATACTCGTATTTTTATTCTTTGATTAAAAATTTAGGTACCTCATGTTTATAGTTTAGACCTTGCGCACACAGACACATAGATTGCGCAATTTAGGGTGCAGTGCACTCAGTTTATTTAAAAATAGTTTTAAGCACTAATATAGAAAAAAGCTCAATATTTTGATGTGTAATTACGGTCGAAAAGGGCTTTATCGATTGCATTTATTAAAAAAGCAACACAAAAGAAAACGTACCTATCATTTAAATTAAACTTTCGGCCTAAGAATTCGATTTGATGGGTTTTCGCAAAATCCAAAATCCGACAGTCCAGGTAAAATATCAAATTATTTATCAATGTGTTTGGTGTGTACATACAGCAAAGTTCTTGTGTATTGTTTTGTATTTTATTAAATTTAAAGTAAATCGTTTGATCATGTTCCACTCCTTGCCCTGAACACTAATAAGCACAGAAATAAGCACCTAAAATTCATCATCATCATCATCAGCCCATACACGTCCACTGCTGGACATAGGCCTCCCCCGTACGACGCCACAAATAGCGGTCCCGAGCCGCCTCCATCTATCGACTCCCTGCGACCGCTACGATGGCGTCGGTCCATCGAGTGGATGGTCTCCCTGGTTTAAAAATACTCAGAAGGAAGCTGCGGCCCTTCCTCTGGTAGGTTCCCTTAGTCGGCTCTTACGACATCCACGGGTTGAGTTGGAGGGGTCGATATTCGTAGTACCTAAACATACAAAGAATTAATTAGTATCTTCAGTTATTGTGTTCTATAGTAGATTAAAGATAAATAAAATAATTAAAGAATTTAATAATATCCCAAAAATTTACGACACCGGCGGGACTTGAACCCGTGACTTTCCCTTGAATACGGGGCTGCGCTATCCAACTGCGCCACGGAGGCAAGTACCCGACCCGTCAAAAAGATTGGGATATTATTAAATTCTTTAAGATTACCCCAAGTGCGGGCATAAGCACTATAATAACAAAAAAAAAACCTTAATTTTCTATCTCTCTTCTTTTTAAGGTAGGGGCGGTGCTTCGTAGCACCGTAGCATTAATTCGTAGCATATTGCTACGACGTAGCATATTGCTACGACACGAGCAGCGCTATTTGTTGCGACAAATCTTAGCGTACAAATCTTTCTTTAGGGAAATCTTTTGGCGAAGGTATCGGAATATACAGATTGGAGATTCTTTTCACTTTTATACGCAGCGCATTAGCATTGCCATACAGCGGGGCAATGCAGCCAGCGTCTTGGGGACGCTTCCGACTGGTATTGATATGGACCAGTTGAGCTATCTGTAGATTGTTTGCAACAGTCTGCAGTTAGCTCAATTGTTTCAATTGTAAATACTAGTTTAATTTCTTTATATTATTTGATTGTTATTTTCTTTGTCAATAAAGTATCTTTTATACTGTTCTCTAACATAGTAGTAAAAAAGGAAACCTGAAGAAAGGTTAAGAAGCTCTGAACTAAAATAGGAAACATACTTTTTACAGCAAAATGTATAGAAAATGGCGGTAATTATACCAAACATTAAAATTTCTCATTAATTTGTCAATCACAGGAAATGATACAAATAACAGAAGAAGTTTCATCAATCCTGGATTTGTTCGACTAATTACACCAAGTGGTTCTGAGAAGAACTCCGAATTTAGTTTTCTTTTGTTTTTCTCCGAGATAATCTCTAGAAATGTACTCTCAAGACTTTCGGAATACAGAAGTTAGCTTGATTCACTGACGACCGAATACTCAAACGCAACTCAGATTTAAGCGCGTCTCAAGCTGCGATATTTTTGTCATTTTTAATTAAAATCTGTCATAAATTCTTCACTTGAGCTTGCGCTTAAATCTGAGTTGCGTTTGAGTATTCGGGCATGAGACTATCATATTTTTTCTTATAAATCCAAACAAACACTTTCATTGTCCGTGACCTACATGGACGTTTGAATAAATTATAAATTTCAAAATCCTCCTTAATATTAAACAATGTACTAGAATAAAATATCATTGTAATCATTTTTACTAACAAAATCCTTGAAACCTACCACTATACGATCCAAATTTGTCTGATGAAAACACCAATTTAGACGTCCCTAGGTATAACAGAGCTAACAGGCGAAAATTATATTAAAAATCTTTTCGTGTTGAAGACAGTTAAAAAGGATAAATTATACTTATGATAGATGTCGATGTGAATTTGGGACGAAAAACCAATAAAGTTATTTATTGCTCCTAAAGAAAGCACTACTAATAGGTATTATAAATGCGAAAGTAACTCTGTCTGTCTGTCACGTTTACACGCCAAAACTACTGAACCGATTTAAATGAAATAAGTACACAGATACTTTAGAGACTGAGGAGGACATAGGCTACTTTAAACTTTTACGAAAAAAGGGTTGTAAGGGTTTGAAAGATGGGTAGAAAGGTTATATAGAAGTATCGTCATTTTTAAAGCTAAAATCTTAGAATTTAATATCATCATCATCATCAGCCCATACACGTCCACTGCTGGACATAGGCCTCCCCCGTACGACGCCACAAATAGCGGTCCCGAGCCGCCTCCATCCATCGACTCTCTGCGACCGCTACGATGTCGTCAGTCCATCGAGTGGATGGTCTCCCATGTAGGGGGGATTTGCCATAATCACCACGCTTGGCAGGCGGATTGGTGATCATCAGTGTTGGTGTTTAAAAATACTCAGACGGAAGCTGCTGCCCTTCCTCTGGTAGGTTCCCTTAGTCGACATCCACGGGTTGAGTTGGAGGGGTCGATATTAGTACGCCGCGGCCACACGGCAATGAAATTAATTTAATAGAATTTAATATTTAGGCTGTTAATTAGATAGTCGCGGGCACAGCTAGATAATCAATGTTCGCTTCAGTTGACTATCTAAAAATACACCGACATCGCTGCTGGCATTGAATAAACCATCTCTCAAATCTGTAAAAGTGTGAGCAATTTTCTAAATCTATAAATCTTTCATTCTCAATGCTAAAAGTTCTATGTTACAGATTTACTGCTTCTAAAATAGAAAATAACTCACTGAACTTTTCTAGCGTGAAGTAATCTCTAAAGGCCCTCCCTCACCGCGAGCATTCGTCTATAATGTAGAATAGAATAGAAATATTCGTTATTGCACACCAAATATTAAAAATAATAATTAAAGAACACAAAACAAATACAGATAATGTACAATGGGCGGCCTTATCGCTAAAAGCGATCTCTTCCAGGCAACCTTAATGTAACATTCCAAGATTCTTTTGCGAGCATTAACAAAGCGCTCCCTGGCTAATGAGCATTCGCCTGTAATTTATTAATAGATTTAGACCAAACCTGCGAATACGCATTCTGTCCCTACTCCGTCCACTTCTTTTTCGTGTAAAGAGAGACAGAGCATTCTTTCCTTGAACAAAAGCTGTTTAAAAAAAGATAGCACCCTGCAGGGATGAGATAAAATATCGGATGTAATCCTATCGAATCAAAAGTGAAGTACATCAATGGTGGACTGTCACGTAGTGTGAGTGTTTCATAGAGTTGCCAACAGAAGGAAAAATTACCGATCATTTTCATGTTTTTAAGATCTTTGTCCTACAAATTATTTATGAATGCAATTTGAAATAGTAACATAGGATTAGTTAAGATTGTTACTGGGAAGATCAATAAAACGTTTCTAATACTGAAAACATACACTCATCGTTTTATTAACACGACCTCTGTGGCGCATTATTGTCGCTACAATATCAGCTACCTGGGTAGCGTGAGCGTCAGTGAAAGTTTTATCAAAATGGGTCCAGCCGTTATGTAGATTAGCTCACACAAATAGAAAACAATTCAAATTATTAATATAATAGTATTTTGTTATAAATAAAAGCTGTTATATTTAAATAACTTACAAACATAACATTTTATTTATTAAAAAAAGAAAACATTGAAATCCATTAAGTAGACAACCAAAATTATTAAGTAATACCTATTTAAAGTACCTACCTACCGCAATAATAACTTAAGGTTAATTAATAAATACGAGGATTCAACATTTTTCCCAACTTACCGGGAAATTTACATATGTACATGTTGGCAGCACTGGCGAGATTTGTGATTTTAGTGTGATTTTGCCGTTGATAATAATTTTGCGTTAAATCGAAGAGATAAGTAGATGAACTAGGAAATTGACCTGTGAAATGTGATCCGTGTTTCTTGTTTACGAAACGACTGTGATTTCGGCAACATTTGATGACACAAGGTGATGTAAATCTGTTGGTGTCTAAAGCCGTAAAGGCGGATGATGCACAGACTATTGATGTCAATGTGTGAGTGTTTTGCGTACGTACAGAGGGTGGACAGTCTATCGAGTGCTTCATTTATTTGTTACTGCGACTACGTCCGACAATTTTGCCTGGTCCCTGGCTCCCTATTTGTTTGGTCTAAACACACTTTAAAAATCCAATTAGATTAGATTATGCATTCTGTGGTAGTCAATCAGTTGTTTTTACAATGTTAGACGAATCGGCTCATCACAGGCTACATACAGTTTCCCTTTAGGGGGCAGTACAAAATTCCACCCTATATTATTATGCTTGGCTGCCATGACTGAATGTTACATTACAAGCAAAAGATCGAGGTGAGGGCGCGCCTTAATGGTAGATAAAAAATGGCCGGAATTACAATCGAATGGCCTTGTCCCAGTGCAATTTATGACTGCCCTCTGAAAAAACCAAAGAATGTATTGTATTGTAAAGGAACTAGCTTTTTGCACAGGTTGACATGTTAATGTTGTCAGATTTCCTTCTTGCGAGATATTCCTACGTCCGGATTGACGCAATTCTGCTAGTGTCCGTCTCATAAGAATTCTGTTTACAAACGGGATAGAAAACGACTTACAGCTATCGTGATTGCTTGTCGCGGTCACTGTCATTTTTGACATAAATGGTAAGACGTCATTAGCTCACATACATATACTGATAAATATAGAGATGCTATCATGAGATGGAGACTGGCAGAATTGCGTCAATCCAAGCGCTGAGCCATCTCGCAAGAAGTTGAGTTTGAGTAAGTTATCACTCTCCAACGTAGACCGAGAATTTTCGCTTACCCTAGGACTCCCCAAGCATTGTAGTAGATTTTGCCATATTCATCACGCTTGGCAGGCGGATTGGTGATCGTGAGGGTGTTAAAATGTGTAAAATACTCTTACGACATCGACGGGCTCAGTTCGGCAGATTTTTACGACTAGACCGCGACGCCCAGCAGATGTATGATAATTATTATATGATATATTATATTATCGGCTATCGCAACATACATATATGAGTGTGTTTATATTAAATAAATGATTGTTTTGTATTGTTTATATTCTCCAGGCTGCGTCCGTAGAAATCTAGCTAATGAGCTGAGATTTGAGAAATAGTGGTAGCTGAAATGTACAATTTCTTGTCCAGTTGCATATTTGACAGCCGCGGTAACTTTGCTACGTAATTAATGAAAATACCAAAGTTTTGCTCCGATGCAGTTTCTTTGGAAGTTAACTGTAGCAAGCAAGGTATAAGTTAAGAGATTTGAGAGGACACGAGGGTGCAGTTGGCAAATAATACTTGTCAAGACTTTAGAGCGAGCGCCCTACCTTTAACGAATTTTCGATCAATCTTAATAAGATCTAGGTACGGTTCTATTCTTTACCCCTTTTTTTCTATGTTTTCTTGTTTCTGTTTCTGATACGCCAACTGACACCTTTCTTCCTCCATTCCTTGATTTCCACACACAGTGCAGCACCGACATGCCTGGAGAAGTCTGTATTCGAGACCTTGATGATTGGGACTCTACGCCACAACACCTCAATTTTCAATAACTTAGTCCCCATGGGTCTTGAATGATTGAACAATTTTTCCCATTATTTCGCCTCCGCTTATGCCATAAACCACTCCCAGCTGGTGCAAGCTTGTGCTTGTAACAGCTTGATTAAACGCCAGTGACTTAATTCCGCTTCTGTGATGTTTTTAGAATTATTAATTCTACGAAAAATTCTGATTTTGGAGGTAAAATGGAGTTAAATAAATAAAATAAATATATATTTATTCAAGGTCTTAAAAGTAACTTGTAGTAAAGTTAAACCTAGTTAACTAGTCTTAGTTTTAACACCTCGCTCTAACTAAGTTTGAAACTTGTTATTTAGACGTGTTAGTTATAAAATCTCTTCTACGATTTTGAAGGTAAAATAGAGTTGTGTGGTAAAATAATGTTATGAAATTACCAGATAGTAGGTACTACCTGCATCAAATCAAACCAAACATTGGTTTGTATTTTCTTTGTGTGTCTCAGCCGATTGTTTAATTTTCTTCGACTGCTCAGAGGCGGAATAAGATCAAAACGAATACCGTTTTCAGATTTGAAAGCAACTTTCTAGTAGTGTCAACTTTTTCAAACTATACAGACTGAAAAGGAGCATTTTTTTTCTCAGCCAATAAGATGAAAAAGTTACCGACCGATTTTGGAAATTTTAATTGCACTTTGAAGCCCAAACAGGGTAACAAAGCCTCCGGCAGACGCAAGTTTTGACATATGTATGGCTCATCCGCGTAGGTACCTTTCATATCGGCGAAACTACAGGACACACACTAATTATCACAATTTCATAAATTGGGGCACTATGCTCGATCAGGAAAACATACACATTTCCAATGTTATAACACAGCGAAAAAATAAACATTCATACAAAAAGCGTCTAGGTAAAGCAAGGTCAGCATATAAATGTTAATGTATCTCTATAATTAAGTTAACCCGAAATCAGCACCTGCTCAAGCAGAAGGGCTCGTGACCCTTAGTTACATGATTCTTTCGGCACACAATCGTGCCCTCATTATGTGGCGTTAAGGGTTAGGGTTTACATGAAAAGGGCGATCCTAATTGCCTGGTGTGTTTGCTTTAATGCTTAGGTTGGGCTATTGTACGAAATTGAAAAAGGTAGGATACAGGATCTAATAAAAAAAAACTAAAAATAATTTTAAAAAGGTTCAGTTTAGGAACTTTCCTATTTGTTCCTTTTTTCGACGGTAAAATTTATGACAGCAAATTTTGTTGCACATCCTTACTGACGTGCAGCATCAAATTTACACTATATTTTACTGTAGCGCTTAATGCTTTCACTGCCCAGCTCCTGCGGTGCGACCCGCTGCGCAAGAGTGCGCCACCGTATCTACCAGTAGTACTAAACCACATGTGCTTCGTGGACAATGCAAAGTTTAACCACTGTCGTGTTGTCTCACCTTACAAACACCTTAAAAAACACCTTAATAAACCTTAACCTTTCGCTAAATTTACCTGTCAGCCCGTAAGCAAAGCACTCACTGCCGGGTAAAGATTTCCTCTCTATTGCGCAACTCCGTCCGGGTTTAAATAGTCTAGAAAAAATATGTTATCACTAACATTATGGGCACACCCGGCACATTTAGCTTGTACGTGCTTGTGTAAACGCTAATTTTATCGGCCCCTAAAGTCTGAGTACCTATCACCTAAACGACAATCACTCTGGATGCTCGAACTGCTATCGAGCACGAGCCATAGTCTAACTTAACTACGATTCTCTATGGACTAACTAGCTAAACAGTGAAGATCTGTGCCGCGAGGTGAAAATAAGGGAGTTTCTCCACCAGAGCTAAGCTGCAAAGCTAAGCGCTGGAATTTGTAGACCCTGACTTTCGTCTGTTCAACGGTTTGTTTTTCCAAATTTAATATCTTAAATAATAACTTCACGTAACATATGTATCTAGTTTCTTAACTTCATTTTGATTGATTATAATACATTTTTTAATGTTCTAGCTAGAAATACCTGTTGTTACAACGCTAACTCATAGAGACGATAGGCTTTCAATACGGAAATCCATTATTTTTGTTCTAATTTTGCGCTTAATAAGGAAATTTTATAACACCAGAGCTAGGCTCTAAAGCTAAGCGCTAGAATTTGTACAACGCTTATACTCACAGAGACGATAGGCTTTCAATACGGGAATCCCTAGTTTTAGTTCTAATTCTGCGCTTTTGGAAGTCTTTCTCTACTAGACGTTCCAAACACAATTATACTTTGTTCTAAAAATATTGTTCAACAAAATAAGGTTACCAAACCACTTTAAAATCCATTCCACTAACAATATAAAATTCTTTTTAGCAACTGGATGTGGCATCCAATGCCGTTTAAATGTAAAATCTAAACATTTTTCTCTGGAAGCCCGCCAACGCGTAAAAGCCGTTGAATTGAATTGTATGGACATTTGGCGTTGGCCTGACCTTAGTTAAAATAACCGTTCTGTAAGTGCTATTCAGAAATAAGTAGCTGAATCTAGCCAGTCTGGATCAGACAGAAGCTGGCAATATATTATTATTCACACATTATTACATGTGAAATATTGCCATGGTGATTGCGGCGTCAGAATCGAACCTTTCAATTTAGCCCGTTGACTCATACGTAAGTATGAGTCGAATAAAGGAACCTACCAGATGGCAGCAGCGGGCCTATTACGCTAGGGGGTCCGGTAACGCAAGCCGGAGAAATTTTTGCCCCAATTTTCCACTGCCGGAGTACTTTTTCTACGATTATAAACACATTAAACCATCACGCTCAAACTACACGCGTGGAAGCGTTAACTACACGCGTTAAGCGCTTATTAGCACCTTTTTGACAGTAATTTAAAGCGAATTGACATGGTGGGTGTTATAATAAGAGTTCATTCAGATAATTTGCTTCACTGCAAATACAAAGAAATTGACACCCCTCGTGCTAATACTAGCGCGAAAGAAACGCAAATTAGCGCAAACTAGCATGATAACGTGCGTGCGTTACCGAAATCCTATGCGTACTAGGTCCACAGCTTCCTGTGTATTTTTAACCTCTCAACTGCGATCACCAAGCGTCACCTACCAAGCGTGTTGATAATTATGGCTATTATCTAAATGTAAGGTACGCACTTTGCACTAAGTATTTTAAAGTAGCTCGCGAACGGCCCGCGCAGGCTCTCATTATATGTAATAGGTGAGGCATTGCAGCGGAGAGGTAAAATTTTTAACAAAATTTGACATCAACATTCTCTGGGTATTTAATATGCTATGTCAATTTTAAAACCTTTTCGAAGCGATTCGAACCCACGTTCGATAAAGCTGCCATGCCGTAGGCACAACTGTCGCTCATTTAGTTAGAACAGTCGACAGTAACTGTTCACTTGTTCATCAAAATACAATGGTTGAAAGCGTACGGAAACTAGCTAGACGGCCCAAACATCGGATATTAGCCATTGTGACATCAAATAATCTGGAGTCCATATATAATATTAGTAAATATACTTTATTAATTAGTACTATAAGTTTATAATCATGTTTAGTAGTTTTAAGGTTAATATTATATATATATTTATTATATATACATTTTAACACAAATGTTCAGAGGTTGATAACGTTGAGTGAAAATGTCTAACATTTTTTTTTTACATTTCATAGGCTTGCGTTTGTCCGCTATCTCACCTGATGGTTAGTGATGATACGGTCGAGGATGTAGCACGCTTGCCTAGAAGAATCTTGTTCACTCTAGCCGTGAAGACCTCTAGATTGTGGGTATCGGGAAACACAGAACATTATTTCATCATCGTCAATATGGATCCTTATTTATGTTATGGTGGTAGTGTGCTTTCTCCAATTTGTGGTTGCACTAAGTACTATTAAGTTTTAGGAGTTAAGTAGTAAGAATTCAAAAGCTGTCCAATTCCAATATTACACCAATGTAGGTAAAGGATTTTTTTTTGTTTTTATTTTTTTGTCTAGATTCAATAAAAGACACTAAAATCATGTGAAAGTTTTGGTTGGACTGGTCGAAGAGATTGTTTGATAGATATCACTTATCATGAAGTCCACAACAATGACACACAAATGGCCGACAACAGATGCCAGTGGCCACTTGCAGCCTCCAACAACCAACATACAACCAACTCAATATAATGTCTATTGATATTTCAATAACATTGTCAAAACGGTGTCCGTTGGTGGAATGCCAATTACGACACTACAAACATACAAACACGTTGAGTTATTATTTCTTCGTAAAAATGAAAAAATACAAAAGAGATCGTAACTCAATTTCAATCTTCGCCTCTTAAGGAAAACCAATGGTCTTGGTCGGTTTCTTCACGCTTGTATGTTGTTAACCCTTTAGGTGCCCACGACGTATGTATATGCCAAATTAGAGACTCTTGTGGCAGCGCGCTGCTCGCCGCGCCGCGTTGCCCTTACGGTTCGAACCGCCGCGCCTAGGCAGTGCATGCATTAAATGTTGCCGCGTAGACTGCTAAAGACTTAGAGGTGGATAGTAGTTAGTTCAACTTGAGATAAAACGTGTTGTGATAGTGTGATACGGCCTCAAAGATTTAAATAATAATTGTGAATTGGCATTTTTTATCATTATTTCTGTGTTTTGTAAACTATGCACTAAAAACGTTATGTATGTATGCACTTAACTCTAGTAGAGTTCCTAAAAGAAAACATAATTAGTTTCATTGAACTAACTTCTGTCCACGGCTTCACGCGCGTTTCCAGGATAAAAAGTAGCCTACGTCCTTCCCCGAGATATCGTCTATATCCCTGCTAAATCACACTGAGATCCGTTGAGCCGTTTATAACACAGACAAACAGAATTACTTTCGCATAAATAATAATAGTATAGAAGTATAATGATAATTCTATGTTTTTCATACAATATTAATAACACTATTTTCCTTTGTTACAGGTAGCACCCAATCTAATAGAGTTCATCAGATCTCCAGTAAACATAATAGACTTTATAGCAACGCTCAGTTTCTACATGGATATAGTTGTAGAATTAACCATAGTCAGACAATACGTGGAAAAACACGACATTTTAGAGTTTATTTCGATAATAAAGATATTAAGGCTGTTCAAGCTGACGCGGCATAGCCCTGGCTTGAAGATTCTGGTGCATACCTTCAAGGCGTCAGCGAAAGAGCTGACTTTGTTAGTGTTCTTTCTCGTGCTGGGCATTGTGATATTTGCGAGCTTAGTGTACTATGCGGAGAAGTCACAGGTGAGTTTCATTAGTTGTAAGAATTTGTAAAATCAACCTTGTAAGACCTAAATTGAACCAGACTGAATAAGGTTTAGGTTTTACGTCGGATAAGTTATGTTAATTTTTATAATGCCTATATAAACCTAACATTCAACATTGATTCATAAAATTCAAGAGTGAACAGGTGTCTTCTAGACCTTCGTGATACAACGTTGGCCACATCATCACTTTCCATCAGATAATATTGAGGGCAAACGAATGACTTTTTTTTTTTTAAAAACCTCGGCTTTAAGCACTACTGACTCATGTATGTAATGTTATTTGTATTCAATACATATACACTTTCATCATATTATATTTAACCGGTATTTACCACCTTTATATACCGATTGCGTCTGACGTTTTAGTAGTTTTACACGCTGTTGTGGTCACAAGAAGACTGCCACCTCAAATACCCGTTGAATAGTTATATTAAAACTAGCTTCTGCCCGTGACTTCGCATGCGCTTTTCAAGTAGCCTATATCCGTCCCTGGGATATCGTACTATGCCAAATGTCATTGAAATCCGTTCAGTCTTTAAGGCGTGAAAAAGTAACAGACAATTGCTTTCAACTTAAATAATTAAAAATACCTAAAATAGTATTATAAGTTTACTACTGTTAATGTACTAGTTAGTACTGTTTAGAGTGTATGTATGGGCCCGGTTCGTAAAAATCTTCGAACATAATGAGTATTAATGTTCAATATGGTTTGATATAGACCTTATATTTTTCCTAAACTATCAATAACAAAATTTTTTCATTATCATCACCGGATTAAATAGTTCAATATCATGGCAACTTTTCACTTATTTTTGCACATAAATATCATAAAAGATAATAAGCAAAAACATGATTTTTGCGCTTACGACGCTCAGTTCTGTCCCGCTCCTATGAACGCGAAATCATATGCCTATCCTTTTCACAAAATGGCGTCATATCTATTCTTAGTAATAGACGCTCCCTCTTAATAATAGACTTCGGAAAGTTTGCACAAGAATTCAAGATGGCTGACTTTACAATTTCTACGTAATTATGTTTGAAGTCTGATGCTTAAGTATTAAACTTTGTCAACTCGATAAAAACATTAGCTAAGTACATTATTGTCAAACTAAGGGCTAAGTGCGTATGATAATGGCATTGTTCGGTGCCCAACAATATGCGTAAAGAATCTTCACCATTCTATATTTGTTCTATTTCTTATCTCAAGTAAATGAGGACGTTGGACGGTCGGAGGGAGATGGATGGAGACCGTCATTTCTAGCATCATATAGGAGAGGCAAATGTCTAGGTGTGTACGTGTATGGGCTGAAATGGTGTGCAGCATTATTTTCATTACTTATTTATTGGCACATTTACTAATGACAGAGTGACAATATTCATTATAAAGCATTATATAGCGGGTTAACTACGAACCTAGTTTGTAGTTAACCCGCTAACATTCATAGTGAATACCTCAAACTACGTAAGTTTTTATAATAAAAGAGTGACAATAATTAAATTTTGACTACATTAACTTCAAACAAAATTAGGCTGAAAATAACCGAATGAAAACCACACCAAGTTGATTAATTCCATGAATAATATTTGGCTGAAACTGGCCGCCATCGTATATTGTCGTTTAGACGCTTTAAATGTAAATTCAGCTGATGTACAGGGTAAATGGAAATTGTTCTTTGGTTCATAAGGTTTTCGGTTGGATTTGGTTTTTTCGCTTGCATTGGGATCGCAACGCAAGGGCTGGAATAAAAGAAATTGTTTTTACTATTAAAGTGCGTAAGCCTTACACTGGGTGGGAGTAATTTCTAAGAAATATTAATAATATAACAAAAAAAATCAACATCAATAGGATTTGGGACCTGTTACCCTCCCCTGTTAGTGTGAGGTGTCGATTAAATTTTTTCTCGTTAAGGGGATCTTAAAGGGGAAAATTGGAATATTTTTTTTAAATTCCAGTTTTCTCCTTAACGGTCATTTTACGGGGAAAATTATAAGCCGGCTTACGCACTATAATAGCAAAAACCTTAGTATAAAGCAACGTGACACAATCGTACTAAAAGTAACTTTAGACATTGGGCAGGTTTGGAAAACGTCAATGTTTCCCCTGTAGGTGGAGCTAACGGCGCTTGAGTTCGAAGGAAGTCCCAGAGTTTTTCGACTTTTACGTCAATTGACCTCGTGTCGCAATTGGTTAGCACATTTCATACTGAGAAAGGGTTGCGGGTTCAAGTCACGTCAAAATCGATTTCTTTTTTGAGATATTATTAAAAAAATTCTTAAAAGAAAATGTTTTGACGATCCGTTCAAATGACGGTTTAGTCAAATGTTCAGCACAAAACGGACCAATGTTCTTGCTCAGTTCTACAAATCTAGATATTTTTTTAAGCAAAGGAGTTCCAAACTAAAATTTATAAGGGGAAAATATTTACCTACCATCACTGGAGAAAATCGCAGACATAAATAAAGTTACTTTTGGCAGCTTTAGTTCATTCGTCTCTCATTATTTTTTAAATTTGAATTTGCATCTTGTTATTCTCTATTTTCCTTGCTATTTTCTGTATTTTTTTATGATTTATTAATTTGGTTTTATAACTGATGTAAGCGGGTTAACTACGAACTTCAGTAGAGTACATACATACACGTAATATATGTATAATTAATGTGCTTTGTTCTTCCAACACAAATTATGTTCGTTGTTAGCCCGCTTACGTAATAAATCCGTAATAAATTCGCTGCGATAGTTTTTATAGTAAAAAAATATATAAATAAATAATAAATAAAAATCGTTTATTGTTGTTCTTACATATTACAAATTTAAGTTTTAGACCTATTTCACCATTTGTTTCAAATCCTCGCTCTAACTAAGTTTAAAAAACTTGTAGAATAGACGCGAGGGATTTCTACTGAGTCTGATTTTCTACTTCTACTACTACTCTAGAAAAATAGCTTACAGGCAACTCCTTAGGTTTAGTTACAATTCAGATGCATCGAAAGAAATTTCAGAACGCAGACGAGTAATAAATAAAAAGAACAAATAAAAAGAGAACAAAAAACACATTAATTAATATAAATACAATGTAAACGAGTTATCTAAGTACGAACCTTTACATATATCTTATTATGAATGAGAAAATGATAATATTTTAATTATAATTCAGTCAACAAAAACAATAAACAATGATTTAACGATAAAATTCAAAATATACTATTTTTTGCCTTGGGTTACAAATCGGTCTCTGTCTCAGCATGAGTTGTAAACACGTCTCAACCAACGCTGGTCTTCCGACAGAGCCGTTTGTGGACGTCTCGGAAGATAACACATAAGACACACAAAACAGTAAAGTATAACAATAAAAAATATAATATAAGGCAACAGTTGACAAATACAATATACAGATATATATGTATATACATCGATATTGCACAGATATTAATCACAGATAATAATGCTAATGCTAAAGCTAAGTTATGCGTATCTTGTTAAATTTTGTTATGTCTTAGATCTCACATATTTTAGTTTACATTTAACTACTGTTTCTTTAATTAGTTTTAGTTTAGTTGATCAAAATATTTTGTGCACGATGCGGCGTCCCAAGAGTTCCTTGGTTAGAGGAAGTATTCTATGCGACAGAAAAGTATACTAAGAATGTTTATTTATTTATTTAAAGGGCATCATACGTAAACATCACATTAATGCTAATTATTACACTACAGTATCTTAAGATCTGTTTTTACATTTATGGGACGCCGCATCGTGCACAAAATATTTTGATCAACTAAACTAAATATGCCTGTTACACACGGGGGTATTTATAAACGGCTGGAAAGCGCTGTATTAAAATTATTGGACTTCCGAAACAGTTTTTTCTCTAAATAATGAGCGAACTACTAATATAATATCTCATTAATAAAATAATGTTACTTAAAAATTTTAAGTCTTTTAGCGTTTACATGGCAGTTTTTCTTGGACTCCCACAAAAACTTACAATACAATTTGACTCTATTTGAAAAACGCTGCCTAATCCCTTTGAGATATACATATGCTCTACTAATCGTGCAAAGCTGGGGCGGGTAGCTATGTGTATATATACAAAACAACCAACATTTTTAATATTTTTCCGCATTCATAGTAAGTTTTATCTGAGGTTTACCACATTGACCTATGTGTAATTTTTAAGACCTCTCACATGGTATGTAATGAGATTGTAAAATGAATACGTGAATACGTTTATAATTAAGGACTTCACTAGCTCTCGGGATCGATTTAACCTAATATGCGTATAAATCAGAACTTTTTTCTTACGTTATACTTATAAGCCGTGAAAATAATCATATTTATGTTATTTGCGTATTCTTAGAGACTTTTACAATTTTTATTCAATACCCAGATAAATTCATTAACTTTACTGTTTATTTATCTATTGAATTGATGTAATGGCTTACTACCTACGCCGGATCCTGACACAAATACCTTCAGATAAGTCAATAATTTTTACCATGTTGAGAATCAAAGTTACAATCTCTTGCGTCGTAGTCGGTCCTTCGTCCTCTGCGCCAATGAGGTCGTAGAATATTGTTTAAATTTTTTTAATAGTAAAACTATTTTTTAGAGGAACATAATTATAGGTCAAATAAAAAAATAGGAAATTATGAGACTAGTAGAAGTAAAATACTGTGTTGAAGGTCATAAATTTTTGTTCAGAAGGCTTACAAAATAAGCACTTAGACAGGTCAATTGGTCACACAACATTCTTCTCTTATTTTTCTATCTACAAACTATCAGATTTTATACAATAAAAACTTTCGTATTTTGACGTATTCCCTCATTAAGGGATGAAACGTTGGTGTTCTTCCAACACAAACTAGGTTCGTAGTTAACCCGCTTACATTCATAATGAATATATACTACGGAGTTTCATATTGTTTCTTCAATTGAGTGTTGTTTCAAATAATATGCAAAATACAATTCCAACGCGAAATTAGGTAAATTGTTTGAAGGATTGCCTGTAGCTCATTCCAGTAACAGTTGGTTGGTGAACAGTCTTCATTAGTCTCGTCATAGGCGCAGCTGGCAAAGGTCCGCCTGCGATGTAAGAGGTTGCACGTTCGATTCCCGCTTTGGACAATAAATATTTGTACAATCTGCAGATCAGGGTATTCTGGGTATTTTTTATGTATTATAAAAATATATATGATTGTAGTATTTTGTATTAAGTATGTCAGTCATCTAGAACCACACAAGCTCTGCTTAGATTGGGAATCGACTATTTTGTGTGAGTTGTCCAGCATTATTTATTATTATACATACATGCGATGAGGTTATTTGTTAAATTTCAGTTCAAAATACGTAAATAAAAGAAAATATTTGACATAAATATCTAACATGCAATAACCAGCTACCGTCTCACTTGAACCACAGAATACCCTGTTGAAGGGATGAAAATGAAACGTTGTTCTTCTAACACAATAAAGGTTCATAGTTAACCCGCTTAGATTGTTACAATACAGTATAATATAACTCTGTATTGCACACCACAAAATTAAATAATAAAATAGTTATGAACAAGTACAATGGACAGCCTTATCGCTTAGAAGCGATTTCGTCGAGGTAACCTATAGAAGGATAGAAAATTTACAAAGTAAGAAAGGCGAGGGTGTATACATCTTTAATAAGTATTTTATGCAAGAAGAAACATAAATTAAATTAAATAATATTATAATATACATACATAAAGTAGAAAATATTTAATAAATATGTAATAATAATTACTAATTAAATACAAAGAACAATATAAATTGTACCAATATTTACAAAAACGGCTATGGACAAAGAAAATTATTAGAATTAGTATTTAAAATTGAAATAATTGAGCTAACTACAGATTCTTATAAATAATCTACAGCTCAACTGGTCCATATCAATAGCAGTCGGATAGTGGCTGCATAATTACTTTTCTGACAAAAAAAAAACTTTATTAACAGGGGGAAAAACGCGAAATTGCACTGATTCCTCGTCTAAATAGAGGACGCCCACAGGAACGCTGGGCAGACGAAATCTCCAAAACCGCCGGGAAAACATGGCTAGAGAAAGCCCACAATAGACAGGAATGGAAAAAGTTGGAGGAGGCCTATACTCGAAAGGGGCCTAACTAATTAGTGTTTATCTCATAAGTTAAGTTAAGTTTATTATTGTGAAAAATTAGTTATGGAAATAAAAAAGGCTTTATTATTATTCTCCTGATGCATGTTTAGGCAAAAACTCTCGGAGACCTGTTTTGGGAGCTCTATTTTGTATCTTTAGATTCTATTGAATAAAAACTATAAAATCGTTTTTTTTTTCATATCTTATAACGATACAACCAGCTGTTTCAGCCGTCCTTGTAGCACAACAGTTGGTTTGTTTCTGATAATGAAGTTTCGGATATTGGTTTGCATTTTAATACGGGGAAATAAAGCTTGAAAATCATGGTTTTGTCCGCCCGAATAAATTAATTTGCGAAATATTGTTAAATGATGAGTTAAAATGGACAACCAGTTTCAACTGTGGGAGAAGCAGCTTTATGTGGTTCATCAGCAGTTTCAGAAAACTAGGGTTAATTTACGACGGTTATTGACGACCTTAGTGGCGTAGTAGTAGGTTCGCCTGCGACACAGGAGATTGCGGGTTCGACTCTCACCTCGGAATAATTTTTTGTATGATCTGCAGCTATTTGTGCCCGTTTTGGGTTTTTATGAATTTATGTACGTTTAATCATTAAAAAAAATTATAGTCGAGAGAGCCTTTTTTAGAATCAGCGGGCTGAAGTGGCGATGGGCATCCCATATAGCTCGTAGAACCGATAACCGTTGGGGAGTAAAGGTTCTCGAGTGGCGACCGCGATGCAATGCGAAACGGAGTGTGGGAAGACCTCCCACTCGATAGACCGACGACACCGTAGCGGTCGCAGGGAGTCGTTGGATGAAGGCGGCTCAGGACCGCTATTCGTGGTGTCGTTTGGGGGAGGCCTATGTTCAGCAGTGGACGTGTACGGGCTGATGATGATGAGAGCTTTGCTTCATCACAATCTCTCATGGAAACTCATGGAAAGTGACGATGAGGTCGACGGTGTATCACAAAGGTCTAGAAGACACCTATTCACTCTTGTCTTCAAGGGACTCAGATTATAATTGGCCGGAAAAACAGAAGGACGCAGCACACATAAGTTCTGCTTATTTTGGATCAAATGATGGTACTATGTGAAAATTACCCGTTTAAAACACAATTTTCAATTTTGATATTGTCTTCATACTATATTATAAATACGAAAGTTTGGGTCTTTAGATTTCACGACAAAACTGAACGGAATAGACTGAAATCTTACGTAGATGTAGTATTGGATTAACATAAAGGTTACTTTTAATCCCGGTTAAACACGTGCCAAGCTGTGGTCAGAAGCTAGTCAATTAATAATACGAGATTAGACCTAGCGCACTAACAACATCCACTGTTGAAAGTGTCAGCCCCACACAAAGGGGGTTTGCCACACTGACCATGCTTGGCCGGCTGATAGTTCTGTGCTGTTTGGTATTTACATAATAAGTTCAAAAACTAGTTTTTAATAGCACGAGCATTTGAAGCTTAAAAAATTGTTACTGAAAGGAAAAGACACAACCATTACAATAAAAAAAACACTAAGTGTCTTTCCCTTTTAGTAAGTAACAAAAAACTGTAAGTAACAAAAAACTAATGGTCGTCCTGTAAAACCGGTTTTTGAAATTATCACGTAAATACCAAACACCACAGAGTTATAATACGAAATTTATTACATTAACTTTAATTTATTTTTGTGTTACTTCGCTCGTGCATTTCCATTATCATATGTATGGCAGAGTAGCCAATTGCAACTTTATCGCCACCACGACTCTCAAACAACTAGCTAAAGTACCTAATCTGCAGTTCCACATTTTAGAATGACACTTGGGAAGAAAAAGCACCTACTTAATGTTTTATTTCTAATTTATTTTACGGCTAGGGCACTACAGGGGCTTAATATACCCTATTCAAGAAGAATTAGTAGGGGAACTAAGTTATTCATTTAACAAGCGATAGTTTTCGTAAAATAAACCCTCTTTTTGGTATTTACGCGTATTTGTTGGCAGTTTTGAGGAGAAGCGGTAGATAGAGGTTATTTTCATTCAAATATTAGAAAATATGGTGACCCTAGAAAAAAATTGGTGTAGCGATCGGACACGAACAAGTGTGCGCTCAATACTAGGCCCTGATTTTCTGAAGTTAGTTACTGCAGCATAACAATGGTATCGTCTCGACATTACACATTCTGGCATTTTACCTCTGATGACAGAAACTACAGATGAAGGGAAAAGTGTCACGGTTCATTATCATCTCCGTGCAAAAGCTCCGCACGCACTATCTAGAGTTTTATTGATCTATGGACGATTCGGCGACGATACTATTGTCATAGTAAAGCAATTGGTTAGCAGAATTCGGCGTACTCCGCATCCCCTCCTTCTCATAATCCAATGGGAAGGCAGACGGACACAACCGACCAACATACATTTTGTGACACGGGGGTCCCGCAAACTTCCTGGCTCCGGGCTGCTAAAGTGAATTTTAAACGATTGTTTAATAATCACGAAAAAACGAGTCATACCGAGCCGTTGTCTAGACGAAATTTTTGAATTTGATTTCTTGTGTTTTTGGCAAACATGTAAATTTAGATGTAGTAGGGAATAAAAAACCGTTGAATTTGTTCCAGGATAACCCTGAAAACCAGTTCAAGTCCATCCCCCTCGGGCTCTGGTGGGCCATCGTCACCATGACCACCGTGGGCTACGGAGACATGGCGCCCAAGACATACCTGGGCATGTTCGTGGGGGCCCTGTGTGCCCTAGCGGGCGTGTTGACCATTGCGCTGCCCGTGCCAGTCATCGTCTCCAACTTTAGCATGTTCTACTCACATACGCAGGTTAGTGATGAATCTAGAATGTTCAACTACCAATAATACGTAGGTCAGTGAAATTAGAAAAAGAATAAGAAAATAGTTTTAGCGTAATTAATAGGCTACTGGCCTATCAATAGGACATAAAACGAGAACCTTAAATAGCATTCGAGAATGGTCCTCCATTCTCGAATGCTATTCTCCACACATTCTCTACCCAACCTCAGCGGCCTGCAGCCCTACCTGCAAAGGTGCGCTACTGCTATACAAGCTGTCTAACTTAAGTAATGACTGTTTACGTCATCTAAATTTTTAGACAAAGACTAGCATTAACATAACTTGGCTTCTTGATATCCAGCTGAAATATCCAAAATTGGCGTCATTAGGCTTGGCTTAATCTTGTATATTGTATGTATTTCCTAGTTTAATAATTTATTAATTAACAAAAAATATAATTAATATTTAATTTCGACAAATTATTATCGAAACTTCGCAATGTAGTGAGATCCTAGTTTACTAGATTAAAAAATATATACGCATACAATTTTTCCAACAATAAACTTACAGAAACAGCTCACGTTCCTCGTAACATCATAACTTTCTAACTACACTACGTTTCCGATTTATTAAATCCAGTATCACGTTATTGTGACTTCACTAACACGTGAACTTATGACGTTTATTGAATCAGCAGTCAAACTTTCTTGTAAATCCGTATATAGTTTCGCTTGTTAGTGTAATATTACATGCTGGTTACATGTTACATAATTATAGCATTTTAAAAACTTTTTGCTGTTAAATATCTGTTCGTGGAAGTCTTTGCCTACTTGAATTTAGGTATAGATAAACCCAACGAAGACATTTCGCGCGCGGGTTGAAGATATAACAGAAATATTGATTTAGTATTTTGAACATTCACTTCGGCCCGCGCGTTCCAAAATCTTGTGATTTGAAGTGAGACTTACCCTAAAAGCTTTATTACACAAATGGTGGGTGTCAAATCAAGCTTGGCCCTGTGCTGAAATAGTTGTTGGCTCAGCATGTGCTGAGGGATTAACAGCGTTGTAAGCCCTAGTTATTACGGACATTGGCAGAATTGTGTCAATTAAACGCAGAGCCATTAACCAAGAATTGAATTGAAACCCTGGCTAGAGAATTCATACAGCAGCTCATAAAATTATATATACCAAGATAGCTCAGAGCAAGACAAAGATTAGGTCTTTTATATAAATGTAAGCAAAAAACGTGAAATATATTAGGTGTTAGTCAAATTAGTGCACAATATCGCGGGGGGAAATTCTGTTGGTGCCACAGTATAATATAAAATTAACAAACGGGGTCCAAGGTCAATATTATACCTCCCCAAAATTATACAAGCCCTTATTTTGCAAGCTCTGTATTACGTTATACTACAGTCCCTCAAAACAGATGATTGGCATACATTATAAAGGGCATTGACCGTGCAGCGCGGTCCACTGTCTGCCGCGCGCAATCACGTATATATATACTAGCTCTGTCAATTTCGTATGGGGGGAGCGGGGGCAGTGAGGCGACAATAACCGCAACGCATGAAAGAGCGGTCGCCCTATTTTGGGATGGGTAAGTACGTAGTATAAGGCGTTATTTGAGACAAATTAAATATAACGCAAAAATAATACGGCAAAAATAAAAAATCGTTTTCGGCTTACTTTGTTTAGTGAAAGTTAATCTGTAGCAGCAATCCAGTAACCTCCAGCGGTATTGTGCACTAATTTGACTAACACCTTGTATTTGTTATTGCATTCTTCTCTCAATTATTCAAAAATCAATCAGTAGTCAATGAACCGCAAATTAACAATATTACAATATTTTGTTGACAAAGATTATGATAAGTACATCATCTTCACTTTGACATGGTAAAACCTCTTTGCATAATCTGAATGTAAACGTAGGCAGCCGCTAATTGTATCTCTATGAATCTAAATTTATAAATTATAAGAGAAGATGACTGACTCAACATGACATCTTTGTAAATTATAAAACCGACGAGACTGAAATTTGTAAAGGGGTTTCTTTTATGACAGAGTCACCCATTAAGGTTTCCGAAATAAGCATTCTAATGGGGTGGAAATGGGATTCAGAGGATTTCGCATAAAACCGTAAATGTTGGTTTTAAAACATGGTTTTCATCAACAAACATTATTTTCGACATTTCTACATCAACGTCCATTAATTATTTAGGGGTATATTTATAAGCCCACGTGAACTAAATCGGGGGCGGGTTAGCTAGTAGAGTTATATAATATCATCATCATTGCCTGCTTCTGATTTCAGCAATGCTTGTTGTATTTCCACGTCCGCCATTCTCGGCATGTCGTCTGAATTGTTTTCTGTATTTGTGTACAACTATAAAGTGTTAGAATCAGAATCAGATTCAATAACTTTATTTCTTTAGGCTTACAAAAAAAGCACTTAGTCAAGTCAAATTTTATACTATAAACATAGTTATTATTATCAAATAAGAAATAAGGTGTTATTGATATTCTCTTCACTTAATTTTTTTGTCCACTAGTGGAAGAAGTGAAAAAGAAGTTATTTGTCTTATTATCTGCATCTATTGTAAATCACACTAATTAACAGCAAAAATTATCACAAAACTATGAATGGATCGTACAGATTTTTTTTTCATAGAGATAGTCCAGGGTTAGATTAACATATAAGCTACTTTTTGTGACAAAAGAACGCGTGCAAAACGGCGGGCAGAAGTTAGTTTAATAAAAATAAGTATTTCAAATATCTCAAGACAAACGAATAGTTTGACAAGCATAGTCTCTGCATTTTTACTGTATAATGCGACCGAAATATTATGAAAATCTTAGAAAGTAGACTTTTTTTATTTTTTGAGAGTTCCATTTATGATTGAATAGATTATTTTTTTCTCGTATTGCTATTGGGTCATTAGAAAACGTTTTATATTATTATATTAATATATAATATTATAATAATATATAATATAGTATAACACGAGCGAGATAAATAACTTTAACTAATAACGTGACTGTACGAAATTCAGATTTTCCGAACCCATATAATTTCTAAATTAAAATTGATCCTTTTCAAACTTGGTTATATAAACCACTACTAAAATCGTTATGGGTAACGATTTCGTAGCACATTCGTAGCAATTTCGTAGCCTCGTAGCGCCGTAACCCGTAACTCTGAAATATTTGCTACGCCGTAGACACACTATGCACAATCTTCTTGCCGAGCTAAAACATACTTTATTCCTATGTTCGTAGCACTATTTATTAGATGTAGGCACAAGTAGATCGTTTTCTTGGAAGACTTTTGCGAGGTTTTTGGAGTTATTTTTGCTGTTGTAAAGTAAAACATGCGGCTTTGTATCTAAAGTTGATTTTATTTCGATGTTTCTATAAGTAACAAATACTAAAAACCGTGAAAATAAAATCAACTTCGATGAATATAAAATTCAACCAGATAGTTCATCTACTTTACTTTGTTAACTGAAGTGAATCACATTACCTGAATATATAAGCGATCTTTTAACCTGAATACAAATATAAACTAGGTTAAGTGAGTTTGTGTTTTACAATTTTCAAGCGTATGTTTCGGTTAATGGGCTGAGTTTTTGGTCACATTGGCATTATTAGGCTTTAATTACAAGCTTTTATTTAACTTGCCCTGTGTGGGTCAAATCTTGCCACTGTATGTTAGACCAGTTATTCTCAATCGATAGAGCTGAAACTTGGCATAATTATGTAAGTTTAGTGACAACTGACTCTGCAATGTTATGGTACCCTCGAGCTGTTCTGATGTTGAAGACAGAAGGTGGCCATAGGAATTTCTAAACAAAACGACGTAACCTCATCGAGTTTTGAATAAAATCTTGTTCATAAAGTTTTTTAAAACATTAATATTATATTTATTACATAATAAGATCACCAGACCATTACAGCAGTCTAATGCTGGGTCTAGACCTCCCCTAATAATTGACTTATTGGCTCTTATCAGCTATTATTGGCCCATGAGAGCCATGGATAGCAGGCTCTAAAAAGTCTTAATCTCCATGCTGTATAAAATAAAGATACATTTATTTAGCCATAAATAGCAACATACGTTTTGACAAAGGATTTAATAAAAACAGTTATAAGTAGGTACACTATAAAATCGTATACGTAGGTAGGTAAATTAAAAGTAAAAACAAAAGGCTTTTGTTACTAATTGTGCCCTAGGTATATGGGGTGGGTGCCTCCGACTACCTAAGTATCAAAAGAAAATGCTATGGACAATAGGTGAACGCTTGTTTAAGACTTTTATGTAGTCGGGTTTTAGTTTTGAACTATATTTTTAAACCTAGGGTAAGAGTAGGTACCTACCTACCTACACGTAGGCTAGTCTCAATTAGGTATGTCAGTGCTGCCAAGGTGAGCCAAAATGGATCAGTCTCAGCTTTATGCTGGTTTGCACCAGGGTACAAAACAGCGCTGGTTTTCAGACTGACCCAGTCTTGGTGACACGACGAACTCTAAACATTACCAGTTACAATAGGATTTTAAAAAGTTATACAAAGTTGGAAAGTGCCAGAAATAAAGTGCTACGAAGGAGCTGTTCCGAATATATTATGTAACTGTCAGAAACTGCTATGTCAATGTCAAGATGGAGAGAGGTTATAAAATGAAAACATGTGACTCGGCGCGACGTGGCACATCACATCACATCAACATTTCAGTTTTGTTAACAATATTTCGTCTACATTATTTATTATTATTTATATTTTTGGGCTTTGTGGCAGTGGAGGGGTTCAAATCTGCAACATCTGTAGGATAACATACAAGAGGCTACTTTTATACAAGACGCATGTAAACCCACGCGTAGAATGTCTATTTTTGTAAAAAGCTACATCGGTATAAAATCTACGGAAATCGTCGGACCGCGAACGAAGCGGAATAAACTAATGAACCGGTATTGTACCCCCACCTTTCCCCTACCTTATTAATATAGAGCTCACACGTGTACACGAGTATGTATTACTGGTATGTATTTATAGGTATATGTAAAGGTAGGGCGTGTGTAAACATAGGGGCTGTGAAGATAAATTCAGAAGACGTTGCACTATCACACGATCGGATGCTTGGAAGGACCGCCGGATAACCAAAACCACCAAGATTCGTCTGATGCGAAGTCTAGCCTTTCCAATTCTTCTATACGGAGCTGAGACGTGGACTCCGAGACAAAAAGAGCTGAGGAAAATAGATAAACTATAGATGTGGTGCTGGACACGTCTCCTGAGGATTCAGTGGACCGCGCATCGGACTGATGTCTCCATCCTCGAAGAACTTCGTATAAAAGAGAGATTAACTTCGACTGTGCTAATATGAATACTAAAGTTCTTTGGGCAAGTGGCTCGGATTGAAGACTCGATGGAGCGTCTCGTGGTACAAGGTAGTTCAAAAAAAAAATGTCCCGTGGTCAGTGTCAACGCAATCCACCAACACCGACTACTCCCACAACGAAACAAAAATTAATTTGACTTGTCTGAGTGCTTATATTGTAAGCCTAAAGAAATAAAGTTATTGAAATGAAATCTGAATGCAACCAATAGGGAATGATGGCAGCGCATCGCACGGGTAGCCGTTCATCAGGACCCCCCATCATAACCTCGACCACTTTGCCAAGAGTGCACGACGAACTTAGAAATATAGGGTGGTTAATGACCTGTGAATTTGAAATAAATATAAGACTCGGGCATTACTTTGCGGGAATTCACTGAGTAGGTCTGTTTTATTCAATGCTGTGCACCATAATCAGTTTAGGAGTTACGTTGATCATACGTTTAAAGTGACATTTTTTGAATTGTTTTTTGAACTATAAACTAAATAGTAATCTGAGCACAACAGTTAGTGTTAATAAGTTACCAGTCTCCAGTCTGGCTTCATCGATACAGGCTCAGCCTGGTGAGGAAGTCGACGAAGATCACCAGTAAAATCTACTCATCATCATTCATCATCAGCCCATACACGTCCACTGCTGGACATAGGCCTCCCCCGTACGACGCCACAAATAGCGGTCCTGAGCCGCCTCCATCCATCGACTCCCTGCGACCGCTACGATGTTGTCGGTCCATCGAGTGGATGGTCTCCCATGTAGGGGGGGATTTGCCATAATCACCACGCTTGGCAGGCGGATTGATGATCGCAGTGTTGGTGTTTAAAAAATACTCAGAAGGAAGCTGCTGCCCTTCCTCTGGTAGGTTCCCTTAGTCGGCTTTTACGACATCCACGGGTTGAGTTGGAGGGGTCGATATTCGTACGCCGCGGCCACACGGCAAAATCTACTCAGCAAAGTACAAAATGTATCTACAACAGTATTTTAAGTTAGGCTTCGTTTAGTGTTAATTTAGATGTAATATTATAGTAAAACTTTGTATTTGCTGCAAATAAATATTAATATACTTTAATTTTACAAACGTTCGCCTAAACAAGGATTATTAGAAAGTGGTCAGGTATATTTCTCGTCTGCCACCCCAGGGCGTACGGAGTTGAATAATACACGACCGTCCGAACCTTCCGAACTATCACTTGCACCGGTGATGTACGGCGCGGACCCTTCATAAATCTAGAAGATGATCTCGCCATCATCTGCTGAATAAATCAGGGAGGGATGCTGTGTCATTTAGAATAGCTGGTTTGCTTGTCATTAATTAATAATGATTTTTAAAATTTGTAAAACATTATTTGTGAAGGAATTTGGTACTTACAAGTAAAACACGTTTGAGAACACATTTACATACATTTCGTTGAGAACACCTGGTTTACCTGTCATCATGAAATATAGATTTCAGAAGTTTGTAAAAAATTGTACTAATATTGGGAAAAGAAAAATAAATAGATGTTGTAGATTGTAATAAGAAGCTCTCTGAATTTTCGTGAGACTCTGAGAATAGGCAACATATCACGTGAGACGTTGGGAATAACCCAAACATTTTAGTATTAAATCACATTAAGTTAAGTATACATACATTGGCGCAATGTAAAGATGCCTTAAAAATTGCCCGAATGTAAATTTGTTGTTTTTGCAATTTTTAAGGCATCTTTCCTTCCCGTTTTGTCACGAATATACACACAAGCCGAGAGCAAGATATAATTTGATTAAACCAGCTGTTTCACTAGCACTTCGACATCCCCAGATCAATTCTCGCCGCTCGTATATTCTGATCAAATATTTGATCGCGGACTCAACCATTTGATCGCAGACTGTTTATTCAATCGGCTAATTGTTTGTTCTGAGAATTATTAAGAGATATTTATTTAAGAAGTGAATTTTGTTTCCTGAAGAAAATACTTCAAAATAGTTTTATTATTTGCTTCTAACCGACTTCGAAAGAAGGAGTAGGTTCTATGTTAAACACTACTGTAGAAATCAGATTAGGTGTTTTATTCAATCTATATTATATATGGAATTTGTATTTGTATTTATATTTCAGTTTCGGGAGAGGAAAACTTCAAAAAAACATATAAATAGTAAAAGTAGCCCAGAGGACGAAGAGGAGCCCAGATATACCCAGGGTCTTGAATGATAATAATGTAGAACAAAATACCCTTACACCATAAATAATAAATAAATAATGATGGACATTCCACACAGCATCATCTAGCCCCAAGCTAACCAGAGCTTGTGTTATGGGTACTAGATGACTGAATACAATATATTACTTAGGTACATTGGCTGGCATTGATACAGCCTATATATTTTTATATATATAAGACTAGCTGCTGCCCGCGCCTTCACCCGCGTTTTAGTAAGACAGAACACCCGGACAAAAATTTACAGATCATACAAACATTTTTTCCAAGGCAGGAATCGAACCCACGACCTCCTGCGTCGCAGGCGGATCGTTACCACATAACTCATAGGTACCCAACCTTTTCAGACCATTTTACGTCCATTATTCACTTCCTAACAAAATAATGTCCTATTTAAAACCGGGAGGTATGAACCTATGAAATATAGCCTTCCATACAATAAAATACCGTTCACGCGAACGGTATTCGTTTATTTCCACTATAAGGATGTTATTGGCGGGCTATAAACAATTTTGCGCTTTTTATATTTGAAATAAAATACAATTTGGAAATAAGGGAAATTTATGGTATTAATAAACCAACTCTCGAGGTAGCTCAGTGTTAGAAATTTTAAACAAGCCTATAATAATTTAAAAAAAAAATACTTTATTTCAGACAACAAATGGGTCCATAATTCAAGAGTTAGTTACACATAAAATAAAATAAAATTATATAACAACTTAACACTGTGCGCAGAGGATCAAAAACGCCGAGGATGATAAATGCTTCCTAGGTTTTTAAATACAAAGCACTACATTCTAAAAAGGACACGATTAATAATAATTAAAAAGGAAACTGAATATAATGAAGAAGATTCTTTGTAAGCTTAGAGATAAAAAGGGAACACGTATGAAATATCATTTAAATATGTGAAAATGACACATACGACAAAAATTAAAACGGCCATATCTCCGCCACATGCCGCTGACATTGTTGCGGACGTGCCGCCGACTTTTATCGCGTAATCATAATCACTTAATCGCTAAAAGTCGGCACTGTTACTGACTTTATCGCTACATAGTACAAAACAAGTCGCTTCCCGCTGTCTGTCCCTGTGTATGCTTAGATATTTAAAACTACGCAACGTATTTTGACGCGGTGTTTTTTGTAGATAATTAAGTATCAGCTTTGCACCCGTATGAAGCCGGAGCGGTTCGCTAGTAATTCTATAAAATAATGTTGCCGACATCAAACCGCCGGTCCGCTATATCGGCGGTGTTGCCGACTTTGGTGTGTAAGCTCCATAATACTCACAGCCACCTTTAAGCGAAGTTCTTATGAAAAATTAAACGGGTACTTAAATACGGGTATCATAAAAAGAGACCAAACGTCACACGCCTATCTAGATTAGTCTTTTGTACATTGCCTAAAAGATCCTATAATATTATAAATGCGAAAGCGTGTTTGTTTGTCTGTTGTATTGAAAGGATGGAGAGTAATATAGACTATACTTTTTATCGTTGTTTTACTTTTTGTCCTGGTGAAACATTAAATTCCCATGGGAGATTTGCGGTAAAAAGACCTTTTAACCCCTAGAAATGTGAAATTCGAATAAAACCGGGTGAATACGCGGGGAATAGCTAGTATAAGATAAATGGTTATGATTTGATGGTCCCTATTGGACAATTGATTGGACCAGAGACAATAAAGTCTCCCCTCGGCCAATAACGTTCCGTATTTATATTTGTCTTTGATTTATAGCGTTATTTATTGCCGTGTTTGTCACTCGTATCGTAAACGGAAGCAGGTTATGGTTTTACAACTGGGTAGTGATAATTTGTAGATACTAATGCGAAATTTTGAGTGTCGTTACATTTATAGGAATTTTTATGGAGGTTACGGGTTCTATTCCCTCCTCGTCCTCCAACGTCTCACGAAAGTCAGAGCGTCGTAATTTTGAATATACATAATTTTTTTTCAATAGTGACGACTATACCTCAACAGGTGAAATAATAAGATTATAATTTTTAGCAACAGCTGTCACAATGACATATTTTACTATCATCAGTAACAGTAATCGTCACAAACGCTTGTAAAGAATGAAAAAAGAGCCTATAGTCATAATTGACAGCAAATGTGAAAATGACACATGATTACAAAAATTAAAACGGCCATATCTTGAAAACTCCTAATGCTAATGCTGCGTACTGAAATGAAAGCTGATGACATAATCTACATTTAAAAGTATAATTATGATTATATTATTCTGAGAATTTTTGACGATATCGTTTTAGAAGACACAAACATTATAAAAGTAGAAATTTCCTAAATGCTTAGGGAACTCAGCACGATTACATCGTACATCGTCAATAAAAATTATTCAGGTGCAAACCATCAATCATTACCTTAGAGCGCTTACCATATCATAAATAACGCATCTCCCCTAACCGCTTTTTTGCGGTAAAATTAATATTTTTTCCGCAACTCACGTTAATTTAGCTAATTGCTGATTTACGGTAGCATCCGCAGATTTACCGCGAAAGTAAACAGACTTTTTCCGCATATTATTATTTATGAGGCAATTAAGGTTTGCGGTACCTACTAGAGTAGGTAATCCTGAATTACTTAATTTATGTTATTGCTACACTTTAGTAAGTATAATTTTTATTTCTTTCTCGTTAATTCTGACATTTTTGCGCTATAGGCACTTTTACTTTCTTGTGCAATAGTTTTACAAAGCGTGACAGTTGGACATGGGTAGACTTCTTCGCCCATGGCATAAACAGTTGTATGTAAAACTTGGTTAGGACAAGGGTAAGTCACGATTTAATTTTTACCCACTGTTCTTATAAAAGAGACAAAACAAAACAAATTATATTCAGGAAATAGAATCACCATTTTGTTCCTTTAATGATTTGCAGACAGAGAATCCCCTGCATCATTGTTCCTATGCTGGTATTTGTCATATTTTAAAACTTTAATGTGACTTTCTTCACCGACTTTAAAAAGAGGACAAGGTTCTAAAAAGGTTCTAAATTCTTCTGTATGTTTTTCAAAACTGGACACTGACTTCAAATTTATTAATATTTATAACTGTTTTTCATGTTGCACGGGTACGGAAAAAAATATTTATTCTCGGGAATAACATTTTTAGGTGAACACCTCCAGATTATTGTCTATACAAAAGCTCTACACTAAAGCAAAATAATCACCAAAATCGGACAAGAATCGGCGGAGGTAACGAGTAACATAGTACTTATAAACATAAAAAACGTCAAAAATACCTACTAGTAACTCATAAAGATTGAGGCAGTGTAATTATTCTATGAAGTTTAAGGCACGAGAGTATCTGAGCCGAAAATAACAAGGAAGTGCGATGACCGGAAAATCACAAGAGTCTGTAGATCGATGGCTTTATATAGGTATAGGCAGGCTTCTATGTTAAGACTGGTTATTCGATGGGCAAGGAGCAAAAGCGGGTTTTAACAAAATAAATAGTCAAACTTGATTTCTATTTTACCCTCGATGGAACGTAGACGTGTGAGATGTTGTTTGTTTGTGCAAATTTGCAATCAATGTTCCCAATTATCACCGAAACGGAACGACCGATTCACCCATAGACTTCGGATTTTTCCTAATGTCCATGATTTAGATAGAGTTTTTAATCACGGGCCACCTTTAGTCTGAATGCGGACAAAAAAAAATATGAAATACTTTATTTCTTATTTTTATTTCCTTTATAATTTTATAGTCTGATTCTATTTCGCGAGCCTAAAAAAATAAGTAAAATATTTTTTCTGATTCTTACTCACCTTAGCTTGATGGCAACATTTTTTTATTGAAACTAGCTAGTGCCTGCGGCGTCACACGCCTTTTTGCATTCAAAAGTAGTTTATATGCGTTCATATCTTTAGGTGCGCAAAATTTAACCTCGATCCATTCAGTACTTTTAGCGTTGTCTTCCGCCAAACATCTTCATAACGGCAAAAACTTATGCCTAATATTATTCGGATGGTGAAGCGTTATACCCCCTCTTTAGGAAGTGAAGATTTGTCTGGTTTGCCACTTTTCTGCCAGTGTATGCCATAGAGGGTAATTTCAAATTGACAAAATTCCATTTTCGCTTTTACTGTTTCCCAAAAACGCTGCTTATTAGAGTCATATATAGTATCCCAACTCTCAAACTATGTGTGTAACAATCTAAACTTGAAAAACGTGTTAAATTGTTTATTCAAAGTAAAATTATATTAAACTTTACAGCACGTAATAACTTTTAAAATAAAATGACCTAGGTATGTTTGCAAAGTTCTTAAAAGAAGACAGTTTACTTTAAAACCAAATAAGAGAGTTTGTTCAAAATGAAAAGCTTTATTGACGGTTATGCTGCACATACATTTTAATGGGCATTTTATTCGATTTTTTCTCGTGTGTTATTTAAAAATATTACCATAATTCAACGACAGGTCGCAAGAGATCATAAAAGAGCACCATTTTTAAACCTAAAAGTAAGGAACATAAAACAAATCGGGTGTAAAGGTTAAATCGCGGTAGAAGCGAAACTGAACAAAACATCATAAAAATGGCGATAAACCGACGATGGAAATCGATTAGTACTTTGTACTTTACCCTCATTATTTTTAAAAGCGAGAAGTCGCCATCACGGAATCAAATTTTTAAAGCATCATTTTTCGGATTGCAAGTCTCGAGTAGGGCATTATGACTAGCCAGAGAAACAGCAGATGGACTTCCTGTTAAAAATTAATGGTGGCCTAGAGCAGAGCAGCTCAAAGACAAAGAGGCGGACCACGTGGTCCGCCTCCGTCAGGCAATATTTTCATAACAGAATAGTGTAGAGAGTGGTAGAGGACCGGAGAGATTGATAGAGAGGAGACCTACTAAGTATCAGTACGACTCTTAGGCTGGTAGACAGATTTTTTCTTTTTTGTCTTATCCTTTCATGTCGAATGTAGTGTCTTGAAATGTCTTTAGTGAGACGGTGATAAATAGTTCCACACCACTTTTATCTTTGATTTGTTTCATTGGCATTCAAGATAGCTAGAGAGATCTACAAAACTTCTCAGCACAGTGGGGGGGTTTTTGGACTGAAAAATTTAATATAAGGTATTATTGAACAATGTCGAACAATGTCCCGTTTGCAACGGTCTTTGATAAAAGGTCTTCTCAATCCAAAGTCGTAATTCTCTGTCGAAAACAATTAGAAGTTCCTCGGAGATTTATTAGACTTTCGAATGGTGAGGCGAAGATTGATCGCCTTATTTCATTGGTTTGTTAAAAGTTACTAATTGGTGGTGTCAAGTTTCACAAGTGAAGTTTTTTTATTTTTCATGAGACTAACATACAGAAAAGTTTCTATCTATCGCTGATACAGTATAAAATATATATACATGAGACTAAACTCATTTTATATCCATTAAACCTCAACTCGATGGACCGACGACATCGTAGCGGTCGCAGGGAGTCGATGGATGGAGGCGGCTCAGGACCGCTATTTGTGGCGTCGTACGGGGGAGGCCTGTGTCCAGCAGTGGACGTGTACGGGCTGATGATGATGATGATGATGATGAAACCTCAACTCAAAACTCAGTGTTTTTTTTCTTTATATGTACCTCTTGGGCTCGTCACAAAATTTAAATTACATAAGTAAAATTGGGAAATAAAGTGATCACTTTGATTTTTTATTCACTTTAATCTGTTTAAGGTAAAGTAACGAAGCGAACAAGAAACCTCTACCTTATTAAGTTGTTAGTCTTCGAGTTGGAGCAAAACTCGTCCCAAGCTTTTCTATCCTCAAGATAATCTGATATTTTTTAATAAACCTTTTTACAAACGATAATTATTCTGAACATCTATCATCTCGAATCAACAAAATTACTCGCAAATTGGTAGATCCCAATAACTCCTTGTATATTTTGGTGCCGAATCTATTGCACAATATCGAAAATTGATGGAACTTCAAACAAGCATATAATTTCTCAAGCTCAAGAAACAACATCTACTATATCTTCGTGTTCGTAGATTGAAGAAAAACAGACATTTCCCAAAATTCAAGATTTCAACTTATGCGAAAAATATAACACAGTCGAATTAAAAACTTCAGCATATTTTAAGTCGGGTCAAAATAAATAAAAACCCAATTGAGTTTGGAAACGTAAAGTTTTTTTAACTTGTCCAATTAGGACACATTATGATTCAGCACGTTCATCTGCTACAACCATTGGGTCCGGAATTTAATAGGTTTTTTAATAAATTAAATAAAACGCGAGAAATATCCGTGAATACTTTGACCCTTGACTATAAAATTCCCAATAGTTCTTTCAATCAACTTTATAAGCGGACGACAAATCGACAAAATCAAAAGTGATAGCTAAATCAAATTTATACATTTTTCTCGCGACTTTTCACTTGTTTTTCCGGAATGAATAGATCATAATTCGATCATAATTGATCATAATTTTTTATTCTTCGTCAAGAACCACATCCATATATGTTACAGTAAAAACTTTCGAAGTTTTTTTATTGTGTAATGTTGTGCGCGCGCGTCTAGTGTCGCATTCACCCTGATGATAGATTATTACTTTATCGCACCATCTACATATATACCTACATAAGTACCTACATAGAACAATTTACAATAACTTAACACTAACTACATATATCTAGTGATGATGTCCCTCGCAGCAAGGGTCTCGCTAAGCGATGAAATGAAAGGTCGGTGTTCTTCCAATACAAACTAGGTTCGTAGTTTACCTGCTTATATTTATAATTAAAACTAAATTAAAAACATTAAAGTAATTTTAGGTATATAAATATCAGCCCGATCCCTTCAGTACTTTGAGCGTGAAAAGAAAACAAACACTCAAACATCCAAAATCCGTATTAAAGATTATTTATGGCGTAACTATTGATATAATTTTTTTTTAAATATAACAAACGGTACGCGATAAATATCACCATATTTACAAAATATCACAGC
Source organism: Eupithecia insigniata (assembly GCA_947859395.1). NCBI lineage: Eukaryota > Metazoa > Arthropoda > Insecta > Lepidoptera > Geometridae > Eupithecia > Eupithecia insigniata. The sequence goes on along the minus strand of OX402011.1, from coordinate 1,490,119 downwards.
CACACAAAAAACTACTATCCTTTTCCGACGTATTTTGCGTTGCTGAATCGATATTCTGGCCTAATTTTGACTTCGAATATAGATTCCGCAGCTCAAAATACGTCAGAAAAGTATAGCCGGATTCGTCTCAAAACCAACAATTTTTTTATATTATATGTTAACCAATCGTGAAAGTTAAAAAAGTTTTATCCAAAATCTATCCAAACTTTCACATTTATATGTATATTATAAGTGTGACATAGAAAGATAAAAATTTATTTTCACTTCTCTTCCTCAAAAGATACACATCATAATAGTGTAGCTTAGCGGGCCTAAAACTTGAGTTTAATACCTCGGGCTAAAAAGTATTTTTTCTTTTTAATTTTTGTCTAAAATCATCAGCCCGTACAAAGCATTCGTTCTCTTACATAAAAACTCGACTTCTTGGTGCTCCGTCAATCTTTTTTTTTTGAAAATATAACTTATATACTTAATAAAAAAAGATGGTATTGGCGCTAAATCTCTAGAAGAAAAATTCTAGAGATTTAGCGCCAATACCATCTTTTTTTTAAATCTCTATTTAACCCGCAACGAAACAGTTCGCATTCTACCGTGAAGGGAAGATTCAACCTTCATAAAACATCACCAAGACGGGTATATTTTCAAAAAAAAAGATTGACGGAGCACCAAGAAGTCGAGTTTTTATGTAAGAGAACGAATGCTTTCATTCCAAATCACAAACTTTTACGTTTAACTTCCTGACTTTTACTTCCAAATTGTGAACGTGAAAAATGTCATCAAGTGATAGTGAAGATGCTAATATGCAAATGGAAGAAAAGGGCAAAAAATGATTATGAATCTGTTACCGACAAAATCACGTGGAATATATTTAAAGAGTTACGAAAATTTTATGAAATGGAGAGATGAGAAACGTGTGGATTCTTTTACAGAAGGGGTTCTTCTCACTTATTTTGATGAATTATCGAAAAAATTCAAATCGTCGACTCTTTGGAGCACATATTCAATGTTAAGAATGACCTTACAAACGAAACACGACGTCGATATAAAAAAATATGTAAATTTAACGGCTTTACTGAAGAAATTCTCCACTGGATACAAGGCAAAAAAATCTAAAGTCTTGACGACACAAGAAATCGAAACATTTTTAAATAACGCTCCAAATAAACAATACTTGGCAACAAAGGTAACCTACTTATGTACTCTACTCAAACTAAATAAATAGATACCTACCTACATACCTAAATTATGTACCTAGGTTATTACGATTATTAACACACTTATTTTTTTGTTCAACAGGTTGCTTTAATTTATGGAATCAGCGGTGCATGCAGAGGAATAGAGCTTGCCAATATAACGCTAGAAGACGTAGAAACGGATACAAACCTACAAACTGTGAGTCTGCCGAACACGAAAACAAACAAAGAGCGTAAATTTGTCATCAGTGGAGAATACCTTAATATAGTTAAAGCCTATCAGAAGTTACGTCCCACTAATGTTTCAACGAGAAGATTTTTTCTAAATTATCAAAATGGTAAATGCACAAGGCAAGTCATAGGCAAAAATAAATTTGATAACATGCCTGAAGATATTGCCTCTTATCTAAATTTACCAAATCCGGAACTCTACACGGGCCATTGTTTCCGCAGAACATCCGCGACTCTGTTGGCGGACTCTGGTGCAAATATAACGACATTAAAACGGCACGGTGGATGAAGGTCCGATCAAGTGGCTGAAGGTTATATAGAGGACTCTAAACAAAACAAGTATCACGTCACGCAGCGGATTACGGAAGGAATCAATATTCTACCAAACATTACAGAACCCCAAGCATCTACATCGCGGGATTGGATGAATATGTCAACTCAGCTGAATCCGCACTCAGATCTTAATAATGCATGAAACTCAAGCATGAGTCGAGTCTCTCCAACTTTTACTCCACAACAATCAACTCAAAATATTATCACATCCCAATCACAGAGAACCGAAATAAAATTGCCCGGGAAAAAAATATCACTAAACATTCAAAATTAAGATCCTCAACTTTTCAAAATGCAACTTTGTAGAAATTAAATCTGAACTTAATTCGATCGATTGGCAAATTACACTGAGTTCATCTGATGTGGACAAGTGCACCGATATTTTTTATAACATTCTTTTCACAATAATTAGGAAACATACACCGTTAATTTGTGTCAAAGATTCGTCATACCCAATTTGGTATAGCAAGCCCTTGATTAAATGTAACATGGAGAAAAATAAATTTCATAAGCTCTTTAAGAAATTTGGTAACCCTAGAGACTATGATACTTTTTCACTTCTTCGAGAAAGATGCAAATCACTGACCGCTGAATGCTACAATAATTATCTTAAATCTACTGAAGATGCTATCCAGACAAATATAAAATCCTTCTGGAGATTCGTTAGTAATAGGAAAGGTCAAGTCTCTCTTCCACAAACGATGTCTTGTAATGGTGCCTCGTCATCCAGTGGTAATGATGTTTGTCAAATGTTTTCTACTTACTTTAGTTCGGTGTTTGAGAGTAATTCTAATCAAATTAACTTTAGTGAATTCCAAGATATCGATGGATTGTCTAACACGCTGTCAAGCGTTTATGTATGCGAATTGAATATATTTTTGAAAATCAGGCAGTTAGACAAAAATAAAGGACCTGGTCCCGATTTGATCCCTCCATCATTTATTACAAGTTGCGCTAAAGAGCTAGTCGCCCCTCTTTGTCTAATATTTAATAAATCATTATCATCAGGTATTTTCCCTACGCGCTGGAAAACAGCTCACATCATCCCAATTTTTAAAAGCGGTGATAAATCGCGCTGTGAGAATTACCGTCCAATAAGTATTTTGTCCTGCTTTGCTAAATTATTTGAATCGCTTGTGTATGGTCATCTCTACAATCACATAAAACCTGTAATATCAGATAATCAACATGGCTTTGTAAAAAATAGATCAACGGTAAGCAACCTTTTGGAATATAAACATTACCTCTGTCAATCCTTCGCGAAAGGTGGTCAAGTCGACTCAATTTATACCGATTTTTCAAAAGCTTTTGACAAAGTTAATCACGTTCTACTATGCCACAAACTGTCACTCTATGGCGTCCATGGAAGCTTATTTCGATGGTTGTGTTCTTACTTAGATAAAAGAAGTCAGCTGGTGGCGTTGAAGGGCTTTGTTTCATCGCCTGTAGAAGTCACCTCTGGGGTTCCTCAGGGGTCTCATTTAGGACCTCTACTATTCGTGATATTTATAAACGATCTGATTCAGCGTCTTTCTTGTAATAGTCTCCTATATGCGGACGATTTAAAAATATTTAATACTGTCACTAACACTGCTCACTGTGAAACTCTACAAAATGATCTTAACACGTTGTCTCGATGGTGCATTAGTAATCACATGTTTTTAAACGTCAGTAAATGTTTTACCATATCGTTCACGAATAAATACAATAAGATTATTCACGATTATCACATTAACGGCCATGTTTTGAATCGTTCGCACGTAGCCAAGGACCTAGGAATTTACTTTGATGATAAGCTTTCTTTTCGGCCGCATTACCAACACATTACTTCTAAAGCTAATAAACTATTAGGGTTTGTCTTCAGATCAACTAAAGGTTTTAAAAAGCCCTTTAGTCTCCTATACCTTTTCTTTGCCCTTGTAAGAAGTGTTCTAGAATACGGTAGCCCTATATGGTCTCCTAATTATAAAGCTCATAGTCACGAAATTGAAAGAGTGCAAAGAAAATGCCTACGTCTATTATGCTTTAGAATGCATCCAGGTCGTTCTAGCCTGAATTATGAAGATAGATTATCTAAATTTAATGTTCAGTCTTTGGAAACCAGGCGTATTCTTTTTGATCTTATCTATTTATATAAAATTATACACGCAATTATTGATTCCCCCAAGCTGTTATCAGCTATTTGTTTTAATACACGATTTAGTGCGCGCAGGTCCAACACAACCAAACTCTTTGCTTTGTTGACATATAAAAACAATATTTCTTTTTACAACCCTCTGACCAGAATGGCCCGTCAGTACAATAGTTTAGCGAATGATAACACTGTACTTGACATTTTTGTTCCTAAATTGAGCCAGTTTACTAGAACTCTAAAATCACATAAATTTGGTTCCTAATTGTATGCTTAAAATTGTAAAAGTGTAGATGTACTTTATGTAAGTTAGTTTAACGTAATACCTCAAGGGGATACCACCCTTTTTATTGTTATAAAATATTTAAGTTGTTTGCTCTACATGTCTTGTTCATATTGATTCTCTGTATGCACATAAGTTGTTAAATAGTCAAGTTATAGATCTATATCATTTAAATTTAGTTTATTTTGTGATTATTTTATGTTTTGTGCATCTCAATAAATAAAAAAAAAAAAAAAAAAAATTGCACATTTAATTTTTTATAAAATTTCTGAAAATTATCTAATTTTGAATTGTTTTATTTTCTCGCAATCGAAGTGAAAAGTAGAGTGTTTTACTCGGGTCAAAACCACCCATTATAACTCGGTCTTGTCATCCTCCCTCGCTACGCTCGGGAGTATAACAACCTCGTATATAATGGGATGGTTTAGTCCCTTGTAAAACAATCTACTATTATTTACCCACAAATCACAAGAACTATAAATAAAGTATAAAATTAACATAAGGTGACACATGAATTACTAAAAACTAACAATATTATTAAAAATGGGGTAAAAACGCTGAGATAGGATAAGATATACCCTATATCTTATCCTATCTCAGCGTTATGCAGTATTGGGAAATTAATTGTCCAATAGTGTGCTAGTTTTCAGATAGGGCCCTTGCGGCGGTTTAAGTCTTAATGTGATGGGATGTGACCAGTGGTGAAGTCTGGATAAATCACCAGTCATTACTTTTACTTTCATATATACAAATGCGTTATTTCCCAACAGTCCCCACTATATTCCTCAAATAAAACGAACGGTTCACTAAAACGCTAGAACAAAGGACCGTTTTATTGACATCTCCAAAATTAACCGTCCTGGTAGAACGACTGACTTTACGGATTATTTCGATGACGTATTACTTCCGTCGTAACTTTTTCATGAACGTTTTGGTGCAAGAATGGTACTAAATGACAAACATTAACTATTGTGACTGGATACAGAGCCGCAAATTAATTATATTCCTAAAATCTTGACTTTATAAACAGCTGGTTTTAAAAGTTAAACCGGTTGATTCACCAGAATTTAATTACTAACCAATTACATAATAATCGTGATTTTGTTTCCAAAATTATTCGATATTATGAAATTTTCATGATCTTTTTTCCCAATTTTCGATACTGAAAAATATTTAGGGTGTGTATATTTTATTGGCCTATTTTTTATAAAGCTATAGAGATATTTAAATAAGAACTAAGTCGAATTACTTTTACTAAAAAGTACCTACAGCAAAATTAAAAAGTATGGCCACTACGTCAGTTACGTACTTGCTTTCAGCGCTGGTTTGGCGTGACTTCTACTCACCGAAATTAAATTAGCGTCATTTTTTTAACTGTGAGTCGCTTAAAATGTGTAGCTTCGTACAAAAATCATCAAATGTAATTTCTGTCAAAAGAAGGGCATTTTGTCACCAGTCATAAAATACGCGCGTTTGGACTCATCCTAAGTTATGTTTACACAGTACTTTGACAAAGTTACAAACATTATCTCTCTATCATACATAAAACGCAATCAAAACCAAAAGAAAACATTCACTAATCTCCTAATTTAAACAAATCTTCAAGACTCATACAAACACCCTACTAAGAAGTTGTATTTGCACGGACAGAACGAGATAGAAATATTAATCCGAATAGAGAGAAAAGGACAAAAGACTCAAGTACGCTCAGCTGGTTGAGAGGCTGTGAGTACTCTCGACGTTTTGGAGTGCCTTTGTTTCTGCCTGGCTTGAATTAAATGATATCTCCGTTAAATATTATTTTTTACTGCGCTTTTCTGTATTTTTTTTAATTGGAAAACATTACAGTTGTTGTTAAAAGATTTATTTATTGTAAATTAAAATTCCCCATTTTCTCGAAACGGAACACCTAAATAGTTGAGCTAACTGCAGACTGTTGCAAACAATCTAGCTGGAAGTAGCTCAATTGATCCATATCAGTAACAATCGGAAGCGTCCCCAAGACGCTGGCTGCATTTGCCCATGCAGCCAGCTAGACGCTGGCTGCATGGCTGATGACGGTACCTATCTACTAAAGTGATTTTTTTTCTAAATATATTCTTCGATCACCTTACTATTGGAGACCATCTTAGTGCTCAGTGCCTTACAGCTTTGTTTCAAAGAGGCATACATCAAAAAGAATACGTTATGAGCGACTAGGGTACGTACCCCCATTGTTGGCCGAGTTCGTCATAAATACCGGAGTGGGCGGCCGCCCGCCCCGGCACAACTTGCCTAGGTTAAGGGCCTTTTCTGTGTTATTTTCCTCTTTTAGACTCGTTGTTACCTGGGACTTCATATATATTTTTAGAAGACTTGTCAAAAAAGGGAAATGTTTTTAAGGTTCCTATATGTAATAATGCTGTGTGAATTGTCCAATCTTATAATGCATATTTGTGAATTTCTATATTCCAGCATAAATACTTGAACTGATTTGGACGTAGCTGTATAGCTATAGGATAGCTGTATAGCTATATGTACATAGCATTATTTATCGTTAGACTCCTTACATCACCCCAATTGACAGAGGCTTTATTTTCTTGCAGTACCTATCACAGCAGTTTGTTTTATTCTTTGTAAAATCAATTTATTCTAAAGTTTTATCAGTTATCTGGAACTACATCTGGGATTTAACCCTACCACTGCGAACTAAAAATGTCACATTTTACAAAAAATATGTAGGTTACTCGAAACGAGTAAAATTTCTCTATATAAAAAAAACTACAGAGTAGCATTTATATACGTACTAGCTGCTGCCCCGTGCTTTCGCCGTCGAATTATCGTGATAAAAAATAGCCTATATGTTATTCCAGGTCCTAAACTATACCCATACCAAATATCACGTGCGTGATTAGATGTATATTTTATTTTCAACGAAACATTATGAGTGATAGGTACGCACTACATCGGGAGGTTTACATTGAAAAACGAACAAAGTTGTCGGATGACATCGATACGAAAACACGAAACGAAAAACTTCACCATCAAGTAGCCTTAGGCTCGTCATCAACTGACATCGTCATCGAAAGATCAGATCGTTCCTCCTTCTTTTTATGTGATCCATTAACGACGTTCAAAGTATTTCAAAGTAGACCTCCCGAATTATCCAGCACATGGGAAAGTAGACTGAAGTCCAACGCTTGATGACACTTTAAATTAAAATATCTCGCGTCAAACGAACCACGGTTCCAAATAGCTGTAAATAAGCATAAATTTTGTTAGTTCCACTTGATTTGTAATTTTTAACCCTTTCACAAGTAAAATTAGTCTAGAATAAATGTTCACGCAATTCTGTAGCGGGGTAAGCAAAACATGGGCCCTGAAGCGCAATTTGCGAGTTTGTATTCGAAACTCTATGAAATCCACGCTTCTGGAAGTAGCTTGTAATATTTGGTTTGTGTACTTAAGGCTGCGCTCACTTTGGTAGTGAATTTTTAGCCTACATAAACGTAAGAATACCGTTCATATTAATTGACTGCGCAAATTCAATACCTATTTCTCCATCGAATACGCAGTGTCCTGATGATATCGCGTTCAACGCACGAAAGTGTGGTAAAATCTCGATAAGTTTGGATTGTTTTTGGACTTCGTAACTAAACGCACAAATAGGAGGTATGTACGACTAATCACACGCAGTCGGTGCGGTTCCATAGTGCTTGGATGGTCGGAAATCGGGATTATACGTGTGTGTACGTTCGTTTTTGAACGAATTAAATTCGCACGAAAACAGGTCCATTGTGAGAGCAGCCTTAGGCGCTTTAGGCTATGTTTGTTATGGATACGTAATTTACTTAAGGTTAGTCGAAGCTATGTGCAAATAGTCAAGCCTACCCTTATTTGAACACATGAATGCCACAGAATAGAATTAAAATTAGAATAGGCAAAAGTTTACGGCGCATTTTCTTAATTTTTCATACAAAATGCACATAATGTTAGAGGCTCTATCGTTACAGCAATAGGTATGCAATGTGTGCAATGCAGTAAGGTCAAGATTGTTACATCTTAGAGCAATCACAACCTGCTAGGACAGTCGTCCGCAACAGGCGGACCGCGGTCCGTCTCCGGACCGCGAAAGGTCGAAGCTCGAACCGCCAAATATTCTTAAATACATACAGGGATGAATTTTCCCTCGTCCCTGCCTACATAACTTAAATCGTGTTTTAAGAAACTAGCCTTATATTTCTACGTTTGAAAACCACGTAGAATAGAATCTAAATTAGATTAGTTAGTTGATACCTACTTAATCTAGGATAGCGCGTTTTTTCGTCTCGGTCGGGGTACTCCTCCCGCATCGCACCCAAACAAAGGAATCCGCCCGCGCGCACCACACCCTAAAATTGCGTTATGAAACGCAATTTTAGGCAATATATGACCACTGTGATGCATCGGCAGAATGGACTGATGTGGCTGCTACGTTTTTCAGTCTTTTAAAGTTTTTACTCCAAATGGAGATAATAGATTTTGTTATACATTTTTAGGGAACTAGCTTGATTTGAACACAAATAAAAAACAGAACCGATTTTTTTTCCGGACCTTGATAAAAAAAAAAACACATTGAATCCGGATCCCACTTAAAACTACTTGCCGACCCCTGTGCTAGGAAAATCTATGAAAATTGAAAAGCCTGAATGCTTATTTCAATCAATCAATCAAATCGTTTATATCAGCACCAATACCAATAAATATAATAGGAAAAGTAAAATGGGCGGCCTTATCGCTTAGAAGCGATCTCTTCCAGGCAATCTATGGATGAAAAGAATTGGGAATTTAAGAAAGGCAGGGGGTGTACCAAAGATCATTTAAGATAAATATTAACATAACATTATAAATACCTAATAATAATAATAGATAAATAAATATAATCAATTCAAATATAAACCTATACCAGTATACAAACATAAACATTCATACAGCGCATTTAAAAATCATAAAATACGAATACTGAAATTTATCGGGACAAAAAACGTCATACATATTTGTATGGGAATCATAACGAACTGATATATTCACCCAAAATACCAAACACATTCATTTTTAACAGTTTATTGTTAAAAGTCTATTTAAAATAAAAGTACGACGAACGTTAAAAAGACTTCTTTTAGCCTTTATCAGTACACTTTGACCATTCACTTTTCACAATAAAAATATTCATCAAAGCCAAATTAAAAATGTACACTGGCGCCTTTTTACTTTTCAAATAGAAACCTTAGCACACAATACGGCGCTATAAACGGAGAATCATCAAAAGCTAAACAACAAAGATAAAAAGGAGTTGAGCTTTTTCTTGACAACTCAGTGAGTTAGTGTTAGTTGTTCAACAGCATAGAAATGCTGTTGAACAATTTTTCTCATGATATAATTTATCTTTACAAGAGCTTGCAAGAAATTTGTCGTAATTCCGTTGTTACAAATTGCATTGTTCCATCTATACAAATTGCAGCAGTTGAAGCGTCCTATCTATGAAGACTCCTTTATCTTTGTCAGAATGACTCGAATTCAAATTTTATTTAAATTCTTTGAAAATATTGCTTCAAACAATCTTTGGCTTCAAATACAAGCCAGCTACAGATCCTAAGTAAACGTTCTATTTTTGAATATTTGAATAAAAATTACTAGTTCCACTGGTTCCACACACGTAAGACTGAATGTTCCAAATCTAATTCAAAAATATAACGAGAACTCAACCTTCACTCAAACTTCCGTTTCCGACTGAGCCTAAAGAAAGCTTTTCGTACCTTATAATGCATGTAATAGAACTTCAATCCCTATAACTTGAATTATAGCAATTGCTGCTTTGGCTACAAGTAGTCTCAGTTTTGTGTAAAATGACTTTCTGGATACCCGTTGGATATGAAAATATGTAGCTTCAAAGTGTGCGCTGGGCTGGAATGAACTGCCTAGTAGGGTACACGTAGGTACACATAATACATATTAGACGTGCGTGATAGATACAAACCACAATATCAATATCAAAAAAAAAGTAGTCCACTGGTTTGGTGTCTTTGTAATCTTTTGCTTAACGAAACTAAAACTAAATGTCTTAGATTTATTCTACCAAAAGTAAAACAAGTTAAGGCTGATGTAAACGTAAAAGGAGAAACGTTAGAAATTGTAGACACTACCATATTCTTAGGAATAACCTTAGATAGTAAACTTCAATGGGGCCCACACATAGGTAAGCTATCGAAGAGAATTAGTTCTGCAGCGTATGCAGTAAAAAAAATCCGTCATTTTACAGAGGTTGATAATTCCAGACTGGTCTATTTCAGCTACTTCCATAGTATGTATTATGTCGTATGGTATATTGCTGCTGGGGAACGCTGCAGATATTAACACCGTATTTGTGCTGCAGAAGAGGGTTGTTCGTGCAATCTATAACATGGGTCCTAGAGAATCCAAGCGTGATAAATTCAAAGAAATAAATATAACGACAGTATCATGTCAATATATTTATGAAAACTGGTTGTACACTCATAGAAATATCGATCGGTTCCCTAAAAATTGCGACATACATAATGTAAATACTAGAAATATGAATAAACTCGCTGTGCCCAAAACTAGGTTACACAAGGTGTGTATCTTTTAGAGGGCAATGTATACGCTTCTACAACAAAACCCCTAGCGAGTTGCAAGAACTTTCTATAAATAAATTCAAACAAATTGTCAAACATATCCTTTGTAATAAGCCTTTTTAAGGCTTATTACAAAATTTCAGACTATCTAGAAGATAAAAAAGCTTGGGACGGATTTTGCTCCAACTCGAAAAATAACTATAAAAATAACACCTAACAGGCTAAAGGTTTCTTCGTCGCTTCTTTACTTTAGTCTACATACCGAAGCGACCGAAATCAAAATATCACTTTACTTCCAAATCAGTGTTTAATTTTAAGAATTTGACCTGTTCTAAGTGTACATTTATTGTATTTACGGAAATAAAGAAACTTTGACTTTGACTTTGAAACAAACCGACCTACTCTATTTACTGTAGGTATGTCAACGATGTACGGTCAAGTCAAGGCAAACATACTGACCAAAAACTTTTAAACTTGCCCAATCTAGCCCAAAATAGTGTCTTGAGGTTAATGCCGACTGGTGTTGATACGAACCAGTTGAGCTACCTGTAGATTGTTTACAATAATCTGCAGTTGGCTCAATCGTTCCAATTGTAAATAATAGTTCTTTGTTTCTATTATTTAAGCACCCACATATTCCTAACTAATATTATAAATGCGTGTTTGATTGTTTGTCCTTCCTTCGCGCCCTAACTAAGCATCCCATCGACTTGATTTTTGGCATAGAGTTAGTTGAAAAGATGGAAAGTAACATAGGCTACTTTTTGTCCTGGTAAAACATACAATTCCTGGATTAAATTGATTAATACCTTTTTATCCCACTAAAAATGTGAAATTAGAATTTAACGCGGGTAAAACCAAGGGGAACAGCTAGTTATTTTATAACTCAGTTTTGTCATGTTATATGAAGGTTTTTCTTGTCGTAGTTGACATGATATGATTTTTCCATACATTCCAAACATTTTCTACATAATTATGTAAAGTTTATGTATTCAGAATAGATAATAGTGCTTGTAACAGTATCATTGCTAGGTAATGTATCAAAGACACGATCTCCATACCATTTCTAACAATCAGCTTCCAGACCTCTTTTTCAAAATAATATGAACGACAAAATCACGACCATTTTAAGGAAAACTCTACTCTTGTTACCTTCAAAGCCTGACTTTAGTATAGGATTTCCGCCGGTTCCTTCCGAGAATTCGCTTCGAGAAGTTTAAATAACCTGCAAAATAGCTACATAACCTCCGACAGCAGAGTAAACGGGCAACTTGGCTGACAGACAGCTTAACATGTATGAAGATTCAACCCCGAGAGTGGCTGCCAGATTAAAACAATAATACGCTGACAGATGATTGACGCACAGCTTGGAATAATTTCATAGAATTTGGTCGATCACATTTGGTGCCGTAAAACACAAAATGTAGTGCACATGCAGGTGAAACTTTGCTGTTACTAAATGTCAACATCTTTTCAGTTCGCAATAAATACAAGTACCTCCTAGATTTAATTTTTAATAAGATCCCAAAAATTTTCGACTTCGACGGGACTTGAACCCGCAACCCAGTACGGGATGCGCTGCCAATTGCGCCACGATTTGACGAAATTATCCCCAGTGTGAGGCTTACGCACTATAATAGCAAAAACCTACCTAGATTTACTCCATTTGGTTAGTTATTTCTGAATTTTCTTTGTGCGGTGCTACAAGCCGGTTTGGAAATTTTAGTGAAGTAAGAGGTATGTATGTTTTTATTTTGTGATAGTTCGATGATTCGGTGTCACAATATGATAAACTAATTTAATTATATATTGTTGTATGAAGAACACGCGAACTTATCGCTGTTACATACATTTTTTTTGTGTTGAAGGGCATTTATTTACGGGCTTAGAACGTCCATATATTTTTAAATTGAATTTTCAACCTTTGCTTGTAACATCACACATCACATCACATCACGTTACGTCATATCACGTTACGTCACATCACGTTACGTCACAACACGTTACGTCACATCACGTTACGTCACATCGCGTTACGTCACATCACGTTACGTCACATCACGTTACGTCACATCACGTTACGTCACATCACGTTACGTCACATCACGTATTATCACTGCCTAAAAATAAATTCCAAGCTTTTAGCTTTAAAAATGACGATACTTCTATACAACCTTTCAATCCCTTACAAACCTTTTTTCGCATTAAAAAGTAGTATATCCTTTCTCAGGCTCAATAGTATCTGTGTATCAAATTTCATTTAAATCGGTTCAGTAGTTTTGACGTGAAAACGTGACAGACAGACAGAATTACTTTCGCATATGTATTATAGTAAGGATTTGGTAAATTATTCGTCACACTGAGTCTGAAAATAACAAATAAAATATTCATATGAAATTCATTGCACGTTAGTCAAATAAAACCAATTACATATTATTCCAAATAAAATTATTTTAATTTGTAGGATGACGATGCTTATTATTATTTACTTAGTAATAATAATTATTTATGCCATTACTACAGAACGATCGATCTACAATTTCGCACAGATATTCCTCGAAATGAAAGCTTTTGATCTATGAGATAATACGTACAAAATCGTGATAATTCTGCTCATGATTTATTAGGTACGTGTTTATACGTTTGTCCTAGTAAAAGATAATTTAAAAGATTTTATTTGCCAGAACAGATGAGAAATATACAGTAAAGAAAAACTGACAAAATCGGACTCCACTCTGCATTAAGCTATTATTACCTCATTTCCATTCCAGGCCATTCTCAACTGAGGTGAGTCATGTGCACATGACATTAGTGCACAAGTGTGTGCGCAAGCACAGGTGCATTTTCTATTCCCTCAATCTGATGATAATCCGGTGGAACAGTCAATACAACCGGGGAGAGGTTAAGCGCAGGATCAACATTAGCAGAAGTTTTTATAATGTATGTGCGCAAGCACAGGTGCATTTTCTATTCCCTCAATCTGATGATAATCCGGTGGAACAGTCAATACAACCGGGGAGAGGTTAAGCGCAGGATCAACATTAGCAGAAGTTTTTATAATGCCTGTATCTATGACACCCAATGTCAAAGTCAAAGTTTCTTTATTTCCGTAAATACAATAAATGTACACTTAGAACAGGTCAAATTCTTAAAATTAAACACTGATATGGAAATAAAGTGATATTTTGATTTCGGTCGCTTCGGTATGTAGACTAAAGTAAAGAAGCGACGAAGAAAACAAATTCAGATTGATTGAGTTAATATTTGAGTGGCATGACAGCTCTTGAAATCGTTGAAATTGGACCTAAGTTCAGCTTAATTGAGTTCAAATTCATATTACCTATTGTGTGACATGTATGACAGCTCTTGCACTCGGTTTATCATTGGGGAATTTTATGAACATAATAAGTACCTACTTGAACCTAAAAGTTCTTTGGGAAATGTACATATACCTCAACGTCAAAAATTTTCCAAGGCAATCGTTGATTGTTAACACTTGAAAAATATCAATTTTTGTACCTGAACCAAAGGGAACGTAAATTATTATAGCTACTTACCGAGACAAATTTCTTTCTACTTTCGATTTTGTTTAGGTTAGAAAGAGACACCCACCCTTACATGAGTTTCATTCAAAATCTTGCGAAAACCCTATTTACTTACTATTCTATTACCAAAACTAATAAGAACGAATTACTAACATAACTAAGTCAACCTAACAAGATAAACTAAAATGGCCATATCTCGCTATAGCGAGCTAACAAACAGTTCTGTTTAGGGTTAAGTACGACCCATTTGAACTTAACGAGTTAAATTTTACCGCAAGTGGTTAATAGCTTGACTTAGAAGATTAACTTAGGGTTAAGTTTCACGGACATATTTTATAGGTTGGTAAGCTAAAGGTAAGGGAAGGGACTAAGGGAACCTACCAGAGGAAGGGCAGCAGCAGCTTCCTTCCGAATATTTTTCAACACCAACACTGCGATCACCAATCCGCCTGCCAAGCGTGATGATTATGGCAAAACCCCCCCTACATGGGAGACCGTCCTCTCGATGGACCGACGACATCGTAGCGGTCGCAGGGAGCCGATGGATGGATGCGACCGCTATTTGTGGCGTCGTATGAGGGAGGCCTATTTCCAGCTGTGGACGATGTCTGTTATTGTTTACATTTTTTAAGTTTCATAAAATTTCTTTGTTGACATAAAATATCGTGTATCCTAAAACCAAGTAGGTATAGTATTGTTTTTATTTATCCAAGTGATTGCCTTAAAGTTGTTAAACAAATATAAAGTTTATTGTTTTAGATGTTTGTACGATCTGCAAATATTTGTTCCAGGTATTCTGGGTATTTCCTATGTACCTATAATAAAAAAATCTATCTATGTAATATAATGTATATGTACATTATTTATGTATATCAGTCATCTAGTGTCTAGACACCCATAACACAAGCTCTGCTTAGCTTGGGGCTAGATGATGCGGTGTGGATGGTTCAGCATTATTTATTTTTCTGTTCGTGCTGCCACAGACGTATTTTTGTGAATTCTTATTCGTCCCACCAATCACCAATGGTCCCACTATCTGGTTTAACAAGAACTAAATTGAATAGATATTTTACAAATTGGTAACCATTGTCAAATCTCTCTCTCTCTCTCCTTCCCCGTTCTATACACTCTCTGAAAATATTTCAATGCTAATATTTAAATCAAAATACAATTATTAGCGCTCCTTAGAACAACAGTAACAAAAATACTCCGGTAACCTGATAATAATATATCTGCATGAAACCCAAACGTTTATATCCGTTCCCTCGCTTCATTAGGGAACCCTGAACACGGTGTTTGTATTTGCCACACGTCCAAATGAATTAGTTTTCTTATAACTCCCACCGTTGGTTTGGACAAATGAAAAAAGAAATAGATAGAGACAGAACATCACACTCTTATAAAAGCGAAAGTTTATAACTACAAACTTTATGTATGGTATGCGTTTGTATGTTTGATACTGCTTCAAGCTGAATGGGAAAACAAAAAAAAACCTGGTCCCAGGGGTCTGACTACGTTTAGTGTATGTTGAGGTCGCTGAATTAAAATTCAAGGTCAGATTGATCCCATCACGTCAGGGTTTTGACATAACCTCAAAAAAATCGATACAGTAAACGTAGTCAGACCCAGGGCCAAGATTTTAGTTTATTTTTTGTGTGGCTGTGTTATTATTGTGGATTACAGTCTACGTTAAAATTCACAGGAACGCAGTCACCATAGCCCAAATCGGTCGGAGACATTCCATGAAAATGTAAAATCTAGCTATTAAACGCATTCGGTTTATACATATGTATGTAGTTCTAGAATAATTCCAAATTTTATTTAGAACAAAATATGCGGGCAAAAGCTAGCTGAAACTAAAATAATAAATAAAAATTTACAATGCTGGTCAATGCACACAGCTTCATGTATGCCCAAAGTAATTAGACCTTCTGTAATGGACATTAAAAATATCTGAAATACTTTTTACATTCCGTACAAAGATACATATATATGTTTTACCATGCTTAAAAATACCCAGAACACCTGAAACAAAATATCTGCAGATCGTACAAACCGAGGCGGGAAAACGGAACCGAACCCGCAACCCCCGCGCCGCGCCGTGTCTCACAGAGATCGTTAAAAAAGTTAGTATCTCTATGGTCCGCCAGTTCTATTTATATCGATTTCTGTGCATTTGCGGAGATTTGATCAATAAATATTATTGGCCCAGCCTCCCTTTTTACTGCTTCGTTTACTCACCGAAGGAAATATTGGTTTTATTCACTTAGTTAGCCACAACATGTCCGTCGTACTTTTTGTATACGTTAATATTTTTTTCGGTTTCTTAGCAAAATGGATCATAATAGAAGTGTCAATTGGAGAATAATTTTTGAAAAAACTTTCGAAAAACTGTCGTAGTTTGACGAATTAATGCCAAAAGAGCGGGTTAACGACAAACCATGTTTCTGTTGGAAGAGCACCAACGATTCATTATCTAACGAAGAACACAAACAAGGTTCGTAGTTAACTTACTATGCTAAGGTTTTTGTTATTATAGTGCGTAAGCGCTCGCATTCAGGGTAATTTCCGAGAAATTAGGTAATATCCCAAATATATTCGACTCGTCGGTCATATGATTTCGTGGCGCAGTTGGTTTCAGCAATTCTTGCTAAGGAAAGGTAGCGGGTTCAATTCCCACCGAAATCAAGTTTTTTGTTGGTATTTTATTTTATTTCTACTCACATTAATAATGGAGTTTTGAAAAACTATAAAAACCTAGGCATTCACGTACCTACTCAAATTGATAAGTGGGTTTAGGTGATTTTCATGCATTTAAACGCTAAAACCATTTCTTCCCCTATTTTAAAATATTTACCAATTTTAATCAATATCCTCTAGTGAACTTTATGTGGAAGCACTTGAGTCTTAATTACGACAGCACTCGTCGCTCTGACGCCATACCATGAGTCGCAGTATTAGGTTCCGTATGAAAAGTACAAATAATAATAAAAAAGTCAAGATAGCGGCCGACGCTCCACACTATCACACGCTATCATCATCATCAGCCTATATGTATATTTAGTCCACTGCTGGACGTTGACCTCCCCCATGAGCACCATATCACCCTGTTTTCAGCTTGACGCATCCAGATTTTGCTTAGTCTTATTAAGTACTACAGAAACTATCACATCACACAAATATTACAAATACGATAGTTGGGATGTTTGGATGAATATTTGATACCTCTTGAAGTCAATTTTTTTTTATTTCAGACTCTGCACACCGAATATAAATTCGTAGGCTTTTGTCTGCATCCAAATGCCTGTGAACTAATTACCCAAGGTTATCTATAGTCCATCTCTACACTAAAAGTTTATCAAATCTGTACAGCCGGTTAGTCGTGAAAAATCTTTGCTGTGGTACCATTACGGGCGAGAAAATAAATAGGTCTTCTAGACCTTCGTCATACACCGTCAGCGATATCGTCACACAAAGTGACGATGTGGCCAAAATAAGGTTTATTGATCGAGAAAAACCTTGGTTATTACTTTAGTACATTACAATGCAAGTACTCGTTAATGCACACTAAGAAAAAGAACAACAAGCTGAGGCTTAGAGCGATATCTTCCAGACAACCTTTATCTAGTAATGATTGCTATCTTTTCACTACGTTGGAACACACAAACAGTTTTTGCTTTCGATATGCTTTTGCAATGTTACAATATTATTGAAAAATTTAGTATTGAGTATTCTGATTGAAATAGTTTTCATTATCTTACGGAACCCTAAAAACCAATTAAACACCACGACCGCCGACTAATTGGACAGGAAACTAACCAGCTTCACTAATTCACACCATTCTCAAAGCTGTTCAGGTTCCACCTCATACGGTTATCGTCACTGGTTCGCGACCAATCGAACGTGACTTTAAAGCTAAAAAGTCAAAGTTCTTAATTTCCTCAAGACCGTACCGTTTAGAACCACAGGGGAATTTATTTAAAACATTTCAAAATAAATAACAATACTTATCTTGTTGAACCTTTTGGGCTACCCACACTTCCTCCTACAACACCCATTGAGCACTGTTGCGCGTTAGTCACGGCACGGTGCAGAGTTTGTATATTATTACAACGTTCTAAATATTCATGTTTTAATGTACGGACTGCTTTCTAATTTGTCTCAATCTGAAAACAAATGTCTGTGTTTGCTACATTCGCTTTAAAAAAATCTAATTTCTCGAAATGAAGAGTTTCTTTACCTTAAGATATTACTTACACAAATATTTGCCGTCAACATGAAAGAATACTGAACTTCTCCTTTCTAAAATCATAGATGCCCAGTAGGTAGGTATGCACATGCACATAAAATCTATTGAGTGTGAAACTCTTTTACAAATTTTAATCTTTAACTCTACCCTACAATGTGGCTAAATTAAATGTCTGCTAGCATAGCCTACAAACAGTCTAGGTGACCCGTTACTAAGGTTTCTTTTACATAAGGTCTGCCGTGGGTTTGTAAGACGCTTTGAATTCTCTGAATAGCTAAAGTGAGTGCTCCTTACATCGCGCATCGTGGAATGATAAAAACTCACGTAGGTAGTCTCGCTACAAAAGAAACGCAACGCGTTATATGGACGTACCTATAATACCTCATCCTTTTATTCCCTTAAGCATAGTTTTTATAGAGAACGAATGCAGTTTCCATTCTCATCTGAAAACCACTTTGGCACAGCAGCGGACGAAAGTCGCCTTCGCCCGCCTAGGGACAGTTGTTTGTACGATCCGCAGATATTTGTTCCGGGTGTTCTGACTGTTTCTAAGTATTTAATAAAGAATATCTATTTCATCATCATCATCATATCAGCCCATACATGTCTACTGCTGGACATAGGCCTCCCCCATACAACGCCACAATTAGCGGTCCTGAGCCGTCTCCATCCATCGACTCCCTGCAACTGCTACTATGTCGTCGGTCCATCGAGTAGATGGTCTCCAAAAAATCCGTTTTAGTTGCAATAAAAACAAGTAGGTATATCATGCGACGCGACGTAAGTGAAACAAGTCATCTAAAATATGTAAAACTGTTATTATTGAGTTATAATGAACATTCTCACTAGGAGATGAGTATATTAAAAATATATCATCATCATCATCATCATCATCATCATCATCATGATGATGATATCATAAGCTATAAAATGCTTTAGTAACACAAAGACTAATTTTTTACCACTTCCTTCTATAAAAGCATAAAATTGACTTCGGTAGGTTATTCGATTCCATTTTCACTCTAAAAACTATCAACAACTTTTACACTTTAAAAAATAAATGAAAAAATGCTCCACGTGTACTGAAATTTGATTTAACTGAACGTTGTGCTAGTTTTATTGCGAGCAAGGTTGTTGTTTGAGCGGAAATTGTAAATAATAAACCAGAAGGATATATCTATGGAATAGGTAAACATAGCTGCATTATAATAAGGTTTACTCGTACCTACTCCGGTACGAGTAACTAAAACATTGCCTGTGTGAAGAAACGAAACAATAAAATCGCTTATTAGACAATACACACTTATAAAGTTAAAATAATGTGTTTGATATATTCCCAACATCAATTTTAACCATCCTTTCATTGGCTGACTGAACATGGTTGTTGAATAAATAATAAATAAATAATACAGGACAATTCACACATTATTAACTAGCTAAGCAGAGCTTGTGTTATGGGTACTAGATAACTGATATACCTACATAATAGAATATATTACATAAATAGATAGTTTTTATTATCTATACATAGAAAACGACCAGAACTCCCTGAACAAATATTTGCAGATCATACAAACACCTGAGACTGGAATCGAACCCACAACCTCCTTGAATGAGGGTCGCATATCGCATCAAAATAAGACACATTTTATACTGATAATTATATTGAATTTATTGAAATTTTACCAATAAAAAACCATACAGCCGAAATGTGGACCCTCTTTACTGACACAGAGTTGAGCAAACGTCCTAATATCGAAGTATACAGTGGTACACACACATCCTAATGCAGTCGACTGCATATAGAATAAGGTACGTAGTGAGCCTATTACACCCTGACGGTCATGGCGTAAGAAAACATCTCTCAGAGATGATAAAGTGAAAAAAATGTGTTTGGGGAGGCATGTTCAACAATTTGATAAATTCATTATGAATGTAAGCGGGTTAACTACGAACCTAGTTTGTGTTGGAAGATATAAAACTTAAGCCTACCCGACCTAAACCAAGTTGTAAGTTAATTTTCACGTTGGTGTTCTTCCAACACAAACTAGGTTCGTAGTTAACCCGCTTACATTCATAATGAATGTTTAACAGTGTTGAACTATATATGTTCTATATACATATAAGGGACTTAGTAAGCTAAAGTGTAGGCACCAAAATGATCGGACGTTATTATTCATAACTTTTTTGCCCTATTCTCACTTTGGTGGGCTCAGCACAACAGGTCTTCTCCTTCCATTCGCTTTTATCAGCCATCATCTGCGCACTTACTCCTTTTTACTAATATCATCTTTCACACAGTCCGTCCATCTTTACTTAGGCTCATCTCTACTTCCATATATATCCATCCTCCTTCTTAAGTAAAACTCTCCTCGTTATTACGAGGACACTCTTCCTTCCTCATAACATAACCATACCAAGCTAACCTTATTACTTCTTATCTTATCCATGCTATTGTTATAGCAAAATATTTTCTGACCAAGCATACGCACATTGGTTCTTTACCTTTCCCTACAACAAATATCAACATTCTTCTACCCAAGATTGTAACATACCTATCGATCCGGCAAATCAGATAATTGAGTGATTGGTCGGGTCCAATCTTTGACCTACTTTCTTCCGAATCAATGATTGTGGTCCATCAGAAGTTGGGCATTACTTGGGCCAGTTGCGTTAGATTGTACTCAGATAACACAGTGAACATACATGATAGCTCCAAACTACTCAGTTCCACTCATATTTCATTCCACGTTATCAATTAAAAACAAACAACTTATGTATACCTAGAAAGCAACTGATCTATTAAATGAATTTTACATATTAATAGACCTTTTATTATTGATTTATTGTAATTATCATGTGCTGACGTCGCCTCCAACCTAGATAGATTTCGCCATAATATGTGTGAAACTCTTTTACAAATTTTAATCTTTAACTCTACCCTACAATGTGGCTAAATTAAATGTCTGCTAGCATAGCCTACAAACAGTCTAGGTGACCCGTTACTAAGGTTTCTTTTACATAAGGTCTGCCGTGGGTTTGTAAGACGCTTTGAATTCTCTGAATAGCTAAAGTGAGTGCTCCTTACATCGCGCATCGTGGAATGATAAAAACTCACGTAGGTAGTCTCGCTACAAAAGAAACGCAACGCGTTATATGGACGTACCTATAATACCTCATCCTTTTATTCCCTTAAGCATAGTTTTTATAGAGAACGAATGCAGTTTCCATTCTCATCTGAAAACCACTTTGGCACAGCAGCGGACGAAAGTCGCCTTCGCCCGCCTAGGGACAGTTGTTTGTACGATCCGCAGATATTTGTTCCGGGTGTTCTGACTGTTTCTAAGTATTTAATAAAGAATATCTATTTCATCATCATCATCATATCAGCCCATACATGTCTACTGCTGGACATAGGCCTCCCCCATACAACGCCACAATTAGCGGTCCTGAGCCGTCTCCATCCATCGACTCCCTGCAACTGCTACTATGTCGTCGGTCCATCGAGTAGATGGTCTCCAAAAAATCCGTTTTAGTTGCAATAAAAACAAGTAGGTATATCATGCGACGCGACGTAAGTGAAACAAGTCATCTAAAATATGTAAAACTGTTATTATTGAGTTATAATGAACATTCTCACTAGGAGATGAGTATATTAAAAATATATCATCATCATCATCATCATCATCATCATCATCATGATGATGATATCATAAGCTATAAAATGCTTTAGTAACACAAAGACTAATTTTTTACCACTTCCTTCTATAAAAGCATAAAATTGACTTCGGTAGGTTATTCAATAAAAAACCATACAGCCGAAATGTGGACCCTCTTTACTGACACAGAGTTGAGCAAACGTCCTAATATCGAAGTATACAGTGGTACACACACATCCTAATGCAGTCGACTGCATATAGAATAAGGTACGTAGTGAGCCTATTACACCCTGACGGTCATGGCGTAAGAAAACATCTCTCAGAGATGATAAAGTGAAAAAAATGTGTTTGGGGAGGCATGTTCAACAATTTGATAAATTCATTATGAATGTAAGCGGGTTAACTACGAACCTAGTTTGTGTTGGAAGATATAAAACTTAAGCCTACCCGACCTAAACCAAGTTGTAAGTTAATTTTCACGTTGGTGTTCTTCCAACACAAACTAGGTTCGTAGTTAACCCGCTTACATTCATAATGAATGTTTAACAGTGTTGAACTATATATGTTCTATATACATATAAGGGACTTAGTAAGCTAAAGTGTAGGCACCAAAATGATCGGACGTTATTATTCATAACTTTTTTGCCCTATTCTCACTTTGGTGGGCTCAGCACAACAGGTCTTCTCCTTCCATTCGCTTTTATCAGCCATCATCTGCGCACTTACTCCTTTTTACTAATATCATCTTTCACACAGTCCGTCCATCTTTACTTAGGCTCATCTCTACTTCCATATATATCCATCCTCCTTCTTAAGTAAAACTCTCCTCGTTATTACGAGGACACTCTTCCTTCCTCATAACATAACCATACCAAGCTAACCTTATTACTTCTTATCTTATCCATGCTATTGTTATAGCAAAATATTTTCTGACCAAGCATACGCACATTGGTTCTTTACCTTTCCCTACAACAAATATCAACATTCTTCTACCCAAGATTGTAACATACCTATCGATCCGGCAAATCAGATAATTGAGTGATTGGTCGGGTCCAATCTTTGACCTACTTTCTTCCGAATCAATGATTGTGGTCCATCAGAAGTTGGGCATTACTTGGGCCAGTTGCGTTAGATTGTACTCAGATAACACAGTGAACATACATGATAGCTCCAAACTACTCAGTTCCACTCATATTTCATTCCACGTTATCAATTAAAAACAAACAACTTATGTATACCTAGAAAGCAACTGATCTATTAAATGAATTTTACATATTAATAGACCTTTTATTATTGATTTATTGTAATTATCATGTGCTGACGTCGCCTCCAACCTAGATAGATTTCGCCATAATCACCACAACACGCTTGACGGGCGGATTGATGATCGCAGTGTAGGTGTTAAAAATTCCTCAGATAGGATTCCTTAATCAGTTCTTAGGGCATTCACGTGCTGAGTTGGAGTGATTTGTTCTAACGCCACTACTGAAAGCTAAAGTTGTAGAACCTACGAAATAAGTAGGCATATTGTGCAGCTGCAAAGAGCAAAAAATTACGTCGTTCGCATCATTTTCCACTTTTTTTTATTTATTCGGCGAGGAAATTCATTTATAAACTGGTCTGGGACCAGAATTATGTGGGACTCAACGTCCTGACAAGGACGTAATACCCACTAAAACCTCTCCGGTGAACCTCTCTCGCCATTTTCGCCGAACCACGGGAACATTTAAACCTACCGCGGCCTGACTACCGTCCCCTCTTCCTCCCATACACGGCCGGCGAGCCCACCGTTACACACACTCGCCGACCCCACGGAAACGTAAAGTTCAAACGTTTAGACATGACCCTTCTTTCATTATGGTTCAAAAATTCTATCTTATTCTAATTCTAAGTGGTGAATTGAGATCTACACAGACATCTCGCTTGCATAATACACTCCGTATTGTGCATTGTACCCCTGCCTAAACAGGCCCTAACCAGCCCAGCTCCTTGAAGTACCGGAGCAGGACTTTTGGTGATTGACAGCTTCCTTTCAGCTTTTCTGTGAGTGTGGATGTTGCGGCGGCCTCCTATGTGGCTGTGCAGTGTACCTCCGTTTCTATATATATTATACGTTTCTTGAGCGAGAAAGCCAATAGTTAGTCGCTTTCCCGCGGCCCTAATCATAGTTTCTGGTAGATCAGGTCCCTAGGGAGTTGGTGGAACTGAGTGACCGTGTATGTCGTCCCTAATATCCACTAGTCGAGATAAGATTGTATCGATGTCCCGCTGATTCCCCTTACCACTGTTGCAAACTTCGGGATCAGGGGTTACACACGAGGACTTGAGTGTTTCTCCGTTTTAGTTTGTTTCACACACACTAATGTATATTGTGTATTTAAAGTTTGCACACTAGTTAATTAAGTGCAATGTTTTTAATCACTCACTGTCACTATAATATATGTATATGCGAACGTTTGAATGCATGGCTAACTTTGCCCCACAAATCAGTACCCATGTGATAAAAATACTCTTGAAACCTTTGCATAGAAACAACGCGTGCGAAGCCGCGAGCTTATTGCCTATAAATTTCTTTACATAAACTAGAATTATACACAAAAATAAATTACCAATAGCAGAAAAGGGGAGTAGATTCAGCGTTGTGCTGCATACATAGAGCCTGCAGCGCTGATTTTAAATTTACTCCGTTCGATTAGATGGTCACCGAAGGGCTCGGACAGCGGGTTACTCCTACAGTACGTTTCTAAACTTCTACATGTATTTCAATCGTACTTTCAAAACATAAAAAGTACATTCAGAACTATTTTGAGAAATTGACTAATATACTTTCTTGTATCGGTCAGCAGTGAGTTCGACATGACGTGTCTAACCTAGGTATGGTCTTTTAAAATGTTACTAAAGCTTAGAAACTGTATTCAAAACATAATTCAAAAGCAATCATTCTATTCCCTGTGCTAGCCAGGTGGAGCAAGCCAAAATGTATTTTGGTTACCCGGGAAGGTAGCCCTGTTTGTCTTGTCAATCCTTGTCGAATCACGCCAACCTGCCTGTGTGTTCAGGCCTTAGCAATCAGGTAATAGTCCAGAAAGTTCAGGAAAGCAAGCCGAAGTTTTCAGATTAATTCGTCTTGGATTAGTTTTGTAACCAATAGTTGTGGATAAGAAAAATGGTAGAACTACGAAAATAATATTTTGAAAAATATACGTGTCCCTAAAATACATGTCTGTTTATTTTGTCATCTTTTGTCCTACGTTTTGCATTTTGACGGGCCAACAGTTATTCAGTCTGGTAGTCAGGTTCTGAACTTATTATAAAAATTACCTTTGACCCCATTTTAACTATCTTAGTATACGAATTTCCAGATCCGTTCTTAGCAGGTGCCTACGCCTTAAAAGTAACCTCCATGGTAAATTTCAGCTTCGTAGCTTTTGTAGTTTCAGAGATCTCTTGATGAGTCACCCAGTTTCCTCTTTTATAAATATAGATATATAGGTTTATATTCTTATTTTAACTTTTTATATTCTGCTGGTTGTCTTCTCTTACATTATAAACCGTATTACGGTTTCATTATTAAGTAGAATAAGATGAGTGGTTCGCTCAGCGTGCGGTTGAGTAAAGTGCTTGGGTTAATGAATATTAACAGACACTATTATTCTAATAGGCAAGAAGCTTTCTATAATCTGTTTTGGAAGATATGTATAAGATGCCTCAAAATATGGGTATCAAGCTGAAAGGGTACTAAGCCTAGGGGTAAAAATACGCGTTTCAAGTGGGTATTTTTTTTATTGAGTTCTTTTGCTCTTTTATTCATAAAATTTTTTTCATTGGTGTCAATTCAGACGTCACCAAAAATAAACGAAACTATTTGACAGCACTAAAAATGAGGCATTTTCATTTCTACTGCCAACTTTCCCCTTTTGGCTAGTATATGTATATATCTCAAAGGGATTAGGCAGCGTTTTCGATGAAAGCTCCCAGGCGGCTTGACTTCTTCCGACACTCCAACCATTATCGTTATATTTCAACCAATTTCCACAAAACCTTGACAAATTACATACTTAAACCTTCCGCATGAATTACTCTATCGATTGGTGAAACTGCATGTAAATTCGTTGCGTAGTTTTTGAGTTTATCGCGAACAGACAGAAAGACAGACGCGGCGGAGAACTTTGTTTTATAATATGTAGTGATGGTTATCAAAGGAACGGCAACAGGTTTGATGTGCTGCGGAGGTTGCTGCGGAGGTTGCTGCGAAGGCTGCTGCGAAGGCTGCGGCTGCGACTGCCCGTGCATACCTATCTACACTTGCTGCACCAAGTTTTGTTAACGGAAAGCGATGTGTATACCCAGACCCGCAGATGAGTCATGATGTTGCGATGTCTGTGTGGCCCTACCTTCCTCAAGTCTTCGTGCTGTAATGTGAAAATATTTCAGTTTAGTGCTGTTAAACTAGTTTAGTTTTGACGACATCTGATTTAACACATTATTTGTGTTCTTATTCTTTCAGTTAATTCTCGCATTATCAATTTATTATTACTAAATTTCAAATGTTGTACAGTCAACAAAACTTTGTGAAAAGTTTTCCGTCTTCAGCGATTTTTATCGCTGACCTACACTGCCTATGTTCACCGGTATTTTTCCTATTTTGACCCTTCAGTTTTCCATTTATTATACACCGTAAGTTTAAAATCGCGTGGCTAGAGGACATAGGGTATAGTGGCTACAAATCACTACCCAGGTGGGTTTAATCAAAGGCGCGTACTGCCGGCAACGCGCTGCCGCCTCTAATTTACGAGCGTTCAATAGACGACGACGTATATTATATTGCAAAGGCGCTGCTTGTTAAATTTTACATAACCTTGCTCCTGACTTCGGCTTTGTTTATTTGGCACCTAAATAAAACGAAGGCGTCATTGTCATTTTTGTAACTTACAGGCTAAAGGTTTCTTGGTAACTTCTTTACTCTACATATCAAAGCGACAGAATTAGAAATATCACTAAAATTTCATTACATTATATTGTAATTACATTAATATGAAGCAGTTGAGGCTACCTGTAGATTGTTTGCAATAATCTGCAGTTGTTTAAATTTTTTCAATTGTCAATACTAGTTAAAATTTCTTTCTATTTATTTGATTATAATTTCCTTTGTCATATAATTTTGTATATTATATTACAAAGTACAATAAATAAAAAACAAAAAGGACGGTTAAAAAGGACTCGTGTCCCGATCAAGCTGTCTCAAGCAAGACTTTCTACTTGATCAGAATCGTTATTTCGATTCTGATCGAAATAACGATTCTGATCGATTCGAGGCCTTCATTACTGGCAGGTCATAGCTATCTGGAATATCCTGCAATGATATATTGGTACACTACACAAGCATTGCAGGCAATCAACGTCAGTCAGAGAGGCAGTAGGTATTGTAATTGTATGCAGTGCTGTAAATAGGCGTTTTTGCGGCCGGTGCGAGGTACTAAACTGCGCCCTCTGAAGGTACCTTTTTTTTCGTTTCCCATTTTCGCACCACTGCTGAGCAAGGGCCTCTTGAAATGGCCTAAACAAAAATATACAAATCAATAGTTTTTGAAATCGGTCTAGTATTTTTTAATTTATTCGTTATAAACATACAAATCTTTCCTTTTTATACTATAAGTGTAAATTTAGATTACATCCCTGTCTCATGCACTTGTCTGCGCCCCCTCCCCTTCAATGTGCCTACGTAGTACAGTTTGTTAGGGCGCAATCACCAGTATAAACGGGTGAGATACTTAGTACCTGGTCATTTCTGCGCCCCACTCGGGGTAACGCCCTGTGCCTGGGCTTGCACCGCCCTATTTGCTGCACTGATGGTGCCGTATATAGGGCAATAATTAATAATACTCAAATTAGAATCAGAATCAATAACTTTATTTCTTTAGGCTTACAAAATAAGCACTTAGACAAGTCAAATTTTATACTATAAAACATAGTTATTATTATCAAATAAGAAATAAGGTGTTATTGATATTCCCTTCACTGAATGTTTTTGTCCTTTTAGCTTATTAGCTTCCTGCGTAGTCTATTCAATATGACGTCACATTCTAAAGCTCTATACAATTATTCACGTTAATCCGAACATGCTACAGTGTGACACAAAGCAAGGAGCTTCTGCTGAGCAGAGCAATAAGCGTACATCAAGTCAGGCTGCTCTGTCGCGCTGACTGATTGCAGTCATTCATCCGTGCTGCAAGAGGAATGGGTTGTGTGTTACAAG
Source organism: Eupithecia insigniata (assembly GCA_947859395.1). Classification (NCBI taxonomy): domain Eukaryota; kingdom Metazoa; phylum Arthropoda; class Insecta; order Lepidoptera; family Geometridae; genus Eupithecia; species Eupithecia insigniata. The sequence continues at coordinate 1,461,628 of OX402011.1, read as the reverse complement.
GTTATGAAATGGAAGGGAAAGGTGGATGATATAAAAGAGTTATAATGTTACCAGCTACATTGTGGTCGAGATTAGATTTAAGTCAGATGACGCAAAAATAATAATAATAATAATTCAAATGCTTGGAGTCGAGAAAAATTGTTAACAATATTTATTGGAGAAAGGATCTCAATTAGACAATAATGTACTTCAAAATGTATTTTAAAATCACCTAGAAAATTTATTTATGGTATACTGCGGGACTGCTGATTTTTGTAGATAATTAAAAAAATGGAGTTAAACTAGCTCAAGAAGTTTTAAAAGTTTATTTCGAGTCATTCCGTGTACCACTGGCTTCGGCCTAAAGTGGTTCGAATACAGAAAATCAAATTCAGAGTTGATTTCATTCCGCATTCGTCCCACTTTTCAAAGGCAGGCTTTAGTACTGTCAGCCACATAGGTACTTCTCATGTGAGAAGTATGTGGCTAAGTAAGATTGTAAGTAAGATGGTAGATATTGCACTAGATTACTTGGTTGATTTTACTTTAATTCTATTTTATTGTAGTGTTTGGTGTATGTGCCTACTCCTAATAAACAATGTCTGAATAAACATACTTTATATTTATTTATTTATTACTAACAAGCAGGTATAAATTCCCAGAACGTCGAAGTTCCTTGGATCTGCCGCACAGTTTTTTGGGTAACATGATGATGTCCTCCCAGCCGAATTTCGGCTACAATCTAAATGGAGACTAGCCATGTGCGCAGGACATGCTATATGCACAAGTTTGTGAGCAAACACAGAAGCACTCTCTATACCCTCACTCTCGTAATCCGATGGAACGGTAAACCGACATGACCGCGGAGAGGTCTGACACAGTACCAACAACGGTTTAACTTGCTTTTCGAGATGGATCATACATGAAAAAGTATTAATTAATCTTCATGAGCAAAAACATCATTAGTTACACGTTCATAAACACAAAAGATGATTTACTTCTTCCACTTGACCAACTATTCGCCTCGTCCATCCACCACAAAAGATTTACCGATTGACCCGTTCCAATTGAACAATGGAATCAATCGACGTTTTCTCACAATCTGGTTTTCTATTACGTATTCTACTTTGTTTTACGGACAAAACGGGCCGAAAGTAAAATTCTTACTTTACCGGGTTTGAAGGGTTTTGAAGATATCTAATCTAGTTAGTTTAGTGTTCAGTTGATTCTAATTATAATTAATAAAACAAGGTCAAATAAATTTTGTGAAGTGAAAATCTTGATTTTCTCTTATTTCTTAATAACACTTTAATTCTTATTGATAAAAATAACTATACACATACAAAACTGTTTAAGCATAAAATTTGAATTGTTTAAGTGCTTATTTTCTAAGCCTACAGACATTTGATTGAATCATGATTGAATGATTGATGAAATCTGTATAAAAGAATTTAAGTCAATGTCCATTTATCATCGCATTTTAGTCTACCAAATTACTAACACCAAATCCTTCGACTATCCTTCCTAATATTAAAAATGCGAAAATAACTCTGTCTGTCTGTCTGTCACGTTTTCAGGCAAAACTAGTGAACCGATTTAAATGAAATTTGGCACGCAGATATTCTATAGCCTGTGTAGGACATAACTACTTTTTAGTGCGAAAAAAGGGCTGTAAGGGGTTAAAAGAGGGGTTGAAAGGTTATATAGAAGTATGATCATTTTTCAAGCTAAAAGCTAGGAATTATTTTTTTAGGCTGTTGGTTAGATATAAATAGGAAAGTTATTTAAAGTTTCTACAAATTTAACCCTCAAGGGGGTAAAATATCAAAGGGAATAGGGGATTAAAGTTGAAAATGCTACCCGCTGTCACAATTCCACGCGGACGAAGTCGCGGACACAGCTAGTAAATTAGAAATTTTTGCAGCTTCTTCCTTACATGCAAATACTTGTAACAAGATCTGAAAATCTTCTAAGAAATATCAGGGAATATTACCAACTGTAAATATTTAGGTAAAAGAATCTTGGCAAACATTTCAATTGAAAATATTCAACATCATTAGCCTCCAGGCTACAGAATAAATATAGGGTGTACAGTAACAACGTACTTCATTTGTGACATTTACATTTATAAGGAAATACGATGAGACAAACAAACATCGTGGGATCTACTAATTAATTTCGTGACGTTGATTTATACAGATGCTTAATAAAGGCATAAATTCAATAAGAAATACACGGGGCATTTAATGTTTTCTATGGGATTATGTAACTAATTACAAGGAAAAGCTGATTTTCGTTGTATATTAGTTGAATTTTCTGGAAAATAAACATCGGGTAAAGAAATATTTGGAATAAAGTAACAGATTTTACATTTATTTGCAATATAAACAACACAACGTAGCGTTTTCGAACAATGTACGAAAAAACAAAAGATCATCTCATAATATTGACATAGACATATCATTTTGTATTTGCCACTACATACATATACACACAGGACAATTAACAATTTGAAATAAAAATATATTCATTAATAAATAACAACATAGAAACAATCCGTAGAAAAAACTTATTAACAATAGGTACAAAAATAAGTAGGTGTGCTGTGCAGTAGCAAATGGGCCTAGGCTCAGCATAATACCAACTGTTATGAGCAGAAGGCGCTGTTATTCTGCCTAATATCTCATCATGAACAGTAAATCTTCGGCAATATTTATAAGCAAGCACACCTGTGCCACCCTATCCCACTCGAAGAAGCTGAGAACATGAAACTACGGAGTAAGTCAGAATTGGAATACCATTTCCAATTGCAATTTATTTTATTTCCATGTCTCATTTTATCTCTGTCCGCTATAGCTCTTCTTTATGAAAAATTCAAGAAATCTGCAATTTAAAATGATATTGAACTGAAGTAGTTAGGTAGTTTCTAGGTAGTCAGTCTTTGGTAGTACCTAGGCCAGTTTCTGCAATATTTACAAGGTTATCAAGTTTTAACACCGATGCAAACAGCGTTCTCGTATATTTCTCTCGATATCGTAGCTCGCAAGCGGATGAATCTTGATGATTATGTCTTTAGAGGTTTTTATAGGTACACATGAGATAACTCTTTAATGTACCTCACAAACACAAAATACAATACAAAAGGAAATTTTAACAATCGATGAAGTACAAAGGGCGGCCTAATCGTTTTGAGCGATCACTTCCAGGCAACCTTGGGATGGACTGGACGTAAGAGAACAATATAGACGGTCGGTGGCGTTTGAACGAAAAAAATATATATTCACTTTCAATATTATATCATACCTACTTATCGTAAGCTGACATTATATACATAAAAAAATTGTTTTAATTGTAACACGGATAAAAAAATTTGATGATGCAGTTATTTGAAGATAGGGAGTGATTTCGCACGTCTGATATCCAGGGGAAGAGCATTCCATAGACGGATAGCTTGTATAGTGAAGAATTTTTCATAGAAAGTAGTATAGAGTGAACAGAAACTTCTAAGACGAGGATTTAGATTATCACCTGCTGGAAAATACAACTGATAGATATCGATGCAGTCCTTAAAATAAATGTTGTGATATTTAAATTCAGGCGTCACTTTGCAGAAATCCATTGCAAAATATTAGAATGGAAAAATATTTCATCTCTATACCCGAGATTACAAATGAAAGTTTGAGGGGAACGCACAGACAGGCGGCGGCTTGCTTGGCACCTAGAGGCTAGTAAGTCACCAAGCGAATAGCGTAGTAAAACGAACGTACGAAAATGCGCACTGCGCGCCTTGGCGCTTAGCTAGTCGCTTAGCGTCTATTTAAGCGCGGCTAGTGCGACCGGTCCCGAACATTTTCGAACGTTCGTTTTACTAAGCTATTCGCTTGATGACTTGCTAGGCTCTAGGCGCTAAGCCAGCCGCCTGTTAGTTTCGTTTGTGAAATTTTAGCCATTTTTTCGTGAATTCGTAACTATAATCTTACCAGATGGTAACAATGTGGCCGATGATGTATCACTAAGGTAAATATCATGTCTCGGAGTGCTTTATTTCCTTTGATCTTACAGGACACTTGGAAACGTCACAATTGTAGTTAGCAGCTTTCTTAAATCGAACTAGCAGTAAATTGCATTTGCAAACGACCTTCCAGAAACTAGATCTTCTGAGTAGGCCGTCATTTGATTTGCAGCAATCGATTCATTCAGATTGCTTTATAATTGAATGAAATCCTTGAGACGTAGTAATATGACTTCTATTGCACGTGGTTATAGGTTAGGTATTTTTTTATTTTTAATTACGTTTGTTAAAAGTGGAACAAGTTTTACTTTCTGCATTTTAGTGCCTTGCTATGAGTATTTTTATTTATTAAATCTATACAAGCACACAGATCCCCTAGTACTATCCAACAATCCTATCCATCCACGGTTGTCTGGTAGAGATCGCTCTCGAGCGATAAGACCGCCACTTGTAACTTAGTTTTAAAATTGTCTTTTTTGTATTTCTGTTTCTTATCAATAAGTGTGCAATAAAGAATTTTCTATCTATCTATCTTGCTTATTATTGCTGTTAAGTCCAGATTTACTCAAAACACGTTTGATAAACTTATAAGTATAAAGTAAAAAAATTGGATTTGCAGCAAATACCTACAAAGTATTACTTAAACTATAATATTCCATTTAAACTAAAAATAAACGCAGCTAAACTTAAAATACTGTTATAGGTACATTTTGTAGTTTGCTGAGTAGATTTAACAGGTGATTTTCGTCGACACTAGGCTGAGCCTGTATCGAGGAAGCCACATACACAAACTTTCAATCCAAGATATCTATTACTAACCAGTACACGTACATATGCACACTGCTGTAAACGAGGAGTTTTTGCCTACCTACACCACGCTTAGTTGTTCGGTGATCGCAGTGGAGGTGTTATAGGATGGACTACATAACCTCGACAAACGTTATCTCGATGCACGAAATCTCGACAAATATCGACAAACTTTAGGTCGATGCACGGAATGTCGATAAACATTAGCTCGATGCACGGAATCTCGACAAATGTTAGGTCAACGCACGGAATCTCGACAAACGTTAGGTCGATACACGGAATCTCGTCAAACCTTAACACAGAAGGAAGGTTGCCTTTCTGTTGGTAGGCTCTTGCGAAATGAACGGGCAGAGATTAATTAATTTATTTATTTTAAGAATAAGGTTAGCCTACAGCGATTACTCCAATACTTACAAGGTAGACAATTACATAATTTCTTAGTTTTTTTTAATGCTAAGTACACCAACCTATTACAGGCCGACACAGTATGAGATGGAGGGGTCTTCTTACGCTGTGACCCAAACTATATTAATTAGGAAATCGTATGTACGACCTTATATAACAATTTAATCAGATATCCTTTTTCTCCTGAGATAAGATTCAGTAGACCTAACCTAAAATTTGCTGTAAAGTGATTTTGATTTCAAAAATAGATTTTATTGACCGAACTCATACAAATAAAACACACTAACAATTTGTTACTATGTTTTATTTAAAACAGTAACAATTCGTACCAGTTAACTGAAAATTCAGCTCTCAATAAATAGAATGAGGTAATAATATCAATTCCTGTGTAAATCGCATTTATTCGTTCCCATTACGGCGTTTATGTCCCATTTCCATGGAAAGTAAATTCATCACCCACACTCAACGTCGGCACTCGATTTACATCGTATTTGTGTTATCGTATATAAGAGCTAAATTGTGGGACATTGCCAGATGTGGTATAGTGCCTACTTCGGTACAGTACGGTTCATTGATAGGAAATTACATACTCATGAGATTTTTAGGGTTCTGTACCTCAAAAGGAAAAAAGGAACCTTTATAGAATTACTTTGTAGCACGTCCGTCCGTCTGTCAACCCTCTTTTTTCAAGAACACGTGGAGTTATCGAGTTGAAAGTAACATCAAATATTCAGGTCCGTAACTGTGATATAAATCAAACTTCTAAATCAACGCAATCAAAACATACAGACGTTTATGCCCATTTTTTTTTATTTCCAAGGGAATCACATTCGCTCACAAACTATAGGGTACTCCCCGTTGACCTAAAATCATGTTTGGTAAGAAACAGGGTCTTATAATTACAGAACACTCGGTGCGCGAGTCAAACTCGCACTTGACTTTTTTGTATTTCTTTATAAGGTTGACTCGCGTCACAGGGCGTAATGTAACGTGTCATACAGCGAGCATACGTGCAGTCAGTACGGGGAAAGAAGGCGCTCGCAACGAGCAAAGGGACGGATTTTAGCACGCGTAACGTATCATACTCACTGCGAATGATGCAACACGCCCCGTAACGTAACACCGGTCAGTACCCGGCTTTAGATATTTCTATTACAGACTTTTTTCATATTCTGTAGACTTTCGTTTGACCTCAATCTCACCTGATTTAATTTGATGATGTGGCCGACGTTTACAAAGGTCTAGAAGACACCTATTCACTCTTGTCTTGAAGAGACCCACCACATTGTAATTGGCCGGAAAAAAAGAAGCAGGTAGCGAGTTCCATTCCTTAGCGGTGCAAATTATGAAAGTGGAGGAAAACCACTTTATGCGATTGGATGGTATATCAGCTATCTAGTACACATAATAAAAGCTCTGCTTAGCTTAGGTCTACATATACTGCTATGTCTTTTGTCCACCATTATTTATTTATAATTTTATGGCAAATCCCCCCTTGTTTGGGGCAACCACGTTCAGCAGTAAACTGAGGAGAATAAAGCTAAGAAACAAAGTAGCTTTAATATCTGTTCACGTTTTTATGTCATGGGTATATCTTGTTTATCTCTACTCTATTTCATTCCATTCACGAAAATTGGAGCAAATTGTTTTATCCAGAATAAATAGACAGTTTCAGGACATACACGGAAAGCAGATTTTTAAGATGAACATTTGTTAGTAATGAGATGTGAATGATGTCACAGCTTTCGGGAAAACAGGTTCTAGGAAAGGAATAACACGAGGGTTGCCCGATTAGCTTTTTTTACAAAGCTTCAGCATTTTTGTCTAATATTACGGGATATACATATGTATACTACTAGTTTCTGCCCGTCGCACGCTTTTTTCAAGTAGCATTTGTCTGTCCTCGAGATACCGTTAACCTTCCTGCCAAATTTCATTAAGACCCTTTTAGGCTCTAAGCCATCATCAGAAGGTAGAGTGCCCAGAATGCTGCCAGCATTGCCACGTTGAATGGCAATGCTTATTACGTTGACTGAAATAGAACCCAGTATTCTCACCGTACATGACCTGATTGACAGGTCCTAATTAAATTTAATTTTATAATTCGTTGACAAAGTTTTATAGTGACAAGGTTTTATGCAAGTGCTTTATAAATAATAGATACAGGCATTACTTTACGGAAATCCATTGCAAAATATTAAATTCTAAGTGCGTAAAACTATGCGTAGTTTAAATTGTTACTAAATATTGTTCATTCTTATATTTCACGTGTTCAATATTTAATTCTTGTCTACATTACCTCTATATTACCAAATATTATTTATAATTTTTACAACATAACAATTATGTAAATTTTCTCCCTAACTACAATGTACCTAAATATTTGCAGATTAACAAGTCAAATAATAAGGGTTTTGTTATTATAGTGCTTATTGCTCGCACTTTGGGTAAATCTTAAAGAATTTAATAATTCAATAATATCCCAAAAATTTTTTTTTTGGACTCCTGCGGGACTTGATCCCGCGACCCTCCCCTGAATACGAGGATGCGCCAACTGCGCCACGGAGGCAAGTACACGAAAATCTTTGGGACTTATTAAATTCTTAAAGTCAAATAATAGTAATACCTTCTGTAATCTAAAACCATTAAGATTCAAGATTCAGGCCATCTAAGACCCTCATTTGTTTACACTTAAATATACATATTTATGCCAATAAAAACTATTTTTTCATTTCTATAATAACGGAGTTCTAGAAACTTTTGTTTCGAATTTATGAATAAACAAACAGTGAAAACAAATTGGGTAATTTTTAACAACTTCAAAAATACAAACGAATCTCGAATACAACCTGAATCTTTACTTCATAATTCAGTTTGGTAGCTAATTTCGTTATGGTTATCAATAAAAAACAATAATCAGCTTTTATTATAAATTTAATTTAGAAATATTCTTAGTGGTAAGTAAAGTACGCTAGCTGACGCTGAGAAAAAAGTACGTTTTTGTACCTTAGATGAATAAAATCTATAAGTTTTGCTAAAAAGTAAAAAAAGATTTTATTGTAGGATATGAAGGTTTGCCTAGAAGGAAATCCTATTTATGGGAAAGACAATTTTACCCACTTACCACAAAACGAAAGCTTTGTAGACCAGTGATATCAGCGATTCATAAAAGACTCAAAAACTAGATATATAGGGCAAAGTTGTCCCAACTGTTTTACTGCCGCTTGTGATGGATCGGACATTCTTTATTCCTCAAAGTGCAAATCGTCGCACAGTGCGGCCGAAGATCGCTTTGTGCGGCCATTAGTCGAAAAACTCTATCAAATTATCCACAAACTGATTTATAGACATTTTTGGGGTCGCTGATTAAGAATCCGTTATCATAACTAACAAATTCAAAATGCCTGACCTAATATGACGTCATGTCATAGGAAAACCCATATAAAAAAAACTTTAACATGTGATAAAATGTTTTGAGATTATTATTAGGGTATGTAATTGAAAATTTATTAAAAATGAACATATTCAAAATGGTGGAAAGCAATATGGCGATGTTACATAACAAAAAAAAAATTAAATATATTTTTATTGAAATCGAACAAAGTAATTTCCAAATCATATGTCGAACGCAATATGACAAAGTTACATAGCAAAAAAAAAGTTTTTTATATACTTTTATTGAATTCGAACACAATAATTTACCAATCATGAGTTTAGAAGCGCCGTATGAAATATGAGCAAACAATACATAAATTACGTCGATATTTACATTAAAAAGTTATGAATTGTTGATTGTGACTGTTACGAGATGGGTATCTCGTAACAGTCACAATCATGTACATCGCAAATGCACAAAAAAGCTGAACGGGCTGTTTTTTTTTTGGCACACAATACTTTTATTAACTACCTTCAATAACTTTGAGAGCAAGATTTAGCAAGGTAAAAAAGTTTTCACTTAAACAAATACATATATTTTTGTCTTCAGTTAATAGTCTTGACATATCTCTTTCAAACAATGTAGTATAAGGAGTTTATATTTATATTTTTTTTACTCAGCTGCAGATGTTGAATCCATTTTGTAGTGATAGATTTGCTTGGCAGTAAAAACTTTTGAACGTGTTTAATCGAAGCGTCCATGTTCCCGCGTGGCTACGGTACCGTAGCCGCCACATTCAGAGTTTATGGAGGGGATTTGAGGCAAAATACTCCACTACGAACATTTTTCGTCTCCTATGGGATCCTTTTAGCCAACCCGATGACAAAAAACCCCTAACCCAAACTTTTATTTTGGACTTTTGACCGCACAAAGATGCCGTCGGCCGCAATGTTTGTCGCCTCACCATTAACAAGTCATTAGGTTTGTTACTTAAACCTTGGTTTAACCTTATTTATTTTTAATAAGGCATAACTTCAAAAACTAATTATCCAGATGCTTGAATCAAACTGAGTCAAATTAACTTAACTGAACTTCAGTAAGCATTGTTTGTTGCTACCAAACTGTAGAAACACTTAAAACAATCTTGTGTAGGTATAGTCTAGATTAACTTCTCATAGTTTGCTATTGTAAAGTTAATGGGTCACATTTGAAGAACATCATCATCATCAGCCCATACACATCCACTGCTGGACATAGGCCTCCCCCGTACGACGCCACAAATAGCGGTCCTGAGCCGCCTCCATCCTTCGACTCCCTGCGACCGCTACGATGTCGTCGGTCCATCGAGTGGATGGTCTCCCATGTAGGGGGGGATTTGCCATAATCACCGCGCTTGGTAGGCGTATTGGTGATCGCAGTGTTGGTGTTGAAAAATACTCAGAAGGAAGCTGCTCCCCTTCCTCTGGTAGGTTCCCTCAGTCGGCTCTTACGACGATATCCACGGGTTGAGTTGGAGGGGTCGATATTCGTACACCGCGTCCCCACGGCCTGATTTGAAGAACTTGAATGGTCAATTTATTTATTTTACTTTGGATGAGGGACTAAGAAAGTCTGAAAATCAGTAAAGTACATTATTCTCATTATTAAAATACTCAAAATCACGAATGAAAAAAACGCGATGTTGATACAAGGTACCTAAAGTGAAATTCTTTTACTCTAGGTACCTACCCTGATTAATTTATCCAGTACTATACAGTAAAATCACATTACAGAGCAAAGAGGTCATACATAAGTCATAAGTTTTTAATAAATTAGGACCACCTGTATAGGTAAAAATAAATGACTGCGGTGTGTTTTCTGGAAATTATCGTGTAATAAAGAGCCGCTCTACAAGAAGCAACAAACCAATATTATTATTTTCCATAATTTATGCTAACTCCATCTATGCACTTAATAAACAACTTTTTGGAGACTCAACAAACACAAAGTTTATACAACGCCCTCTAACTATAATTTTTACCAACCTTCAAACTTTAAACAGCGCCATCTGTTTGTTACAGGCGCGATCCAAACTCCCGAAGAAGCGACGCAGAGTTCTACCAGTGGAGCAACCTCGAAGGAAAGTAGTACATCAGCCGAGCGCCTCCAATCGACGGGTGAATGCGGTTAAACATCCCGTAGTCCTGAAGGAGCTACCAGGTAGCGGGAATAAGTTTGGTGAGTTTTTATTGTTTGCGTGAACCTGATTACAGATAGCACTGTAAGTTAAGTCAATTTTGAGGTGTGGAAAGAATTACTAGGTATACTGGGGCTTAAATGCATTTATATTTTGATTAGGTTAGGTTATATTTATTTATTTTTTAATGTTTTATCCAATTTTTATCATTATAATATAATAGATAATAAAGATTTTTTTTAATGTTATGTATAGTATACTCTACAAAACTACTTTAAGGGTTAAGAAAAGTTATGGATTGTAATAAACATATTCTAGGGCCCATATAAACAAATACCATAATACATACGAATATAAAAATCTTATTACTAAATGTACACAATTAGGTAGGAACCTAGGAACGTGTGACACATCAGGGTGTCATCTGTCGTCGGTGCACGACGGTATTATGTAATCTAATATTCAATTTAGTGGTTGTCGTTAGTTGTACTTATCCAATTATTTTTATTATTTTTAATCCAATTTTATAATCAATGTAATCTAATACTTATTTTAATCTAATCTTACAGTGACAATACTATAATTTTGTACGTGTTTTTAAAAAAACTGAAATAAATGAGTTAATAATAATTACATAATCTGTGACTAACGTCATGGGGTTCTAGTATAGTATAATCAGTGTATAGGGCAAAAAGGAAGTCACTGAATTACTTTAGTATTATGTTGATGTGCATTTTGACTGCGCTTACAGTATTTAAAGCAATAAAAAAAAAACTATTGTTTATATATGTATATATTATACATCTGATGGGTTTATGTATTCTCGTTTATTTTCTTATTTTTCATGTATCACGTAAACTGGTAAAATACCAACAAAATAGAGTGTTCGCGTGTTTTATAAGGCGCGTGGGTCTACGCCGTAGGCACCTCTACGAACCGTCTACGTCGTAGCACCTACGTAGCTGATTAATGAAAATAAATATTTTACGAATTATTCGAATTGGATGAAAGCCAAGAATATTATAAAATATATTACAAATACAAATTGGCATTTAAGGAAGCACTGGTCATTCATTTTATTTTCTTTGTTCATTAATCAGAATCAGAATCAATAACTTTATTTCTTTAGGCTTACAAAATAAGCACTTAGACAAGTCAAATTTTATACTATAAACATAGTTATTAATATCAAATAAGAAATAAGGTGTTATTGATATATAGTGGACAAAAAATCTAAGCGAAGAGACGCTTAGATTTTTTGTCCACTATATACGTATGACTCGTGACACTAGTGACACGTAATGACTTGTGTCACCAATTATTTTGTTAAATTTATTTAAATAAAAAATAATTATTATATGAGCTCGCATCACTCGCGGAGTTTACCTCATTTGGATGGAACGATGCAATGGTTCCGTGTAAAAGAAGGACAGTGGGTTTCTTCTGTGTATTTTTAATACTTTTATCGCAATCACCAATCCGCCTTTGATTATGACAAAACCTTTATTTGGGGGTGGATTTTTCAGCAGTGCACATAATATGTATGTGGTGATGCATAGTGAAATGATTGCAAGGCTAATCATGGGTTGTGTCAATAATTAGCCTTTTTGTGAATTATTCCATCCCAAAACTGATTGACATTGGAGGAGATCTATTATAGATAGATAGAAAATACTTTTATTGTACAATTAAAACTAGAAAACAGTTAACAAATGAGATAAAAACAACATAAGTGACAATGGGCGGTCTTATCGCTCAAGAGCGATCTCTGCCAGACAGTAACCTTCGTCTACGTCTAGTCTATACCAGTAGTGCAAGGATAATTATGCTGATGTCTTCCTTTTTTACTTTTTTGGCGTTTGTGTGGCGTTTATTTTTTAACGTTAAAATTGTATAGTATAAATGTATTTGTTCATGTGGCATTTCTTTTTTGTATTGATATTGTACCTGACATCACGTGAAACGAATATAAATCAATTTTTATACATTTATAACGTCTTAGATGGGAGGAGGATATCCAAAAACTAGCCGGAGTTACTTGGAGAAGGATATCCCATAACAGGAGGGAATGGCAAGCTTTAGGCGAGGCCTATGCGGGACCGCAACACAATACCGGTGTCAAATAATTACACATAGTTGAAATTTTCATATGTTAAGATTGATTAAGTAGGATTGTTAAATAAAGCTATTATTATTATTATATAAAAATCAACACATATTTCTCCTGGTCACACAAGATGTTCATGGTCTCAACACTAGACATAAAGAAAATATTGTGGTTCCTCATACTAGACTATCTAAAATTGAGAAGAATTTTATGTGCCTCTCTATAAAATTTGATATAAAAATTCCTTTAGAAATAAGAAACAAAACAGACACGGAATATTTTTTTTTTAAATATCTATTGAATAAGAGTTACTATACAATTGCCGAAGCTTTGGCTGATAAAAACATATTTTGTAATTAGGTAATAGGCACTGTAGATAAGCTAGTCATACAATAGTCTCTGTTTGACTAATCTAAGTACATGTCAAAAGATAAATTAATTAATTAATCAGTGAATGTATTTATAACTTGAAAACGGCTTTACCATTTCATTCATCTTTTTTCAAAATGTTTTCTAATACTTTGTAGAATCTTACATTGGAAAGAATTAAGAAAATTGCGCAAAAACTTAAGAAAATTAAATTCATGCTTAACGAATACCTTTATTAAAAACTTTTTAAATGTAACTTTAGCTTAGCGTTTATTATACTCGCACGTTTGAAATAACTTTCAGTTGTCAGTTTTCATATATCTCGTAGAACCGATAATCGTTGGGAAGTAAATGTTCCTGAGTAGCGACCGCGATACAATGCGACACGGAGTGTGGGAAGACCTCCCACTCGATGGACCGACGACATCGTAGCGGTCGCAGGGAGTCGTTGGATGGAGGCGGCTCAGGACCACTATTCGTGGCGTCGTTTGGGGGAGGCCTATGTTCAGCAGTGGACGTGTACGGGCTGATGATGTCAGTTTAAATTGAATGACCGGATAACATCTGTCGAGTCAGCTAGTATAATATATTTTTGGAACTAAATCCACTTCAATTTCGGAGGAAGCCCTTTGTCATATACGACAAAGAGTTTTAAACATTTGCAGATAGCATCGGTTTTATTATAACCATGTTTTGTTCCATAATATTCGATTTATTTTATGATTTTAACCCTCGTGGATTTTGTTTCTCGCATGTATCTATGTTATGTGATTTATTTTTACCTCGAAGCATCAAAGAACCAGTTTTTTTATATTTTACCACCTAAAACCTACTTGTTCTTATTCCAGGAGTAAACGGCATGAACATGATAAGCCTGGCTCTCCAAGGGCCGCCCAACCTGCTCCGCCCGCCCACTACGACTACCCTGCCGCTACAAGCTAGGGCGCCCATAGGTAAACAGATGATTATATATCAAAAATAACAGCTTTATATAATCAATTATTAATAAATATTCTGCAATAAACTTTGTTCTGAATTGTCTAATTATCTCATTTTCTCATTATTTTATTTCTTTTGCTTGAAATAACTTGCTCTTTGTTACTAAGATACCACAGTTCCCCATTAAAATATGCCGTTGGCATTGTCGTCTTACTTATTTTAGTAGCTATAATCTTTTGTTTCTAGTAAACGGCACAATCAAGACGATTTTTAACTGTATTCAATAGAAGCAAAGCATATATCATCGCAGTGACTGCAATTATATTTTCTTGAAATCTGTAAAAAAAATAGCATCTGCTCCCGTTTCCCTGAAAATGTAACTTTATAGATTGATTCGCCTTATGCGAATCAATGTGAGTCATTCGCCTGTCAAGATGGTTTCTAAGCTTTGAATTAAGCTAGAAACAGACCGAGCCTATGCCTCGCAACGTACCTGAAGCAATGTAGGAAACTTTGGGTGTGTGTGGCATACGATAAGTTTGTCTCGAGATAATCTGTTTTCATACAAATACAAGCGTCTAGATCTCATAATGCGTGGCATTCATTGCATATGTGGGACCAGTCTGTTTCTACTTTAAACTTTTTAAATCCAAATTCTAGCTTTGTTAAACTTTCTATGTAACATACCTACCGCATTTTTTATTATGTTGTTATATAATTAACTGCAGTCTTGAACTCTTATCTATTTATCGCATTAATCTGTGGCTAATGTGTACTGTAGTTTAATAATTTGCATTAACATGGCTTGTTTTCATGTCTTTATACCTCAACCTATACCTTTATCGGTAACAACGCCTTGTACATAATATTTATATATTAACCTTACTTGAAATAGTTGAATAACGCACAGTTTTATACTTACTTGTTACTTGTTACTTGTTTCTGGACTATTTTCCGCAACTAGGCCACAGGTGGGCCCTTTTTGCGTGTCGGGTGGGGGCTGCTAGTCTAACCACCCGATGTCCTCCAGGAAGGCCAGCAGCTCGCTGACGCCGGTGCATGCCTCCCCAGGCGTCCTCGGTGTCCCGAGGTACTGCAGTCGTTGGGAAGCCACGCTATCGCACTCTACCAGCACATGCGCGGCCGTCTCCTCTGCATTCATGCACCCTCTGCATAGGGGGCTGTCCGTGATACCCAGATTAAAAAGGTGTTTGTTAAGCATGCAGTGTCCTGTGACAATACCGACGATTCGTCGGAGTTTGTCACGTTTCAGATTGAGGAGTTGGCGGGAGTATTTCGGGTTTAAAGCCGGAAACGCCTCCTTCGACTGCCTGCAATCTTGAGTACTTGCCCATTGTTGTTGGTGTAACTTGACAGTACGTTGTCGGATCCAGGAACGGACTTGACTGAATGGTAAGGGAATTATTGGTTCTGGCCCTGCCGTTTGCCACTCCGAACCTCTCCTCGCCAGTGCATCTGCTTCGTCATTTCCTCTGGATCCGCTGTGCCCTTTTATCCATTGGAGAATGATTTTATTGGACTTACATGCTTGTTCTAGCAGGTTGTGGCACTGTATGGTAAGTCCCGAGTTATGTTCTCTCTTGCCTAGGGCCTGTAGTACTGCCGCGCTATCCGAGAGGATCCTGATGTTTTGGTCAGTTACCTTCCTTCGCAGCACAGCGGTCGCGGCCTGGATTATGCCCACACATTCCGCCTGAAAGATGGAGTTGTGGGTCCCCAGAGCTGTTGTTTTGTGGATGTTGAGATCTTCCGAGAACGTTCCCGCCCCCGTGCCTGTTTTAGTTTTAGAGCCATCTGGTATATTCTTACTTCGTGTGTGTTTGAGCTATCACTTGGCTCTTCGTGCATTTGTATAGTGTAGCTTTTTGAGTGTAAGTGTTTTTTAGGTACTCTATCATAAATCGAGAGTAGCATAGGGTTACTCCTTGCGTACTCATCTATAATAGTGGTGTGTTGTGCTTTAGTGTCGTTGTTCCATAAACGTAAGGCCCAGAGTCTGTAAGCAGCTGCGGCTGCCTCTTGTTGCACGTGTAGGTGCAATGGTGTCAGGCCAATCAGTGCTTCGAGTGCTGCTGTCGGGGCAGTTTTCATACACCCTGTCGTTGCTACGCAGGCCAGTCTCTGGAACTTTTGCAGTTTGTTTATAGCAGTGCTTTGATTCGTTCTCGGCCACCAAACTAGGGCACCGTAAGTTAGCGATGGTCTAATGACAGTACTATACAGCCATAGGGTTATCTTTGGGCTGAGACCCCATGTTCTTCCTATCATTCGACGGCACTGCCAGAAAGAGATAGTGGCTTTCTTTGTCTTGTTTTCTAAATGTGTTGCCCAGTTTAGTTTATTGTCAAACGTTATACCTAGGTATTTTACTGTGTCGGATAGTGTAAGTTGTGTATCGAATAGGAACGGGAGTTGATATGTTCCTAGTTTGCGCTTGTTTGTGAACATTACTAGTTCCGTTTTGGATGGATTCACGGTTAGTCCATAGTCTGTGCACCATGTTTCGAGAACTTTTAGTGCGTTGTTCATAATGTTACACGCCACACTGGCAAAGTGTCCCGATATGAGTATCGCAAGATCGTCCGCGTAGCCCACCGTGTAGAAGCGTTGATCGTTGAGTTTGGTTATCAGATCGTTAGCTACAAGGTTCCACAGTAAGGGTGACAAGACGCCGCCCTGTGGACAACCCCTTGACACCACTCCCCTGGTTTCCCCGTGTACGTCAGTCCGTACTGCTCTCATCTTGAGCATGCTAATGATCCAGTCAACCAGCATGGGCTCAACTTCATGCTTCTGTAGGGCTGCCTTCATGCTGCTGAAGTTTGTTTTGTCAAACGCCCCTTCAATGTCTATGAAGGCCGCGAGGCAGAGCGTTTTGTTCGAAATGTCTTGTTCTAGTTTGCTGACTACAGTGTGTAGCGCAGATTCCGTTGATTTGCCCGAGCTGTAGGCGTGTTGTTGTGGATGTAGTGGTTTTAATGTTAGTATGTTATCCCTTATATGTCGATCACATAGTCTCTCAAGAGTCTTGAGTAAGAATGAAGTGAGACTGATCGGCCTATAGGACTTTGCTTCAGTGTAGTCACTTTTTCCTGGTTTAGGTATGAATAGGACTCTCACCTCCCTCCATATAAGCGGTACGTAGCGGAAGGCCAGGCAGGCTCTGAAAATAGCCGTCAGCGCCCCGCCTATTTGTACTTCGCCCCAGCGAAGGAGGCCAGGAAAGAGTCCGTCCACACCTGGTGACTTGTACGGTTTGAATGTGTTTATGGCCCAGTTTACCTTATCTTCGGTTACCACTGAGTGTGCTACTGCCCAGTCTGTCGCCGATGGCGTGATTATGCTGGAATTGTGCCACTCTGCTTCACCGTCTATGAGGCACCCCGGGAAGTGTGTTTGTAGTAGATGTTCGTGTGTTTCTGCTGTCGTTTTGGTGTAGGTGTTGTCCAACTTCCTAAGCGAACCAATCTCGCGGTTTGGTTCTGCCGCCAAAATCTTTCTGATTCTGTTCGCTTCAGAGTTTGATTCTATGTTAGTGCAAAAGTTTTTCCATTTGAGACGACTCCTACGGCGTAACTGTTTTTTGTATTCGGCCTGGGCCTTCTTGTAAACGTCCCAGTCGGAGTCGTCATAAGTGTTCATGGCTCTGTTGAAATACTTGCGTACCTTGCTTTTGAGCTCCTCCAGTCGCCGAGACCAGCCTTGCTTGCCTGCATCGGTTTCCCTGATGACGGTGAGAGGGCAGGCCATCTCAAAGCTCTTGGTTAAGCTCACTGTGATGTGTTGTACAGCTGTTTCGATCTCTGCATGGTTGTTTAGGTTTGGTCTCGTGCTGCCCTCACCTAGGTACTGCTGCAGAGAGTTTAAGAACAGGACCTTATTTGTTTTGCGCGGGTTGCGCGTGGGTGCCGGTATTGTTTTGTTAAGCGTCAGTTCATACCTAATCCATCTGTGGTCGGAGCAGGAAGTCTCGTCTGATACCCTCCAGTTGGCCACAGAATCAGAGTAGTTTGTCGTAACTAGGGTCAGATCAATAATGGTGCGGCATCGCTTCGTCACGAAGGTTGGTTCCGCCCCCTTGTTTGCTATGGTGAGGTTAGTGGTGAACAGAAAATTTACCAGATCGTCTCCTCTGCTGTTACCAACGGGCATGCCCCATAGGGGGTGGTGCGCGTTCGTATCTGCTGAGATTATTAGTTTAGAATTATTAAGTTCGCATTTCCTCACCAAATCCGTAGTGTCTTTTGTAGGCACGGCCTCGTCGCCGGGCATGTAGGCTGACGCCAGCACTACGTCTTCGGTCACCTCCCCGAAAACGCCCTGAAGCCTGACGGTTGTCAGGTCTCTGGAACAGAACTCGGTTAAGGGAACAGTTGTTATGCTGCGTGGTACAAAGATGCACGCACGTGGGTTGTTGCAAGTGTTGTCATATATAATCTTACCGTTTAGGTTGTTGAGACCACACACACGCCCTGCCCTAATCCACGGCTCCTGGATCAGGGCGATGGTCTCGTTGTTTAGGTTCACCAGCACTCTGCGCAGGTTAGCCGTAGCAGTGAGGCTGTGCTGGAGGTTTGCTTGGATGACGTTATAGGAGGTGGGGCTTTGGGTCACCAACATTATGGTTACCTGCCTCCTCCCGCTCCTCCTCTTCGTTTCCTGTTTCTTCCTCGTCCGAGGCCAGCGCCAGATTTTCGCTCATCTCTTCACACATCTCCTCCATCGTTCCTGTGCTCGACGGTTTGGGTGATGAGTGAAAAGGGGTCAGCGGCACCGGTGATTCGAGGCCATCGGACGGTACTGTACCACTGGGTCCAGGTTTGGGGCCCGTTCCTGTAGTTGCTGTATTGGCCAGCATGCTGTGGGGGGGATTGTCCTGGAGCTTCCCTTCCTCGCCGTAGAAGCGAATGTAGACACTCCCCAGTCCGAATGCCAGCCGTCGGCCTTTCTCCATGATGACAGGGATTAGGGTTTCCGGGATCCCTAACGTCACGAAGAGTATGTTAGATTCCTGTCTTTGATGGGCGTACACGGTCCACTGGTGAACCTGCGCCCACTTGTTCTGTTGCCCCAGTACGCGACTCGTAACGTCCAAGTCACACTTGCACTCGGGGATGAAGATGGCTGCGCGCACCTTCCTTGCTAGTTCACTCTGTTTGACTACCCCGAGATTTGGGCAGGAGGAGCTGGGTAGCTGCTCGATGGCGTCGGTCAGCCACTCCAGAGACGCTACGTCCTCACACCACAGCTTCAGGGCCCCGTCGGTGATGATGGGTTTGCCCAGGAAGCGGGGGGAGAAGCTGGTGTCCGGATTCATGACCTCGTCCACAATCCGGCTCATCAGATACGTCTTCAATGTCTCGGCCTGTTCTTCCGTCAGTTGTACATTGTCGGTCTTCACTACCGCTACGCTCAGATTGCTTTGCGCAATTTCAGCATAGCTGGCAGCCGGGGCGCGACGTGTTTTTTCCACCTTTTGCTTCTTGTGATCTCCTCTCGGGGACACAGTATCGTCCAGTCGCGTCCTCTTGCCTGTCTCCACTTGGATCGCGGCCGGAGCCGAGACCGGAGCCGCGGCAGGGGCCTGAGCTGATCGCGAGATCGCTGCGGCTGCACGCTTCTGGCGGTTGAAGCGGTTGGTGTTGTTTGCCTTCTTCCCTTTTCCTCTGCTACCTTCAGGCCCGGCAACCTCCACGAGCAAGCTCGTAGGTTTCACCGGCGGGGCATGCGGTTGGGGGTCAGACACGTTTGTTGTCTTAGTATTTTGCCGTTGTTTGAAATAGAAGCTCGGACCGGGAGCGTTCGGAACAGTGGCTCCGGTATTCAAAGCCGCCTGTTGCTCACACCTCAGTCGTTGCCTCCTTTGTTTCCGGCGGGCGTTCTTGCCTCCTGGGGCGCTAGCCACCGCAGAGGTTCGAACGCCGGTATTCGAGGGTCCAGCCACTGGCTTTGCCTCTTTCCCTGCCTTGTTTAATTTTTTAGCTTTGGGTCTAGGGACCGTCCAGCCAGCAGTAGAGTCCTTGGCGACCGTGAGGGCCGCGTAGGCTTCCACCGCCTCCTCTGCTGAGGGCGCATAGTGGTCAATTTGATTTTGGGTGTTCATGGTAAATGTTTTTGTTTTCTTCATCTTTCCGGGCCCCACCCACCACGGAGTCCAACCAGGGGGGTGTATTTTGACAGTATTATACACCAGGGTTGCCGGTCCGATATAGAACGGGTGATCGCGTTGCCTACGAGCCTCAACGGCACCACTATACTCGGCGTTGACCACCACCACCGAGCTAAGGCGTGCACCGCCGGCTGCAGACCCCATCGACCCCCCCCTCTCACCGGCGATGGCTGAAGGCCGACCGCCATGCTGATTAGTCACGGTTGGTTAGACCAGTGACCTCCCGTTTTCGGAGGAAATTCACGCCAAAGAGGAGTGTTGCGGAAGAGACATCTGTCCGCTCAGCCACCAGGACAGTTGCATCCCCCCTTGCGGGCCCCCTACGTACAGCATCAAAACGTAGGTGGTCCTCCCCCCGCCTGCCATCGCTCTTTTTGGGGATGACTGGCCCACAAAGCTAGACCACCTTGCTTTGTAGCGGATTTGTGGTATTAGGATGGGATGGGAGTTAAGTGAGGGGTGGTGGGGTTTTTGTGTCATTTCTATCCAACATCTGCTTATCGTTCGATGGTGGACCCGCCGGGACATGACAACTACATCCCAGGCAGTGTTCGTCTGGTGGTTTTAGTTACGTCTATTTCTGATGGAATTAGACCAATAACAGGGGACAACCACGTGAAGGATACCCCACCAGGCTTGCCTTAGGGATCGGCGACTGTTGCGCTACTTTCCCCTAAAGCCATTTGTGCCTTACATTTCTTTAGGAGCCATGCAAGGCAGGTCTGTATTTATACTAGGCAAGCAGCAAAACTAGGTGACTAGGAAGCAAAGCAAGCTAGGCGGTGCAACTATTAAAGCATAGATACAGCCCCCCCCCCTACAGTTTTATACTATACATATAGCAAACTTTAGATTTAGTTACAATGGTAGTGATTTGTTTTCCTTTACACTCTTTTCACCTTTTCTAGATCTTTGTTAATTGCTTGCTTCTACAACCAAAACCACACGTAGAAAATAGTTTCTACAAGCATAAAACTACTTTAATACTGCTGAATTATTTTTTGTTTCTTTTAAAAGTGTACGTACGCGGGTCTTTTATTTTGTTTCTCGTCTCGCTGTTTACCAATTTTTTTTTCATAACTAAAGTAACAAAAACACTTTAAATTTAAGTTCACAGTTTTTATTCTTTTGGAATGGAGACACTTCTATTAAGTTTGACCTCTGTGGCGCGGTGGGCGAAGGTCCGCCTGCGCGCAGGAGGTTGCGGGATCGATTCCCGCCTCGGGACAAATATTTGTACGATCTGCAGATATTTGTTCAGGATGTTCTGGTCGTTTTATATGTATAATAAAAAAAATATATATATGTACATATGTATTGTATTATGTATATCAGTCATCTAGTACCCATAACACAAACTCTGCTTAGTTTGGGGCTAGATGATGCTGTGTGGATTGTCCAGTATTATTTATTTATGTATATTTATTTAAGTTTATTAGAGATTCTCACATTAAACAACTTACCGAAAGTTTTTAATGCAATGGAATTTGAATCCGCACCCCTGCCTTAAACCGGTAGTACTCTAACCAATGTGCTACGAGAGCATGTCACGTAGACTTATTTAAATAGTGTAATTAGTTATAAGCACAATATTTCGTTTTAACCTAACCTAATGATGAACCTAACCATCCACAACCTTTTTCCAGTCGAGAATCCACTCATCAACACCTGTGGGGCCATTTCTTTGGCGTCGCTGCAACCACCACTAATCACCGTACCACCATTGCAACCACGACCCGCAACCACTGGTTCCCTCGACCTCATGCTGCCCTTGCAACCAAAACTACTGCCTGGATACAATCTACAGTCATCATACCTCTCCAACACCTTGTCAACTGTAAGACCACCCGATATAGAATTCAAACCTGTGGTAGAAGTGATAGTCGAGAAAGAATATAGTGAAAATAGTGTGCGTAAAAATAGTCAGGATAGTAAGAAAAGTGAGCGGAAGAGTAGTCAAGGCAGTGATGTAGAGAAGTCTAGTAGCCCGAAAAGTAGTGAGTTAGATAATGATAATGCAAATAATTATAATTTTGAAATTAATTCAAATGTTATAGACAGTAAGGAGACGTTAGCTGATGTGAATGATGATAGTCCTAATAATAATTCTTATTGAATTGTAAGTGGTCACACATGCTCGTTCCGATTTGTGCCGATTTTTATTTTTATACTAGAAAGTTTGACCTTTCTACTAATTTTAGAAAAATAAAAATCGGCACTATTTTGAACGATTATAATACAAGAAAACAATGTGCCCTAAGATTTTTTAATTAGATTCACTCCAAGCTAAAGATGTGAAAAAGCAACCCCTACTTAGTTAAATAAAGTGGAACGGAGAGAGCATGTGTGATACCAAAATTAGCAGTGAAACCCCAATTTAGAATGTTAATTGTAAAGTATTGTAAATCATTGTGTCAAAGAATAATTGTTTTAAAAACTAACATTCGACTGGTCAATCAGTTCTTCTCTAGTATTTTCAGCAGTTTAAAAATTAAGTTTAAATTTTAAAAAAGTCCTACATATTGTTCAAATTCAAATATTTTTGTTCTGTGTTAAGAATTTAAGTCATTATTCCGGATTATTATAAAATCGTGTTACATGGCTTAATAATTAATGTTATATGCTAATATTTATATGATAAATATTAAGTAATGATTTCACGCAAAACCTTATTGATTTTTTATTTCTCTGATTGCATGGCAGGTCAATTTGTGCGTGCGCTGCACGCGAATTTCATATCTTATCAGATCTTATCATAGGTGTTGCGGTAAATTGTTACTAAATATTTAATCATATTAATATAAATAGTAATATTAATTTCAATATTAATATTAATATCATCCTAATTTAGCAATGAATTTCTGCAAAGTAACGCCTGAGCCTATTAATTTCGTATGCTTGAATTTCTATAAGGTATTAAAGAGCTATTGAATAGTTATAGGAGGTAGTATGTTCGACTGTATGTATTTTTATGTATGTTTGTTGATTTCTTAGTCAATTATGGACCGATTATGAAAATTCTTTCCTTATTGTATAGAAAATGATCCTAAAGTGGTCCTTAAAAAATATTTTCAAGGGATTAGTATTTCCCCACAAAACAGTCTCAAATTAAGGGGTTCAAAATCTTTAAAAACAATCAAATTATTTTGAAATATTCTACTAATATTATATAAGTGTCAAAGTTTGTAAATATGGATGTATGGATGTTTGGTCCTCTTTCACGCAAAACTACTGTAGGTACCTGATTGGGCTGAAATTTGTTATGAGTATAGTTTGGGACCTGGTATAACATATAGGCTATTTTTTATCACGATAAAACGCTGGCAAAGGCGCGGGCAGCAGCTAGTTCATAAATACATTTGCTTTTCTGCCGACCATAAATGTGTAAAGATTTGTTATCGCCAAGCGATTTTAGTGATTCTAAGACCAAAGTAGTAATGATTTTGTACATTTTTAATCAGAAAGACGTAACAGTGATCAAATTGTAAAATAATGTAGATTTTAAATATTTCGACAACTTATAGTAATTCTCTTTCAATTCCAATTTAAATATTCAAAATTAAATAAATAATTAAATACTTTAACTGTTCTCAATTAACTGAGACTTGTGGAAATGTGTGATTATAATAATTATGGGTATTTGTAACACGTTGGGAATCGAACCTACTGACGCGGGTTACTCGCTACGTCACAGAGGTTGTCGAAATATGAAATGAAAAGTCTAGTAGATGTGCCAAATCTTAAAACTATTGTAGATATTTTGTAAAATTAATGTGTAAAATATGAAAAATATTAAAATGAAACTAGACATTAGTATGAAATGATGGCTGTTAAATTATATTTAGATAAAGTTGGGTAAATATTTTTATTCCGGCTTATAAGATTAATATTTTTTATTTATCGCAGAAATTGTTCCAAAATTACTTTGTTTATTTATTATTTATATAACAAATAAGTTTGTTTATAATGTTATTTTAATACAATATTTTGTTTGATTAGGTATTATTATTGTTTTTATAAATAATAAATTCGAAGTGAAAAGAAACGTTTTTTATTTTATTTGGGTATATTGTAAGAATCTTAAATAAACATGCAAATCTGGGAGCACTGCATAACATACTGTTTATCTATTCTAATACATAAAGATGCAAAATTTTGTAATTTGGATGTTATGCGTAATCACTGGAAAAACTGATCCAATTCTTACAATTCTCACTGATGGCAAGATATTTTCCCAGCGTGATGTTTTATGTGTTTTACTGAAGTAAGTACAGAGTGAAGCCACGGGGCAACCTAGTTTACCTGTAAGCCCGTCTATGTAAGGAGCGTCGCTAAATTCAGATTTTGAATAATATTGGTCAATATTCGACAAAGCCTCATATTGCCGTGACGTTACTTTGACGTCACGGCATTGATATTAATTTGCAAACCTCATCAAGCAAAGGAACTTCGTTATAGTTTCATAACATGGACAATATTGAACGATGCTTGATGTGATTACAAGGAAAAGCATGGGATTTTGGGAATTTCCTGTAAAAAATTAAAGTTTTTACCGTTCCTTAGTACAGAGACGTGTGTAAAAAGAGCCAACATGTGCTCAAATATTCTACAATGCCGTGTTTATGGACGAAATGCAACAGTTTACGGACGCAATTATAACCCGAGACAAAAATGAGGTGTCATAAGACTGTGTGACTGTTTGGCGGCGTAGTTTCCAGGCGGATGAACTGATTATGATTGCGTATTTTTTTTTCGTCGAGTGTAAATCCGCTCGCCCTCAGAACTCTTTTACATAGAGCTTCTTAATAAAGGCTACCCCTACTTCCATTCGGACATTTTTATCACGTTTTATGCTCAACCTCAACGGCACGACCTGCAAAGACGACCGCGCGGCGGCAATGTTCACTGTGTTAGATTTGGGAACATATTTATATCTACGCACTCTACCATCGATTTAAAATGATGCTAATAAAATGACCCATGTTATTGTAACGTACACAATAAATGTGAAAATGTGATTGTTTGTTTGTCCTTCCTTCACGCCCTAACTAAGCAACCATTTGACTTGATTTTTGGCATAGAATTAGTTGAAAGGATGGAGTGTAACATAAGGTACTTTTTGTCTTTGTAAAAGATCAAATTCCGTTCTTTTTTTGGCTTAAGCCGTAAATTATATGTACGTATGTTACGGCCGTAAGCCGTATAATTATATGGCTTACGAATTTAACGAGAGTGTAACCGCGGGGAACAGCTTGTATATATATATGTACATATATTTTATAATAGGACAGGATAGACCGGTAAGAATTAAAATAGGCCTATACCCAGCAATGTGTGACACGATTAAGGCCTATGATGATGACCATAGAATTGCTGGGTATCACCTATTCGACATATCCCCCAAAGGTACCCAAGAATCTGAATAGTAATCTCACTGAGACTAGAATTTTAAAGTACAGTTAAGAAGCTTAGTAATTGGCTCCCTTGCGGCAGTCATTAGCAGTCTCATTTGTTCGTCGACTCTCGTTAGGGGGCGCTGCAGTGGTGAAAAACGACCAAAAGTTTGTTAGCTGACATGTGCATTGTAAGTTGTAGGCCATCTTTCTTGTTTTCGTCACTTGAGAAGTAAATTATATTCAGCCTATTTTTAAATAAATAAATAGCATCTGATAAAAGTTACTGCTTGATCGTTAAAACAGTACATGGAATTTCTAGTAATATAATTTCCCACTTGTTAGATCGGTGCAGAACATATTCATTGCTGTTCCTGCGAAATTTACAATACCTTAGAAATTGTATTAGACATTTTTACGGGTATTTAACACGTTTATTTACCTATTTTTTACGACGTTTCGAGATGGTTCAATCATCAGAGGTTTCTTCTTCCACTAGTGGACAAATCATTTAAGTGAAGAGAAAATCAATAACACCTTGTTTCTTTTTTGATATAGTATAAAATATTATAGTATAAAATTTGACTTGTCTACGTGCTTATTTTGTATGTCTAAAGAAATAAAATTATTAATTCTGATTCTAATTCATCATCAAATCAGCCCATACACGTCCACAGCTGGTTTACACTACAAGTAATACACGTGAATATTTATAATAATGTGTTCAGATTGCGTAAGTTTAAATAAAATTGACTTTATAAAAAATCATGGTCATTTAAATGGTGCACCTTCAAATGGCACTTAAATTTTATCCACCACAACCACATATGTATTATCTGTAACCACAAATGGTGTTTGAGGATTCTGAATTTTTTACTGCAGCACAGAACTCGCCGGACCCAGTATGCAGTTAGCTTTATCAGAATGCATTTAATATGCATAGCTTTGTCTTCTAAGCGCTAGTGCACTTGCCCCATTACCCGACCGCTCTGTTTTACTAATTTAAATACTTTTCTTTCAGGTTAGTAGGGTTTTTAGTGATTAAAGGGGATTAAAGTGGGGCTTAGAATTTCTATCAGATGCTGGAAGTTGCTGAGTGCCTACGGCAAAAAAAGGTCTCATCATTCAGTAATTATCTGCTATGCCTCGTAATATGTTCTTTAACTCTGTGTAATAATATTTCTTTCTTATTCAGGCTTTATTGACAATAACTATTCTAGTTGTAACGATTGCATGACATTTAAAGGGTCGGTAACGCGCATAATAATATGATATCCCTGATGTTGCAGACATCACAGGCTGCGGTAACCGTTTTTCATCAAGCGAGTTGCAAGCCTGTTTAGCAACTTGGTGGTATGAAAAAATAATACACAAACATAGTTTTACATAAAGGTGTTAAAGAGACAGCCTTACTATATGTAAGGCTGTCTCTTTAACACCTCTACTGCCACTAACGCCCTGGTTTGGAGTAGGCACCTTCGGCAGTCGACGTCTAACCACTTATTGTTAGTGTAGGTGCTGCAACCCTAAAGTGGAAGCGAAGCAAAAATATCTAGAGCATTTAGTTAGATATAATAAGACCTTGAAGAGCTTGATTTGAAACGAAAAAAAAATTCTCTTACATTATTACGTATGAGTGCTGACATGTAGGTAGCCATCAATAAGACCATGGGCATTTCAAATGTAAATATCACTCATAAAGGATTTCACTCAGAACCCAATACACTACATAAAAGCATGTTAATTACGAGGGGTGTACTACGGAATCTCGAGGCACGGTAACTTGACAAAAATTTAAAAGAGTGCAGCTTGTTGTATGGAATGTAGAACTTGATATTATAACAATAAAGCACATTGTACATTGTACTAAAAATACGGTTGAAACGTGAACGTACGTCTCTGTAAAATTGTTCATATTTTAATTGCAAGGAAATCTATACCAACATCATTAAAATATGTATTGAGTTTAACTCGCCGTTATAACAGCCAAAACCAAATTATCAAAAAAAAATAACATACAGCCGCTTCTGAGGTAAAATTTTAGAATAAAACCATTTCTTGATTCGTTGAAATTTAAGTTGAATATACGCGATAGTCGATTTCTAAGCAAGAATCCTAAAAAAAAACTAATTCAACTTCAAATATTTGGCGAAACATGGGTTACAGGGATGTTAAATTAGAAAGGAGTGAACACAATCCTAAAATGGCTAATACAATATGCGCAAAACTCTGCTCTCTCTATGCTCGAAGATAGCTCTAAACTCTGCTCTATCCGATTGAATATATATTCAATTACTCTATAATATATTCAATATCTCAATTACTTGCCAAACCCAGAAAATAGTAAAACCTCGATTTTTTCACGCGTGGCCAACCACCTAGTGTTAATTAATAAATGAATGAATTGTCTTGTTCTAGAATTTGTCCACCAGATAATTAAAACTTTGACTACAGAAAAATATATTTATTTGATGTTACATGCGTCATTTGGTTTGATTAGTATAAAATGTAGCTTAACCAGATCCATAGTCTTAGTCATTATAATAAAAAATCGATTGACACATCGTTCATCAAAATCAGAGGAGTATTTTAGGCGCTACCGGTATTATTATTATACTAAATCTAGCGCCAGAGACTATAATATTCTCCGGCGCTACAAATTGGGTACAATTTACGCCATAAGGTAAGTACAAACTTTTTAACGATTAGTATTTATCCCGCAAAACTTAAAATAAGTGTTAAAGTACGGGAATTTGAAGTCGGTTTATCGTTTTTTAAAACACGTCATGTGTTTTAAATAACGATTATTACATTATTCATTTGTTTCGAATCCAGTTAAACATCATAACAGGTTTTTTTATTAGTAGTCAAATATCAAATATCAAATATCAAAGTGCTTTATTTCCTTTAGACCTTACAGGACCCTTGGACACGTCACAAAATTAAAATTACATAAGTAAAACAGGGAAATAAAGTGATCACTTTGATTTTTTGTTCACTTCAATCTTTTTAAGGTAAAGTAAAGAAGCGAACAAGAAACCTTTACCTTGTTAGGTTGTTAGTTTTCGAGTTGGAGCAAAAGTCGTCCCATGCTTTTTTATCCTCTAGATAATCTGATATTTTGTAATAAGCCTTTTTACAAAGGATATGTTTGATAGTTTGTTTGAATTTATTTATTGATAATTTTTGCAACTCACTCGGAGTTTTGTTGTAGAAGCGTATACATTGCCCTTTAAAAGATACACTAATCTTGTGCAGCCAAGTTTTGGGCAAAGCGAGTTTGTTCTTATTTCTAGTATTTACATTATGTATGTCGCAATTTTTAGGGAATCGATCGATATTTCTGTGAGTGTACAATAAGTTTTCATAAATATATTGACATGGTACAGTCATTATATTTATTTCTTTGAATTTATCACGCAGGGATTCTCTAGGACCCATGTTATAGATAGCACGAACAGCCCTCTTCTGCAGCACAAATACGGTATTAATATCTGCAGCGTTCCCCCACAGTAATATGCCATAAGACATAATACTATGGAAGTAGCTGAAATAGACAAGTCTAGAAGTATCAACGTCTGCAAGATGACGGATTTTTTTGACTGCATATGCTGCAGAACTAAGTCTCTTCGATAGTTTATCTATGTGTGGGCCCCATTGAAGTTTACTGTCTAAAGTTATTCCTAAGAATACGGTACTGTCTACAATGTCTAAAGTTTCTCCTTTTACGTTTATATCAGCCTTTACTTGTTTTACATTTGGTAGAATAAATCTAATACATTTAGTTTTGTTTTCGTTAAGTAAAAGATTATTGACACTAAACCAATGTAATCTATCAAACTTGGTTATAGAATAAACAGGGTTCTAGATAATAAACTAAATTATCTTCATAGTTCTTAGTACTGTTACCGAGGGTAAATTGCTTTGCAGTTTCAAGTTACCTCGAATTAAACCACAGTCTTTTTTTCTGTACCATTTTCTAGGAAATCATTTTATCCTCTGTTACAGCGTTATTTATAAACAAAGCTAAGCTTGATTTTTACCCGACTACGACGAGGGTTATGATTTTGACACCCTATGTACATATAATGTATGTATGTATGTATGTAGCCGATTTTCCCACGTAGCGCTGAAACTAGTGGTCTGATTTCAACAAATGAGGTGTCGTATGATTTGTATCAATAGCCCGATGGTTATAGGCTATGTGACATCAGATAAAAATGGTGGTCTAACGAGATAGCGGGCGTCTAAGTAAGGGTCGAAAATCTCAATGTTAGTAAATATACTCGTGTGTAGTATCGTTGCGAAGGTCTTTGCTCCTACTTTCCGAAACTGTTTGTCAAACTTTTGTGAGGTTAACGATTCTCAAACTATTAGCAAAAAGGTGTAAAAAAAATATAGTTAAAACCCGACTACATAAAAGTCTTAAACAAGCGTTCACCTATTGTCCTTATCATTTTCTTTTGATGCTTAGGTAGTCGGAGGCACCCACCCCACATACTTAGGGTACCTACAAGTAGGAACAAAGGCCTCCAACTACCTTTAGTTTTTAACTATATTTTTTTTATCTACTTATATTACTTCTAATAACATTATCTACTAGATCATTTGATTTTATGCTGTAAATGGAAGTTCAATCATTCGTAATATTTAAAGTAAAAAGAAAATTGGAAAACTTTTTTTTAAAGAACTCTTCGTTGATTTTAGATACGTAGAATACCCAACGCTGACATCTAACAAAGTTGCAGGCTTACAGCTTGTATTACATAAAAACCACGATAGAAACTGTTTCTTAAATAAACCACCTTTATAAATAACAGCGACAAGTCTCGAGTCAGTTTTTCTCGCATTTTAATTCTACTTTGTGATTGCAAAGTTGCAGTTCTCTGCAATTCAATTGGCGACCTCTTTGTTATTCTGACTCAAAGTAACTGTTCTTAGAACTTGATATTGGTTTCTTTTCGCTGGAAAATATGATGGTTAAAGTTCTAAATGTACATAATCAAGTACTTTTACGTGTGAATACGTATCCGTTTTATTTAAAAAAGAGATAGATTTCATACAAATGACATAACAAGCATTTGCGTGCGTGTCACTGCAAGAAAAACTTGAAATTAAAAAAAAAACTTTTACACTTCAAGTAAATAATGCTGAATACAATATCATTCGTGAACTATCCCAAAAATATGCTGAAGGCAAAAATGAGAATCAATGGGTAATTTTTTTTCAGTTGCAAAATAAAATCTTCAAACCGAAATAGTACAAACATTCATTTATACTAACTTACTATACTTAGTAATTTATAATTCTCTTTAATGTCAAATAAATGCCAATAAACTATTATATTCATAATGCAAAAGGAATCAAACCTACAATCTCCTGCTCCCGTCAACACAATAACATTTTAAATACGAAACATTGGATGGTTAATACATGGTTATTTTCTTAATTCTCCACTAACCTGCAATTTTGCATAGAAGTATATGATTCTAGATCTGGATTAACAGATAAAAAAACATTATTCCAAGAAAATGACGAGCGAAGCCACAAAACTAACCAAGTAATAAAATATATTTCTGATTCAGAACATCCTAGAACTAAAACAAGTTTTTACCTGCAACCGTCTCACAGGTACGAACTACAAACTTATAACTGGATAAGTTGCAGCACGTCAAGACATTGCATAAAACATGATCTAGAGCTAATCAAAGCAGCGAATTACCGCCTTGTGTTATGGAAATAAGCTTGGTTATTACTTGCAGTTGGTGTTTGTCTGATACAACAGACTATGTTTGATAACTAAACTGGTTCTAAATACTTTATTGAACTAAACGTGGTACAAGAAAACTTATATCTAGATAGGTATAGGCAATGGCGAGCTTAACCATACAAAAAGTTCACTTTCAGTTACCTTATGGAAAGAAAAAGACGTGGTAAAAAAGTGAGTGCATAGAGAGGAAATAATATTAATTGATCCTTAATCTGCAAGCCAACCCGACCGACTGCGCCAGAAGGGTTATATTTTTAAAATAGTCTTAACCTACATGTAGTAAATTGGCGACTCTAGATCCCTCAGCAGTTTATAGGTAGCTTAATATAATTTTGTTTTATTTGTGAACATTTTATTTTTATTATTTTAAAAGTTTTTATATAACTCTGTATGTTTTGTAATTTATGTTTGTTCGGGTGAAATCTTGTTACTAGATAAATTTTAGAAGTTTTCTACCGATTCAGCTAAAATTTGGCATACTTAGGTTAGTTTGGTGACAATGCAATGTTATGATACCATCGAGCTGGTCTGATGATAGAAACCGAATTCGGCCATAGGAACTCCTAAAAAAACGACTTAACCACGTCGAGTTTGGGTTCGTTGGATTTGTCTTTCCAAGTACTTTCGACCTAGATGATATAAAAGCTTGCATTTAAGTTTTTTTAAATATAAAAAAAATGATTTGTTGTGTCTGTGACATAATAATAATGATGGATGTACTAAGAGGTACGATGTATACATCCACCTTGCGTGGGTCTACAGCGTAGATGCGTAGAGGTACTACGGCGTAGTAGCGTAGAGAGTCAACGGCGTAGCAGCGTAGAGGTACTACGGCGTAGTAGCGTAGCGGTGCTACGGCGTAGCAGCGTAGAGGTGCTACGGCGTAGCAGCGTAGAGGTGCTACGGCGTAGCAGCGTCTACGCTTGGCATGCTACGACTACGATATTAAAGAATAAAGAAACATATATTTTTAATATTTCTATATTTAATATCTATATTTCATTTGGTAGCTTTACTACATAAGTAATATCCATAAAATTAAAGATACATCAATTTGTCTGAAAGCTTTTGGTATTGAAGAAACTTAATGTCGTATTATACAAAGTATTTCTGTATTATATTCGAATCATGTATTTTTCTCGGTTTTCGGGTTTGTTAGTCTTTTATTGCGTCTTGAAAACAACACATTAATTTATCCCGAACACAGAACAAATGAATCACATGGGAATTATAATTTAGGTCTACCACGTCTCTGTGTAGGTCAGTCTATGTATGTAGAGGTATATGAGATGCTCTAGAGCAGTTTTGGACAAACTTATCTCGAACTTGGATTTGGCCGAAATAAAGATTTTTTATTTATTATTATTATTATCTGCAAAAAAAATCGAATGTAAGTAGTAAGGCTCTGAGCGCAAATAAATAGCACTATTTCATAAAAAATAACTAAACAGTCTTCAATTAATATTCAACTAAAATTCACTAAAAACTTCATATTTCTAACAACTATCAGAATAAAGATCATTAATGCCAAACACGCATTACGTTTCCAGCTCGAAACGTCCGAAACACGTATACTGAACTTAGATGACCGTATAGGCTAAAATAAGCTTTAGAACGCGGAAGTAAGGATAAAAGTTGATTGGATCTATTTATTCAGTTCATTACAAAATGAAATGTGTATAGGTTTTGCGCATGCGCGGGCAAGAACGGTCAGTTCACGTCAGTCACGCTACAGCCGTCGGGGCGAGCGGACGGCTAACGCCGCGCGCGACAAAAACCCATGGAATTCGTTTAAGTGCAAGTGCTCGTGATTTTTTTTAAAGTGCATTTTGGATTTTTATTCTACATGGGCGGAAATGGAGAGGGTGACCCTCTCAAAACTTTAAATAAGGTTGGTATGAAAAGTTGTAGTTAGTTATTATTTCAAGAAATCAGGGGCATTGTCTGGGGTTAAATGGTCGGGGTGTAATTTTAGGGTAGTCGGTGAGGGTGACGTGTGTAGTTAGCTTTGAAAGCGTTTTGCATAATCCTTTGAAAAGGCTTACATTTGAAAAATTAAAGTGGACATTATGGTCTGTTATTCCTGCCTATGTTTTTAGGATACAATAGTTACTTTCAGCCGGTATGTTATAAGTACAGGTAGCTAAGTTTCCAAATTATACACCAAACGTTACTACGCCTGTGTAGACAGGTGTTATTGTTAAAACATGGTTGGTTCGTTTCATTGCCCCGTTTTTGGTCTGATTTAGGACAATAATGCCTAAATTATTTTAATTTAAAAAAAAACAGTATTAAGCATACATTATGTCTTATATGTATATCATTATTTATAAGTTACTAGCTGCTGCCCGCGCCCCTCGCCCGCGTTTTATCGGGATAAAAATAGCCTATATGTTATTCTAGGTCCCAAACTATACCCATACCAAATTTCAGCCTAATCGTTTCAGTATTTTTTGCGTGAAAGAGTAACAAATATCCATACATCCATCCATACAAACTTTCACATAGTAGGACCATGAAGCTTCCACTTTCCTCCTATAAGACGAAAATACGCTGCGAATTTGAGGCCCATTAAAAGCAAAGCTTCTGATGTGACTCAAATGCAATGAAATATAGTACTGAAATATACTCAGTCGATTCAAATAATGTGAAATACACTTTTAATGCTTCGTTTACCGCAATGCTGGTAGAACCACGTTAAAATATACACCTATGGTACCTTTTGAAGGTTAAAACCATTTAAAAACTGCGGTTCAAACTGTAATTAAACATAACCATATTTATCAAGGTATGCAAATATTTATGTTCAATGTTACTCATGCCATTTAGTTCAGTTTCCTTACACACTTTACGGTCAAGTTATAAGGTTAAATTAAGATTTTTTCTCTCATTAAAATAGAAAGAACATTAGTAAATAAGCATTCATACGATGGCAGATTTATGCCAAAGCTTGTTCAGGATATGACATAAACAAAACAAACGAAGTTTTTGATGACTGAGCTATCATGAGTAGACATTAAAAAACCAATATACAATACAAGTAAGCGTTTTTTATTTAAAAAAAATTGTACACCTCTCCGTCGGGTCCAACGCCTCTCATATTATGATTATTATAAGGTTTTGTTAAGGTTTGTATTAATTTTATTTTCGTATTTAACACCTGCACCGCCTTCCATAGATTTTCTCTTGTAAGTTTTAGTTGCTTGACGAAATCGCTTTAAGTGATAAAGCCGCCAATTATTTTACCTTTTTACCAAACTATCTATATATCTATCGCCGCATTGTACGTGTTCATGTTAATGTCTATGTTTTTTTATTTAACTTTTTGGTGTACAATAAAGTGATTTGTATTGTAATGTTTGCTGGACAAAACTCCTTTTCAGTGTTAAGCTTGTCTTCGTACATGGTAGAGGCAGCAAAAGTTAAAACCTGTGCAGTAGAACATACCCTATTGAATAAATTTATGCAATATATTATTCTGTACTGTAAAGAAATACGGAATTAATAGATTACACACAATAGACTCCAAGACCAGCATGTCATTTACCCAAGATTCTATAGGTTGTTTATCGTATCCTATCCACCGTTGAAGGCCGAGTTGTTAACAATATTGAGGGTAAGTCCTGAACGATCCCTTTGACCACAAAACGGGTTTAAACTGTCAAAATTGATGATAGCTTGGAATTATACCCGATTATTTAACGGCCGTAACTTCCGTTAATGCTGCCGTTATCGAAAATTATACCGGAAGAAGTAATAAATTCCGATTGTGTTATTGAATTCCAAGCTTTCGTTATCAAGAATTGTTTACCTTGCTCTTTGTATCTCTGAATTAAAACTAGAATATTCCATGCTCTACCTACGGGATACATTCAGGATCTCCTAAATTATTAAATGGGAATCTATGTATGTAATTTAATCAAATAAGGTTAATATGTAAATGATCTTGAACTATTCAAACGTTGACATGAATTTGACAATTCATCATCATCATCATCATCAGCCCGTACACGTCCACTGCTGAACATAGGCCTCTCCCAAACGACGCCACGAATAGCGGTCCTGAGCCGCCTCCATCGAACGACTCCCTGCGACCGTTACGATGTCGTCGGTCCATCGAGTGGGAGGTCTTCCCACTCTCCGTTTCGCATTGCATATTGACAATTCAATAGTATATAAACTCATTCAAAGAGATGAACACAATTTTAATATTAGAATAGTTTGATTTTATCTTTATTAATTTAGAAATACCAACACAGGATCTGCAGTTTGTACGATCTGCAGATCTTACAAACATTTGTCCCGAGGCAGAAATCTAACCCGCAACCTCCTGCGTCACAGGTGAACCTTCGCCCGCCGCGTCACAGAAGTCGTCAAAGTTAAAGTTCGCACCGATTTTTATCACATCTTTCTCAGAACACTTTCTTACAAATCGGATAATCCACAGAACTTATCTACCATCCACCCCTATGCACGTGGTTGCTTATAAACTAAGCCTTTTTTGAAATGAATAAGATTTTATAATCAAGGATAATCCTTTCAAAACCTTTCTAGCTAATTGCCACGACGTCCCAATGGCAGCTTCCGAATCTTAGTTAACGACCTCATTAGCTGAAATTCAGATTAATTAATAATAATTAGGTGTTGAAGGAGTCTGGATATGACGTGCTATTAATTATTATATTAATAGGATAGAAGTATCTGATTAATGTATTTAGTTTAGAGTTATGATGATTATGGGTCAGATTAGTCGGAGTTTAGACCAGGACTCTAGATCATATTTGGAGGTTTCATGGCAGTGCTAAAAATTTATAGAAATTTCCGAATGAATTTTTATGTGTGTGTATATAGTACTTTTGGTACTGAAATAAACGATTTGATTGAATATTGACTTACTATCCTGGCGCATTATCACCGAATGGTGCCTTCGACAAAACAGATGGCGACATGCTTCTTTCCTGTGCCGCCTCTCTTCAGGCCTTGCGTAGACTTGGACTAAACAAAGGTTCTTCTCCAACACGTAGCGTCAGATACTAACCTGCATCTGGGTCGCCCCATAGGTTGCTCTGGCTTTGGTCACGTGCTACGAATGAAAGAGGATCGGGCTGCAAACGGACTTATCTTTGAGCGCCAGTCGGCCGAAAATAAATGATACTGAACATTTTCACACAACATCATCTGGCCAAAGTATGTGGCAGAGCATAATGTTATGGGTACTAGATAAGATAGATAGATAAAAACTGCTTTATTACACACTTTACAAAACAACCAAAAAACAATTGGTACAAAAAATGTGACAATTGCCGGTCTTATCGTTCACAAAGAATCTCTACAAGACCACCGTGAGCGATCTCTAGCATACGTGAAGACCACGATCAGAATCGTAGAGATAACTCATAAATTGATTTACCTAAGGGTTTACACAACTTAATGCCTTCAGGTACCAATCGTAAACATTAAAATATTCAATAGATTACCTACCATTTTCATCCATTTAATCTTCACTGACAGTTTCTACTTTATAACATCCTCGCGATTTCCTCGCGTCTCACATATCCTTTAAAGAAATTGGAAATCGTGGAAGCGTTGCAAAGCGGTTCAACTTGAAACGTTCTTGGACAAAGAGATTGCTAAAGTTAACTGACTTAGGTTAAAGTAGATCTTGGATTTATTTCAGTTTCAGTCTAAGATACCTAGCATGCGTGAAAAAGGCTTTGGACACAAAAGTTTACCATCAGTTTTGCATGTTGTTGTTGGATCTGGCTGTCAAAAAGGCGTATGAGGGAAAACCATCAGGGTGTAGACTATTCGGCTGCCCTAGGTATCGATGGATCGACGAAGTTAATGCCGATCTTTGCGAACTCGACGCCCATAGCCGGTGGGACACAGCTCAGAACCGAGATACCTGGAAAAGCCTTGTGTCGGAGGCCAAGATCCACTTTGGATCGCTGAGCCATAGGAGTGAGTAAGTTTTGCTTCTGATCAATCTGGAATAAATGGTAAGCTTTTGGTGGATAGTGAAGGTTATCTGGTCAACACCATGCAAACGGCTATAATCGACAAAAAACCTATTTTAACGAAACATTGGATGGTTCATCATTATCATCATATCAGCCCATACCCGTCCACTGCTGGACATAGGCCTCCCCATACGACGTCACAAACGCGACGCCTTTTAGATATGTCATTTTTGTAGTATTGTTTGTGTATAACTTTCAATACATCATCTAAAATACCTTATAACCTTCAATTTCGAGATACGTTAGGTTAACTAGTCCAATCGAAATCTAGACTTATCTTAATTCAGGATTGCTAGCCATTAAGCCTCAGATTGGTCTACCTACTTATCATGTCCAGGTATAAAGACATAATGTTTAATTTCCGACCCAAAGTTTATTTATGCGAAACTATACGAGAACCTGCTCTTCGTCTCATTTACATAAATTAAATTGGAGCACAATCTTTGCTGATATTTTAGTGCTAAGAACGGAATAGGTACTTCATCAATACATCTGTGCCAGTTAAATCACGTTCAAACAACATAACACCACGGATTCCTACCGCCACTATTGAGAAACAACAATCCTCTCCCGTGACAACATGAATAGAACAAACCAACACAAGTGGAACCGCCGGCTGACGCTAAGCGATTGTAACAAAGAGCTCTGGATAAGTATTCTCTTGTAGCAAACGTTTTGCATTTACATTGAACGCTGGAATCGGATCCCGCTTCACGATCAGTGGAGTTGGCACCAGTTGGTGCATCTTGTTACATAGAAACATAATCACGTTCATTTATTTCCCCAAGCAAAAGTGCATACAATTTTATTACTAAACTTGTTTCTGAACAGATTTTGACCATTTCCACCATCAGCCTATATTTATGGTAATACTTTGACAAGATGTGGTTGAGCTTAATGTTGGTAAACTTTTATGTGTTTAAATAATTATTTGATTATTTTACAAGCCTCTTGGGAGAAAAAGCAATGAGTGCAAGAGCGAGACTCCCTGCCGTTATACAGTGCGAACTCATACTCGTACGAAGGAAAGTCACTAGAGTATTTAAGACCTTGTTACTTACAATACAACCTATCTACCCTACCGAAAGTAATTTATTATAAGCTTATTAATACCTTTAGTAATAAATAGTCTAAGTTTCTTTAGTTAGTTAGTTTTAAAATATACGTTAGATTGTTAGATAATATGTAAGTAAGTTTCTAAAAGTTGAATAATGTTAATTTCTTTGATATTCCTCTGATTGCCCTGTCTCTTTTCATTTCAGTCTTCTAATGACTACTGTTGCCTTTACACTGATGTTTCTTTATAGTGGCAATTCTAATTTTATCACATAGTTTTTCCCCATCAAACTTTTGATACAATCATACTTTGAGCTAAAAGCCAGCAAAAGCTAGTTTTCTACATACATGAGAATCCACCACATAGTCTATCTTCTGACTAATCCGTAGCCGCTCAATCCCTTTGACCCTCCAAAAATATTCATTTCTGTGTTAGTCGAGACTCCAACACGCTCTCAAAGGGACACTTGTACAAAGGCTGTATAAACAATGCCTCGGGTACGTTTCTGCTACTCTGATACTTTTCTGATGCGGAAAATCGTTTGAATTTAGCAAGTAGGTGTACCAGTTATCTAATACCCTTAAAAGCTGGTGTTTCCCGACACGCCCCGGCTTCGCACGGGTGCAATGCTGATACTAAAATATACATACATATGAAACTTCCTCTTGAATCACTCTATCTATTTAAAAAAACCGCATCAAAATCCGTTGCGTAGTTTTAAGGATCTAAGCATTCATAGGGATAGACAGACAGCGGGAAGCGACCTTGTTTTATACTATGCGCCGTAGTGGTGAATCGTCTCCTATACAAAAAGTTATAGGATAGTCACTCGCTACTGAAACCGATCACAATATCTAATTTTAGGTGTTAGGAAATAACAGCAAAGTATAAAATTGCAGACTTCCATTATTCAAATTGGTGTCGCCATTGGTATCGCAAAAAATACCAATTATTTGATATACATATTCAATAAATAGTGTATAATAAAGTGCAATTTAATTTAATTTTACGATCATAACTAAACGTCAATAGGTAAAAACGTGCAGGGAGCACATAT
This sequence comes from Eupithecia insigniata, assembly GCA_947859395.1. Lineage (NCBI taxonomy): Eukaryota > Metazoa > Arthropoda > Insecta > Lepidoptera > Geometridae > Eupithecia > Eupithecia insigniata. The sequence goes on along the minus strand of OX402011.1, from coordinate 1,421,971 downwards.
TAGAAATGTATTCTACGCAAAATTTGTTAGAAATGTATTCAGGTTACATGAATGAAAGTCCACTTAATTTGTATAGGAGACGCTCCACCTTAATAATATTGCAATCAGGATCAAATCAAGTTGTAATTAAGCTGTAATCAATGTTCAATCAGTGATCAATGCCAATCTGATCGAAAGAACATTAATTGAATAATAATTGGTAGGTAAAGCCTGTCATGCATACATACATAACTAAAGGTCGAAGCATACCTGTACAGCAACGCTATCACAAGGCCGAAAAAAAAGGTTTTCAATTAAGGGCGTCAAATACGGCTCGTACATTTGAGATACATTTTACAATGTATTAGAGCAATATATAACTTAGAGAGTACCCAGTCTTTGCGTGATGTTTTCAAAGACAACAATATTCTAACATTAACTAGGATATACATTTTAGAAATCTGCTTATTTTTAAGAAATAATTCAGCTTTCTTTAATTCAAAATCTAATAGATCTGATAACTTACGAAACAAATATAAATTTAACTTATGTATACCTCAAATCAACAGTACTATGTTCCACAAAAGCACATATATAACAGCTATTAAGGTCTATAATCATTTACCACTAGATATAAAACAACTTGATGGAAACATGTTTAAACTTAAATTAAGGAAATGTCTTATTATCAATGTTATTAAAACTTTATACGACCTTTATACCCTTTTTTTACTTTGGAATTTGGGATAAAATAGAAGACAGCGTGCGCGACAAAGCGCGCTTGCTAAAATCGCTCCTTGTCTTAACGCCTTGCTGAACGCAAGCTTCAAGCAAGTCGCTCGCGCGCTTTAGCCGCTTGGACCGCTCTCTTGAAGCAAGTTGTAAGATCGTACAGCACTTTGCTAACCGTAGAAAACGTGCTCGGCGGTCACTGCGTGGACAGCTTGAGGTTAGCACGGTTTGAGTCTTTCAGGAGCTGTGCGGAAGCAGTTGCTTTACTGAATGTGAGGCCAATGCTCACGGGAGTGCCTTTATAGAACGATTACGTTAGTCATAGGAAGATATAACGGATTAAGCCGGGTATTGACCGGTGTTACCCCGGGTGTAATGCACCATTAGCATCGAGCATGATACGTTACGCCGTGTGGTAAAATCTGTCTCGTTACTCGTTGCGAGCGCCTTCTTTCCCCGTACTGACTGCAGGAACACTCGCTGTGTTGCACGTTACATTTCACCCCGCAACACCAGTCAGTGCTCACCTTTAGACAGTTTTGGAAGGAACGTAAGCCGTTGTTCTCTCGGTGTCTATTTCAGAAACACCCAATTTCTCAAACTGACTCTCAAAGTGACTCCCTACCTATACTTAGTAGAGTGCAATTGCCATTGGAATGTGGAAACTACCCAGAACTCACGTCTCGATTATCGTCTCTATGCTTTAACACACACACGACACCCAAGTCTATTCTGGGATTCCCTTGGTCCTGCAGGGGCGGCGCGCCCCTGCGAGTCACACTGGAGCCTGTAGTAGAAATTCATTTATCAGGAATTTTGAAGAAAAATAGGATTACTTTTACTGTTCAAATCTTTTTACAATATTGACGAGGTTCTGTCGGATGAATTTTGTATGTAGATTACCTACTTAATAGACATAACTATGATTTATATACCTACATATAACTTAATGTAAGTTTTCATTCCATCCACTCGATGGACCGACGACATCGTAGCGATCGCGGGGAATCGATGGATGGAGGCGGCTCAAGACCGCTATTTGTGGCGTCGTATGGGGGAGGCCTATGTCCAGCAGTGGACGTGTATGGGCTGATGTAAATGTATGAAGTTTTTGCCAGATGTATACTTTTACGAGTTAATCCCAGTGTACAACTAGTTATATTTATAGAAATATAATAAATGAATTGAATCTGAATAACGCAGAAATAGGACTAGACAATCCCATTGTTCACCGTATCGCCACCTCCGATGCTATCTCGGCCAGGATTTACGATATAAACGCTTTTCTATTCAGATTTACGTTAAAATATGCTTCGCATTCCACTTTATCTGCCGAGATTGTATAGGATGCCCAGATAGTACAGATCAGAGTATTTTTTTTTTTTCAATGAAACGTGTTTGTAAATTTACTGAAGAAGAAAGATCACATTACGAAAATCGGAGACCTAAATCTTTCTGGGCATATATGGGTTAACAAAACCTTTTATTTAGTCTATCTATGCAAAATTTTTGGCCGATCTGTTAAGTAATCTCGGATTGAATATAAGCATACCTCCATCCCAACTTTCGCATTTACAATTGCAAATTAAACGAACTCACCTGTGACGTTCGATTACTTAAAAGGATTATAAGGTGTTCTGAGGTATATACATATGTATTTATCGTGTGGTACGTGGTAGGTATATAAGGTGTGGCAGACAGAATAGTAGTAAAGACTGGCTCCAGACGAGACGACCCTGTCGCAAGGATAACCCATCACACTATTACTGTGGCGTTAACGAAGGATTCTACAACTTATTGCAGTTTTATGAATGCTAGCTTATGTAATAAAAAAATATCAAAAAAAATATGCTTATATATAAAAGGTTGATGGTATACAAAGTAGGTACTTAAATACCTATCTTATTAGGTTCTATACTTTTGTCGATAAAATTTATCAGTAAGTACCACGTACCACACGATAAATATTTATATACGTCAGAACACTAAACCTGAATACTCGAATACCTTAAACTTTAACCGTTGTGTGCGTTCCACGTTATTCAGTCCAGACACGCCACCAATCTATGGGTATTGATAGGGGATGATATTTATCGGTTTACTAGCTCTCGGTGTTACGAATTTGCATAGCTAGGACCAAATATTGGATCCTGACTTGCATGAGTAATATCTTCGGGAGGTACAAATCTTATATTATGGGAGGTCGCTGTAAGGGATTGCTTTAAGAGACAAGGCCGCCGATTGTACCTTATATTGTGTTTAATCGACTTCGAAAAAAGGAGGTCTAGGATCGGCTGTATGTGGGTATGTTTTTTTATGTACCGATTTGTCCGTCAAGTGTGGACAGATTTTGATGAATCTTTTGGTTTTGTATAGAGTAAGATCTCGGAGTGGAGTCCCATATTAATTTTATTGCCAAAGAATTACTTTGGGTCCCGAAAAATTAAAAAAAACGCAAAAAAAACATAAGATTATAATAAAAGGAATTCAATGTTGGTTTTGTAAAAACAACAGATTAATAAAGCACTGACTTCTGCCCGTGTCTTGACACGTATTTTACCGTGGTAAAAAGTACCTATCTTATTATGCCCGTCCCCGGGATACCGTTTGCTTCACTGCCAAATTTTATTAAGATTCTGTTCAAGGTAACAGACAGATAGACATAAAGCTTTTATGATATTAGCTTTCCATGCTACAACTACCTATAGGCCCTACATTTTTAACTTTCTTTATACTACACCTGCTCGGAAAGTTGCCTATTCCTTTTCCAAATATAAGATAGAAAGTAAGTAATTGCAGGCGTATAGGAATCCGGGAGGAAAAACTCTATGGAATTTCATTTCTCACGCGTTTGATTGTGAGGGAAAAGTGTATGGAAATACATTTCTAACGTGTTATTTTTTTTTATTGCCTTATATATCGGCCAGTAACTATGGTTATTTTCATTATAGGTCAAACAACAAAAAGTTTTTACTCCAAGTCCGCTTATACCTCTTCCGATTTCCGAACTATATTTTGAAAAAAGAACCCAAGTGATAAAGGCTGTCGCGGAAAGTTCTTCTAAATTTGAATTTGGTTTAGGCAATTTTATTAACTCCACAGAATGTCGTCGAGTGATAGTGAAAGTTTTATGACAACGCCAGAAATAAAGGAAACTGCTCAAACATTGATTGAGAACTTATTGCCCGCGAAATCCAGAAATTAATACGTCAAGACTTATGATGATTTTGTGTCTTGGAAAAACGAGAAAAAAGCAAGTTTTTTTTCTGAAAATGTTTTTCTGTCCTACTTTAGTGAATAAGCGAAAAAATACAAGCCAAGTATCTTGTGGTCGTTGTATTCTATTTATATTGAAAAGTACGCTTTTGGCACGAAACAACATCAATATCATGGACTCGAAAAATTCCGTAGTAAAAATATAAGGTTTTTGTTATTATAGTGCTTAAGCCCGCACTTGGGGTAATCTCAAAGAAATTAAAATTGCAGTTGGTTAGCGCAGCCCCGTATTCAGGGGAAGGTCGCGGGTTCAAGTCCCGCCGGAGTCGAATTCCCGTCGAATTTTTGTGATATTAATTAATTTCGTTGAAAAAACTATAACATTGAGTTTCAATAACTGTAATAATTTGAATATAAATATAAATTAATAATTTATTCTTCTTTTTATTTTCTTCGAAAGTGTAGTATAAAGCAATATGACTCGGCAGAAAGTGCGATTCCTACCTCGTGTGTTTGGCTCAAATGACACACTCGATAGGAATTGGGCACTTTCTCGCCGAGGTGTACAATATACTATTATTATGTCGTATTTTACCTAAATGATTAAGTTATTTTACTTTTTGTTAATTTACAGTATTTTCTAAGCAATCTCCTTTCTTATTAATTGCCTCCCATGAAGCATGACGGGTATTCTTGGTTACGTATATCTTTTGAACCGCCTCATTAATTTAGTCGATCCGTTACACAATACCGGGTAAAGGTTTTTTCTACTCCGAATATTTTAATTTTACGTCTCATTATTAAAAATCCGACATATTTCCGATTATTTTGTTTGCCTATTTTTCCGGTTAGTAACAACCTAGAGTGAGTCTTCTAGGCCCTCGTGATACATTAGGCTATATCGTCGCTTTCCATCAGGTGAGATAGAGACAATCGACTTTAAAAAAGTATAAAAGACAGTTAATTTTAATTTTTTTTTTGTTTTATTGTTATTGGTAAAGCGTTTGACATCATACTTGAGAAAGTGAAGATGTGGCCTAAGATGGAGCACGCTTTCCCAGAAGGAACTTATTCACTCGGGATTTGAAGACTCCTAAATTGTACTCTGAAAAACTAAGAAAACTAAGTATTTTGCATCTATGCGAAATTTAAGCCCGTAGTATATACATATAATATAGTATATAACAGACTTGATATGGATGAATACTGTATCCGTTTAAATAGTTTTCCATTACAGAATTGTACGGTGACCATTTGTTCTGAGATAGAATGGGTATAATAGGCCTAAAATATTAATATAATATGCCATTGCGGACTTTTTGACCTTGAATTGTTTTGTGATATTTCAAAGGAATTAGATAGCGTTTTCGATGAAAGCTTCTAGGTTTCTAGACTTTTCCGACACTTCCAATAATTATCGTTATATTTCAACTAAGGGGGAGGGGGGTACTTACAGCGATGAACGGATATCGTGGTCGCAGGGAATCGATGGGTTGATGTGATGATGATAAAGATTAAACTTTTTCAATATCCTAGGTAAGTAAAGTAAAACTTGCTACAAATGTAAAGTATCTTCAAAACAACCTACAATGTACCTTTCCATAACATTGTACCTTTCTATGAATAATATTTACATAAAGAAATAACCATCTAGCTAGTATTGATTCACATATTCGTCCGCTGTGACTACAGAACAAGGAAATTTCGACCTTCTGTTTATCAACATAAAGATTACACTACCTTTGTTGAAGAGTCTTTATAAATGAATATAACCTACAAAAAGCATGTCTCAAGAAATTCATAAAGTCAAAAGTAAACAAACTTTACGATACAATAATGTTTAATCCCCGACAATAAAGGATGAGATTTTGGTATTTTTATAGGCTATAAAGCTGCGGTTTGATTTTCGTATCTAATACAATTAGTTTAGGTCTATTTTGGGCTTCCTGATGGGCCTTTTGTTGGTTTACGGGTTCTATAACAGTTAAAGATGGAGGAAAGATTTTTGATGATCGGCGATGATCGTTGAGTTTGTATTATATCAGGATTACAGCAGCGAATTTTTACTCTAAGATAACAGGTAACACATTCAGTGCCCAAGACTCATAAATGCTGTAAAATGAGTCTTGGGCACTGAATGTGTTACCTGTTATCTTAGAGTAAAAATTCGTAAATTGCTCTCGCGACTTAGGCTTGTCCTAGTGCGGACTCCATTGCTGTTGTTTATTATTTGCCTTAACCTGTGTTTAAATACTGTACCTACCAAATTTCATTCAAAAACAGACGCGCTCTCAACCATTATTGACATTCACTCAATCATCCGATTCCAACTGACCCTGCTAAATAGCCGGAACCCTGCTGTTGATAACATCCCTTACAGAAAATACAGAAACCTTCGTAGGATTAGACGTGCACCATTAAACACCAACATTGCTCATCACTTCCTGAGTAACCGAGTTGTGCACGATTGGAACCGCGTTCCTAAAGAATTTGTTGGCGGAGCTGTCTGCCTGTGAACAGCTTCAAAAACAGTCTCGATCACTGGTTACGAACGCACAATCTGACCACTATAAGAGACAAACTAGTGTAGTTAAGACCTTTAAAGCACTGTGTATAGACATGTCAGCTCTCAGATGCTCGTCTATAATCATTACATAGTATAAAACAAAGTCGCTTCTCGCTGTCTGTCAGTCTGTCCCTATGTATGCTTAGATCTTTAAAACTACGCAACGGATCTTGATGCGGTTTTTTTAAAATAGATAGAGTGATTCAAGAGAAAAGTTTATATGTATTTTTTTGTATCAGCATTGTACCTGTGCGAAGCCGGGGTGGGTCGCTTGTTAAATAATAATACGAAGATTTCTGCGTCTTTCTCATTATAATGTCCAATTTTCAATTCATAAGTCCATCTTGGCTTCGTTGCTCTATAGGGAACATGAGAGCCTTCAAACTCAAGGGCACTTCGTTCTGAAAGCTTAAGGTTGCCTGCAAAGAGGGGTGAACTGGGTGAACTGCGGAATCTAGACGCACGCTATCTCGACCAAAAATCAAAAAGTGAATGCAATCCCAACGCGTGGAATCTCGACAAAAACACAAAGGTAACCTGAACGTAATCTCGACAAATGTTATGGGTCTCTAGGAATAAAATTAATTTGTATTTATTAAGGTAAGGACAGTGAGTGATACGGCACTGAGACTAAGACTGTTTGATGCTAAAGTTGCGGAGGTATTAGAGTGGCGGAAGCAGGAGCAAAAGCGGCATCGAGAACATGCCTAACACGCTCAACATTTCCTAAAAAACTGTTAGAATCCTGCTCGCGATGCAAATAACAACATCGATATGGTTGACAAAAAGCATTACAATAGTGACAACTTGACAAAATAAACTATTATGCTTTTAATTTAACTTATAATTTATAACTGATATGTATATTCCACTATATAGTCAAAAAGTTTACGGTCAACCTCAAAATTCCAAGATAACTCATATACGCCTTAATTATGACGTTAAAAACGTTGCAGATTTATCTGAAAAGTAAAATAAAATATCGTGTAATGTAATATTTCACTGTAGCTCCTCTTAATTATAACTCGGTGCTATAATATCTGTAGATTTTGTACCTAGGTATATATGTACAAAACAACAGAATTATGTATCTATTACGCGTGCAAAGTCGGCGGTGTTCCACCCCCGTGCAAAACACCGTCGGTCGGTCCTTCTCATGACCCATGAACCCTATAATGTTAGTCTGTAGTCCCATAAGATTACGAAAGTGCAGATATAGAGAGTGCATCTGCGTTTGCGCATAAACTTAAGCACTATAATAAATCCTGCGCAAATACCTAGCCTACGTTGAGACCGACCCCTGTGTCCAAAACTCGGCTGTTTTTTTCTATTGTATGATATATATGTTAGGTACCAATTTCGAAGATAATTGTAATTATTTTCTGAATAAATTATCGTAACGACATTAAAGGTTATTAATTTATTTAAAAAAAACCACGGATTCAAGCTAGGCGAGCTTCATTGAACAAAGTCACCGATAACATCGATCAATAACCCCCAAACAAAACAAAACCTTGTTGTTCCAATAACACAATAGAATAATCCAGAATAATCCCCGTTATCTAAAACCACTCCACAGATACGGTTCCTGTATCTACGGAACCTTTTATCAAATTGGTTGCCCTTTGCAAATTGCGTTACTTTTAGCCAGTCTAAGCGTAAACCGAATGCCTTACTAAAGTAGATTAGGTTTGGGAGAAAGTTTGCTGAAAATAGAATTTTGTGGGCAACCTACTTATATTTAGAACTAGCGTCAGACCGCGGTTTCATACGCGTTTTTCGGGGTAAAAAGTATTGTAATTCACCGGAAAAAATATTATTTATATTAATAAGTGCGAAAGATTATTTAAATTTCTAAGAAACACGAATGTTTGTGAGGTGTATGTTTGAGCTATGTGCTCTTATGTCTTCTGGCAAAATAGGGCTGGGTATTTTGATTTAACTTTTGACTTAATACTTTTGGTAGGTAGCTTTGGTAAAACGGAAATGGCTTACTATTATTTTTGAACATGGTATGGAAAGCCATTGACAAAAGCTAGTATTTTGAAAAATTAAAGTGTCTCCATTTCCGTCGAATACGAAATTGCAATATTGCAAAAAAATACGGTTGTTTAGGGTAGTATACAGAAAAATACGTGACTTTGTCATCGAATGTAATGAATCCTAAATTATTTGAAATATTTTCCTTCAACATCAATATTGTATTGTTCGCAATCTATGGCGATGAGATGTATATTATTGTCTATTCTACCCTAGAGAACAATGCCTAATGTACCGAAAATAAAGTATAACTTGGCCCTAGGACAAGATAATAAGCTTTTTTGGTATACATTTCGATAAACCTGAATGTAAACACGAGAAAATTTTATTTTCTGCGAACCAAAGACTTTCTTTCTAAGCATACCTTTCAAGCAGATAAAAGAAGCTTCATCTCAAATAAAATGAATTTCGAATTGAAAAGGAATAATTTCCGTCTAAATCTTTTCACGTAATCTTTATCACGTCCAAAGAAAAACTCACCTGAATTTCATTAAGTTTTCATCGATGATTTCCTTGAAATACGACTGTATAACCTGCATACTCATACAATGGTATTGTGTCATCTCTAATGTTGTCTGGCTCAGTTCAATTCTAGTCTGAGTGAGACAGAATGAGAGCTAGAAATGCAAATACAAAATCGTTAATTTGCTTGCACAATGGTATACTCGTATGTATAACGAAGAGACGACAAAAATGAAGACGAAGTCATTCTCAATCCCAGTCTTTAAGTGCGCAGTTGTATGCACTTTTCAGGAAATTCATAAGATTTGCTTGTTTTGGCTCAAGGTTCTGTTTTGTTTGGATCGGTGGTGTATGAAATAGACATTAAATAAACTTGAATGGGTGAAATAACGATAAATAATAAATTTTATGCGAGTTTATTTGCTCGCGCTATCTCATAAGCCAAACAAAACACTATAATGGATATTTCATGAGATGATGTGGATTTCATGTGAAATTCAATTTAATGTAAAATATAGCCGGATATTGTATTTACGTTTGGATAAATCCAGTTAGCTAGGGAGTCGATGGATGGAGGCGGCTCAGGACCGCTATATGTGGCGACGCCATAGACGACATAGGCCTCCCCTGCTGGAAATAGGCCTTCCCCATACGACGCGTCGTATGGGGAAGGCCTATTTCCAGCAGTGGACGTGTATGTAGCTGATACGATGATGAAATCCAGTTCAATAAAATGATAGTAAAAAACAATGTTGATTTACAAACAGTAACAGTAAGATTACTTTTTTATTTCTCGCGTTACAAAAGCTTACATTTTGAGTTTCTGACCATGGCATGGCTTGATGGCATGGCCAATCAAGTTACACACTTTAATTGAGAACGCCAGTACTGCTGCCGAAACGTCCGAAAGTATCCGTACTGTAGTTAAATTATAAATGCATATAAATGTTTGATGAAAAAATATATTCTCGTCAGTCTAGAAATGTTTAGGTATTTTAGTTATTTCCGTTTACCGTGTCTGGAAGAAATCGCTTCTAAGCGATAGGGATTGTACTCGTTTGTGTTAATTTCTATGTGTTTTATTTATCTTTAGGTTGTACAATAAAGTTTTTTTTTTATTGTATGTTTACGTCCAAAGTCTTACACTATCAAACCACAAACTGTCATCCATTTATTTATATTTATTTATTCAACCACATCCTGATGTGGCGTGGCGGTCCGCCTGCAACGCTAGAGGTTGCGGTTTCGATGAACCGCAACCTCTAGCGAACAAATGTTTGTACGATCTGCAGTCGACCTGATCCGGGTGTTCTAGATATTTTCTATGTAATAAAAAATATCTATCTATATATATATTGTATTATATATATCAGTCATCTAGTACCCATAACAAGATCTATGCAACTTGGGAAAGATGATGCTGTGTCGATTGTCCAATAATATTTATTTATCCATATAGCACCTTATACTATGATTATTACTATCACCTACCAAGGTACAAAGTATTCTTCAAATTGGTAGTACAACAGATAGTTCTGTTTTCGTACATTTACCGTCAGTTTGACTGGACAAACTGTGGTTTGTGGTTCCCATTTTGACTGATTAAACACTGCTAGGTGCACCGCAGATTATATTAGAATTAATGACAAATCTGCACTACTCCGGTCGGTGGATGCAGATACTATATATGTATATAACATTTATTGGTTGCGATCTGTTTCGATGCAAACGCGATAATTCATGACGTCACAGAAAGAACTTACCTACCTAACTAACAAGAACATCTGAGCGCCTGGTTGAAGCTACGCATGACCCTCGAGTCCAGATACTCACCAGCTCTCTAGCTGGTGAGTTTCTGGCGCAGCGCATTAGCATTGCCATACAGTGGGACAATGCAGCCAGCAGCGTTTTGGAGACGCTTCAGATTGGTTTTGATATGGACCAGTTGAGCCACCTGTAGATTGTTTGCAAGTTAGCTCAATTGTTCCAATTGTTTATACTAGTTTTTATTGTTTGATTGTTATTTTCTTTGATAATAAAGGCTTGACTAAAAACTACGCGATGTCAAATGCTCTTGCTGGAACTTTTTTAAGTGGTTTAAGATATTTATTTCTCAAAAGAATTTATATTCACTTATAGAGAAACACTTAAAATTAGGTTTATATTATTGTGCCTTAGAATAATCTATTATAGTAATAAGTAGTCAATATACCTTCATTCACCTGATGGAAAGTGACGATGTGACTGACGGAGTATCACGAAGGTCTAGAAGACACCTATTCACTCTTGTCTTGAAGAAACCCAGATTGTATTTGACCGAGAAAACAGAAGCAGGCAGCGAGTTCCATTCCTTAGCGGTACGAAAGATGAAGGTGGAGAAAACCGCTTTGTACGAGTGGAAGGTATATCCACCAGATAAAGATGATATCGAGCCCTAACCCTTATGCAGAGCTTGTGTTATGGGTACTTGATGACTCATTTACTTTCAATACATTACATTCTTTATAATACTTTAAAAACACGCAGAACACCCGGCACAAACATCCGCAGATCGTACAAACATTTGTCCCAAGGCGGGAATCGAACCCGCCATCTCCTCGATAAAATAGACAGATGACTAACAACAGAATTATCACAAACTACTGGTAGCATGCTGGCAACCTACAAAAAACCAAAATACTTTTCCAAGAGTAGAAAAAAAAACTATATTTCAAGCGTGCGTTTATTTGAAGCACAGACATGATACTCGCTGCGCTGGCTGTGTTTTGAAGAGTTGCAAAAACAGCCAGGAATTTTCATTTATCTATGCTTACATTTTGAATTTTATTTTGTAGCCCCTTGTGTTGGGAGTTACCTACCTACAACCACGTATAGCAGTTCAATTAGAATCCATAACCCCGATGTGGGCAATTGCAATCAGCCAGTTCGCGTCTGGCTAACTGACCTAATAGCCAGATAATTGGCGTGAACTTAGCTTAGCACTAACTCTGTTGTTATAACATAGTACCTAGATGTAGGTAGAGGAAGTTTAGGGATGTTCGAGTGCATCATGAACGTCGGCGATAGAAATTTTATCAAATCTCCCATAAAATTTTTCGTAGTTAGATGAATTCCTTAAAAGTATGTGGGTTAAAAGCAACCGTGAGAAGTCATGGGAAGTCGGAGAGTAGGGTGGAGTAGTAGGTATAGAGCCGGGTGACGTACGGATGACCCGGATAAGCTTGTTATAAGTTTTTTTCTCTCTCTCTGTATTCCTAAACTAGTATAAAATTACAATTTCCAACACAATGTAATAATTGTTTGAGAATAAATGAAATGGCTCCGAGACGTGGCCGCTAACTATAGGCTTCGTTCATAAGCTCAGAATCGCTAAGCGGGGTATGGAGATGCTATGCTTGCTGAATCCGGAATATGGAAATCCGTAGAAGAACCAAAGTTACCTACGTAGCTCTCAGAATTAGTAGGCTGAAGTGGCAGTGGGCATGTCATATAGCTCGCAGAATTAAGAATCAAACGAGCTTACATGCGATGTTTTCATTCCAATTACATAATGATAACCACAACTGCTGATAACATCACCTGCTTGAGCAGTAACCAATGACAGCTTCAAGCTGTTGACTATGGCTGCAAGAGTCCGTGTATTGTTGATAGCAACGGCTAACTGCTCGAGCAGTCCGTGTATTGCGGCCTTAGCCCCCATACAAACGTACTTTCCGCTTCATTTGGAAACGATGACCCCGATCTTATTGAAATTTTCCATACGTAATCGGCTTAAAAATAACCATGTCTCTAGCGGTTTAGTTTTTCAGAAAACATAATGATCTTTAAATGAGAGCGTAACTAATTTTGACCACCAAATCGACTCATTTTCAAGCGATTTTTTATGCATGATACACCTTTATTAGAAAATCTGTCACGTTGCAAACATCCTAAATATATTCAACATTATAAATAATCAAAATTATTTCTGAAATCAATCGTTTATTCAAAATTAATCGGAAAGTAAGAAAAAAATCCAAAAAAATGGTGCCGACACCGAGCACACGCACGCAGCCACGTGACAGGTTCGTATTTGATGGTAAGACGCGCTTTCTCACAAATAGCGCGCCCCATTTCATTCCACGTGAAACAAAAACAAATCCGCATGGGCCGATCCATTTCCATTTGGGAGAGGTTCGTAGCCTTCTTAAAGTTGCAAATAGTAGCTGGGCCTGTACTCTTAAAACGAAATCGAAGTTTCTGATTCTTTTTCGTGCAAACGCTAATCTTATGCAATGGACATAAGAGTTGGTTTTGCACGAACACGAAAAAGAAACTTTGGTTTTTCTTTGTTCCGAGTAGGCCATCATATACGGCTTAGCGTAACCGTCCCGAGCATGACGTTTCAGTATTGTTCACATACTGTTTATCCCGTAAATCAGTTCTTATAGGATATCATAAAATAACCTTTGAAAGTTTTCATAGAAACAACGCGGGTGATGCCGCGAGCAGAAACTAGACTAGAATAATATCCTAAAAGCACGAGTTTATTAACATAGACATATTTTAGAAGTTAGTTTACAGAAACGGCAGCAAACAGTTCAGAAGCGCCTTTGATCGGGCTACCTAAGTATTTACATAGATATTTTCAGTTCCACTCTGATGTGAATGTTTTAGTTTCTGCATTTTGATTTAAATACACTTTGAGTTTTAGATTTATGCTTTGATGTTGGAATTGAAATAGCCTTTTGATTTACATAATCTAAATTTTATAACTTTGAAGCAAATCCATACTTTATCTATTAATGTAATAAATGCTAAAATAATATTACTGTCTGTCTGCCCTTTCATAAATAATCGGCTGAACAGAAAGTGAAATTGTCAATGAAAAAGGAAATTTTTGGTACGTCGCGTCGGGGCCTTAAGATGCCGTAAAATTTTCTGAATTACCTGGTTTTGTACTACTGCCTACCTGTTAGGCACAAAATACAGTTGGTCTTTCATTCTACGAGCTTTCAATTTTATTTCAAAGTTCTATAACCTCTCTATTTTAAGAAAGTGACCTTTGTAATAAGCAAGTTCAAAATGATTTGTCTATTCATAATCCAAACACAAATATCATGCATTATTAAAACAAACAATGCCCTTTATCAACTACTAAACTCAATTCTAACTCTCAATCTAATTCGGCTCAGTGTAGAGTTGGTATTCGTATGTAGCTCCCTGATCGGATTATATTTGATGAAAATCGTAAAGTCGGATTTTCCAGTCGGTTTCGCGTCGACCACTGAACAGTAGCTTATAAGTATTGTGAATGGCTGGCTTTATGTCAGGAATTATGGTTGTATTGACGAGCTTGTGGATTTTATAATGGGTTTTGTTATGATAGTAATGTTCATTTTAATGCTCGTTCATCATGTAATATTGGAATCGAGTTCTTTTATAAAATATACTATCTTTTTTATCTGAAAATGGAAAGACTTGCAAGCGAACGGGCTACTGGATTTTCTTTTTCCCAGCTTTTTCCTATATTGTTTTTTTTATGTATTTTTTTTCCATGTCAAAAAGAGGTATTGCAATTTTCTGTACCTACTCTGACGGAAAACATACATGGAACATTAAGCAAAGCAAAAGTTTGTTTTCGAATGTTCTTAAATATTATCATCACCGTCAGTCAAGTCGCCTTAAGATTGGAACTCGGTGCCGGCTCTATTTTTCCAGCCAACTACAAGCTGGGTCTCTTCAAAACGATAGCGAATAGTTGTCTTCTAGACCTTCGTGATACACCGTCGACCACACCGTCTTAAGTGACGGTGTGGTCTTCGATTGTGGTTCGACCACAATCTCATGTACTGGTAAGCCAGCAGATGAGATTGTGGTGGAACGAATTACTATAAACGATAAAAAAACCTGAGCTTACATATATGTATAATTTGTATTAGAAATCTAAATGTACATACCTGATTATAAATATATTTTTATCCCAACATCACAACCCAGTCCTCGAACTTACATCCTAAACATAAAATGCATTACAAAAACGAACTCTATCAAGAACATATACGAGTAATATTTGATTGCAGCCGTAACGTCCCGACCTCATTCCTAGGATCAATAAGTACCTGCGTGCAACACGCTAGTTTACGGCATAATGTAACTGACACGTGCTTATTGTAGAAATTTTTCTTGCACTACAAAAAAAAAATTACATTCCATAAATTGCTCTACGGACTCTGTGTCCGACCTAACTTGTTTCTGCAGAAACAACTGCCATATCGAAATATTAAATTTTTCGAATATTTTTGAATAAAGATTATGTAGCATGGAGCACATGGCACATTACCCCTTATCTATGGCGTTACGCACCCAGATTAGGTAATGTTACTTCGTAACCCACGCGTGGAGGCGCGCTGTATCAAGTTTCATTCAAAAATAGAACGAGTACCTAGTTTCCCTACTACCTACTCAATGTACCTACTCTCAATGTTGTGATTCAGACGGACCCACAGGGATCTCTACGGACTGAAGGATGGTTATTTGATGAGTACTTGACTAATAATATGTACATATGTGCCGAGATAAGTTCTAAGAGCGCGGGTCCACGGTGTCTTTATGTAGCGATGCAAACGTGCGACTGAAAACGCGCGACGCCGCCCGCGCCGTTGCGACTGTATCGCGACTATATCGATGCAAGGGCGGGACCGTCTCAGACAACATCGGGGGAACGAGCTATGCAAGGTGTACACCAATCTCCACTCTTAGCCTTAAAAACAGTGGCATACTCAAGATGCTTGACGCGATTTTGGATTTAGTTTTTTCTTTGATAAGTGTCGACAGTGATCATAGCTGCTATGTTCGATCAAAATCGGTGCCGCAGTTCATAAGAGCGGCTTAACGCAGGGAATGGGAGTTCAGCGCAATTATGCTTTTTTTTTTAATTTTGTTTTTCTTCTTTATATACACATTAGTAACATACCTAATGTTGCTAATGTGTCTTTATATGTTTTCAAGTTCATGCTAAGATGGGTACTATAGTTTGTAGAAACAAGCGTTAGAACACGGTTTGTACAGGACATATTGTCGTTGAATTCATAGCAGCCTGAACGCCTCGGTCGTGTAGCGCTTTTGATTTATGAGTAAACATTTAAAGCGCTTTAACGCTTGGTCCTAAATTGCTTTAATGCTAGGTTTCGAACTGGAGTGAAGAGAGGACAACTATAGAATCTCGAAGGCCTACGTTACTTTCATTTCATTATATTTATTTCAAACTAAACATGCGCGACTGTGAATGATTTCATTCGAATTATTCGACTTGACAAATCATTCGAACGATTCGACTGACTAGAGCAAATTAGTAACTAATTTGGTTAGTAGTCGCGCGTCGTTCCATTCGTTCAACTGCCCGAGTCGGCCTTCATTTCATTCGTTATTCGACGTGGATTGGTTGGATTATGATCGTTCGACTAACAAAGTCAACTCGGAGCCATGAATTACCCATTCGTAGAAGCATTAGTAATTACTAATTAGTAGTTGTCATTCGACTTTGAAGGTTAGTATATTACTAATTTTCAAGTCGAATAAGGAAATTAGTAGTTTTCGATCATTCGAATAGTCAGATAATTCGCAGTCGCGCATCTTTATTTTAAACAATTGTTACATTGTGTCAGAATTTCGCACAATACAATACAATACAAATATTCTTCAATGCAAAAAAGATAAAAACAGCAACACAGATAATGGAAAGATAAATACAGATACAGTACCAAAAATGGGCGGCCTTATCGCTATTAGCGATCTCTACCAGTCCATCTTGTTATTATTATTTATATGACATAACAATTAATTACATTTTTAATACATATCGTGATAGTTCTTACTTTAAAAACTACTGAAAAGTAGTTTTTAAAACTTACAAAAAGTACCTACTGAGATCTAATTCTAAAGTGGTCTAAAGTAAAAGTCAAACATTCTTTATTTCCGTAAATACAATAAATGTACATTTAGAAAAGGTCAAATTCTTTAAATTAAACACTGATATGGAAATAAAGTGTTATTTGATTTCCATCGCTTCGGTGTGTAGACTAAATTATAGAAGCGACGAAGAAACCTTTAGCCTCTTCCTTCTCCTTCTAGGTGTTATTATTCGAGTTGGAGTAAAATCCGTCCCAAGTTTTTTTATCTTGTCTGATATTTTGTTAGAAGCCTTTTTTTAGTCTCTGTAAGTTACCAAGATAGAGAAATAACTAGTAGGTAAACATATCACTAGTTCCTTCCAAGGGATTTTGAAAAGAACACGTAAGAATGTCCCTTCTGGTAGTAACCTTACACACTTGAGATTTTCCATTTAATAAGGCCCCTACAAAACCTGGAATCCCAATATCTTCTGTCCCTCCGAAACAGCCATTCTCATGATAACATTGTTATATATTCATGCTATAAACTTGCCTTTGCCCAAATATATTCCACTTATACTAAAAACCCTTTTACATGGAAGAAGCAACATAAAAATACGTTTTTATATTCTTATCGAGTCTTAAAAAAGCTAATATAAGTATTGTACCTTTATCGAATCGTCTATTGAGAATCTTCGATAAATAAATACGGCAGTATAAAAAGATTGATTTTTGTTGAGCACATTGTCTGCGTAAAAAACAGTAGGTACCTATACTCCGAGTTATAGTCCAAGATATTATATGTCATCAAAGACATTTATGTATGGAAACACTGATAATATTAGCAAAAAAAAAAAACAACAAGGTAACAGCAAAGCTATTACTAATAACTAAAACATAAACTTCAACAACGCATAATCATACGTTAAGCAAAAAATATTAAAATTTTAATTCAAAAACGAACGAGAGGTCAAATGAAAGCTTTCAAAACCTAAAAATTTATGGAGCTGTGCTTTGCTTCGATGATACCAATGTCGTTAAATATTTTCCATCAATATTCCTTAGGTATTGTAACCCCTTTTTATACAAAAAATATCCAGGTTTTTGAATCGGAGTATAAGTACTGAAAAAGCAAGCACATCAAATGTATGTCGCATAAATCCTTTAGCCAAAAGCTTTTACGTTATAATAGGTGATCATGAATCAAAAGATTGGTAACTAAAATGCCGATTCTATTGCCGTTATGTTCTTAAAGTTCGTTAGGCTTGAGGCGTAATTATCGTCACTGATAAAAGTCACAGATATAGAAAATTAGCGGTATGATACAGTGACAGAAACTAAATATATCTGTGACTACGCAATAAATTGCTTCAGTTAGATAATATCGCTTCTATATTCTCTCTTTGATAATGTCACTAAGTCAGAATGAGACACAAGGTGTGTCTCATTCTCATTTATGTATGTATGTATTTTATACTTGGAAATTTGAAATGTATACCGCAATGTAACAAATTTGTTGACGAAAATACCGTTTAAATTTATTCGGTTAACTTAGTCATTGGTACAATAAATATATTATTCAATCAGTAAAACAATGAATTTGTAAGTGATTGGTAGAAATACTAGCTAGTATTTTGTCACAGGCATTTGGCACAGATATTTTGAAGTCACAGTAACGTAAGTCACAGGTATCGGATTTTGCCTAGTATAACCCAAGATTAGTTGGTATGTCTGCTACATAAAAATTATGTAGCGAATACGAATATGTTCTCTCAGTTCTCAACTCTTCCATAAAAAAAATTGTGTCAATTGTAAGTTACATGTGCAAACTTAAATTTATTTATTTTTTGTTCCAGGTTAGTGGCTGATGTAGTGTTCCGTACAGGTTAAGATAACAAGACGCTGAAGGTAGGCAATACAAAAAAATCATACAAAATCGTTTATTTGAACAAGTACAAGTATAACAGGTTACAGGTTGAACGAAGAGACTGCAACAGCTAAAAACTGCGGCGTAGTCTCTCCTCCCGCCTCCTGACACGATAATAAAGTCAATCATATGGCGTGTTTTAAAAAACGATAAACCGACTTAAAATTCCCTTACTTATGCACTTATTTTAAGTTTTGCGGGATAAATACTAATGCCCTGGGGATAAAAATGGATAAACCCCTTGGGGATCAGTTTTTATACAATGGTGGAAGAATTTTCAAAATCGGACCATAAATGGCGGAGATATCGCGTAACATACAAACAAAATAAAAACATACAGACGAATTCATAACCTCATCTTTTTGGATACAAAACCTTCTCATTATTAGGTTAGATACTAATGTAGGTAGGTAATTTTAACTACTACTAACTTAAAAATTAACTGTAGGTAATAAAAATTAGCGTTTTAGTACATATTCCTACGAATATATAGAAATAAGTTTATTATTTTATTGTCAACACAAAATAGTTTTTTTTAGATATGTTATGTATGTATCTACGAATGATGATTCTGGGGGCCTACTCGGAAAAGGAAAATCGAAGTTTCTTTTTCGTGTTCCTGCAACACCAACTCTTATGTCCATTGCATAAGATTAGCGTTTGCACGAAAAAGAATCACAAACTTCGTTTTCGTTTTTAAGAGTACGGGCCCAGGTTTCATTAGTTTGGTCGGCTCAGGAGCCATTTAGTAAGACTCAGTGGCTTTGCCAGTTCTAGGACCTAATAAAAATATTGTACTAGCTTTTTGTCAAAGACAAAATTCAAAGATTAAAAGCAAAATCAAAAGTAGAACTGCAGACTATAGATATGTATATTCATATCATACGCTGTTTGTTATATTGTGAGCCTCTTTAATTGGATCTCTGATAAGTTAGTTTACGCCGACGATTTTCCAATAAATTAAATAAGAATATACATAGATAACAAAACAATCTAGTGGTAGCTCAACTGATTCATATTAATTGGCTCTCTGATAATTTAGTTTAGGCCGTTAATTTTCCAATAAATTAAATAAGTAAATAAATAGACAACAGAATAATCTACAGGTATCTCTACTGATCCATATCAATACCTACGGAAGTAAATTCAGCCTGGTCTTGCCGTATCTAGTGATTCGTATATCCTGGACAGATACTCAAACGAAATTGCAAGGGGTTGACAGCATTTCGTACACTTGTCCCCTTAAAAAATATTTTGGGATTTCATACATTGATTGTCAGTTTGGACACTCCTTCTTTAAGGTTGAAATTTGCACAGAAAAATATACAGTATATATATACTTCTTGGCAAAAGTGTTACGTGTTTTGAATACAGACAACTAACTGGAAGACAACAAAGCGTCAACATCTGGGTCCATCCTAACGTACGTTACAGGCTTGCAATCTAGAGAGCGTGGCAACCCTGCTGAGTTAGATACATTGAGTTTACTTCTAGTACATTCTATGCTGAGTGGTGGGAGATTTTGTGATGTACGTACAATGACAATATAACCAATGTATTTAATATTTGATTTATTTTACTTACATGTACAGCTTAGATCTAGGTAATATATATATACAGCTTAGATCTAGGTAATATATACAGCTTAGATCTAGGTAATATATAAAGCTTAGATCTAGGTAATATATACAGCTTAGATCTAGGTAATATATACAGCTTAGATCTAGGTAATATATACAGCTTAGATCTAGGTAATATATACATACAGCTTAGATCTAGGTAATATATGTAGCTTATGTCAGTAGGCACATGCACCCTGTAAGGGCAATGCAAAAGAGTTCTTGTCTTATTAAATGATTTAAATGAAAATAGTCAATAAACCTACAATATAAAAATGATAATGTCAAATGTAGCGAATGTAGCGAGGGTTTACTTTACACATTACAATAACGAAAACCTTATAACAAATGTATTTAGAAAATGGGACTTTGTAATACAGTTTTAATTGAACTAAAAAAGACTCCAGGTAACGCGGGATGAGTTGACCAATCGAGATTAATTCTTGAGTCAACTCATCCCGTGGGATGAGTTTAGAGCGGGATCAGTTGACTAACGAGCCCCCATATCAATAACTACGGTAGTAAATTCAACCTGGTCTTGCAGTATCCAGTTATTCGTACATCCCGGACGAATACTCAAACGAAATTGCAAGGATGGCAACAAAGCGTCAACATCTGGGTCCATCCAGGCTTGCAATCTAGAGAGCGTGGCAACCCCGCTGAGTTAGATACATTGAGTTTACTTCTAGTACTTTCCATGCTGAGTGGTGGAAGATGGTGTGATGTGAGGGAGTTTCATAACAACAATGACAATACAACAAATGTAGCGAATTTAGCGAGGGCGCATTATAATAACAAAAACCTTTAAACAAATTTATTTAGAAAATAGTACTGAGTAATACAGTTTTAACTGAACTAAAACAGACACCAGGGACATCTGCAACTTGTTTGTAGGTAAATTGAATTTTGAAATAAATAATTTTGTAGCTACCTGTAGATTGTTTGCAACAGTCTGCAGTTAGCTCAATTGTTTTAATTATAAATAGTTCTAATTCGTTTCTATTATTTGATTGTATTTTTTTTGTAGTTAAATACATAATATCATGCTAAAAATATACAAATATATTTTATTTTCGTATGTTGTAACTCGCTCTTCACCAATTTCTCAACGTTATTATTAAAAAAAAATGTTGGATAATCCACATAGCTTATTATATATATTTTTAAATATCTGTATAGAAAATCAACAAGGTTTACAAAAGCTTTATTCCCGTCACGTATCTACATAATGCAATCATAGATAAAAACCTATTTTATTATTAAGGTACAAGCACAACCACTAAAAACATAGGGTTGTCGCGCACTTGTAAAACACCAGCATCAAAATGGTGGCTGTAAATTCTGCCACAGACACATTGTTTAATGAACTGAGCGCTGCTTTACGAGCTTATCTACCGCAGCAGAGGTCCAGCTAATTCTGCATTGTCAGGTGTCAACGAATTTTAAAGCCAGGGTCACAGATTAGGTAGCCAGGGTTGTCGATACTTTGTCATTGACTATTTTTAACCTAGAATCACTCTAAAATTAGAAAATTTGCTTGGATGTTTGTTACTGATTCGCACATAGATACACTACTGAACGGATTAGACTGAAATTTTGCATGATGTAGGTCTAGAATCCTATAAACCAGTTACCATGGCGTAGAAATAGCCTTAAGACTTTTCGATGGTAATAAACAGGTGCGAGGCCGCGGGTAAAAACTAGTATTAAGAAAGACACTTGAAGTGAAATACACGATAAGATTATATTTATTGGGTGTGACTTATCAAATAAAACTTAGTTATGATATGTAACATAAATAAATACTTTGATAGATACATGGAAGTCGTTAGGTCACATCTCTATGGTGGTATGGTTTCGTCCCACCATACCTCCAGGGGTATGGCCACGGGTATAGTGGGTCCGCAGTGTTTTAAACTAAGGTTCAACTAATTTATTTGATTATTATCAAAAATCAGCCAAATATGAGCAACTGATATATTGGAGTCTACAAACCAAGTCGAGGACAGAGCCGTCGACGTCGGCCGACAGTGTTTTGTCAATTTGTCTGGTATGTCTAAGGAATATATTTAAGGAATTAGTTTATATTTACAAGTTAATTCAAAGTTCTCCACGTACTTTACCTTTTGTTGTCCACGAGAGCTACTGCCGACAAACTGTTGAACAGTTGGGCAGTAAAAATTTACTGTAATTTACTCTTTAAGTTGAAAAATAAATAAATAAAAAAAAAATTTAGTCTCCGTAATGCAAGAGTAACATCAAAAAAAGTCTGTCCACCGAAATGACCTATCTCATGTCACACTGTTTGGTTACAAACACTGTGACACAAGATTTTTATGTACATATAAAGATAAAAACCTTTGAAGCTTGAATGTCAATTGAAGTATTATTTAAATAACTGGAAAAGTTTCTCAAAATAATTGATAAACTGAAATAATTATTGAACTAGAATTAATTGGAATCCCAAAAATTTATGAACGAAAGTTGTTTCAAAATAATTGATGAAAGCCTGCGTTCGAAAATCAAATTACCTATCTGAAATTCCAAAGCCAATCAGTGCAACACCCCAAACTAATTAACGCTAATTAGTTACCTAGTTAATTAGAATAATAAATAACCCTGATGCCTACCGATATATTTTTGTAAATCGAACGCAAAATTGCCTCTTTTTGACATAATAACAGGAATGAATGAACACTTTATTGTAATTAAATTAACAAATCTTATATCTAAATGAAAAAAATAAACAGTACAAAGGGCGGCCTTATCGTTGAGAGCGATTTCTTCCAGGCAACCTAGCCTGGTAAAAGGTTAAGTATTCAACTAGAATTTTCACCAAATAAATAAACTCTCATATAAAGGTTTTTGTTATTATAGTGCTTATGCCGGCACTTGGGGTAAACTTAAAGAATTTAATAATATCCCAAAAAATTACGACTCCGGCGGGACTTGAACCCGCGACCGCGGCGAAGATTTTCGACAGATCGGGTACTTGCCTCCGTGGCGCAGTTGGATAGCGCATCCCCGTATTCAGCGAAAGGTCGCGGTTTCAAATCCCGCCGGAGTCGTAAATTTATGGGATATTATTAAATTGTCTCATACATAGTTACAAAAATTATAAAGCTATGTAGAAACTGGTGCTTCCAGCGTTAATAATAACTAAATAAATATTTAAATTAAGTATCGACATATTTGAATTGAGGAACTTGTATTTTATTGTATGATATTTAATTTTTTTAGGGCTGACAAATATTTATGTTAGGTTTTATTAATCGTGTATTTTTTATAATGTTACTAGCTGACCCGCCAAACGTTGTTTTTTTTTCAACCCTCACCACTTAGGGGTATGGAAAATAGATAGTAGCCGATTCGCAGACCTACTGAATACGCATATAAAATTTGTTAAAAATCGGTAAAGCCGTTTCGGAGGAGTACGGTAACTAACATTGTGACATGGAAATGTTATATATCGTATAAGAAGTATTTTCATAATGGATTGACAAATGTATGTAGCAGAGTTAATTCTTTGTATCATGTATGAAATAATGATTATATAATTTATAATACTAGGTAGGTACACTATTGCATTGGGTGCCCCTGTAAAAACAGTAGTTTTTTTATGAATAAATAAATAATAAATACTTGAACTGATCATCCCACGACAATATTCAACTTTTCTGAGATCAAAGTAGCCTATGTTTTAGTCCAGGATATGGACCAGTTGAGCTATCTGTAGATTGTGTGCAACAGTCTGCAGTTAGCTCAATTGTTTCAATTGTAACTATTAGTTAAATTTGTTTATATTATTTGATTGTTATTTTCGACGACGACGACGTAGTAAACGTTTGACGACCTCTGTGGCGCGGTGGGCGAAGGTCCGCTTGCGACGCAGGAGGTTGCGGGGTCGATTCCCGCCTCGGGACAAATATGTATTTGTACAATCTGCAGATATTAAGTGTAAGTTACAGCTACCCAACAAAAACAATGTCCCGTTGGATAAAAACACAATTTTGTGCGAGGCCTGGGCTACAAGAAAACTAATATTTTCCTCAATTTATCTAAATAACAATCGCTTAGGGCTCTACACGATACCCCTGGAATCTTCCAGAATATGTTAGCGTAGTGTATTGGGTATCCCAGAATAACACTGGTCGAGTGAGGGTCAAACTTGCGTGAAAAGGGTTCCGTATAGTATTTTTGTCGTTTATCGTTAATTCGTAAAGATATCGTCTTTCATCTCAATCGTAGCAAATCGATAACAGCGATTATTCAGACTCTTCCCTACATCCGTTGTTCAATTCATATAAAATATTTGTAAGTGAATCACTCATGTTATTTTCGGCGTTGGTTTTTTTTTTGTTTTATAGTCGTTATATAAATACAGCCACCAAAACAGTTTTTATTTTATCCGCTACGGATTCTACTGAATCTCGAGTACATTAATAGGAGTAATAACTAAGTAAATAGTATAAAACAAAGTCCCTATGTATGCTTAGATCTTTATAACTACGCAACGGGTTTTGATGCGGTTTTTTTAAATAGATAGAGTGATTCAAGAAGAACTTTTTATGTATAATTTAGTATTATCCCATAATTTAGTCAGTAGTACCCCGGCTTCGCAAGTGTGCAATACCCTTGCAAAGCCGGGGTGGGTCGCTATGCTGGACCATCCACAATTCCACAGAGTATCATCTTGTCACAAGCTAAGCAGAGCTTATATAAGAGTACTAGATGACTGATATGTTTAATACAATATATTACATAGATAGATATTTTTTATTATACATAGGAAATACCCAGAAAACACGTGACAAATATTTGCAGATCGTACAAACATTTGTCCAATCGAACCCGCAACTTCCTGCGTCGCAGGCGGACCTTCGCCCACCGCGCCAAATCAGTCTTCTGTGTACCATCTAGTTAGTTCCACTTCGGCCCAAACATGACATTTTTATTTGGCAAAGATGACACGTTCATCTTTTTGACAGACAAACTAGTTCTCCTATACAAGTTAAGCAATTCTAAATTCTTTTTTATCTATACCATACCACAAAGAGCTTGCTATTAACAAGAAATAGATGGATTGATAATGTTTTTAATGCAACATCAAATCTTATAAAATAATCAAACAACTGTACTTTGAATCGATCGAATCGACAAACTTCGTAGAACCGCCTTATGAGATCATTCGAGTAATTATAAGATCAAAGTGAAGTTGATTCGTGTACGACTAATTTCAATAACATCCTCTGAAGTTCTTGAAATAGCAGCTATTATTAATTATATAACACAACTTTATTCTTAGCGATTTTAGGTTATACATACTGTTGTAGCGTTTCCTAGTACTAGCCTTACATACTATATTAAATAAATTAAGTTGTTCTTTTGTCTTAGCAAACACTGTATTGACTCGACGGTACCGTGCTGGCCTGCTATTGGTTCTACCGTTCGTGAAGTTGTTATGTCGTTATTTGGGCTGCGTTCCGTTTCTCGCCTAAAGCGCTCAGGCGGTGCACGAGCTATGCGTGCACGAGAAGGTGCGTTTCGTTTCTATAGCGCACGATGTGATTGTTCATCGAATGAAGCTGGTCACATAATTATGATCGAACTTCTCGCAAGATTAAGTTCATTTGATAATTTTTTAATATTTTAAAAATTGTCTGCATGCCAGAGTGCCACCAAACTTTGTCTATGACATCGACATTTCTTAGAACAAAACACTATCTCTGTAATTACTCTATGGAAATGTTTAGTTATGTTTCCGCTAGATATAAAAAAACCACTTCGGATTTTCTCTACGAAAAATGTAACAAATGCTCAGGAGATTTTTTTTAGTTTGCAATAAAGTCGGTGTTTCAAACAAATATCACTCCCAAACAGGCCACCGTAACAGAGATAGGTACCTATGTATTGTGCTCAATACAATACCCTGAAATACAAAACTCTTTATTGTAGACCACAAACCACAAAGTTAAAAAAACATAGATTCCGCAGTGATTACCAAGGCCTATAAATTAACCTAGGTTATCTTATAGATAGATAGATAGAAAATGCTTTAATGCACAGATAACAAATCAATTTACAAACAATTTGATACAACAAAAATGACACAATTGGCAGTCTTATCGCCCACAAGCGATCTCTACCAGATAACCTTAGACTAACTTAAAATGTGATCATTCATTAGGAATCTAAGAGGGTTAACGAACTACGGACTTAGTTTGTGTTAGAAAGAAAGAAAATAGATTTATTTGGCCATAAATAACATAACACGACACATTACAGATAGAGGAAAGTACAGGAAACAAACATATATACATTTATAGAAAATAGATAGGCACAGTGTTAGGGGCCAAAAAGGTCCCTGTCTCAACATTATGCCTCTACAAGCCGAAGCTAGTAGCGGCGCTGGTTTTCAGAGTGGTTTTGTTGGAAGTGTTACATGGGTGCTTGAGATATAGGCAATTACAAAGCGCGATAATTAGGAGTTTGACTCTATATCTAGAGAATACTGAAATAGTATTATTGTAAACTTTCAACGAAATATTTAGAATATCAAATATCTATTTGCTTACCGAATGAAATCCACTCTATATTCGTTACGCGTCATAAGCTAAGAAAATTAGATTTGTCATTTGGTAAATAATCTACTAAAAATATAACAACATATTTTGAACTCTATCTCTATCCATATAAATATCTAATACGCCTAATACGCCGCATCCTCAATTCAACCAAGGTCTCAAAATTGGTGCTGATGACTGACCCACGAATAGAACAGTATTAGACCCACGTCAGTCAAGTTTATTAGAACTGACTAGAGGAAACTTCAAATGAATGAAAATTGATAGACAAGGACGCACCCATCTTTAGTTTTTTTATTGCGTACCTATTCGTTTCTTTCACAGACATGATACTAGCTGCGCCTAAAGGTTTCTTGTAAATATTTATTGGTTT
The DNA here is from genome assembly GCA_947859395.1 of Eupithecia insigniata. Classification (NCBI taxonomy): domain Eukaryota; kingdom Metazoa; phylum Arthropoda; class Insecta; order Lepidoptera; family Geometridae; genus Eupithecia; species Eupithecia insigniata. Next base: position 1,394,602 of record OX402011.1, on the reverse strand, counting down.
ATTTAGACAGCTGGTAACGGAAACCTAGAGAAAGAAGTGAGTTTATTTAATAATGCGTAAGAATGTGCCTAAGTAGTTAGAGAGGATTTGCAGACACGAGATCCATATACAATACAATTCTACTTCATCATCATAATATCAACCCATACACGTCCATTGCTGGACATAGGCCTCCCCCATACGACGCCACAAATAGCGGTCCTGAGCCGCCTCCATCCATCGACTCCCTGCGACCGCTACAATGTCGTCGGTCGTGGATGGTCTCCCATGTTCTATTATATATTGATTCACGGTTCTACTTATAATAGTTAAAATAGTTTTGTCAAGAGTAGTAGTCGTTTTCTTTTGTAATGCCTTTCATCTCGAGCTATCTGAGTAAACATCTTCTCTTATGCATTGAAAGCAGGAACACAATGATTAAATATGTATGGAAGAAAAAATTACAACTTTTTTCGGTGGTTTCGGAATTTTTCAAGCAGAAACAGTAGAGTAGGAAGAGTATTTCTAGAAACAATAAAATTGTTCGATTTTACGATATTAGGTAGGTACGTACGCCAATCACATATCAAATGAATAGAAGAAAATTTACTTCAATTGTCTGTGAGCTTATTTGTAAGTCGAAAGAAATAAACGCTATTAATGACTAGCTTCTAATTCTGTCCTATGGGATCAATAATTTTAATAAGTACCTCGTAAGTAAATTTCAGTACCTCAATCATGAAAAAACAATTTACTTCCTCTTCTTGACTATGCAGATGCCAGCTATCCCGACTTAACTGAAGACCAACTCAATAAGCTTGAGCGTCTTCAGAACTATTCCATTAGGTTCATATTTGGACTGCGTAAATTTGACCATATCACTGAGTACCGTAACAGGCTCAAGTGGCTACCCATTCGTCTTCGCCGGAATGCTCATGTTCTTAATCTCCTTTACTCTGTTCTTTTCCTTCCATCAACACCGTCTTATCTAAAAGACCGTTTTGAGTTTCTCCATCAGTCCCATTCGCTATCCCTTCGTTCTTCTGATACTCTTCTTTTAAAAATTCCATTACACACTTCCCAGTTTTATGGCGATTCCTTCACGTTGCAGGCCGCCAGACTCTGGAACGTCCTTCCTGTATCCATCCGACAAGCTAAATCCCTTCCTATTTTCAAAAGAATGGTTTATCAACATTATCTGTCCACTCCTGATAAAACTTAATATTTTTACTGTTATTTTGTAAATTATTCGTGTTATTTCGCAATTTCTGTTTTTATTTAAATAATTATTTGTCAAAATTATTTTGTTTTTATGTCATTCAATAAGAAACCGTCAGCTTTAATGCGTACGAATCCTATTCATCCAAAGGTTGCCTGGAAGAGATCGCTGTTAGCGATAAGGCCGCCGATTGTACCACACTAAGTATAATTAGTATTAAGTTCTTGTATAAGTACTACATGTATTGATGGTGCAATAAAGATATATTCTATTCTATTCTATTCTAATTTAGGTACAAGATTCTTCTCTAAATCTTCATGACAATCTGTCGTCGTTTTTTCGTCTACAGCAGATTAACAAATGAAACCCTTTCCTTTTCTAATGTATTACCCTGTCTTCATTTAACAAAATGTCAAGCAAACTCAGCAAACTTGACCTCGATTCCAAACCCACAGATTTAAAGTTATTCCATTTCTTTGATTACTGTGTCACGCCATCTAGCGAGAGCCACTCAAAACTCTCATTAGCTCAATATGCCCCCAAGGAGTAATGTGGTTACATCAAATTGGCAGATTCTACAACGGAAACTTTTTATTTAAATTGGCGACAGTGAAGGAAAGAATTTAGATTCGCTGGACTACACTTTGTTTTTGATAAGTACCTAAAGAAAAAGGAAAAAGCAAATTCTACCACCTAGAGAGTACTTTTTGTAGATATCTCTGAATATTAACTCCCTGGCTAACTCAGGGTCCGTGAAACCACATGGTCCGTTCCTATGTTGGTAGAGCCAACGTTAATGACAGTAATTGTTTGTATTTAACCCTCAAATACATAGAGTTAATCTGTGCATAAAGCGAGTGAAAGTGTGCCATTGCTACATTATATCTTTATCGCATTATATCAGACTTCTATCCTACTATAAATCCTATCCTTCATAATATTATAAATGTCAAAGTTTGTATGGATGGATGGATATTCGTTACTCTGTCACGCAAAAACTACTAAACCGATTAGACTGAAATTTGGTATGGGTATAGTTTGGGACCTGGAATAACATATAGGCTACTTTTTATCCAGATAAAACGTGGGCGGGGCAGCAGCTAGTGTTTCAAATATCATCGGTTAACACCAAACTAGACATTAAAACCTCCGCATTTTAAATGTCAGACGTGAGTAAATCGTAGACATTCACATTTCATAGCGCCACGAGACCGTAAAACTCCAATAGCTCCATGATTGCCCGTGACACAGAGCTTTACGACTAGGTGCCATGATACTAGATCAGCAATCGCTCGATAAAATATTTATGATACCAGTAAAATGACAAGAATAGCTATGAACTTGGATGGAGATTACTGCTCGTTGTTGGCTGAGTGGAAAGTTCTTCAGATCCGAAAATAGTAGGTTTTATTACCGTGGTTTTGAACTGAAAATTGCCAAAAAAGCCCATTGCTTAATTGCAATAAAATAGGAAAAAAATTAAGTAATACTAACATCCCGCAGCATCACATACGTTTTTCCGGGAAAAAAGCATATATGTTATTCCAGGCCAATAACTAAATGTTATTCTTAATTCTCATCCTCGACTTTTTCTGACACTTCGAACAATTATTTAAGTATATATTATTATTATTATCGATATATTTCCACCAATTTACAAAAAACCTTGACAAATTACATACCTAAACCTTCCTCATGAATCAGTCTATAATTTTTTGAAAACTGCATGTAAATCCGTTCTATAGTTTTTGAATTTATTGCGAACAGACCGACAGACGTCGTGGAGTGGTGAAACTCACTATTACACCTAGCCACAGAATCCTGATTCACTACTTAGCTAGATTTAATTGAGAATCTCTGTATCTAAGCGAAGCCGCTGACAAAAGCTAGTAACAGTAGTAAAGTAACCACCCACCTACTCAAATGATATCATTCCTCTCTCGTTTCATTCGCAACAGCCAGGATTATAATGATACATACCCTCGTTTATTTCATCAAATCCAAATATTACCCCGCCAACGAATATAACTTAAAAAAACATGGAAAAATCATATTCCGAACTGAAATTACGGCAAGTCGCAATTGGAGCTAACTTATTATTTTATAACAAGAAGAAAACGAGGTTGCCGTTATTTAAGGTAATCTAGTCGAGAGGGATTTTCTTTTGCATTTTTCTTCTAATCTTGTTAGGGCGGTTACACACGTTGGTCCCTATTTAGGTTCAAACGTCGGTTTACAAGCGATGATAGCGCGGAACTTGTGGCTATAGCTAATTAGCTATTAGCTATAGCCACTAGTTTTATTTTTTAAGGCTTTATTTATGTTATCTATTGATGTTTAAAAAAATGTTTAAGGGTGTCGCTTACTTAACCGCAGTTTAAAAGGAGTTTAAGTTAAAAACAATAATAACAAATCACGCCTTACTCTGGTATGGCTACTCAAGGAAAATTCAGATATCTTTTTAATAATTCATAACCCTTGTCCTTGTCTTTGCAGCCTCGGATTTTAACCATACCTGGGTTAACACTTTCATAGCTCACGAGGCGATTGTCTACCTCCATCTCCAGCTCCAGCTCCAACTCTGAGTAGCGCCCCCGGTGGCGGTCGGGGCGGGGCGGCGCGGCGGCGCTATTCAGAGCTGGAGCCTTGGGTCGCACCACCGTGGCTGGGCAGTAAATGCGTTAAGTTATTAGGCCTTCCGACGTTTTCGCCATGCAATGTCCTAAGAGTCAATGCATGTGGTTATATGCATTGACTTCCCGCATATTAAGTACTATTTCACAGACTCACCACGCAATCGGACGATTGTACGACACTACCTACAGGAAAACTGTGTAATTTTCCTCTAACCCATGGTAACCTATGTTCTTGAATGTAACCTTAGTGTATCATCAACTAATATTATAAATACGAAATTTAGAATGGATGGATGGATGTATGCTTGTTATGTACTTCTTCATGCCAAAACAACTGAACGGATTCGGGTGAAATTTCTCATAGATGTAGGTAGGTCTTAGAGATGAGTCCGGTATTCAATAACTAACTCAGTGCCTGTTAGCATGGTCCTAAAATATCTAACGCTATTGTAAAATCCGCATACCGCTAGGACATAACTGTGCAAAGCGAGCATCGCGCCTAACCGACCCTGAGCCATAACTACCCAACGCTTCAATATCTATACTTACCTAACTATCATCTACGCATAGGTACTAGCGGACCGTTCACCCGTAAAGTTATGTAGCTGCAACAAGTATTTGGTATTTCTAACCAAATCGGTTAGAAATATATTGGGTAGAAATCAGGACAGGTATAGTGTATTGTAACGTTATTGGGTACCAGTTGGTACTAGCAGTATTGAAACAAAATAGATAGATAGATAGAAGATAGAAAATACTTTATTGCACACTTAAAACTAGAAAACAGTTTACAAATGAGACAAAACAATACAAGTGACAATGGGCGGTCTTATCGCTCAAGAGCGATAGGGATCTCTGCCAGACAACCTGGTATGGATAGGATCATTGGATATACATGGGGTAAAATATGTGTGCATCTAATAAGGTACTACTTAGAAAAATAAAATAAACAACTACATCCTATAATTACAAAAATACATAGTAATACATACATACAAATACAAATGTTAGAGCTACCGAGGAAGAGAAATGATAACTCTAACGCTGTTTGATCGCAACTGTATATTTATTAAACTTAGGTTAAAATGAAACGTTAATACGGAAGAACATACATCACGTATTAAACGTAGGTAGACATTCCTAAGCTAATGTAGGAATGTCGGTGAACTAGATAGGTATTAGATACACGTACTTCCTGTATAACTTTGTGCCTTGTACATCTTGGGCACTAGGAAAAGGGAAACAATGTAAAAGTGTTAGAGAATCGATGTTACATACCTTACGTTAATATTACTGAGCTAGAATAACATAGGAAGTTAGGTAACCTTGACATCTCATACATAGCCTGAGTAACACATTGTACCTTGTACAACAAACATTTATATATATACTATATATATAAATATAACTATACCTACACCTATAAATACATATATATATCTATTTTCTACTTACAAAGAAAAAAGTGACTGTTCAGTGTCAACAGGACAAATAGTGTTCTTTTACCATATCCTTAAAAATTGGTAGTGACTTTGCACACCTTGCAGTAACCGGCAATGCATTCCATAATTACAGCCTGAACAGTGAAAGAGTTGCCATAGAATGGACTAGAATGGACAGGTGTTTGGAGCAAAAGGGTTTCAGAGGAGCGGAGAGAACGAGAATGAGAAAGATGAAGAAAAGTGAAACGTGCCTTGAGATAAGGGGGTGCAGAAGATAGAAATAAAATATTATAAAGAAGAGTTAGAATGTGAGAGTTTCGCCGAAGCCGTATGGGTAGCCACTTGAGCTTTCTGCGAAATACCCAACTAATAACCGGCAGACAAAATATACAATAACTCCCATCCTTAGTAGGTCTAAGCCTGTAATAACACATGGGATTTTTACTTTTCTTTTACTTTTTATCCTATAAATCGGTTCCCATTTTATATAAATAAACCTCAAAGATTTCCATAGAAACAACGCGAGCGAAGACGCGGGCAGGAACTAGTTCTGAGATTTTTGCTCCAGACGATAATTTTCCATTATGCTCCACAGAAATCATAGACAACTTATGGTAATCTCATACCCTTACAAACACCCCCTCCCATATATCAAAAGATCAACACCATAAAATCATTCCTAATACTCCTCCTACACATAAATACTTGGCAACCAAACCTACCATCTGGCTCCAATAAATGGGAAAAACACATAATGAAAACTTTTGCCTAGTTTCCTGAATTTTCCCCACTCTCCCCTGTCAGAGGAATACCGACTGTATTTCTTCTTGGTAAGGCTGAGAATTGTACGTTGCGGAGTGAAAGCTCATACATATTTGAGTAGATAGATTGTTAGAATTATTTTGACTCGAGTTTTTGTTGACTTGTTGAATGTTTTATGACGTGAAATGGGAGGATGAGTGGTAACAAAAAAAAACGTTTATATAGAGCTAAAAGACCACAATTTATTGAAAAACTTTGTTTGCTGATGAAGCGAACGAAGGTGGTCTATCTAGCACAGTTAGTTACGTAAATGGGAGACAGGGACCTTTTGGCCCCAAGGGCCATAAGATTCCTGTCTCACAAGTCTCAATCTCACAGTTTGTTGCGAGACAGGGACATTGGGCCAGGCCCCATGTAACAATTTGTCTGATTCTTTCTAGTAAGTGTTGGTAAGTATTTTATTTGAATTTTTCAGTTTTTGTGTGAGACTTCAAAAAGATTCTCTTTTTTCTTTCTGCTGTAACAGTTTCGCTTGGTTTCGTTAGGTATTCTACTTAAAGTGTAGTGTAGTTGCTTATTGTGTAAAATTTTTCATTGTCCATGTTTTTGTAAAACGTATTTTGTTTGTTTTTCATTGCAATAAAATTGTATGTTTTTATTTTTCACAAAGTATATGTTCCATGTCGCAGGGAGTCGATGGATGGAGCCGGCTCAGGACCGCTATTTGTGGCGTCGTACGGGGGAGGCCTATGTCCAGCAGTGGACGTGTATGGGCTGATATGATAAAATATTCCATGTCGATCTAGCAAAACCGTTGGCAAATTCTGGGAGATTCAGTTAAAATTGTTCAGGAACAATTTTATTTTACCTACTATAACATAAACAATACGATTCCAAACTAAACATGCACTCGGTAACTATTTCGATCAGGTTGAAAAGTAAACATGCGTGGGTACAGTCAGCAGCAGACCATTGAAATTGAACAGTAACTATTCATTCGTAAGTAATTCTCGGGTTGGAAAACGTCAGTAAACGCCAGGAACTACTAACGGCGTTTACTAACGTTTTCCGTTTCGTTACAAATCATTTATTAGTTTCACCAAATTTACAGGTTGGAAAATGGTAAGCAATATAAAATGTTGACTTAAAATAATAATAATAATATAATTAGTATAACATAGTAATAATAATCGTATTTTATATATTAAATTTTACGAAAAGATAATTCGTAGAATTCTGCTGCAGAATAAAAAGTAGCCTTTACTTCAGTCGATTTAAACACCATCGTCTTTAATCGTATCTGGAAGCCTGTTGAAGATCTAACAACCCATTATTATAGGTACATACATATTACGTATACACGGACCTTTCCAGCTTGCGCAGCTTGTGTGCGGGCGTGATATGGTTAATCTGTGGATTCAAATTATCTTTATTATTTATATTATGGATATTATGTATCCGTCCACCGGATTATATATTATATTTCTTTCTTGGTGTGAAGTATTTATAGACAACTTTTTTGACACGATAAATATTTAAATAGCTCTCTCTTTCGTTCTCTTTATAAATCGCAGCATAAGTTTGTTGCGAGTTTGCACGTGGCCAACAACAGTGTGGAAGATCAAGTGATATTTAACACTAGGATTAGATAGAGATAGAAAGATAAATGATAATTTCGAAATATACTTTCACCTTCACGTGATTATGGTTTCTCTACACGATAGGGTCCGGAATACGGAAATTCGTAGAAGAACCAAAGTTACCGAAATAGCTCTCAGAATCAGCAGGCTGAAGTGGCGATGGGCAGGCCATATAGCTCGTAGAACCGATAACCGTTGGGGAGTAAAGGTTCTCGAGTGGCGACCACGATGCAATGCGAAACGGAGGGTAGGAAGACCTCCCACTCGATGGACCGACGATATCGTAGCGGTCGCAGGGAGTCGTTTAATGGAGGCGGCTCAGGACCGCTATTCGTAGCGTCGTTTAGGGGAGGCCTATGTTCAGCAGTGGGCGTGTACGGGCTGATGATGATGTGATTATGGCAGTGTGTAACCTGTAGATATAATCAGCGTAGTCAATTCAGTCCATATTGAATTACGTTGTGGAAGGCGTGGACTACGACGATGCCGGAATGAGAACGTGGCCTGTTTCAGCTGTATATCATTGAGCTACTTTTTTGACGATCGATGTGGTGCGGCGAATGTAAGTCCGCCTGCGACGCAGGTGGTTGCAGGTTCGGTTCCTGCCAGTGGATAATTTTTTGTACGATCTGCAAATATTTGTTCAAAGTGTTCTGGGTATATTTTATCTATAATAAAAAATGTATCTAAGTATTATATTGTATTGTGTGTATCATTTATCTAGTACCCATAATACAAGCTCTGCTTAGCTTGGGGCTAGATGATGCTGTGTGGAACGCTGGTACATGTTGGCGTTCACATGTCCAACATCACTGCAGCACGACACAGGAATTATATTCAAAATATGGGTTTTAATAAACTCATAACAGTAACAGTATGTCACTGTAAAATTTATCTAAATATTAAGATTCTAAGCACTATAGTATTTTTTTTTGTTGTGCGGACATGTAACTACCAGCCGTGGCCGCATTCAGATGTTTTATTTATTTAAAAAACATTACATCTATTCTTACATTATATCTATTCTTACATTATATCTATTCTTACCTAATACAATAGAGTCACCAAACGTGATAAATACCCACGTACTAGTTCGATGCGCCGAAGTTTTACGAGTAACATTACAAATCTGTATTCTCTGTGTAATGTAATGCTAATGACTAATATCCAAACCATTTCCACAATTTACAGTGCTGACTGTACAAGTAGTGTAAACAGACAGTGAATTATTACGCTGTTTGCATTTACGGTAGAGTAAATAAAATGACTGGGATAATCTGTGAATGGAATTATGGTTCCACCGTATCAGAGGCAAAATTATATTTGTGCATTATATTTGTGGTTGTTTACATACCTACGTTTGCATTTATGATATCAAACTGACCTACCTATAACTGCTTAAGTAGAAGTACCTATTTGAGGAATGCAATTAGAAGAGGCAGAAATTTTTACATACTTATATTTTTATTTACCTGACTGAGGTGGAACAGCGTCATCTAGCCCCAAGCTAAGCAGAGCTTGTGTTATGGGTACTAGAATATAATACATATGTACATAGATGTTTTTATATGAATTAAATTTCAAACTAATCGATGTAATTTAAACTTATGTGAATCGTCGAGAAACTGCTAGCACCTTACTTTAGATTAACATTGAGTTAACCATTGTTATTGTGTATTTCTTTTTCAATAAATATTTTCTTTTCATATACCCATAGAAATATCCAGAACACCCGTACAAATATTTGCAGATCGTAAAGATTTGTTCAAGGCGGGAATCGAAACCGCAACATCCTGCGTCGCAGGCGGACCTTCGCTCGCCGCGCCACATCGATCGTATTTTGTCCATGCAAACTTTGTCATCCTATCCTACTAATATTATAAATGTAAAAGTTTGTAAAGATGGATGTATGTATGGATATTTGTTACTCTTTCACGCAAAAACTACTGAACCGATTAGGCTGAAATTTGATATGGATAGGTATAGTTGGGTATCTGGAATAACATATAGGTTATTTTTAATCCCGATAAAACGCGGGCGGAGGGCATTAAATATCTTAAATATCTTTGATTCTTTTACTGAGTAGAACAAACCAATAGGCACCACACCACTTTGTCTGTCAGTTAGTCACGTAGTCTGTACGCCTATCTAATGTGTTTTGCCAGCCACTCCAGGCCAAGTGCGTTGATCATCTGAGTAGATTTCACACTCGCGTCGAGAAGCAAACACTTCGCTCGAGAGCAGATTGTCTCGAGCACGTCTCAAGCAGTATCGAGCATGCTTGTTGATCATTGTTTCTACATTGATTTTACATTGAACTTTGGTCCGTCTTTAAACATTTAGACACTAGACATTTATTTATTAAAATTTGAGTCATCATCATCATCATCATCGTCAGCCCATACACGTCCACTGCTGGACATAGGCCTCCCCCGTACGACGGCACAAATAGCGGTCCTGAGCCGCCTCCATCCATCGAGTCCCTGCGACCGCCACGATGCCGTCTGTTCATCGAGTGGATGGCCTCCCATGTAAGGGGGGATTTGCCATAATCACCACGCTTGGCAGGAGGATTGGTGATCGCAGTGTTGGTGTTTAAAAATACTCAGACGGAAGCTGCTGCCCTTCCTCTGGTAGGTTCCCTTAGTCGGCTCTTACGACATCCACGGGTTTAGTTGGAGGGGTCGATATTCTATTCCGCGGCCCCACGGCCAAAATTTGAGTATATTTATTCATTCATACAAGAGATGATAAACAAAACATTTGAATAAATATTTAAAAATTTTAAATACTTGTTTATGTTTCTTATGAATTCTAAAACGCTTTTGGAAGTTTGATCCTAGCCAGTTTTTTTTGTCCATGACTTTAACTGCGCTAAACTTAATAATTAGGTAAGGACTTATTGTATTCATTTTACCTCATGTATATTTATTTATTCTCCTTTTTGAGTAACTTTATGGCCTTTTAAAAGCAAACATCAAACTTCTGCATTAATTTATGTTAAAAGCTTGTTCGTTTTCTCATTTGTTTTAATTACCTTGACTTTCATGAGAATATCTTAATGGTGGGTTGCCATGGCTATACAACCTATCATAATATTTTTTTAAACTCTACGCAGAAACTCAAATTAATCAGAAAGTTCATAACTTACTGATACTAATTATGAATTTATTAATAACTATAATTAAAGAAATAATTTGAAAATCTTTGTTTTTGTTATTTTTGTTTAGGCTAATATAGTCGTTTTTTTACCAAGTAACATAAATAAGTAAGAAAAAAACACTGGTGTTCTTCCAACACAAACTATAAAATAAAAAACAAACTATTTGACCGTTCCAGAATAAATAGAATGCAAAAAACAATACGGATTCCATTTAAAAAATGTTATTTTTTATAAATTTTTTGCGTCATTACTTCTCGGAATTTAAACCGTCATAACTCCAGAACCACTCGAGACAAGACCCCCGTTATTTGGTCTCTAAGACATTAGAAGAATGAAATTAAAACGATCACGACGATACAGCTAGGGGCCTAACTTCTAGTTTTATTTATAGTATTTAGGTTTATCTTTGTCTTATTTTTATATTACTTAAGCTCTTAGGCTCAGAATTTCGTAATTAAATCGCGTACATTTACCTGAAATTTACACTTAGGTTTTATGAATCGTTCAAAATGAAGCAAAATAATGATCAATCTGAGTTAAGATTATTAGTTATCTTTTCGATGCCAATTTTAATGTGTCTTTATTTGGCTTGGGCTTGTTGGCCCAGTGCCAGAGCTTAAAGCCGCCTGCCGCAAGAATCTCCAGTATTTAATTATTCCGTAACAACTCTAGTATCAACATTCATAAAGCTTTTAATCACATAACGGAATTTAATGTCTGGCAAAGGGAAGAAGATGGACAGATAATTATGGATGTTGCCAATTAATATTGAAAATAATGATTTGTCATTGTTTACTGTAAAGTATATAACAATACCGATGTTACAGTTCATTTTAATGCCTCTGTCATAGTTTTATTTTGTTTAGTTTAGTAAGATATGTCAAAACCGAGTTTCATGGACAAAAAGTGCAACTTCGCGGCTCTTCCTAAGCTTTACAAAATAAAACTATTACAAACGCATTAAAATTAACTGTAACATCGGTATTGTTGTATTGTGTCAAAAATACCTTGGTCCGTTTGTGAGGAGGAACAATACCGATGTTACAGTTAATTTTAAAGCCTTATAACCTTAATTTTATTTTTGAAAATTCTTTTTATAACGTATTAATATGATAAAATAGGTGGCAGTTAGGGTCCGGAAAGCCCCTTAATAAATAGGCTTTTACATAAGTGAGATATGATTTCTCTTATTAAAATCTATATTTACCCAGTAATCTTATAACGAAAACTTTGAGAGCGTTTTCTTCGTCAATTCCGTAATCTAAATACTTTGGCAAACACCATGACCTCACTTTGGTAAACTTCAAAACTTGTAGACCCTTGAATGATTGATTTTGAAGACGGGATTCAATAAATTAATTCTGTAACCTCAATTTATTCAGCTAATTTTGTAACGCGAATAACTCGCAAAGTTGAAACTTTCTGGTCTTCAGAGATTGAGCTCCTTAATCCACTTTCGAGTTTTTGTATATAGGCAACAGAAACTTAAACCTGAGGTACACCAGCAGAAGACCGCCTTTTGTACTTTCTTTATTTTAGACTAGTTGCTGCCTGCGCCTTCGCCCGCATTTTATCGGTATAAAAATAGCCCATATGTTATTTCAGGTCCCAAACTATACCCATACCAAATTTCAGCCTAATCGGTTTAGTAGTTTTTGCGTAAAAGAGTAACAAATATCCATACATCCATACTTTGACATTTATAATATTAGTAGGATATATAATATAATATATATATTAGGAAGTAGGTTATAAGAGTTTTTTATTTATGTTAATTTTTAGTACAGTAAAGTTTTCGTTCATTCATTCGTAAATGTATCACTATTTTCTTTTTCACCGCTCATTTTTGATTATTTTTATTTGTAATCGAATATTATCCGATGTGTGTAGAAAACAGTGATACACTTACAAATATCTGAATCGACCACCAAATCGATGAACAGAAGGTTCTTTTACACCCTAGAAAAATTTGTAAGGTTGATTTTAAAGTTGATATTCCACCGTTACTTGGCAGTTTTAATAATGCCTCAGCTGATGCCTCAGCTCACGATCAGCACACACAACGCTTAAGCTATACAGGGTGCCACGAAACATGTGTACCAAGCCGAAAAATCATTTGAAATACAAATACAAAATACAAAAATCTTTATTAGGAACATTACAATGTGGGTGTGGTTACAATTGTGGGCTGACTACCGCAAAAGTTATAAACTGTGTAGCGGAGTCAGCGCCCTCCTCCGCAAACAAAATAATTATTTGCAAATTTGAAAACAATAATAATAATAAAGTAAAAGAGCGCGAATACACAAAAATCTTCAAAAAATCTTCATCGGTTAGTCTTCATCAGTTTGTCCATTCAAAACAACATGAAAAATAATTGTAAATTTATAAAATCTTAGAATGGGGATCCCCTCCGGGGTTTTTAGACTTAGTTCGTTTTTCGACGTTTTACGTGGCGCCCTGTGCTCAGTATTTTTCGTACGGTCGTATAGCCGATAAAATATAAGAACACAATGTGCGTTTTGTCAGCCAACACAGCAAGGCGGGCTATAAACGTTACCGTGTGGTCAGTAAATTAAAAGCATCTGCATACTGCTTTCTTTTTTACCTGTAAAAACGTGCCGTGCAGTGCCGTGCGGTAAATTATATGCCTATTCACGTCCGGTTTTGTTTGTACGGGACAATGTACGGTGCTTCTTTCTTACAGATAATAAGCACACGTAAGAAAGTTTATCACTACATATTATAAAACAAACGAAAAGATAGACATATTATGTCTATCTTTTCGCGATAAACTCAAGAACTACTGAACGCATTTTATGCAGTTTTTATCAATCGATAGAATGATTCATGAGGAAGGTTTGGCTAGGTTTGGCTAGGTTTGTCAAGAATTTGTATATATTGGTTGAAATATAAATTCTTGGAAATCTCGGAAAAAGTCAAGACGCAAGCTTTCATCGAAAACTCTGCCTATTCTCTTTGAGATATAACAAAACAATACATGGTGGAATATTATTCCTAGTCCACGCGGGCGTAGCCACGGGCGGGCAGCTAGTGAAGGATAAAGATCTAAATTTAATGTTCAGTCTTTGGAAACCAGGCGTATTCTTTTTGATCTTATCTATTTATATAAAATTATACACGCAATTATTGATTCCCCCAAGCTGTTATCAGCGATATGTTTTTTTAATACACGATTTAGTGCGCGCAGGTCCAACACAACCAACCTCTTTGCTTTGTTGACATATAAAAACAATATTTCTGTTTACAACCCTCTGACCAGAATGGCCCCTCAGTACAATAGTTTAGCTAATGATAACACTGTACTTGACATTTTTGTTCCTAAATTGAGCCAGTTTACTAGAACTCTAAAATCACGTAAATTTGGTTTCCAATTGTATGCTTAAAATTGTAAAAGTGTAGATGTACTTTATGTAAGTTAGTTTAAGGTAATACCTCAAGGGGATACCCCCCTTTTTATTGTTATAAAATATTTTAAGTTGTTTGCTCTACATGTCTTGTTCATATTGATTCTCTGTATGCACATAAGTTGTTAAATAGTCAAGTTATAGATCTATATCATTTAAATTTAGTTTATTTTGTCATTATTTTATGTTTTGTGCATCTCAATAAATAAAATAAAATAAAATAAAGAAGACAAATAATATAGTCGACCCATTTAGTCAAAAAGTGGAAAAAAAAAAATAACTATCCTTGTTTGGGGGAGAAACCTGTGGCTGTATGAGTACTGATCTGAAAGTCAAGATATTTTATACTATCCAAATCTTATTAAGATTTTCCGATCTTAGGTTTTTTAACAACGGGTCACATAAGTTGTGTAACGGGTTACATTGGTAGGTACTCTGTCGGTTATTTACCTTTTCTTACTTTACTCTATAATTTTATTGAATATGCCAAGCGTAAAATAAGATATAAAAATTAGTAACTTTATAAAAAGTAAAATCTCATTATATGCGGCTGACAAGGGTTCCCGGCGGATAGCGTAAACAACATCTTTAGCGGATAATTCTGAGACAAAAATGTTATTTTTGAGATAAACAACGTAATTTTATAATTTTCATGGATCCTCGAAATTAGTAAGTATAAAATGTCGGCCTGTTCAGTGTTAACACGTGCGTGGTCGCACCGCATTTTATGCACCTAAATAAGAAAGTGATTTATTAAAACTAATTTAATACAATTGCCAGCTCATTTTTGCACACCATGTAACCGAAATACTATAAAAACACGGCTAGACTGGCGACAAAAATATTTAATAATAATGAAGTTATTTCCTTAATTTCCGTTTTTCATACATGTACATATTTATTAGGTATAACTTGGTTTCAACTCGACTACAAAAAAAGTTATCAACAATGACATATCCATGCAGTCCTTCAACATGTCCATAAACGCGAAAACCCAAGACCAGACCCAGACCAAAGAAATCGAGTTCGTAAATGCGAAAACCTCAGACCAGACCGGATCCAAAGGGCGAATGTGTCATTTATTTCGCACCGAAATGTTTCAGTTGCGAACTTTAAAGTTTTGTCCCCTTTGTAATCCTACTTCCTACTAATATAATAAATGTCAAAGTTTGTAAGGATGGATGTATCGATATATGGATATTTGTTACTCTTTCACGCAAAAACTGAATCAGAATCAATAACTTTATTTCTTTAGGCTTACAAAATAAGCACTTAGACAAGTCAAATTTTATACTATGAACATAGTTATTATTATCAAATAAGAAATAAGGTGTTATTGATATTCTCTTCGCTTCAATTTTTTGTCCACTAGTGGAATGAACTGAACTGATTGGGTTGAAATTTGGTATGGGTTTAGTTTGGGACCTGGAATAACATAAAGGCTACTTTTTATCCAGATAAAACGCGGGCAGCAGCTAGTAATCAATAAAGCTATCCATTAATGTGAGAATAATTGCCGTTTAGACTATACAACCTACCTCCTCTTCAATAAGCACTTTTGCGAGTGTTACCACTATTTAACTAACTTTGCTCCTGCTTCTCATTATTTCCAATCACCCCCTCTCCCCACTCAATACGGCTCCGTAAAACTCCAACACTGTCAGTCCTACTTTCGAACTGCGCCGAACTTTCCCCAGCTTCCCCTTAATTAGTGAAATATCAAGGAGCTTCTACTGTTAATTAAATCAATGTTTTGTTCGATGAATATAATTAAGTAGCTGCTATCTATCTACTTGTAAAATACGAAATTGATGTCAATCAAAGGTGGATGTCAATGTTCGGCTGTAGGTGTGTAGGTTTTTATTTTTTATGTACATATGTTCGTGGATTTCTCCGTCAATTGAGGACCGAGTATGGTGATTCTTTTGCTATTGTATGGAGAATGATCCCTAGATGGTCCCATAAAATTCCCGAGGGATTACTATTTGTCTAGCAGAATAAAAAAATGGAAATTAATAGGAATGTAAATTTGCTTTTTATTTTTTGTAAAAATCAATAAAATTTTCTTCAATTACGCCATCATCGTCAGCTTCAACACGTATCGATCCTGTCTATCAAAAGGTTGTCTGGAAGAGATCACTGTTAGCGATAAGGCCGCCGATTGTGCAACACTAGATATAGTTAGTATTAAATTCTTGTTAATTGTTTAATGTACAGTGGGCGTCACAAATAAGTACCTACCCTCCCCCTATCTCTATGTTTTGTATAATTCTGACGCGCACTGTACTTTTAAGATGGTGCAATAAAGTTATAATCTATTTATCTATCTATTCGCCTTGCTACCTATATACACATAACTAGCTAGACTAACGCTTTCATGGCCCAAGACGCTAATTCCATTCTCCGGTCACGTGTAACGGCGGGCAGTGAACGTGTTAAACACAATAACTTCCCTGATAACAAAAGGTTTTTTTATACTCAACAAAACTCCCCGACCTCATTCACAAGTCTATAAACTTGAATACGAAACATTTGACGCAATTTTCCTAATCCTTACACCAATTTGGAATCGCCGGTGTCATGGCGTGCCGGCCGTTGCCATGGTAAACCACTATCAACAAGCTGGGACTCGAGGAAGAAATAAGTTTTCGTTGAGTTACAATTTCTTATGAAGTTATGTATAGGTGATTATGGCATTTCGATAATCAACTATATTTTGTGGCATTATTTTGTCGTTTCAGTATAATTACTCGGATTTTTTTCTGTATTTTGTACCTATTCTTTTTACAATAATTGTAAAAAGATTGTAAAAAGAATAGGTACAAAACACAGAAAAAAAACTGGTTAGATTTTGGTATGTTATGTATTGTAATTATTACAATACATAACATACCAAAATCTAACCAGCAGCAAGCGCACTTACTGTGAGGCAGTAAATGAATGAATGAACACTCTATTGTACTTGTCTAAGTGCTTATTTTGTAAGCCTAAAGAAATAAAGTTATTGATTCTGATTCTGATTCTGATTCTGACTTAAATTAAAATTAATACAAAATCTTATACATATCTAAATGAAAAAATAAACAGTATATTATGACACTTATTTTCTTTGATTATGTAAAATTATTATACATTATGTTTAGTTTGACAACGTCCCTGTACAGCAGCACTTGGGACATGTTTGTCTGTTTTTCTTTGTACAATCCCTTATGGTGTTTCCTATGTGAAAAGTTTTTGTGAATATTATAATATAGATAGAATAAACGACATCAAGTGTAACATGTGTAGCTACGGTGGAAATAAATAAATACAAATACAAAAAAAATACAAAGTACAAAAGGCGGCCTATTTATGATAGGTATTATGATAGGTATCATCACAAACTGGCCAAAGGATTTTTGATAATTCCTGTGTTTAACGTAATATTACGATAAAATAGGTGGCGGTGCTAGTTTGGGTCAAGGAACCGCGTTGAGTAATTTTAATTTTGTGACGTGTCCAAGAGTCTTGTATGGTTTAGAGGAAATAAAGTACTTTGGTTAAATCTACCACTGCTACCTTATTTTCTCCATCGTATTTAATCACTATCTAATGCCGTGGTTTTCCACGTTTTTTCCAAGACAGAAAGTGATCAAAAGTGGCTCATAAAAAAACAGTGTGATGTCATGCGATTAGGGAGCTTTTACGTCAGTTTTCATAACAAACCTCCTACATGAAAACTCATCATGTGTATTTCAGTCTTTATTTATTATTGTTGAGTCGAACGCGGTTCTACGATGTAATTGCGGCTGTAATCAATTTGATAGTGTTCCTAAAAATGTAGCAATGTGGAATAAACAGTGGCTTGTTTCTTCCAGGCAGAAGTTATTAACAAGACGAGATTGAAAATTGTTTTGAACCAAACAGCTAGAGCAGTGAAAGTTTTTTAAAACTTTTAGGTTAGTAACAGTACATTTTTTTTATAGTCGATAAACCTTCGTTTGACCACAATCTCACCTGATGGAAAGTGACGATGTGGCCGACGGTGTATCACAAAGGTCTAGAAGACACCTATTCACTCTTGTCTTGAAGAGACCCAGATTGTAATTGGCCGGAAAAACAGTAGCACGCAGCGAGTTCCATTCCTTAGCGGTGTGAATGATGACGGTGGCGGAAAACCGTATAGTACGAGTAGATGGCATATGCACCAGATAAGGATGGTATAGTGCCGTCCATCTGCTCGTTCTGGATTAAAAGGAAGATGGTGGTATCATGTCCGTCTGCGGAAATTCGCCGAGTATAATTCGTCGAAAACAATTTTGTCGAGAACAATTCGCCGAAAACACAATTTTGCGATGTAGGACAAAACTGGCTATTTCCCGCTATACAAAAAACAATTTTTCAGATATAGAACAAAATTAGGTATTTCCCATCTGCAAATCATCAGGTCAAGTACGGACATTACTATGAATATTTGTTGCAAGAAAAATCCCAAAACAGTAGTTTTGGCGTGAAGAGGTACCAAACATCAAAACATCTAAGTTTTGAATATACCTATGTATCTTAGTACAGTGAAGAGAATATCAATAACACCTTATTTCTTATTTGATAATAATAACTATGGTTATAGTATAAAATTTTACTTGTCTAAGTACTTATTTTGTAAGCCTAAAGAAATAAAGGTATTGATTCAAATATCAAATATGAAAGTGCTTTATTTCCTTTAGCCCTTACAGGACTCTTGGTCGCAAAATTAAAATTACATTCTGATGAGATACATATATTAGTTATCTAATACCCATAACACAAGCTCGGTCTACTTTAGGGCTAGATGATGCTGTGCTCCAACACAACCCGTAGATGTCGAAAGAGCCGACTAAGGGATACTACCAGAGGAAGGACAGCAGCTTCCTTCTTAGTATTTTTCAACACCAACACTGCGATCACCAATCCGCCTGCAAAGCGTGGTTATTATGGCAAAGCCCCCCCCCCCCCCACACACACACATGGGAGACCATCCACTCGATGGACGACATCGGAGCGGTCGCAGGAAGTCGATGGATGGAGGCGGCTCAGGACCGCTATTTGTGCCGTCATATGGAGGAGGCCTATGTCCAGCAGAGGACGTGTATGGGCTGATATGATGATGATGCTGTGTGAATTGACCAGCATTATTTATTTATCTTCAGTTATTCACGACGGTCTACCAACGCAGTAAAAAAATCCAATATAACATCTGCGCCAAAAAACAAAACACAATCTTAACATGACAGTTTTCGGTCTGTATTTAGAAAGGTCTCTGAGTGACATGATATGTACCAACAACAACAGTGCTATGTAGAGATAGGTAGAGTTAGGTTTCCTTTGACACTGCAGCAAATATCTCCTAATATTCTACACAGTTAACCCACTTTCTCGGCAAAATATTTCAAAGAATACACCCTGTCACCCCTTTACAATATTTTAACATGAGGGTGAAAATATCAGGTTAGCGCCATTTTGTCGAGATCACTACGGTTATCAGAATTGCTTTTGTGAGTGTATGGATTATCGGTAAATATGTGCTGTATTATGAAATACGTTTTCTCGTTTGGTTTAGTTTATGGGGGTAAATCTGTTGTGGGTGGAAAATGGGATTCTTTACGCGTTATTTTTCTATTTCAGCAAGAAATTTAAAATGCCATCATGTCTGTTAAGCATTATGTGTGGTTATGTTAAACGCTTCTAAATCGGTTATGTATGTATTACCATGCTACTTACTTGAAAATTCGATTTCATTGGATAGCTGTTTCGAATGTATGGTCGACTGTGATGCAGAATACGGTCGAATCACAGATGAAAATAAAAAAATTGTTCATATAGTTTATACGTAAAAAAGTTATTGAAGAACTTCAAGCAGTCACAAAATAAATTCTGGCCTTTATAGGGGCATAAGTAACCAGGAACACAGTGTCGTAAGCTTATGTTCTAATAACCTGAAGTTTTACGAAACACTTATAATTATGTAGTGAAAACAAATTACAGAATATGTACACAGTTTTTTATTTTGTTTTATTAGGCAAAGAGAATTTACTTGGGTATAATGTTATGTATTGTGCTTTCCGTGTATTTTAACAAATACATCCTTTAAGACAGCTCACTACCAAAAAATGGACCTAATTATGTTGTCTGATTTAATAATTAATTTAATTGAATTTATAAAACTTTTATGCAACCTCAGGAGCATTCTCCTTACAAAAACGAAGATAACTCAGGCGGAGACATCGACTAACAAAATTACATGCAACCGAATTGAGAACCTCTTCCTTTTTGTAAAGTCGGCTGAAAAGTATTCTACTGTCATGCAGTGTCTTGTTTAAGTAGCCACTCTTAAAATGTCGTTTATGTATTTACTTATAGACGATATTGTACAATACATTTTTGTCAGGGTTTTAGAAAATTCATTTATTTTATGTTACTGTTGTTTCACATGTTACATCGAGTTCTTTCGTATGAGCAGTCAGATCATGACGTGAACCCCATTGGGGTTTTGATTCGCACTGTCCCACAGCAGGCCCCCTTGCTGTGGGCCCCTAGGGGCAATTAACATTGTTACGCATTTTGTATGTACCATCTTTTTCACATGTAATAATTGCAATAAATACAGGTAGTATTTTTACTCTTCTCTTTTCCTCGTTATGAGCGAGCAAGCCTGGAAGGTGTACGTACATCTAACACATCTCCATCGTAGTTTGTCATATAAAAAATGCGGTATTTAATAATATTCCAAACAGTAAGTGCCATAAACAATCAGTAAATACCAACTGAATCTAATTTCGTAATTTCGGCATTTTCTGTCCAAACCCTGGAATTCCCGAACAGGGAAACCGCTGCTAAATAAGGGCATCGGACAATATGGCTGACGGTAGATTTGACAATGCCGCCCTTGCCAAATAAATGCCGTAAGGTTCGAGCAGGACAGCTGGGGAAATCAATCCCAGCTGTAATGCTCGTCTTTAATCCTTATGTCGATTTTCAGTCCACTCAAAGTAATCTGCTGCGTTTCGGTATTCTTGATCGCCAGAATTTCCTTCACTCGAACGACACTCAAAAAGTTTCCTCTTACGAGTAAACTGTCTATTTCATGTCATTTATTTCCACCGTAGGTATTTCATAATATACTTTTCTGTCGTTAATTTCTAAAATATAACTCCTATGTGCTATCCTATTACATTATTACACAATTTATAATCAAAACAGGAAAAAGGAAGCACCTTAAGGGAGTGTACTTATACAGAAGGAAAACAGACAGACAGTCAATCTTAATTACACTAAAATTAAAATGTTATAAGAGTTGGCTGTAAAAGGGCACCTATTTATAAAATTGCAATAAGTAATAATCATCTATGATCTTCAATCAATCTCAGCCAAGTTCAAGTCGAGCTGGAGTCGGGGTTATAACACTTAGACTAAATATCTTAGCGTGCTAGATTGTCTATGCTAAATATGGATGTCAGTGCTGTATTTTCTTACATTTTCATTACTAGAACACCTAGCAAGATAACGCATAAACGAATGGCACGCAAAGGTCTTTGAGAGCTTGCGTGTTCTATGCGCGTTTGCTAGTAATTTATAGCCACATGAAAAGCTATGGCTTAGAATTTCGAACAAAGCATATACTCGTAGGTAGCCTTTAAAGATAAAGATAAAGATATTTTTATTTGCCAAAAAACATGTGTAAATTAAGGTAACAAAGTAATTACAATTGCTTGACCGTAGTCGGTATGCAAATATTTGAGAGAGAGTGGCATGCAATCGCTTAATATTTACTAAAGTTTATCATTAAAAAAATCGTCAATATTATAATAACACTTACAAATGAATAACATTTTCAATTTCTGTCGAAATTGTTGGACATTTAGTTCTTTCTACTATTATTCTGAGCATTTTGTCGTGAAGTGCCAACTCAATTCCAATCTTATATCCATGCAGAATAGGATGAATTTGCAAAGTTCTTATAACAAAAAGCACAGCTTTTTCCGATCACCTGTGCCTCCGCAAACATATCCCAGCCTTGACCTTCCAAATAGCGCGAACATAAACCTTATGTTCAAAGCATTAAGGGCGAGGTTAAAAGAGGTGTCGTAAAATTTAATCCCTAATGCCAAGAGTTAAAATTCTCGGTTAGAGGAACCGAGAATTTTAACCCTTGGCATAAGTGTTTACAGCGATCGTTAGTTCGAACGGGCCTGTGTAACGGTGATTTTTAGATGGCGAAGTATTTCATCCAAATCCCCCTTTAACCAACTTCGGAAGAGGAAGCTAATGTGATAATGCTCTACGAAAATAATAGCTGTGGCAATAGTAAAGCTTCTTTCTAATAATATGGCGTGTTTTAAAAAATAATAAACAGACTTCAAATTCCCTTACTTTTTTTATTTAAATTAAGTTTTACGTGACAAATGCTAATTTCCTGGAGATAAAATTGTTATGGGACCCCCTTGGAATCATTTTCTATACAATAGTGAAAGAATTTTCAAAATCGGTCCATAATTGGCGGAGATATCGCGTAACATACATATATACAAAAAAAACCTACTGACAAATTGAGAACCTCCTCCTTTTGAAGTCGGTTAAAAAGTAATGGCTTATAATTTATGATAGAACTAATCTTAACTTTTTTATAGGTTCGACCTGTGCCTACCATGAATAATGTATCTATTCGTAGCATTGGAAGGTTATAAAGGTAGAGCCTCGATTATCTTATAGAGTTAAGAACGACCCAAACGGATTTAGTTTTATGATTGATTTTTGCTTATAGAGATTAGCCTACTTCGCCCTTCTTTCAAATTGTATTGTATCAGATATCATGACGTTTATTTCTTTCCTACAAAAAAGTTCATAGGCAAGTACATTGTTGTACATACAGGGTGCCACGAAATATATGTATTCCGCCGAAAGGGATTCTGGAACCCGAGAGGATTAATTTCTGTTTTTTTTTTTTAATTTCGATAATTTTTTAAACTAATTTTTAAAACGTTTTTGTTATTTTAGTACGTAAGCCCGCACTCGAGGTAAATATCAAAGAAATTAATTGATTTCGTGGCGCAGTTGGTTAGTGTAGTCCCGTATTTAGGGGAAGACCGCGGATTCAAGTCCCGCCGAAATCGTAAAGTTTTGGGATATAATTTAATTTCTCATTTTGTAAACAGTTTAGTACACTTGGAACGTGGCACCCTGCATAATACTTACAAGTTTATGAATATATACTAAGATTTGGTAGGTAAAAAACTTCGGTTTCTTCTCACTTTATCAGCTGCAAACACTTTATAAGAAATAACGACAACCAATAAGTACAACCCTCCTTTTAGCCGCCTAAAAAACTAGGCCAACACGGGCCTAAAATACCGCCATTACATTGAAGGGCATGCTGCTTTGCCGACCGAAATAATAGCTAGCATTTAGGTTACATAAGGGTAAATTTTTGGACACTTCTGATATTCTCGTAATAGATTATCAACTACGTGATAAATGCTTGTGACTATTCCAGTCTTTGGTATTTCTAGATACCCTTGTCTCTAATATACGTACATAACTTACTCGATCTGAACACAATATTTAATTCTATTTATGAATAAGTAACGGTATAAAATACCCGATATATAGTTAGTTATTAGAATAACCGTTGCATCCACCAATTGTTTATAAAAACTGCTTCGTTAACGTACCTATGTTTGTTAATGACATGCGATGTGTAACTTAGGAAAGCTTATAAACATTAGAATAGGTAGTTAAAGTTATAGTGCAAAATTTGGCGAAACAGTCCACTGGCCTTAAAATACCATAAATTATGAGGACATGTAAAAACGAAAATCGAAGGATATGAGTTAGTTTTAGTACCTATATAAATGCTAATTATCTTAGTGTCATAAGAGTAAGTTATGCACGAAAACAAATCTGAAACATCGATTTTTTCGTGGCGTCCCCGTTAGTCTCACATGTCTACAATATGGTCGCCTGATGCTTTTTTTGGCTCGTAGTGGCCCAAACGCGGACAATTCTATTTACGATACGATACAATACAATACAAAAATTATTTACTGTACACCATAAAAACAATATTACAGAGAGATGTTACATAGGACAAGTACAATGGGCGGCCTTATCGCTTAGAAGAGATCTCTTCCAGGCAACCTTTGAACCGAAAGAATTGTGAATTTAAGAAAGGCAGGACATATACATACATATATATGGCGTCATTTCCAAAAACTCTTCGACTGCGCCGTGCTTTAGTATGCCCTTTACTTTTCCTTGAAACTTTATGTTTTCACTTCTATACAAGGAATAAGAATTTTATTAGTTTTTCCTTTCCATTCGCTTTTCAATAAGTAATTGAAATGGCTCGAAGACAGATGTTGGATTGCATTGAATTTCGTATTCAAAGCATTTCTTAGTAGCTAGTGCTGGGTAATTCTATTGGAAGGATGTCCCTTGTAATTTAATGTGGGTACTACTAGGTACTCAAAACCTGGAAACGTGTACTAAACGAATTTATTAATTTGTAAAATTAATTATTCTGGCATTAAAATATACCCGCCCTGTCTGAACAGTCAACAGTGGGAACCAGGACGGGCTAATAAGATAAGACAAGATAAAAAAACATGTAAATAATAATAAATAATACTGGACAAACCATACAAGATCAATGGCTGGTCCCAAGGATAGCATAGCTTGTGTTACTGACCTACTTTATAGAAGAGTGTTAGGTACCTATACTTTATAGAATGCATGCTATAAGAAAACAAGGTATGCTCTTCCGGGAGTGTCACCAGGTGACGTCACTGTCCAGTTGCCACTTCATTTCAACAAAATGTAGAAGTTGGGAAACAAATGTGATAAGAGTCAATGGAAAAATCAATAAAAAAATTCAATCGTCAATTATATTTATGGATTATATCAGTCAAAACAGCGTTAGTTAAACACGAGTCGATGTGATAAATAATTGGTAAATACAAAACCACATAGTTTTATCAGATTCATATAGGAGTTCGGGGAGTTACGATTGTACGCTACTGGTAACACCAGCAAACAGAGTCGTCTTCTCATTCGCCGTTGGCGACGATGACGTAGCCTGGCGACGACACCCACGTGACCATCGTATCACGGAAGAGCATACCTGTTTTCTTATACCACGATATATTGAATGCATAACATATGTAGATAGATATGTTTTTATTATATGTACGAAGAAAATACCCAGAAACCCGGAATGGCGGGAATCGAATTCGCAACCATTTGCATCGCAGGCGGACCTTCGCCCGCCGCACCACATCGTCGGTCGTCAAGTAGGTAAACTGATTTCTATAGAAGAAACTTTTAAAGGTTATTTCTTTCCCATGGGAACTGATAAAGCTCGAGTTACTGTTGCTCAAAGCAGTTGAGTAATTGAACAGAATCCTGTGTATGTTTTATTGCAGCCCTACTGTTCAATTACCCAACTGATTTGAGCAACAGCGAACTCGTGGTTATCAAATTGACAAAAGCAATTTATATGTACCTTACCTACTTATTTATTAACAAGGTCCCAGCATATAGTAGCGTACCTCAGCAACTCCACAATGAATTTGATTTCACTGGTGGATCACTTGGTGGAAATTCTAAAATAAAATAAAAATCACAAAGGCCAGACAACACAGCATTCAATAAAAAATCAATACAAAATTTACAATCCATAACACAATTATTGTATTATGACCTGTAAATCGTTTTTCATCGACGATGTCGGCAGCCAATAGAAGGTGATTAACGAATCATTCAGCATTTTAGATGACGGTCAATCAATACCTCGAAATATTTGTCCCGATTTTTGAGGAATCGGTTTTCAGATTAATTTTAGGTAGTTTGATTTATTGGCTGTTATTAACTCACGGTAAACGAAAAGTCAAACGGTATTTTTCCATGACGAGGTGAAAATCCTCGCGACGTTTGTTTATCTTCAACTTCTTGATTATGGCTCTGGTTGTTCTGCCAGTGTTTATAAAGATTTGTAAGCATTTTAAATAGATGTTAATCAATGATTTTTTAAAACTAACTTCATTTAATGTGGTTTTCAAATTGATTTTTTTTAAATTGTTCCAAATGTCTCGCTAGGCGGCAAAACATCAAATGGAAATTATGATTTAACAATTTCAAATGAGAGGAAAATACACTTTTATATAAAATCTTCAAACAGGATATAGCCCTGCCACACTGTCTTACCTTCACAGTCCAATTTGTTCAGTTTTGTTGAGACCGTACACGAACAGATAGTTAAACGAACAGTGGCCACACGTGCAAGTAAGCTGCATGCAATCTGGACTGCGCAAACCAAAAACTATACAACTAGTTTCTGCCCGCGGCACGCTGTGTTGCTAAAAAATAAATAAAAAATATATATATAAAAGGATTCATATAATAAACCCATACAAAAAACTAGATTTTTTAGGCAATTTTTGCTCTACTTTTGTTAAAGCTCAACCGTAATAGGAAGACGGTTTATTTATTTATGTATGTTTATAAGAATCGTATATAATGTATAAAGCTATGACAAAAATTTTAAGTGAAGAAAATATCAATAACACCTTATTTCTTATTTGATAATAATAACTAGTATACAATTTGACCTGTCTAAGTGCTTATTTTGTAAGCCTAAAGAAATAAAGTTATTGATTCTGATTCTGATTCTATGCTACCTACTGTTAATTGATTTGTCATTTTATCTATTGTTCGGTTTTTTTTACGCTACTTGTTTTATCCCTTTTCATATAGCTCTCTAACCTGAGAGCTAGAAGAAAACTCTTTTTCAGGGTTAAGCTCGCTTATGTACATATATATACATATCTTATTCGATAAGTTGATGCAAAGTGTTACCGTGTACAATAAAGAATTAAGGTTGAAATTTTTGACGGGGCATGTAACTGGTGCGGGAAAAATGATATAAATGTAATAATTAAGAGGTCCAACGTCCATATACTTAGCTGAATACCGACCGATCACTGAAGCGTCGTCTGGCAGATGGATGATTTTTTTCTACCTTTAAAAAATCTGTTTTAGGGTTGGTACGGAACCTCCCTGTGCAAGTCAACTCGCACTTGGCTGGTATTATTCGAAGTCAGTTTTTAAAAGTTTTCACATTTTATAGTCGATAAAACTCTCCACGAGTAAAGTTATTGGCCAGCAAAGTATTTGAGAACCCGAATAGCAACCCCTTTCTAGTCCAAGTAAGAACCGGATAAGTTTAAACAGTAATAACAGAAAAAGCGTAAATTAGCTCCGTCTAAAAGCCTTTGCCAGCTTCACAGGAATTTTAAGGGATCCCTGGCTGTAACTCGGTCCCGACCACCTTTTATAAAGTCCAACGGAAAAAAAGTATGAACAGTTAGCGGACGAAATTTCGTAGCTGATAATACAAATTGTGGTTTCTTTTTGACATTTGTGTTTGATTGGCCTGGTACTGCTACTTTATTCCTCGATTGCTAATGCCACATTTTTGGAATATAATTTTTAGTGCTTTGCCAGGCAGTGGAACACGAGCTAAAAATAAAATTCATATAATAATCATTTGCATTTTTCAGGATAATTTCAGTCATTTTTATGTTACAGATAAACTTTGATATATAAGTGATTATTTTACAAATAATTAGATGTTTTTTATCTAAGCAAAAACTGCAAAAAGATGCTTTGACATTTTGATACCTACTTTTTTCATTCATTTATGTTTTACTGAACCCAAGTACCTACTAGCAATTACCGTACCTACTGAGAGAAAGCAATATGGCGAGGGTTAAACACGTGTTATACAAGGGGTGTTAGTTGTTTAAATTTAAACGCTGTCTAAGCCATGTCTAACTCTAAACAACGAACGGCTAAACGTGGTTTTGTGGTTTCGCTTTTGCTAAATAACTGATAAACAAGTGTCTAAGGCGTGTCTGTTTTTTGTGGTAAGGCTATTATTCTCTATGGTACAATATAAAATGAATAATAGTATGTACAAGCTTAGGTAAAGTTTTCATCCTCAAAATGGATGTTCTCAAAATGGAATCTCCGCTTATCTCAGAATCCGCTAGCTAATATAACCGAACCACTATGTGTGTCCACAAACTTTGAGGAGATATTTGATTATAGTCCCTGAGTGTAAGAAACCGGATAACAATCGGATAGGGTTATTTCAATTATAACTTGGTTAATGAACTGCAAAGTTTTTCAGGCTTCCTTATAAAATGAAGTTGAGGTTAATTAACTTTTTCGCGTTTGATACCTGCTATTTATGTTTTGTTGATGTCTAGTCACATTATAATTATAAATTAAAACTTCTCAGATACCGAAATAAAACCTGAAACGGACTGTATTGGCAAGACTTTTAAACAGACTGTTAAACATACTTTATTCAAAGACTGATAAACTTTATTTACAGACTGTTAAACATACTTTATTGACAGACTAATTAAAATGGTGTCGACAGTACCCTTTTGGTTCGTATCCCAAAAATTATTTCGTACCTAGTCTAGTTACTCTGTCGAACTCCCACTTAGCTTACCTATTCCATCCCACACAATCGGGATCCTAAGCGATAACATAGTGCAATGCGGTAATAACAACAACCTTGGTGATAACCAGCACTGAACGTCCTTTACCCCCGGAAGCCCGAAATGTGGCCTCGACACGAACTTCAGGGGTGGCCACTGGCCAAAGGTTGAGGTTAGAAGCCATTCTTTTCTGAGTCCGATGAAGTCAGTAGATTTATATTTATGGCAGTGGCGTGATAAATATCAGAAGGGTACGATGAAATGTACCTATCTGATCCTTCTGTCGCCGAAGCCGTGGAAGCCGTGGGGTCGCGGCGTACGAATATCAACCCCTCCAACTCAACCCGTGGATGTCGTAAAAGCCGACTAAGGGAACCTACCAGAGGAAGGGCAGCAGCTTCCTTCTGAGTATTTTTAAACACCAACACTGCGATCACCAATCCGCCTGCCAAGCGTGGTGATTATGGCAAATCCCACCTACATGGGAGACCATCCACTCGATGGACCGACGACATCGTAGCGGTCGCAGGGAGTCGATGGATGGAGGCGGCTCAGGACCGCTATTTGTGGCGTCGTACGGGGGAGGCCTATGTCCAGCAGTGGACGTGTATGGGCTGATGATGATGATGATGATGATGATGATCCTTCTGTAACCAAAGAAGAACGCTCACGTGGGCTACGTACGCTTTTCACGTTGTTAGTGTCCCTAGGTAAGTTGTATTTTGTGTGATATCGTGTTATCAGAGCTACATATACCTAGCACATAAACGTGTGTCGTTGTCGGTGTTGATAGATTATTCACCGGCTTCGAAAGGGGGAGGTTCTCAATTCGTCTGTATGTTTTTTTGTATGTATGTACCGCGATATTTCCGCCAATTATGCTAGACCGATTTTGAAAATTCTTTCACAAATGATCCCGAGGGGGTCCCATAAAATTTTATTTCCAGGGGATTCGTATTTATCCCGCAAAACTTAAAATAAGTGTAAATGTAAGGGCATTTGAAGTCGGTTTATCGCTTTTTAAAACACGCCATATTTTTTTTTATTTATATTTACTTCAGAGAAGATAAATAAGAAAACATCTGAAATGCTAAAATCAGACATATTATTACTTTTCTTCGACTACTGTCTCGAAAACTTGCTTTAGGACATGGCCGTCAGCCATATGTAAGCTGCCTTAAATGGGCCGATTTTATTTCGGTCCGACACTCGTTTGGATCGATGGTGGAACTCCTTTGTTCAGCCTTTTACATGATAATTACGTTTGCCACCGCGGTGCTGAAGGCGTCTTTATTTTTATGGATATCGCCGCGGTTGTTGTGATTTCAACGGGGTACTTTGTGCTTACTCTTGAAGACAACTTCGATCTTTTTATTTATTTATTTTGGCAATTGGATTGTTGAATTGAAATCATGTTTTGCTCGATGAGTATGTGTGAAATGTTTGGCTTATCCAGTTTTCTCCCTTGAAATGTTCCCAAAGGTGCAAATATGGAATAAAAAAAATAGCTTCCTGAATTACCTCTTGATATTCCAATTTTCTTTCTTAAGGAAATCCCCCTTGGGATCCTCTTTAGTAGGAAAACTAATATTAATAATAAGCTCGATGTTCAGCCTCATTTAATTTCGTTTATTTTATTTTGGTACAGATAAACAAGCAACCTGTTATTTTATAAGAAAATAAGTACTTATACTTAGGTCCAAGTATTGAAAATGTACTTCCTACATGAACCATTATGAAAGCATGTGCAAACAATCTAAATAATACACAGTACATAACAGTAAGTACCTACAATTAGTGACATTCTGTACTCAAATCGATCAACCTTCCTACCTCCTCTTAAAGTTTCTACTAGGCAACCTAAGTAAACCAACACAAATCCAATTAGGTCTAAGAATCCGATCGCCGGATCCTATCTCAATGTATGCACGGAGTCTTATGGAACTACACAACAATAACTTTGTTCGTTCAAGTTTGAGATCACGTCCCGGTTTAGAGAGTTTCTGAACAATGGAAGGGATAGTAAGTCGGGTTTAACACACGTTATACCACAAGAAATATAAACAGAGAATAGAGAATGCCTGGAGGCTAGTCGGGGAATTACCGCTATGACGATATTATGTGTACATGAAGTGTAAAATGGTTGATACTTTGTGAATCCTGGATTTCAGACTCACAACCGAATACTCAGGACCGCTATTCGTGGCGTCGTTGTTTGGGGGAGGCCTTTGTTCAGCAGTGGACGGGCTGATGATGATAATGGTCCAAATACTGAAAAACCTGCCGATTCCCACAACGTCTACCCCCTTAGGGTAACGGTTCAATCGGGCAGGTACAAGCCCGGTGCAATCGAAAACGGTCAAACATGAATATCTCAAAGTTGGTTGCCGGTTCGTAACTGAATATTTGTTCCAAAATATTTTGGTGATTTAACGAGAGCTGTTTTGTTTGGAAATGTTTGTAAATCAATTAATTGCTTTATTAGAGCTAATTGAAGATTGTTAGTTTCGTCATAGTCATGATCCAAGAAAACAAGGTCTGCTCCTCCGGGCGGGAGTGACACTAGGTGACGTCACTTTCCTGTTGCCATTTATTTCAACAAAACGTAGAAGTTGGGAAAAAATGTGAAAAGGGTCAATTGAAAAAAAATTCTATCGTCAATTAAGTTTTTAAGATCGGTCAAAACAGCGTCAGTTAAACACGAGTCAATGTGATTAGTAAATTAGTCAATACCAAACTACATAGTTTTATCAGAATCATACAGAGAATACTAGGAACTCTGGGAGTTACCATTTTACGCTACTGGTCACACCACAAAACAGATTCGTTCTCTCATTCGCCGATGGCGATGATGATGTCACCAAGTGTCACCCACGTGACAATCATGTCTCGGAAGAGCATACCTTGTTTCTTATACCATGATCATAGTTAATAGCAAATAACATGCAAATGGCTAACGTGAATAGCGGGCAAATCATCGAGTATAATTCTTTTAAAATTATCATGCAACAGCACTAAGCCCATTTTGGAAGAAGTGTTGTATCA
Source organism: Eupithecia insigniata (assembly GCA_947859395.1). Lineage (NCBI taxonomy): Eukaryota > Metazoa > Arthropoda > Insecta > Lepidoptera > Geometridae > Eupithecia > Eupithecia insigniata. The sequence goes on along the minus strand of OX402011.1, from coordinate 1,362,766 downwards.
ACCAGGCCACGTTTTGATACCGTCAGTGTAGATAGTGTGTCGGGATCTAGTTGCGTTTGATAGTCGTATACGGAGTGTAACCGGTAGTACTCGTATTATGATTATTTTCGTAGCAAGACAAAAGATGAAGTTAAATCGGTACATTCGCCTATATAAACTCCCAGTAACTTCAGTAATTCCGTGATCATGGCAAAAATACTACAAATCATGGTTTAAATATTCCATCGGTAGGTATAAATCAGCCAGGGTTGTGCCAATCAAGAGTAAATTCTATACATAGTGTTCAGTTCACATGTCTTTATTTTTCATTTACAACAAACATAACAAAGTGAGCCAAGTATTAATTATTACATTATTTGTTTTATTGCTAAGTTCCTAAATGCGGAACTGCTAATATGTGATTACCAACTCAGATCAGATTATGAAATCTGGCGAGTGTAAATAATGGTTTTAGTTTATAAATATCTAGGAAGATATGATGATAATAAGTTTGCGGGTTTTCCTTCGTTCTAGTGGTCTTTTTATTCTCTTAGGAAGGTTAAGGGCGTCCTTTAGACCCTTCCATTTGCCTTGTGTCAGTGCTTTCCAATCGTCTCCCTCCATCTTTTATGTGCCTCTTTCCAGTACCTGGACCAATAACGAATAGGTAATACTAATACACATTTGTCGACCTCGCCTTAGCCCGGGGATGTCGTGAGAGCCGCTAAGATAACCAACCGGCGAAAGGGCAGCAGCTTCCTCCTCTTTTAACACCTCACTGTGATCACAGATCCGCCTGTGAAACTTACAATTAGTGACTATGGCAAAACCCCCCTTGTTTGGGGAAAGCTTGTTCAACAAAGGACATAGGTATGTGTACTGATCAGGAAAACACATTAGTAACCTGAAATGTTGTCCACAGATTCGTCCCGCCGTCCGTCATGCCAGTTCGCGCCAGATTTACCTGTCTGGAAGGCGACTACGCTCCAGTGATGTGGCGACGAGGCCAAAGCCGTTCTCCGTAGCCTGAGTCCAGCGTAGCAGGAGATTCAACCTTTTGCCAGTGAGTAGAGGTTTGCCAATACCATTATGATGTAGCCATCATTGTGGCCTATTCTGTAAATAATTGAGGATATTTCCCATTCACAAAAAGTTTTAGAAATCCCCTGCGCACAGGAAAATGGTAGGGGAGTATTGGAATAAGCCATTTTACCAACAGAATATATCAATAAATGCAGCCTGAATTAGCTACACTACTCCGGAGTGCAACGCCTATGTTTTCTCCTCCCGTATGCGAGTGAAGAGATTAGAATGTAGGGAAATCAATTAAAATTGCATTTAATTTATTCATAGAAAGAAAAGTAAATTTTAGCACACGCGGTGCTATTGATTTCCTCTCCGCGACATATTGAAAGCTCTCAAATATTTTCTTACGTGGTTGGGTTCGCTTCTTCGCTGCGCGGAATCCTAATGAGGTGTCAGGGCTCGGAAACCAGGGTAGAATTTAAAACAGTGGGTTTAGGACTTTCGATTGATTCCATTTTGCAAAGGAATTAAAGAGTGAGTAGGTACCTACCACTCTAGTAGTTCTGGTTAAAATTGGCCTCAAAATTGCTTGTGTTTGTTGCAAAGAATTAAAAAATTATAAGTATGGGCAGTGGTTAGATATGGTGCATGTTTCTAACATCAGGTTTTAATGATGGACCTGGATGTCATAATAATTGTATAAAAGAAATCACTCTGTTTTTATTTTACAAGCATTTATCCTGTTACTTGCCCTGTTAGTTTGTGTGGGACAAATCTTGCAACGGAATTTTAGACTAGTTATCCTCAGGCGATTGAGCTGAAATTTGGCATACTTATGTAAGTTCAGTGACAATGCATGGTACCATTGAGCTGGTCTGATGATGCACACCCAAGGTGGCCTTAGGAACTTCTAAAAAAACGACTTAACCACGTCGAGTTTGGGTTCGTTGGATTTGTCTTCCCAGGCACTTTGGTCCTAGATGATATAAAAGTTTGTTTTAAAAAAGGTTTTTTATAGTAAAAATCTTTCTTTTTGCGTACAATCCCGTATGGCGCCTTTTTTCCTTTCGTAATAATACATGTAATAGTCTTATTTTAATTTAGAAAATAATGACATCAATTACAGCCTTGGCCGAAAGTATAAAGCACCCTAAAATTTAATGACTTTTTCGTCTTTAAGGTGGAAAATAAAACTAATTTGTTTTCCAAATTACTATATTAACATAAAATTATATAAATCACTAATATTTAGTTGGCCCACCCTTCGCATTGATCACAGCAGCAATTCTTTGGGGCATGCTGTTAACAAGATTTTTACATTCGGCTGCACTTATGGCGTCCCACTCTTGAAATAAAGCATTTTTTAGCGTTGTTTTGGATGTAATGCTATGCTGTTTGACTTTGCGCTTCATAATACCCCAAAGATGCTCGATAGGGTTCAGATCTGGGGACTGCGCCGGCCAATCTAACAAGACAATACTGTTGTTTCGAAACCAGCGCATGGAGGTCGCTGATTTATGACAAGGAGCATTGTCTTGTTGGAATTTGACGCCATCCAAGTTCGTGTCGCCGAAAATGCGCGTAAGCGAAGGTAATAGAGCGGTTTCGAGTACATTTATGTACTTTTCACTGTTCATACGGCCTTCGCAAACGAACATTTTGCCGACACCATCAGCTGCCATGCAGCCCCAGATCATAATGCTACCTCCCCCGTGTTTAACAGTGGAAACCACGCAATCTGGATGATATTCCTCGCCGACGCGCCGCCTCACGAAGGTTACACCCGCAGTTCCGAATACCTGTAACAATTGAAAAAAGTAGAGCTTAAATGTGTGCTCATTATTTTTATGAAAGCCAACTAAAATAATAGTAATCAGTGTTATCGTTTTTATGAAATGGTATAAAAGCTTACCTCAAAGTTTGATTCATCGGACCACACAACATTTGACCAATCCTCCTCCGTGAAGTGTTGGTATCGTAGAGCCCATTCTAAGCGATTTTTTTTGTTATTTTCCGAGAGCCACGGCTTCTTTCTTGCTTTACACCCCTTTAAACCCGCATCTCCAAGCCTTCTTCTTGCCGTTCGAGCACTAATAGGGTATCCACTTTCTTCGGATAGGGCGGCAGCGAGCTCAGAAGAAGTTTTTTTGCGATCCTTCAGAGACTCGCGGATGAGTTTTCTATACTGGCGCTCAGTAGTCACGCGTTTTCTGCCACTCCGTCTTTTATTTGCGTGGGAACCAGTCTCCGCAAACCGTTTAATAGCAGATTGCACTGCGTACCGCGAACATTTCACGAGTTTGGCAATCTCTACTTGAGTCTTTCCTTGTTCATGTAACAACTGAATTTTAATACGTTTTGCGTAGCACAGTTCACTTGTTTTTGGCATTTTCGAAAAAAAGGAATGTTAATTTCACTATTAAATCACACACGGAAGCTTCCTTACGCTACAAATAACAAATGAAGACTGATTTGTATTTTTGAATTTTTTGTGTAAAATACCCATAATTTGAGTTTAGCTCACCAGATGTTTTATGGCCCATAGAAAAATGTTATCTATTGTTTTAATAATCGTTTGAGGGCACCGGCTTGCCCTTTGTTCAAAACATTGCTATTTTTTTTAATGTGTTTTGAGATATGTATGTTTTAGAGGGGTGCTTTATACTTTTGGCCAAGGCTGTATATACATATTTTGACGAAAGTGTGGCGCGGCGGGCGACGCTGGAGGTCGCGGTTTCGATTGCCGCCTTGGAACAAATGTTGGTACGATCTGCAAATATTTGTCCCTGGTGATTTCTGTGTATAATAAAAAATCCATCTATATAAAATGTATGTATGTGTATTGTATTCATATATGTAAGTAGATATATCAGTTATCTGGGGCTAGATAATGCTGTGTAGATTGTCCAGCGTTATTTATTATAACGCTGGAAAATACTACAATTATATGCAATACCTACGTTGGAAATAAATGAAGCCAATAGCGTTGGTGATTTTAGATCTACTTGAGATCTTAGATCTGATTTAGATCTACTTGAAAAAGTAGGTAAAGCAGTAAATAGACAGTTTTTATTTTGGTTTTTACTTACACCTCTATTATGGTCCTCACTCTTGTAACCTTTGACATCGTATTCCATTTACCGTGATCATAAAATAAAAATGGAAATGTTCACCCAACGACACCTCGTCGACTTAATTGGATTGTACGCATCGGATCAAATTGTTATTAATTACCTTTTCAACTTTGTAACCTGAACTGTTTTTCAAATAAATTAGTTAGTGACAACCTGTCAATCAGAAACCAAGGGATAAACTATTAAACAATCCTCTATAGTATTAATTAATATATTTACTTAGTTATTAAGATTTCTCTTTATTCTACAGTTTCATTTTGTCAAGCGTGCGGACTGTTTGAAGGTCTGTTTACTTTGCGGCTCAGTAATGCTTTAGAAAATTTAGAATATTCTAATAATAAGTACTGTTTTAGTTAAAATGTGTAAAAAATTATTTGATTGTTTGTAAAAAGACATACAGCTGAACTTAGGATCCCTAACTACTCCATCTATATTATCCGTTGAGGTTACCGTTAGTTCTAATTTTAATTTCTTCCGGTGTCTGAATACCCTCTTATTACTTCCAGAGATGAATCTCCTAAACATGGATGCGGAGAACCGCGTGGTCCTCAACGTGGGCGGCATCCGGCACGAGACCTACAAGGCCACGTTGAAGAAGATCCCCGCGACGCGGCTCTCCCGGCTGACGGAGGCACTCGCCAACTACGACCCTGTGCTCAATGAGTACTTCTTCGACCGACACCCCGGGGTCTTCGCGCAGGTCCTCAACTATTACAGGTACCAACGTACTCCTAACAAGTACCTAGTTTATTATCACAGGTAAACCTGAACCATACACCGGATATTCAACTAGAACATGCAAATCTGCATCACAGGCATTATAGTGGTTTCTTAACTGTTACTGGTACTGACGTAGTCCATTCTTTAGTCGTTTATTATGACCCCCAACACCTGACAGATCACTATAGTGTTATTTCTTTGCTGTGGAGGGTAAGCTCACAAAAGCATGAGACATAAGAGCTGAGGTCTGATTCTCCTTTAAATTAACATTTAATCGCGAAACTTATGGATATTAGTTATGTAGTTTTTTTCAATGGTGAGAATTCTATCTCCAGTCCGCAGAAAATTGTCCTCGGACGCCAGTCATCGAAAAACTGTGTCTGTTTGTATTTTTCTCGGTGTGAGTGTAGTTGTTCGATAAAGTACCTTCTAAATCTACTTTATATTATTTTTATGTGTTATTTTCTTTAGGTTTGATAAATACACTGCATGTATGACTAAATTCTTTATTTAGTTTTACAAATACATGTTCTCTCATACTTTTTTATCTTTATGACCTGACTTTAACAGTGGATCAATTTAGGCCACATTTTTCCGATTCCACTTTCCTCAGAAATCCACAACTCAATCAAATATTCAGCTTTTTTTACATTCCGGCGCATGAAGGTAAGGTATTTCATTTAAAAATTCCACTCCACGCACGTCAGATTTTTTTATAGAATTAGGTTTTTCTGTTTTCTTAAAGAGATCGTTCAAATCTTATTTTAAATAGTCACTTCAATTTGTGTCATCACATCACCGGCTAGTTAGATTATGTGTTCAGGGGACCATAATAACAGGGTCGGTAAGGGTACATTTCGCGGTTGTCAAGCAAGGCTGGCAACTCTGGCAAGGCATGTTATAGGCCCTTTGACCTTCATCAATCATGGTTAGGGCTAAACCACATAACGTTGGAGCTTCATAAATTGGACCAAATGTGAAAGTTTAATTTTAGGAGCTTTGGTTTTATGAATGAAAAATGTAGGAGAGACATTATAGATATGTAAAGCGCTGATTTTACCCAAGTAATGAAGAAAGATAGATAAATAGAAAATTCTTTATTGCACACTTATTGGTAGAAAATAAAAAAACAAAAAAACTACTTTTCAAACAAAGTTACAAGTGGCGGTTTTATCGCTCGAGAGCAATCTCTACCAGACAACCGTGGATGGACAGGATCGTTGGCTAGTACTAGGGGATCTGTCTGCTAATGTAGAAAGGTACACAAAAAAATATTACTCTGAATATTATTATTAAATATAGAAATTACAATAATGTGTACAATGCCTGCAGACGAACTAACTTACAAAGTCTGTGTAAAAAAGTAGACATTATTTCATGCCATATACACAACTAGAAAACATATTCGCAGTAAATTTATTTTCTCATAATTGTTCCACAAACGGTTCTCCGCGTCCGCAACTGGATTTTAAAAAGAAAAAAAACTAAGGAACCGTGAGTATGACCGAGAGGCATACTCATTTGGTTGATTTCAACGCAAACACGGCACTTTGTTCTGGTATAAAGATAAAAAGTTTTTACAACATTAATGTTATAAAAAGTAATAATTAAAGCTGTATCAAAAAAATACATATTTCATTTTTTTTTAATTATAAAGAGGAGTTATAAAAAAATCAATACCTAATTTACTATTTGATAAAAACATCAGAAATCAGCTGGAAAATTAAATATTTTAGTGCAGGGGGAACCGAGAATAATTTTATGAGTCCCAGCAAATTTCACGAATCTTATCAGCATACCTATCAAATTTCACGCATATCGGATCAACATCGGTTGGACAGTTATACTCGAAGTGACTAATATACCATACACTCAAACCATCAAATTATATTATAGACAAATACAAATACAAATTTATTTATTTACCCATATAAAAATGCTTATACTGTTTACTGGTGGTCCCCGACGAGACGAGACAGATCGTAACCAATGGATGACCAATACTTAATAGGTTAATTGGTTTACTCTTTCAATAAATCACTCAAAAAAGTATTACTTGAATCTCAAAGCATAAATTCAGTTCAAATAAGCCCTTCTTTGCCTCATTTAGCTCAAATATGTTGATAAAGTATAATACAATTATTCTTTAATTCTTTATTGAATTGAAGAATCGTTTTTATATTCCATAATTTATATTATAATACACATATGTGTACCATACATCCATGAAAATAATATCACCTATATAAGAATATACTTATATAGGTGATATTATTTTCATGGTTTCAGTTTTTGTTATTTAAATTGCATATTATTTTTGTTCTTTGTTGTAAGTGTGTATAAGGCTGCCTTGAGCACCACGGTCTCCACGGAAGACCAGCGCCATGGTATGATCTGCTTTACCATAGCATATGCTGAGTGGAGTCCGATTTTGTCAGTTTTTCTTTTTATTTAATGTTAATTTTCTGTACATTACTCATCTGTTCTGGCAAATAAAAATCTTTTTACTTTTTATTAGTTAACCCAACGTACTTTTAAGTTTGTTTACTGTTCCAATAGCCTGGCCATTGGATACAGGTTTTATGAATAAAACGTAAACGTGAACGAAGTCGTGAAACGATGCTAATGTTTCGATGTAAATCAAAATCATCATCATTATCACGAATACATAGCGGTCCTGGAAGCCTATTTTAATTCTCCAACATACGTAATCTAACGATTGTGATTGTTTTTGTGTGTGTGTGTGTGTATTTGTATTTTTCTGTGTCTAATTCAGTGTATTAGAGTAGGTCACCAATTGCCTGAAAATAAACACACATTTTTGTGTTATAGAATTAAAATAGACCTTATGAGTTCCACCATCACCACACCACACTTCCATCCATCGAATTGAAATCAAAATTATGGATAAGTTTAATGAAATTCTTTGTAAAATTTTACGAAGAAATTTCAAGACAGAATCAGTTGAGAGTATTAATTGAAACGCCAAACGCAGATTTTTTTTCTCTTTCAAATTCGGAAACACAAGTCATTATCTTAATTTTACTCCACTTTATTCGACTCACAGTTTACTCTTTCCCAGTTCTGGTTCGTGTAAAACAGAACTTACACACTCGATAACTGAACTCGTGTAAAACATTCATCGAATTATTCTGTAGAGGCGAGTGCTTTGCCCATGTTAATTGGAAATAACTGGCAACATTGAGCACTTTATTGACAAATGGATTTATTTGGGTAAATAAAGCCGTGATTTTGTGGGGTAATTGATCGAACTAATCGAAATTCGACTGTGTGTTTTTGAAAAATTCGTTTTAATTTTTAACTTGATGTTTTGCCTATTGATTGAATATGGTATATGGAATATGGGATGGATAGTTATATAAAATTTTGTAAGTAAGTACCTACAAACACGCTTATATCATAAATTAGGTAATGTTACTTCGCTTATGTAACAATTTTTTTTTATGTGCGTAGTTATCTACACCAAGTCTGTTTCTTTACCTATCGCATCTTAACATTCAAGATTCTCAGTTCAATTCACATCCGTTCTAATTTAAAATTAGTTACTTAGATGAATCAAAGTACATTGCAAGATCATTGTTCTATACAAAAATCCATTAAAGAGCTTATAATATCAAAAACAAAGCAATTTCACAGAAACAAACTCCACTGGAAAATTGAGAAATTGAATTAGAGGTTCTCGACTTTATAATTAGACAAAAGACAGGCAAGCCACGGTATTTTATAATTGTATTTGGCGAAAATAACTAGCTACGTTGTGCCTTGAGCACAGAAAAATTTATTAACAAACAATAAGTGAAATCTATGGGATTATAGCAACATTGAGCACTTTATTAACAAATGGCTTTATTTGGGTAAATAAAGCTGTGATTTTATGGGGTAATTGATCCAACTAATCGAAATTGGATTGTGTCATCATCATCATCCATCCATCCAGTTGTTCGCATTTATAATATTGGTGTGATTGTGATTTACATTTTTGATTATGATTTTGAATATCGTATTACCATAATATGTATCTTTATCTATCTATCTAAGTCGTATGGGGGAAGCTTATGTCCAGCAGTGGACGTGTGTGGCCTGATATAATGATGAAGTGAAATCTGCAACTACCCAAAGTGCATTTTAAAACCTTCAGGGAAGATATATTTTGTAATAGGTACTCTAAATCTTACCTCAACGTGGCGATAAATTTTATGAAGTATATGCAGGTAAACTAATAGTTATACACTAGATTTCTCAAAATTCTAATTTTTAACTTCTGGCTCAGTCACACAAATTTTGCTATTATTATTGTAATATTTCTTTTATTTCCAACTTTGCTCATCTTGGCTTAATGTTTTCTTTTACTGCATTTTCATTATTTTATTCTGTGCTCCAGTTTTAATATTCGAGTAAAGATAAAGATAAAGATCAATTTATTTGCTTCAACATAATGTAGTACAGTTGTAGGTCTTAAATATATTATATGCTTCAATTATGTTCTACCTTAAAATTAGGCATGCAAATATTTAAAATCAATTTTCATGGATTACTTTGTCAACGACAGAACTAAGCAAAATTTATAGCTTTTCATTGGTTTAACTTCATTTCACTACACTACACGTGACTTCGCACTTCTCTTTCATGAATAAAAATTTAACATATTGGTCCACGTTTAGAGGAGACATTATGCAAAATTCATAGCCTTGATCCATTCAGCCGTGTTGGGGTGAAAAGATTTCAAACATCCATCTATCCAGTTGTTCGCATTTATAATATGTATTGCTGTGATTGAGATTTATATTTTTGATTATTATTTTGAAGTACCTACCATAATAGATGCACTCAGATATTACCCCATGTATATCTAATAATCCTATCCATACCAAGTTGTCAGGCAGAGATCACTCTTGAGCGATAATCTGTTATGTTGTTATTGTTTCATTTGTGAAATGTTTCCTAGTTTGTGCAAAAAAGTATTTTCTGTTTATCTATCTATGGTTTTGGTCTATTTATTCATAGAGTAAAAACTCTCTGCCTTCCAGGGGTAGAGGTTTTCATCACACGTACAAACTTTTCATCTGGCTCACAATCTGTCTTTCCAACCAACATGTGCGCTAGATGTGCCAAGATTTTTAATGTTGTATTTAATGTCGCAGGCAATTTGTATAATTCGGCTTACACTCTATCTACATATGAACTAAAACTAACTAGCTGTCACATTTAAAACGCAAAGCAAATTTGGAATATGGAAGTTTTGAATCTCTTTCATTTGAAAATAACATTCGAATTCGATCATTCAAATTTGACCAAAGAGTAATTAACTGGACAATCCGAGGAAAGCTAATCCAATAAAAACTCTGTTATTTTTCGAATCAATTGAACTTGAATAGATACTGGATAGCTACAAACATCCCTAACACACACGTTCCAACTTTTGCCCACCAAACCCTACAAAGTTAGGAAGATTTACGAAAAGGCCCGGTACATCACACGGGACTTTGTTACGTGAAAAAATAATACAAAAAGTGTTGTTTAGATAAGCAGTGAATAAATCAGGCAGATTTATGGCTGCTTTGAGACTCGCAGGCTTGCGATTTTGTATTTATGGTGAAGTAAAATAAGTTTTTATTTGTAAAGTTGGTATTTGATGGTGTTGGAAGCGATCATTTTACATTTTATGAAACAAGGCAGGTAAGTGCCTATACTCCGATTCAAAAACCTGGATATTTTTTGTATACAAAGGGCTTACAAAACCCAAGGAATATTCGTGGAAAATATTTAATGACATTGGTATCATCGAAGCAAAGCACAGAAGCTCGAAACAATTTTTGGTTTTCAAAGCTTTCATTCATCATACTGATCTCTCGCTCGTTCCGAATTCTAAACATTTTTTGCTACACTTGTGAGATTATGCGTTGTTGAAGTTTATGTTTTAGTTTTTAGTGAAAACTTTGTTGTTACCTTGTTGTTTTCTGTTAAGAGTTATGAGTTTTTCTTCAGTTTACAATCATAAATGTCTTTGTTGACTTAAAATATCTTGGATTCTTAATCGGAGTATAGTTGCATGAAAAAAAATACTTTTACTTTTTTTTACTAATATGTATTATGTTTGTGAGTGATGACACTCATAATTTTTCGCATATTATTATTTTGTTAAAAATCATTTATAAATCGGCTTCAAAACAACATCAAACAATCACCAGCATTTTTTTAACCTTCTTTAAATAAATAAATAATGCTGGATCAATTTCACTATCTAGCCCCAAGCTAAACAGAGCTTGTGTTATGGGTACTAGATAACTAATATATAAGCGGTGTATTTATTATGTATAATATACTTATATACATTTTATATTTTATATAGATATTTTTTTATTATACAATAGGAAACACCCAGAAAAAATTGCTGCAGATCGTACAAAGATTTGTCCTGAGGCGGGAATCGAAAATGCAACCTCCTGCATCGCAGGCGGACCCGCTGTGCCACAAAGGTTCTGATCAACGACATAAAGATCTACACTCGATGAACGCCTTATTCCAATCAAGCCTTGTTTTTACTGTTTAAGTCCTTTAAAGCTGTAAAAGAGCTCAACTTGTCCATTACCAATCAATCTGTCATCCCGAAGATCCCCGAGCACTTCCGAAGTCCGTTGCCGAAGCAATTAATATCCTCTTACAACCTAAGGGTGTCTAATCGCTTCCTTGGGATATTGTTTGTGCCACTTTGACATTTTATTACTTGGCAAGAAAGTCTCTTGGCATAAAGGGTGATTCAAGCTTGAACGAAATAGAGCAATCAGTAGGTTTTTATTAAGTTTAATCAGATTTCATACTAATCCGATCCAAAATGAGCGCTAGCATTCAAGAACAACGTCAATATGGGTGTAAATAACGATAGATAAGTTCAATACAAAGTTTTTTCATCCCATCTATTCGAAAAGAGGCAAAGGGTTCCTCGATAAGTGTGAACAAAGTGGGTCATTCCAGCGCACTTATAACAGTGTCGAAATAACTTATAATTCGCTTCAATAAAGTCCTGGCCCGTAGTAAAAAGCGCGAGTGCCGACGCGGTATTGGTTATCCTTTAATATTATTTTAGAATTTGCAGCCTGGATAGTCTACGTCTAATTTCCGAAAAGTGTAAGTTACCTTCATAAATTTTAGTTTTATATTGAAGTTGAATTCTCGCGGGAGGTTTTTCAAAGAAAGCTGTATCAGAACTTTTTGTCCCTTCTTCGTTTTTGACAAATCAGAGCCCGAGTCCGGTTCTCGATAGTATCGGTCGAGACGTAATCGTGACGTCTCATTTTTACATTGGAAAGACTCTAGCGTGTCGATAGGGAACTACGAAAAAACAATACAAAAATAAGAAAGCTTGTCTGGTAGAGATCGCTCCAAGGTTATCTGGTAGAGATCGCTCGTAAGCGATAAGACCGCCAATTGTCACATTTCTTTTTATTATCGAATTGTTTTGAAACTGTTTTGTTGTGTGTGCAATAAAGCATTTTCTATCTATCTAAGACGTCTGCACGATTATCTCTCGATACTATTGACAACCGGACTTGGTGTTCTGAACTTCGTCTCAAGTTTACACCATACACCTCTGATTTAAAAATTCATTTCCATGTGTACAGGACGGGCAAGCTGCATTACCCCACGGACGTCTGCGGACCGCTGTTCGAAGAGGAGCTGGAGTTCTGGGGGCTTGACGCCAACCAGGTAGAGCCGTGCTGCTGGATGACGTACACGCAGGTCAGTCAAAGCCTTAAAAGGCAACTACCATCCAAACTGCCTGAAAGAACAGAGTATATGAGCCTAATTAGGAAAGATTAATATACTAAAAGGTGTTCCTGGAGACCGTAAACAAGAAAAGGAGAAGGCAAATAAAATAAGTAGCTACAAATATCAGTCGTAGGTAGAGCAAAAGACTCAGTTGCGATTTAGCCTGGGTTTTAGATCCAAATCACTGACTTTGTCTACGCATTTCAGTCTTTCAACCTTGTATATATATTATGTAATCTACGTGGCAAACACCTGTGAGATGGTGGGATGCACTAAGTACATAACAAAATAATGAGGCCACGAAGCCATAATAGCTATACTCATTTTGACCCATGTCCGTTGTACATTTTGAGGACGATGCAATATAACCCTGGTTCAATCAGACTAATACACTTTTATGTACCGGGGCCTCAATTACCGCGCCAACAACGAATTGCAAAAGGCAGCATCGATGCTCACCTGTGAGAATAGGTACATAGCAGAAGGAAATTGTGCCTAAGGTACCCAACTAAACTAAAAAGGCCTCGCAAACAAATTACCCTATTTCTACTTACCAAGTTCAACAGTAATAAAGAGATCAAGAACGCATAAACTTGATTCATATCAAGTTGAAAAAGCTCCGTCCCGCAAGCATTAGCCGATTGCTACAAATCCCAGAAGACAGAAACTTTCAGAATTTAATAACTAACCGACATGTGGCACGTAAAAACCGGACATGTGGGGGCAGTTGAACCGGACGAAGTCATGTGGGGGCTAGAACGAGTAAAGTTTGCGACGCCGTAAACTTTAGACGCTGGTGCATGGAGTAGGCGACGCGATAAGGTTGTGTTTTAAAGGTTTTATGCTAGGTTTAAATAATGAAGCTTATAGTATTTCTTGACGACAAAGTAAACGACTGGCAGCTGGAAAACTGAAAGTCGTTCTGAGCCAAAGTTTGTCAGTATTCATCGCAACGTAACTTATGAACTTTAAAGATAGATAGATACTCGCTAAATTTCATTGTGCTACTGCCATAAGTTTATTTTCTCTTGCTACATCAGACTGATCAACATACAGATATTGGGTAAAATTCTTTGACTTGTATGTTGAGTAGTTTTAATTCTTTACAATAAACAATTAGCAGTAAAATTCTATTGACATTTACTCAGGTGTCAATAAAATGTTATGTTTGATTGACACCTGAGTGCCACATGTGTGTGCGTAATTTTTTAGGTATAGTATATAAGTATCAAAGTTCCTAGACAGTAACTATTCTTAAACTCGTAAAATAATATAAAATACCTACAGTTTTATATTAGCTACATAATATTTTTTTTATGTTTTTGGCAGATGAGACTGTAAAATAAAATTAAGCCCTCCAGACACTACACACGATGCATACACGCCACGCTAGCTGCGACGACGCGCCAAAGTTTCAACTGACCCCAATACCGTTTTGTTTGGCCAATGCCCTGTATATTAGTTTTGGTTCGCTCGTGCAGGCAATATTGCTTTTTGATTTCGCTGCCTCGGGCACCTCGGGCGTGGAATGATGATGTGTCGCCGGAATAAAGAAATGGAGCCTCCTGTAATGAAATATTTAATAACATCTTCATATTTCATATCTCTTTATGTACAAGGGGCATGCCCCTAAGTCGTAAGTCATGACTTACGATCGTTTTCTATGACAGCGATCAGGAATTATGTGAATTAACAACTAATATAATCACGAAGACATGTCACGATGATTCTGACAACATGCTATAATATTTTCGTGCAGCTGAGAAAACTGACTATAAGGACTTAGTTTTTTTTTATATTTTAAATATTAAAAAAATACAAGCCTACATCACCTACCTTTTACAAGGGTACATAAGCCATACGTTTGCGTAAAACTTAGAAAGTAGTACCTAGTTAGAAAGCAAGTAAGTGAGCTACCTATAGATTGTTTGTAACAGGCTGCAGTTAGCTGACTTGATTCAATGTTCAAAAATGTAAATGCAAGGTTTAATTTTTTTTATCTTTTGATTGTCATTTTCTTTGACAAATTGAAAAGTTGAATTCACTCACGATAATATGTATAGTTGGCAACTGACTACGGTTTATATAAAGGTAGTTAAATAATAACAATATGGCGTGTTTTAAAAACAATAAACCGACTTCAAATTCCCTTACTTTTACACTTATTTTAAGGTTTGTGGGATAAATAGTAATTTCCTGGGGATAAAAAATTCTAATTTCTATACAATAGTGAAAGAATTTTCAAAATCGGTCCATAATTGGCGGAGATATCGCGTAACATACATACAAAAAAAAAGATAGACGAATTGAGAACCTCCTCTTTTTGAAATCGGTTGAAAACACATTGGTATTCCATATTATGTAATGTAACAAAAATAATTATTCAAATACTAACCATAACTTTATAACACTTTTCTCTGCCAAATAGCACAAAAATGCATATCATGCTAAAGCTCAATTTAGTTTAGATCATGCACCATGCATTAGTAAAATT
Source organism: Eupithecia insigniata (assembly GCA_947859395.1). Lineage (NCBI taxonomy): Eukaryota > Metazoa > Arthropoda > Insecta > Lepidoptera > Geometridae > Eupithecia > Eupithecia insigniata. The sequence continues at coordinate 1,347,625 of OX402011.1, read as the reverse complement.
GCAGTGCATTATAGTAGATACGTCTATCTATAATGTGGACTCTAATGCACAGGTTATTGAAATGTCCCTATTGACATGCGAAGTCGGTGCCCCGAGCGTGCTTCTTCTATCTATCTATGAATTGGTGATATAACAATGTCATATTACTGTTATACCATAGACTGGTAGAATTAATGAGCAGTCCAAGTATAATATTTATTATTTACAAGTTAAATGCCATTAGTTTTGCACGAGTTTTTACGGGATAAAAAATACCTTTATTCGAGTTCTAGAACTCCTTTTGAACAATTGGAATTAAGGAGTCTTCGGTTTTCAGGGAAATAATTTATTGCCTTGAATTCGCATAGGTATAAATAATGATCGTGCGTGTATGAAGAGCATTGATGTAGAGCTAGCTTTACATCACACTCCAAATTCAAAAACGTGAATCACTTATCCCGGATTTATGCACGACATCATACTCGAAATTCAAATTCATAAAAGGAATCACATGTAACAATTATTTTGCACGAATTCGTTCATAATTTCATAACTTCTGAATATAAATATCTCGATCTCCCGCCGCGTCGTTTCACGTAACCGAAATTAAATTTTTGCGCTTAATTGAATTTCGAATGAAATATTTGTGGAGAAGAGTCGATAGACGTGCAATGTGATAATAGTCTTGTTGTTTGGACAGTAAAGTCGGTTTTAAAATAGCTTGGAATTATTTTGATCAATGCTGGAAAATTTTATATTGCGGTGCACTGAACAAATAATTCACAAAGCGATAAATTGATTGCCAACCTATATTTGACTAATCAATTTATTCAATTCATTTCATCGATTGATTCTCTCGATTGCATTATATCGTAATACTATTTATAAGTGCTCCCGTTACCCGTAATATTATGTTATATTATCTGATAAACATAAGAGTTAGAAAAGTAAAAAGTTCCATTATTTCAGCGATAATATCAGAAGGCCAAAAAAAACGATATCTAATGCTTTTAAGGGTTTCCGTTTTCAGCTTAAAGTTCAATGTATACGCTTCTACAACAAAACTCCAAGTGAATTGCGAAAATTATCAATAAATAAATTAAAACAAATTGTCAATCATATCCTTTGTAAAAACGCTTACTACCTATACAAAATATGAGACTATCAAGAAGATGAAAAAGCTAGGACGGATTTTTCTCCAACTCGAAAAATAACACCTAACGGACTAAGGTTTTTTCATCGCTTCTTTACTTTAGTCTAGATACCGAAGCTACAGAAATCAAATATATCACTTTTATTCCATGTCCGTGTTTATTATTAGTATTGATTTAGTATTGATCTTTTCTAAGTGGGCATTATTGTTTTGACGGAAATAACGAATTTTTTATTTTGATTTTGTTGATGTAAAAACACTGTCCTCATGTTTTTTCTACCTCTTCAAATCAAGTTGTTTCTCTCCTCAGCATCGCGATACGCAAGAGACCTTAGCCGTCCTGGACCGTTTGGACCTGGACACGGAGAAGCCGACTGATGAGGAGGTGGCTCGCAAGTTCGGCTTCGAGGAGGACTACCTGAAAGGAACCGTCTCTTGGTGGCAGCATCTGAAGCCGCAGATGTGGTCGCTCTTCGATGAGCCTTATAGTTCTAATGCTGCTAAAGTGGGTACATTATTTTCTTGATCTATATGAGTGTGTAAAATACCAAAACAGAACAAGTAATTCATTGAAAACTGTTAAAATAAAACCTGCCAAGTGCGAGTCTACTCGCACACGGAGGGTTCCGTAACATCGAACAAGCATGTCGCAAAAGAAACCACAGAAGTGGTTCTTTTATGGATTGAAAAAAGGAAAAACCCAACATGTCGCGGTCACCCATCCAAATACTGACCGCGCCCTACGTTGCTTAACTTCCGTTATTTTTTCCAAATGAAAGGGTAAAAATCATAAAGGACACCAGGACGAGTATTTTGATTAGAATGACAAACTCGTATGCGAAGCGCGTAATCGAAGATAAAAACGGATTTTAGAATAATTTGTATGAAATAAGTACTTATAGCTAGAATCTCATTAAATGGCCCACGACGAGTTGAGATAATTGAAGATTTCAATCGTTTACCTACCTATTGTAATTTATTAATGTAGAGTTCAAATCTATAAAACTAAAGTACTTACCTATTCAAACTACAAAACCTTAAAAACAAAGCCCCAGTCAGGGCCCCAGTTATAGGTAGACAATTACTAGACAAATGGTAGTTAATGTTAGTTAGTTAAGTTTTTAATTAGTGTTTAGTTAGTTAAGTTAGTTAATTAGTTACGGCCTTATGCATAATAAATCGCTATCGTAGCTTTAGTATTGACTTACTTAACTGTTCGCTAAGATAAGCCAATGATTGCTTACATCGCGAACCACTAAAGGCTCACTAGTGCTTTGTTATCAAAAAACATTATTCATAATATATTAGTTTGCAAGCGTTTGCGGCTAGTTAGCAGCTTGCTAACTTTAGCAAACCCAGACCCCTACTTTACGTGTTCTAGAGTGTGAAAAAATGGCCGAAATCAATCAGCTGTTTGTTATTATTTCCATTCCAATTTACCGCCAAGTTATTTCACTCCAAATAGTAAACAATTCAACTTCTTTTGCTAGGACTCTGCCAGTATCAGTATGAAGTGTCATAAACTTCAAAATAATATCATCGGTTCTGCCAAAGAGGTAGTATAGTATGTATAAGTAGGCTGCTTGATCTTAGGCGTAGATGGAGGATTTATGCTTACTACTATGCTCAGTCTACGATCTTAGGGCCCGTTTAGATACGCGGGAATGGCGCGAATTCAAATCGCGTGGTTTGTATCCCGGATTGACTAACCGCGCGATTACGTCTGAACGATTACAAAAAACTAGTATAAATATAAATTTACTAACCCACGCTACGCCGCCACTGGCTCCGAACCGAACCAGGGCCCGTACTCTTAAAAACGAAATCGATGTTTCTGATTATTTTTCGTGCAAACGCTAATCTTATGCAATCTTTGCACAAACTCGAAAAAGAAACTTCGATTTTCCTTTTCCAAGTAGGCCCCCAGCACACCGTTCGACTTGAAACGAATGCTTGTGGCATGATTAGATTACATAGCTGAACCATACAAAATTATTTAAAATAGGTAAAATACAGAGTTAATCAAACTATCTTTCTTTGAGGAACTAACTAAAATACGACGGCATATATCTCACTGAAGCTACTAAGTTAGTATTATTATAATATTCTCTGCTACTACAGTGCAAACTATGCATAAATAAAGTGATATACAGTCGATAAGCGTTTTGGTCCGAAGAAATCCGTTTATTTACGGTCCGCTAAAGGTCCGCATAGGTATAAAAAAGTCCAAAACAGACCAAAAAGATCCGCACCGGCAACGCTGCTAGTTAGTATTGACAGACGAATATCGCGAGGCGCTTACATTTTCAATATTATCGCGTATCATATCGCGGAACGCAAGATTTCTAGATAATATCACGATACTGCGATACGGCTTATTATACTATCAATATTATCGTGACACGTCGATATTATTAAACGTGTAATATACCAATGAGGTTTGCCTGCATTTGGAGCATAGATTTCCTATATTTCTATGGTCTATGCTTACTTATATTAGTAGCCAAAACTATAGTGAATAGAACGGGTGGACTTTCGCACATGTAAAGATCGTGGCGATCGCGAAGCCGCGAGCAGAAGTTACAAAAAATTTGTAAATGCAATAATATTTATTATTTTAGTAGGTAAATTTATATTCAGTTATACTCAAAAGTAAAAAACAACACAACAAAACATACAAGTGTTTGAATTCGGCAATATTAACGGTCGCTAAGCTCGCTCTAGCTCACGTAAAGAAGGGGTCTGGGTTTGCTAACCAGCTGCTAACTTGCCGCAAACGATTGCATTATGAATAACGTTTTTTGATAACAATGCTCTAATCAGCCTCTAGTGGGCCGCTAAATCATTATGCATAAGGCCGTTAGTGTTTAGTTGGTTAATTAGTTAGTTAAGTTAGTTGTTGTCAATGGTAGTTAATGTTAGTTAATAGTAGTTACTTATTAGTAGACAAATGGTATATAGGTAGACAATTACTAGACAAATGTTCTACAATCCTCAACTACTTATCTAGCAAGCTAAAAAACAAAACAAGTGCATAAAACACAAATACAAACATCATCATCATCATCAGCCCGTACACGTCCACTGCTGAACATAGGCCTCCCCCAAACGAGGCCACGAATAGCGGTCCTGAGCCGCCTCCATCCAACGACTCCCTGCGACCGCTACGATGTCGTCGGTCCATCGAGTGGGAGGTCTTCCCACACTCCGTTTTGCATTGCATCGCGGTCGCCACTCGAGAACCTTTACTCCCCAAATACAAACATACTTGATGCTATAATTTTAAAATTTTCTATCCATCCAAAGGTTGCCTGGAAAAAACCGCTTCTAAGTGATAAGGCCGCCCATTGTACTTGTTTATGTTAATATCTATGTGTTTTATTTATTTTTGTGGTGTACAATAAAGTGTTTTGTAATTGTACAATATAGTGCAAACAGTTACTCAAGAAAGACAGTCGGTCCACTACACTTGAAACCCTTGTAAGTGGGTGCAATATGTCAATTCTTCCTTTAAATGCTACTCATTTCTTCCCGAACTCTTCTCCCTCTCTACTTGACCTCATCATAGTTTCATCTCCTGCTCATGTGGCCAGGCATGGTCAATGTGAAGCAGGAGCTTTCTCTTACCACGACATGTTGTATATGTCATACAAAATTCGCCCTCCTAAGCCCAAACCCGAGGTTCTTCTGCAAAGAAATTTTAGTGGTATTAATATGGAGAAACTACGACTTGATGCGGAAGGTATAGATTGGTCTAAACTCTATGATGCTACGGACGTAAATGTAAAAGTAGAGATATTTAATAGTGTCATTACCAATCTCTATGACAAGCATGCCCCGCTCAGGAAGATAAGGCTCAAGCACCTTCCTGCGCCTTGGATCACACCTGAGTTAAAAGCGCTTATGCGTCAGAAATGCGTAGCCAAATCAAAACTGAAGCGTAAACCTACCGAATTTAATAAACAAAGATATATAGATCGCCGGAATCACTGCAATAGAGCGTGTCGTGACGCGCAACGCCGCTATATCCATACTTCAGTAGAGAACTCTGACCCTGCCAAGGTTTGGAAGTTCTTACGGTCTCTGGGAATCGGAAAATCAAAAGAACGTACAAAAATCCCTCCACAATTTAATCTCAATTCTCTTAACAAACACTTTACCTCTATATCAGATCTCGATATCCAACTGAAATCGAAAACTTTGTTTCATCTTTCTTCTACACCGATTCCTGGCTACTCACCTTTTCATTTTAATCAGTTCACGGACTGTGACGTTAAGAGAGCTGTTACATCGATTTCTTCTAAGGCTGTTGGCAACGATAGTATTAGTCGAAACATGATAACCCCTATTCTTGTCCAAATAGCTCCCGCTATTAAACACATCCTGAACTCCTCGATATCCACTGGTTTATTCCCATCTGTCTGGAAAGAAGCTCTAGTAACTCCTCTCCCTAAAAAATCCAAGCCTATTGGCTTCTCTGATTTCCGTCCTATATCTATTCTTCCTTTCCTGTCCAAAGTCTTAGAACGCCTTGTCCACCAGCAATTAAGCACATTCCTCTCCATGAATAATCTCCTAAATCCTTACCAGTCTGGTTTTCGCCCAGGCCACAGCACAGTGTCCGCGCTAGTAAAAATTACAGACGACATCCGCTCTGGCATGGAAGATGGAAAAGTAACTGTTCTTTGCTTACTAGATTTTAGCAATGCTTTTAACAATGTGGATTTTGAAATTCTAGTTGCAATATTATGCTCTCTCAACGTATCTCCAGCAGTGGCTGATTGGTTTCGCAGTTACTTGCATGGGCGTCGGCAGCGTATTCGCATTGATGATGAGTGCTCGTCTTGGTGCGACATGTCTGCTGGCGTTCCACAGGGTGGCGTTCTTTCACCTCTTCTTTTTGCTATGTTCATAAATTCTATATCTCAAAACATAACTTCATCGTACCACCTCTATGCAGATGATCTCCAAATATACACGCAGGCTACGGTAGATCAGCTATCGGGTGCTATTGCCACCATTAACGAAGACCTAGGTCGTATCCTGGACTGGAGCAACAGGTTTGGTCTAAAAGTCAACCCTTCAAAAACGCAAGTGATCACAGTAGGAAGCTCTCGAATGATAAGTCGGATAAATTGGGGTACTCTACCAACTGTGGTCTTTGATGGGACCCCTGTTGGGCAAAGCAAAACGGTGAAAAATTTAGGTATCCTCATCGATAGAAATCTGTCGTGGGGACCGCAGATATCTGAAATCAGCCGTAGGATGTTTGCTTCAGCAGGTTCCCTTCGAAGGCTGCGTAACTTTCTACCTATTGCCACTAAAATCTCTCTTGCACAATCTCTTCTCCTTCCAGTTCTTGATTACGCCGATTCGGCCTTTCTTGATCTAACTGAGCAACAGTTAGACAAACTTGAGCGCCTGCAGAATGTCGGGATAAGGTTCATATTTGGCTTGCGCAAGTATGACCATGTTTCGGAATTTCGCAGGAAGCTCAAGTGGTTACCTATACGGCTTCGCCGAAATTCTCATATTCTCTCTCTTCTCTTTAATATCTTGTTTTACGCCTCTGCACCCCCTTATCTCAAAGAGCTTTTTACCTTTCTCCATCATTCGCACGCTCTTTCTCTGCGCTCTTCTGAAACTTTTATACTTCAAGTACCTGTTCACTCTACTTCTTTCTTCGCCCATTCCTTTACTGCCCGGGCTGTACAACTATGGAACGCATTGCCAGTCTCAGTGAGGCGAGCAAAGTCGCTACCACTATTTAAAACCATGGTGAAGGAGCACTATTTAGGCTGTTGTCATTGAACGCATACCTGTGTCCCTATGTATATAGGTAAATATATATATATATATATATAAATTTATATATGTAGTTTATTTTAGGCATTATGAGTATTTTTATTTATTAAATCTATACTAGCACACAGATCCCCTAGTACTATCCAACAATCCTATCCATCCACGGTTGTCTGGTAGAGATCGCTCTCGAGCGATAAGACCGCCACTTGTAACTTAGTTTTAAAATTGTCTTTTTTTGTATTTCTGTTTCTTATCAATAAGTGTGCAATAAAGAATTTTCTATCTATCTAACAGTGCTTAACTAAATTGTAACAAAGTACGAAACTTAGTCATTATTTTTAAGTAGACGTAGTTAAAATTCACAGCCCCTAAACCATACCTATCTAACGTTTTTACCTTCCTTCCCATTAAAAGACAATTAGTAAAACAACTTAACTGCTGAATGTTCAACCTAAAATGATCAAATCAAAATGTTCGGAACCGGAAATGTAGGATCATTTGACGACTATGCAAAGTTTTTATAAAAAACGATTGAGAAGTTTCACCAGGATTATAACGGAATATTTTACACTTCATTTAATTGAAAATTGACTCAATAAAATTAAACTCAATCTACTGAGTAAAAGAGATAATAATCCCATAACTTGCGTACTTATAGAATGGGATTATATAAACAGAGTACCTACTGTCTGTATCATACCTCAACTCCATGCATGTCTGTGTACCTACAGATGTTGTCTTGCTGTAGAATTAGCTGTGTTGTTTCATTTTATCACCAGTGTTTGTTACATACTAGATTTTTCTGTTTATTGTTAGTCCATTTAGTATGAATAATAATATAATACTTAGCTGTACACACATATGTGTATGTTTTATGTTATAATGTAGATTATAACAATTGGCATTGTAATGTTTTGTGAAATAAATAAAGAGATTGAAAATGACGCATCTCTTTTGCTGTCCTGCTCAGTTTCTCAACGCGGAGCAGAGCGGTACGGCATGAGAAATGACGTCATTGTCAATCCCATTCTTTAAGTACGAGGGTTATCTGGAATAAAGCTAATCAAATGCTAAGGGAGCCGCGATTTTTTACCCTCGCACTGCGTAGCGATCAAAGTAAGCCACGCAGTAAAACTCATTAGGTACTTCGAAGTTTATTATGAGTCATGAGTAGATGACGTCAATTATAAATAAAATGTCAAATGCGGGTATACAAAATACATACAAACTTTCACATTTATAGTATTAATTATAAAAACATTTCCAGCAACCCAAATATACGTTCGTAAGAAACGATCAGCATACTAACAACCTGCTGTTAATCTACTTTTAAATGTATTATCGTTTGTGACCTAAGACTTTACCGACGTTTCAGTTGGATTACACGCTGCTGAGGTCACGGATTGACTAAGCAAAACCGAGGGCAGAAACTAGCGAAGTATAAAATATCCTCAAATATTAAAAACTCAATTACCGAAGCAAATCATAACTTCGAAAGTCTCTTTAAAATTCCCCCAGTTAAATCAACACTACATTGAAATCCTTTGAGTTCAAAAACTGTAAGCACAGCACTTTCGGACTCCGAAAATTTTAATACAATTCTAATTCTAACAATTCTAATTCAATTTTAATACAAATTCTCGGGTCTTTTTATTTTTATACAATCTTTAAGTTGGAAGCTTTTCGATATTTACATAATATCTCGTTCGGTTTAACCCTTTGCACCTGACGGGTGTAATTTACCCCTGTGTAAGAAAAAGGTTAATAAGTTTCTGAAATTCATTTGCGATATTTTCGTTGAAATGGAGTTGAGCTCGACCCTCTTTATTCATGTTTTCCTTTTGATATTATGTTGAAAAAATACAGGTTCTTGTATTTATAGGTCTCTCCGTTGGAAGGAATCTTTAGTAACTATATCATTCTATGGTTATAATAATATTTTCAATAAATATGATAGAATCTATCATTGGTTCCATAATGGATTCCCAACTATGACAAAGAGTTCATTTTTGTATAATATACCGGCTCATATATAATATTATTAGCTTGGTTTACTTAGAGTAATGCAAAATCAGCTGATACTGAAGCGAATAAATACTACTTTAATAACTTTAAAATTAAATAGGAGAGGTATTTGCCCATGAGTAAAAAGGTAAAAAATAAAACTTTAAACTATGTCTTTTTAGACCACACCACCACCTAGTGGAGGGTTAAAGCCTTGTTTACACGAGCCATAATGCGAGTACACAAAGCGACTATCTGCGTTTCACAAACGGCTGCAAACGAAATTTCGTTTTATATTATTTGCTTAATTTCAAACGGTGAGAATTTCAGTTCAAGTAGAATTACACATTATGCGTGTTAACGCGCAGTTTTACATATAAATTGAATCTATCAAGTCGTACTGAACTTTTTATTTGAGTTCATTTACATTGAGATTGCTTGTTTATTGTATTTTTAATTATATTGATGAAAAAAAGTAATGTTAGGGGTACCAGCTTCCAAATCGTTTTACGACATCGAATATTATAAAATTTAATTTCCCGATCCTTTTCCATACTTTATGTAGAGGTAGTATCGAGTATTTAACTCTTATCTTTTTGGTTGTTATCTTCCAACATTTCGACCGCGTTAAAGCCATATTTCTTCTATTTGACAAATTTGGAACTAATTTATCCATCTATTTATATAAAAATGAACCCTATTTCTCCTGGTCCGGCTATAACTTGGGAACGGCTTTACCGATTATATTAATCTTTTTTTTTGATGTTTCCTAATACCTCGTAGAAGGTTCTTACATTAAAAAAACAAGAAAATTGCGTGGAAACTTAGAAAATGTAAGAAAACTTAACCTTTATTGTTCATATTATAATACTCATTGCTAAGGACGTTTGAAATAACTGTCAGTTGTTTGACTTGAATGACAGGACTACGTCTGTCGGGTCAGCTAGACAATAATAAATATCATCATCTTAAAAGCTTTCAAGCATGAAATATTAACAAACAAAATAAATATATTATATTTCATAGTAAAATAAAAGTTTTTTGAAGGGCGAACAGACGTTTATTCATGAAACACTATACTACACGAAATACAGGGATTACAGCAGCAGATGAGATAAACAGCCTATTCTAAGATCTATGAGATAGGTATACAGGTGGGTTTTCCTCAATAATTTTATTATAAATAAATAATTCTGAAAAAAAATATATAAAAAACTAAGCAGTTTTTATTTTCTCATAAATTGAACCTACATATGACTCTATTTACAACTTTTCTAACTCACATGAATTCAGATTGGGTCATCCACTTCCATCTAAAAAAGATAACCTGTATAACAAGGTATTGCAAAACTTAGGTAATATTATAGATTAAGCCCTTTGCCCTAAAGCACAGCTGTTGGAAACTTTATCCATCGAAGTATTGATCGCCTCCGGATGACGTCAGCACTTATACAAAACTACAGAATTTATCGGATTAACTGAAAAACTCGCTTTTTCGGCCAATGTGAGAACTAGGTCATGTAAAATAAAAAGTAGACCAATTAATTTTCAATGAGCTCGAATTAAAAGTGGTTCTATTTGGGAATATTTAATCCTGTTTGTAGTTTTAAACTTATTGGTTTATGAATTAGGCATATTTAACTAGACTGCATGGATCCTATTTGTAAAGTATTTCTTATTTTATTAACGTTCTCAAATTTAAGCGACTGAACAAAAAAAATTGGGTTGACCTTGTTAAGAAACGATTGATTTGGGAAAGTTTCTATGTAAGTAAATAGAGTACCTATTTACTTACATAGAAACTTTCCCAAATCAACAATCTCATTACCGCCAGTAGATTCGCTCAAGTTGGTCCTGGATAAAATAAGTGCTTTATTTACTAAAATACCTGGAGCCAGTCAAATAATATTTTTAGAATGCCACCGATCCACATTACTTTACCCAGTTCAAACTTACATACAAAAAACTCTACCAAATATTTCAATATACAAACCACGAGGAGAATCTTTAACTGTAATTAATTATTATTAAAGAATACTTTTCTTTTCAGATAATCGGCGTGATATCAGTGTTTTTCATATGCGTATCCATTATATCGTTCTGCCTGAAAACCCACCCGGACATGCGAGTGCCAGTGATCAGGAACTATTCAGTGACGACCGCGAACCAATCCCAAGGCTGGGCGCTCGACAAAGTGCAGACCAACGCACACGTAGCCTTTTTTTATATAGAGTGCGTCTGTAACGCGTGGTTCACCCTCGAGATCTTAGTTAGATTCATTTCCTCTCCCAACAAGTGTGAATTCGTCAAATCCTCGGTTAACATCATCGATTACATCGCCACGATGAGTTTCTATATCGATCTCATTCTCCAGAAGTACGCGTCTCATGTCGAGAATGCGGATATCCTCGAGTTCTTCTCCATCATTCGGATCATGAGACTCTTCAAGTTAACCAGGCATTCGTCGGGCTTGAAGATCCTGATTCAGACCTTTAGAGCTTCGGCGAAGGAGTTGACTCTACTGGTGTTCTTCTTGGTGCTGGGGATTGTGATCTTCGCTAGTCTGGTGTACTACGCGGAGAGGATACAGACGAACCCACATAACGACTTCAACAGCATCCCTCTGGGGCTGTGGTGGGCGTTGGTGACGATGACCACGGTGGGGTATGGAGACATGGCGCCAAAGACCTATGTGGGCATGTTTGTTGGAGCCCTGTGCGCGTTGGCTGGTGTAAGTACATAGTTAAGGCTAATATTTGTATCTGAAAAAAGTCCATAAAAATAACAATTTATTAGAGTAGATTAGAGACAACGAAATAATAGAAGCAAGAGTCAAGAAGAGCTGCAGGTACTTAAAAATATATCTTTCTTAAACCATTAAAGTGCCAACTCACTTATTTTACTAATTAACCGAAAGTTAAGATTCTAAATTAACCAGCAAGTGGTAAAATCTGTCTGAAGTGAAAATAAACACACAATTTATACTACAAATTGCAAGTTAAAACAAAAACAGCCAGCATTATTCAAAATTTCATAACGAAAACCAAATAGAATTTCTTGAATACAGAACAAAAACAGCTGAGAACCAACAATTTCATTTATGCATATGTAATTCAGACCTTGCTCCAGTCGCAAACTCTGAACCTTATTTTGCTACATCAAAATTTTATGCGAAGCCCTCAAGTGGCGGACTGCCAGTGTAATAAGGTCCCTCTTTTGGTTGCCAACAGGTGCTGACGATAGCTCTGCCGGTGCCAGTCATTGTGTCAAACTTCGCCATGTACTATTCACACACGCAGGCCCGGGCCAAGCTACCCAAGAAACGACGAAGAGTCATCAATGTGGAGCCAACGAGGCCACAACCAATGCGTGAGTGTGGAGTTTTATGTCTAACAAATTGATTGATCTATTTCAAGACAAATCAACTTTATCGACCAAAAAACGAAAAGTAGGTTAGACACACTTTTCGGCCTAACGGGCAGAGGGGGCTGAGAGAATTAATGTTTTGAATTCGTTGTACAAAATCTTTGAAACTTCGAACATCTGTATGGTTTCTTAACCGCACCAAATCAGTTGTATTTCACGATTAATTTGTTAAATAGTTCATATATTATACGTTCAGTTTTATTTCTTCAACTCGGCTAGAAAGGTGTGTATTCTGTTTAAACTTTTATTCCAAAAACATTAAAAGGTTTAAATTGGAATCAACATCGTTGATCGCCCTTTATGTGTCCTTGTGACGACGACCTCTGAAATGCAGCGAGCTAAGATCCGCCTGCGACGCAGGAGGTTTCTGGTTCGATTCTCGCCTCGTTACAAATGTTTGCATGATCTGCAAATGTTCCAGGTGCTCTGGATGTTTTCATGCATAGTAAAAAAATATTTATCCATGTGTATTTGTTACCCATAACACAAACTCTGCTTAGTTTGGGGCTAGATGATGCTACGTGAATTGTCCAGTATTATTTGTTTATTTATTTATGTACTTTTTTTTTGTAGGCGTTCCCGGGCAGCCGGGTGCTCCAGGACCAATGGGTCCAGGTATGGGACAACAAGTAGTCAACCGTAGAATGAATGCAATAAAAACCAATCATCCTAAGGACATGATGGGACCTAATATGGGTAAGACCTTGCTTCAGGACCAATTCGGACACAATGTGATACTGCAAGACGTTGACAAAAGTATCGCATAAGAAAAACGTACGTGTTGTTTTAAAAGAGTCTGTCGACTAAAGCTGAGGGAAATTGTACAAATGGACCAATACAATCGCTCAACATAGCTCATTCATCAAGCAGTTCTATTGGTTCTTTGTTTCGCTCTGCTTTAGTGGGTAGACTGTGATCTTTTTCATAAATTGCTTGTTATAAAACTTGCTTTGAAACTGTGAAAATTATATAAATATTCAAATTGATATTGAAATTTTAAATTAAAAGATGCGAAATTCAAAATTGCTCCTGAAGAAATAAAATCCATCAGTAGAAGCACGCAGGTGTATCTGATCACTAAGTAGTCAAAATTACAAAACCAGAAACAATTGGCAATAAAACCACGGATTAGAACTCACTCCCACAAACATGAATTACAAACTAACAGAATTAGATCGTGCTGCATTGTATTTAGAAATAGCTAAACATGAGGGCATTACCAGATACAAGCATGAATAATGCCACTTCAATAATTTTGTTACAAGCAATAACTAAACCAAAAACACTTCTGAAGCTGATAATGTCCTCATAAACAAATCCGTCAATAATCTACTCACCCTACTAAATAAGCTTATGCAATGTAATCCTCCACAGATGGTGATCGTAGCGAGCTTGAAGCTATGATACAAACGACACCAAACAACTGCAAAAGAAAAAATTTAAACATGCTTTAGAAAGCAACACACAATGGCGACGTTGGTCTGTGAACGGGCTTTATATATCGCCTGCACACACGGATAGCTTACAGGAATGAATAGTCATCACTAACAATCATTACATCATCATTGCACACGGCAGTCTTCAAGCAGCACCAAAAGGAGCCATCCATAGGTCCCCTTGCTTCATCAATGACTAACAAGGTTCGGGAATTAGGATAATGTATATTGTGTGTGTCCCTTACCTTAGTATGCTTAGCTTTGGTGTTGTCGTAGATCAGAGATTTCAGTTGTTAGCGTACGCTTTACGTGTCTCAGGAGTACACATACAGATGATGATGGAAAGTATTCTTACAGGCCACTACCACTACACTCCAGTTTCACTCCAAAACAACACAACAGAAGTAGCCAAATCACCACCTACGGTACACTATTCGTTGTCAATCACTAACTGTTGTTGGTCTTGTGCAAATAATATTTTAATTTTAGTGTCGTCTCGCCTGTTATTTCCTGTGAAAGTCCGTTCTATAAATATAATGTAATTCATTAAAACTATGATTGGTATGTATAACTTATATATACATATGTAGCATGATACCTGCATGTTCTAAATATCATATTTAAATGAGATAATTATCTGTATTTCATGTTTCTCAATGTTTATTTCTTCTATAAAATTGTTATATACATCTGTAATGGTTCCTTTTCTCAACAGTCGCAACCTTGATGCCCGGCATGGATTTGTCCGTCACCACCCGTCTCACCCCAAGTCCTCGAGATGTGAGTCCAGCTTTAGCCATAGCGTTACCCATGATGAAGTCAGTCAACCTGATACCAGCACAATGCTTCGACAACATGGCGTTCCATACCGAAAAACCAGAAGATAAAAAAGGATCAAATGATAAGGACAGCAAAAACTCACAAGAATCTATCGACAGTGGCAACACTGTCAGGGTTAACAACTTCAAGAATGATAGATACGACGACAAGAGTATAGAAGATAAGACAGATGCGAGAACTCCATTGCTGAGAGATCATAAAATAGAGTCATTGGATGAAACTAAATTGAGGGACACGAAAGTGGAGAAAAGGAAATCTTCTGCGTCTACATAGCTGTGCGTCTCATTTACAATAGGAAGAAACATGACCAATAGAACTAAGATTTGGATTTAACTAATGACTGTACTAGATGATGATAAAACAGTGCTAGATGTGACGTGAATATAACGAACTCGAGACAAAATCGTCCCAAAAAAAAAATTATACAAATTTGTGAAATAAATTCAGGATAATCGAATTCTGTAACATTATTTCAGAGCTTTTGAATAATGATTAGAATAATGAAATTTTAGTTAATTTTGCAAGTTAATGAATGCCTTTTCGATAAAAATGCTTAAGTATAAAATAATAATAAGAATACTGAGATCGTCTTTGAAGGACTACTTTGGCCGTGATAGGTGTAAGATAGTTAAGTGTTGAAAGCACTTATCTAAACATTTTATAACACATACGTATTTAGGATAAAAGCCAGAGTATTGAATTGTATACTAGGAGGATATTTTAAATTCAAACTTTTTAGGACTTACTACATAATATCAAATCAAACCAATTTCAATATGTTAAGGTTAACGGGTGCTTACTTTTGGAAACTTGAAAGTTTTGATCCATTTTATTTTGTAGGATTTGACACTATTGATTGCGATGCTAATGCACGGTTCATTTATCTAACACTTTGAATTCGGATCGTGATTGAACTTGTTTTCAGTAAGCGCCCAAGATTCTATAGATTCAGTTTTTACTTAATTTAACTCCAAATAGTCCGCGAACCAAATCAACAAAAACATTGACCACATTTTTTAAAAACTTAATTGAAATGTTTCCATTACAATTTTATTATTGATTTGATTTATCAATCGAATCAGTAATTTATCCACATGGGATCTTCATTTCATAAATTTCCCAATCAATGTCCAAGTTAAATTACATTATATTTATATGAATTCATATAAGTCTCCTCCTAAAAATAACGACTCAGGACTTGAACGGGCAAACTTCCACTCTGTTCGGAAATGCGTTACCGATCCTGTGTGTTCCAATGTCCGGCGGTATAACTGGCAACGCATTTCCGTACAAAGTCAAAGGTTGCGGGTACAAGTACCGCCTAAGTTGTTTTGGGATATAAGATCTACAAGTTCTTAAAATTTTCCCCGAAGGGCGTTCGTGCACTACAAGGATATCGGAACGTAAAAAATTGGACTGCCGGACAGTAAAATTTCTTGTAGCGCACAAACGCCTTGAGTGTGCGTTAGCACTTTTTCCCTAAGAGTGGGTTAGCACTTTAAAAACAAATAACCATTATGTTAATTTACTTATTTTTATCGTTTATTTTCTATTTTTTGATAGTTTATGATATACCAAATCTAGTTTAAGGTTGGAAGTTGTTATTTGCATTGTAAATAAAGGACTAATAGCGTTAATAATTTTGTATCTTATCAAATAATCTTTAAAATCACTAGAGAACACATATCATCAGCACTATATTTCATTCTTGGTGTTATATACCCTAATATAATTGAATAGGTGTATATAACATGGACGGTTAAATTATTATAAGTAGATAGAATTAAATCGTACTATAAAATATTTTTTGCGCAAATAAAATTATAATTAACTTAACACAACAAGTGACATAATTATATTTTTATTTTGTTATAAATGTTACTATTAAGAGACATTGCGTCGTTATTTTTAACTTGCTACAATTACTATTGTTTGGGTCTTTAATTATATAAACCATATCAAAAAAAAACAATTAAATATTTAATTTAATACAATGTAAATTTTTATGCATGAAATGTAAATTTTACAATTTAATTTTACTGGTTTTTTATTTTGGTTTGATATTATCAGAAAAAGGTTCATTCTGTTTTTGTTTCAAATTTTAATATTGAGGACAATTTTTAAATTGGACTTAATAGTATTTATTCCGTTTTTATACAAATTTGATAAAATTTTCATATTATTGTTATAATTTATAATGATTTTGTTAATGATTCATATCTCTATATTTAAATTCTGGTTGAATTTTTCTCACTAATATCACTATTATTAGCCATTTTGACAGATTGTGTTATTTTGCTAATGTAAATAATTCTAAAGCGGATTTAGCGGACCACGGAAAATACAAGTTTTGTACTAATTTAGATTTAATTTTATTGTAATTTCTAATTAATCGATTGCCTGGCAATTGTTCATGTTGATGTAGGCAATGCTTGGTGTGTATTACAAACTGAGCCTTATTCTGACGACATACATTCTAAAATATATATCACATGATACTTCTAGTATTTGTCCTAATAATACAGACGTCTATAATTTCATCACTCATTCTCTTAAGATTCTCTTAAGATATTTGCAAACTTATTTTGCGGGCTAACTACATTTTTAGCGTATGTTAATTCTAAACTTAGGTTTTATTATATTATGCACTGTAAAATATTCACATGAAACGAAATTGGTTACTATTTTGACGTATAGTCCCCTTTTCTAAGAGATACTGAATTTATATTAGCTGGTTATGGATTTTTCCATATTAATAACTGTTTTAAGAAGGATAGTATTTACTAAAAAAAAAAAACATGTCCTTTAAAATTTTAAAGCATCAAACTGTGATGTGAATGCAGTAAGCACTTGCCCAATAACACAAACTTTGCTACAATGAACCTGTAAAATGTCCCGAGGTGTTCTAAGAAGAGATTTGTTATATATAACTTTACTTGGTCCAAAAAAATTGACACTCCTAGAACATTGAAGGTACAGAAATACCGTACGAATTTTACCGGGACCACTTCTGTTTGTATTTCAAAAATATTTATTTATCCGCGATTGATTATACTCGTAGGTTATAGATAATACAATAAATAAATTTATTGTTTCTGATAACCGGTCCATAATGGACGTAATCATCGACGAACACACAAAAAAAAACATACAGCCGCAGACGTTTACGTAATCGGTTAATAAATAAATAATGCCTCATCTGACCCAAATATAAGAGAGCTTGTTGGTATATATGATATCTAGGTCTTACTACAAGGCCTCTAAGGTCCCACTACAGTATTACGGCTAAAACACTGCACACAAAAAGTTATCTCTACTTTCACTAAACTTTTGACAGCCATCGCTTCGAGTGGTTTTATCAGAAGTGGGTGTTTTTTCGACTACCCTCTTTGCATAACAAGTTCAGGATAAAGAGCTGCAGCTGAAGTTTATCAAGTTAGTGCGGTTTCGAGAGAGTTAGTCGCACTTCAATAGAGCTGCAATGTTTGTAGTGTACTTGGACGTTTTTATGGGTCGAAGAAAAATGTCCAACAGGAGACAAGTTCATACAGAGTAATAGTAACCTTTTGTACTATTTTGCTTCGTTGTTGGCTTGTTATTGCAGACCTTTGGGTTTAACGCATTCACTGCCCGAAGGGCTGCGCCACCGCGCCGCCATGCCATGGCGCCGCCTAACGCCTATCTGAGCTGGAGCTGGGCATGTGCATCGTGCGCCATAAAATTGTTAAATAGAGCCTTAAGACTCCAGTCTGAAAATTCAAATCGCAGAAATATAACCCTAATTGTCAATTGTATAAAATCACAGTTTGATGCTCTTTTGTTTGACGACCGTATTTCGGACGCGCTGTAAGAAGTGTTAAATAGAGTATTTTACGACTCCAGACTCCAAATGCAAATAGCAGACATACGAGTAAAACCCATACAAAATTTACCAATTTTATAAAATCACTGTTTGATGCTCTTTTGTTTGACGACCGTATTTCGGATGCGTAAGAAATCAGAAATTTGGAAATTCAATCCGCCATTTTGTATTATTATTTAGCGCTGACACAATCCAGTGAAATAGTTCAGTATCTCTTTGAAAAACGTAAAGCAATGACGTAGATTAAGGCTTAAACCGTGAATAAACAGGGCTTGTAATATCTAACGGCGTATACATACATACATACCTAATTAATTATACAACTTGAACAATGAACGAACAAATTATTTGAATATTGTTCAATAAACAACATGTGAAATATTATGATGGTTTTATTCTATACCCTCCTTATATGTATGTATAGTTAGCTTTTTTATAAATTACCCTAATAAATGCATTTTTCGGTCACTGCACGGAAATAACGGGAATGGATTCATTACTGCTGTCAAAGAATAAATAAATAAATACATCGTTTATTTTTCTTCACAAAGGTTCTCTTAAAGTAGTTAAAAATATAAATATTTTATATACTAGATCTAACCTGTATTGTGAAGACTGGTGCCTGATGTAGGTTTGTTAAAACCTGTATTACAAGTCACCAGGGCTTCACTTTACGGACTCGCACAGAAAATCGCGCATAGCAGGCTAAACATTCAGATTTCTTTCGTTTCTTTTTAATTTGTATTCGTTTTCATTATTTAACGTTGTTAGGTATCGATGAAAAGAGTGACTTCGGTGCTTCTCAAAAACTGGACGAATTTAACGCAGACTCTTCGTAACTTATTTACTGATCTTCGGCTACGAATATGTAATTTTGTTATCAGTAGGTACCTTCTTACACAGTTCGAAAACCTTCAGTCATTCAGCAACATTGATACTTGACCTCCATTTAACGGTAACACTTCGCCTTGTAATACCTGAGAGGGTTGCCATAAACAACGGCTATTCGCGCGTAAAAGGCGCATTAATCCAACACTTAAGTCGGGATGACCCCTATCTTATAACCTTGCTACACGGTTGGCTAATCGTTCCGACAAATTCTCATCAATCGAACAAGGCGGGGTAGTGGTCGTCAGCTTAGCGGGCGGGCTTCTAGACATAGCTGAACTGCAACTGATTTCGTTCCTTTATGCCTTAAAAAATATCAGACATTAAGGCTTAAAGTGGAGAGACACCACCGCTATAACCAGAACCTAGACCACTATAACCAGAAGGTTTTTCATTAGCGGTTGATGTGGTGGAATTATATGTACCTGAGTGTCGATTATGGCTTGCTGTCAAGATCTGTTTTACTCTATAAAAGGCATATAAAATCTGTGCTGTCATGGTAACGGACGACGACGACGTTGCGACGACCACGGGCT
This sequence comes from Eupithecia insigniata, assembly GCA_947859395.1. Taxonomy (NCBI): domain Eukaryota; kingdom Metazoa; phylum Arthropoda; class Insecta; order Lepidoptera; family Geometridae; genus Eupithecia; species Eupithecia insigniata. Next base: position 1,327,696 of record OX402011.1, on the reverse strand, counting down.
GACTTTTTATATTTGGAAAATGCCGGCCCTTTTCACCATGTATTCAGGCAGCCATGATATAAAGCTATTTGAGTATGAGTGACCATAATAATATTAATTTAATTATACAAACGTCGTATGACGGACTGACATACAACATAAAATTCAAGGATATAGTATCTCGAAGGAAACGAAATCGCAGACATCTTCAGACAGACCTCCGCACTAATAAGAAATCTACAAGTTAGGTTTTTGGATGTTTGTCAAATATTGAGGCTTGATTGAGCTGAACTACCCAGTTTGTTTGCCATGGCCACAGATTATATAAAACTATACTAGCCACAGCGTAGCTCCCGCCGCGCCGCCGTTGCCGCCGTTGCCGCCGCCTTGGCGTTTGCGACGTTAGAATCGACCTCTCCAACACAGAAGGGGATTTGCCTTGATAGGGGATGCAATTTCAGCCATGGACTTAATAGGTGGTGGATGTCAGGCCAACAGGATGGTGATGTTGACATTGATGATAATTGATAATGCAACTATTCCAGAAATAGAGCACGTGAAACCGCTGGCAAAAGTTAGTAACAGATATAGGTTCAGTCTGAGGGCCTTTGATATTAATGAGGGTTGAAATTGTTTTAATCAGGATAATTATCATTTCCTTTGAGGACCTATCTTCAGGCACTAAAGTAGGTCATTTATCTTGAAGATACTAAAATAACGGTTTACGACTTCCAGCTATTTTGCTTTAATCATTTTGAGTTAACGCACTATACTTAACCATTTAATAATAATAAATAAGCTGTTGGTGAGTAGCGACACCACGGGTATACCGAGTGCTCCCGGGGAAGTTCCTGGTTCTCGTCTCCGCTTGCGGAGTGGTACCCCAAGAGAACCAGATCCCCACCTCTTGCTTGCCTTCATTGGCCGGTTTGAGTGGAGTCGCGAGAGATGCATCTTAGGATGTAGACTCGGGGGTGGAAGTGTCTAATGGCGTAATAACGAGGAAACCCGCTCACGTGTCTTCGTGATGGTGAAATGAGGGCCGCACCTCTCGACACCCCTTAGTCGTTTGCACCGATGTTGTTCCTTTACCGGCATTTACGCCAACATTTTGAGGAACCCATCCAGCATTCGGCAAGCCACCGTCTGCCGCTTGTAACAGTATTGAGAGTATGTTTATGGCAGGCGTCCATAGTTTCCCCCATAGCCCAATTACCCAGTCCATCCATTCACCACAATAACATGGCTTTTTTGTTATTTTCATTTTCCTTTGCAATAGTCTCTACACCTGGCGGATATCATCTTCGGGTGAATCATATTGTGCAACCAAGGATGATACCCGCTATGTGTAGCTCTCGTCTTTAGATTAATTCTCATAAAGGGCCTCTGTGCTGTTGGCTTCGGCTCCATGCATGCCTCCCAAAGGACCGGGTCACTATATGGCCCGTCATCATGGAAATGAGAAACAGAAAATAAATACTAATAAAAATAATATTTGATATTATTTTATTTTACTAGCTTCTGAGCGCGTCTTTGTTTACGGTGTGGATAAGGTCATAAAACGTGAGTTGGTAGCTTCGTCAAATAACGGCCGATATGACGCGGCGAGCAAAGGTCCGCCGGCGACACAGGAGGTGCGGGTTTGATCCCGCCTTGGAACAAATGTATGTACGATCTGCAAATATTTGTTCCATGGGTTCTTGGTATTTTCTATGTTTAATGAAAAGATCTATCTATGTAATGTATTGTATTAGGTAAACAGTCGTCTAGTAACCGTAACAAAAGTTCTGCTTTTGTTGCTAAGTTTTGTAAACGTATAGAAAATGAAAATTTATTTATTTGCCTCACCTGTTTTACATCATATAACAAAAACGTACATATGTTCTGACAAAAATTAAGCAAAACATTATTTATATTTGTGATTTTCTACCGCACTAGGCTAGGCCTGTATAGCGGGGAAATAAAGTTATTGTCTTTTTACTTCTGGGGTTAGATGATGCTGTGTGGATTGTCCATCATTAATTATTTATTTATTATCGAGCTGAAAAAAAAAGAACGCCGTAATTATATTTCAAAAACATGTGGGAAGACCTCCCACTCGATGATTGACCGACGACATCGTAGCGGTCGCAGGGAGTCGTCGGATGGAGGCGTCTCAGGACCGCTATTCGTGGCGTCGTTTGGGGGAGGCCTATATTCAGCAGTGGACATATACGGCTGATGATGATGATTTCAAAACTGGAGCAGTAGTTCCCAAGGTGACCAATAAAATCTTTTCACAGATTTATCTTGTTCAAGAGAAGAGTTTCGAGAGAAAAACTTGTAAGGTTCATTTTCCAATTTCAACGACTACTTTAATCTATTACCAACTTATTGCAACAAGAACTAGGTACCTCCTAGCAATTTGAACCTTAATGACCTACAATGACCATTGTCGAATAATTAAGTGCAAAATTGTACCGAAATTATGGAGCGTGAATGAAATAGGCCTTTTGGGCTCGAAATGTCATTTAGGACCGGGAGCGACCGGGTTAAAAATATTGCGGTGTGGTTATTTGGCACGTAATGGGTTGAGCTGGTATTGCCAAAGTAGATTTGGGACCCAGATTGTACATACAATGAGAAAATTACATTCAACGACAAAATTTGCTATATGGGGCAAGATTTTTTGGGCATAGGAGAAAAGCTCGCAGATTTTGGGTGTTTACAAGGTAAAAATTGACCTGTCCGTCTTAGCCTGTAGATTTTGCTATAGCCAACTAATGGCACCGGGACAGCAGCTTCCTCCTGTATATTTTCAACACCTTCACTGCGATCATCTATCTGTCTGTTAAGCGTGGTGATTACGACCCCTTCGCGAATTTATGAATGAAAATTTTGACAAATACGTATAAATATGTCATTACTAGCTGCTGGCCGCGCCTTCGCTCGCGTTTTATTGGGATAAAAAATTGATATTTATAATAAAAAAATTATATTGATTTTAAATTATTATTATATTATATATATTATATTAACATAAATTGATTCCATTTTCAAAGTGTTATCATCATTAATATAATAATTATCTAATGCATGTTAGACAAATAATTGCATGCACGTAAATGGGAAATTGTATTATTAAACATTTTGTATGTACCATCTTTTCCACTTGTACCTTATTGCAATAAATATATATTTACTTAACTTTTACATGTTTAGGGAAGGCATGTTCAGCAGATACATAACGTGTGCTGATAAAGAGGAAACGCTGACTGTGCAATTGGTATAGTTAAAAAAATAATAATAATAATAGTTAAGCACAAGTTGCATGGCCTCACCAAGCGAGATGCTCGTTCGTGTCGTCGACTGTACCTATCTGTTTTTGCTGACTATAAAGTATGTCGCCGTAACGAAATTCACACTGACTTTTGGTTTACAATATCGCTCAGGGGTTATAAGCAAGCCTGAATTATTATAAAATTATATTATTATACCTAGATATTATACCTAGGTACGAGTATTATAAAGTAGTATATCTAGTTAATAATGGGGTCTACAGGATTCAAGGAGTCCGAAAACTTTTAAGGCAATTTATTTTTTATTTATTTCCTGCGTTATGTTTTGATACATTTCTCAGGCAGCTAACGTGATATTCCAAGTTACTACTAACTTGACGTGACGTCCGATTTGGCATGCCGGATGAAGGTCGCCTAGGACGCAGGAGGTTGCGGGTATCGAACCCGCAACCTCCTGCGTCCTATCGTATAAACATTTGTCCCGCCTTGGGACAAATGTTTATACGATCTACAATTTTTTTCGGGTATTTTCTATGTATAATAAAAAATATCTAACTATGTAATGTATTGTATTAAGTATATCAGTCATCTAGTACCCATAACACAAGCTCTGCTTAGCTTGGGACTAGATGATGCTGTGTGAATTGTCCAGCATTATTTATATATAGACTAACTTTAGTTCACGTGAGGTATGAGACTATATAATACCTTATGTGATACGAGTAACATTGCTGTATATGAAGGTATGCGAGTTCCATAGCGTATCGATGGAATGCTTCATCCATGGTGTAAGAAAACAAGGTATGCTCTTCCGAGACATGATGGTCACGTGGGTGGCTCTTGTGACGTCATCATCGCCATCGGCGAATAAGAAGACGAATCTGTTTCCTGGTGTTACCAGTAGCGTACAATCGTAACTCCCCGAGCTCTTCTTGTATGAATCTAATAAAACTATGTGGTTTGTATTTACCAATTGTTTATCACATTGACTCGTGTTTAACTAATGCTGTTTTGACTGATTTAACAAACATAATTGTTGATTTTCATTTTTTATTATTTAAAAAAAAAACCACCCTTGTTTGTTTCCCAACTTCTACATTTTATTGATATAAAGTGGCAACTGGATAGTGACGTCACAAGAGCCACTCCCGGAGGAGCATACCTTATTTTCTTGGACCATGGCTTCATCGACGACGTTCCACTGATAACTTTAAAAATAAATAGGTAGTAGTAATAAATAGGTAAATCAATAACAATCTGGTCAATCCATGGTATTATCTAGCCCTAAATCAAGCAGACCTTGTATTAGGGGACGATATCTGTTATCTGATATACCATTACCGAGATAGATACCTATGTTTTATTATACACTACAAATCTGTGACACTAGCGACCTGCCCCGGCTTCGCACGGCAGCGTTTCCAATGAAAGCGTGAAGGCGGCTTGACTTTTTCCGACAGTTCCAACAACTTATCGTTATATATTACTTCTACTAATTTACACAAAAAAAAATATAAATTAAGTTAAACCTTAAACCAGAAATAAGCTAACATTCATATAATTATGTATTAAGCCTGGATATATTGGTAATGTTAAACTTTAATCCTATCTTTTATATTGAAAGCGATTTAGAAATTGTCCCTTAAAAATGCCTTTCCAAAAAATTTGACACAGTTGTTCAGATAGGTAAAGAGATATAAAAATTTATAAAGGGTTTGTGCTATAAATTTCCGGCAAACCAAAAAGATATCCATAATTCTAGTATTTCTCTTCATGTTAACGACTCAATACATTACTTTCTTTCTGATAAAGGTACCTTAATAAACTTCTCAAATCACCCCTTTATCTTCCAAACAGGGTGAAACGGGGGATGAAAGGGGTGAAAGGGGGTGAATGCCAATTTACGCGACTCGCAATTGGTTCCGTATATCTTGTGTCTCAATATGTCTCTGACGTTAAACGGGCAAGAAGAGGAATTAAACCGTAACGGCTGTCAAGGGTTACATTACAGGGCTTGTATAAGGACGCTGTTGTTTAAAGGAATAGCCCTGTTTTGTTAATAAGTGTTGCCATCTTTTTTAAACGAGGTGGCTAGAGACTTTAGATTAGGTTGGCCTACGTGAATAATAATGCTGGACAATTCACACTAGAAAATTTACAAAGTTAATCGGTAATTTTATAAATCTTGAAAATCGTTATTAACTTTTACGTTACTTTACTTCAAATCTATGTATTTGTTACCAAGACAGAACTGTTCTCCATTTTTCCTTCACAAGCAAGCAGTCTTTGAGGACACATAAATGGTTATAAGTTATTATTTAAGTTTAAGTGTATTTATTTATTAATCAAACTTAATCTAATCTTATAATTATTGAGACACTCTAAACCAGAGAAGGTTTGTTTAGTGTCTGCGGTTACAACGAGTTGCCACACATTTGACATGAAGTTATCGAACAATATTATACAGTAAACATACTTAGTCTAGGTATCTATGTGAGCAGTTGAAACAAATGGTAACAATATCTACCGCTAAAGGATACGGCACCAATTACACAGTTTTCTAAACAATGTTATTTTGTCGTTAATTGCCGAGCGGCAAACAGGTTTTAGAGTACAGGGTGACTAGTGGTCGCTGTCTGGAAAAAATATAAATTCCTGAAGTCGTAGTAGTACATAGATATTTAACATTATAATTACGTTTTACAATGTAACTAGGTAGGTATAAATGTAGGTCATATTCTATTATAAATTATCTAAGAAGTGTTTTTTGTATTTATGAGCATAGTTTATTGTGTTGACTTGTTCTAATAGTTTGCGTGGTAGTTCATTATATACATATAGTAGGTACTAAATAATCCGTGGTTCGCCTCCCATAATAATTATTAATTTTAGGGATACTTAGTTTTTTCTGTGTAATTTTCCTAGTTGTAATTGTATGTGTTACGGATACAAGTATAGCTGTATTATGAAATTGCTCTGTTAGATGGTTCAGTTTAATTCTTTCTTGCACGGGAAGTACGCCAGAAAATTTGAATAAGCCCATGATGTTGTCTTGGAAATCATGTTTAATTTTTTGAGGTGTTATAGTTTTTAAAATCCTGTACTGAAAGTTAAATATTTTATTAGGTTCTGTTTTGAACGTACGGCCATAGCAGGTAATGCCGTAGGATATGACTGATTCCCCTAGGGCTACATATTGGTTAAGTAGTACTTTACATGGTACCTTATATTTTACTATTTTGAGCTTAGCTAGAATTGCCCTTAGCTTGTCACAGACATTGTTGAAATGTTGATTCCAGTTAAATCTATTATCAACGATTACTCCTAGATATTTAAAACACGGTACTACTTCTATCGTATCGCAATCGCAGTTACTTGCCGAACTTAGATTGTGTGTAAAACTGTTTGTTAACCGAATAAAATAAAATTATCTAGCCACAAGCTAAGCAGAGCGTGTGTTATGGGTACTAGATAACTGATATATTTACTAAGTATAATAGACTACATAGATAGATTTTTTTATTTAGAAAATATCCAGAATACCCTGAACAAATATCTGCTGATCGTACAAACATTTATCCCGAGGAGGGTATCGCACCCGCAAACTATTGCGTTGCAGACATTAGCCTGCTGTGCCACAGAGGTCGTCGATATAGGCTACTTCCCATTGCATCCAAACCTATTGTTCTCGGAAACGAAATCTTTCATACATTAGTTTCCTAACGCATCCAACGAGCATTTCAATATATAAATCATTAGTAAGTGGTGGTTTTACAAAGATTGTAATATAATTGTAAACCAAAAAAAAAATTACAAAAAGACAATTTATACGTACTATAGAAAAATTGTATAAAAATTATTTTATTTCAGAAAAGATAACCCAGTGAACTTCGTATCACCTATATTTTTTACTTTTCAACTACTTCTATAATGAGTAAACAAAATAAATCAAATCGATCAAGCCGATTTTACGTTTTAACAAGACTAACGAACTGAAATTGATTTATAGACATTTATATGTACATATAGGTAGATGAATCCAACGGATGGGCAGCGTTCGCGAAACTTCGCAATATCTTCTCGTCACAGATACCGCAGAGCCTCAAGACGAAAGTATCTAACCAATGTGTGTTACCAGTGATGACTTACGGATCCGAGACGTGGTCGCTCACTATAGGCCTTGAGCATAAGCTCAGAGTCAACCAGCGAGCTATGGAGCGAGCTATGGAGAGAGCTATGCTCGGAGTTTCTCTACGCGATAGAATCCGGAAAAGAGAAATTAATAGAAGAACCAAAGTTACCGACATACATAGCTCTCAGAAAATTTATATTTTGAATGAAAACTTTTTGATGCTATCCTATTTCTTATAGTGATCAAATTTTTTTTCGGTCCAGCTGAGTTTGGAGAACTTAAAAAGCCAGAAATCTTAAAAAAACATTTCCCATAAATTTTGTGGGAAATCATCGCAACTTTAATTTTCTTGTTGACTTTAAGTACATTAATTTCAAAATGAAATGCGGATTGTATATACCTTATATGTACTAGCCACTCAGATATGGTTAAGCTTATGTAACTATGTATTTGATAAAGAAAATAACAATCAAATAATATAAACAAATTAATCTACTATTTCCAATTGAAACAATTGATCTAACTGCAGACTGTTGCAAACAATCTACAGATAGCTCAACTGGTCCATATCACCAGTCTGAAGCGTCCCCAAGACGCTGGCTGCATTGCCCCGCTGTATGGCAAAGCCAATGTAACATGTGTGTATTTGATCACGTGAACTAAATCTATAACATTTCAAAACTAACCTTGGACTCATTTTCACTGCCCTAGTAGGCACCGATCCTCATAAATATTGTGGCCCTCTGGTTCTGAAACATGTCATATCGATTGCCCGCCACTAAATAAACGTCGTAGCTCCGGATCCAGCCATCTGTCATCTCGGATGTGATCCCACCGTTTGGGAACTGAAGAGAAAAGCAACATTTCGCAGGTCAAACAAATCACTATTAAGTATTTCTTTTTATTTCACCGACTTCGAAAAAGAAGGAATTCTATTTTCGGCTTTTCTATGTTTTTTTGTGTTTGTTAACCGATTTCTCCGCCAATTATTGCCAGATTTTGAGGATTCTGTTCCTATTGTATAGAAAATATCCGAAGAGGGTCCCAGAAATTTTTATTCCCGAGGGATTACTTTAGACTAGCAAACTTAAAAAACAGTGTACCTGAATATACTCGTAAAGGAGTACGAAGTCAGTTATTGTTTTTTTTTGTGCCCCTGACAGAATGAAAATTATTGCCATCCTAATTAATATTAATGATATTAACGCCACAATTGGCGGAGAAATCGGTTAACCAACACAAAAAAACATTCATACAGCCGAAATAGCATTCCTTCTATAAAATAAATAATGCTGGACAATTAGCAGAGCTAGTGTTATGTTATGGGTACATACTAGATAATTGGTATACGTATTATAATAAATATGTATACTACATATGTATATAGATATTTTTATTATACTTAGAAAACGTCCAGAAAACCCAGACCAAATATGAAATTCTAATTTAACGCGGGTGAAACCGCGGGGAAACTCTAGTATATTTCTGCTTCGTTACAGCTACAGGCTACGTCATCAATCACTCCCCGACCCGGTAATAACTTCGTTACAATAACTCGTACGAACACATTCTCAACGACATTCTTTTGTGTGCTTTGATGATTTGATCGATACTAAAGTTATGAAGAGGACTTACAAGCTCGTTTGTACTGTATATATATATTTATAGGTAATCGAACTACTCCTCGAATATCCTACTAAGATAATAAATGTCAAAGTTATTTATTATAAGTGTATGGATGGATGTATGGATATTTGTTACTCTTTCACGCAAAAACTACTGAACCGATTAGGTATTTGGTATGGGTATAGTTTGGGACCTGGAATAACATATAGGCTATTTTTTATCCCGGTAAAAAGCGGGCGAAGGCGCGGGCAGCAGCTAGTATGATATAATTTCATTGAATGGTAGCCACCTTGAACCCACAATATCCCTGGGTTCATATTCATATCCAGAAATCATCACATCAGGCCATACACCTCCACTGCCGGACATAGGCCTCCCCATATGACGCCACAAATAGCGGTCCTGAGCCATCACCATCCTTCGACTCCCTGCACCCGCTACGAAGTCGTTGGTCCATCGAGTGGATGGTCTCCCAACACTCCTTTTCGCGTTGCATCGTGGCTGCCTCTCGAGTACCTTTACTCCCCAGTGGTTATCAGTACTGCGAGCTGTATGACCTGCCCACACCCAGGAATATTGTGGCTACGTTTTACAGAGGTACTACTACTTACCTATACAATGTGCCACGTAATATGCAAATTACGCCGAAAGGGGCTGATTCTGGACACCGAAGGATCAACTTTCGATATAACGATTCTTTTTAAATTTGTTTTTTTTGTATTTGAAAAAAAATAAGTGAAGAGAATATCAATAACACCTTTTTTTTTGATAATAATAACTATGTTTATTTGACTTCTCGAAGTGCCTATTTTGTAAGCCTAAAGAAATAAAGTTATTGATTCTGATTCTATTACGTGGTACCCTGTATTCCACGTGAATGAAGTTGCAAGAAAAAGCTGACTAGATTCGCTAAGTAACCATACCGTAGCAAGTAATTAATTGTAATTAGGAACCTAACCACCACCAACCTAGTACTGTAATGCAAAGAGTGTGTTCATAGCCAGTGTCGCGCCCTACGCTAAGGTCCCACGGAAGACCAGCGCTGCAGTTAGTCCCCGAGCTCCTGCAGCACACGCTGAGTGACAGCCTTTTGGTCTCACATTGTTTTTTTCTCTTTAATTCTTTTTATGATTGTATTTTCTTGTGTCCTACGAACTATCTCTGACCTGTTACGTTTGATGCCAATTCCTGCTTTTCGAAATGGCGTATCACGTGTTTTTTTTTGTATCTGCATACATTCTTGCGTCGCAACTACGGCATTCGAATTTACATATCAGACCCTACATAAAACAAAAAACATTCTATCTTTTTTTTTTTTTTTTGATATTTTTAAGACAAAAAGAAATGAGCAGGCGTATAAAAAATTATTAGCGATTAAGTTTAAAACCGTTAAATTGATTTATTTATTGTGATAAAAGCTCATTTTATACTTTAGGTACCTACATACTTACTAATTTAACAATGATTTTAGTAACAAAAGTAATATTCACGAGTGTCATATGAAAAAACCAACTTTTTTAAATATCAGTGATTCTACAAACACAACATCCAACATTAAACGAATCGACTAAGCCTCCGAAATGGCTGACTTTAGATTAATTAACGCCATTACGTATAACGTTATATTCACGGATCGTTACACGTTATCACAATATACGATCTATTAATCAGTGTAGGTAAACAGAAGCATTGTGAGAGATGAAGAAATGTTTTTTTCCTAGAAAAAATGAGGGCGTTTTGCCACCAGTGGGATTTATATTAGTCTATACTAATATTAAAAGAGGAAAGATGTGATTGTTTGTTTCCATTGAACAGGCTCCGAAACTACTGAACCGATTAAAAAAATTGTTTCACTGTTGGGAAGCTACACTATACCCGGGTGACATAGGCTATATTATATTTACAAAAAAATTTGGGATCTTGAAATTTTTGTTAAATACCCATGCGAAGCCGGGGCGGTCCGCTAGTTAAAAATAATATTAGACACAATTAAGTGAGTACCTGTTATTAAGATGAGATTTAGATATTACTTACTTCTTCAGGATAAAATTTTTGAATCTATTTGAAACTCACAGCTTTGCCTGAGGCAAAAACAAAAAGTAGCTGGCAGAATCCAGTTCATAATTTATAATTTAAATATTCACGTGTACAGAGGTACTTCAAAGCAAGAAATATTTTTGAGTGAAGATTGTAACGTGAGCAACTAAGTACCTACTACACAAAGGCGGAATAAAAAGCAAAACTTGAACCTGCGAATTCCCAAAACTCATTTCAAAATCAACTTATAAATTTTCAAACGTTTTATTGAAGTCATGCAAAAGTTTAAAAGAAAAGTTTCACACTTAATACCGTATAAATGTTGCTACGGAGATTTTTCCAACGTTTGGAAGTTCGAACAGTTTTTACACAGAGCTAAGACATTTTTAAGCTCACCATAGAGGATCTTTAATTTGATTAGGTACTCCTCACCGGACAACTGCCATAATGCCTATCAGGATTCGTAAAGAAACTTACAATTATTACGATTTTCATAAAGCCACCGTTGAATGACTTAACTGCGAAGAATTAATAAAGTCAGCAACGAACGTCACTGAACAATTGATTTTAATATTATCAGTGTGTGTGTAGCCGAGAAGTATGACGTAAATATGAATAACTGGTATCACCTAACATGCATTATAATTAGATATTCAGCTTACTTTGAAGCTACTCAGCTAGACTCTATCTCTATTAGACTTCAACGATCTTCAAAGTCGTTTCTATAGAAGAACAGGGTGTCTCAGCTCTTTGGTCTCAACATTTAAGAAACATAAATTTACGAAATGTTTTCAACGTGAACTGAGTAAGTGGCTGAATATTTTGAAATTTCTCTTTAGTTTCTGCACGTCGATACGCTCGTGTTTTTGTATGAGAGTAAGTTATTATGAAAGTTACCTGATACATGATACCTTTCACACCTACTTCTGGGGAAACAAATTATGGTTAGTGAAGTGTGGTTTCGAAGATCATCAAGAACTAGAGATCTTTATCAGGTTTCGATAAATCTAGATAAGACTAATCAAAATCCGGAGGTATATATGGTCTAGAAACAGGATTATATTTTAAATATCGACCCAAGATAACTGGGGTAAACCAAGTTGTCTTGTTTTGAAAGGGAAGAGGATTCTGATGGAAATGAAAAGGTGTCTTCTAGACCTTCATGAATTTCTTGATACATATGATGATTCGCGAAACCATTAGCCAGATTGCGGATCAAAGCACAAAGATACGTATAAAGGGCGTAATACCTACAAATAAATTACATTATATTCAGCAAGTATCTCAACAGAATAAGGCTCTTCCCACTTTGTTAGCTTTTATCTCGCGATGTTATATCCAGCAGTATCTAAGACAATGCTCTGGGCGTAGTATTATAGCTGTGATTATAGCATTATTCAGACAAAACAATATTTTTGAAACTTTGTTTATCATACCCAGCTATTTGTGAACATAATGAGGTATTCACGATTACTTATACCGAACGTAACCGTAACAAAAACAATAATACTTAGATACCTTCTGTCCTTTGGCTCTTCCATAATTTGCCTTCATATCCGGCTACTGTCGACCTCTGTGGCGCGGCGGGCGAAGGTCCGCCTGCGACGCAGGAGGTTGCAGGTTCGATTCCCGCCTCGGAACAAATGTTTGTACGATATGCAAATATTTGTTCAGGGTGTTCTGGATGTTTTCTATGTATAATAAAAAATATCTATCTATGTATTGTATTATATTAAGTATATCAGTTATCTAGTACCCATAATACAATCTATGCTTAGCTTGCTAGATAATGCTGTGTGAATTGTCCAGCATTATTATATATTATTATTAATGTAAGAGACATAACAAATATTTTGTTCATTGTTCACTGTTTTTTAAAGTTTGTGGGATAAATACGAAGTCAGGTATAAAATTTAGTATCGTCCTATATACATACAACTGCAAGAATCATCGAAATCGGTCCATAAACCACGGTGGAATCTACGGACATACATAAAAAATATACACCGAACATAGAACCTTGTTTTTTCGAAGTCGATTTAAATCATCGTGAGGTCTACTTACTCTTTTAATTTCAAAACCTTTTGATGAAAATATCAATAGATCCTGAAAATCAATAAAAATAATAATCACAAAGTAAATATCAGTATGAAGATGACAACGACTACCATAATTCCTGTAGAGCTGTGCAGTTATCGATATATCGATAATGTGTCGATAAACACGTATGTAAAATTCGAACGATGATGATGCGAGTTCAAGGGATGGCTGATGTCGATATTAAAACATCGAGGTGACGTGAACTAAGTTGAAATTAAGATTTAAGGTTATTGGCAATTTATTGTATAAAGTTATATAAATAAACCACAAACCACATGGTTTGAATTAATAAAACTAACACTTTATTGTACTTAACAAAAAAATTACGTATAACAAAACTAATTAAACCTTTTTTTGAATGGAGAGCTTGACTCTCTAGCTCTAAGCTTCATTTTTGAATTTGTTTTCGGCGGTCGATCGTTGCCGCTAACTTACCTACTGCAGGGGACAACTTTGCGCAAGTACAGGTAAGTACGTGGAAGACAAACAAACCCTTATGTACGTCGAAGACAAACGTTTCCATTCTCTGATTTCTTAGAAAACCCCCTAGGGGAAGGCTCTTTACAAATTATTTTTCAGACTAAAACCATCGATATTTTCCATCGACTGCACCCCACTCTTATTTCCTCGGTTGAAGTGATAACGATGCGCAACGGAGACCAGATGTTCGCATTAAACGTCAGATAATTTGAACAAACTGAAGCAGATTCCTGTTCTTGGGTTCCGTATACTCGCTAATTGCGCCGAATTCGCGCGAGACCCTACTGCATGGCTAATGAGCTGCTGAAATTGGGACAACTCTGGAGTCTAAGTAGGTTTGACCTAATTTTACAACTAGTGTAAGTTATTAATGTAAGTTTATTTTAATCTACGTTCTATTTTCTGATTGGTTGGGAGTTAGAGCCATACTCTAAAGTAGTACTGTAGTAATAGTACATGTGGACATATTTAAAGGAATACCAAATTAAGGTAGAATGATATAAAATGATGAAGGCGGCTCAGGACCGCTATTTGTGGCATCGTATGGAAGAAGCCTATGTCCAGCAGTGGACTTGTACGGGCTGATATGATGATGACGATGATATAAAATATATTCTTGTTCCCAAATCTGTGATTTGAAATGTTAAACGATACCGACAGACTAAAAAATATATAAGACGTACAGGGCAAGCTCGCAAGAGTGGCAACAGAGAAGGACGGCAGATTGATTGTAAGCAGTTTTCGCTTCAACTTGTTCCGAGATACGAAGAAAGCTACAGGAAGTTCGACAAGTGTAACAAATAGCACCAAAAGGATAAGAAGAAGAGTTGAGGCAGCTGGTCTAGGGGCGCCGGCCAGAGGTCGCTCACCACAGATCATCGAGTAGCTCGGTCCAGCTTTGCTCATTTGCATCTTAATTGGGATGATGATGATTGGGGAGAAGCACTATTTACTAATAACTCCAGATTCTGTCAGGAGGCAGTTGATGAAAGGACCAAAGTATGGAGACGATTCGGAGAAAGATACGGTTAGTGTAACATTGTTCGAGAAATTTGCCTCCATTTTTTGCGTTCCGCAAAATGTTTTCCATGAGTGTAGTACAGGAATTGTCTTTGTCACTAAAATTATAAACAACAACCAGTGACGAATTTAAAATTATATATAAAAAAAAAAAAAGTTCCGACCAACTACAAACTGGGTCTCTTCAAGACAAGAGTGAATCTTGGCCTTCGTAATACATCGTCACATACCATCAGGTGACATTTTGGTCAAACGATCCACGGAAAAAATATTGGAGACGGATTTTACCCCGTAGGGTTAATTAAGGCCTCGTCAATGGATACCATTAACAAAAACACAAAACATTGTATTACAAACCTATTGTTAAAGGGTGTCATAGTAATTGATTATACAGGGTGTATTGACACAATAACGTGACTAGGTGTGTTTGGCTGTGTTGATATTATGATCGCCTTGTATCTCTCAATTTCGACAAGCTCTTAGAAACTAGGAAGTGCTAAATGATGGATGCTCCATTATTGAATTGAAGTGAAAACATGAAGAGAGCTTCCAGGAATACATGAAGTATTCCTGGAAGCTCTGATGGGTAATATAATATGCCGGCTTAAATGAAAGTTTCAGTGTCTACTTTGCATGTTTTGATCTAGTGTAGAATATTCCAGCTTGTGTATACGTATATTATCCGAAAATTGTGATAGTTCTGCCAGAAGGCAAAACTTGTTTCGTGAAAGGTGGCTTATAACTTTCTAGTTTCTTATTGCGTTGGTAGGTACATGCGTATATTCAAATTATATTATTTCCTACAGTCTCTTTTTATACAACCTTAGATAATACACACGGCATCATCTAACCCCAAGCTAAGCAGAGCTTGTGTTATGCGTACTAGAAGTTAGATATACATACATAATACAATACATACACAAATAGATATTTTTTATTATACATAGAAAATACCCAAAACACCCGTTACAAATATTTGCAGACCGTACAAACATTTGTCGCAGGCGGACCTTCGCCCGCTGCGCAACATCGGTCGAACAAACGTTGATTGAAGTTACCCCATCCACCCTCCCCACATTGGATGTTTTGTAAGAAAGCGTTGCCTCGGCGTCGACGCCATCACTTCGGATATCGACAGTATTCTCTCATTTGAATTTATAATGCGATAACATTTTCATTTTGTTCAACAGAAGTGTAGGCCTTTTATAACCTACATAATTAATTTACAGAATAGATCGATGTAGAAATGTGGCTAGTGATTACCATTTGTAGCGTCATTCGAGGGAGACCTATGTTCAGCACTGGACGCATGTGACCTCATAATGATTATGATGTCAATTTTTGTTTTGCAACAATTTTTGTGCTTGACCACCATCACACGTCAGAAAGTTAAGATGTGGCCTAAGATGAAGCACCCTTTCCCAAAAGGAACTTATTCACTCGGGATTTGATGAATCTAAATTTGTGCTCTGAAAAACATACGCAGGAAGTTCTTTCCACTAGTTTTTTCGCTTTACTATCATTGTAAGTACTGGTAAAGACCACTACTACTTTAAGATAGTAGAGCTGAAACGCAAAGTGATATCTTTATTTCCTAGTTTTACTTATGTAGTTTAAATTTTGTGACGTGTCCAAGAGTCCTGTAAGGTCCTAAAGGAAATAATGCACCTTGATATTTCTTCAGCAGTGGACGTATGCTGGAAGTATGCTGATCACTGAGCCGTTTTTCAGCTTTCTAAAACTGACATTGTTTAGCCATTTTATCCTTGACCTCTTAGCTAGTAGAGCCTAGTAGACTCCTAAATGTAGGTCCTCCACGTTAATAAAGGAAAAGAAATATCCCTTATAAGAAAGAAATTGCTTGAAAATAATTCCTCTGTTTGTGTGTTTGCTCAACCGTTTTTATTAGGAAGGGATGGGAGTGTCCCTTTTATGGGAAATCGCTTTAGATCTTATTTTACTACGTTTGAGCTATAACAAACGTTTTCTTTGAACTTTAAGCACGAGTTTAAAGTTCGTATGTACCTATTAGGTACATATTCAAGAGACTACTCCATTGTCAGCCAGAATGAGAAGAGGAGATACTAGCCTCCTGATCAGTAGGCATTATGTACGTTCACTGTTGAACGTGCCTTGGGAGGCACGTTCAACAAATCTTCCTTTTTTTGGGAAAAAAAGGAAGATTTTGCCACAGTTACCAAGCTTACCAGGCGAAAACGACTAATCAATAAGACCTGATGACTATATAAATGCAATAACTAAAAATGTTGATACTGAAAAAAAAAATTGATTCTAGTTAGTTGAAAAGTACAGAAGGTACGTCTAGCTAATCCCACAGGGTCCAGTGTCCGAAAACGTCCAGTACTAAAACTAAATTTAGTACTGTGTTATACCTTCACTGTCACAGTATCTAAAAGATCCTAAATGTCCGACTGATCCTAGGCTAACCGATAATTTCCTCGAATTCATCATCATCATTATAATCAGACAGCACAATTCCATAGTTGGACACAGGCTTTCCCATACGACGCCACAAATAGCGGTTCTAAGCAGCCTCCACCCATCGACTCCCATCGACCGCAACGATTTGGTTGGTCCTTCACTGAATTACAACAAAAAAAATCTGATCTATTCCTTTCTAATACCAAATTATTGTATCAGAGCAAAATCGGATTCATGGAGATCTTCGAGGGAGGTCAATGGGAAACAGTAGATGTTTTTCGATTGAGATGATGATGAAAGTCAAAAAAAAAAATGTTCAGCCATATAACGCACACGTAGGCCACACGTGACGTTTTTGGCGTGACGTCACGACCTTGGAAACTAACAAACCCTTGGATCTTTTGTAATTACTTAGGCCTGAATTTACAAGTTGGATTAATTAATACAGGTAAGCTACCCGTTCGTATAGGTCGGCCATTTTCAGAACTGCAAATTGAGGGTCTTGTAGTTTTAGGAGTTGGATTACAGATAGGATTTAGGAGTAGACCAGCAAGTCAGCCTAGTGGATATTATTTGAACTAACGTTTACGAAATTAACATTACAAGCTAGGGTGCTTAATAAACTTAATAACTTCACTACGACAATATTATCGTCACAGAATGACACGTGTTGGCTTTCTACCTTGGATGTAAAAAAACTACAGATGGAATGAATGAAAGAATGAATGAACACTGTATTGTACTTAAATTAACATAAAAAAACAGTACAAAAGGCGGCCTTATCGCTGAGAGCGATTTCTTCCATGCAACCTACCTAGGTTCCACCTGGATGCATGCACGTCAAACGTGCCATGTTTGAAACCATTCTGTCAGTCTCCCCATACAAATAGAACTACACTAACTATCTGGAATTCTTTAATCTAAGGATTCTAAGTGACCATTCTGTGACTATAGTCACATACCATGGTATACCTTTGTCATAGTATAACGATTGGTTAGCTGAATTGGACCCCACCCCGTTTCGTCTTGTTGCAAGTATAGTTGACGTTGAAGACATCAGAAAACTCACTCAATGTATCTATAAGTAAAACATAGGTGAGAGGAATCTGAAGCGCGAAGTCGCGGGCAGCAGCTAGTTTTAATATAATAAGCGCGAGGTACCCTCAGTCTCACAAAAACGTTTAGAATGACGCTCGTTGTCGACTTTCCAAGAACACCCGAAACGAAAACGGATCGTAAATCTTCTTTTTGCCTCATCACTAACTAATGGCCGCTTTCAATATCTGAAAAGGATCGGTATTCAATTGTTGCTTCTGGAATTTACGGGGATTCAAACGAATTTCATTTACTTGGTGTAGCCCTGTGACCAGGTGGAATGTCGACCTGCGAAATACCACAGCAAGACTGCGTCGATGTATCTATGGTAGAATAGACAGAATGACATTGCGGCACAGACATTATACTAGCTGCGCCATTGCGGCTTCATCATTCGTAAAATATTAGAAATGTATGTATATCTTCACTTTCAATAATTTACGCATTTTATGCCATTTTTAACCGACTTCAAAAAGAGGAGGTTCTCACTTCGTCATTGTTTGTTTTGTTTGTATGTTACGCGATATCTCTGCCAATTATGGACCGAGTTTGAAAATTATTTCACTGTTGTAAAGAAAATGATTTCGAAAGGGTCCCATAAAATTTTTATCCCCAGGGGATTAGTATTTATCCCACAAAACTTAAAATAAGTGTAAAAGTAAGGGAATTTGAAGTCGGTTTCTCGTTTTTTAAAACACGCCATATTATTCTCTAATCGTACCTAGAGATTGCCTTGTCTATGGTGTTTAGGCTTGGTATTAGAAGATGGTGGATGATGGCTAGCTAAAGACATATTAAGAGCTGAAGCATATTAAGAGTAGAGAAGTACTATGTCAATTAATTTAATTCTAGATCTTCGGCTTCCTGCATGTATTTGTTTCGGAGGGATTTCTAAGCTTAAAGTATAGTAGTAAATAGATATATAACTCTTTAGTGTACCAAACAAAAAAAGTGAAGTGAAAGGTTGCCTGGGAGAAAGTACTCTCAGCGATAAGGCCGCCTTTTGTACTGTATTTATTTTAATTTTAGATATAAGAGTTTTTAAGTAATTTTAATAGATACAATATAGTGTTCTTTCATTCATTCATTCAAACAAACACAAAATACAAAGTTAATGATTAATCATTTTACAAACTAGACACAAATGTTGTAGGCTCTCTAGAGATCAGTAAACACAATGTTGCAAACATCATATGGAATGGAAATTCACGTACTTGTACCTTTGCTACTTCAGTGGCCTAAAGGAACGAAAGTCGCCTCTTAAAAAAATTTTAAACGAAAATATATGACTAAAGCGCCAGCCTTGCAAGGGGTCTTAGCTTTTTATTGCTTTTCTTAAAATAATGGAGTGTCTCAAAGTAGGTATTATGTTGTAATTCTCCTTTGTTCTATGTTCTTATGTCCACAATGACGTTAAGTTGCTCAGTATTCTATTTTCTGAAGGTATCTAAATGGTTTAAGATATAAACTTTACATAGACCGAAAGGCAAAAGTTCGTTACGACGTTTATTATCGCTGTATTTTAAAACTACCTTTCATTCGGGTGAAATGCATGCTGTTCTGTGGGCGGACGCTTTTCTCCAATAACGTGAGCCATACATCAAAATGTTTGGCTTCCAATGTTGACATAGGTATAATTATTTATTACAAATAGGAAATATGTTTTATTGTAATTTAAATCTCCAGAAGTATAGGAAAGTAGTCAACGATTAAAAAAATATGACTGAGTATAAGTTGTGTAGACGAGATACCTATGCATGCATTTATTCCATAGTGTGTGTAGTCCCATACATACATGTATCCCACATGCTATTCGTGGTTTTATAAATGAAGTATGATTATAATCACTTAATGGTTAAATTTGATAATTATAACCAAGAAAATGCAGCAATTACCTTAATAAATAAATAAATAATACTGGACAATTCACACAGCATTATCTAGCCCCAAGCTAAGCAGAGCTTGTGTTATGGGTACTAGATAATTGATATACATAATACAATATAGTACATAGATAGATATTTTTTTATTATACATAGAAAAACGACCAGAACACCCTGAACAAATATTTGCAGATCGTACAAATATTTGTCCCGAGGCGGGAATCGAACCCGAAACCTCCTGCGTCGCAGGCGGACCTTCGCCCACCGCGCCACATCGGTCGTCGAATATAAATAAAACTAATTTAAAAATTTCTAAAAAAGAGAATCTTCAAGACAGTCTTTTGTTGCTTACCGCAAAAGTTAACGCAGTCCACGCTCATAGTAGCAAGTAACACAAAAATGCCAACCTATCAAGTCTTCATCCCCTAGGGTTTCGGCGAGGTGGTAAGTGTACCGCCGCTCTCCGCTTATAATTTACACCCCCCTAAGCTAACTAGCAGCAATTTGCCACTAATTTCCCACAAGAATAGAAAGCGTATCTTCGAGTTCATAACATAGTACGGTACAATAATGTCTGTAAGTACAAGGTGGCGCGAAACAGTTGGCTAAATTTCTTAGTAGGTACGGTTGCTGTGGGTCGCAGCGTAAGAATATCGACCCCGTTAACTCAATCTGTGGTTGTCGTAAGAGGCGACTGAGAGAACCTACCAGAGCAAGGGCAGCAGCTACCTTTTGTATTTTTAACACCTCGAATACGATCATCAATCCCCTTCCAAGCGAAGTGATTATGGCAAAGCCTCCTTTGTTTGGGGTGGGCACGTTCAACAGTGGACGTATAAGTCCTGATCAGTACTTTATTATACTACTACTTATTGCTCTTGGCCTCTATTCAAGCAACGTTTTTTTATTTTCGATGATTTCGTCTACTTTCGTCGTCATCTCTTACCAATTCGCTTCATCTAACGCCATAAATATTGCACTCGATTACTGACGGAGGCCTTAGAATCCGCTGTATTATAATGTTTACTGCATTATTTAATGTAACTTTAATAACCAAGAAAATTAGAATTAATGTATTGAAACACAATAATGTTTCTAATTGGCTTTATTATTAAAATGGTTCTAATTTAAAAGTTACATACTTATCTCTTCCTTCAGTGACATCATATGAGAGTCCTCACACGTGTAAGTTGGGTGATAAGTATAATAAAATTCTAGCTTTATTCTCGTTCACCTTGTCTGTATGTCGACAAAGTTCATTAGTTGCTATATCATGCCCCGCTGGCAAAATGCAATCACAACAGGTACATTTTAATATACTAGCCATTTTGTTTGCTTTTAATTTTGCACCCAAAAGGGCAGTAAAGCAGATGCAAGATTTTATGCAGCGTTTACAGAAAATAAGTTTTTACCGGACGGTAGTTAACTGGTGTTTTTACAAGGAAATGGTCCTGTAGTTTTTGTAGTCTAGTCTAGATTGAGGATTAATCTACATAAATCACTGGTGATTTGAAATATTATAACTAAAAGTAACTTACCTAATCTATGACTATACTAAGAATGTTTTTTTGACAGACGGCACGCGATCGTCGTATGACATATTGTTTTCCCTTTTTGTCTTCTGTAGCTTTGTAGAGTGTTTTGTTCTTCACATTCAATGTTTTTTTTCTATTAAGTAAAATAAAATTAAGTAAAATAAAGTAAATACTGTTAAAAAGTTTAATAAATTAATGTGAAATCCATATATAAAGCTTGAGATGCTATCATGAGACAGACACTGGCAGAATTGCGTCTATCCAGACGCAGAGCCATTAACCAAGAAGTTGAAGTTGAGTCAACATCCTTCGACACAGTCAATCGCTAGTATATTCCTTGTTCTGAGGACTATCCCAATCAGTACTAGAAATGCGAAAGTAGTTTTGTTTGTCTATTTGTTACCTTTAAGCGCTTATCTCAACTAATTTACGGAACCTAATGTGCAAAGTGCTATAAAATATTAGTAAGTAGGTAAGTGTTTCAGGAAAAAACATGCCATTTTTACCCGACAACGACGCAAGAAGGAAAGTCATGTTTTTTATCCGAGAAAATGGTGTGCCTAGCCGTGTGCTGAAGCTAGTATTGTATCATATATCTAAAAGCAGCCGATTGAAAATCATGACTGTACCAAAAACTTTCAGAGAAGGACGCTTTTACTCTGCAGGGGAAGAAATAGGCCGAAATAAATCTAACAATACAACGGTGTTGAGTAAACTCAAAGCGACCCTTCAAAACTTATCAAATCAATAACAAGTACTTTACCAGCTGATCTTATCAGTTGACCTGGAACTCTACCCTGTAAAATTATAACCGATATATCGTAATGAAAATGTATCTATCTATCTTCAATAACAGATTATGACAGTCCCTCAACGAAATTAAGTTGAATATTGTTTCGAATCCGCATAGAATCAGTACCTACCCACCCAATAATAGGGTAGGCAAGAATATAGAATACATCTACTTAACTACTATAGTTAAGTAGATGTATTCTATAGGTCGGTTTAATATAATACTAAACCGAATTTTTTGGAATATTTTTTCCATTTTTACCTTGATTCCTATGCCAAGTTCTTCATTCTTTGTAAGCAAGTTGAGTAGCGTCTGACCCAAGAACTATAGCTCGTTTTATGTTTTTGTTTTAAATCATTTATTATTTAATAAATGTTATGCCGCCCTTACGAATTAAGTTTTACGACTACCTTTGTTACTATCGGCAATAGTGTGAATTTTAGTTTAAGGTTGGTAATATTTAATAAATTTCCTAGTTATTTAATTTAAATATTGTATTTCCGTAATTGACGGACAAACTGTTGTTTCCAAGTTATTAAGATCTTTTTGTACACAGTTTTGACAGTTAATATCTTTATCAGATTCTCGCTATCGCATCGTTTCAATTCTCTGAGTAGGCTCTTTGTTCGGCGGATCAATACCTATTTACTGTTGATTTGTTTATCAGAAGGTACTTCAGTAGTAATTGTAAGTATTTATGATGGCATATGATTGATATTTTTGTCCTACATAAATATCAATCATATAATAGAAATGGAAGCGTAGGACACCACCCAAATTCAAAGAAAATAACAAATATTGAAATATATAACATGAAAATAATAAATGTGGAAGTATACATACTATATACTACTATAGGGTCAACATCTCAACTTAGTAATATAAGAGAGTAGGTACCAACCTAAGTTTGTACGTGATGGGTAGAAAACGTAACAATAAAATTACATAAATTCAGTTCCTTTTAGTGTGAGCGCGAGCGAAGCTGAGTGCAGAATCAAGTATCTACAAGAGCTTTCTTAAATCAAAAGTTCGTAGAAGCAAAACTATTTTTTATCAACTTGTTAAATGTTTAAGTTAGTAACAAGTTAACTGGACATTTACAAAGCAATCCATCAATGTCTTAGCTTAAGGTAACTGGCCACTGCAGCTTATAACTTGATCGGGTAGTTGGAAACTGAGCTAACTTGAATCACGGTAACTTTCAAGAGCTTTGTGATCTAAGTTATAAACACGGTAAAGCTATTGGTCGAAGAGCTTAAGGAGGTTTAATATAGACAGGTAACTTACTGAAATTACCTCTGCAAACCTGCAAGCAGCAATTTTTTGAGTCCATAATATGAGTTGAGCCCACCATCCCCCCTAGCACGGTCTTTTCATTTCTACTCTACTATAAACTAGAGAAGACAGTTTCTTGTCTTCATAATCTTTCTCTTGCCCGAACTTGCCGTTTCGAGAAACAAACCCTAAACAAAACAGTTTCTTCGTAAAGAAGTGCTTTCTTTTGCAACGGGAACGAAACCACAGAAAAAATGTAATATTGTAAAAAGTTCGTTCTTTGCGTTTCATTACCAACAAAATCAACATAAAACCAGCCGTATCGCTAAAAATAAAACTGAGCCCTTAAAAAGAAACGTTTTTTGATTACACCAAAATCTCACATTAATGTACATATATGTCAATGTCAAATACAATGTTTTGAAGGTTATTTTCTTTTGTTCAAAGATATATTTTAATTTTTTTCTTATATTGGACGAAAGAAATACCGAAATCTTTTCACAAAATGTTGTGGTGAAATACTGTCTTTGGCAAAGGCGGCAAATGAAGATTATTGAACTCATAGCGTATAGAATACAGAATAATGGAGATTAATTTGGTTTTCGAGAAAACAAACTAATTATTCTCCGATTTTTAAGCTGCATTTGCTCTTAATGGCTGCGAAACTGGACACAAAAACCCCAAAAAGCAAAGAGTATTATAAAACTAAACATCCAAATAGTGAGAGATGCGAGGGAAGAAAGACCTTGTCTAGGTCTCGAGAGGTGAAGACAATTTTAGGAGAAATGTTTTTATTCTCAAATGTCAAGAAACGAGTAAATTGATCCCCATGTTCGCATCGGTAGACTCATTTCTAGGGTAGAATAGAAAACATTTCTACCGCAGATTCTTCCGAACGCCGTGTTCCCGAACGAAGAAAACTTTCTACTCTCTACACCTAAATGTATTTTTTACGTAATTTTTTATCAATTCTACCTAGAGAAGAAAGCCCGTGCTAGCCCTGCTAATACGCGTGTTACCTATATGCATAATTATTTAAAAAAAAAATATGACTTTCATTTATTAAAGATTATTTATCAGGTATTTTACCCTTTCGACATAATTTAGCACCTTGCAGTGATCCTACCGGATACTAGAGAAACTACTTTTCATATGACAGCGATACAATAGTTTCATACGTACTCGATTGTTTTTCAATGATTTGTTACAAATAATACAATTTTAACAAGTCAGCGGTAGTAAACGAAAACTTTTTACCGTTTTGGTATTGTACTTATGCATATTAGCCAGTCAGAAAGATGAATTGAAGGTTACAGATTGTCAAAAATAACATATAACAAATTGATAAAAATAAATATAAAAACTCTTTTAATACAAGATCTGAAACCTTCATTACCTATGTATCCAAACTAAGGCTAAATTTTGTGCAACTTAGACACTAAAAAAATATTGGTTTGATTATTAAAGATGATGCCATAACAATTTGGATCATAAATCAAGATAAAGTGGCCTTCCTATCTCTCCCAGACAATACAGGCGTCCTGTAAAGTATAAAAGTTCCTCAGGCTATTATCCTTCAGATACCTACCTCGCTTCTAATTGTAACACCTAACAATAGACGATCTATTGTGTCGGGCTTCGCGGATTCCAAGAGGTTAAATAATTTATTCCTTGAAATAAAAAACCTTTGGATAGGTACCTTTTTTGTGCAATCTTGTATTCATTCATTTTTCCGGCTTCTACTTTTATTTAGCTTTTTAATATCGTAAGACTTTCTATTGTTTTTGGATTGCCATATTTCAAGAAGTTGAGAAACAGTATGAAGATTTAAATAATAAACATTAACTTAATTACCAAGGTTTTTATTATGTCTTAAAGTGTTTTGAATAAAGCTTATTATAGCTATTGGCTTAGTTTTCTCTTTTGTCTGAAATAAAGAAAATAATTTAAGTAATTACATGCGTAATTTGTTTCTATTCTTTGTATTTCGTAGTAATTTTCTTTATAAAATTAAATTCAATACTTATATGGATGATCCAGCCAGAGAATAAAATTATCCTTTGAATTTTGCGGAACAATCGTTTGTTCCAAAAAACTGACATTCCACGTTCGGTATTCGTTACCAAACGTTTTAAAAAACCTGAAACATTACACATTCATCCATCTCTCGTACTGCCAAACGACGTGAATCGAACGAAGGCATTGTTTTGATGGATCAAAGAGCTTCCAATACTAGCACGTAGCAAATCCTTGCGAATTTCCGTCGCAAACAAATGCGGAAAACAGGATTTAAATAACCATGTTGCATTGACAGCTATCTTAATGCAGATCATCAACTAAACAAATAAGAAAAGAGGAATTCGAAACTTTTATAACAAATAAGTACGTGAAACATGTATTATCCCAAAGAAAATTGTAAATGGCTAAGATCTTTCCATATGCAATTGTTCACAAATACAATACGTAGTTCCTGCATACTATTGTATCTTTTTGAAATGAATTCGCTCTTCAAATTCATATCGCATCGTCTAGTTAAACCTAATCTTTTTTTTTTATTCTTTGAACTTTTGACCTTCCCTTTCAATCAAAGTTGCAAAACCCTATAATTAAACTTTGCCTACGGCTTATATTTCATATTTTCTAAAATTTCCTTAGGAATTGAATGTATTCCACTTTAAAAAGAACCTAGACTCTTAATTTTTTACTATTATCTTGTACTAAGAACTCAACATTCCGTCACATTGCCCGAACACTGCGATAAACTGCACGGAACATCTTCTCCATCCTTTCTTCAAATATCAACATTGTTCCTACAGCATAGAACACAATTTACCCTATCTTCCACTTCAATTATTTGAACTCGAGCGGTCAAAACTTGGACATTGTGATTTGGACAGTAGAATAAGGGAATGTGGTTAGTAATTGGATGTCTTTGGTAGACTCCACTCATGAAACAGAAATGGTTTGATAAAAATGGTCTGTAAGTTCTTTGCCAGACGACATTAGTTTGTGTGAGAGGGGTGCCATGCCATACAGGGTACCTCGTAACATGTGTAGTAAGCTGAAAAGGGTGATTCTGGATTCCGAGGTAATCAAATTTCCATCTACATTTTTTTATTGAGTTTTTCTTTAATTAAGGCTTTTTGAGTTATTCCGTCTTCATCCCACTGGCTTCGGCCCAAAGAAATCCGAATACGGAATATCAAATTCATAGGCCATTACATTCCGCATTTGTACCACTTTTCAAAAGCAGGCTTAATTTCTTCGTTGATCGTTGAATCAGCCCGTTTGTAGGTCGCTTACAAAACGACGCTGTTTTGTTGGAATGGTTATGTCTTAGTGATTTTTAGACAAATTATTGAATGTTGATCGTTCAACAATCGGCATAGGAATTTAATTGAATGGCGCCATTTTGTACACCACCTGCCAAATATTATATCTGTATGTAGATAAATCAGGCCTGCAATACAGACCGCTGCGCTCTGCGGATGCGCTGTGTAAGACCACAAAAACCCCTTTTACATGAATCTCCCAAACAAAAGAACCATAAACTGAACAACCACTAAACCAACAAAAACGATTGTCCCAAACGATAGTAAACAAGATGAGAATAACAAAAGTTCGATAGAAGTTGCAGAGTTTACGTTACAGCCCAAGTTATCCCATTACGTTACTTGTCTCCTTTATTACGCTCAAACAATAATGTGCTTGTCATGTGACCCTTCAATCTTACAGTAATGAGTTAGGAGAACTTTGAATGTCATCTACCTAAGGAATCTGCTGTAATTTGTCCACTGTTGGTAAAAGCGGAATAGTCTTTTCGATTAGATTATGGTTCTTTCAAATAATTTTTATTACATATACTTACTTACGAGTATATGTCGTTTTACAGTCGAGGCACCGTAGGATATATTTTTGCCGCCTACGTAAAATAGAACCCTGACTAGGAAAGTGACGCGGCAATTGCCGTCGTCACTTTCCTAGTGGTAGGGCTTTACCCAGCTGTAGGACGACCAGCGCAGACAATAAGAATAATAAGGAAGTATCCTCAGGAAGTTCCTCTCTGTGCGGCCCTACTCACCGGCCGTTCGAGCCTAGCTTCGCGGCCGATGATACACCGTTTTGATATATTTTTTGTACTGTCTGTTACTGTAGAATATGTAGTTTTATAATAATTTATTTTATATTCCATAGTAAAAAAAAACTTTTATAACGAGATTAAAAAAAATAGAAAGAAGAATAATAAGAAGGTTATTGATATTATTATTTTATTGTTATTTTCTTTGTCAATAAAGGCATTTACCAAATAAAAAAAAGGTATAATAAGAATGTCAAATCCTGAAAGTAAATCTTTTTTTGACATAACAGTTTAGGGCTGTGGATTTAGACCAAAAATAAATAATTATTTGTTTTGCATGCTGACGTTTTTCTTTCTGATCATGGTAAATAGCTGACGTTGTGTTACCGTGACGCTCTGGGCTAGATCAAGAGCACCGTCCTGGCTATAGTACCTATGGTGGACTGCCATATGTACTATTGCGTATTGTTGCCAGGAAATAAACTAAAAAAACAATATACTCTCGGTGTCGTACGTCTATATGTGGGAAAAACTGTGGGTCATTTTATTTGGTTTTTGACGATGCTATAAAACCAGAAAGCTAGCAAAGGCCTGTAAGTCAGCTTTATCAAATCCCCGTCTAAAAACTGTCAAAAATAATGGACTTCCGAGATTTTGGCAGGACATCTGACATCGTCTAATATCTCCGGCTCTTCAGCTATAATTAATCTTATGTCCCACATGCGACATTCTATTAATTAACTAAACGCGCTTTGATGTTGTTTAATATTCTAGTAGGTAGTCACCTACTGTCATCTCTTAGCTTTGAGATGACATTAGACTTTAGAGTATAAACCATGTAGATTCATGTTTAAATCCGATAAGGTCCGTGTGCCGAGACCGATGCTCTCCAACTTTTCAAAAGAAGGGTAGTTTTGTATTATCTGCGCGTCTGGTCGAATCGACGCGTGACTCGAGAGCTGGCAAGTATCTGGCTCAACGCATCAGCATTGCTAATACAGTGGGGCAATTCAGCCAGTGTCTTGGGGACGCTTCCGATTGGTTACATATGGATCAGTTGAGCTACCTCTAGATTGTTTCCAAGAGTCTGCAGTTAGCTCAACTTTTTATAGTTGAGCTAACTGCAGAACTGCAGGATACTTCCTTATTCGATAAGGAAGTATCCTCAGGAAGTATCCTCAGGAAGTCTGCAGTTAGCTCAACTATTTATAGTTGAGCTAACTAAATAAAATAAAAAAATAAAATAATATAAATAGTTGAGCAGTTAGCTCAACTATTTATAGTTGAGCTAACTGCAGACTTATACTCTATATACTTGTTATTATTTGTTTCTTCATGACCTTATATTTTCTTTGAGTATCCATCCTATATCTATATAGTCTCTGATAAAAGAACCCTTTATATAAAAACCTCTTTAACATTATGCAATCGCTAAGATGGTCGATTATGAGAAAAACCACTTTTTTGTCATATCTTAAAGTTTGCAAACTTTTATAAGGGAATTTGTAACAAACTGACATACATAAACCAACAAATAAATCCAGAAAGTATTTTTTCTAATAGCGTAAGTTATTATAATACATATTTATATTCTTTACTTTATCAGAAATAGTGTAAAATAGGGCTTTCAAAATTGTTTATCGTACAGCGTGGCGCAGTTTAAAATCGCATCATACTTAACCACGTTTCAGTGGACACCCACCCCGAATTTACGTGGTATGCGAGCGTGCTACGAGAACCGCTGACGTAGCTGGGCCTACGGCGTAGCAGGGGTCTACGGCGTAGCGGGAAGTGCGATTCGGGCAGAATTTTAACGTGAAATATGAGTGAAGGTACGTAATTTTGGTCAAGTTTTTGCATACTAGGCGTTCCAAGTAATACATAGATTGGCTCAGTAAATCAATATACCTTATTCTATTTATCAGAGACCCGTGAGATAAAAAAGTTATGTTTTTGAGTTTAAAATTTTCGAGCAAGTACATTTCTACGCACAATGTATCTCGCGACATGTCTCTTTTAAAAATGGCCTAATACGTTACGTGGATATCTACTTACTAAAGGTAAAAAGTGTGGCAGGTACATGTACTTTTATATACATACATACCTATTGTCATTTCTATTCAAAAAACGTTCACATTGCGAATAACTCCATTGTACTGAACATAGTCCATATCATATTTGTGTACAATATTCTGATAAATAATCCCTGATGTATAACGCATCGAATATTTTGTTGGAAATTGGAATGAATATCATATTTCCCGCAAAACCACAATTCATTGCATTGTAGTACTCGCTACAGTATGCCAAAAGGTTCAAATTTGCATGAAATTGTACGATACGAGTCGAATTGAATGTTAGCTGGGAATTCAATTTAATTTCTGTCTGAGGCACCGGTAGCACCACCAATACTACATGAGAGAGATAATAATCTGTGAGTCCATCATTTATTTAATACTGCGGTTTCTCAATCAGTTTCTGTGGCGTTAATAATTAAAAATAATAATAATAACCTGCAGGGCAGCTTGTGGCGAGCTGTTGGTGAGTAGCGAGACCACGGGTATACCGAGTGCTCCCGGGGAAGTTCCTGGTTCTCGTCTCCGCTTGCGGAGTGGTATTCCAAGAGAACCAGATCCCCACCTCTTGCTTGTAGTATGAGTTTGCAAAATACCAAAACGTGGTAATTTACTATCGCTGACTTGTCAAGGTTGTCGAAGTATACAGGGTTACTTTTTGAGATAGGAAAACGAAAACTAAATAGCATGAACACAATTTGATAGAACAAAAATACAGGCAGTCATATTTTTTTACCAATTAGTATGACACACTATATTTTTTCACTAACGAAGTCGGTTGCTGATATAGACCAATCTTTGCAAAGAAATGCATTATTGAAATTTTAGTTTGATAACGTCGTCCCCTACTAAGCACCAATGGCACCAAGGGCAAAGGTCCGCCTGCGACGCAGAAGGTTGCGGGTTCGATTCCCGCCTTGGGACAAATGATTGTACGATCTGCAAATATTTGTCTCGGGTGTTCTGGGTATTTTCTATGCATAATAAAAAATATCTATCTATGTTCTAAAATAGGTTATTATATTAAGTATATCAGTTATCTAGTACCCATAACACAAGCTTTGCTTAGCTTGGGGCTAGACGATGTTGTGTGCATTGTCCAACATTATTTATTTATTTATTTATAATAGTTTTTGTAAACTATAAAATACTTGCTGAATAGTAACAACAAACTTCTATTACAATATCCGGTGTACTTCCGGTTCAGATAATCAGCTTAGTGTGAACGTTTCCACACGCGATCTTACGACTGATTAATCTGAGATCATCCGAGGTGAATTGGCTCTTCGGATCAAGGTGATAAGGGCTATCAATAAGGTTGAGAGGCGGTTAAAAGTAAAACTGTAAAAACAAATACCTACGTCCTTAATTCTTACTTAACATCTGACCAACCAATTCAAGAGCTTAAAATAATTTTTGATTTGATACTAAAAGTGCGCTAAAATCAATATCATCGCGCTCACACGCGTTCCGTATTATCGTGAGCGCGACAACGTTGTCCCGTGTGACGTCTTAGATGACGTCATTACATGCGCCATTTTGCGATATCAACGACCATGCTACAAACTGAAATCTCTGTGAGCGTGCTGTCAAATCTGACAATTGGGTTTGTTTACTAACGGTTTTTTCTTTGGGTTTTTTCAACAAAACGTTCGTTTGCAGGTTTTTACAAAGAAATGGAAATAAATATAGAAGACCTAATCAACGGTCGGAGAATAACTTTGATGCTCTCTTTTTGTATTGCAATGATATATTGACATTGACACCACGACATGACACGTGACCGTGAATGCGCTCATAAGTGTTCCGAATTAATGTTAGCACTCCACTGTCAATATCGTGATATCTAATTTGGAACGCAAAATATTTTTGTGATCGCTATCAGCGCTGTAATCGGAATTCGGAATGCACCGACTGTTTCTCAATTTAGTAAGGAAACAGTGTTTTGATTCGACGCCACACCTGTCAACGCTTTAGCCGCCACCAATCGGGGGCCGGTACGACTATTTCCGACTATTACCGATCATTACCGATCTCAGTCGAGGTGGATTGTGGCGCCGGGCATTCGAGTCTCGTCTCAACACTGAAATAGTGAGGTTGTCTAAAAATTAGCAAACTAGGTGTTGTGAGTTTGACCACCATGCTGAATATAAAAAATATGAGTATTAGCTTGTTATTATTTTAGCTCTAGCCCTTTTGCCATCATAAAGTAACGTAACTTTGAAGTGAAAACCGTTTGTAGATATAAATCTCTAACAAAAGTATAACGCCTAAAGTGTATTTTCTAGAGTATGACGGTTTAGGCTGTGTTTTCCTTGTGTTTTATCTCTATGGTCATGTTACCGAGAGATAAATTACAAACTATTTATCTAAATAGTTTGTAATTTGTGACGTGGCGGAATAGAAAACACTTTATCTACTTCTAACTTTTGTTGTCAAAGCGATAAAATAGGAGTTTTATACCCCAAATTGTTATGGGACTATTGATGATCTTGAAAAATCTTGCCCTATAGCCCAAATGTACTTACAAGCGATAATAATAAATAATAAAATGTTTATTTATATATAACTTATAAATTAAACATACAGGGTTTGGAATCCCCCTTTAAGCAAAAATTTGCTTGTATTGGAGGGCACCGCTGTTACCAAAAATAATAACGGCTTATAAGTTAGATGCACTACACATTTAGTTAAGTGTAAAAATTTATGAGTCAAAAAAGTAAAATAAAATGCAACTAACACGATTTTTACCAAACCAATTACATTAGTTACTTAGTATTAACACATCATCATGCTTATACTTATTAACTTATTATAAAGAACATTTAAAAATACACACGTAATAAATTCATAACAACATTAAAAATTAAAAGCTTTTCAGTTAATGGGAAAATAAATTAATTGAAATAATAAATAACATTTAATTATAATATTGAAATGATTGATGCCGATTAAAAATAATAATAACAACAAAACGAGCAAGTATCGTTTCATTCATCACTCTCACAAAATCTCAGGCATACTAACATTAAATACTTCCATTCATCTGCGAAGATATCGCAGTCTGGGTTCTGATCTAGGAGTCTGTTAAGTCCGGCGAGAGTACGAGGCAGTGGAGAGTTGACACGAGCGACGGTTCTACTGAAGGGCACAGAGAATAGTCTGTGGTTTCTGTTGCGGACGTAATTGTCCGGAAGGTAGAGCCGAAACAAAAGGTTATGCAGATCAGGAACGTCGATCATACCACGAAGCACCTTGCACATTATTGCCGTCTGATCGTACGCTCTTCTGGTCTGGAGGGAATTATACCCGAGACATCCTTGGAGAAACCTAGTTGGATACAAATATGGGTAATACCCAAATTCTCGCTTGTACTGAGACCTGAGAAACGCCTTCTGAACCTTCTCCAGTAACAGTGCGTATGTACTTTCATGTGGATTCCAGACGGAACTACTTGACTCTAGTTTACTCCGCACTAGAGCCCCGTACAGAAGCCGCACAACACTGTCACTGCGAAAGTCTCGAGCATTTCTCATAACAAAGCCAAGTCTTTGAAAGGACTGCTTGGCGACCGTAGTTATGTGGTCGTGAAACGTAAGTTTTCGGTCAAAAGTAACTCCTAAATCCTTGATTACCGTTACTCTAGAGATCGTGTTGCCATGAATTGAGTAGTCAAAGCATAACGGGTTTTTCTTTCGACCGAAAGTTATCATTGAGCACTTGGAAGGGTTAAACCCCATTTTGTTATCAATGCACCATTGACAAACCGCGTTAACATCACTTTGAAGCGCCTCACAATCTGCTGTGGAACGTACGACAGTGTAGAGCTTTAAGTCGTCAGCGTACAATAGACACTCCGCGTGCTCTACAACGTCCGGTAAGTCATTAATCATTAAAATAAAAAGCAAGGGACCCAAGATAGAGCCCTGACTTACCCCTGATCGCGTGTGATAGGGTGCAGACTCATAGATTCCAAGTTTAACATACTGCTGGCGATCGCGCAGATAGTCGGCGAAAAGTCTGGGAAGATCGGGCGCGAAGCCTATGGCGCTTAGTTTGGACAGCAATATGTCGTTATTGACCCTATCAAACCATCAAGATCTAAGTTACTTGAGATATACTCTACAAGCGTCAAAAGATTAGAGCTGACCGACCGCTTATCTCTAAAACCATGCTGGGCACTGCATAAGAAATTCTTGACTTGAGCGTATATGATTTTGTGTAAGGTGTTTTCAAAAATCTTAGCAGGAGAAGACAAGATGGCGATCGGACGATACTCCTCGACAGCAACCTTATTCGAGCTTTTTGGGATCGGTGTTACCCTTGACACCTTCCACTGTGCTGGATACCTACCTGTCCGTAATGCTAAATTAAAAATGTGATACAGTGGAGTCACCTAGCTTCTACTAACTGACTTTATAAGAGCCGGTGGTATGGCGTCTGGCCCTATAGAGCTTTTAACTTTTTAATTCCATAGAGCACATCTGACGGTGTAAATTGAACAATATTAACATAGTTACTGTTACAGCTTTGGTCACAGAGATTAATATTGTCAGCGTCTAACGCTGGGACATCTGCCAGAAAAATACTTCCAAAGAAACTCGCAAATGCCTCAGCTGCCGCAACACCCGAAAACGACTTTCCCTTATAGGTAACATTAGCATCAAACCCACCCTTAGCTCGCAAACTAGAGATATGCCGCCAGAATTCGCGCGGGTTTAAAGCAAGGTTGTTTTCAATATTTCTTAGGTATATTTTATAAGCATTAGATGCGCGCAATTTGAGAGACGCCCTCAATTTCGAAAATAACCTATAGTTCTCCTCAGACTTGGTTTTTTTCCAGTTGGTATGGAGTTTCCCCTTTCGCCTAGTATCCTTTATAATGTCGGGGGTAAACCAAACTGGATAACGCCTTGCACCAGTTTTCTTGCGACTCTTCGTCGGTAAACACTTATCAAAGATTTCATAAATAGTGGCATAGAAAGCCTCTGTGGCAGAGGTTATATCGACAGAGAGTAACACTTGATCCCAGGAAGCATTTGAAAGACAGTGGTGCAAAAGCTCAGTATCACAACGTTTAAGGTTCCAGTCTCTAGTTGGATTTATATTACTAGGTTCAATGCAGTCCGAACTACGTGTCATCTCTACCAATACCTCGACATCTAGAGCAGGATGGTATGCATCCATGGGGACTATACCCTCCGTGCTAGAGACTAGCACCAAATGACATAAAACTCTAAAATTGTGTAATTTTTTTTTTGCGTGGGACTTCATATATATCACTATATAGGTCCTCCCTTATCACTATATTAGGTGTATAAAAAATAAATAATATCCTATTCTCAGACCTACCAAATATATACACAAAATTTTATAAAAATCGCATCGGCTTTGGAGGAATTTGGTTAC
Organism: Eupithecia insigniata; assembly: GCA_947859395.1. Taxonomy (NCBI): domain Eukaryota; kingdom Metazoa; phylum Arthropoda; class Insecta; order Lepidoptera; family Geometridae; genus Eupithecia; species Eupithecia insigniata. The sequence continues at coordinate 1,292,459 of OX402011.1, read as the reverse complement.
AAACAGTGTCACACGAGATTGTTTTATAATAGAAATAGATATAGCCTGAAAAAATTAATCTTATGCGACGCCAAGTATAAAAGTAAACAAGATTTAACTATTTTATAAATAACGTACATAACTGTTAGTAAGTACCAAGGTGAAGGATTAAAGGTTGAATGGTCACTTAGTTTCAATATTCACTGATTGGTTTGAGGGGTGAATAAAAAGCTTCTTTCCAGAGGCTTGAAGGAGCGGGTTCGATTCCTCCCTCATTTTATTGGACTTGTGTTGCAGTTACCTATACTTAGACATTGATAAGTTAATGATGTTGGTGATTGAATCCATGACGTACTCTTTAATCTTCTTATATATAAAATTTCCATGTCACAATGTTAGTTACGAAACGGCTTTACCGATTTTTACCAAATTTTATATGCGTATTCAGTAGGTCTGAGAATCGGCTACTATCTATTTTCCATACCCCTAAGTGATAAGGGTTGAAGGCAAAACAACGTTTGGCGGGTCAGCTAGTATATATATACATAGAAACAGGTAGAACTAATAACAGAAAGAAGTACATGCTCGTATCCTTATAGCTCCATTGTAAGTCTTTGCGGATATTAATTAATTATAGCACCAATAAATATTCTGTTCGATAAACATTTTAACAAAATAACCAACTCATCGATCTCCGTGAGGCAAAACCGCACGCGTAATTTAATCTGAACGAGTTTTCAAGATGGCGATACACAAAATGGCGGCTGGTGGATGGCGCGTCACGCATTAGGCTCTAATGGCGATGCGGGTAGGTATGTAGCCTGTTCTCTGTAAAGTAGGAACTGTAACGTTAAATGCTGAGTACATCTATATTTTTGAAAGAAATTTGCTAGGTCGAAGTCCGTCGTTACGAGACATTAGTGATCTTCCCGTTTACATTGTAATGAATTCCTCAAACAATGTACAATAGTTTCTCTTCGAAACACGGATGCTTTATACCTAGGCACTCTATATAAAATTGGCAAACGAAAACCATTCAAATGACCAGAACTTATTTGGCTTTGTTTTTGGAGGTTGAGTTTTCCGAGATACCTTGTTCTGAAATAGTAGAGTACCTATTTAGTCGAGTTATACTTAGAGGATAAATAATAGAAGAAGTAGATATTTATGTCTTAAAAAAGAAAATACTGATCGTTTTGACCTAAAAACATTATTTTGTAAATCCTTAAATTGGTTCCAATATGCTAAAATGCGAGTTTAAAAAGCTTTTGTCAACGTATTTTAATTCAGAGGCCCTCGTTAGTATAGGGTGCTCTAGAGTACCAACGTACAATAAGCATGACTGGATCTTCCAGTCCTATTCATCTAGAAATAATCAACTATTAGGCTTGAGGCGTATTTATCGTCACTGATAAAAATCACAGATACTTATAGAAAATTGGTGGTATTTCACAGTGAAAGAAACTAAATATATCTGTGACTATCACACAGGTGGTATTTCACAGTGAAAGAAACTAAATATATCTGTGACTATCACACAGGCAGTGCCAGTGTCACGAGTGCACGATATTATATCGTTGTTATTTTATTAGGTACCTACGCAATAAATCGCTTCAGCTAGATAAAATCGCTTCTATATTCTCTCTTTGATTACAAAGAAAATAACAATCAAATAATATAAACAAATTAAACTAGTATTTACAATTCTTTCAACATCTCTACATATTTTTTAATAAACAATATACAAGTACCGACCGGCCACCATTTTTGACGGAAGTGTTTAAAAAGGCGTCGATTTAAAATATTGATATTATAAGCCGTCGGAGAATTTACCAATAGTTGTTTTACCTTATGACCTTACCTGACTTAAATGTCGAGAAACTTTAACGGTAAAGGAAGCAAGCAATATAACTTGCTACCTAAGTCGTTAGTATTTCCAAATAAATGCTCAGGAGTAGGTACTTATACCAACTCTTCGATTTGCATAAAATACCTATGCAATACCAGCCACTCGCATTTCAAGTTGTAGTGATTTAAAACCCATTTTGTCCATAAATTCAAACTACTCTCATACACCCTGTACCCGTAAAAGTGAATAAAAATGTATGTCCTTTGTAATTAGCGGCGGTGGCTGATGACTTGTTATTGTTACGTCAGATTAGGCGACCAAAAACCCCTAAATGGGATTATCTACATACCTACATTACGTCGAAATACTCGTACCATTAGTCAAAGTACAAAAGAAACTTAAATACAAATTATTTAATGAACTTTAACAGTATAACATAACAGTTGATTGAACCTAATAGCCCGGCTACTCAAACATCTGTGCATGCATGATTGTACAAACACAGTTTGCGCAAGCAAGATGGAGCGTGTGGTCGGGCTCAAACCAGTTCAATTACAAAACTCTATTATATACCACAAAGATAAATAAAACACATGGACATTAACATAAACAAGTACAATGGGCGGTCTTATCCTTGCAATAGTTGCAATGCACAAATGTTTGAGCGTGTAGCCGGGCTATAAGACGCTATACTATACTCTATATATACGATTTTCGACCTTTACCTAGACCCTCGCTATCTCGTTAGACCCCCATTTTTGTCTGACGCCACATAGCCTATAACCATCAGGCTATTAAGATGAATCATACGAGACCTCATTTGCTGAAATCGGACCAGTAGTTTCAGCGCTACGTAGGAACATAAAAATCGGCTACATACATACATATGGTGTCAAACTTATAACCCTCGTCCTTCGGTAGTCGGGTAAAAACGTAACAGTAAGTTGCCCCCTCGCTAAAAACAAACACAAACTTCAACAACGCATAGGTACTTGCACAGAGCGCAGCGAAAAAGGTTCTAATGCTAGTACGAAAACGTTAAACGAATAAAAAAATAATAATTTGTCAAAATTAAAAATTGTTTCCACTTTTGCTATTTGCTCTGATGATGTCGTAAAATATTGTCCACCAATATTTTTTTTGACTTGGGAATCCCTTTGTTTACACCTTATGGTTACCACATCATCGATGTGGAAATTTGGCTTGGTTAGCGTTAGATCAAACAATTCGATTTATTGTTGTGTCATTGCATTTCCATAACGAGTGTTTCATAAAATAAAACATGGTCAGATATTATTGTCGCGCCACAAACAACCTATCATTGTATTACCATAGTGTAAACAGGACGGAAAACCAACGCCGACATGCCGCGTGAAATATTTCAGTAAGTAATTGTATAAAATACGTTACTTTTTCTTCCGTATTATATTTTTTTGTATCCCTTGTAACTTTCTAACTTTCGTTTGACTACATTCACACCTTTTTTTTAGTATCCTGAGGGAAATGCGCACGCATATCGAACTAAGGGGGGTGCTCCACAGCACCTCCCTTCACGACGCACCAGAAATACATGATGCGCCGCGACCACCTCGGAGCCTGCCAAATGGGCGCCAGACGACCCCGTGTCCATACGCCCCTAGGTCCCCTTGCGACGGGTCAGTCAAGTGGCCCCGCCGCCTGCCACACGGTCACAGAGGATAGGGAGAGCGGCCCTCGCAATACCGACACTCCTCGTCCCCTGTGACCCTACCGCGTTCGCCATCAAACGGTGGCGACCCCGCTAAGGCCGCGGAAGGCAGGGAGAGCGGCGCACCTCAATACCGGCACTCCTCTCCCGCCGCGGCCTCCACCTCTCCGCGACCATGCCGCCCATATGGCACAGCCGCCCGCCTCAGTTGGGGTGCCTCCCATACGACACCGCAACCTACTACCGCTCCAACTATGCTTAGAGCACAAAACCCAGAGGAGCGGTCCGTCTCGGGGCCGGCCGTATCGCCGCCGTCTGCGATGGCACGGCCCCATGGGTTCCTCTTAGCTTCATCGCGGGTTACTAAGCCGCGATTACTAAGCCCCCCGCCACGGCAAGGCGGGAACCCTTTGGGGGGACCACATTCTCACCTACATACATATGTATGACGATATGGCCGGTGATGTATCACGAAGTTCTACGATGTACCTATCAGGCATCATATATTTTTCTAATGAAAATACCAAAATATTGCAACATTGAAGACCTCAGTGGCAGAGCCGTAGAGAACAAGGCGGCCTCCACGCCGAAGGTTTGAAGGTTCGATCCCCGCCGGGTAAAAGCTTTGTAGGATCTGTAGATATAAAGTTCGACCTATGCGATTTTTAAACATAAAAATAAGTTCATAATATATTAAACTTATTAAATCTATCTAAATTATCTGAGCGCCTGGTCGAAGCGACGCGTGACCCGAGAGCTGGTGAGTATCTGGCGCAGCGCATTAGCATTGCTATACAGCGAGGCAATGCAGCCAGCGTCTTGGGGACGCTTCCGATTGGTATTAATATGGACAAGTTGAGCTGTATATTGTTTGTAACAGTCTGTTTATCAATTGTTTCAATCGTAAGTACTAGTTCTAATTTGTTTCAATTTCTTTTGTCATTGTCCAACATTATTTATTAATGTAGTAGTGACGTAGGTACTTAATGCATCGGGTATGTTCGCTGAGGCCAGAGTTCCGATTTCCACGCCATCCTCTGATCGCGCATCATTTCTTCATGGAAACGTCTGCGCGCATCCAAGAACACTATCTTGCAGGCCGTCGAGCGCCCAGAGAATAGCTTCATCTATTGAATATCTTAGTGATTGTTGTTGTGTGTTATTATTACCAGTTTTCATGAAGTTTTCATTCACAAATGCCTTGGTTAACATAAAATAGCTTGGATTTTAGAAACGAGTGTACCTAGTAGGTACTTGTTTACTTACTATAAAATAAGAAAAAATGTAATCAAGAAAAACCAAATTTGTTTATTCTCTTTCTGCTTTGTTCCACAGTAGCATTTATAAAAAGAATAAGTTGAGTATGTACTCAATTTATTATTTTTACTCTGATTTATTTACAAAAACCCGAATTGTATTGTTTATGGACCTACGAATCAAAATCTTACTTAAAATTGAAGTAATTTCTGCGAAACATAATTAAGGTGGCACATACTCAAAAATAAAGTATATAAGAACAATTTAGTCATTATACAATTTAATAAGAAAATTATTTGTTTTATACAATACCGTACAATACAAAATTTCTTTATTGTGCATCATAAAACAACATTATATAGAGATATATGTATATAACAAGAGACAAGTATTTTACATTAAAAGCCCGTTCCAATCACTTCTTATCGATTTTCTTTAAAATAACTATTCCCACGAAGGTAGCTTTTCCTTAGGAACAATTTTGGCCCCATAACATTGATGTCAAAATTCAGCCTTTAAAAAAAATATCTACAAATTTAGCCATTCATGCTTTTTATACGTGTACGTGTCGACTTGTGCTGGCTGAAAGCCTGGATAGTATTTGTTTTCATAATGTTGTTCTGCCGTTTTCCTCTTCGTTTCCGTCCTCACAGGGATCAGTCTAATGATTTCGTGGGAATTCGAATAAATCAGATTATTATCTTTATCGAAAGTAAAACCTAGAATCCCCTGTAGGGTAAGTATCCTCGTCACTTTGGTTATTATTTTTGTGATAACATAGATCCCATCTTCGCTACAAACGTGGACGAAGCCGTTGTTATCTGTGGCCATGTTGAGAAACCGAGGGGAGTCTTTCAGCAGAACTGCTCCTTTGCCCTCCAGGATGCCGTATAATCCAGTGTTGTTGATGAAGAACTTGATATTATCAACGTCGATGACGAGTTGGTGGATCACATTGTCTTTAAGTTCTTCAATAAGTTTGATAGTTCCATTGACGTAAGCGTAGGTGTTGAGGCTGGGGAATTTGATGAAGTATACGTAATTCTTGATGTACAGCCACCAGATGTCCAGATTCTTGATGTTGAGGCGCCGCAACGTCCTGTGGGCCGAGTGGTACTTGTAAATGCCGTTGCTGCCGCCGAAGTAAATCTCACTACTATTGGAATCGTAAGCTATGGCAAAAGCGTCATTAACGCCCTTCAAAACAGTCATCTCTTTAGTGTCCATTTTGTATACAGCAGCTGTGTACTCTCCTTGGCCGGCATCGAAGCTGAAGTATAATGTGTTGGTACTGGTGTCAACGGCGAGCTGATTAGGACTGTGTGTCATTGAAACTAGGGTCTCCTTTTCGTAGCATTGCTTGTCTGGGTCGTCTCCTGATACTTCACAGTATTTTCCTCCAAAGTTCTTCGCTTGTGCTGCTACGATCATGAGCACGTAAAGATAGAACATCATTTCAGCTTTCAGTCGTATCTTCACTTTCATAACCAATTTGTTTATCAAAATGTTATGATAATCATTGAGGAATTAACAGTTTTATTAGCAAAGTTTAATTCTAATGACTTCAGATTTTTCCCGCGTTTTTGTGTAGTCAATTTATTTTTATATGAATAACCAGTGATACTAAACGAATGGTGCACAAGTTTACAATGAACTCGTAGGTTCGTCTGTTGAACATTCGTGACTTGTGTTTATAAATTGTGTTGGGAAATGGCTATTGTTTTGAAGATCATTTGTCAAACCATATTTTAAAACAAACAACTTATAAATTCACTCAATGTTTATAGTGTATCAAACTCAATGAATAAATGTTTTGTGTCAAGCAAAAGGTCAAATAATTCTTTCACCTATAGATAGACGAAGGTGATATGGTAACCCCTTTGTCCAGCGACTATTCCCTAACGAGTACTACCTATCGTATTTGCTTTTTTTCACAAAAGCTGCTACTTAGTATATCCTATTTATAGTTATTCTGAGCCGTTACCATGGAATAACTAAGTGTAATAATATAGTATCTATACACAGAGACTAGCTTTTGCTCCCCTTGGAGTGTCTTGTGTCGAGTGGTGGTCGAATTGACGCGTGACCTGAGAGCTGATGAGTGACTATCTGGCGCAGCGCATCAGCATTCCCATACAGCGGAGCAATGTGTCCTTCCTCCATGGTATTGGTGTGGAGCAGTTGAGCTACCTCTAGTTTATTTACCACAGTCTGCAGTAAGCTCAATTGATCAATTGTAAATACTAAAGCTATATTATATACAAACTGCTGCCCGCGCCTTCGCCCGCGTTTTATCGGGATAAAAAATAGCCTATATGTTATTCCAGATCCCAAACTATGTATACCCATACCAAATTTCAGCCTAATCGGTTCAGTAGGATTTGCGAAAAGTAGTAACAAATATCTATAAATCCATCCATACAAACTTTGACATTTATAATATTATAGTAGGATACTGTTGTTCTGACTTGTTACTATTATTTTAATGTAATTGTTACCTTAATCGTATGCGTATAAAGTAACAACAAACTGTCAAGTCAGCTGTCTCTATAAGACGTTAGTGAATAGATGTCTTCTAGAACTCAATTACGTGATATATGTACGCAAATAACGTGGGCACAAACGAATTCATCGGCCAAGTGCCTACAACGATACCCTCTGAAATGTTGTATTCTTTGAAAGAAACGTAAAAATGTGTCAAGCGGAAACTCAGACAATATAAACCTACGTGATACTCCTTTATCTATAATGATACATTCACGCCTTCGAATTCTGTCTTGTGGGAGTTCCTTAAATCTTTTGGACGTAAAATGGCGGTGAATGGTTCTCATTGTGGGTTCCAAGGATGTTTTCAAAAACCTGCAAATATTTCAAAGGAGCTTGCTTGTTTCAAACGTCCAATCAAGGAAGTTAAGAAGCCTTAAAAATGAATATATGGCTCTGTGTTATGGGGACTAGACTGTTAAATTCGTTGATGTGTAATTTATTTCTGTTTGTTTATTTAGCACTAGCGGCCCGCCCCAGCTATGCAAGGGTGCAATGCTGATACTAAGTTATACATATAAACCTTCCTCTTGAATCACTCTATCTATTGAAAAAAAACCGCATGAAAATCCGTTGCATAGGTTTAAAGATCTTTCGATTCGCATACAGAGGGACAGACAGACAACGGGAAGCGACTTTTTTAAGTTTTTTTATACCATGTAGTGATTGTCATTTTCGAAAGGCTCTAGGTAAAATTCACCATTCATTTCATTTCTATTGCCCTGTACCTTACCCTATATTTAGCATATTATAAAAATATTTTGTTCAAAGTTCAGATTAATGCCGTCAAAAAACGGTCCCCGAATAAAGCAAGCTTGTTCACAATACGACCCTGACTCCTGATGATCTTTGAAGAAATGCAAACGCCGATATCATGTCGCTCCAAAAATAGAGTGTCGTTGGGGGTTCAATTGGGGGTTCTTTATTTTTTTATCGTGAATAGAGGTTGTACCGACAGGAGATTTATTTGAGAGTTGAATAACGCTTTGTTTCTAAATATGAATGTTGCCAGAATGTTTGTGGATCGTCAGTTTTTTTTTTAATCTGGTTACTTTGGCTGGTTCCACGTTTCTTTCATGTGATAGGGTTCCTATCCCATGGAAACTTCACGGAAAATACGTGGAACAGGCGTTTGCCCTGCAGTGGTAAAATATAGGTTAAACGCTTTAGGTGCCCTCGAAGCAACACGCTCCAGTATGACTACGTCGTGTGTGGAGGCGCTAAAAAGTATGTTTTTGTGCCATATCTATTTTCACCCCGCCAAAATTAAAGTACATACCTAAGTAGATAGATGATTTGTTTTGATTTGGGTTTCCTTTTATTTCTACGTAGGCCAGCTGCCTGCTCTATAACTGCGGAATATCTGAAGTCACTGGCAAGGAGGTAGGTAAGTTTAACTGTTAGATAATCTAATAAAAATAATAAAACAATCCTACAGATCTGAGAGATCCTGCAAATGTCTTGAAAATATTCTCAAAAACCGCTTAGTTCAAATTTTACATAAAGGATCTGAACAGCATGACATATTCAATTCCATTATTTATCTATGCGACACAAATCTATTAATGAATCTTAGGAATAATATTCTTTATTTGATGGAATGCATAGACTCACCCATCAATGATTGAACTCCAGAGCTAGCCCCTCCAGTGCCTGGTGCCAGAACCGGGTGTCATTCGCAGCTGGCGCTTGAGCAGGGTTCGACCAACGCCGGGCTCAGTGTAATAACTGTTTTTGTATTACTATTGACCGTTTTTACTTTTGCTGTACTCAGCAACCTATTGATGCGCAGACAGCTTGAGCGTCTGTGAATGAATATAAAGTTTCCGCCCTCGGCTTCACAAAATCTTTTAAAAGTTAACATTGTGCTAAAAAGGGAGTTTCTAGAAGCAGAGTTAATAAGAATATTGACCGACAAATTTTTTGATTTGCTCTAGTCTAGCAAATTACGATGAAAAATTAAATTAATTTCTGCTGCGGGTTAGTAAATTATAAAATAGCCAGTGGCTTCGGAAACTCTTTTTCGGGACAAAAAATAACATATGTCTGGATACCGTCTACCACCCTGGCAAATTCCATTGAGATGCGTTCAGTTGTTAAGGCGTGAAAACGTAACAAACAGCTAGAAAGAATTACTTTCTTTTTTTATAGTATAAGTAAGGCCCAATGTCACCATTGCATTTGAAACAACGGATAAAGTACTCGATCAAGTGAAAAATCAATATTACATACATTGATTTTTTACACATTTATCAAATACAATAATATTTAAACGAAATATCAGTCAGAAAGAAACCAATAGTTATAAATGTAAGGCGATAAAGTGCCAATAATAAAGGAAAAGAGAGATGCTACAAGAAAAGTAGATTCCCATTCTTAAAAACTTACGAGTAAAATATCGATACAAAATTGGCTATCATAACCACGGAGACTAACCTGCATAGTTTAACACGTAGGTATGTAATGACGCCATGTGGTAGGTACTCAATGTAACACGTATGTATGTAGGACACTGTGTGGTACACAATAGACCAGCAAATGGTGCAGGACTTGTAAGCGAAACCTGATACAACATTACGCTATAACAGGACGGCTTTACACCGTTAGAGAACACGAAAACGTATAAAATTATTTGAGCGAAAACGAATAAAATAATTTGGCCAAATGTTATGGTCTCATAGTTTTATTGTTCTGACTTCTGACTGAAAACTGACTTCAAATTCCTTAATATCGGCACAATATTTCAATTTTGCGGGACAAATACTTGGAATTTGCTTCAAGCATTATTTGAGATTTAAATAAGTGTAGGTTGGAACTGTATGTAAGCCCTTTGTTCTAATTCACAGTAGCAAGGAACCCAGAGTCAAGAAATTAGCGCCCGTGCCTTGGAATACACCGCAGTCGTGTCGGTCTGCCGTCCCATCTGATGATGAGGGAATAGAGAGTGCAAATATGTCGGCGCACACATATTGTGTACTATTTGTGCCCTGCGCTTATGGCTAGTCTCCATTGAGACTGGCCGCTGTAGCTGAAATTGGGCCAGGAGGGCTTTACTTTGTTCGGTCTTGAGAGCCTCATCCAATATTTTCCGAGCACCTTTGATGTACCTCATGTGCCTGACTAAAAGAGCATGGCACACAGCGGTGTGACTGTGCTTCGATCCAAGCCAAGTGAACAAGTGATGATGCTTCGTACGTGTCGCGCGCGAGCAATGAGTACCTACTTACTCGGGACTCTATGGACTCTATAACAGATTTTACCATCTCTGTTATTCTATCCTACATAAAGAAAAACATGAAAATCAATAACTTTTATTTCTTTAGCCTAATGTAATAAGCTCATAGAGACATTATCAAATAAATAATCAAACAAACAAAATTTTACTATTATCGATTAAGAAATAAAGTGTTAATTGATTGCCTTCATTGCAATTTGTCTACTAGGAAGAAATGAAAAGCAGTTACTGCAATCGTAGTCACGGAATGTCTGGCTATGGTCATGATGACAAGGATAACCCATCCTTTTGATCCTTGTACCTACATGTAACAGCCGTAAAGCTTTCGAAACGGCGGGAAACTCGAACAAAATTTAAGGCACGCGGTTAATTTTCATAACTAAAAACTTTACAAAAAATCTTCCACAAAACTAATGACGCGCCTCTTAAAAACATGGTAAAATATAATGTATAAGGTGGATCTGGCATCGGGCAACAAAATTAGCTTTTTATAAACGAAACCAACCAAAACATTTTAATATGCAACAAGCCTAATTAAAATAAACCACATTCGAGCCGCATACTCACTTGCTTTAGAATCGGACCCCTACTTATGTCATTATTTCCCTAATTTCCCCTATTGTTTACAAACACGCGATTCTAACAATGTGGGGTGCACGGAATTTTCGTGACATTTACGTGTAGACTCCTCATTATAATGCATAGAATAAACTGAATAATTCAATATAATTATTGTACCTACCTATAATATATTTTATACAAAACCATAGGTAAGTAATTTACTTACTATCTACTTGCAGAGCACTACAATTACAATTATTCTATAACACAAACTGGGAATACTTTCATCAAATGCACAAAAAATTAACACCTAATCACTACATAGTTTATAACAAAGTCGCTTCCCGCTGTCTGTCTGTCCCTATGTATGCTTAGATCTTTAAAACTACGCAACGGATTTCGATGCGTTTTTTTTAATATGGTGATTCAAGAGGAAGTTATCTATAATTTAGTATCAGAATTGCACCCGTGCGAAGCCGAGGCGGGTCGCTAGTAAAAAATAAAAATAAAGCTGCACTTATTTGGTAAGTCTGCGAGTATTGCTCGCGGTCTTGCCACATTCAATAAGCTCTTCGCATTCACGTATAGAATTGTAAATAGAAACCGCGCGAATTGAGTGAAAAGTTGAGAAAACTCACGATTAAGGAAATAACCAGTACACTGCAGGAACTAAAATTAGTGAACATCTTACGCATAATACGATATTTGCTACTCTTATACTAATTAATTTGTAAGCAACCTATCAATAACACACCGAGTATTATTAAGTGGCTACTCCTAAAATATTTTCTGCGGTCCTTTTTAATCCAGTTTTAGGGCCATTGTGGAGCCATTTTGGGGATTACAGAATGTTGGGGGACGGGACACGTTGTATAGAGCTGATTGGTTAGAACCAAGGTCAATTTAGAAAACGCGATGCATTTTAAATGCGAACCTTTATATGCTCTTAAGTGTAGGGCTACATGACTAGCATCCTAAATAATTTCGCGGTGAGATTTTGCCATGGCTCAGTTACCGTAAATTCATACTTTTGAAGTAAAGGTTCGTTTAAATTTATCTAGCGACTGCCGTTGCCAAAGCACCACAACAACAGCACCTACGTACCTATTATGGTGGTGAAAAAGTGTATTGTGATCTTGCAAAAAAAGAAAGAAAAAGCTAGGTTGCCTGGAAGAGATCGCTTCTAAGCCATAAGGCCGCCCATTGTACTTGTCCTGTGTAACATCTCTCTGTAATGTTGTTTTTCTAGTGTACAATAAAGAATTTTTGTATTGTTGTTTTCTATTGTATTGTAAAAAGAGTTTCTTTATGTACATATAGTATGTATATACAGGTGAATTTTTTCGACGGGGCAGTAAGGGGTACCTTAACCGGCGTATCTACAGGAAGATGGTCTTACGAGTATGTGATCAATATTTTTAGAGAAATCAACTCTTTCTCATATTTAAAAAAAAAATACAGTAAGCAAAAGAACAGGCAATCGTTACTGCAAACAAAATGCGACCCTCATTAACCGGTTTGTCCAGCCACTAGCGCCGTACCTCAACCCGTCACCTGCGGTGGGCAATGCAAGTAGCGAGCTTATTTATTAGCACAGAAAGCAAATAGGTAAATTTCTAGTAATAATGCATACTGGCATTGTTGCTGCGTTTACTTTAATAAAATTATATCGTAATACCTAATTTTCTCTATCAAATCTTTACCAGTTTAGCAGCGTTCTTAGCCATATGGCACGAAATGCAACCGCTTAAGTAGGTATTTTTTCGTTATTTCAAATTAGACACCAGATGGGAGTGATCTAGTTGTTTACTCCAAAATCTTTAGACACGAGATAAGACCATACCTATCGGACAAACTGAGGCTGGAGTAGGTAAATAAAAAGTAATAAAAGGTTAAAAAAACCTTTAGATTGTATGAGTACCCGTAGTATGTCTCTTTTTCATTCATTTATTAGTCGAATCTTTCCTTGCCTCTTCATCTTTGTGGAGGTGATGTATGTGATGATGATGAGGTATAAGTCGTCCAAATTATATTATATTGATTCTGCAATTCACATCACTATTTGCTTCCATTGAATTAATGCGTCTAGTACAGTAACCGAAAAAGCGGACTTTTTACGTTCATAACTCATCTATTAAAATGAAAAATTAATATTAGGCTCCATTAGAGTCTGAACTGCTAACCTTAGCTGACAGCTAAGTGTTGCCAGCTCAATCACACCTACACGGTGGTTTCACTTTCTACAGATGTAACTATTGGAGCTCATTAATTTACGTGATCATTAAAAGATTCCTTCCCTCCTTTCTGTGTCGTCATGATAATCTAACTAATAGCTTGCTACGAACCTGAGCTGATGGAATCGAAACGCACCAGTCTACTGGTGCGTTAGTGGTCTACCACTAGACCGCTGTAAAGCAAGCTCCATGCAACCCGCTGGCTGTTGACTTCACAAGTTTGCCAATGCACGGCTTTAAACATTTATGCAAGTTCGCCCTGAATCAGCCGCACCCACTGAACTATTACTAGATTTATTACAAAACTTGCCGATGAAAAATCCATAATTCACAAGTTGTTAAAGTTTTATGCATGGCTTTTATAAAAGATTTTATAATTTAACTGGAGACCCGCCCCGGCTTCGCACGGGTGCAATGCTATACTAAATTATATATATAAACCTTCTTCTTGAACCAATCTTTATATAAAAAAACCGCAGATCTAAGCATATGTACATAGAAACAGACATCGTGCGGGTAGGCACGCAGACAGAAGTTGCTCCTACATATTTTTCACTTTTAAAAATAGAAAATGACGCAAAAAGTGCTTGAAAACGCAGTGCGCGAACTACAAAAACTTATAAGTGTGCTGGCTGATAAAGTTGAGTCCCTGGAAGGCAAGGTAATCGAGCAAAGTGCTTTAATTGTTGGCCAGACGGACCTTATCAAAACGCTAAAAACTCAAGTTGAGGGTAGGGAACCTTCAACGTCGCAAACGTCGACGGCTACAATCCAGCCAGCGCAGCCAATAGCAAAGGCTGTGCGACGGGCGCGCCTAGCTGCATCGGCCAAAATTACCCAATCGTCAACCGCAAAAAAGATGACGTCGGTGTGTGAAAAGGTGAGAATGTCCACAAGGAGCACCGCTTCTCATGAGTGCAACGAAGAAAGAGGACACGCTATGACAAGCCTACCAATCACCACTGAGAATGATGGCCCTGTTAGTAGGGTAACCTTAACTTCTGAGAATGACAAGATTAACACTGACAATAATGACGAAGGTAAATGGCAACAAGTTACCCGGAAAGGACGTCGCCCAACAAAACCACGTCAAATTCTGACAGGGTCGGGCAAAACCGGAGATGAACTTCAGACAGCAGAGCGTCTGAAGTTCATACAAGCATGGTCGTTTAGACCGGAAACCACCACTGAGCAAGTCCGCAATCATATAAATAAGATAGCAAGCTGCGAGAAATACGTAGTGGAAAAACGGACTATCAAAACGGACCAGCACGCTGCTTTCGTCATTGGTTTCCCGGAAACATACTACAATGTCCTGTGTAACGCGAACGCATGGCCACTGGGCATCAAGATCTCGGACTGGTTTCGCATCGCCCCCCGCACCTTGGAGCGGGGATCGCTTGCACCCGAGGACGGCCGCATCGCCAGTGCCTCGTCGGAGCGCGCCAGTCGCTAAGAACACCAGCAGATGCAGCACGTATGATTCTCAGTTGCACGGTAATCAGTGTGAAAATATAGTCGTGTGTCATCAGAATATTAGGTCATTGGACAAAAAATCACAGAGGTTAGAAGTGCTACTGAGTAATGAGTTAAAATGCGATATCCTTGCGTTATCAGAACATTTTTTATCCGAGCCGAAACTTAAATGTGTTAATATTAACGGTTACAAATTAGCTTCATTCTTCTGTAGACAACAAATAGTGCACGGCGGTTCATGCATTTTTGTGTCGGACAAAATAAAATGCGTCGAAAACACTGACGTAACTTGTTTATCGGTTGAAAAAATTTGTGAAATATCGGCGGTAGATTTATTAGACTTTGACATGACAATTATATGTATTTATAGAAGTAACAACAATGTTTCGAATAATGATTTTATTGAAAAATTGGAATTAGTTCTCGATAAAGTCAGCGATTTAGGTATAAATAGTATTATAGTTGGAGATTTCAACATTGACGTTTTATGTTGTCTTGATAGTTCAGTCAAGAAACTGTCCGATGTACTGTCGGTCCATAATATGCGTAATCTTGTCGACTTCCCGACGGCGACTAGCTCCACCAGCCTGGATCACCTGTACGCAAACCTGACCTGCGCTGTGAGCGTGGTTCCCGTGGACACCAATATTAGTGACCACTTCGCCGTAAGGGCTGTTTTCATGTGCCCAAAACTACAGCCTAACTCTGTCTCTTATGGTAGGAATTTCAGCACTGCAAATAAAGCGAACTTCGTTGCATCATTAGACAGTGTTGACTGGGATGAAATATTGACTAAAAGATGCCATCCTGCAGACATGCTGACATCAATTATTAATATAATTAGAAATAAAATTGACATTTGCTTTCCATATAGAATAATTACTAGAAATAAGAGAACGGACTTATCCTGGATATCTCAGGATATAAAGGACTATAAGCTATTACTTTCTGACATTATTAGACTTAGTAAACTAGATTCTAACAATGACCTTATTCAAAATCTATTATTTGACATGAACAAACATTATGAAATTTTATTATTGAAGACTAAACGCGACTATTACAACAACGTTATTCAGTCTAACACGAACCCTACGAAAGGTATGTGGAGTGTAGTAAATAAGGAGAGAGGTAAGAATAATAGCCCTCGGCTAGATATTACGGATGTGGTCACTAATTCCAATGGTGCCAGCTTCTCAAGTAAATTAGAACTATTAAATGCAATGAACTGTCGGCTTCTGAGCGCGGCGGCAGCGTGCGGCGCGCCGCGCGCTATTGTCGCCGATGTGCACCGCGCCTTATGTTCTGCGCGGTCGCCGGCGGACCGCTCGCTCCGTCTCCGTCCGTTCACAGCGGATGAAGTGTTTGTTATAGTAACAAAACGAATTCCAGCTAAAACATCACAAGACGTTTATGGAATTTCTATGAAATTGCTGCGCCAAGCCATACTCGTACTAGCCCCTATACTCGCCTACGCTTTCAACATCTGCATTCGGCAGGGCGAATACCCAAATGCCTTAAAACAGAGCAAAGTGTCACCTTTGTTTAAGGGCAAAGGGCAAAAGAGTGACATGGACAGTTACCGACCAGTGTCGATAATTCCCGCATTGGCTAAAGTCTTGGAAAACGGCTTGAGTCAGCGCCTTACAGAGTTCCTGTCGTCGACTGAAGCGCTATCAGACCGACAATACGCGTACCGTGAGGGTCGGTCTACGACGTCGATGACACGGACTGTCGTTAGCCTTGTGGTCGCCGCACGAGAGAGGAAGCAGCAGGTCGCAGTCATGTGCTGTGACCTGTCAAAAGCGTTCGATGTAGCCGACCACACCATCCTCGCAGTTAAGCTGAGGCACTATGGAGTTGATGGGACAGCTTACGCGCTGCTGACGGACCTCATGCAGGACAGGTCGCAGGTGGTGAGGGGAGGAGGCATCATGTCGGACCCACTGCGGTCGAACATGGGCGTGGCGCAGGGATCCTCTGTCTCAAACATATTATTTTCGCTACTATTGAACGATCTACCGGAGGCGGTTCCTGAGGCCGAGATCCTTATGTACGCGGACGACGTGGCCGCAGTTGTCTCCGCCCCCTCGGTCGACGCTCTGGAGAAGCAACTCAATGCCGTGGCAACACGTCTTGCTGTGTGGTTTCGAATGAACGGGCTCGCTCTTAACTTGGGTAAAACCCACTATATTCACTTTCGGTTCTCGGGTGCGCCGGTCAGGGCGCTATCTGTCACCATTGATGGCAAGCCTATCGACCAGGTTCAGTGTACAGTGTTCCTGGGATTTCAGATTGATAGGGGACTGATGTGGGCAAAACACATTGATGTGCTGTGTGGACGGCTAGGCAGCGCGTGCTACGCGCTAAGCCGAGTGAGCCGGGTGGTGTCCGCGGACATAGCCCGAGCATGCTACTTCGCCACCGTGCACTCGCAACTCCAGTATGGCGCCGAACTGTGGTCGCGCGCTGCTGAATGGGAGCGCGCGTTCCGCATGCAAAAAAGGGCTATACGTGCGATGGTGCAGATACGTAGCGACGTCTCTGCCAGACCACACTTTAATAACCTAGGTATTCTCACACTGCCCTGCATTGCCATCTCGCAGGTAGCGCTGTATGTGAGGAGCAACCTTAGCTCGTACGCGACGCACGGTGACTTCGCATACCGCACTCGTAACCAGCACAAACTGGTGTCACTGGCGCGGTCCCTGACGAAGTCGTCCAAGCTGACTCATATTATGGGCCCACAGGTGTACAACAGGTTACCAGATTTGATAAAGGAGGCTGCAAATAATACTATATTTAAGCGCCGCCTAAAACGCTGGCTTATCGAGAAAACTTTTTATAGCTTTGACGAGTTTATAAACTCCAAATGACATTTTAATCTGATTTAAATTTATTTTTTCTTAATTGTATATTATTTGTATTATTTATAAGTCTTTTTATCTTATAGATATATTATTAAATGTTATTTTACATTATGTACCTACGCTTAGCTAAAATTTATAATATAATTGTTTAGCCAAGTTTGTAATCAGACATGTAACATCTTGTTATCAATAAAGTACTATTGAACTATTGCGGGAAGTGACTTTGTTTCATACTATGTAGTGATGATGCTTCAACACACTCTACATAAAGTCATTTGGTATCTGTATGTTATATTATGTAGAGTAGTATTTACGTTACCTAATAACATAATATTATGTAGAATGGCAGAATTAAAAATCTGATGGCAAGAGGCAGGCCAAAGGTATAACTAAACAGAACGGATGACCGCTGGAGAGGTTCTCGGGTGGCGTAAAAAAGAGTGCTTGGAGACAATGTACTCTATGAGTGGGACCGAGGACATTGTAGCGCTGGGAGTCGATGGATGGAGGCGGTTCAGAACAGCTATCTGTGGCGTCGTCTGGGTGAAGCCTATGTCCGACTGTAGACGTTTGTGGGCTGATACGTACGAGTGCCTGCGTAGCGTATAGGTAAACTTGAAAACAGTTCCAAGGACACTCTTGAATGCAGTCCTATCCATGATTGGGTTCAGATTTGAAAGGAACTTTATAAAACCTCATGAATTCGAGTTCCTGATTGATTTCATCCATATTTGTAAGAAAAGTTTTCACCCCTGTTTGCACGTTGGTTAAAAGAATTCTGTGGCATTCACTAGTTTGAGACAATAACACTGAGTGACTTACCTTGTTTCAAACGTGTTTGTTTATATTTCATAAGGTGAATCTCGTAACTCAGGACGATAAAATGATACGAGATACTTTCTTTATCTTGATAACACAAACAAAGTCTTATGTTATCTTATGTAACAGGGCGTCTACTCTGCAAAATGCTTACGAAATAATAATTCAGTTCTTTTTAACCCTGTGTGTTTAGGTTCGTGACAACAAGAATACTCAAGACTCTAGATCTCTAGTTTTGCCCCTTGAACAAATTTTCTCAAGGGGGACAAGTGTAACAACAAAATACGGTGAGGGGCAATTCTGGACAATTTCAAATTAAGATTCCAGTTTTCCCCCAAAGGAGGATTTATCAAGGGGCAAAGTGGAATAAGCCAATCTGCCTTACAGGGCTGTTAGGTATAGAGACTGAACTGACTGAATGGTTGCGGGTTCAAGTCCCGTCTATAAATTTTGGGATATTATATAAATTCCTATGAAGTAGTAGGTTCATAGAGTAAATTATCCTCATATTATTTTAGTGGGGACCAACGGGAATAAAACTTCCCGATGGTCCCCACTGGGGACGACGCGTGGGGACGACAGGGAATAACCCAATTTTTCTCTGCCGACCTAGGCTTTGTAAGAAGATTTCTGGAGAGAGCTTTGTCAATTCGTGTCTCGTTTCTTTGTTCAAGCGTCACAACTATATTGTTTTGTGGAGGGGCGCTATGTTTTTTCTCTTGATAAGATAGCCTCTCGTAAACAAATAGGTACGTTTGTTACGAAACTTTATAGTAGGTGCCTACGGAAATGATACAATAAATAATTGTAATAATTCATTGGGTTCATCATTAATAAAGATACAGCAGCAAAATTTAAAAACACACTTAGTAAATGGCCTATCTTATGTTAAAGTATGTCAATTTTAATTATAACAATCACCTTTAACAAAATATCAACTTCGCGTGCTAGGATATCATCTTGTTGTAGACAGGATTTTATTGTAGGTAGGTTTAATAGTTCTCCACCTTCATGGTCAAAACACCAATTTTCTCAATCTCACAAGATATCTTATCCCCCGGCTGCAGAAATTCTGGTGGGTTCCTGTATATCCCAACACCCCCCGGAGTTCCAGTCAGAATTATGTCTCCGGGCAACAAGGTCACCACCCGAGACAATCTGGCGACGATGTCTGGAATCTTGTGGATGAACTTATTCGTATTGCTACTCTGTTTCTGCACGCCATTGATGCTGCTTTTAATATACAATTCCTGGGGATTGCCAATCTCGTCTGAAGTAACCACATAGGGTCCTATAGGACAGAAGGTGTCCATTGCTTTACCGAGAAGGAGTTGTCCTTATTGGGCATTATTTTCCCAATCAGAAGCACCGATGTCTATGCCAACAGTGTACCCGAAGATATAGTGGTGAGCATTTTCAGGAGTTACGAAACTTGCTTCTTTACCGATTACTATAGTCAGTTCTACTTCAGAAACAACTTTGTTGGAGACTTGAGACCGCAACTTCACAGTTTTGTCTTGTCCGATGACAGTGCTCGGGAATTTGTTGAACGTGAAAGGGATTTCAGGTGGAGTCAAGTTTTGTTCAGCGCAATGGTCTTTGTAGTTGAGACCCACGCAAATTACTTTGTCCATTCCATGCAAAGGCTTTGTTAAGATGATAGAGTCTATGGGCACCGTTTTAGGGTCTTTCAGCTTTTTCACTTTGTCCACGTGTTCTTTGATTACCTCTATAAGTGTTGTAGGTATACTTGGATCAGATCCATGTAGATCAATAATTTGTTCTCCGTCTAGAACACCGACACGAACGTTTTTGAGATCGTGTTTGTGGAAAAACTGCACGAACTTCATGTTTCTATCTTTGTCCCTATGATACTGAGCAGCCAATGTGTTTTTGCTTGTTTATATCGTTTTGTATGATTTTTTTGTAATCTGATGCATGATAAAGATAAAACTACATTGATACCTACCTAAGATATATAAAGTGTACCTACTACCAGATGAATCGCAAACATCACTAAAATATGATTGGCATCGCAAAACTAGTTGTTTTAGAGATAGATAATATCTTTATTGCACCTTATAAAATAATTTAACAAACAATAATTACTAATTAAATCTAGTGTGGCACACTCGGCGGCCGTATCGCTGAAAGCGATCTCTTTCATTCCTATGGATAGACAGGATTGGTTAGTAATACTAACATAGTATAAAAAAGTGACGGAGGCGGCGTAAATGACCCAATATAAATAAATATTTTGGCTAGAATAACATGTATACAAACAGAAACTTTATTTAGCAAAATGAAAGCATTTAACAAATTAGAAAAAACAAGGGTTATAAGAATAAACTGAGTATATAGAGTATAGATATCTCTTGGAAACCCCATTCGAAAGATGTTATAAAGGTGTCATATTGACTGATAGAGAGATTGGAGGAAACGGAGACCGACCCCACGACAGGCATGATAAGGCAATGATGATCGATGAGCGCCTTTTAGGTACACTAGTTCGTGATACCTATATTATCACGTAGCATTATTATCTTATTATTATCTTACTCAATAGGTACAGTACGCGCAAATCTTTATGAGCTCTGTGAAGTTGGCTTCAACGGCTGCGCACTGAACTTACGGTTCAGTGCGCAGCCGTTGAAGCCAACTTATAAGGCTTTGAGGGGAAAAAGCGGGGTGAGAGGGGATCTGACTATCAAACTAGGGTTGCCAGCAAGAATTTTGGCGTATTTTTATTGTGTCTAGCACATTTTGTTATGCATTACTATTTTTTTCAATTCAATATTTATAGAATATGTAAAAACATCTTACACTCAATGACAGATTATTTAAAACAATGTTAGAAGAAATTAAACTTTTTATCTAACGAAATTAACCAAAGTTTGAAAATGAAATAATTACTATGTAGCAAGTTTATTTATAATCTTGTTGGCAATACTGTCGAATGAAGCTTTTGAGCTTTTGAGTACAATGACACAGCAAAGTCTTTGACGGTTGTTCGGTGTTCTTTTCGTTGACTTGATAGTTTATTCTTGCGATTTTGTGGAGTATTCCTTGTTATTAGCTGTTTCTCTTAAAAGTTAAACATGCCTCGCGGGCGGAATAACCTACTGCGTCATCAAACATGGAAAATGGTGTTCGATGTCATAAGTTTTAGGCGAAAAGAAGCCGATGAATCCAACCTCAAAATGGTACTTCAGTGGACTGCAGCTGCAACAGGTGTGTCTATTAGCACCATAAAAAGGATTTCTAGCCGAAGCCTGGGTAGGTCGCTAGTTGGTTAATATTACTTTTCTATTTGATTGGACTTGCGCAGTATTGCTTCCGTGCCTAAGTTCACAGAGCTCATTAGGTTTTGCGATTACTCTACCCTGCCCTATTATTTCAGCCCACTGGCCGCTTTACTATCGGTTATCAAGGTATGCAAATTCAATCTATTCGATTAGCTGCGTGATTGCCTTACACATTGCACGCTATTGGGAGATGCCTAGCTACCGTAATAATAGGGAGTATTCTGTTAGGTGTATCGATTTTCTTATCATATGGTTTACGGATTTTAATTTAAAAAAATTGAGTCACTATTTTTAAGGTTCTTTTGGTTGGAAAGCATTTTAGGAATAAAAAAATCTAACTTCATTTCCTTCCTACAATTATAACAGTGAAGGTTTGTGATGTGAACATCGTTTGTTAGACCTAAGATCTCCAAATCTTATCAGGCTGAAATTTTGCACATAAATGACGGGTCTGAAATAATATATACGTGCTACATGATGTCCTGTAAAACCACCTGTATAGTGTTTAGTGGCTAGTGAGAAACATTTAGTAAAATTACAAATTTTACTAAATGAGAATGATCATGATGATGATTCTTTACAAGGGAATCATCATCAAATTTGTAGAGAATACTACCAGAGATATTATCATCTCGTTCGTGCGGCCGGAATGGATTCCCGAGATGCTCTTATAAATGGAACTTGTATCTCAAGAACCGTTATTACAATACATCAAATGGCGCGGAAAACAGCTTTCACATAAAAATATTACAATGGTGTATTGTGCGGTAAAAGGGTGTTCAAACGCTACTGATAAGAAAAATAACACAGTAGTAAAGTTTCATTTCACTGGTAAGTACAAATATTAGTAATTTTGCATTAAACAATCATCAAAACTCATAAGTAAATAGAAAGTTTTTGTCCACCATTTTCGTGAAAATGTTGCTATGCTCGCGGAAAAAAAATACCCCGATTTTGTTACTTAGTTTATGAAATTTATAGAGATATAAATCCAGACTGGATATGAACATACGTGTTGGGGCGAACTTTCGTCCGAATGATACATATTGCATTATTTACATCTACAACGGAAAATCATCGTTTAAGAATCTTCAAAATCACTCAATGATATTCTGAGAATATTCAAATTGTAAACTCAAATTGAAAATTGATATCAATAAATACTATGACATAATTTGTGGCCGCAAGAGCGCTTTTCTCTAATTGTTTTTTTTTTAATTTTATTTAATGACATTAATTAGGTACATTAGAATTATCACACACTGTTAGTTAAAACAAAAAAATTACCCAAATTTTTAGGGAAAATACCATTTACTGGCAACATTCAATCATATGATTGTGTGAGTGACATCACTGTATTTACGTGCTGTCAAAACACACATAGATCGGTTTTTGGCTACACAAATTGACAAATTGTTGAATGACACTATCCATCTGCTGAGATAGCAGCCAGCTTTTACTCTATGGCAGATAGTTTCATGTCGTTTGATCTGGAAGATTATCTTAGACTAGCTTGTGTCGCTTACATGATTTTTTCAAGCGACAGTGTTAAAAAAGCTTTGGAAAAAAACATTAATAAAACATTAGGCAGCATAATATTTTAATAAGGTGCTCAGTTTTACTTAAAATTAGTCAACTACTACTAGTCTCTGGTTTTACATTAACAAAACTATCCATGTAAATAAACAAGTCATATAAATAACTACTACAGCTTTACCCAATATTTACAAATTTACTAAAAGAAAATGAATAATGGCACTACTAGATAATAAATAAAAATAAAATGCAGGAAATAAAAAGTTACAAAAAAATGACTTGCAAATTAGCTAATATCACTTTCAGATTGGAAGTTTTTTGCACTAGATACGAATCCGAAATGTCCCTGTTTTATTCCTAATCATTTATATTTCAAAACTAAAATAAGCAAGCAGATGGCCCTCATGTTTATTGGTAACCAACAACCCGTCAAAGTTAAACAGGAAAAACAGTTTTTGTTTGCCATATTTTAGTTAAAACATTCCTACTAGGCGAGAAAATTTCATTTAAAAAGTCTCTAAGAGTCACAAGGTTGCTGAGAATACTTCAAACACATCCCAATATTCTCTTCCGGACTCCGCTTAAAGGTGGGCGGTCCAAAGTGGACGGAAACTGCGAAGGGAGTGATGGAGGTCTCGATCCGGCACTGGTCCGGGCTCTGTCCGGGGCAGAAGGTGTTGCCGCAGTGGTGCGGGTCACACACGCCCACGCCGTAGTATTGACCCTGGGAGATTACAATGAACTTTTTATAAGACGAAGAAAGCAAAATATTAGTCTCTAGACGTGAGTCAGATGCTGATGGGGAACGAGGAGTTAACAATCCTCGAGAAATAAATGATAATGTATTTGAAGGATAGGATAAAGCATATAGCTGTAAAGACACTGGGACTTTTGGATCAGTTTTAAAAGTTTAGGTAAACTAAACGAAAACTAAAAATAAGAGATCATTAACTCATACTAAATCATAAACATACGCTAAATATTCGATGGACACCGAGCCATTGTTTGATGGATTTTAAAGGAAATTTCAGTAAGAACATCTAACATATCAATACATAGTAAACTCGAAACTCACCGCAACAAAATACTCGTTCTCACACGGAATAGTGATCCGATCCTGGCATCTCTGTCTTCCATGTCCCCTGGTACCCACCCCAAAGTTGCCATATCCAAAGTACCGGTACTGGTCATCATCCTCGTACTGTTGGCTGTGCTGGGCGTATGGAGACCAGCGAAGCGACCTGGACTGTCCCCACATCCAAGACGTTAGATAGCTCCAGATCTGCGGGGGGAGGTTAGGCTAACTACGGGGTACTACAGGGTAGGTATATACTACGGAATAAAGTTATGGGGACTTGTAAATAGTGAATGGATAAAAATAACAGGGTTATTATAATTCAAAGTTCCTCCATAATATACAGTAAAACAAGGCATTTATCTAAATATAGATGAAAATAATATTGTTTTGAGCACGGTTATTGTAATGAAGGTAGGTAAATAAAGGCAAAATTTACAGCAAACATCGGATTTTATAATGTTTTCAACACTCCCAAACCAAACTATAAAGAATGTGAAAAATGTATAAACAGCTCAATTTATTACTTCAAATGGTTATTCTCCAATAAAATTTCACCCAACTGCTGGTAAAACTCACTGTCTATCTAATCATTAACGAAACTTCTGAATTCTTTAGTTTCTCTTACCCGTGTCATCATACTTGGTGCTTCGATATTAGATTCACTGCCCGGGTCTTCTCCAGAACCTTCGATCTCATCCTGTTGTGTCATCATATCTTCACCCGGCATCATGTCTTCTGCAGTTATCATTTCATCTGGAAAACCACCACTTTCTTGGAATCCATTTAAAACTTTCCTATTCAATACGGATGTAAGCGCGTTAACAACGAACCGTTTATATGTTGTAAGAACACCAACGCTTTATCCCTTAGCGAGGGTCTTCTTCAGGGTGAGTGCAGTACTAGACGCGCGTGTTCCACATTTCTCGGAGCATTTCCTCAACGAGCGCTTGTGCAGCTGCACTGCACAAGCTCGTCGTTGAGGAAGTTAAAGGATGAAATATTCGTGTTTTTCTAACACAAACAAGGTTCGTAGTGAACCCACTTACATCCGCAATGAATTCGTCGAGTGTTAATTCATGATAGTTAATAGATTAATGACATAATTTTCCTATTATTTTCGATTTTCCTTAAAGGTTATTGGATTTTTATGTTATGTAAGAAAATACAGGTTTCTACTCGATAGGATAGGATGAGGTATCAGAGAGGATGATTCTCAAAGTGCCATGAGTGACCAACTTGCTAAATAAGACTATTTTTTTCTTCAGTAATGAGACTAATTTATTTCCGTTAGTGTGACTAGGATGTTACCACACTAATCGATCTATAAATCGATCGATGACATGGATCAATATCGATCGATTAATTGATGTGGTAGAAACTATCGATCGACGTCGACTAAACCATTCCACCATCGATCGACAATCGAATGGTCGGTAAGTTGCTACTGTCGCTAGGTACGCACAACAAGTACTAACTACAGAAGTACAGAGAAACCTAAACCCACATCAGACTAATACACGAACGAAATATAAGCACAGAAATTTAAACCTGCAATATTATTCAAAGCCAATACAAGAGGGATAAGCAAGGTCATAAGCATTGAGGGTTTTAACGAGGAAGACTACTCCAGGGATAAATTACAGGGTAAGCAAACATTCTGGACCTATAACAGCATCAGCCGGCACTTGGTCGACAAGGCCCGGCTCGGTGGTGGCCTGGTAGGTGGTAACTCCTGGGATGAACGACCCATCGGGTCCGTAGAACCCGGTCCCGGGACCACCGGCACCGCCCGGACCCGATACTGGATCTAGTGAAGGTATTCAACGATATTGAACGTAATATAAGAAACACATAAGAGACTTTGATGTCTCTGTTTTCGATGACAAATTCCATAAAATAACCCATATGGTAAAAACTGTGAAATTATTTATTCCATATTCCTTTCGTTCTCAAAACACCCTTGACAGAACAGTCGGAACCGTTTCTTTCCTCTCCGTCAACTTTGCTCCTAGTCAGTTTAAGCAGCAACTTTCTATGTGTCTACAAATCCTACTAATACTACTAATAAGATAAATGTCAAAGTTTGGAAATATGGATTTATAGATGTTTGTTTCTCTTTCACGCAAAAACTACTGAACGACTGGACTGAAATTTGGTATCCTGATAAAACGCGGGCTGAGGCGCGGGCAGCAACTAGTGTAAGAATAAAACTTCACTGCTGTCAACCTTTTCGTCTCGCAAATCAACAAGTACAATAGTAAGAGGTGTATGGGGCTCGGTCCACAAATGCCCTGATGATTGCTCGGCCACGCACGCCTAAAAATATTTGCACAAAAAATATAAAATTCACACATTCGTTCTCTTCTAAAATTTTCCTGGATGAGCTCACTCACTAGCAGGGTCAATGACATTCGGGGTGGCTCCTCCCGGCCCGATCCTGAATGCGCGTGAGTCGCACGGCGCGTACCGCACGGAACAACGCTTGCTATTCCGCCGGATGCACACCTTGTAGTCTTGACTGGCGAGGTGGCGGCCGTTCGTCGCATAGTTGAAAGTTTTTATCGTTCCTGGAATAGTATACAAGAGTTGTTAAGAGCAGAACTGGAAAACCCAAAAGATCACTGACAGTTGCCAGACTCTCGGAGTTCTACAAGTACCACTGATAAATACCAACCATACCTGGTCGACATACCACATTGCCGAACCAAAAGTTTCCGCTCTACTTTCATTATAAGTACCGGTAAAGAGAGGAACGATGTTCCTGCGTCTGTTTTTCCGGTAGAATATAATCTAGGAGTCTTCAAATCCCGAGTGAATGAGTTCCTTCTGGGGAAGTGTGCTCCATATTAGGCCACATCTTCACTTTATCAAGTGTGATGGTGGTCAAAAGCTTTACCATTATGAATAAAAAAAATATGTCTGAAAATAGCCAGCGAGACGTTATGTCGAGCTAGTTTGTAAAGATGGTCAAAAAATAAAAATTCATCTCTTTTATAATTAATAAGCACGGCCAAAGAGTGGAATGAATTTCCACCATCTGTTTTTCCGTTAAAGTACAATTTAGGAGTCTTCAAATCCAGGGTGAATAAGTTCCTTCTGGGAAAGCGTACTCCATCTTAGATAGATAAAGCTTTATTGTACCACACAAACTCAAAATACATACAGAAGGAAAAGTTGACAGCAATGAAGTACAAAGGGCGGCCTTATCGCTATGAGTAATCTTTTCCAGGCAACCTTGACCACATCTTCGCTAACTTAAGTGAGATGGTGGCAAAAGCTTAAACATAAACAATAAAAAAAATCCTTTATCGTCCATAAATGAACAAGTTAATTAAGTAGATCGAAGACCAAGTAGTGTCCTCCTCGTTCCTACCAAATAATTTATGAAGTACTAGTTCCACGCGGTTTCGCCCATGTTAAATTCGAATTTCACATTCCTAGGGGATAAAAAGGTATTTTTCCCGCTAATATCCCATGGGAATTTGATGGTTTACCAAGACAAAAAGTAGCCTATGTTTACTCTCCATCTTTTCACTAACACTTTGCCAAAAATCAAGTTACTTGGTTGGTTAGTTGGAGCGAGAAGGAAGGACAAACAAACACACTTTCGAATTTATAATATGAGTTAGGATTAAGCATGACTTAGTAGTTATTTTGTACACTAATGCTTAGTTACCATTATCAGCAGTATGGTACTGCAGACACTCATGCGGCGCGGAGTAAGCCAGGGGCATCTGCGCGAGCCTCATCAGCCAGAGTCGAGGCAGCTCCCCGCCGCGCATGCGCATCGTGAGGCGGGTAGACGCGGTGCCGGCCAGCTCGTCCACTTCGCGAGCCTCGGTCTTACTGGAGAGGGTGTAGTACACTGGAAAAAAGGGATAAGGTTAAAATATGAACGGCGGTCTATACCGGCTAACTCGGCAATAGGTCTGAAACTGAAACTTTTCATAAGCCTCTAGCCTTGCGAGCTGCGAATAAGGCTAGAGGTACGGCAAGCTATTTGGGAAACATCAACATATTCAGCCGAAGGAAATCTAATGCAGAACACTAAGGTTATCTATCACACACAAGGCATTCAGAATTTGGCACATTAAATTTAAAATCGCCATCGAAACGTAGATCCAACAAATAGTTGGCCTTGTCATCAATCAAAATTGATAAGACCTCAGTCGTTCTATGTGAAAATTTGTAACAGCAAAACATGACACACAGAAAACAGTTAAAGACCACTCAATAAAATACCCTTTACAAAATGTCACTCACTATGTTGTCCATGGTTCTGTCCGCAGAGTGTGAACTTGGATGCCCCGGCGCCGATCTCCATCGCATCTTCGTCACATTCCCCTGTCGTCCGGTTCGGCTGGCCCTGCAATACACCGATTCCACACTACGATGCATGAAGACCTCTGTGGCACGGTGGTCGAAGGTCCGCCTGCGACGCAGGAGGTTACGGGTTCGATTCCTACCTCGGGACAAATATTTGTACCATCTGCAGATATTTTTTCAGGGAGCTCTGGATGTTTTCTACGTATAATAAAAAATCTTGTACCCATAACACAAGCTCTGCTTAGCTTGGGGCTGTGTGAATTGTCCAACATTATTTATTTATATTTATTTATTTATAATAGTCGATGTCGATAAGAATAGTCCTAGCTACTATCGGTACTCTTAGCCTTTTTACAACGATTCGTCCCGGGTAACTTGACCTAATAAATTTACGGTTGGTGCCAACCGTACATTCTTCTTCCCTAAACAGCATTTACCTACATACATAGTTAATTCAAACGTACTGTCGTCGTTTTAAAATTTATGTGGTAAAAAAACTCGCTTGAAGGATATTTTGTGAAAATGTAATGTTTGTCTGTGAGTTTTTTTGACTCACAATAGTAAAATGCACAAAGTCAATCTTGAGCTGCATGATGCCGGCGTGAGTCTTCTCGATGGTGACGGAGCAGTCCCGGTCGCCGGACCACAGCTCCGGGAAGCCGGGAGACATGAAGTAAGTCAGGTTGTTTTGCACCGTCCCTCCGCACGATACCTCGACTGGAACAAAATTACATTTATTTGCTATACTTATTTGTAAAAAAGAAAACATGGAGGTGTAAAAGATTTTAAATTCTGGACTATTCTACAAATTTTCTGCGATAGATAGGTATTAGGCTTGTTCTTGCTCGGTCAATAAAGAGATCGCTCTGTCCTAGTACAATCACACTAATGTACTCTAATTAATCACAAATTTTAATGCTTCAAAATACGCAATCGATTGTTTTGTGTGTGTTTTGTGTCACAAACTGGATACTATTTACATTTACTGAATATTCATTATAATATTATTTCAGCAAAACATACACGAAAACCGACGAAATATCCATTTACCGACGAAATATCGAAATGCAATGCTCCTTCCTTGCTCGTAACAAAAATAATACAAGTAGGTACATACATATTACACTTACAAAAGTTGCAAACATAAAATACTAACAGGGCAATTTGATCTCTATCTTATCTTCAAACGAATAAAGTTTCTCATTCATTACCCCTCCGTCTCTTTTACTACCGGGGATTAGGCGCTGTCTATCTCTGTTCTACCTTATTCGTTCCTTTGAGACAAGTTACTACTGAACTAGAGAACTAGATGCATATCTCCGTCTCTCTTACTACCGCGGAATATGCGCTCTCTCTATTTCTGTTCTCCCTTAATTATTCCCTTGTCTTCTAGTTCCGTCTGACACGGAATCACGGAATGTAACAGTGAACTAAAAGAAACATTGTACTAGGGAACGAGTTATCGAAATGCATTCTCAAACAGTTCTTTTTATTCTTGTTATTGGATTTTAAACATTATGCCATAGAAAATAGTGATTCAGACGCCAACTTTTTTAGTGGTTTCGAGATTTCGTGACTGAAGAGCAAGTGAACTACAAGGAATTAATTGAGCTGAATCGTTCTTACTAGTTCACTGGTCGGAACTAATTCATGTTAATTCATTATTCCTGAACTAGACAAGACTAATAGGTATATGGGGCCTTGCAATCGGGATTGCTGGCATTTTTGTGCAGAAATCTTCCCACAATACACACGTTTTTCACTTCTCTACTTTACGAATTTTTCGAAAGTCTTTAAATTCACGCGATTTTGCATTTAATTATTTCTTCTATGCGCATATTATTTTCGCTTGATAACATTCCCAATGATTGTAAATAAGCCACGTTCACCTTCAATTCAATTTGTAATAAACAATAATTACAAATAAGGTTTGAAATACATCTAGGACGTAAGTCCTTGGGAAGACCAATCCAACGAACCCCAAACTCGACGTCGTTAAGTCGTTCTGTTTAGGAGCTCCTATGGCCACCTTCGGTTTCCATCATCAGACCAGCTCGACGGTACCATGATATTGCATTGTCACCAAACTTACATGAGTATGCCCAGCTCAATCGGTTGAGGATAACTGGTATATAATTGAGTTGTAAGATTTGACCCGAACAAACATACATTGCAAGTAAAATAAAAGCTTGTAAATTTTTTTGAGATTTCGCTACTACTAACCTTTTTTTAATATCTTGTTTCCGCGCAACTCAAACTATGTACACATTCTACCATGGAGGAGGCATCATCAATTTAAATTCAACGAACAACAATCTTGGTAAAATGAAGGCGCTTTAAGTACCATTTTCAAAAGTACTTGCAAATCAAATGTACCTATGCATTACCTAATCTGTGCCTATGTTGTTTTCATGTCTTCATTATGTAACATCTCAAAATCGAGTATTTATGTAAGAGGACAATGTCTTGTACTGACTGATAATTTCAGTGAAATAAGTAGAAACATTTACACATTTAAAACATTTTGCATAAACTTGAATTTTAGTCCCACTAAGCTACGATGACACAGTTTTTGAGCAAGAAAAGTGAAAAGAAATATTTTCCATACCTTTATGAAAATATATCGGCGATTAGCATGTTTAGCACACTTTCTCACTCGAAACGAAGGGTAGAACGTAGAACGGACCCATTAGTATTCGTCGATACGTCTAGGGCTCACCTTTAGCAATGGAGCAGGGAAAGTGACCTCACGAAGAAACGGAAACGAACCCAATACTTAGTATTTCTTTCTTCAACTAGTGGACAAAAAAATTCACTAAAGAGAATCATATTTATTTCCTGATTTATTGTTAGTTTATTTCCTTATTTGATAATAATTTTGTTTAAAATATTAATATTAAATATTAAAATATATTTATTTCTGTTACTTAGTATATTCGTTACAATAATATGGGTGTATCCTCTTTTAAGCATGATTATGCTTGTGTAAGAGAACCCCGCTCTTCTATAACATTAGGTTTGACATTGAAATTTGGTACTTTAAGAGTACCTAGTACAAAAATCCAGCTCTGTATAGCTCTGTCAGCTTGAAAACGCTGGTTTTTTTTTCAATTTGCTGTTTATTTAGATTTCCTTATTTTTAATCAAAATAAATATATAATAAATATTGATTTCTGATTTCAGTAAAGCCCATTTTTCAATGAAAAAATACACAGAAACTTGAAAAGAGTTCTAAGTTTTTTGGATTTTGACCTACCGCAAAAATGAGGCTCTTGGCCTATACACAACAGCCTCAATTTTGCAGTAGAGCTCACTGGGATACAATAAATCTGAAATTTCTTCACAAATTTTCGAGCTTCTGTAGTATATTTTTATATACTATAGAAGTATATGTAGTATATTTTCTGTAGTAAAATTTTTATATAGTTTTACAAAATAATTTCACAGTCTATCTGAGCGCAAAAACCTTCGATCTCCACACATTCCTTGAAGACATTGCACTAAATAACTCGGCCTTGAAGGTCATTCGGGCCCTGCGAACACGTGCCTGGTTTATTGTTGGGGTCTGGTAGACCCGAGTACATGAGCTATCGATTTTGTGTCTGCTTTATTATGCAGGTTTCTGTGTGGTTTTTTACTTCTTTTTTATTCTCTCAGGTAGGTACGAGTAGATAAGTTATGTACCTACCTTAGATCTTTCTCTATTTATGTATTTTGTATTCTTTAGTGCATTTTTCGTAGACAGTAGTGGTAGATGCGAGTGTTGAAAGCCTTCAAGGAAAAATGCGGTGGGGAAACTAAACGAAAAATGTTAAAAAGTCAAAACAAAAATCGCCATCCGCTTCAAAATGCACCCTAAAATTAAAAAGAAAATATCAGCCAAATAATGAAAAACATTGAGCTAGTATCCGAAATCGAAAGTGACCTGTCAGACATAGCAACGAAACAGCTTAGATACGTAGGTACATATATACGACGACCGATGTGGCGCGGCGGGCGAAGGTCCGCCTACGACGCAGGAGGTTGCGGGATCGATTCACGCCTTGGGACAAATGTTTGTACGATCTGCAAATATTTATCTCGGTGATCGGGTTATTTTCTATAAAAAGTATCTGTCTATGTTATACATTTTATTATGTGCATATATCGGTCTAGTACCCCTATCACAAACTCTGCTTAGCTTGGGGCTAGATGATGTTGTGTGGATTGTCCAGCATTATTTATTTAGATATATTTCACGAAAACACATCACAACCAATATCAAGACGAGGTTCAGGCATGTCCAATATCCATCCACCTAAATCGCGATATCTGTTAATGATGATGACAAAATCCTGTCCCCTCGTTGTAGCTCAGGCTAAAAGCATTTCACCATCATGTTGTATCAATCTAATTTGTGGACAAGTCTCAATATTTACCTATAAGGTAATCGTTCCCAACCACACGCAACCCTGTACATCAGCTTCCATCAGATATAATAACTGTCAAACGATCTGTGTAGTTAACAAACTGTACATGGTTATGAAACGTTTAGGAAGGGCTTCTTTGATGACCGATTATCTTGATTTTGTGTACTTAATTATCATGGGGAGTAGGAGTAACACGCTGGGGATGGGTTCTAGGTTCTTCTTCAGACTAGCTGAAATAAAAATAGACATCTAGCTGTTAGCGATTTTTTATCCTTCTTTACTGAGTTATTCCAAACATCTCACGTGAGACGTTCTCAGTCGCAACGTCTCACGAAAAGTATTCCCAACGTCTCACGTTAAAAGTTGGCAAGAGTAGGATGAAAATTTTTAGTTTCATTGTTTCCGTGATGGTGAACCCACGTATGTGATGTTGGCCTGGGACAATTTTTTTTGTCAATTATACGTTTTTTTATACAGCAAAGGTGGAAAAGGTGGCATGCAAGCATTACTTTTATAAGAACAACATTTATTATGCACGTGTTGCCGACCCTATTACGTAGGAGTATTATATCTACAAAGATTATATAGATGTGTAATTTATTTATGAGTGTGAATGATCCCTAGCGATAGTAAATTTAGTAGATATTAATTTAACCAACCTTTGTTTTCCTATATTACTCTTAATGTGGAGCTATATGTGGGAACCTATTAATGGTCACCTTAATGCTAAACACTGTGTTTAATAAGACGATAATGTACCGATGTTTCCCCTAAAATTAATAAATAAATAAATAAAAAGTAAAGTAAAAAGTAAAAATATTTTTATTTGCCAGAACAGACACAACATGTACAGCAAATTAACCTTAAATAAAAAGAAAAACTGACAAAATCGGACTCCACTCAGCATGTGCTATGGTAGAGCAGATCATACCATGGCGCTGGTCTTCCGTGGAGACCGTGGTGCTCAAGGCAGCCTTATACACACTTACAACAAAGAACAAAAATAATATGCAATTTAAATAACAAAAACTAAAACCATCAAAATATCTATCTCATAGACAAAGGATTTTTTTATCTATCTACTAAACCCGTGACCACCCACAGCTGAGTATTATGCCCCCTCTCTATTGTGCGTCCCGCTGTCTGTCAAACTTATCAACTCAAACTTATCCAGTCTAGAAGTATTAAAATTTATAATCGTAGACTTTTCAATTAGCCCTGCCTGTAGCAAAGAGTAAAGTACCTAATATACATATTTCTTACGAAAATACCTAAAGAATTCTCTGATTTGTGTAAGGTTTCGGCTTATCGTGAACCAATATAAAAAGCCAATCAATTGCTGAAAAATAGGTAAAGAATCTGACATAACCAAATTGGCAGAAAACTGAAAAACCGAACATTCGCAATAAAGAACGTCGAACCTTTTCAGAACTTTTGTAAAGTCGAAATGGTTATACACGGGCAACTTTTCAGAAAAGCTAATTAATTTTCTCAGCGACTAATTTGTGGACATTCTTCGCCACAAATCAGTCGCTGGGAAAATTAATTTGCGTATCTGAAAAACAGTGCTACGCTTCCTAGGTAAATGATGCGACATGACATGCTTGGATAAGGAACCATTATATCCTGATTAAGTAGATAAATTGATAAGCAGGTACCTAATAACTTATTTGCTCTTTTATTATGAGTGAGTATGTGTGTGTGAGTGTGTGTGTGTGTGTGAGTATGTTACAAGTTGTGAGGACAACAAATAACGTATTTTCTTTTAATAACTTGCGTATCGCAGGCTCACATTGTATGCAATTGGTGAGTCTCGATGCGGCAGAGAGGTATATTTTCATGTCAGAGACCACAATCACCCATAGACTACTGTTTACCTCCAAAAACAATTAAGTAGGTACATCCTTAGGTATTCAAAACAGTCAAAAAGTTGCTCGCTTGACTCTTACACAAGGAATCTCTAAATCGAAACCAAACCGTTTACCCAGCGTTATTTGTCGGACAGACAAACCGCTCAGTGGGTTTATAGAGTTTTACACTTGCATAGGAGTGCAGCTATATTACTGCTTTTCCTACGGTTACTGCTTTTTCTAACAAATGGTGCCGTTTTGTCATACTTTACTAAGCAACACTATTTTATGTAAATTTTACGTTTGTACATATCAATTTATTTTATGCAAAGAAATAAATATATTTATGTTAAAATAGATAATATATCCATGATTTCACTAATTAGTTAGGTACGTAACACCAGGTAGGTAGAGCAGAATTGTACTGACAATTCCTGCAAATAGTTGTTATTCATCAAATACAATTCGTTTTATATTTTCCAAAGTCCAAAAAGGTCAGTTTTCTAGCGGCAATACTGAAGGTTTTTTCTGGGACCTAGATCTAATAAGATCCACATCAAGGATTATCAAGGATCTACTGGGATCTAGGTACCGAGAATGATCGTCCACGTTCCGTTTACCGTCCCATGATGCCGCACCGAGGATATTCACTGGGCAAGTCTGTTGGAGTTAGAACGGAAGACTGTGTAAGACGAGCCTACCTCATCAGGATAATATTACACAATTAAGCGTTTTCCTTTTTTAAAAATCACTTAACATTCAATTATTTGTATTTTGTTGTTTCATTCATGTACCTACGTAATTCATGGATGTCAATTATTTTACTTTGCCTGATTGATTTTTGACACGTGACAACTGGTATCATTAAATAATATAATCTAGGTATTTATCTCGTTTATTTTCCTATGATTACCGACTTTTCAACTGATTTAAACTCTGTCGTGGTCACGGTATGAATGGAATACTGGTTTTTAGATCGCGTAAGTTTAAAAAACTTCAATATAATCTGAAGTTTCAATAATGTGTTTCGGTTTCGGTAATAAGAACATTACTCATACCATACCTTCTTGGTTTCTGTTTTGAAATAAATATTCCAAGAATTTGGAATTTGTTTTACTATATCTTGAATACTTCACAACCGCAGTTTCGAGCCCCAAGCACTAACTGTGATCTCATATCCATGCCAAGTACCTACGTGGACTCTATAATGTATGAAATCATAAGCTAGCTCTTGACACCAGTTCCCACCGGATACAAGGGAATGGAACGGAGCTACGACAATAGTGGAGCGTCGTCTGCGGTAATGCGTTACGACAAGTGGTCTATAGCGAACGTTTTAGCTCAATTTTAACTTCTACATCAGTAGTCTCTAGGAGCTTTGGGGACGTTTCTAGTAGTTTGGGAAATACCTAGATGAGAGGGTTTTGGTAAAATAACAAAGGAGCCGTCTAGGCTAAAATCGGAATATACACGGTTCTAGAATTCGAGATATTTTATATCAACAAATGAAAACTTCAGAAAACTGATAACGTAATAGTAACAATATTCAATAAAACCAAAACACAAACTTCAATAGTGAATAATTGCAGACGCGCAGTAACATATGTATGGGAAATGGTATTCGAGTATGAAAACATACATAATATACAACCACAAAACTATACCTATAGGTTCTGTGCACACAACCGAACATAGAACTTACTATTTTTTTGAAGTCAGCAAAAAACTGACGTCATATCAATGAAGTGGTGAATGAAAACTTTCAAAATAAAATATTGTTTAGAACTTCTACCATAAGAATAAACTACAACATAGGTACTCAATACCTACATACACATAATTATAAACTCCTCACTAACTTATATTATTGATTTGTTGATAACTATTGTGAAAATTACATTCAAATAATAGAAACAAATAAAAAACTAGTATTTACAATTGAAACAATTGAGCTAACTGCAGACTGTTGCAAACAATCTATAGGTAGCTTAACTGGTCCATGATATTGTCAAGTTACCAATTTTTATTTCAGAGAGAAAATTATTAGACAGTCAATAATTTTCTCTCTGAAATGATTGAATGACACCTACCTACCGTAATTTTGGATTATTCTGCTAATCCCCCGTGGGGGATTTGCGGAATTTTCTTCCACTATTCCCCCAAATGAAATCGAGCCATCGCGTGGGGGATTTCCGGAAAACAGATTCTGGAAATCCCCCTGTAATTTTTACTGCATAATATGGAACCGGAATTGGTCGGAAAAAAACTTGCTCGAAATATTCAGTGGTAATATAATAAAATGCTGAAGAGACAGGCCCCAGTCATCAATATCGCTAGATCCATAAAAAAGGTGCCAACAAAACAAGATGAAAAGTCAAGCTTCATGAATATCTTGGAGGTACTTTCTTCACGCTCGGTGTACTATTGCGGTTTCATATTCGAAATCGTTGTTTACAGTCCATTGTTCAGGAATATTCGAGAACATTCGAGAGCATTCGAGATTGGATGAGCTTGCGGCCTATTGTTCCGGTGCGGAGTAGCTTTTACATTTAGATTTCTCTGAAATTAACCTACTGCTCTTTGCTTAAGGTGGTAATCAATCTTGCAAGGAGGATGATTTTCTTTAAGATTGATCGACAGAAACTGTCAGGTTATTTCACAGCAGTCGCGAATTAACTACCGGATGAGTCATTTTTTTTGTAAGGCGGATGAAAGTTGGTGAGAGGAAATGAATAACTACTTAGGTAGGTACTTAGAACGTCTCAAGTGTTGATTTTTAATCAAGGAAAGTTGATTCTTAGGAGTGTAAAGATGCTGGATCATTCACTCACCTTCTTCATCACACCTTGTTGTAATTTTTTACACGTAATTATAGTTCATAATTCATAGTATTCGGTCAATTACATAGGTACCTTACACATCATAAGGATTAAAATATAACCATTTCTATGACACTGCATAGATTAAATTAAAAATTAAATTTATATGAAGTAATAATAGCCGTGGGGTCGCGGCGTACGAATATCGACCCCTCCAACTCAACCCGTGGACGTCGTAAAAGCCGACTAAGGGAACCTACCAGAGGAAGGGCAGCAGCTTCCTTCTGAGTATTTTTAAACACCAACACTGCGATCACCAATCCGCCTGCCAAGCGTGGTGATTATGGCAAATCCCCCCTACATGGGAGACCATCCACTCGATGGACCGACGACATCGTAGCGGTCGCAGGGAGTCGATGGATGGAGGCGGCTCAGGACCGCTATTTGTGGCGTCGTACGGGGGAGGCCTATTTCCAGCGTGGACGTGTATGGGCTGATGATGATGATGATGAAGTAATAATAATAATTGATAAGTATAGGTAAATTAATTCAATTTAATTATTAATCCGAATTAACATTTAATATCCGTGAATTCACGGAGGTCATAAAAGGATTTTTCTACAAGCCACTGTTTTATATTATACTTAAAGGATTGTGTAGATGGCGCATTCACAATTTTAACTGGCGGGCGAT
Organism: Eupithecia insigniata; assembly: GCA_947859395.1. NCBI lineage: Eukaryota > Metazoa > Arthropoda > Insecta > Lepidoptera > Geometridae > Eupithecia > Eupithecia insigniata. The sequence continues at coordinate 1,253,932 of OX402011.1, read as the reverse complement.
TCTACACTGTGGGCCCCATCACATGAATCAACTTCGACATTTTTGTGAGCTTACGGGGTAGCGCTCGGAGTTTCTCAGCATTCCGCGTTTCATACCGGTGAGCGTCTCCGAATATCGCGTACGCACTCAAGTTTTTCCTTGCATACATTGCAGCGTGCAAGATGACTAAGGAGGGAACAGTCAGAATTCGTAGCGATGCGGGATTCTAACGATAGCGCGAACTGGTCTTTTCTGTATTCTAAAGGCACGCTCCCAATCTGCTGCAAGGCCCCAAAACTCTACGCCATACTGTAAGATCGTATGTACCGACGCGAAGTAAAAACCCCTAACGCAATCCCTATCTAATGTCGCCGACAGACGCCACAGAGCGAAACAAGCCCGACTGATTTTTGAACACATTTTGTCAATATGTTCCTCCCAAGTTAGACTTTTGTCGAGTGTAAAGCCCAAGAAGGAAGTACTAGCAACACAGTCAAGGACCTCGCCACCCAACCTCACAACCATAGGAAGGCTGGAGCGCCCCGCTAGGTTAAAGTGCATGTAGTTGGTCTTGCTGACATTCAAGATAAGACCATTTCTGTGGAACCACGTCTGCACTTTACCAGCTACCGCATTCAGCCTTTGTTCAGGCTCGTCGAGACAAGGTGCCTCCACGATTGCTGCTACATCATCAGCATACATAAGAACGTGAGCATCGTTAATGTAGTCAGGGAGGTCATTAAATACCTTCACTAATGAATTTCACCAGGAAGGCCATAAACACCATCAGATTCCAGTACAATAACGCGTACCGGGCACTCATGAAGTCACCGAGGTGCTGCAGTGCGTCAAGTATGTTCTCTGAAGCGGGAGTGCCTGACTTCTTCGCCATCGTCCGTTTTCGCGTCGCATCGTTCTGGGGTAGGTTGGTCCGCTCCAAAAATAGCATTTTAAAGGCTGTCTCTGACCAGGTTTACATGAATCCGATTTATATGTACTGGACTTCCCTTCACATGAAGGGAAACAGAAAGTGACGTGCGGTAGCTTGTGCCGTGTTTTAGACTATATTATTTTATATTTGTTTGTTTTTATACTGTGTGATTTCTATTTGTGATATGTGTCTTTTGCCTGAAATAAACTAATTTTATTTATTTACTTATTATAATGATTATGCTATTATAGTGCGTTAGCCTCACACTGATTTCAGAGAAATATTTATTAAGATCCCATAATTGTCCGAACTCGACGGGACGTGAACATGAAAAATTTTACGATCTTAATAAAAATTACCTTCACTAATTTTGTATCTTTTGAATGAAAATGTAGGTATCTCGTTTATCTCTACGTATATTAAATAGATGAACTTATGAATGCTTTACTAAGCGATATTCAAGCAAAAGACAAAGGGACCGTTTTTCGCAACGGCGGCGCGGCGAAGAGATTGTCGACTTCGCGGCGTTACTCTCGTCGGTGGAGTGACCCATAGTTAATTTAATTGTTACTCACAGAAGCAGCGGACGCCCAGCAAGTCCCTCGCCCCCTTGTCGTCTCGCTGCCGACAGTCGTACGCTCACATGGAGCTAACTCTAACATAGTGAGTAACGTAAATAACTCACAGACGCAGCAGACGCCCAGACCGTGGGCGCAGTCACCCGCCGCCTTGCCGTCTCGCTGCCGACAGTCGTACGCGTTGACGCAGATCCCCGCGCGCGCCGCGTGATAGCCCGAGGGTTGGCACTCGCGCTCTCCGCCCACGGGGAAGAAGTTCAGTACTTTGAAGAGGCCTCCTGTTGAAGAAACAAAGTCATTTAAACATTGTTGGGTGCAATACCTAAAAGAACCTTATATCTAATAGGTACTGAAAGAAGTTGAACCCCTGGAGCCGGGGGTAACTCAACAATACACTATCATGCAGCTTAACGAGAGGCACAATACATTGTATTTACTGTGAGGTTTTAGTGCAGATCGCACAGGTAATTGTCTGCATCTTTGATGGTAACCTTTCAAGTGTAGATTGATTTCACACACGCGACAATAGAATGGGACTGGGCAAAATTCTTCACATATCTGACTGATCGGCGATAAAATACATAAACCTTAAAGGCGATAGAATTAAATTATAATTAATGTCTAATGTGAGCTGTTTTTAGTTAAAATTCATCTGATTCCGTATTTCCCTGGCTCCGTATTTTGACAGACAAGCTTCGCAAAATAGAATTATCCAAAACGTGGCATTCGGATAGGTACTGAATAATTGAGTTTAGTCGCAAGCTAAGTGACGGTCAGCTTCGAGGATAATTTCATTTATTTTTATACTTAAAATGAGGACTAGGTTACTAAATTTATTTATTTTCATGCAGATTGCCTACCTCTACTCTACCTTGCGAAGACGGGAATCTAAATAGATAGTAGGTACATAGCATTGATGATGATGTCCTAGTAGCTGAATTTCGGCTACGGCAGCCAGTTTCAACGGAGATTAGTCATGTGCGTAGGGTATTATTATCGTGCACAATTGTGCACGCAAACACAGGTGCACAACCATAGGCTGCAGTTTTGGATATTGAGAGCGGAAACTGGAGCGGATTTTCTTTTTTAAGGAATTTAAATTTTTCGCACCAAAACTACTCTGACTCCCCGCTGCCTAGCAAAAACGCGCTGTAACATTTGTCCATTCATAAGTAGGTATGGCCTAGTATAGTATTATAAAATCTGTGGTATGGCATCATTTTCCTAATATGAATCCTGTGCACCGTAAAGTGATTTAGAAAGGATAAGACTGACAGTACTTGGAAAAAACCTTGGAATTTGCAATGTTCAGTACAATCTTGAGTTTTTTGTTGTTTATTAAAGCGGTTCCCAGACTCAAACTAGCGCCGCCACCTATTTTATCGTATTATTACGATAAACAAAGAATTTTCAAAAATCCCTTGGCCAGTTTGTGATACCTATCATAAGCTTTTTTAAATGCCTCTGTAATAGTTTTATTTTGTATAGTTTAGGAAGAGATGCGAAGTGCACTTTTTGGCCACCAAACTCGGTATTCGCATCTCCTCCTAAGCTATACAATATAAAACTATTACAGAGGCATTAAAAATAGGCCTATGATAGATAGAGAGATAGATATCACAAACTGGCCAAGGGATTATTTAAATTCCTTTGTTTAACGTAATAATACTATAAAATAGGTGGCGGCGGCGGCGCGGCGGCGCGCGGCGCGGTGCTGACTTGGGTCGGGGTAGCGCCTTAATATAAGAGTGATATTTTAGCGGCCTCGCTCCCGCATTGTCCCCTTGAGAGAAAGTCTCGATTTCAGATAAAAAGCTAGCACTTTTACAGTACTAGTGCTTATATTTTATCTACCGCTGTAATGTTCCAAAACGCAAGGGAATGGAGGGTGACACAGTTCGGAGTGATGGTAAGTGATCCACTAATGTCTTGGGGTGGAGTTCTTACGATATTTTAGACAAATCTTCCGTAAATAAATCATCAGATCAACGGTCCATAACTAATGCAGAAAACTGAATGGATCAGTCGCGTTCTTGAAAACGTAGCTTGTGCTTTTGTATGATTGTGAGCAACACAACGTCAAAATACTCATAATATTACGTAAGCATTGTTCAACGTTGATAATTTCCAGTACTGATAATTATTGATACGCAATTGGTTCACACATTTCCTAGTTGTCAGGTAAGGAGTTGTTAATCGTAAGTGTCGTATAATTTAATTACAGTTTACAGCATGAAGTTTTACGTGTAGCTAGCTCATAGCAAGTTCGAATATATCCGTGCCCCGCAAAATTCCCCGCCCGAAGTTATTCATGAAACATCTTCTTTCAAACCTTTTTAAAAATATGCATCACGTCTTCGCTCGTTGGAAACTCGCGTTACTGATAAACTGGCGAGGAAAATCATGTGGGGAAACATTTTACTCAGAGGAACGTGGTTCTTTACCTCGTGCTTACCTATTTGCTTAAGCATCGACTGCAGATAAAGTATTTGAAAATTTTACGCTCCGTAACGAATAGTGCTATAAGAATATGTAATTTACTTTTAATTTTATTAAAAACTTTTGGCAATAGGTGTGTAGGAACGTGTATAAGGCTGCATAATTAGGTGAAGGTTTAGAAGCTTGAGCGTATTTCAGTCTACAGAAAGAGACTGTTATAAAACTCATTTTGAACTTGGCTGATTCAATCATGTCAAATATCCAGAATGATAGTAGTACTCTGGGAATTCTATGTTAATTTTTGTTTGAACCACAATACCACAATAGAAAAATAAGAAACAAGAACAAATTATGCATCACATCTTCTAGATTACGATTTCTTATTTAATAACTTGCTGACCCGTGACCACTTCGTTGGGCGGTAAACAATTTTAGTAGTCTATAAAACTCTCAAATAACGTTGTTTGAACGATGAGTGTTTAAACAAATATAATAGTTAAAATAATTTTCAAAATTGGCTCAGTAGTTTCAGAGATTACCCCCTACAACCACACAAACCATACTTATTTTTATTTGTGTAGTATAGTATAGATTTACATACACCTAGATTTTATTGACTGGACGTCACACAGCTCCACATTTACCTAGGTATATTATGCGCTTCAAAGTAAGCTTGATAGTACTACTGGAGAATAGAGCACTACACATCTATTGTCCAGTTCTAAAACTGGAAGGAAGAATCACCAGTCGTCCTAAATGTTCACAATTTCTATCTTGATTCATGGCGTCTCGCAGATCTACATAATTCTCAGCGTGCAGTCTTCTCTCATTAGTTCTGTTCTGATGTATACCAAACGCTTCGTTTAAATTTTGGCGTGAGTGCCCACCAGAAAACGGTTAACCAAACCTCGAAACCTTTGCAGGTGAGCAATGCGACCTTCTCTTATTGGTAAAATGTATCTAGGCGTCTTCGCCACGACAGTAGGTATATAAGCGAGTAGAGACTGAAGAGCATCAAATGCCTGGTGCGTTTCGCCAATGCATTGCAAGCGGTCATCCCGGGTACCCAGCACAATGTCCGGCCTGTCACAGTGCTGATCTAACAGGACGACGGCAACATCATTGGTAGCGAGAGCTTTTTACCAACCGGATGCTGTCCAGTAGGTCGTTTATGGGCATTAATAACAATTGTATAATAATTTTGTTGGCTTTGGGGTATGGACTCGTATTTTATGTCCTTCCTCGTAGTATGAACTCAAATCATGCTAAGTATCATTCGAATCCATTCAGTAGTTTTTGCGCTATTTTAGGCCGAGAAATGTCATTTCCATCCCCACTCTCAAAAGAACCTTAACAAATTTCAGGATAAAAAGTATTACATGACCTTCCTCGTAGTATGAACTTAAATCATGCCAAGTTTCATTTGAATACATTCAGTAGTTTCAGCCAAGAAATTTGACCCTACTGCGGGGGGCCACTGTGGGGGGCTAATGAGGGGGTACCACTGCGGGGCAATGTGGGGGGCCCACTTCAGGTGGTCATCTGCCGGGGGCCCCCACTGCCGGTGCTTTACACTGTGGGGGCCTACTGAGTGGGTCCCACTGCGGGGGCTACTGGGGGCCCCCGGCCGAGAGCCCCACTGCTGGTGCCCCCCACTATGGGTGCTACTGAGGTCCTACTGCGGGGCAATGTGGGGGCCCCACTGCGGGGGGCTACTGAGAGGGTCCGGTTGCGTGAGGGGCCCCACTGCTGGAGTCCCCACTTCTGGGGCCCCCACTACCTGGAGCCCCACTTCCAGTGCCCTCCACAGTGGGGGGCTATCGCTATCTCTACCGCCCTTGCCCCGCGCGCCATCCTGCAACGCGCAAAATTTAACTTCCATCCTCTCTCATAGGGAACCCTTCTGAATTCCGGGATAAAAAGTATTTTATGCCCTTTTCTTGTAATATGAACTTAAATCATGGTAAATTTCATATACCATGACTTTAGTAGTTTCGGCGCTATGCGTAGCAAAGAAATTTTACTTTCATCCCCTCTCCCAAGGGAACCCTATTGAAATGCGGGATAAAAAGTATTCTATGTCCTTCCTCGTAGTATGAACTCAAATCCTGCCAAGTTTCATTTCAATACGTTCAGTAGTTTCGGAGCTATGCGCGGCCAAGATACAGACAGACAGACAGACATGATGGAAAAAAAATCATTCTTGGCATCAGTGTCGACAATAGTGCCCTCCAAAAAAAATTTCATAATATATTCAATGTACAGAATTGGACCTGTTACAATTTTATTATAAGTATAGATAATTACTATATTTATAGCTGTTTAGTATAGTATAAAATTTGATTTGTCTTATCTAAGTGCTTATTTTGTAAGCCTTAAGATATAAAGTTATTGAAATCTGAAATCTGGAGTATCTTGATTACCACTCACACCTCAAGCCTACTCACAGGATCCAACGTAATTAAGGGACATAATTTAATGCATGAAATTGACACACAATCATCAGGAGTTCATGGTTATTCAATGAGTACAGCTAGCCTCCAGCCTGTTTTGTTATGTTGGAATGATGGACATACAATTGGACAATCTGCTGAACATGTAGGGCTACCACAATGCTTTTCAGTCTGTTAAAATATGTATCTATCGTCATAATTATTCATCTGGACTGAGGTTTTTTTAACCAACTTCAAAACAGGAGGTTATCAAATCGTCTGTATGCTTTTTTTGTATGTATGTTACGCGATATTTCCGCCAATTATGGACTAATTTTGAAAATTATTTAATTTTTGTATAGAAAACGATACCGATACCACCACCATAAAAATTTTATCCCCAGGAGATTAGTATTTATCCCGAAAAACTGAAAATAAGTGTAAAAGTAAGGGAATTTTAAGTCGGTTTATCGTTTTTTAAAACACGCCATATTATTTATTAGTTATGGTCAAGCATTTGGCCGCAAGATGTGGCTTACGAAAAAGCACGATTTCCCACGTTAGCTATTTGAGCCGTTTGGGTGGTTATGTCCTTGGGGTCCTTGGGCACACGCGATATATGTATGTATATAAGGATACAAAACTTCTCATAGTGTGCACATGTGATCTGGGGGCCTAGGCACTCGGAAAAGGAAAATCGAAATTTCTTTTTCGTGTTTGTGCAAAACCAACTCTGGTTGGTGCTGGTTTTTGACGTTTCCTGTCATTTCTGCCATTCTACATATATTATTCTGTCCATATTTTATACTTTTTGACATTTGCTGTCATTTTGACAATCGTCGAATTTCATTGGGTACATTTTTGCAATAATAATATATTTTTGGTGCTCAGATATTTTTGCAGCAAATAAAGTTTTATGATTACAGTACAACTGTGAATAAGCGTTTCTGTCTACGAATAAGCATTGTTATTCAACGTGGCAATGCTGCCAGGATTCTGAGCACTCTGCCTTCTGGTGATCGACTGGTTTTTTAGGATATTCATATACTTAAGTGTAGGTACACTTATTTAGGTAAATACGAGTTGTAATTAATTTTTTATTCCTATTTACTTTATTGACAAAGAAAATAACAATCAAATAATATAAACAGATTAAACTAGTAGGTATTAACAATTGAAACAATTGAACCAACTGCAGACTGTTGCAAACAATCTACAGATAGCTCGACTGGTCCATATCAATACCAGTCGGAAGCGTTCCCAAGGCCCTGGCTGCTTTGCCCCGCTGTATGGCAATGCTAATGCGCTGCGCCAGATACTCACCACCTCTCGGGTCACGCCTTTTTTGGTTCCTTTTTGGATCTTTAACCTATTCTTATTAATGTAAAAATACACATAAACCTGAGAAATTAATGGTCTATGAAATTAAATAGAAATCGTGCTTCATGTGCTTAGGCACGTTCACCATCATTATATTTTCACACTTCTTAGTCAACGCTATCCACTTATTGTTTTGAGGTAAGTAACTATTTGTAAATTAGTTTTATAGGGTTGTGAGTGAAACGCCAATGACTACCAGTAATCGTTATTTTTGATAGTGCAACACGTTTTTACGTTTGTAATTAATTCGATTAAAATAACCTTATATTCTCATAATGTAGCTACGTTAATTCTGAGTGCTTTAGGCTAAGTTTTGTCCAGGTTGGTGCCATGTCGGTGGTCATTATGGCCACAGGCTGAAACTTGTTATTAATATTTTCAGTCTGCGCGTGTTTTTAGAATAACATGTGAAACAACCACCTGAAGTAGGTAGGTATTCGCTTTTATAATATGTACATATTGTATATAAATCATTTTTTATTTATTTTATCTTCTTTTGTAATGTTCTAATTTAACACCTCCAATTAGACTCATTGGTGGTGTTATCAACCCTAGACGCCCCGTGTTAAATGGAACACAAAAAGCGATAGGCTAGGTACCACTGTCCTGTTTTTTACCAATCTCCCATTTGCTAGACTTTTTGCTTCCGCACAGATTTTTTGTTGGGGATTTACATTATGGCATTGATTGTTGCCTATTTGATCAATCCGCATGTATATTGGTCTTCGGTCGTTGGCTTCCACACTTACCTATTATAGTACTTATAGCAATGCCTTTCGTTTGCCTTTTATTTTGTGTATAGAAACCATACGTTTTTTTATGCACTTTGTACGGTACTTTCAGATACAGAGAGAACATAATGTGCTTATTTTACTGCATCTATTTTAGGCCAAAGTAGCATCTTTAAGCTTTCTCTTTCTGATCGCTGGCTGGAGATTTCGTTTCAATGCAATATCAGACTAATTCTATCAAGATACTATCTAGATTAATGGTCATTATCAGTGCTTAATATCACCTGAGACTTACCTAGGGCCCAGACAGATAAATCGACACTTGTCTAACCTCCTAACTTCTGTAGCTATATATAGGGTGGATGAAGTTATGTTGAGTAAAAAAATTACTCTTAGTTGTATGGGATTTTTTTTTTGCGATTTCTGACTTTTTTAGTAAATACTCAAACCTCACTTAAGGTCTGATAAAGTTTTTGATGAGTTTATGAAAAGGGATCGCTGGGTATCAAGTTTTCGTGTAAAATGGTAATTTTCTTGCCGACTGTACTTTTTTGAATATCTTTGAATGGATGGGGGTGAAAATATCTCTGAAAAATATGCAGTAAGGAGAGGTTCAGATAACTCTCCTTACTGCACCGTTCAAGAAATCCTCCCTGTAATTAACAAGCGGTTAATTAATTGTACAAATTATGGGATGAGTTTTCAAGGACAGAGAGAGCGGAAGCAGAAGCTATTTAGACAGTTTATGGAAAGTTTGCCTGTCAAATGCAATAATTTACTTTGGAAGCTGCAAAAAATTCCTTCTACTGTACACTGAAAATGCACGTGCGTCAGTAGAGTCACTTGACTGTCACGACATCATCATCATCATCAGCCCGTAAACGTCCACTGCTGAACATAGGCCTCCCCCAAACGACGCCACGAATAATAGCGGTCCTGAGCCGCCTCCATCCAACGACTCCCTGCGACCGCTACGATGTCCTGGCATCATATTTGGGGGAGGGGGGGGGGGGGGGGGGTTGCCATAATCACCACGCTTGGCAGACAGATTGGTGGTCGCAGTAAAGGTGTTGGTAATACACAGTAGGCGTCATATTTGAGGAAATTCGAGATTCTATTGGTTACACATTTCCTCTACCCCTGCTTTAAAGATAATAGGTAATCCTCAGCCTTTCTCAGGTTCAGTAGTTCCTGCCTCTGAGACTAACTGAATATAAATTGGTAAACACGATTCAAACGGAACCTCAGACGTGCATTTGAATATCCGGTGTCTGACATGTTGAAATCCATTTCTTGAATGCATCACTCCTATTTTGTCCAAAGCTCCGCCCGTTATAATGGCACACAATGTGAGTTTGGGTGCGGCTAAGTCAAACCTCAAGATCTTAACGTTTTCAATCAAAAAAGCTTTACCTAATATCAAACCTAATAAAAACGCTCTGTATAATACAAATTAATAAATAACTATCCATAGTCCGTAACAAATAACTTTCCGCACCACGACCTACACGCACCGACAGTAAGGGAAAATATCGCCACATCTCCAACGATTCAAAGTCCACCCATGACCTAGCTGACGACCTCATGAAGAAAGACACAACATCCAGACGACTAAAGAGAATCCCCAATGACCTAATATGACAACACCAAAGAAATTGATAGTATTCTTGTTGGTGTACAATTAAGCATTTTGTATTGTATTGTATTCATAATACACAATTATTTCCATCCAAAGGTTTCCTGGAAGAGATCGATTCTAAGCGATAAGACCGCCCATTGTACTTGTCTTATTATCTATATCTTAATGTCTCTTTGTAATTATTGTTTTTCTGGTGTACAATAAAGAATTTGTGTATTGTATTGTATTTTTAAAGAAAACAAATCAACCTAGCGATACGTTACATTTCAAACCATCTATGAACGATAAGCAGAATCAGAATCAATAACTTTATTTCTTTAGGCTTACAAAATAAGCACTTAGACAAGTCAAATAAGCAATGTGAATATGTGCCAGATAACGAGTCACAATCCTTTAGAGAGGCGGTACAAACCAATGCATACGTTAGCAGATCCTCATACAACGTATTTGAGACTGATGGAATATGGAGATTGGCTCCTACTCATCGAGGGCAGGGTTTAGAGTCAAATGTGATCTCATCGGATCAACATATTGGCAAGAAGCTTTTGTAGCGATCAATACAATTGGTGGTTCACGTCGAATTGTGTGTCATGTAGAAAACTAACTAAGTGTAGGGAAGTTCGTTTGCATTTTAACATTTCTTATTTCAACAAAGACACAAAAAAAAACGACTGTTTAAAATAAAATATGGAAGTCAGTTTTTTGGTGTTGAAAAATACTGGAAGCTGCTGCCGTTCCTCTGGTAGGTTCCCTTAATCGGCTCTTACGACATCCACGGGTTGAGTTGGAGGGGTCGATATTCGTACCGCCCTACTGCCAAGCGTGCCAATCCGCCTGCCAAGCATGGTGATTATGGCAAACCCCCCCCCCCTACATGGACCCCATGGACTGACATCGTAGCGGTCGCAGGGAATCGATGGATGGAGGCGGCTCAGGACCAATATTTGTGGCGTCGTATGGGGGAGGCCTATGTCCAGCAGTGGACGTTTATGGGCTGATATGATGATGATGAATCAGTTTTTTAGGCTTGCATATCAAACAAAAGATGTTCTTAAATCCATGTATACCGTATTAAATAAGTACAAATAAATAAATAAATTTATCATTCTGACCACTCCTCAAAATGACTACTTACATTTGTCACCTACCTACTTTGCCTATTGTAATACTATAGTAAATCCCCCGTTTCATAAAGAGTTATTAAAATTTATGAACGTGAAATCCATACTAACATTATAAATTCGAATGTAACTGTGTCTGTCTGTTACCTTTTCACACCTAAACGGGTAAACAGATCTTAGAAATTTGGCAGGAAGATAGACGGTATCCCAGATACGGATATAGGCTCTTTATATCCGGATAAAGTACGTGCGAAGCACCGCGCACCTTAGAAGCTAGTAAGTCATACAATCGATTTCCGGCAAACATTATTTTCATTTAAAAATTTTTTGAAGTTATCTCTTACCTTATTCCATCGCTTTGATGATGTCGATTATGTTTATGCAACTCACAAATTGGATCCAGTAGCATATAAAGCTATTTATGTAAATAGATACGTCAATTATGTAAATAATTTTGTATGTATGAACACGAATTTGTATATTTTAAAGCGAGTACCTACTTACGTATGTAAATATTGTAAAGTGGATGTTCGCGATAATTTTATGGCACTGATTCCAACTCTATCAAATTCGCTCCTATTAAGATTAGCTGATATTTGTTTACGAGCAAAATCGCGTGCTAAAGCTAGTAATCAATAAAGCTTATTCGAGAGAGGGAATAATTAACGACTGTTCATTTCACGTGATTTTACTGCTAATGATAATAATCCAGTGAAATTAAATCTTGTTTTGCTGTCTTGCTGATTCACGTAGAAACTTCAAATCGATTAGCTTTTCTACATAACTCATGATTTTCTATTTCTGCCACTTACAACTCGATTAACGTTATATGTTTGTAGGTAAATATATATGTAGTTACATAGTATGGTATGGCTTCCCATAAAAACAAAAACACAGTAGGAAAGTACAGTAAAAATTTTGTTCTCTCCATGCTCAAAGCGATCAAACTTAAACTCACAACGTTAATCGTTAAAAAAATATTTTATGAGAGAAAAGCGAAAAGCAATTTAATAAACTATATTAGCTGGTGAGTATTTTTACATCAAAAATACACATCATTGATAACTTGAACTATTATGCAGTAGGTAAATTAAAATAAATTGTGCCCTAACAAATTACCGAAGTTAACAAAGTAAAGTAGGAAAGCAACGAATGGAATGTAGAGTTATGTATAGTTATATCTGCGAAACAGAGAAGTATTCTCTGTTTCGCAGATAGAACTACATGCCAATACTGGGCTGTTCTTAACCCGTCCATACCATTGGGTTGGTGCCTGTGCCTACATACCATTATACTTACAACTGAATTATCTCTCTGAATCGTTTGACCACAATGTTATCTAATAACGATGAGTCCGAGAAAGTATCACAAAGATCTAGATTATAAGTCTCACTCTTGGAAAAACAGAAGCAGGCACGAATGATAGATAGATATGTACTTTATTGCTCACTTAAATAGCTAGGAACAATACATTATAACAACTTAAAAACTAAGTGACAATGGCGGTCTTATCGCTCAAGAGCGATCTCTACCTGACAACCGTGGATGGATTGGATTATTAGATAGTGTAATAGGGGAGCTATGTGCTCATGTATGTAGGTTTTATAAATAAAATACTTTTAAGATAATAAAGGTAGAGGAGTACATTTTAGTACGAATGGACAGAAGCCGGGTGTAGTCATAGAATACGTAAGTCCAACAACAGAAGGGATCAAGTCGAAGTTGAATACTTTGAGTAATAAGTATGTAGTAGAGCTTTTGGCTGGCTTAAGAACATACCCAATTCCCTATAAGTAGTCGGTTAACCCACATGCTCGCCACCTAGCCAACAAGCTCTTATCTTAAGCATCTGATAAGACTTGGAAGTTCCAGCGAATCAATGTTAATTACAGTTGGAGATGTGGGGATGTGGGGCAAACCGCAGCGCTACTGCTAAACAGATGATTTCTATTAATTTAGTCATAAGGTCGGCAATATAATAAATAAATAATGTTGGACAATCCACACAGCATCATGATTTAATTTTATAACTTTTTAGATATATTTTTTATTTACTTCTTGTTATTTTGTTCATTTTTATCTGTGATTCTTAGTAACTTAATTGAACTAGGTTCTTTATAAGGTTAAACTAATTTTTTTGTGTATAAGTTCAATTTTTAGGCGACTCCTGTTACATAATTCTTTATTACTTAGCAAATAGGTATCCTAGACACGATCCTAGACGTAACGTATCGGAGAAATTTGTAATATTTGATTTGAAATAAATAAACCATCTAGCCCCAAGCTAAGCAGAGCTTGTGTTATGGGTACTAGATAACTGACATACATAATACAATACATACATAGATAGATATTTTTTAAGATATGCATAAAATAGCCAGAATACCTTGAATAAATATTTGCAGATCGTACAAACATTTGTCCCAAGGCGGGAATCGAACGCACACATACTCGTATGGTTACAGCTGGACGTGCCTATTGAAACAAGGAGGGTTTTCCATAATCACCACTTTCGCAGGCAGTAATAATCGCAGGAGATAGAGGTTTAAAAATACACAGAATGAAGCTGCTGAGCTTCCTCTTGCAGGTTCACTAAAATATTTATTTGAGGACATACGAACACACGAATTTCGACATAAGAATTTTCCGTTAGAAGTCCTAAATCTTGTTTCCTTAATTCATTTGTCAAAAAGATGAGTTTTATGACATCGTAGGTAACAATACGAACAAGGTACATACAGGAATTTGTGAGTTTTATCTCAACATAAACAGCCTAACAATGCTAAGCTTAGCAATGCTTATATTTACTTAGTTTCAGAGTACACCTAGGCAGGAAACCAACCGGTTACTGCACTTAGGTATCTCGTTTACGGGCGTGTGTGTGGTTTACACGGAAAGCTGATAAGTGGTCCGCGTGGTACTGGGTACATAGGATGGTTTGGCAGGGTTTTATTGTCCGGAAAACTCTTGTGACAATAACAAGATTTTTATGACCCTATTTTTTTGTTTTCATGGTCAGTGGTTTTCAAAGAAATTAAATGATATCCCAAAAATATACGATTTGTGACTGAAAACCGCGACCTTCCCCTTTTTCTTTGAGATTAGGCTTACGCACTATAATAACAAAAACCAGTTCAAATTATGTTTTTAAACCCAAATAACATAAAAAGCTATACCTAGACAGTAAATAATATTTTTTTTAATCACAATAATTTGGAAACATCCAAATTAATATCATCTAGTTTTATCCAAGAAAAACAGTTTAAAGTTATTAAATGTCAAATAATTGGTGAAGTCTATAAATTTCAAAAGTCGGATGAAGGAAAGTCGGAAGTAGCCAAAATCCTTCCTTCCGACGACGAAAGGATTTTCAATACTTCCTACTTTTCAGCCATCCATCACAAACAATCGATTATAAAACGGATATTACATCGTTCAGAATATAAAATGACGTACTAACATACATTCGCAATATCCTGTACCGGCCGGTCCAGTGCCACACACTCCAACACCATCGCAGCACCACCGGTTCACCCCATGCCCCACATACTACAGGATCGCGCAGACTGGTGGAACTGGTTTTGACGACACTGGTTTCAAAGGTATATTGCTTTGATAACTGTGATAAATGATACTGAAATCCCTTGGATATGAGCGTTATAAATTATTTTTTGTTTATATCACTTGAGTGCATAGTTAAATATAATTCTATAGAAGTAAGATATTAACTATATCTACTATCAAATAAACTCCCAGATAGTATCTGGTAGTTTATTCAATAGTTTGATTCACAGTTTTGAAATAGTAAGAGTTGTTGATGTTAGTTGTTTTTTTCTACCGTTGTTTTCTTTGTTTTTAATTGCCTATGTTAACTGCTAAAATAGCAATTTGTAAGTTCATATAGGTAAGTAGTTTCGTTTTCCCATTTAAATTAAATAGGAGTATATTTGTGTTCTTTGATAAGAATAAAGTATATTTTAGCCAAGTTCAAGATACGTATACATACCTATATTCGTTGTTTTGCTAACAAATAAACGGAAAAATATAACATAACCCAATCGAATTAAAGAACGAGGTTCAACCTTGTTAAGTAGGCATAGGTAATTAGACACACCCTTACGGCCCTCACTAACAAAGCTTTCACAACAAAATTTCAAAATGTAATTAATTCATGAAACTCTCTGAAGATCCATCAACCCAAACAAAATTATAAACCTGAAAACCACTTCAGAGTTCCGATGATACAATTTACAATTTCCATTGTATTAAACTTTGTGGATCCCCATTCGAAGCGATGCTCCTGTACGACTTACGCTTGTGTAGACAGGGCCTAATTCCCACCAGTGGACATTCGTAGCCTGATTGATATAATTCGAAGTAAGTACCTAACCCTTAACCATTCTTCAGTTATAGAAATACTAGCTGTTCCCTGCGGTTTCACACGCGTTACCAGGACGACAAGTAGCTTATGTTACTTTCCATCCTTTCAACTAACTCTGCCAAAAATCAAGTCGATTGGTTGCTTATTTAGGTAGGGCGCGGGGCGTGAAGGAAGGACAAACAAACACATTTTCGCGTTTTTAATATTAGTAAAAAAGTAGAAATATAATTTATAGAAGGTGCTTTTTATCAAAAAAAATACTTACCTACCCAGAACTGCTACAAGATAAATGTTTAAAGCAATAAAAAAAAAATACCATTTCTTAAAATATTTGGTCTGTTTTACATTATCAGACGATCCGATCCTTACAGGATAACCTGAGGTCAAACTTTTCTGAACACCAAAATCGTGTTCGACCCTTTCCAATTAAAACTCGATTAAGTATCAAAAGTTTCCAAGATAAGACCCATTTGTCCAAATATCTCTCTAAATCTGACAAATTATAATGAAAGTAAGAACATGAGTTAGGGTTATCTGATGCGTCATGGTCTGAAGCTGATATGAATCAAATAATTATCAATGTGTGGAGAAGCGAAACTCTTTCATGACTTCACAACTATATTTTTCCATAAAACTTTCTAAATTCGACAAATTTATTATGAATGTAAATGTGATAGGATGATGATAATAATGTAGGTACTCACCCGAATCTCCGGCCAAGGTCAGTTTCAACGGAGACTAGCCAGATGCGCAGAAGTGCAGGACATAATTATAACACCACAGTATGTGCAAAAACACAAGTGCACACTCTAATCCCTCACTCTCATAATAGAGGTCAGGCGCAGGCCCAACGGCTTAAAGTACTTTCCGAGACATGGGGGTGTTCCTGACTCCAGGCTTTTTCTATAAATTACATATCTGCAGTTTATGTGATTTCGTCAAAAATCTGTAAATTGAACGTCGACCAACCTATGAGAATCGACCAGAAAACATTTTGAAAATTGATATCTGTTTTCTACGAAATTATTCATACCGCCGCGCCACCGCTGTGACACCTCTTCGGGTTTTACAATATAATTTTCACGTACTCGTGGGAATGTTGCCAAAATTAAGGTTTAAGCTTTCATTTTTTATAATGCTTTTACGTTAACTTTTAGGTTTTTACGTGAGCAGCGCCCTGACTTTGGTTTCTCAATAGCAGCATAGATGAAGGATCAATAGTAGCAAGCAATTCCATTTCTGTATGGGCTTTGTTTAATTCCATGACCGCACGATGCGTTGTAGCCGTAAAAAGTGGAACGTCTTGCTGACGACGACGTTCCTGACGTCGTCGTCTTATTAACGAGAAAAAATTCAGAGCTCTCCAAAGTTGTGCTGACGACCACTGGCAAAATATACTAAATTGAGATTTTTAGATATAAATGAATTTGAAATGGTAGTTTCAGTTCTGTGCGCTTATTTATCCTAAGAGTTTTTTCTTTTAATCTTAATGCAATATGAGTAAGCACTACTTGGTTAATTTCGATGATATCTCAGTTTTACTGCTCGTAACGAAAGCGTACAAGGTGGTAAGTAACTACATAATACCGCCATTTACGTCTAGATTTACGACTATATATATATTGTATTAATGTTTTACATATGTACATATTATTCGATTCACAGAGATATAAAGATTAACAAGGAACAAGTAAAAAAAAATATCAAATTCTTTTTTAATTGTTCCTTGTGAATCTTTCGTTGAACAGAAAAATCAAGTGAAGAGAAAATCAATAACACAAATAAAATATTATATCTCGTAATTAATATCAGATTAATTACTATAATTTTTATTTTTATGATGTATGACAATAAACGATCTATATCTGTATTCTGCATAAAATTTGACTTGTCTAAGTGCTTATTTTGTAAACCTCAAAGTTATTGAAATCTAAAATCTGAAATATACAATCTGTGAGTAAGCAGGATGGTTCATTAGAGACAGAGCGAAGAGATGTTGGCGACTGGCGTGGCTGGCGAGATCAGTGTCTTCCAAGTAGATTGGTAGGTGGCAGCTGGCGACGGCAGAAAGTGAAAACAGGCTTTTGCCCAGCAGAGTGTTTTTTTAGGTAATTGTAGATAATAATCGATCTGGGAGTCAACAAATCCAGGATGAATAAGTTCCTTCTGGGAAAGCGTGCACATCTGCACTTACTGGAGTGAAAGTGTTTAAGCGATGGTGGCGAAACGCTTGACCATCACCAGTAAAAAAAGAACTTAATTAGGTGTTATATTTTCTTAACTGAAGAACTAGCTAGTATAGTAGTTAAGCTAGAGATAGTAAGCTTACAATAGAAACGAGATGTCAGTCCGTCTGTTCAATAAATGCATTGCACATGCATGCAGGTAACAAACGACGACAAATAGCTATCACGTGCTTTACGTGCCTGCTCTCCTTATCCACCAAATGCACGATTTTTCAAAGATAGATCGAATATTATTATTATTATTTTATACTTTATTTTTGTGTATATAAGTTTATATATGTGTATTAAGTAGGTATATATTACGTAGTGTATCATTATATAAATTTATTTCGTTAAACTGAAACGCGCCACCGTCTATATTGTTATTTTATGTCCAGTTCATCCCAAGGTTGACTAGAAGAGATCGCTTAAAGCGATAAGGCTGCCCTTTGTACTTCTTTGTTTGTTAGCATTTCCTTCTGTATTGTATTTTGTGTTCGTGTGGTACATTAAAGAGTTATACATATGTACATATATCTATCTATTATTGGGATAAATTAGGGCTTCAAGGTGAATATAAAAGATTCCATTGTTTGGCCATATATATAAGGATCTAATAATAGCAATAGAGGAAATTGTAGAGAATAATAGGATCTAATATCAGATCAATAGATGGCTTACAATCCAGAGGCACTATATACAATAGTATATAACACATAGGCTTAAAATGTTTTTTACCCCCTGAGCTAGTATTTTAATTAAGTTACAATATTAGAATGAAGAAATATTTAGTAACAATTCCGCGTATAATTAAGTTAATCAAATCAAATCATTTATTTGCTGTAATGTAGGTACAAAAGTTATTAATTAAAAATGGTATTTCCAATACATTACTACCTCATCGAGGCGTGCAAAATTAAGATAGCATGCAAATGTCACAGTAGAGTTTAGTAATGTTCTAACCTAGGTATATTGTAGATAATTTGGGTCTTTAGTCGTTTCGCACCACAAGCGATTCGAACCGCGGTGCAAATCGGCCAAGTATTCCTTTTGAATGGGTTCTTTCGCACCGCGGTGTGAATAGACCAAACCTTTTTCTGAATTAGTCAATTCATATCGCAGAGTAACAAATCAGTTTTCTTTTTGAATGGGTGAATTCTGACAAAAATTAACCCTTTGTACAAAAGTAGACTTACCGGTCATATAAACAACAGAATAACCTGAAAGTAACAAAAACATCTACCAATCAGCAAGCCCGTGCAAGGGGCACATGCTTGCTTGGTTGGTAGTTGCTTTTGCTTGCACTGGGGATACTGATAAGGTCACAGTTTCTTATCTACTTTGAGAGTGGTGACGTGACAGGATAAATTGTTATTCAAATGTGTGATGAATCAGAATCAGAATCAATAACTTTATTTATCTAGGCTTACAAAATAAGCACTTAGACAAGTCAGATGTTTTGTGAAGTTTATATGGTAAGTACAACTTATGATATTTATTTGAAGTCCTAGAGAGTTATAGAAAGAGCTATGTCCGGAGTTTTTCGGAAGGATAGGATTCGTAACGAATACATACGACAGAGAACCAAAGTTATCGACATAGTTCAAAGAATCAGCAAACTGAAGTGGCTGTGGGCCGGCCATATCTCGCGAAGAAAACCATCAACCGCTGGGGTAAAAATGTTCTCGAGTGAAGATCGCGACTTCGCAAACGTAGTGTAGGACGCCCTTCGGCCAGGTGGGATGACGATCTGCGAAAGACTTCAGGCAGACGCTGGATGCGGTGAGCTGAAGACAGGGCGCTATGGCGCTCATTAGGGGAGGTATGTCCAGCTGTGGACTAAGATTGGTTGATAATGATGATAAATAAATTATTTTAGATAGGCATCTTTTTATTGATAAAAATTCCTAAGACACCAGATTTTAAAAATGTTACGCCTGTGATTCTTAATGATTACCTAGTCTTATGTAAATAATAGTGTACGTCTTACCCTTGATTAACAATAGTAAATTTTTTGTAAAATGTATAATGTTGATGAAGCTGGGATTTAAAACCTACCTTATTACTTTAAAAACACCTTTTGAGCAAATATAATTATTACATATATATATATATATTGCAATGTTTTTTATCACTATCCATTTTCCTCTTGTCTGTACCTACAAATAAAAAATTATGTGTGTCTGAATTGAACTTACAAAATGAGCATCGAGTCGTTTTTCCCGTGGTTCGATACGACCCATTTCAAAAGAATCTTGGGCGATTCGCACCGCCGTAACCACTGCGGTGCGAATGGCCCTATTCAGAAACAGTGCTTGGGGTTTTCACACCGCGGTTCGAACCGCTCGCGGTGCGAAACGACTAAAGACCCGATAATTTTATATAATGTCAAAAATCTTAAAGTAATAATAGTAAGAGGATGTCAAAATTTATCTGTCATAAAATCGTTAATATTATAATAGCATTTGGTAATTAATAATTGTTTCAATTTAGTCCTAAATATATTGTCGTCAAGATCTTTTAATGATTTAGGTATTTTGTTATATATTTTGCATGACATACAGACTACACTTTTTTGTAGGAAAGCTGTTTTACTATTAGGTATTTGGAGTTTACTGTTATCACGTCTATTTCGCACTACAAAATCAGACTTGCGTGGGAAAAGATGGGGATGTTTTCTAACAAATAGCGCCATTTCAAATATATATAACGACGGAAGCGTTAGAATCTTGTGCTCAATGAACAAAGGTCTGCAAGAAGTTAAGAAATATAATTTCTTCATTTTATTATTTTGTTCATTGGCTATACATCAATCCTGACGTCATTCAACTTATCGGGCATTTTGAGAAAAGGTTTTTGTGAGATTCAGGTGTATCGAAAACAAGGTTTTTTGAAATTCGTCCTAACGTCACGAAAGCAATAGATGAGCTAGTAGAATTAATCTAATTTTGTTCTAATTTTTAGTCGCATGACACTTCGGTATCTACAATAGATCATTCTTGAGCACAATTAATTAATCAAATATTATATATCAGTTGGTATTGATATTAGTTCTTTATTTCCTTCAGACTTTACTTTGACAAAATGTCCCAAAATATTTCTTATTTAAAACTAGGAAAAAACTTAATTTTTTTTCACCCCAATCTTTTTAAGGTAAAGTTAAGCGGACCTTTACTTTTGTTAGGTTGTTAGTTTTCTAGAATAAAATAGTGTGTAATTTTTGTGTAATTCGTTTGTATGTTTTTTGTACGTACTATACGCGATATCTCCGCCAATTATGGTCAAATTTTGAAAATTATTTCACTATTACCCAGGAGATTAGTATTTATCCCGCAAAACTTAAAATAAGTGTAAAAGTAAGGGAATTTGAAGTCGGTTTTTAAAACACACATATTATGTTTATGTAGGTAGGTACATATTACCTCTCTAGCGATATTTTGAAAACTGAGAGACTATAGAAAGCCAAACCTACTTGCTTTATTATATGTTTATTTAGATTTACTCGCGTTTAAGTCCCATTGTGTCATTAATCAAAGCTCCATGAGACATTTTCATTCCCAAAATTATAAGGCTTCATTTATAAGGATTTACAACTCTTCAAGGCTCATCGTTTCAAATGAGATGATGTCCAAGTTTCCTTTAAAATATACTTGATTGATTTTAGCTACTTTTTCTTCCTTTAATAGCTCATTGACAGCTTCTCGTGAAATGACAGGATACAATCTGATGACTCGTCCTTATGAAAATTATAGAGCTCAAAAATATACTCAGTAAAAGGAATTACCCTAGCTGGACTCACAAATTAAATACTTCCATGGACGAATAATAAGTATCACAATATACCTAAAGACCTACATAATCCAAATAAGTGAATACCTACCTCTCTATATACATACAATGAATAAGGTTAGTGTTATTGTTATACAGGATGCCACAAAACATGTGTACTAAGTCGAAAGGGGGTGATTCTGGACCCTTAGGGGATCAACTGCCCCATGATTTTCTCAATTCCGATTTTTTTAATATTTACTGATAAAATTATTTAGTTATTATTTTTTTCTTGATATTCGTGTTCTTTTACTTGTATTTACACTATTATTATTGTTTTGAAATTTCAAAGGATTTACATAATTTTTTCATCGAAGATATAATAAGAAAGTACCTTTCGACGATTGTAACGACCGACTTTGTTACAATTCTGTAACAAAGGTTTATTTCGTAGTCACGCGATGTGAAGGCAAATTGTCGCAATTACCGTAGTTTGATAATGATACCTCTGTTTTTATAAGATTAACCACGGGAATAGCAAACATTATAATTTTACATAAGTAAGAGTACAGTCAGCTTCATGAAAAACTGGCAAACTTGGTTATATAATACCATAAGACCCATTGGCATTGGGCATGGCATTATGTAAGATCACAATAGGTACAATATATTCTCTACACAAGGTACACTTTCAAAAAAAAAATTCTAAATTCAAATAGAAATCAGGTATCAATGCATATATTGTTTCAAACCTAATTTAGTAGGTAACTAAATTAGGTTTGAAACAATATATGCTTTGATTTGCATCCTAACATTACATATGTCCTTAAGTAAGTACATTTTCAACATAATCAAATTGTATCAGTAATTCAGTATGCACAGAGCACAAAATCTTTAAGATCTAAGGAAAACATGAAATTTTTAGTGGTATTATGTGTCCGATGGAAATAAAGACATTTTGAATTTGAATTGGACAATTTTAACTGACTGCAGTATGTACCTACCTACCTCTCCGTTTTCACTTACTCCACTAAAATAACAGGAAAGTCCGAGATGACCGCGTGTGGGTAGCCAGTTATTATTTATTTGTCAGTTGAGAATTAATGTTACTTTCTTGCGAATAAATTTCGGTGTTTTTATCAGTTTGTGGTCGGATCTCCTTGTTGGGATGGCCCTCAAACCTGAATACAAGCAGAGGTTTAATATCCACGTTAGGATGGAGCGTCACGTGGCGTTTAATATCGGACGAAAACAGATTAGGTATATAATAGGTAACTCTGCGTTTGTTGGTTGAATATGTACTCTCTAAATAGAGATCAGTATTCCATGGACCGCGCATCGGACTAATGTCTCCATCCTCGAAGAACTTCGTATAAAGGAGAGATTATCGTCGACTGTGCAAAAACGAATACTAAAGTTCTTTGGGCACGTGGCACGGAATGAAGACTCGATGGAGTTCAAGGCAGAATGGAGGGCAAAAGGTCCCGTGGTCGGTCTCCAATTAGATGGTCGGACCTCATCATCTCCCTAACACAATCCACCATGACCGACTGGTCCCACAACGCAACGAATAGGGAACCCATCATAACACGACCACTCTGCCAAGAGTGCAGGAATAAGAAGAGATGGAGATCAGAGCCGCGATTTGGGATTGGGTTCATATATTTTTGTAGCGCGCTTTCGCTTAGTTTGCGTATGTTTAGCTTTAAATAAATAAATAAGTAATTCTGGACATTCACACAGCATCATCTAGCCCCAAGACAAGCAGAGCTTGTGTTATGGGTACTAGATAACTGAAATCATTAGTTTTTAAAGCTAAAATAACAAAAAATGCTTCAATTTAACACAGATTTCATTGACATAGAGAAATATCAACATAACTTTTTTTTACAGTATATCGTGCCTTTGCCTTTTATTTTGCCTTTTAAGTGTGTGTGTGTGTATGTATGAGGCCACCTTACGCACCACGGTCTTCACTGAAGACCAGCGCTATGGTATGATCGGCTCTACCATAGCACATGCTGAGTGGAGACTGATTTTGTCGGTTTTTCTGTTTATTTATCTGTATAATACTCGTCTGTTCTGGCAAAATAAAAATCGTTTTACTTTTACTTTACCTTTTAAACGGAACTTAACGGCATGCTCGAGTTGTTTCGACGACAATGTGTCTCCAAACACGACTGCGACCGGCACTGGCTCTGATCCACATTACGATAACCGCTAAGGTCAAGGTGAGGCAAACCTTTGGTAAAATAAAACGTTTCTACGTCATAATGGCAGGTGCTATAAAAGACTTCAGAATGGAAGATAAAATGTGGCTTAGGTGGATTAGGAATATACCCGATAGTGCACAAGTTTTCTACGAGCAAGTTTTTGTGTTTCTTTAAAAATACCAAATGGCAATGCTTTGAAAAAGAGAAAGGTCTCTAAAATGAGACATTTAGAAGAATTTTCGCGCTGTGTAGTACCGGCATTAGTGCATGCCAATCGACAAGGAAAGTTTGCATCGTAAATGCACCGCGTCGCGTGAATAAGTAATTTACTAGCGGAGCCCATCCTTTTACAGCTTTCGATGTTGCATGCTTTGAGAAGGTTTATTTTTATCGTTTAAGGGTTACATTGGGGGTTTTATTTATGGTCTTTGGCATGGCACGGTACGGCCAGTTTCAACTATCACGGTAAAAGAGGAAAATGTATGAAATTGTATCCTATTCCATTTGGATATCTGCATAAAATGAGAGACCCCACGTGCATAGACACGCTAAGCATAGGCTTAGCGTGTAAAAAATAAATAAATAATAGTAGGCTACTTCGGCCTACCTATTTGTGTTCGGCTCTAGTATCGGTCTGTCACGAACGGTAGAGCCGTTGCGATGCTGCATAAACCAGCTTTTACATCTTTAAATACCTATTATGTACTCAAATTTTAGGTGTAAGTTACTCTAAGGCCGGTTGTTACACGACACGAGACACTGATCTTAGCCAAAAGGCCGAGCACGAGACGTTAAATCATTATGTAACTGTTTGAAAATTGACAATGTATAGCAGTTTTTGCCGTTGACTGTAGATACTAGTAATAAGAGAGATTGAGTGTAGCATAGCGAATAATAACTTTTTCGGCTACATAGCCATCACCGTTTAACACAACACGAAAGTGTGGCAATTGGACAAAACAGAATAAAAACCACTTCACCTCTAATTCACTCTCAGGCGCGCTGCAAAAAGATGAGATGGTCAGACCGTCTGACACAATTTTTTAGGAAGGTGAAGGTTTCGAGTTTTCGACCATTCGATTGACGACAGCTACTTGAGGGCATCAAATTAAATAACAGTAACAGAATTAACTTCTTCATTTGGTTGGTCTGTGTTTGGGCGAGGTAGAGGTGTTTGTGCTTTGTGAGCACTTGCGTCCCTAAATGAGTTGTCATGCTTAAGTACAAGACATACATAATGTACCTATCTTTCGTGGTATAACACCTTTTTTACACAATCGTACAGAGGGGATTAAGATATTTTAAATTTCAAATAAAATATCAACAATACTCAAACGCAACTCACGCTTTTCTCAAAACGCGATTTTTTACAGTTTGTTTTGGAAATCTGAATAAACGCCACTTATGGTTATGTTATGACGTGCTTAGATCTGAGTAGCGTTTGAGTATACTGGGGTCTTCCATGGTTATGTTGGTCATGCGCCTGACCTCAGTAATCAATTATCATAGTATAAATATATTTATAAAGATAGTAATGTCCTGCGCACATGGCCTCTCCTTGAGACTGGCCGTCGCCCTGACCAAGATTCGGCTGGGAGGACATTATTATGATATGATTCTTCAAAAGAATGTAGGTAGAGAGATATGTAGGTCCATTTTAATTTTTTCTAGTCTTTTGTCTCGAATGGCTTAGCAAATGGCTAGAGAGACCAACTAACACTGGTCAAATTGTCGGATTAAAACTGTGTTGGACAAGTCAGACGTCAATTACAGTTCGTGTGGTTAGTTTTCTATCTTATTAAAAATAACTGGCTTTCCAGTTTCCAGCCAGGCACTAGGAACACAGTTTTTTGTATGTAGAGACATATTTATGGGTTAATAGAAAAGAAGTGACGACTGATTTGACGCGGCGGGCGAAGGTCCGCCTGCGGTGTAGGAGCTTGCGGGTTTGACGCTCGCCTTGGGCCGAATGTTTGCACGATCTGCAAATATTTTCGGATGTTCTGGGTATTTTCTTTGTATAATAAAAATATCTATGTATTGTATTATGTACCTACTTCTGTCATCTAGTACCTACCCATTAGGGTTTGGACCTGGAAATACCCGTTCCCAAATCTCCCGGGAATTCCCGAAATTTTTGAAATCGTATATCATTTCCCGGGAAGTTTCGGGAAAAATATTTTTGCTTTTAGATCACTAC
The DNA here is from genome assembly GCA_947859395.1 of Eupithecia insigniata. NCBI lineage: Eukaryota > Metazoa > Arthropoda > Insecta > Lepidoptera > Geometridae > Eupithecia > Eupithecia insigniata. Next base: position 1,227,915 of record OX402011.1, on the reverse strand, counting down.
CGAAATAATATAACTGACTATATTTCACTTCCTCTTATAGTATTTCGCATGTATCAGCTACCTACGCAGTATCAGATATATCAGAGCTTTATCTCTTTTGATTTTCAAATTAATATCAAATTGTTAGGTCTGTCTTTTATCCCCTGGTTCGTTAATAAGCCTCAACTTGGCTTTTTGTTTTATCTAGTCGTGGCTGAAGCCAGCTTCACGCACTCCAGAGCTTCCATGTTCCTCAGCAGACTACCAGTAAATTGCTGAGCAACATGCCAGCAATACTCCATACCAGAAAGGACTTGAGCTTAAAAAGAAAAAGAAGCTGTCACGGTGCGAAATATCGCCTGATCTCCTCTAGTATGAGACACTTCGTGGGCGCCGTTTTAGTTTTCGTTAAAAAAGTTTCGCAGCATATCCTCTTTATGCTTAGAAATCATTCCAACTGGCTCTGGTTTTTCGATCTGTTCACCGCAATGATGTCACTTTCTTGGGTATTATTAGATAAAAATACAGCGTACCAACATCTGATCAGTTCAAATGTATTCTTTTACTACCGAATACATCTCAGACTTACACCGTGATAAACTGTCGGCCTCATCGTCACTTTCCATCAGGTGAGATTGTGGTCAAACAAAGGTCTATCGACTATAAAAAAATACTCAACTCTTTACTGGATTCTGGGAAGAAAATCTACTATGTCACTCACAAACTCCTTATCTATAAATTCATATTGAAACCGATAATGGTCTTATGGAGCAAAACAATGGGGTACCGCGGCCAACTCAAACCTGAACATCTTGCAACACTTTCAACCAAAATGCTTCGGCTAATATCAAATGCGCCATGGTTCGTGACAAATAACCAACTGCACCATGACACAAACACACCGATAGGTAGGAAAGATATCGCCACCAAACTGAGATCCAATGCTCAATGATTGGAAATCCTCCCAAATAAGCTGGCTAAAATAACCTCATGAAGAAGGATACAACGTTTGGACTAGTAAAGAGAATAGCCCCTCAAGACCTAATATGACATGAACAAAGAAATGGATATGCAAATGGGCCCATACATGACATGGCAGGCAGCAAAAAGCCTACAAAACTAGCAAGAAAAAGAGATATATAAAAAAATTCAACAACCTAGAATACAATAAAATTAGTTAAGAAATAAGCATAATTCAAATAGGAAACCCATTTAATAAAACGCTTGAATTAGAAATAATAATATTATCAATAATGAAAATGGTATTCATGTGATAGGAAGATTAAGAATTAATTGTGAAGTTTATTTATTCATTTCCTTAGGATGAAAATAGGAAAATGAAGCATATAACATGATGTAGGTACGGTCTATATAGCTTTTTATACTTAACAAAATTTGGTATTTTTGTAACCAACTTATTTTTCCCCCTCTCAACTTATCAACTAATTAGTAAGGTAAACCACCATTTAATTCGTTATTTTCTGAAAATTATTCACGAAAATAGCCTGGGTGGTAGATTTCCCGGGAATTCCCGGTTCCATCATCGGCATTTCCCGGAATTCCCGGTTCCTGAAAAACTACCCGTTTTTACAATCCCTACTACCCATAACACAAGCTCTGCTTAGCTTATGGCTAGATGATGCTGTGTGGATTGTCCAACATTATTTATTCATTTATTTATTACATATAATGTGTTCCATTATACATTGAAATGTTCTCCACTTTTCTACAGTGAGTCGAATCAATTTGTTAATTAATTACTTATTTTCCTATTTTGGCTCTTGGTTTTTTGTAATCGATAAAACGTGGTCTAGATTTCTGTGGGTTTCGTTTCATTTATTTGTCCATGTTTTTTTTTTTAATAAATCGCCTCACTAATGCCCTACTCGCGAAGCAAAACCACAATTTTATTTGTCTCTACCACAAATAATCTCTACTAAGGTACTAATCTTAAATATGAAGTTAAACGACTTGCTTACAGAATGGTGTCCATTTTGGCCCGCAGCCAAACCAAGAGGTAAACTAAACTGAAGACCAAACTATATCGTTGTTTAATAAGCAGTTCTCGGGTAATCCACTTAAGACAGATTTATTTACTTCCTGACTCAGCAAATATTGGCTTGTTCACACACTTTTCCTCCTGTCTGGCATGTTTATCTTGCTTCTTGTCCCATTATGACGCATTTACATAGGAAACTGGTTAGAAATACTTAGGTACCTACCCAGGTGTAATGGTAAACAAAAACAAGACATTCCAAGTAGGGCAGAGGTACCTATCTCGTTTAACTTCATTAGGTACCTAAACTAAACCGAAAGTTTAACAGAACCTACTAACGAAATCAAAACCTGTAGTTTTAACTTGATTAAGCATTGGTGACAAAAAGCTTTGCAGAGACAGAGAAATATTGGATCAAACCATGTAGATTTGTATGTGATATTTAGACACAATCAGGACGATAGGTCTGTCAACTCGTTAAATATGCAGACTCTGGTCTCTGAGATCTACTGGTGCAAGATGCCTTGAAATCAAGGACTTCGGAAAACCTATACTCCGATTCAAAAACCTGGATATTTTTTGTATACAAATGAGTTACAAAACCCAAGGAATATTGGTGGAAAATATTTAACGACATTGGTATCATCGAAGTAAACCACAAAATATCTCAAAAGGTAAGCAAACATTTTTTGCTTACATTTTGAGATTATACGTTATTGAAGTTTGTGTTTTAGTTATATTATAATAAGTGATAAGATAACATTGCTGTTACCTTGATGTTTTCTGTCATTGTTATCAATTTTTGTATAGATTTTATTCATGGATGTCATTTTCGACATAAAATATCTTGGATTCTAAACCTGAGTATAGAACGTTTATTTTATTTGATCCCCTTATCAATGTCTTTATCCCGTTTACAAAGTCATCTCAAATCCCATCCATCTACAAACGGTGAACTCGAAATTCAGCAAGTTCTTGGAAATACCTACAGAGTAGAACCACAGACATCACCATCAAGGCTCAAAGAGATTCAAAGGTATTGCTTCAAACTTTCCGTTGATCTTAGCTTCAAACATAAAGATGACATACCTGCCGGATGTAGGCACAGCACCGCCTGTTTTTCGCTTCGCATGAGGCCTGTGCAGTAGTGGACATTATGGTGATGAATAACAAAACCAGTACCAGGAAGGCATAAGTCGATGAAGATGGAAGCCGTGAAAACGCTCCATCAGAAGAGTCACAATATTGAGTTAAATGGAAACGACGAAGGAGAGATGATAAAACACAAAACGTATAAAAAAATGAATAAGTACACCAAGGTCAAGGGATCAGAGAAATCTAAGGGTGATGATGACAAACCCGTTTTAAACAAAATGCGGTTCCTACCGGTACGTGGGCAGGATGGCACGAGGCACGCTACATACCTGCACGACGAGTTTCGCGAATTATATGCAGTGAGACGGTATATTTTTCTTTGAAAGTTTTCTTGTTAGTTCGCGGAGAGACGAATGTAATAGTGTGGTCAGAGACGTGACCATTGTATCAAACGGGGCCTTGGTTGTCTAGGTGATCCTGGTTGATTTTAGTAGAAGCACAGAATACCTAAGCTTGTTATTAGACCTTAGGGAGGTACCTTCAGGACCCTTAATTTAATTCAAAAGTTTGGAAATTGGAAATGTGGTGGTATTAAATGTAAAAAAAATAACAAATGGTCAAAAAAACTGATGGGCATAAGTAAAAAAGTAAACGGACCTCTGTAAGATCATGGGAATGGCATGAAGATGATGGCATCATGTCTACATATCTTTTTGGTCCAGGCTAGTGCAGGACCGAGGCGATTGAAACAATCATAGAGATGAAGAGAAAAGCGCTGAAGGTGACTTATTTATTATGATAAGCTTTTAGGTATACCTACTCCGATTTAGAATCCAAAATATTTTATGTTAACAATAGTAGATTGTTTTACAAGGGACTAAACCATCCCATTATATACGAGGTTGTTATACTCCCGAGCGTAGCGAGGGAGGATGACAAGACCGAGTTATAATGGGTGGTTTTGGCCCGAGTAAAACACTCTACTTTTCACTTCGATTGCGAGAGAATAAAACAATTCAAAATTAGACAATTTTCAGAAATTTTATTAAAAATTAAATGCTGCATAATTGCTCTAACTGCATTAGAGCAATTTTGAATGTTTAGTGACATGTTTTTCCCGGGCAATTTTATTTCAGTTCTCTGTGATTGGGATGTGATAATACTTTGAGTTGATTGTTGTGGAGTAAAAGTTGGAGAGACTCGACTCATGCTTGAGTTTCCTGCATTATTAAGATCTGAGTGCGGCTTCAGCTGAGTTGACATATTCATCCAATCCCGCGATGTAGATGCTTGGGGTAATGTTTGGTAGAATATTGATTCCTTCCGTAATCCGCTGCGTGACGTGATACTTGTTTTGTATAGAGTCCTCTATATAACCTTCAGCCACTTGATCGGACCTCCATCCACCGTGCCGTTTTAATGTCGTTATATTCGCACCAGAGTCCGCCAACAGAGTCGCGGATGTTCTGCGGAAACAATGGCCCGTCTAGAGTTCCGGATTTGGTAAATTTAGATAAGTGGCAATATCTTTAGGCATGTTACCAAATTTATTTTTGCCTATGACTTGCCTTGTGCATTTACCATTTTGATAATTTAGAAAAAATCTTCTCGTTGAAACATTAGTGGGACGTAACTCCTGATAGGCTTTAACTATATTAAGGTATTCTCCACTGATGACAAATTTACGCTCTTTGTTTGTTTTCGTGTTCGGCAGACTCACAGCTTGTAGGTTTGTATCCGTTTCTACGTCTTCTAGCGTTATATTGGCAAGCTCTATTCCTCCGCATGCACCGCTGATTCCATAAATTAAAGCAACCTGTTGAACAAAAAAATAAGTGTGTTAATAATTGTAATAACCTAGGTACATAATTTAGGTATGTAGGTAGGTATTTATTTATTTAGTTTGAGTAGAGTACATAAGTAGGTTACCTTTGTTGCCAAGTATTGTTTATTTGGAGCGTTATTTAAAAATGTTTCGATTTCTTGTGTCGTCAAGACTTTAGATTTTTTTGCCTTGTATCCAGTGGAGAATTTCTTCAGTAAAGCCGTTAAATTTACATATTTTTTAATATCGACGTCGTGTTTCGTTTGTAAGGTCATTCTTAACATTGAATATGTGCTCCAAAGAGTCGACGATTTGAATTTTTTCGATAATTCACGATTCTCATCTCTCCATTTCATACAATTTTCGTAATCTTTAAATATATTCCACGTGATTTTGTCGGCAACAGATTCATAACTATTTCTTTGCCCTTTTCTTCCATTTGCATATTAGCATCTTCACTATCACTTGATGACATTTTTCACGTTCACAATTTGGAAGTAAAAGTCAGGGAGTTAAACGTAAAAGTTTGTGATTTGGAATGAACAAAATTCTAGAGATTTAGCGCCAATACCATCTTTTTTGTTAAATCTCTATTTAACCCGCAACGAGCAGATCGCATTCTACCGTGAAGGGAAAAATCAACCTTCATAAAACATCACCAAGACGGTTCTATTTAAAAAAAAAAGATTGACGGAGCACCAAGAAGTCGAGTTTTTATGTAGGAGAACGAATGCTTTGTACGGGCTGATGATTTTAGACAAAAATTAAAAAGAAAAAATACTTTTTAGCCCGAGGTATTAAACTCGAGTTTTAGGCCCGCTAAGCTACACTATTATGATACACTTTTTGAGCAAGAGAAGTGAAAAGACATTTATGAATGAAAACGTAACAATAACAGAAAACAATAACAGAAAACAACAAGGTAACAAAGCTATCACTATAACTAAAACACAAACTTTAAAAACGCATAATCTCACATGTAGCAAAAAAATTTTGAATTTGAATTCGAAAACGAACGACAATCAAAATCGATTTGCTTCGATGATACCAATGTCGTTAAATATTTTCCATCAATATTCCTTCGGTTTTGTAAATCCTTTGTTCAAAAAAAATAATCCAGGTTTTTTTAACCGGAGTATAGGTAGCTATTTCGTCCTCCTTTTTTACAGTGATTAGACCATCGATTGACCACAATCTCACCTGACGGAGTAATAATAAGCCCTAGCCCCACTTGCTTCTTCCTAATAGGTGACATAAAAAAATGTGCTCAAAAGATAACAAAAGGACTTGTTTTGTCTCATCTAAAATGCAAAATCACTGCTGACTGTAAACTACAAGCTTTGTATGAGAATGACCTGTCGTATCGCCTTACGTATCAAACGTAAATAAATTACAGTTTTACGGTATGTTGGGTGGCTGCGGTTTACTTCGCTGCGCTTATTATGGCCACGGCCTTTATGCATTTTTATGTGCTTTGGCATAGCTGGTGATCGTGGGTTTACCTACCTACTGGCCTAGGATAAATAAATAATTAATGCTGAAAAATTCAAACAGCACCGTCTATCACGAAGCTAATTAGAGCTTGTGTTATGGGTACTTACTAGATAATCGAACGAACGACTTAGGCTGATGTTCAAAAGGTTGCCTGGGAGAAATCATTCTCAGCGATAAGTCCGCCTTTTGTACTGTATTTATATTAATTTTAGATATAAGAGTTTTTATGTAATTTTAATAGGTACAATATAGTGTTCATTCATTCACCGACAGATAATCGGACAATTAGGCAATTTGTTCGGTTAATTTTGATGTATAAAATATGAAAAGTTTTCTAAATTTTTGATATGTCAAAAATTACAAAACAACTGAAAAAAATTAAACCATCTATTAGTGAACTCGGGCCTTAATACAATTTATACATTACCACGGACATTACCTACACAGATAGCATTTTTTTTATTATATAACAAATATTACCAATCGTACAAACATTTGTCCCTAGGTATGCGGGAAGCGTCATCACCTGATTCGTAGGCGGACCTTCGACTACTGCACGACATAGGTCCTTGATAAAGCCTCAGATGAAAGATTTCTTTCATATGTCACAAAGTCAGTTCCTTTTTCCTTTCATTGCGAGAGGGTTAAAAATTGTAACTCCGATAGAGCAGACGGCATTGGCTCTAACATTCCGGTCTGTCAAGCTATTCGCTTGTTTAACTTGACTAAATGTTCCATGTGAATCTATAGTATGAATAAATAAATTACAAATAACAAAATTCGCCTTATTGTTAGGTTCGCTGGATTAGCGTCTAAGCACTTTAATTGAAACGTTAAAATCAGGTCAGTTAGATAAGTATGTACTGTAATTATGTAGTATAAGAAGAATAGTTTTTGCCAAGAGGTTACAATTGAAAGTTGTGATTTGTAAGAGCGCTTGTATAAGTCCGCTTTTTTCACCAGGCATGGGACCGAAATCTAAACTGAGTTGAGAGACCGCTCTCTAACCTAAAGTCCATCCGGCAGAACATCTTATAATGTATAAAATTTTCGATCCGTTGTCCGGTGAAAAAAAATAACGTCCACAAGACTAAGACTAATTAAAAAAAAAACGCTTAAGATTTTGGTACATTAGCCACCACTTTGTTTTTTTTTTTTTCAAAATCTCCTCACACAATGAACTTTACATATATTTTTGGATATATGTAGGTACAGGTACCGACTACACTATTGTATTGCACACACTTCAATTTGGGAGCGTTCATGTTGCGATAAATTGCGGTTAATTAAATTCTCGATCTCCACTACCTTAACTGCAACTGCACACAACTGACTGACTGGTTGACTAGATGACAGATGAATGAGATGGAAAAAGTTTATTAAAAAGAACCATTACAAAAAATATGTTGAGGAGATGTTGACTGCCCGGACTCTCTATTGGTCAAACTAGACAACAAGTTGTGATCTGTAACCCAAAACCAACGCAAGGCAAAATAATTTCAAACAGGTAAGGCATATCTTACGGCGATAGTACATTAAAAATAAAACATCAAGGGCAGACGGAAAGACTTAAGTAGAGTAGAAGTCTTTTGTAGAGCTTTTCTTATGAGTATCTACGTACTATTGTTCTATTATATTCTAATGAGCATTTACCTCGTAGGAAAAATCCTTTTCCGGTTCTAGTGTCATTCCTGTATTCCTGTATCCGGTTCCTGTAACTCACACTAGCACCATCACAGAACCAAAACAATATCATTAAAAAAATCAAATTTCCACGCATTTTTCATTATTGTAATTGAGCAATTATTATCTTTGGTATTGAAATTAATTTTTAAATTATTTTGTTTATTTGTTGCGATTTTCGCGTTCCCGCCTTTTCACGGCCATGTTGGTCGGCGTCTGTAATCGACTGGGCATGCGCAATACGCGCGCTCAAACTTGACCGTGCAAAAAGTACAAAACAACACAATTTGGAGATAGGGTGATTGTAGTTCACTTCACTTTCGTGGGTATAGGTATTCTTTTTTGCGTGCCCGATAGTTGCACTTTCTCTAATAGGTTCTTCAAAAATAAATCTTGTATGGCTTCAAGATAATTCTATGTTAACAGGGTTCGTCGCTCGTAGTCTCTGAAATATAAATAAGTAAATAATTAAAAATAAATAATGCTGGACAATCCACACAGCATCATCTAGCCCCAAGCTAAACAGAGCTTGTAATAAGGGTCATCTACTAGATTCTAAAAAATGCATTGTCCAGCATTTTTTCATGAATGAATGATGAAAAAATGCTGGACAATCCACACAGCATCATCTAGACCCAAGCTAAACAGAGCTTGTAATAAGGGTCATCTACTAGATTACTGATATACCTACTTATTAGGTACAATACTTACACAGATTTTTACGTATATATTTTTTATTATTATGCACATAGAAAATACCCAGAACAAATATTTGCCCCAAGGCGGGAATCAAACCCGCAACCTCCTGCGTCGCAGGCGGACCTATTCGCCCGCCGCACCAGATCAGTCGTCCGATAGCAGTACGTATTATGGTATTATTATTACTTTTAGTCTAGCTAGTGTCGCAACTCCATACAGGGCAAAGGTGGGTGGGAGACATTTGCCCCCATTATATTCGGTCTTTTGCAATAAAATTTTTGTACCTACGTAGGTACGTACGTACCTAAGTAACAAAAGGGAAAATAAGGTTCATTTACTTGCATCTTCGTCCTAAAACTATAGGACGATGCAAATGAACCTCTATTGGTAGGCTCTACCTACCCAAAAAGTCAAGGTCTGCAAGTCTGCATGGACCACAGAAATCTAAATAATAGTAGGTACCTTATTATTTAGATTTCTGTGGCATGCAGCAAGGACCAATATCCGTGTCCCTTAAAATTTAAAACGCACAAGTCTATATAAGCGATCTCTTATGGTACAGTACCTACACCGTAAAAAGCTGTCTAACGCCTTACAAGATAAACCTTCGAATCCAGTTTTGTAGAACACACCTCATAAACACTTAAAGAGTAGGTACATCCGCGACTGGATCACTGTAAATTTCTCAGATAGATTACCTTACTCGCGGTAATCAGCCCACATAATATAATATTATACCATAAAAACACCGTAAAATTGTGGTATTGAGGTAGGCACGGAAGCGAAAGTGGATGGGTAAGGAAGTGTCTAGGTACACTTTTGAACAAAGATGTGCCTGTTTTTGCACCGGTAAACTATAACCCTTTTTAAACTACACTTGCGAGCTATAAACTGGAATCACTTCATCGCTGGTTTTTGCAGACCATATTTTACATTTTCCATGCAATAAACTGTAGGTTGTGGTTATTATTTTAAAGATAATTTTATAAGCTCTCAAACTCTTTCGTTATCATAGCGAAAAAAATGTCCATCATATGTCACGGAACGTGAAAACAAAAGACATAAATTTTTGGAACGAAACGTCAATTTTTTCAAACTCCTGAATCCCTATAAAAACTGGGAATTTATGCAATTTTGTCATCAGTCCAATATATCACGTCACTCAAAATACTGGAATTACAAGAAAATGGAAACCACACCAATAGAAGCCGCTCAAATCGTCACCCTAATCCAGCAAGGGTTCTCTCAGCGTACTATCGCTCGACAGCTTCATCTGAGCGAGTCCTGTGTCTCCAAAGTATACAAGAGGTTTAGAGAGACTGGAAACTTAGTCCGAAGACCAGGATCTGGACGACAGCGATGCACTTCGGCGAGAGATGACCGATTTATTGTCAGCACTTCTCTCCGAAATCGACATCTAACCGGCGTTGACGTCCAGCGGGAGCTCGGAGAAGTTCGAGGGAGAAATGTCAGCGAGTGGACAGTGAGGCGAAGACTCAAAGAAGCTAACTTGCCCCAAAAAGGCCAGCAACTGGACCCAAATTGTCTACAGCCCACCGACAAGCCCGACTTCAGTTTGCTCGTGATCACTTAGATTGGGATATACAGCAATGGAGCCGAGTTTTGTTCGCGGACGAGACTAGGATGTGCCTGCATGGCAGCGACCGTCGACGGAGAGTCTACAGGAGACCGGGAGAGCGATACGCACAATGCTGTATAGCGGAAACAGTGGCATATGGGGGTGGGTCTTGTATGATGTGGGCGGGGATTTCAATTGAAGCTAAAACGGAGCTGGTATTCGTACCCGGTGGAGGTCGGGGAGGAGGACTAACCGCAGAAAGGTATATCAACGACATTCTGCTGGGCCATGTACTCCCTTACGCCAGGTTTATTGACGAAAATTCGCTAATGCACGACAATGCCCGCTACCACACCGCTCGTGCGACTAGACAGTACCTGGTATAAGTCGGGATTCCCACAATAGACTGGCCAGCCGTAAACCCTGACATGAACCCTATCGAACACCTGTGGGACGAGCTGAAAAGGCGGGTACGAGAAAGATCTCCAGCTCCGGCGTCAATAGAAGACCTAAAAACTGCTCTTATCGAAGAGTGGCAGGAAATTCCACAGGATTCCATCAGGAAACTCATTAGGTCAATGAAAAACCGTTTACAAGCAGTCATTAGGGCCAGGGGGGGCAATACAAAATATTAAGCGGGAACTAACAAAGATTTTAAATAAAAATTTGATATTTTCATATTACTTCTTATTAATTTAAACATCCACAACTTCGACCTATTGTAATAATTCAATAAATGAAGGTAGGAAACTTAATTAAATTTAAATAATTTTTATACCATTCGAAAGTTAACAAAATTTCTTTTCAAATGGTATACACCAATCTGCAGTTTATTCCATGGAAACTGTAAAATATGGTCTGCAGAAACCAGCGATGAAGTTTATAGCTCGCAAGTATACATTAGCAATGCTAGGTGTAATAGTCAGTAATACTTGGTGTTAAAAAAGCATGCTGTCGAAATTTAGACCCAGACCTATGTATGCCTAGAAAATAAGCGTCTCGTTTTCCCTCGATAGGTCAGTGTTTTAGTGAAAATCTTCTAAATCAGTGTTTTTTGACAGTAAAAAGTTTATTTGAAAAAGTTAAAAGCTGGGCATTAAAGTACTAACAGAGCGATATTCTAATTGCTTGTTTACTGTTGGGACTTTACAACTCGACCCTAAAACTAATAGATTTCTCCCAAGCGAGCCAGCCGACCAGTTGAATGCATGGAACCTCACTACTAAGATTAACCCGATTATCCATGTCACTGAACTAGTAAAATTCCATTGATAAATGCACCTGACCGGATTTGGTAGTACACACTTTAGATAAAATCATTAATTACCATACTTATGTATTACAACAACATGTCAATCACGTATCAAAACTAGGTGTGAAGTCAAAGACCGGTTACTAGGTATAGTCGTATATATTTATTTATTGCTCCACTCTAATGTAAACAATTCGTTCAAATATTTAGACGTTATCATATCACCTAAGGCCGTACACTATTATATTGGACACTTAAAAATAACAAAACAATAAAATAATACCAAATACAAATACAGAAAGTCAAACTTCAACAGATAATATAAATTATATATCTCCAAAACAAGAAATTGATAATACACATGTAAAAGTTTAATAATTTAAATACTGATTTTTATTATTGTCAATTTTAAAATACATTTGGGAATCTATAATAATTATTTTACATTATTTATAACAGTAATCAAATAATTAGCAACCGATTTGCAACTTAAATTTAATATCAGATCAAATTAGTTTTATACTTATAACTAAACGTTCAATTGTAAAAACTTATGCAATATAGATTTGATTAATTATTGAACTGAATTTGTTTGTGCAACTTATTTCTGTCGTATTAATAGGTATTGGTAACTATTTTTCTAGTGAATTCATAGAGACCCGCTATTTTAATATTAGTCAGCAAACTTTAAAAATTAGTCAGCAAAGTTTTAATATTAGTCAGCAAACTTTAAAAATTAGTCAGCAATCTCATAAATTGGAAGCTAAATAAAACTTATTAAACTGGGCTGTCTGTTAACATGATATAAATCAACACGAAACATAAAACATATCAAACAAAAACTTCAACTAGTTCTATTAAATGTAGCAATGTGCATAAAAAGCTTAGGGTCTAATTGTTACAGCCGGAGCACCGTAACAAGACATATTTTCTATTAAATAACTGATACTTTGGTAAACTCAGTACCCTTATTGGCTAACTGTGGCCTCGAAGCCAAAAAGTTATCCAAAGTTATTTTGCTTTTACCGTTTTATTAAGAAATCTGTACTTTTGCGATGAAAAACAAGATTTGATTCTATCCTGAACAATATAGATGCAAAGCCTCAATATTTCAATATGAATGAGATCGTCCTTTGATTCTCCACTACCTTCTACTACATATTTTCATAGAAGCAATATTGTTGTAACCAGCCCCCTTGAACCACATTTCTAAACTTTTAAATTAGATTTTCTATTGAGTTGAACTACTTTTAAAGCTACTGGGTGTCTAGAGGTTTAGGCTACTTTGAAGACGAAAAAATTACAACTATTTCATGCTAGCTAAGCTACTCATAGGTTACGATGCCAAAAATATTAATAACAAACGTTCTACGTTTTCTTACCAACTATTACATCGTTATTTCATTTGTAAAAGAGCAAAGAGCTGTAATAATTTTAGTATAAATACAACCTATTTCGCAAAATATATGATTTGTAGAAAATTATGAATTATTTTAACTGGAACTGTAAATCTCTCGATAAGTTGCATTTGGCACTTTTGTAGTATGTCTACTAATTTATACAAGCACAATAGTTGATGAATTTGTATTTATCGTAGTTGAATAAAATTGTATATTCGTGTACTACTAAAGCGACTACATCGCTTAACCCCATCCGTGCCTGCGTGATGTCATGGGTACCGAATGAGTATTGTTGTAGCCGTTTATTCAGATAATTGACATTGGTTTCAATTGACATGGCACATAAATTAATCTGGACTTATTTGATCGCACTAAAAATTATTCCGTCCCCTTCTTATAGATCGAAATAAAATTTGACCGCACTAATAATTTGATTGTTTTGAAAAAAATCTAAAACGACTTCGAATCCCTTCATTTTACACTGTTTTTAAGCTTAGCGGGATGAATGAATACTAATCCCTCGGCAATAAACATTTTATGGGACCCCCTTGGGATCATTCTTTATTTATACAATAGCGAAATAATATTCAAAATCCGTCCATAATCCACGTAAAAATCATGAAGTAACTTTCTGAAGTCGTTTAAAAATGTTCTGCCCCTTATCGATCAAAATAAATAGGATTTAATTTTAATTGCTGTCAAATTAATTATGGAAATAAGAAGTCCGTAAGGCCAACTATGTAACACAGTTGAAAGATTTCGTGCCATCTAAATTGACACCATAATCTGTTACCCGTTCGGCCAATAACCGATTATGGAAGTATAGTCCTACAGACATCATAGAAACTATGCAAAACCCATTTAATACAATTTACTTGCTAGCTTTAACCATCGACGTTACTAAATTGTATACTAGATTTACTACAGTCTTGCTAGATTTTATATCAAGATTCAAGATGCTACAAGTATTTGTCTTAATTGTTAACCCCCTTACTCATAAACCTCTTCTATCATGTAATTATTTTATGCAATAGATTGTCGTTTGATGTCTTCTAAAACACACTGTTTAGCTAATGTTTTTAGGTTAACATATTATTACGAATAAAAGGGGGTTAACACCCTGTCAACAAATTGTTTTTGTTAATAGTTATAGAACTCTAACGCTCATCCAATCCTACAAACGAGTTGTAAATACTATAAAATCGATATATTCCACTACAGTCGTATTATTTTATATTTTTTTATCTACAAACACAGCATTATGAGGGTATATAGTTATTTATCTACAAGATTGCTATATTTTAGTCAAAACTTCAATATACTTTAAAATCGTACCTACTTGCACTAGATAGGTTAAAACTTTAGTAGCATCTACTATTTTCTGACCTATTACTTCTTGTTTTTTAATAATTATACTGTTTTATGAATATTAGAAATAGTAATATTTGTCTAAATAACTATTGAAAACATTCTATACCTAATTTAGACCATTTGGTATCTTTAATTTAGAATGTCTAAGTCTAAATACTAGACATTTAAATATTTTTAAAACTGTATATTTATTTATATTTAAAAATGTATATATTTCATACTAATTTGTAGCAATGGTGCATAAAAACTTTCATTTCAATTATTTCGTTGTGTGCATTATTTATTTGTATTTTGTTTCTCATATTCAATATATAAAATGTGTTTTCCCACAAACATTACGTTAGCCTTTGTACTACAAATACATGTAATACGTAAAATATACAGAGTATAGATGTACAAGTTGTTTTGTATATGCTCACGATTAGCACCTAAAACTTTGTTTATAGACTTTAGACCATATCTGAACACGAGTTGTTAAAATTTCATATAAACAATATCATCGGTATAATAAAGCACCTAGAAAACCATAATAACAATAATATATAAAATTCTACATACCTCAATAAAGGTAAGTCAAGAAAGTATAGATAGGTTTTTGGATTTTGACTGCAAATAAAAAATACGCGATGTCAGTTCAGAACAAACTCAAATCGAAACAACTATTTCGACAAAATCCATTGAGTTATACAAACAATCGGTTTGAGTACAAAGACAAAACGATACATAAAAAGATAAATCTTATTGAAAGATTATGTCAATAAGATTTCCACAAGCCCTTTATAGCCTTGAGTTTCGGTGACTTTTTCTTATCGAACTCTTGCTTCAAACTAATCATGAACTTGTCTCGTAAACTCAGTTTCGGCGTCGACGGTTTCAGTAAGAATTTCTTTAAATCGTTCGTGAAACTTTTCGCCGTATAATTCGGCTCGTCTTTTATCGACTCGTCGTTGCTCGATTCCAGGAAGGAGACGGATTTATTCGACTGCACTGAGTTTTTTCTTTCTTTAGCGCTTTTCGATGACTTCGACCTTGAATCAGTTGATCTGTTGGAGCTGGTGGTAGCTTTTGAGGGTTGACTGTAGCTGCGTGAGACGAGGGAGTATTGGTCTTCGTCAAGCGAATCGAGGGTGTCCGTAGACCTGTTGCAGACGCGACAGCACAGCTGACAATGTTCCTTGTCGCTGTGGTATCTGCCATTGCAGTATACAATGTTTTCCTTCACTCGAGTATGTTGTGGTTTCTTCCCAGTTTCACTCGCTTTCTTCGAGCGCTTACGTTTGCACTTCGGGCAGTTATTGCGGGCTATCTTTCGTAACTCCTTAAGGAATTCATAGTCGATTTCGAAGTAGTTTTTCGCGTCCGGTTCGGAGTAGTATCTTAGATCGCTGTCCGTGGAGGCTGTAGTGGGGGGTTTCTTAGTTTCTTTGGGGGTGTGATCGCGGCCGGGGTCGGAATAATATCTGACGTCGATATCTGAGGAGTATATTTTGGAGGTCTTGTCTGAGTGTTTGCAACGCGTGCAGAATGTGACGGACTTGTCTCGGGGGATACGAGGTGGCCGAGGGGGCCGGGGTGCCGGCGCGGGGGGCAGGGGTCAGGCCTGCACGGAGGGGACCCACAGAGTCTTGTTCTGTTCCTCCTCGACGGCCTCCTTGATTTGTGTGCACATGTAGGCGATGTTGACGCCTGCGGGGATTTCCGCTGAAAAGGGGGGCTCATTCAAGTTCCGGTTCGAAATGTTATCTTATGTGATAGAGTATACTTATTCGGTATATTAGATTTAATTAGTTTACTTGCATACTTGGCGTGTTTTATTCAAATTCTATAAAATGTTTATTCTCACATTTTACAGGAAAAAATAGAATTGAAGTTCAAATCTTAAAGCGTAGTTAAGTTCATCACAATATATTGAAAATACAAATAAACTTACCTGAAATATAATTCCTATACTCATTCTCCACCTTCAGTCCATGTTCATACATCTCCTTGGCCGCTTTAGCAGACACCTTATCAGCGGGGTACCTTGTATCCTTGACCTCTTTTATCTGCTTGAACGATTTGAACTTTATAAACAGCACGATAGGGTATATTTGTTGCTTGTGCAGTTTCTCGATGGTGGCGACACTGATGTCTAGGATGCAGTGGATTCCCTGTGGACGAGAAAAAGTTGTAAGGTTTGAGAAATATTTTCAGTCAAGAGTGTCATTTGAAGTACATATCTAGATTTCAAGTAACACTAGGATTAGTAAAATTAGACTGTTATTTTAATAATTAGCGGCGCTGGCAAAACAATTTATTGGTCCTGTTTTATCATTTAAAACTGGAACCGTGGAAAAAGTGAGGTACGATCTACTAAGGATCAAGATTTGCTCTTTATTTTCGGGGTAGTAGAAAAATGGTTTCAAAAACTGGAAAACTCGCCCGTGTGTAAAATTTTGGGTTGATGAGAGCCCTAAGCTATTTAAAGCACTTCTTACGCAGGTTCGGGAGCCAACAAGCTTAAATTTTAAACTAAACTTAGGCCTTCGACCTAACTATAGTATTGTCAGCTTTATTACCTTCTCCGCAAGTTCCCGTATTGCCTGCAACGGTATACAGTCCAGATGGTCCGCGTCGGGCCTCAGCCTCGGTTCAAGATGGGTGCCCCGCTGTAGTTTAGGCGCGGCCCCCGCTACTGCTAAGGGCTGGTGCCTCACGGTCCCAAACTCGTGGGCCCAATCACCCACTAGGCGGGCCACTACACACTCCCAGAGCGGGCCTAAGACCACCACAGGCCGAGTGCGACCGTCTGAAAGGAGAATGGAACTTGAATGGTTATGTATTGGTAAGGGAACACCACTTTTCTACTGAAAAAATCATCAATTTATACAAGGTATGTTAGTTTGTTTAAAGGTAGGTCACGTGCATTTTTTCAAGGGCGTTCTCTAAGCACGGCACGCGCCATGACTCGGTATTAGTTTTTGCGCGCGCGACAATACACGACATGCCACGCTAGTGGGTTTTTAACTCTAATAGGTCGTGCCCTCGGTCGTGGTATACAAGCAATGTGGTGTGTCTTTCTGCTATTTCTTAAATGTGGGTAGATAATTTTAACAGGGGGGTTGGCGGAGGCGAAAGCGGGTCCGTGTTGGAGAAGGAAGCCAGCTCCTTGCTGTGGCGGTGCTTCATGCGTCGGAAGGAACTGTGGTGGAGGTATAGTGTAGACTCACTGTGCAGTCTCTCGACGCGCTGGTACGACAGCAGCGGCTCAGGATCCAGGCTGCCGCAGTCAGTCCAGCAGCCTAGCTCCGTGTTGGAGAAGGAAGCCAGCTCCTTGCTGTGACGGTGCTTCTTGCGGCGGAAGAAAGAGCGCCGCGCTGTAGTGGAGGCGCGACGAGCAGCTTCGCTGTCGAGCGTGCCGGTGGAGCGGCGGAGGATCTCTTCCACTCTGGAAGAGGATGGTCGTTTTGGTGATGAATGGTCATGAATCTAATCAAAAATGGGACGGGAGCGTTATTTTCCAGGCTTACACTACTGCTGCTGTTCCGCCAGGACAGCCAGGATTGTCGACGCAAAGCCCGGAACGTCCAGACTTTGGGTTACCGCCGAGTATTGTAGAGCGAAAAATTCACTATCTGATTACCTGTATAAGATCTAAAACAAAAGTTCTAGGCTACTCTAGTTGCTAAGACTTATCTTTAAGTAATGATTACTTACTTGAACCTGCTAGGTATTGTCCCCCACTGTCGCTTCACCCCCTTACAGTCTAGCTGCCAGGCACGCCAGAGCCCCGGCGCACCGTTGAACAGAGTGTTGTCTACAAATAGTACTTCATCTTTCCTGAAATTCCAAAAAGACACTTCAGACAGAGCATAAGGTTGAATTCCTAATGACACGAAGCTGAGTAAGATCAATCAATTAGGAGCCAGCAAGTAGTATTTCGAACCAATTAGACTGGTTGTTTCAGTCTAATTGGTTCAAGCTAGGAAGCACAAGCATGTTCAAGATTACGAACCAAGGCTTTTAAAAAATTATCGCAGCCAATCAACTTGCACAGTAATTTGAATCATAATCTCACCTAAACCAGAGCGAGTATTCATCGACAATGTCCATACCAATAGAGGTGATTTTGGAACAGCGGTCAAACCCAGCTCGCACGTAGAACGCGTCGCCAGGCTTGTCCTTTATCTCGTGGTAGCACGCTAGGTCGTGACGGACGAGCACTGACACCTTATCAGCAGGCTTTGCCAGCTCCAGAGCCGCTTGCTCCGCCGTCGCTCTCCTCAAATCGACATTATTGTACTCCAAGATCTGATCTCCGGTCCGTAGCCCCGCGTTATACGCCGGCGATTCAATCTGCACGCTATGCACGAAGATCCCCACTGCATTACCACCGACTAAGCTTATCCCTAGGTCAGAGCAATTCCTCATCTCGATCAACAAAAATCGAGGTAGGTCTTTACTGGTCTGCGATTGCCGTAATGTCGCTACATCGGTCGATGGCGCTTCCATTCGCAGCGACTGCTGTGGACCAGGAGAATTCCTAGGCGTCGGCGACCCTGAGAGGGACACCTCCTCATCGTGAGAGCTTTCCCCAGAGCTTGAGGAGCCAGGAACTTCGACCTCATCCTTGTATTTCTCAGGACTGTATTGGACGAGCATGGTTATGGAATTCCCGATTTGTCTGAGGACTCTCGCTGCTAGCGTGTAGGTCGCTGAGCGCATGTTTATACCGCAAACTTCGAGTAGTTGATCACCGACTTGTAAGCCCACTTGGCTGGCTAAGGAGTTGTCATTGACAGTTGACACGAAGACCCCACCGCTGCTTGGAGGGCAATAGATCTGTATGCCCAGAGGCTGTTGACTCTTATCGATGTGGACTCGACGCAACTCGCCTGGTAATGGTTTATTCCAACCTAGACCGCAATATTCCGGCATAGAATTCCTTGTTTTATGCTGTAATTGCTTCGCTCCCTGTCCCGGACTCAGCACCTCGACGTGAAACGTCGGCATCGGCGAGTTTCGCTCAGAACTCCGCTCGATAGAGCCCGTGCTAAGTTTTCCCGCTGAGTTTTTTGATGTTACACTAGGGTTCGATGGGATACGAAATCGCTGGTTTTCTTTCTTTCTAGGGAATGTTCCCCCTTCGTATTGATAATCTCCGGTGCGATTGGCTCGTGGGCCCGGTTGTATGTCAGACATGTTGTGCGTGTGAGAGAAGGAATGCATGTCGTAGCTGGTTCCTATGCTTTCGCCGGATTGGGACTGAGGTATGTTTGTGGGGCTCGCCAGATGCGGGTAGCGAGTCGAATGCGTGTTGTTGCTGACGAATGGCCCTCGATAGTACTGCGATTGGGCGGAAAGCCGCGACTGCGAGGGCAAGGTCCCCGTCATGGGGTAGTTAGCGTTACTGTTCAGACTATCAGGTCCGAAGCTGTCGCTGTCTGATGGGTATTTGTTCACTGCTTTGGGTGACGATGCCTTTTTCGTAGCATAATACTGTTCTAGGATGTCCTTTCCGGGGTGATTCTTCATCGAGTGTTCGAGCGAGCTCGGCGATTTGCGGGTGACAAAGTCGAGGGAAGCCGGCCCTTTGTTCACCATAAAGTCTAACGAATGTGGACTTTTCGTTCTCGATCTTGTAACCGGTTGGTAGTCCAATGAATCATCGGACGGGTTGAGGACCAGACTGAGTCTGTTCGGTGTCATATCATGCTCGGAGTAATCACTGATCGACATCTTGTCTTTTTCCAACGTTCGGATCTTTTCGAAGGTGTTCGGAGACGCGAACGGATTGTGAATGGCTAGGGGAGCGGGTTTTGGGAAGTGTTCGATAGCGGGAGAGGATTCTATAGATTTGTAGACGGAGTGTCGAGCCGGGGTGGTCATTTGGGTCAGCGGCGCGTGGCCTAGGGGGATGGGGTTGGAGTTTCTATTGGTGTTTTCCCTGGACCTCTGTGGTTCCGGGGGTAGTTTCGTAGGTGGACTGAGCAGGATGGATAGAGGTGGACGCTCCTTGCGGCTTCGGGGTTGCACGATGGTGCCTGTGGAGTTCTCTTCGAGGATGAAATTGGTGCGCGCTTTAGGCCATGTGCCGCCATTTTTGGGCTCCGTTTGCTCCTTGTTCTTTCGGCGGGAGCGTTTTAATACGCTGCTGGTTTCTTTTACTGGAAAAAAACGATATGAAATAGTAAAAGCTGAAGAGAATGGCAAACATTATATGGGTGAATATGGGATTTCTATGTTATTTTTTATGTTTTCTTTATTGGGTTTCATAATCATCTGCCTGAATGGTTTATGTAGTGTGGTGTTGAGTGGATGCAGTGACGTAACTATTTTAACATAATTATCTTCTTTTAGGAGAGAATCTAAGACGTACATATAATGTGTATGCAGACATTTTCCAATTCCACTGTAAATAATAAAAAGCACCAACATCCTGTACTAGAGAACTCACTTGTTTTTCCATGATAACTGTCGATAACGGAATCTAGTTCAGCGATCGCATCCGACTCCGGTACCTAGAATAATAAACAGTTTTTAAAATGGGTCAACTTGGAAACTTGAGCATTTAGATTTTTGGACTTTTCGAGTCTTTTGGTTTTTAATAGCTGGACCAAATAAGCGTCTTTAAGACCATCAGACGCTGCCGATGTGGCACATCGTCGCGTCACTTTACATCAGTTGTGAGTGTGGTCAATTAACCTCAGAATAAAAAAATATAATCAGAAAAAAAATTGGTAAAATACCTTATTCTGCTTATCCTTGGATTTGCTTCGACCCGTGACAGCTTCGATTTTACCCCGGATCATGTCCCAAGTGCCTGTAAAACCAACATTACCTACATTCACTCTGTGGCTTATTCGGAATAATACTCTATCACAATCAAAACATGGCTTAAATTTTAAAAGGGAAAGATGCCAAAATTGTTTGGCATCTTTCCTATCTTTGTAAACTAATTCCTAACACTTCACTTCTAAAGCCTTTTCAGAAATAAATCATTATTCTTATGCAAATAAAGTTCACATCCAAGCGATGCCACGCACATTTGTTTATACAATAGAGGCAAAGCAACTAACAATGTGCATTGCGTATGATTATTTAATGACGTTACAATGTTTTGCATTTTGTTGTCATTTGTTAACTAGGAAATAGTGATTGATAACATAATTAACTGATTGTAAAATGATAACGGTAACGCGTTTTGACGTATTTCTAAGAAAATTTAAACGCCTGACAAAGACCGCCGCCGGCGCAAATAAATAAATAAATTAATAAAAAATGCTGGAAAAACAACACAACATGATCACGCCTCAAGCTAAGCAGAGCTTGTGTTATGTACATATATATGTTATGAGTGATATACTTAATACAATCAATTACAAAGATAGTTTTTTAGCATACGTAGAAAACAGAAATCGTGTTCTGGGGAAGAACACCCGTAATATTTGTAGATCGTACAAACATTTGTGCCAAGGCGGGAATCGACCCTGCCTTCAGCGTCGCAGGTGGACCTTCGCCCGCCGCGCTACATCGGTCAGCATGAGAGTTTTTATTAACCCTGTGATTTGGAAATCACAGGAA
The DNA here is from genome assembly GCA_947859395.1 of Eupithecia insigniata. Lineage (NCBI taxonomy): Eukaryota > Metazoa > Arthropoda > Insecta > Lepidoptera > Geometridae > Eupithecia > Eupithecia insigniata. The sequence goes on along the minus strand of OX402011.1, from coordinate 1,205,979 downwards.
ATTTATTTTATTGGTAAATAATAAATTTACGCGTCAAATGGTAAGTCATAAATACGTGGACGAGGTTCTTTAAACGTTCTTTACTTTCTTTTTTAATAACGTTCAAACCAGGAGCTGTTAAAGTTTCAAATATACTGTATGCCATACAGATTAGGGCTCTTCTTTCAGTAACGTTCAAGGTGGAAACATTAGAACTCATAAGATCCCTTTAGGATAATCAATAACATACCTCTCTCCTGTGCGATCTTCCCCTGGCTTCCGGCAGCGACATGGTACACGTATCTTCTGTCAAAGTCCGACATACCATGATCTATGTGTACCTTCAACAAATTGGTCAAATATTAAATATGATTTATTAATTACTTTACTTAATTAGTAAACATTATTTATTTAAAGCATTTAGCATTCGACATCGGAATGGCCGCTGCTGTGAGTGAATTGAGCTTCAAGTGTCTAAAAATGTTTATCCGAGGGAGCGGACGATCCGATTTAAATCAAATTTAAAATGAGTTCAAATTGGTAGTTCTGGAAGACTGACATGGCTGTCCCACTTTTAAGAACCTCCTTCGAACCCCCTCTTTTTCAGTGGGATGCAAAATATAAGGTTTTATCGTCGAGGATAAATCCTTTGTGCTTTTGCCATTATGTTTTATGAAACAAAACACCACGGAGTATTTTGCAATAAGTACTTTTTTTGTGTTTTCAGTCGCGTAAAATCCGTTACAAATGTCCTGTTTGTGTAAAACGATGAGTTGATTTTTGTTTAAAGTATGCATTACACACGAAGTACAACACAAAAAATTAAGCTTATTTGTCATTTGCCTTAGTCTCATTTTGTAGCCAATATGTAATGTTGCAAGTAACTTACTTTATTATCAGAGGGCGGCGGTAGGAACTGGCCCCAATTCTCTTCAGTTTGCGAACAGATGTTCACTTTCTTCTCATCAGAGTAGGTACGGCCGTACATCGACAACCTGAGGGAAAAGAAAAATGTATTTCTAAATTCTTCACGGCTATAAAACTAAAAAAAAATATGGTAGCGGCGAACTTGACCCAGAAGAAATGTTCTCTTCCGGAAAATATTATTATGAGAATACGGAAATATCAAATAAGGGTCAACTTTTGTCAGCATACAATTTATTTAGATCAATATTAATTTATTAACTGACCAATAAACTAACCACACACATTCGACACATGTTCACGCTATTCTACTCGTATTTTCTTCTCAATACCATCCGTGTAAAACAATAGACATTATGAAATACACAAATCAACCAAGAAAGTTTTTATCTAAGGAAATATTTAAGGAATGTAGGTAACATCAATAATCAAACTCAAGTTATATAATACAAGTACCGTGACTCACAATCCTTATGGAAACTGATTGATATCTGCGGAGATAACGTAATGGTATGTGTGGAATTTTATTTACTAACATACATCTTGTGTTGTTTTGAAAAATTACGCAACTTCCGAACTTATTTGTAAATAATTAAGGCCGTTTGTGTATTATCAACGATTATCATCGTTAGCAAGCTGTTTTCAACAGACTTTGCATGACGGACGTCATGAGCAAACAAGAATGAGGAAGAGAGCCTTGGCGTACCCCCGTTTTAGGCGTATCAATCAGCTCACGGAGTGGGTATTGGTACTCTTTACTTACGCTTGACCTGTTTGTAACTAATGTTGAGATGAGCTGACAGAATTGTCCAGGATTATTATTATTATGAATCTAATGAATGTATGTAGAAGGATAGTAGTCGCGCCTCGACTTTAAAAATTAAAATTTGTTTTAATTATTAATAGTGTTGAATAAATATGTTTCTTTTATTCAAATAGCTCCGGCGATTCAATTCAAGCGGTCGGAGTTTCGAAAGGAAATTGTGTTCTAAACCGCAATTTTTGACCTGTGTTTCGAACAAATGCAATGAGGAACTTTATCTAAGAAATTTTAATAAGATCCCAAAATTTTTCGACTTCGACGGGACTTGAACCCGCAACCGAAGGAAGTCCCAGAGTTTTTCGAATTCTACGTCACATGACCTCGTGGCGCAATTGGCAGCGCATCCCGTACTGAGGGAGGGCTGCGGGTTCAAGTCCCGTCGAAGTCGAAAAATTTTGGGATCTTATTAAAATTTCTTAGAAATTATCCCCAGTGTGAGGCTTACACACTATAATAGTAAATACCTGAGAAACTTGATCGTTTGTCGCAATCGAAAGTTACATTGTTAGAGCTACCGAGGAAGAGAAATGATAACTCTAACGCTGTTTGATCGCAACTGTATATTTATTAAACTTAGGTTAAAATGAAACGTTAATACGGAAGAACATACATACATCACGTATTAAACGTAGGTAGACATTCCTAAGCTAATGTAGGAATGTCGGTGAACTAGATAGGTGACGTACTTCCTGAATAACTTTGTACCTTGTACATACATTTTGATACGAATTTGAAACTAAGATAGCCCAAGAAACCGAGCATAATACATACCTCTAAGAATTTAAATAATATCCCAAAAGTTTACGACCTCGACGGGACTTGAACCCGCAATCTTCCATACGGTACCGAAACGCGCTACATATTGCGCTACTAGGCCAAGTAACCATCTAGTTGAAAATCTTTGGGCTTTCTACGGACTTGAGCACCGTCAATCATCACTACATAGTATAAAGCAAAGTCGCTTCCCGCTGTCTATGCTTAGATCTTTAAAACTACGCAACGGATTTTGAAACGATTTTTTTTTTTAGAGATTGAAGAGGAAGGATTTTATGTATAATTTTGTGTCAGCATTGCACCTTTACGAAGCCAGGGTGGGTCGCTAGTAAAATAATAAATATATACCTGTTAGTAATCTGCTTGCATGGGTAGAGAACTCTCAACACGGTGATGGTGGCCGCCTCGTACTGGCACTCGTTCAGGAGAGACATCGCTTCTGTCACGCTCTTCATGCCTTCCACTGACCGGTTGTTTATCTGCAGGGAAGGGGACTTTAATACTTGATGTTAAGATTTAGTTTTTTTACTGCGGCAGAACTTAAGAGAATTTCTAAGACTAACTTTCCTAGCTCGCCTTTGTTTCAAGAATTTGATTGGCGACTTTACAAAATGAAACTAGAAGAAGAAGAAGAAGAAGAAAATAATTTATTAGACACAACACACAGTTATACAAAGAAATGAAAGACTACTTAGAACCTACTATATAACACATAGACAATACACAGATGAACAATAAGTAGGTAGGTACTAAGACTAGTAAGCATTGGGTTGGTACTAAGTAGCCCACTCAGCTAGTAGTAGTGTGAAGGTCTAACAGGTCCTGACTCAGCTTGGTGCTCTAACACAAAAACCTAGGGAATTCGTGAAAGAGCGCTGGTTTTCAGTCAGAACCATATAGAGTGGACAGACACGATCTCAGATCCAGCGCAAGACAGAGTAGATAATATTATGTAAATAGAAATGAAACAATGTGGCAGCACTGGATATTAGAGTAGAACAATGATACGAAAAAAATAAAAAATTGTATGTACTTGTAAGTAACATGAAAACATAGGAACTAAGCCTGCCAATAAACATAATAAAATATACATATATATATAAGTATGAAGGTAATTTAGGTAGAACAAAATAAAATAAAATAAAAATATTTATATAAAATAATAATGAAAATATGTATGGTACACTTGGACAATATTATATTCAGAACGTGATAAAACTCAGAAGCAGCGGCGGCGGCGCGGCGGCCCCTTTGATCTATGGGTTCCTAGCTAGATAAGATTTTATTTTATGTCTGTGAGTGCACCCTTTCCTAGCTATGTGATGCACCTACTCCTAAAAATATTGATTTTGTTTGTCCAGAGTTACAATTGTCATTCCGCAAAACTGTCAACTTCAGAACCGGCTGCAAGAAAACGGACACTGATAGAAAAGTGGCAAACCAGACACCTATTTATTGCCAATAACAAAGAAGTCAAGCTATGATTTGCTTTTTCCCTCCTTAAATTTTAATCTATTGTTCCTAAATGCGCAATTCATACCACTGGCAGAATTGCATAAATCCAGATGCAGAGCCAAAGCTAAAAGAAGAAGAAGATTTGCTCTTTCGTTGGAAAAACACGCTCGATCGCATGTTCTCCAAATTCGATATTTACAAGTGATTTACAATTTGCAATTTATATTTAGTTTGTTCGCGTGAGTCCGGCTTTATCTGCCCACCTTTCGTTTCACTAACTCGTGCCTCAAGTGCTGTGTGAAGTGTTTAGTGCAATGCTTCGAGACACCAGAGTTGTTGTGAAGAACAACTGCTTTCTCAAATACCAACCCACCCATCCAGAGGAGCTCCACAGTACAATGTCAAGCGTGCCTTAAGTGATCGGTGAGTTCAAGCGTTTGCAATTATGAGTTGAGTTGAGTTGTAAGTAAATGCCTCCGCAGCTTGAGTCTGAAAGTGTGTACTGTTTTACATCCACGAATCGGCGGTAAGAGGACATTCCAGCAGCTCGAAGCCGCAAAACTAAAGCTACCTCGAAAAGCCACGGTTTTGTGCCTGGGCGTAACAAAAACTTTAGTACACTCTCTTCTGGCGTACCTAGAACCTTCCTTCGCCCACTCTAATTTCTTATAAAGGTACATGGGAGTTTTGCAACCAATCACACCAAAAAGTAGGGTTGCTAAATGGAGATTCCGACGTGCATTCATTTTTAACATGTTAGATGAATTTAGAAAAGGAGTAACATGGGTGCGTGGAGGTATGTGAAAACAAAAACGTGCACAGGCATTTTGTACTCGCTGCACCAGGGTTTGGGTTCGTTTTAACAAGCATGGACCATAGACTATGTCACAATAATTTAACCGTGATAGGATGAGGGATTCACAGAGGTTAATTCGTATGTCCTCGCACAAATATTTTCTGATCTTATACAAAATTCTTAGCCGATAGAAACAGTTACGCACACATACAGATACATGCTTCTCAAACCGGAGGTTGGAATCCATTATAAGCCCAAGGTTTCTTGCTTCAGTTACCTGAGCAACCCTTTCTCCATTTACCTCAATATTAATTGTTTTATCTGCCATTTTAGCAAGATTCACTCTGGAACCTATAAGCATAAATTGGGATTTCCTTGGGTTAAGAACTAATGAATTTGATTTAGACCGTTTGAAAACCTGTTCTAAGTCATGGTTTATTTTGCTCACAGCACTGGGGCAATCAGAAGGCAGGAAGGAAAGATACATCTGGAGATCATCGGCGTATATATGATGTTGGCAAAAGGAGATACCATTAATGAGGTCGGCACTGTACAGTATAAAAAGGATTGGACCGAGAATGGAACCTTGAGGGACTCCTCTGGAGACTGGACGAAAAGAAGATCGAACAGGAAGGCCACTAGGTGACTTCAATTCAACACATTGAAGTCTCTGATCGAGGTAACTAGAAAACCATTTAATCGCATTTGAGTCAAAACCATAAAATGCAAGCTTAGAAATTAGTAATGGTATATTTATTGAGTCAAATGCTCGTGTAAAATCTAGCAGTACCAATAAAGTGCACATTCCATTGTCCTGAGCAGTTAGGAAGTTATCCACAACATCCAGAAGTGCAGTTGATGTACTGTGCCTTTTACGGAAACCAGACTGAAACTGAGGAAGGATTTGGTTATCTTCAATGTGTTTTATTAGTTGTATACATACCACCTTCTCCAATACTTTAGAGAGGCAAGAAAGTAAACTGATTGGCCTAAGATCGGTTACAGAAGAGGGCTGGTTATTTTTGGGTATAGGCTTCACAACTGACACCTTCCATAATTCGGGGAAAACCCCAGTGCATATTGACTTATTTATGATAGAGGTGATGACAGGCAACGATTGAGGCAAAGTCATAAGCAACATATCCAAAGAGATGTCATCAATACCACGAGCATTGGATTTAAAGCTCTCAATGATTTTCAGGATTGTGAATTCATTTACTGGATTAAGAGAGAAGGCAACAGAGCTGAACCTGTGGTGTTCAAAATAAGTTAAATCTGAAATAGTTACACCTTCGTCTCCTGGGACATGAAGGAAATGAGAGTTAAGGAGCTCAGGGTCATTAAATTGTGATGGGAGTTGAACTGCTTGCTTAGTATTAGTTAATAAATTACATTTAAGGGTTTTCCATAGTTCTTTAGAATTCCTAGCATTATTATTAATTTTCTGAGTAAAGAAAGCTGTTTTTTCACTTTCTATGGCAGCAGTAACTATGTGTTTCATATCTTTGTATGACCTTTTGAGTGTTTCAGTTTTACTCAGCTTATACCTATTATGGAAGTTGTTCCTAATTTTAATCATATCCTTAACTGTGTCTGTGATCCACGGATGGGGAGTGGCCCTTAATAATTTTGTTTTAACTGGTGCATGCAAATCAAAAAGAGTAACAATTTTATTATTGAACTTTGTAACCAATTCATTCACATCACATAAATCCATAAACTGCCCCCAGTCAATGGAGTCTAAATCTGTAGTGAATAAGTCTACTAAGATATCCTTCATAGGCCTATAAGTAATTGAGTAAGGGAGAAATTTATCCTTCTTTATGTTAAATTCCACCACAAGCATTGCATGGTGTCCAAGTTCAGGTGTGTGCTTTATGGAAGAATTACGTACTTGAGCGTCCGAACAAATTAAATCAATCAAAGTTTGACTATGCGGAGTGCAGTGTGTGGGCTCACTTATTACCTGAACAAGGTTAAGGCTATCCAAGAACTGTTGAAGTAATTGACAACATCTTGCCAGGGTGCGCGATAAGCAGTGCCAATAATGATAGTTTTACCTACCACGCTTATCTGCCATATCTGTTCCACCGAGGACACTACTGGGTATGCGCATTTACGTGCATTAATACCCCTGCGCACATAAAATCCAACCCCCCCACCCCGTCCTTTCTTAATATTACTGTGCCTAGGGGTATGCATGAAATTGTATCCAGAGATTTGTGGAACTTTATCTTCCTCCCCATTTCTAATCCAGGTCTCATTAATGGCCAGGACATCAGGAAAAAACTCCTCCATGGCTACCAAAAACTCCTCGTGACCTGTATTAAGTGAGCCCGCGTTAAAAAGTCCAACTCTAAGATGGCGTATGTTAATCATAATAAAGTAAATATAAAATTTTATCTGACAATAATAGACAAGATTTCACACTGAACCAGATTAGTAAAACTGTCAGTATAGAGATAGTAGGTATCAGGTGAACAAAAAGTGTAGAAAAATAGAAAAATAGTGTGAATGAGTTATCATAAGGTGGTAATATAATAATTTTTATATAAATAAATAACTTGTAGATACAAATTATTTCGAAAGCTAGACAGAAATAATATATTATGTATAAATATAAATAAATAGAGATTTTATAGTAACTAATTTCAATTATCCATATCCACCCGCAGCTATTGCAGACAGAGCTACTTAGTACCAACAATAAGAGCGTTAAAATACAAAAAGAAACCATAAAGAGAAAAAGTAAAATCAACACAAAAAAGTGGCCACTTAATTTAACAGACAGAATAGAAAATTGTACTGTTTTAATATTATTTTTAGGGTAACTAATCAAACCGAGGGCGGACCAAAAACCCGCACCAAGTCAGCTTCCGTCTGGATAGCAAAGGCTTGCTTGCCTTCACCCTGCCTGGCGAAAATGCGGCCTCGTTTGGTCCAGGAGTACCGCCATTGAAGCCGGCGGCACTCTTCACGGACGCGGTAAAACAGCCGCCGGTTGGCGGGCGTCAGCCTCTCGTTCAGGAAGATACGTGGACCAGGCGCAGTGGCAGACTGACCATCGTCGGCGGCGGTCAGCGAGCGGCGCACGCGCGCAGCAGCCAGCAACTCGTCGCGACTGCCTCGCCGCGCTAGCCGCACCACGATGCGGCGCGCGCGCGGTGTTTCGCCGCCGGCGCCTGCGCCCTGCGCGACGCCCACACGCTCCGCAAAGACCACGTCCCTCTCCTCCAGCGCGACGCCCAGCTTGGCCGCCAGCACGGTGACGGTGTGCACCACGTTCTCTCCCCTCTCCTCGGGCAGCTGCCCTATCTCCAGGTCGGTGAGGAGGGACTCCTGCTCCCGATCGCGGATCTCCTGCTCCAGCCACGCGACCTTATTGAGAAGACCGGTGATCTCAGGAGGAGCTTCGCGTCGTTGCTCGACCGCCTCGATCCGCCGTTCCAGCCCATCGAGCCGCGAGTTGGCCCCTGCTAGTGTAACCCGGAAATCCGCCACCTCAAGCCGGAAGTCCCTCATCTCTGCGGAAAAAGACCGCATCTCTTCCTTGAATGACAGGAGTTCAGCGAAGAAGTCCTCCCTGATCGCGCGCAATCCCATTTCGAAGTTCATTTGGGTGTCGAACTCCGCAGTGATGTTTAGGGCTGTCTCATCTAGAACCATAGGGGAGCTCCCACCAGCTGAGTTATTTTCCTGAGCAGCACGTCCGGGTGGCGTAGTGGTGTCCGTGCCCTTCGGCACTCGAGCCTGGCATTCTCCGCATCTCCAGGTGTCTGCGACTTTTTCCCCCACCGAAATACAAGCGCATTCATAATGGCTGAAGCTATTACATTGTGGACATTGAGCGCCATCTTTCGGCATAAACTTGCCGCACGCAACGCATTTAACCATGTCGCGGCTCGGTGCTCGAAGTAGAAGAACTATAAGGGCTGTTTTATGGCGCGTATATTCTGCTAATCGTCAACAGATGGCGATGGCAACTATCAAATAATCGATCTTATCAATCAATGGCGCTGCGTATAGTTTTGCTATTCGTTAACAGATGGCGTAGGCAGTGATCAATTTACCGAATAAATCTCAAATTTGGTTTATAGCAGGGCAGAAAGTAATTTAGCTGCGTGCGCTATACACGACGCATTTACGTAGGCAGGCGAATAATTTGGCGGGTGTTTCATGTAAATAAAACTATCTTCGGAAATTGAAGGTAGATATGTACTCACTTTGTCCTCGAATTATTGTTTTACCAATTTAAACGTATTGCACTGCGAGTATTGTCTTGAAAACAGCACTAGAGATGCACCACAGTATGAACTTTGCACTATCGTATATCTTGAGACTAGGGAGATTATTTATGTATTTATAAATGGGTATATAAGTACGAGCAGCTGCACCTTCTCTGACTGTCGTGACGTCACTCCAAACTACTCGAGTTTTATAACAAACGACGAGTGGGCCGAAGATCTCTTGTAATAGAATTTATTTTGAATTTTCCGTTAGGTTCCCGCGATTCAACTGTATATGGTTCGAAGTGATACTAACTCAATATTTGTACACGCGAATGAACGCTGTGAACAAAAATGTTGTAAGAGTCGACTAAGGGAAGCGGAAGGGCGGCAGCTTCCTACTATGTATTTTTACTCCGCCGCCACTGCGATCATCAATCCGCCTGCCAAGCGTGGAGAATACCGCAAACCCCCCTTTTTTGGGAACTGAATGATACTTACCATAACAACTCGATCGCCCACGAATAAATTGTTTTCTTTAGCAGCGGCACTACCGCTCGCTATTTTACCGATGAATATACCTGAAACAATATGCACTTTGAAATGAACTTCGAACGTTATTTACACGCCGCAATAATTTTCGTAATCATTATTAAAGTTTTTATTTTATTTTATGTATGCTAGTTTTAATCTAAAACTGGTCTAAGTTGTAAAGTGTTAATGATTTATTCCCGGTCCTATGGGAGGCATGCGTGGAGCCGAAGCCAACAGCACAGAGGCCCTATATGAGAATTAATGTAAAGACGAGAGTTGCCGAGTTGCGATCCTCGGTTGCACAATATGATACACCCGAAGATGATATCCTCCAGGTGCATTTATTATAATTTAAATTATGTAACAAATAATCGTCAGATCTACCGAAGATCGAAAAGTTCCAATCTCGGTTGCCTCGATGGATGCCCGTGTACCGCTGGAGTGGTCAACAATAATCACAAAAAAGTTTGTTGAAGTGAAGGAAACATCTTTAATTTCAGTCAGTAGGGGTTCAGTCAGTTGCATGGACCAAACACTATCGCTGTGCGGCGTGCAAAGCGAGCCATGCTGTATGTATGCTATGTCGTATTGATACGGTATTCTTTTTGATCTTATCTATTTATATAAAATTATACACGCAATTATTGATTCCCCCAAGCTGTTATCAGCGATATGTTTTTTTAATACACGATTTAGTGCGCGCAGGTCCAACACAACCAACCTCTTTGCTTTGTTGACATATAAAAACAATATTTCTGTTTACAACCCTCTGACCAGAATGGCCCCTCAGTACAATAGTTTAGCTAATGATAACACTGTACTTGACATTTTTGTTCCTAAATTGAGCCAGTTTACTAGAACTCTAAAATCACATAAATTTGGTTTCTAATTGTATGCTTAAAATTGTAAAAGTGTAGATGTACTTTATGTAAGTTAGTTTAAGGTAATACCTCAAGGGGATACCCCCCTTTTTATTGTTATAAAATATTTTAAGTTGTTTGCTCTACATGTCTTGTTCATATTGATTATCTGTATGCACATAAGTTGTTAAATAGTCAAGTTATAGATCTATATCATTTAAATTTAGTTTATTTTGTCATTATTTTATGTCTTGTGCATCTCAATAAATAAAAATAAAATAAATACGCTTTTTTTATTTATTTTATACTCATTAGACTTTCGTTTAGCCACAATCTCACCTGATGGAGAGTGACGATGTGGCCGACGGTGTACCACTAAGATCTAGAAGACACCTATTCACTCTTGTCTTAAAGAGACCGAGATTGTAAATGGATAGAAAAACAGATGCAGGCAGCGAGTGATGATGAAGGTGCACTGTGCACCTACAGCTTTCTAGCTCGCACAAGACTTTTACAGACCCCACTGCAGCTGCGATTGTTACAGCCTACGCGACTTTCTCACATGATGATATCTATGATAATTACCGTGCTGCAGCTGCAGGCCCCTTGTGTCGGGTATGTGCACGGTGAGGCGGCGCGCGCGGGCCCGCTGCAGACGCAGCGTGGCGGGCGAGTGCAGCAGCGCGGCGCGCAGGGCGGCGCTGGCGGCCGCGCCGCTCGCCCACACGCACACACCGCACGCGGACACCACGCGGTCCCATACTCTGAGGACACAAGAGGACATTCATTATTCCTATGTATTTGATGATACTCACAAATAACACCAGTAAAATCAAGATGTCTCGAGAGTGCGACCTTCGACCGACGCGCAGATATTAGACTTAAGAAGGCTACGAACCTCTCCCAAACGGAAACCGATTTTCCCATGCGGATTTCTTGTTGTTTCACGTAGAATGAAATGGGGCGCGCTATGAGTGAGAAAGTGCATCTAACTATCTAATACGAAGCTGTCATGTGGCTGTGTGCGTGTACTTGGTGTTGGCACAATTTTTTGATATCTTTTCATACTTTCCGATTAATTTTGAGTAAAGGATTTATTTCAAAAATATTTTTGATTATTTATAATGTTGAATATATTTAGGATGTTTGCAGCGCGACAGATTTTCGAATAAAGGTGTCTATCATGCATAAAAAATCGCTTGAAGATGACTCGATTTGGTGTCAAAATTAGTTTCGCTCTCATTTAAATATCATTATGTTTTTTCAAAAACTAAACAGCTGCAAACATAGCTATTTTTCATCCGATTACGTATATTATATACGAAAATTTCAATAAGATCGGGGACATATTAGTTAACACATGAAACGGAAAGTACGTTTGTATGGGGAATAAGGCTATCCGTTCCGTCCTTAAGTTGCAATTTTGGCGAGGATCTTGAGAAAACATCTTTGCCACATGTATGTCAGCATACTTTGGCATCACAAGTGTTACAAGACGCGAGATTCGCGTACATAACTGACACTTAAGAACGATCGAGTAATATTCTTTGTGACAGATACGCGTGTTAACGCGCGGCGGCGGTGGCGCCGCCTTGCCTCCGCTTTCGTCTTGCAACAAGACGCACGCAAACGCGCGCTCGCACACACAAACAGACACACACACGTGATGAGAGAACTCATAGCTATGCTAATGTGAACCCTAGCGTGCGCGGACATAACCGAGTGAGCCCGATCTACATACTAGTCACTTTGTTACAGTTGTATCAATGTAGGTGAACTAGATTTTGCACGTAACACCCTGAATAACATTGTACCTTGTACACACTCACTTGATCTTCCCGTCGTGGTTGTTGGGTGCGACGGCGGTGACGTATATACTGGTGTCGTGCGGAGCGCAGGGCTCCTCTCGGCCGCCTGCTAGTGTGAACCCTAGGCTGCCGTCCGGACAGAGGCGAGTCAGCTCGATCTCGATTATGTCGTACTCAAAGTCCTGCAAATGTAGTACTTTAAAATCTGGCCGACCCCTGACGAAACAATAGGGACGACACTAACTAAAAATCACAAAAATTATGTATTTACCGAATTATACCTGAGCCATAGATTACAAAACACGAATTATATTTTATGTTTAGATCGAGATTAATTATTATTTTAATAAAATAAAACTACAAAATACAGCAATCCGCCATGACACCTTGAACACCAATCAGAGAATATATAACTGTGACGTCATGCCCTCACAATATCTAATGTAAAGGCACAGAATATCTGGTAAAGCTTCTCTTGAAAATATTATGATCATTCTGTATCATCAGATGTTCGTGCATCTATGACGTCATAGACAGCCGCCACGAGTATTGTAGCGTTTTTGAGCGAAATTGAAAATGCATTTTTAAAAACTGTATTTTTCCTTCGAAGTCCATTTTTTTTTGCAGAAATATGATTTATTTTGCATTCATGTCTAAAAATATCACGGTGTAGTTTCTCAAAATCAGTCGTCATGCCAATTCATTTCATACAATAACACAAATGGTTGGATTAGCCTCTTCTTATAGCCCGGCTACACACTCAAACATTTGTACTTGCGCCAACTGTGTTTGTACAATCATGCATGCACAAATGTTTGGGTGTGTAGCCTGGCTTCATAAACTGAAATCTACAGATATAAAGGACAAAAAAGCAAATATGGGGTTGGGGAGCTAACCCCCCCATTAGATGTAAACTTTACATATAAAATGCTGTAGATACGGACAAGAATATACGGGGATTGTAGGAACGAATTTGAAATCATTCTTTATCCTTGTTTTATAAAGTTACTAGTGTCTGCCCACAGCTTCGCACGCGTGCTTAAACGTTTTTATGGAAACGTTTAAACGTAATTTCTATCCCTATATATGGAATAAAAAGTAAAGTACCTATGTGTTTTTCCAGGCATAGAACTACCTGTATGCAAAATTTCAGTATGATCTGTTCAGTAGTTTTGGCATGACGCGGTAACAAATATCCATCAATACCAAACTTTCGCATTTATATTATTAGTGATGATGATATTACATAAACCAGAAGTTGTTAAACTTTACTATTTCAGTTTCTGGAGAAACGTATTACCTGACAACCATCATGTTCCACAATAGCGCTGTCGATAGAATGTCGACAACTATCGCCGGAATGTCGACAACTGTCTGCAGAGTGTCGGCAATCGTCGTCGGATGCCATACTGGCTCGGATACTCTTCATATCTTTGGTGTCTGTAGATTTTTTGTTTTGTCGGCGGGCGTCTGCTAACTCTCCTACCATTTGGTCACGTTCCTAGAATTAAAGGAAATTATTTTTAACACAATTGACATTCAATACAAATTGAATTCAATGATAGTAGCAATAAGGCGTTGATTCCTATATTTGTTACGAAGCTTTTCGAGTCAAAAAGTAACAGATAGAAATATGCGACACTATCAAAAATTTTGAAACTGTCGCTTTTGCGGTATGTCAACTAGAACTCTAATTAGTTGTAATAAGACTCACTTTTCTCAGTCTGTTACAAAGTGCTTTGACGCTCTCACGTTCTTGCAACAGTTTGTCTCGTTCGGAGAACGCCCAGTCCCTTCTTCGTTTGCAAACCTGCAAAAGTGAAAATATTAATTTCGGTCTCTTTTATAGAATATATAGAAAATAAGATAAATGAAACAGCTTTTGGTAAGTTTTCATACATAAATGATGAAACATTTACAATAGCTGATAACAAAACCAGAAAACAACCGGAAAAGGTAACCACTACAGAATCAGAATCAGAATCAATAACTTTATTTCTTTAGGCTTACAAAATAAGCACTTAGACAAGTCAAATTGTATACTATAAACATATGTAGTTATTATTATCAAATAAGAAATAAGGTGTTATTGATATTCTCTTCACTTTAATTTTTTGTCCACTAGTGGAAGAAGTGAAAAAGAAACCACTAGCACTACAAAGTTCAACGAAACATAATTGTACACGCGCTGTGAAATCTGTGCAATTTCCACTTCGAAAACAGACAAGAGACGAAAAACTAAATTAATGAAAGCTGTTAAAAATAAACTTCAACAACTTCCTCCAATGATACTAAAAAAAATCGTAAAACAAAAAAGTGTACTTACTTATATGTCATAAATGTTTTCCGAAATATTTCCATGATTTTGTAATCTCTTTGTTAACAAAAAATATCTAAGATTCTAGAACCCAGTCCATGCAAGTTATCGATATACCTCGGCCTCTCTCTGCGCGTCCAGTAGCTCATTCTGCAGGGATCCCGCGTGGGTCCTCAAACGCTGTAACTCTTGGTTGGCTTGTTCTAAGTTGTCGAATCTCCCTTCGCCGCCCTCACCGCCGTTGCCGCCACCTGAAGGGGGAATTGTTGTTTTAAACATAGAGGGTTGAGATATGAAAATAAATATGAAAAAAAAAATATTCACCCGGTGACTACGCCAGCTAGGTAACGGTCTCCTATGAAATGCTATATACGTGACATCCGACTCCACATCCGATCAACGTCTTAACGACTGGCACATCTTAGCAGAGACGCCGTCTTGTTCACAACAGTAGTAGACAGACAGTTCTCGCGTGTAGTCGTGTGCCATTTTGTACTGACGCTAGATACGACCTTCACTGTAGAATGGTTTTAGGAACAGGCGCAAAGAGTTTGAATGCTGCCTACGACGTCCACACGTGGACGTCAGCGTGTGAAAGAGACCACAATAGTACGTGAGACGGCGTATAGCGTGACGCTATAACCGGCCAATGGCATTTACAGGAGACCACAGCTTTACGCTATTTTGTATTCGGCCGACATACTAAATATTATAAATGTGAAAGTTACCGTTTCTCACTGTCTATTACCTTTCCACGCTTTAGCGACTGAGCTAATTTTAATGGAGAAAGCTATTATAAATTTAGTTGAAATATAGTGATTTTGCTTATAAATTATCCAGAATCTGCTTATTTAATAAAAATTTATATATCAAAATTTCATGAAAATTTTGAACCTTCCAAAGCTCGGAACAAAAGCCAGGGTACCTTGCAACTTGTCCAAAGAAGGATCGTTGGAATGCTGCCCGTTCAGGAAGCCATCATTGCCCACACCACTTGCTAGTCCCAAGTGGTGGTACGCTGAGTTGTCCTGACTGCAAAGAAAAATAAACCCTTATGTTAATGCCTGTAGGTTGAATAGATGATGGTAAGATTAGAAGCAAGTAACGCAATAACGTCTGCAAACATTAAGTTAACAATATCATAACAGGTTCAAAGTAATAAGGTCATCCGTAGCCGGATTTAACTGACTGCAAAAATCGTAAGCAACTCATGGTAATTCATTCAAAAAATAATACCTTCAAAAGCCTATGACAGGGAAAAAGCTGTAGGTCTGTAGGTTGTAAATAAGTTGATGATTAGGAGAGACTGTGGTTACAAAAGCAAATATAAAGACAAAGCAACCATTTACTGACTTAGATTTTAAAGTTCAAAGTGCCTTACCGTGATTTCCCTAAAGTGGATGTGTTCTGAGGAGTCTTGAGATCAGTGCACTCCTTTATCGCTCGGTCGCGGTCCACTAGAGCGGACTCGATCTCACGACGAAGACTTTCCGCCTGCGAAAACCATAACGAGATTAGCCTTGATATATATTGTATACTACTATATATATATGTAGGTCAAACAAAGACCTACATTCCTTTCTTCCTTCGAAATAGTTATAGCTCGCACTTGGCCGGTTTTATTTAATTCAGATTTAGTTATTTTATTTTTGTTTTTATGCACAATACATAAAAAGTGTTAATTCATTCAAACAGTCATTCAGTTAACTATTCTGAGTTTATCGACCATTTGGGAGTTCTTGGTTTTAGGATTCGCGAAGAGTTTCTCTGGCTTGCGACACTCGCCGGCCCATTCAATTTGGCAAACTGGTCAGCCTTTAGAATGTATAATTCAATTTGTCACATCATAACTACACCGGTGTCAAGCTACTTTATTTCATGGCAAAAATAGGTTGTCCTAAGGTCTTAGGGTGATGTTGAGATAGTTAATAATATGGTGTCCTTTTCTAATAGACTGAAAAGACAAAGACGATTAATTTAACCTGCAAAGCCGTAGCTCGCTGTTCCTCCCTAGAAGCTTGCAGAGCGGATTCAAGCGCCGACACACGCTTGTGAGCCGCTTGGAGATCGTCCGATAGCTTCTCCATTTCTTTGTGAACAGTATCTCTATAAAATAATGCATGGTGATTATTGACAAACGTTGCTGGCCTTCCAAGTTATTTACGTTAGGCCGCCTAATTAACATTTCTGAAACCTTCTGTATAAATTTGCGTTTCTTCAAAAACTGGGCTACATTTTAAAGGCTAGTTCACGACCAGACAATCTTTAAAACGTGTTATAAAAGAAAGTTTTTTTAGGTAGATGCCAATGGGTTATCTACGAATACACTGGTAGGAATGTAAAAAAAAATTAATTATTAGGTAGGTAGTTACATTATTGCTAGCTACCACAATAAGCCATGTGCTGTCGCTAATGTACAACACACGCGGTGAGTCACATTTTTGTACACTAGTAAGTGACTCACCGCTCACTCATGATAAGAGTATACTCCGCCATGGCCGCGTTCCGTTCGTCCGCGAGGCGCTTGATGTCCGCTCGCTCCCACTGTCGTACCACGTGGGCTACCTCGGCCTTTAACGTGTTACGTTGTTGGATCTATGAAACATATCAATAGTTATAAAATGAAGAACATAAACATTGGATAGGCTGCATCAGGTATGCTGCTACAATGGAATAAGTGAAGCAATACACAGAGCCACGCCACGCTGTGTGAGGGAGTATGGGGAGCGAAGGGAGCCATACTCTATGTCTGTGAAGGTTTACGGCCCTATATATGTATATCATTTACAAGTCTATTCTCTCTCCTACGTAAGCTCGTGACGATGCATCTTAAGACGGCTGTTCTTGTCTTGCCAACACTTACAAGTCCATTCCTCTCCTGCGTGAGCTCGTGACACTGCGTCTTTAGCCGGCTGTTCTCGTCCTGAACTATCCGCATCTTTTCTAGTGTCGTGTTGTGATTCTCTATTAGGTCTTCATATCTGTAAAAGAAATGCCAGGTTTAGTGAATAAAGAAATCCCCTCGATAGATTGAGTTTTTGTCTTTTTCTTGTGATTGGTCAAATTGCAAGCTTATCCACCGTTTACTTAGTTTCCTTGCCGTATCCAGCATGTGGTTTCTATGATAGATCGTTATCTTACCTGACTGGAGGACACCCTTCATACGTCGAGTGGGAGTTAACTTCAACAGTTTTCGGTTTTTCAGGAGATAAGGCCAGCCCACTGCCACTCTTTATGCCACATCATCATCATCATCATATCAATATCTCAGCTACAGCAATATCAACGACCTTCACAGCTGGGCATAGGGCTTCCCCAGATAACAAGAATGTTTAATCCAAAGACTTCCCGCGATCTGCACCTTATTTGTTCCACCTTGAAGGGTTCTGCCCATGTTACACCTTCCGGTACGAAGTACCGCCAAGCCAAGTCTTATGTTATTTACGCGATTTATGTGCTCTTCAGAGTGTCACGAATGGCTACAGCGTACTGTACTGACCTCTTCTGCGCTCTCTCCAGGTCCTCCTTGAGCGCATCGTACTTCCTCAGCGTGTGTAGGAGCGCCTCGGCGCCGCCCTCCGCGCCGCCGCCCGCTAGGGACGCCACCTCGCGCTCCAGACTGAAAACAACAATAACTTTATTAACTCCTTTTTGATAAGGGGACATATCCAAAAGTTTTCGGGCTCCAAGTCAACTTTAGCTGCGTTCAGTATTATCGAACTGAAGCTATCGATAAACTATGCGTCGTGTCGAGATTAGTGTTATCACACAAAGTTCAACACGGCGGCGCATCGTTTATCGGCCAGCGCGTCGTTTTACAGCTGAAACCAAACTAACAAAACCCATGATGATATTGTATATTTTTCTACTCAGCCCTTTCAAAGTATACTAGTACTAGTAGTTAGCCCCCTAACAATATCGTTGTCGTTACCGTTTTAGTTTCATTCTTCAATATCGGAAGTCTGTAGAGTTATGACGGTTTGAAATTCCGAGACGTAATGGCGCAAAAATCGCCATACTGGACATGGCGAATGGCGTTATAAACATTTGAAAAACAGATAAAAAAAATCGATTTTTGAAATTGAATTATAATATTTACATTGTAAATTTTTATGAATAAATATTGACGTTTCTCGTTTACTTTTTACGAAATCTATCATAAACATTTTTATATTATTTCTTACATGGGTTTTCAAGTGATATGTCTTACCGCTGATTATCGTTGAGTAGGTCTCCATATTTGCCCCGAAGGGTGCTTGCCTCCTGGGCAGATACTTCAAGTTGATTCATCGCTGCTCTGTGCTGTCCTCGGAAGTATTCCAATTCCTAAACCAAAGAGTGTTTAAAAATAATACTTCAACGCTGCAAACTAGATAACGTTCGTACATTTCGCTAACTATTTTTCAGGATGAGGTCAGGAGTATTTTGATTAGTAGAGTGGTCGCAAAACTTAATGTGCTCTGTGAACTTAGGCACGGAAGCAAAACTGCGCAAGTACAATCAAATATAAAAGTGATATTTATCAACTAGCGACCCACCCAGGCTTCAGCTAGAAATCCTTTTTATGGTGCTAATAGACACACCAGTTGCAGCTGCAGTCCGCTGAAGTACCATTTTGAGGTTAAATTAAGACTTTCATTGTCTTCTTTTGTCATGAAACTCATGACATTGAACACCATTTTCCATGTTTGACGACGCAGAACGTAACCGCATGCGAGGCATATTTAACGTTTAAGAGAAACAGATATTAACAGGAAATACAACACAAAATCGCAAGAACAAACTATCAAATCAACGAAACGAACACTGGACAAGCGTCAAAGACTTTGCTGCGTCATTGTACTCAAAAGCATCCATTCGACAGTATTGCCCACTAGATTATAAATAAATTTGCTACATAGAAATTATTTTATTTTCATACTTCGGTTAATTGTG
The DNA here is from genome assembly GCA_947859395.1 of Eupithecia insigniata. Taxonomy (NCBI): domain Eukaryota; kingdom Metazoa; phylum Arthropoda; class Insecta; order Lepidoptera; family Geometridae; genus Eupithecia; species Eupithecia insigniata. The sequence continues at coordinate 1,186,548 of OX402011.1, read as the reverse complement.
TTAGATAAAAAGTTTAATTTATTCTAACATTTTGGGTTTAAAATAATCAGTCATTGAGTGTAAGATGTTTTTATACATTCTTTAAATATTGAATTGGAAAAAAAAATGCAGAACAAAATGTGCTAGACCAAATAAAAATATGGCAACCCTGGTTTGACAGACAGATCCCCTCTCACCCCGTTCTTTTCCCTCAACGCCTTATTTAGCAAACTTATTTAAAAAACTCAAGCCAACTTCACAGAGGTCATAAAGATTTGCGCGTACTCTACTACTACGCCACAAAAGTTGAAAAGAAACCTTATGGTAGAAGTGAATAAAGATAAGTTTACCTTCATAACATGTTCAGCGCGGCGAGATGTCTCTGTATGTTGTCGTCGGAGCTGATTCAGTTCGTGCAGCGCCTGCAAATCAAATGTTGATGTGTTTTAATTATATCGTTTGGCTGACACACAAATACAGCATCTCCTAACGCCAACAGAAGCAGAGCTTCTGAATTAAAACGAGAGGAACGCTAATAAAGTGATTTTTAGCTACCATTTTCAGCATTGAGCCAGACATGAAGCACAAAACGAAACTGTTTCGCGGAAATTAATCCTGTCACCGTAGTTCGCTGCGTCACCGTCTAAATCTGTCTAACGTTCTCATATTGCTGCTTAAAACCTTCCTTAGTAGGTACGTTTATAAAGTAAGAAAGGGAGAGAACAGGCTATTACCTTTTCGCATTGCTGCTTGAGCCCCTCATTACTCTGCTTACTAAGCTCGTATTGCAGCGGCTCGTACTGCTGGCTCATTCCGTGCGGGTGTGGCTTCACAGCGCGTTCGTACCCCGCCTCGAACGCGGGCTCATACTGCAGGGGCAGGGGTAGGGGCAGCGGCGGCAGGCTGGGGGGGCGGTGCTCGCCGCTCACGTAGCTGTGGGATATTGACTCTGGAAGGGTATGTTAGTACTTTATTCTCGTTTCTATTATCTTTAAATCAACATAGTATTCTTGGGCCTAAGCACAGCCTAACTCTTTGTCTTACTTCAACTTCTTGTTTCCACTTCTGCTACAAATCTGCCAGTGTATGTGTCATCAAAAAAATCTATGAGAAGATTTTTTACTTTTTCACTGATTCAAATCTAAATATTTTCTGTGAAGCTTTTAGGGAAGTTTGGGAAGTATCCCAAACATACATAGATTTCCTAGCCTGAAGGGACATAGTAATGTCTCTTCAGTCTAGGAAATCTAAGGGTAGGTCGGTACCAGTTCCTTGAAGTGGAGATTTGCAGTTGTAGTTTTTCAATGCTTTAATTTCCAATTGCAAAGACAGTAACCATGAACACAAAACTGTGTGATATAGACACATCAACCACAGTATGTTCATCTATTTGCAAATCTATGCATCTATATATGTAAAACAAAACAAAGTTGTGTCAAAGAGGAGCTTGGAAAGGTAACATCACTGGCTGGACTGCCAGCGCGAGAATCTAGGACTCGCTAGCTGGACTCTGTTGGTTGTGCTTGGCAATCTCTATGTCAATGACGAGTATAGTGGTTTCCTTAAGATGTCTCGTGGAGAGATGAAATTAGTTGACAACTTACTTTGATGAATACTATCAGAGTGGGTTATACGCGGAATTGTTAATAAATATTTTTTGATTCTAATATTTTGCATTTGATTGAAATTTGATTTCCGCAAAGAATCTATTATTTAACAAGTACAATGGTGGGCATCATCACAAGTCACTGTGAACTGAACCATTATCTTTACAAGACTGGAGCCACAGACAGCAGCCGGTGTCGTGGCTGCTTCCAGGAAGGAGAGACTGTGGAACATGTTGTTGTACACTGCACGGCCACAGAGGAGGCCAGATGTAAAACGGGATTAAAGAGTCTCTGAGAGACATCAAATCCGTCTACAGATACAGAAATGCTGAAACGAAGCTGTCAATCACCAAAAGTCCTGCTCCGATACTTCAAAGAGCTGGGCTGGTTGGGGCCTAGTTAGGCAGGGGACAATGCACAATACACTCCCATGTGAGATGCCAGTGCAGATCCCAGTTTCCCCATGTAGAATTAGAACCTACGAAATTTCTTTTCTTTAAAGTTTGATTGCACCTTTTGTGAGGAAAATAAAATGTCTTTGAGTTATTTCGCAACTATCTTAGTCGTACAATATATTCATGAAGTGACCCTAGACATCACACACACAGTAAGAATTAGTAGAGCACAGTTGCACATGTGAGAGTTACTTTTGTACGGAGAAATGGTTGAGTGTCCAAAGTGTGGTTCAACCACTGCAATTAGCTTGTAGAGTGGGACATGTAAAATTTGTGACAATGCAATTCAACACTTTGACACAAATTTTACTCAGCAAGGCCAATTGAGAACTTTAAATTGCTATCTGAGTTTATTTATAACAAGTTAGAAACAAAAACAATAAACTTACCATTGCTTCCATTACTCTCTATAGATGATGTGCCAGATGCCATAATATAACTGAAACTGAAAAACTAACATTCAGCTACTCTAACACTATAAACGAGTATCTTGCACTATTTGCAATCTGAAAGTAAATTTGAGGTGAATTACACAGGATTTGACATTATATCATAATTATAAACACTCAAAATTACTCTCAGGTTTTTCATGTACTAAAACAAGCTAACAAAATGAAACATACCTTATTGATCAATATAGAACACCCATTGCCCACACTATTTAGTACCTGAAAGACCAAATAAATGCTACAATTCAATAACTACTCAATACAACTACAACCGAGGGTTCAATCTACTTGACACTTCTCTACGCTCTAATGATCATTACAAAACTGTACTGCAAGTGAGCTGTCGCAATTATTAAACAGCATAGAACGCAGTACACTAGCTTAACGCTAAATATCTATAATCGGCTATTAGTATAGCTTTCACAGTACATCAACACAGAAATCATAAAACTTACTCAACAAAAAACACTCCTTTCGTCTCAAAAATTGCACTTACGGGATCCAAGTAGAATGTTTCACAATGTAAACAGATTGTGCGATAGGGAATTGTCTGGTGATCAGCCATCCATGTCTGTTTTTCCAGAAGGGGAGTATAATATGAATTAGATAAGTAAAATGCGAAATTTAACACGTATTATCGTCACCAATTTGCAAGCCAATATTTCTCGTTTCTGTACCTACCTTTTTTTAGGCAAAGCAAAACCGAACGAAGCAAAACGAATGAACGATTTTTTTTTTTTTAATTGTCCTTTTGGACAAATTAGGCTAAAGCCACTAAGGCCATACTGCCTCGTCTACGAATACCTATAAGTTTAAACCTAAAATGTTAAAATGTATGTATTACATACATTTTAACATTTTATATATGTACAATGTAACAATACATTTGGTATATATAGAAGTACATATATACAAAATAAAATTATAATTTAAATTTCACCGATAGTACACTTTATAAAATTATATAGATGAGGATAGGTTGAGACATTTTGTAATAGTTCTTGGGTGGAATGCGGGACCGAATCAGAATTGCCATAAATCTCAAGAAGTCCATCTATCAACACAAGGCGCTGAATGTTGAATGATGGACAATCAAAAAACACGTGATCAAAAGTTTGATATCCAGTGTTACAAAAGTCACATGAAGGTGAATTAATAATTTTCAAACGAAAAAAATGGAAATTTAGACGACAATGACCAAAACGAAGACGACAAAATAGTTGTATAAAATTTTCTGTTCACAAAAACTTTTTACGGCAAAACCATGGTTGACTATCATTTTGTGCATCTAAATAAGCTTACCAAGTGCCTTTGTTCTGAACCTGAGTATAATGATAAGAATGCCCACCCCAAGATTGACACATACGTTGTTTTAAAAGACTTACAACGTCTGTGTAAGATAAATAGACATTTGTATCAGTACTCTCAGGGTCTGGAATGTAATTAGTATTTGCTAAAAAATACTTTTTTGTTGCCAACTACACCTATATGTGATGGTACCCGTGCAAAATTTACCGTTATATTAGATTCCGTTAGTTCCACTCATAACTGTTTTATTAAATAAATTATGTAGTTAGTGTTAGCATTCAGTTTGTGGTTTTCCAAATTTTTTAAAACACTCATGCTTACACTAACATCGTGATATGACATAATATACAATAATCTCATGATAGCACGATACTATTTACTAATGACCAACTAAATAATATGGAAATTGACATTAATAACTCGTTGACATTCATAATTAATTGGCTAGAATATAATAATTTACACATTAATATAGCTAAAACCTATCTAATGAACTTTAAGCAAAGGCCCTTAGCGGTACCCGATTTGCACATACATAGCTAACACCACAGCCTTACTAACGGCATATTACGGACACACTGCATCTTTATTAAGGTATGGAGTTATATTCTGGGGTAACTCAACAAATAAAAAACAAGTATTTAAAGCACAAAAGCGATGTGTTAGAGCAATGTTCGGTTTAAGACAGACCGACACGTGCAAAGGTATTTTCAAACAGTGGAAAATCCTAACTCTACCTTCCCTATATGTATACGAAGTTGCAATTTTTACAAAAACCAATCTTGATCGGTTTGATCGTGCCCACTTGGCAGTCGCAGAGAGGGTACACTACGCCACCATTCATGCAAAACCGCCTTACTCAGGAATAGTGTGTTCTGCATGGCCCCGATTATCTACAACAAGGTCCCTTTGTCAATACGCTCCGAGAGTAATTTGAACGCATTTAAAAACAAATTACTTAAGCTATTAGAGGAAAAAGTTTACTATACCATTGATGAATTCTTAAATGACAAATTTTAAGCTTAAACATCGAATAATCTTTATTCTGTTATGTGACATCCATGCCTATACTTAACTACTATAATTTTAAGTTTTTTTGTACTGACTCTATATGACATTTTTTTACTGAATAAGAAAATAATATTTTTTTGTATGTGACTTATCCATTTAACTTCTCCAAATTGATGTTGTAAGCCGGTCACCATTTAGTAATTTTCATCAAAATGGTTTAAGGAATTTCCGACTTCTTTACAAACAAATACGATTATGAATTTTATTTCCATGGAAACTTAGATCAATTTCCTTGTATAAGTATTTTACTCTGAACGTGTTCATAAGACAGTGACAGACGTGCGTACATTATTTTATGCTAAAAGTATCGGTAGAAATCAAAGAACGAAAATTTGGACTGTCAGGTTTTTGAGTTCCAAATTTTATTTTCGGTGTTTTCTTCTCAGTTGAGTTTATTTTCTTTATTGCTGTGTATATATTTTTAACTGTAAGTAGTGTAATTTATATATATATATATATATATATATATATAGATTTCATATGAATAATCTGGTCACTGTCCATTATGGACATTGACTCATCAATTTTCTTGCCGGTGGCATCAAGTCCGCTGCCAGATCCACCCGACCCTTCGGTTAAGACAATTATTCTTCCCTGCCTCGAAACACGTTCCTGCACTAAGCGACGCAGTACTACCGCCATAGCCGACGACTACTCGGTCTCAGTATAAAAAAAAATATTTCCTATCCAGACGCAGCTACTCCCTCTCTTCAAACAATTTATCAAGATCCCGTACTTGTTTTAGGGGTGAAGGAATATAACGACCTAGACAATGGACCGTTCTTTGTCCACGTTTCCAGAACTGTGCCCTGCAGTGGGTACATCAATTCGACCAATTAAATTCGGTCAATTTTTAAAATTACGGAAAATTCAACATTTATGCAGCGATGGAGTCAAAGCTGTAGGGCGCAACCGGATATCCGTTGAATTTAAATCTGCTGCACATGCCAACTCATTTTTAGACAGTGATATTCTCGATTCATACAATTACTCTGCCTCAATCCCAACTTATAACATCACTCGTATGGGCCTCGTCAGAAATGTCCCTGTGGACATATCACTCGATGAATTCGTAGATTACTGTCTGCCCGCCATTGGAAACGACCAGTTGTGTTTGGAGAGTTTTTGTGGGAAATTACAAATTTATTGCTTTTTGAATGCACCAATTTGATTCAGATTTGTGTTGTGTTGTTTTGCTAAGGTATTGGTAGGTAGATAGCGTAGTTTCTGCAATTTCACCTACTTCATCATATTCTTTGGGAGGGCGTCACAAAAATGCTTTGTGATTGGCACCTCCAAATAAAAAATGGATTCAGATGATGATTTGGAGCCGGCTCAAAAGCCGGCACCTGTTCCACCTGACCCTATTCCTCCCCCTATTCTATCCGAATCTCATTCGACTAAATGCAAAATTTTAGAAAGAAACGATATTCAGCAGTCGGCTCACACGCCCAATAAAAAAGTTGCTTCACCTGATTTGTCTGTTCCATCTATTCAGACTGTCTATACTGATCCATTCATTGTGATTGGGGCTATCCAATCATACAAGTCTACTGATAAGGGTCCATATGTGGTCCATGTTTCAAGAACTGATACAGACCAATCCGCGGGTACAACCATAAAGACAATACAGTTAGGCCAATTTCTACAAAAAAAATAATTTGAAAATATTATCCCTGGTGGGGTAAAACGTGTAGGCCGTAACAAAATTAGCGTCGTATTCTCATCTGCCAAAGACGCAAATTATTTTATAATCTCTCCAACACTTTCATTGCATAAATTACATGCTGTCATCCCCTCCTACAATGTTACCCGTATGGGCCTCATTAGAGGCGTTCCCACTGACCTCTCCATGGAGGAATTTGCGGAATCCGTTTCGAATCCTGTAGGTGCTAAAGTTTTAAAAGCGCGAAGATTGAATAGGAAAAAAATTGAGGATGGTAAGGTTTCTTGGGTTCCGACCCAATCCGTGGTCGTCACATTTCAAGGAAAAATTCTACCAGCAAGGGTTTTCTTATTTTATAATTCGATTCCTGTCGAAATTTATCAGTTCCCCACCATCCAATGCTTCTCCTGTTGCCGCTATGGACATACTAAAGTCCAATGCAGATCGAAACCCCGCTGTTTTCGTTGTGGCGAGGAACACTCTGGCGATAGCTGCGATATAACTGAGACCGAGGCCTCTTGCTTGCATTGTTCCGGTAAGCATTTTGCCACTAGTAAAAATTGCCCCGAACTAGTAAGGCAAAAATCTATTAAATCTGTGATGGCTTCCAATGCTGTACCATTTGAGGACGCAGTCACACAATTTCCAAGGGTTTCGCGTTCAAATTCGGAAATTACCCAGGGCAATTCCCACTCTCCCAGCAGATTTTCTCTCCCTCTCAGGAGCTGCTCTCTCCCTCTCCTTATATTTTGTCCTCCTATCATAGCTATTCCTCTGCCCCTAAGGCTTCCCAGTCTCATTTTAAGACTGTATTTTCTTCTCCCCGTTCTCGAGCCCCTCTTAGCAAGTCCTACGATACAGCTTCTCATCGAGGAATAGTTTCCAAACCCCCTTCTTCTCTTCCAAACGGTTGTGGTTTAAAGGCCAACCAAGTACTTCCTCACAGTGAGAGTCTAATAGACACCCTCGTCACATTATTAATAAATATTATCACTTCGAACCCTGTAAACTTCCGTCCAACGTTGCCGCTAAATTGACACAATTAGTTTCCCTATCTGGTTTTAATAAAAATGTAAATGAAAGTTCTGATGTAAATAAGTTAAAATTGTAAATATCTTCTTTATCTAATTATATTTGTGTTGTTTTTAATAACTATATTTATGTTGTTTTTATTCTGTTTATAATTTAATTTAATTTGTGTTCTTAGTAAAAATCTGATTGGTGTTTTTCAAATTTACCGCTCATATTATTGTTGTAATCCCGCCTCCATTCCATGACTAAGAAATTTCCATGAACTGGACACTGGCAGAAAAGTGGCAAACCAGACACATATTGCCAATAACAAAGAAGTCAAGTCAAGTCAATTCGTAGATTCTCTAGAAATTCCTAAAGGCTGCGGTTTTGTTTTAAAAGCTCGTCGGCTAAATAGAAAGAGTGTGATGGATGATGGAAAGGTTGCTTGGATTCCTACTCAAACAGTGGTTACATTTAGAGGTCACAAACTACCTAACCGAGTATTTTCTTTCCATACGTCACTTCTGGTCGAACAATACCAACTTCCCACTATTCAATGTATGAGCTGCTGCGGATTTGGACACGTAAAATCTCAATTCCGATCAAAACCAAGAAGTTTTAAATGCTCAAAGGACCACTCGGGCATCGATTGCGACATACTAGAGATTGAAGCTACCTGTTGTCACTGCCCAGGTCGCCACTTCGCTTCAAACAAATCCTGCACTGAAATAGATCGCCAAAAAAACATAAAAAGCTACATGACCAAAAACTGTGTTTCATTCCAGGAGGCATCCTTAAATTTCCCCAAGAGTTCCAGGTCCTTTTCAGAAGTATCACAATCGATGTTCTGTCCTGCCAGTCTTCTCTCTCAAAATTTCTTGCCTTCTATCTCCCCTTCGGCTAGATCTTACGTCAAAAATGTCTACTCATCACCTCGTCCTCGGATTCCGATGGGCAAGTCATTTGACAAGTCCGCTCACCAGTCCATCATTTCTACCCCTCAGTCATCATTCTCCAACGGAGTTGCTTTCTCTCAATCTCAGAAAGATGGGACTGATCATCGTCAGAGTTTCCTAATTGAATCTCTTCTTTCTCTCATTATTGAGCTGTTCTCTTCTTTTAATTCCCCCCTACCGTCCAACGTTGCCATAAACTGTCCCAGATCATCTCCTTTTTATCTGTTAATCATGAATCAAGTTTCCATTCTCCAATGGAACGCGAAAAGTCTCCATAAATGGGATTCTTTTACTAATCACATTGAAGTCTCTGCTAGAGATCTTCCAGAGTTATAACCTGGCGCTACGTCAGACCTCTACCTTTCGGCTTACTCTAATTTGTTGATTGCATAATTTCAAGTGCTAACCATAACATCCCTCTTAAAAAACAATCATCTACTTGGTCTAAAATTTCCCCTCCCTGGTGGGACTCTGACTGTACATCAGCTGTTAAGGATAGAAAAAGGGCAGAACTCTCATATAATGCCTCAATGTCTGATGAAAATTTTATTGCTTATAAACACTGCTGCTAAAGTTAGAAGGGTTCTTTCTAAAAAGAAGAAAGAAGGTTGGAAATCTTTTTGTGAGAATCTATGTCCTAGGGCCCCTCCGTCATATGTCTGGCGACAAATTAAACGATATAGCGGTTCTTGCAACTCCCCCGCTGTTTGTTCTTATGATCCCTCATCTTGGGTTGACGATTTTATTGACAAATTATCCCCCCCATTTGTTCCTTCTTTAGATTCTCTGCCATCATCTCATTCTTTTATTCCTTCTCTTTCCAAATTAGATAGTTGCTTCAGTTTATATGAGCTGTTTGTTTGCTTTCTTAGACAGAACTGGCATGGCAGATGGATGGAATTGAGTACATACTTGGAAATCGTATAGGTAGTTATTTTATATAAAGCTATAAGTAGGGTAAGTGACCCAGTTATTGGCACTTTAGACCAATAGTGAGATGCAAATTAAATTTTTGTACTATAGAAATGAATTTATGTCAGTGTCATTTTGACATAACATTCTTCATATGATCAACTACTAATAACATAACCAAAAAAGACTCAGTGTTGTCAGATTAAATAAATAATAATATTTTTACTTAGTTTTTTAGAAAAACCAATGACTGGCACTGATGATCCTAACTATTGGCACCGGTTAAACTACTTATTGGCACACCCTTATTCAGTTAAAAACTCTTGTAAATGTTATCAATAAAACAATAAATAAGACTGGGAATAACTTTAACGTGTTTTTAATAAATTCTTACATTACCTTAACTTACAATATACCTATTTTTTTCTTAAACAAGACTAGTAGTTTACAATTTTTTTATCAATTCGCCAGCATTTTAAAAATTTCGTCTGCTGTGAAACCTCTTTTTGAAGTAGAAGGTATAGCATTATCCTCATCCTTATTGTTTTCATAAAATGAATCCTCATTTATTTTAAATCCTGCTGTATCTTCTGTATCATTTACTTGGTTGTCTACTCTTGCTGTATTTTCTTTTTCATTCATTTGATTTTCTATAGGAGATGGCAAGTAAAAATCCTTGCTAAATAGGGTCTTTTTAACATTCTCTACTATCTGTATGTTTTCTATCTTCACTTTTTCTTTCCCCTTTCTCTTCCCTTTACCTTTTCCTGTGTATTGTTTTCTGTCTGCAATTTTTTTTTGTTCCCTTTCTTTTCTTCTCTGTTTGATACCTTCTTCTTTCAACTCTTTTGCCATTTTTTTTTGAGTATTTATTCTTTGCCATTCTTCTGAAGTTAAGACAAAAGGTGTTTTTTCTGAATTTTTAGTTCCTTTTCGCTTTGGTGTCTTAGGCAAAACAAGAATGTCATTCAGATTCACTGGTGTCAATTTAAGCTTGCATGGAGTTTTTGGGACTGTTATACTTTTAACCGAATCATGATCAGATTGTAGGGCTGATGTTTTTTGTTGGTTGATAACAGTTTGTTGTAGTGGGGTCTCTGAAATACATAGCGGGTCAGGTTCATAGCTACTACTATGAATCTCAACTTCATGAGAAACTGTGGCCATAGAATATTCATTATTAGATTGTGTTACATCATCTGCCCAAATTACTAAATGGTCTTCAACATTCAGTTGATCTTTTATAGAGTCATCATCAGAAATATATGGCGTTTTAGAAATTTCTGTCTCTCTTGTTATTGATGAGCTCACAGTATGAGAAACTGTGACAATAGAAGTTTCTTTATCGGATTTTGTTACGTCATGATCTGCCCAAATTACTGGTAGGTTTTCGATTTTCAGTTGATCTTTTAAAGAGACTTTAGAAATATCAGGTGTTTTAGAATTTTCTGTTTCAGTGGTTGATGACGAGCTCCCAAAATACATCCAAAGATTCTGAAGAAGTTTGGACGCGTCGGGTACCATGTTTAAATCTTTTCTACTAAGTTTTTTCGTAGTTTCTCTGCCAACAATATTTATAAAATCTTCTTTGGTCATTTGATTTGGTTTGAGTATTTCATTATCATTTTTTGAATGCTCTGTCTGTGTTCCTTTAGAGTCTACCACTTTTATATCTTGCGAATTACTAGTCTGTTGTTCTTTTAAATTTCCTGTTTTTCCTTTCTCTCCTAAACATTTTGTATAATCCAATGCGTCAGCGTTCCATGGCTGCAGACCGCAAGCCCGAAAACCATTTTTAATGGTATCAGGCTTTAAAGAATCATTAATAGCAGTTTGAAGAATCGACATAAATTCTAATTTCGTCAATGCCTGTCCTGGGTGATCTCGCCTCCATCGAAGGATGCTTTTTTTCCATGCACACTTTAAAGGAAAAAATGCTGCTACATCTGCAGGCTGTAAGATTCGGGTGCAGTTGGGGTAAAGAGCTATGAGTATAATTTTTAGCTCAGAGCAGAGTTCACTGACTTGCAATGTGAGGTGAGTCTTGTGTCCATCGACAAATAATATTACTGGAAACGTTTTCCCTTCTTTCGTAAGATATGGGTGCAGTACATTTTTTATGTACTCATAGAATAGATCCGCCTTCATCCACCCATTGTCACTTAAACCAATACCCCATTCGTTTGGGACTTTGGCTGCTAGTTCTCCAGGAAGACGCTTATATGGTAAAATTACCATCGGGGGGGTTAAGTCTCCATTGGCACAAAAAGTGAACATCACTGTTATAGCAGATTTTGCTTGCCCTCTGTCAATTTCATAGACATTTTTGTCGCCTTTCAATGCTAATACCACTCCTGTCTTTGGACACAGCAAGAAATTTGTTTCATCGCCATTGAGAACTCTACTAGGGTCTAAAAGAATGTCAAAGAAATCATTGTCTTTTAGATATATTTCAATACCGTGAAACCATGCTCTGATATCACTTTCCGACACCACCGAACTTGCAGCTGTGACAGATTCAGGAGTACGAACACTAATCTCTGGATGTCTATTTAGAAACAACTTAAGCCATTTAGCTCCAGGAATGTCATTTTTGAAAGGATTTGGCCTATGAGCCTTTTTAATAAAATCAGACACAGTATGTTGTATGTCTTCTTTCCGCCTAGGAAATCCTTTCTTGGAACTTTGGACTATCCAATTGACAAGAGCCGTTTCTTCTAAATCTGTTAGAACTGTGGGAGGGCCAGGACGAGGATCTAGTTTATCAGGGTTATTTATTCGAAACTGTATGGTTGATCTTGGTACCTGAAAAAGTTTTGATGCTAGTTTCTTGCTCATTCCACAAATAACTGCATCCAAGGCCTTCTTTAAATTTTCAGCGCTATACTTTTTTCTTTCATTAATAGGTTTTTGGGTCTTTCCCTTATTTTTCTCCTTCGTAGTCGCCCTGGTCTTCATTATCCTGCAAAAATCCATATATTGCCTCATAGGTCACCCAAATATTGGCACTGGTGCCTTAAGCTTATTAACACCATGCCAATTATTGGCAATTAAGAAAAAACTGGCTTTTTTCATAGGCTAAATGCAACCATAATCTAAGAAAATAACATGGGCGTATACAAACATGTTTTTTTTTCTTTCTCAAAAATGATCAATTATTGGCACACATGCCAATATTGGGATATTGAGTTAATCAACAACCGTTCATTGGCACCTCATGTTATTTACTCAATTGAAAAATATAACCTGATTAAATGGTTACCACATTGTCCTTCAATCATCATAAAACACTGTGAATAATGCATTACCGAGTTTAGGAATAACTTACCACGATTATCTTAAGTTTACTAACGGGCTTCCCTTAGCAAAAAAATTGCACAAACCGGTTTTCTCAACAGAAAATTTCGAAGTACAGATTACACAGAGTATGCTAACGAAATGACCGAATGAGTGTTGCCATTTGATAAAACAATATTTCTACTAAAATTAAATATCTACCAATAATATCTTTGGACAAAGGAAATTCTATTATTTTAAATTAAATGCTTGAGTGCCAATAACTGGCGGCATGCCAAGATTTGGCTTATGTACCCTAAATATATTTTTATTTTAAATTGTATTCTTGTATTTAATATATTGTATTAAGTATATTATAATTTACATTTACAATGTCGCTCAGTGATAACAACTCACAGAGTGATGACAGTTATGAATATGTGTCTTTCTCTCATGCTGTTTCTAATAGTGACGATAGTGTCCGCAGTATCCCTTGTCTTTCTGATTCAATTTCTTCCTTCTTCTCTGATGTACCAAATAATCTCAATGTCCTCCACATCAACGCTCAGAGTATCCCTCAACACTATCCTGACTTACTTGTTTCTTTCGACCATAAAAACATACACGCACTTCTTGTCTCAGAATCCTGGCTCAAACCATGTCTTTCTTCGTCCTCTTACTCTCTTCCTGGTTTTAAGCTCATACTCAATGATCGCGTCGCATCCGGTGGTGGCGGTGTTGCCATATATCTGAGATCGCGTATTCCCTATAATATTTAATACATAAATAAATTAGATAATTATATAGATATGCTTCAATAGTGTTGTACTATAGCTACAAAAATATAAAAAAGAAGTTGATATATAATTTTTTTCGCAGTTCTTTTTCTACTAAATATTTTCAAAATCATGGTCTGATTGCCCCCTCCCCCATTTTTCGGTATTAGACCTGTTACACCCTGAATATTTCTCTCAATCCACAACTGGACATAAGCCTCCCCTAATGAGCACCATAGAGCCCTTCTTCGTGTGCCCTCTTCATTTCGTCGTCAGCTTGCCGCATCCAGTATGAATATCATTATGTGAATAAGAAAGCCGATGCAGGGTGGTAGGCCTGAACAAGACAAACTAAAAATAGTTTTTGAATAGCTACGTACTTTTTTTCATTAATGTCATGACGAATGTGAGTATCAAGACAAACCTCTCTAGGTTGTATGGTACATAACTTTATTGAATGTATATTAATATGTTAGTAATAAATAAAAAAAAACTGTCTGACGTATTCGTTATGAATCTTAATTATTTGTTGAATAAAATGTATGAGCTAGCTGCTGGAGACGCATCATAAATAATTTCGATGAGGTGTAATATTTTGACGCCGAGTTTAGAAACCGACTTCAAATCACGGTAAATAATAGGGTAACATTCTTGAAAATTATTCATTGAAGCGATAGCAGCTTCGCGTCGCGGTGAACGAAGCGTTACGCTAGGAAACTAGTAATCTCTACCAAAAGTTGAACATTTCAAATGACATTTCAATGTATATCATATTTATGTCACCGTCAGTTTGAATGCAATGACATTGACTTCAAAATCCGTTCCGTTCCACGAAGAAATTTCAGATTTTTTTACTCCAAAAATTTATTTACTTTTGGATATGTACGTAATGTCGATACATTATTTAATTAAAATAAACAGTACATAAATGTTCGTATCATATCGTAGAACTTCCATCGTTCAATCCACAATAATTTTATTTCGTAATCGATTCCATAATTGATAGAGGCTTGTTTTTTATTGGTCGTTAAAAAGAACCTCAAAAATATCTATTCCAGATTGGATGCTTAATTTTCAAGTGCAGAATACACTTTCCTGTGGTTGGTCAATTGGCAATCGTAAAAGACAACATAGCATGATGGTGGAGTGAGTAACTGACTGAAGTGAAGAGTAGTGTACGTACTATTTCGATTCCGTTCGTCGTACAAAAATGACACGCAATCAATAGTGGAGAAGCAATAAAAAACAAGGCGTAAATTCATGGTTTTTGTTGATCACGTTGATGAAGTGTTTTTCTACTGTTTTAAGACCTAATACAATTCTAAGTAGCTATTGGTGTCAATTAATACCCACGAGTTTTCCAGAGTTGTGCATTTAGAAGAAAAAGCAAATGTTTTGATGGCGCAAAGCATGACTACGGCATGACTTCCATGCCCTGCGTAATATACCTACAGAAGGGCGTGCGGCGCGGCGGCGGCGGTGCGGATTACGTTTACTATGAATGATTTTATCTCTTTCTAAACTCGAGTGTCTGTGAATGACCGAGTGTAACAGCGAGCGTACCAAATTATGGATCGAATAGTGTTTGTTGTTGATGTATTTTGATAATTTCACAACGATAAGATTTCGTGTGGTCGGCGTTATCGTGAATTAAGAATCCGTGCGTTGAGGCCCACGGAATAATTCGTCATAGGATTCTACGTCGGAATATTAGCTACGCATTACGGTCGTGCGAGCCACTATTTACGCACTTTATGGTGAAGATAGTACGTATTTTTAGTGCGTGTGCAGGCGTTCGCGGGTGACTTTCATCATCGGAGTAAACAAGTTCAAGGTTATCGGGTGGCATGCGGCGGTTCGTTAGCGCGGGCGGAGTGTGATGGTGCAGTGATGTCGGGCGGAGGCGCCGCGGCCGGCGCGGTTGTGCGCCACGGCCATCTGAGGAAGCTGAAAACGATGAAGAAGAAGTTCTTCGTGCTTCGTGCCGAGACTCTGGAGCATGGGGCCCGGCTCGAGTACTACGAGTCTGAGAAGAAATTCCGTGCGGGTGCACTGCCGCGGCGCTCGCTGCCTCTCAAGGGTTGCTACAACATCATGCGGCGGCTGGACCTTAAGCAGAGGCACGTGATTGCACTCTTCACGAGGGAGGAGCAGTTCTGCATCGTGGCGGAGAACGAGACAGAGCTGCACGGCTGGCTGTCGGCCATCCTGACCCAGCACCGCAGTGATGAGGTCAATGACGAGTTGCTTCACCCCATACGTAAGTGCTTATTACTACTATCAGAGATACCTATTAGTCTACATAATTTAGACACAGATTGCCCCATGTGTTTTGATATGTCTAAGTAAAAGATTTTATAAAAGGTACAGGTGCTTTGAAATCATACAAAGCACAAGACTCTTCCAATATGCTGCCATTTGTCTTATACCACAAGATGTTTTTGTTTCTAATGTTTAGTTCCAACTCTATTGGAATGCAATTAGAACTAATTTAGATTTACATTAATGAATGGGAAAGAGCCCAAAGGCCATTCAATAACTTCCTGTTTTGCAGAACTGACAAAGTAGCAAGTTGTTTGTAAACAAACACTTGTTACCATTACAACATTCCTTTTCTGTAATGTGGTAGTGAATTGCATCATTTTATTGTATAGGCTTGTTCTGATTTCTGCATCTAGGTTATATGCTTTTTTCCACTTAAACAGGAGAAAAATATGTGTAAAAAACAACAGATCAAATCAACAAATGTCATCATGTGATGCTATTTTGATCCCGTACTATTGATCAAAATAGCACTAATAATAATAATACCTTTGGTAGTAGAGTTTATTGTTTGCTACCCCGAACGAATAAATAAAATAGAAATAAAAATTAAGCTTAATGAAGATAATTTTATCTCACTATATCATTTTTTTTTTATATATGTAGGTACTAAAGTATCTTCATTCTTAGCTTTTATGCACAACTATGGATGGATAAAAAGTATTTTGTAATTTTAAGCTAAATTGTAATGTAGTAGACCCCTGCATGTCAAAAGAATAGTTTCCTAAAAATATAACATTCAAGAAATATGTTATGGCTTGAAAAAATACATTACTTAAATATGATTTATTTAAAATTGGAGACTCGACTAGACTTTCTACAATTTACACAAATAAACAGTGCCTTGTCTGACAAAATCTTGAAGACCACACTAAAAACTACCTTAGAACAATTTTCCACAGCCCTTTATAAAAACTTCTAATATAATTCAGAATGGAAATACACAGACATTCGAGGTAAAGGTCATTGACTCAACGTTGCCAAAAGTGTAAACATTGTACTACCATTATTAATCAGTAAAGTACCTGATTGTTATCTTTTTTGAACAATGTTGTGTCCACCTGTTATTAGTGTATATATTAGAACCTGTCTATATAACTATATCTATAAGAATGATCAATGTAGGTATATGCAGTTGGCGTTCCTTTCTTAATAAATACATAAGTAAAACCAGTATTCAGAGATTAATTTAGCTGATAATTATTGTCATTTTCTTTTAGTGAAAACTCAGTGATTTATTTTCATTATCATAGGAGTTATTTGGGAACTACATACTATAATGCATTTTGGTTGCTGATCTTTAAAATTTTAAATCATTGATAAGCTTAAATAATACTTCTCTTTTACTTTATCTGTAAGAAAAAAAATAAACTATGAAACATTGTTCTTGCAGCCTAGAAATAAGGTACTATCTATAATTGTCCCTGTAATAATGGTAGATAACATTGTAAATTTTGGTAATTTGTATTGTATATAGTAGGCACAACTACATATTTAAAAAATATGAAGGTTATTTGACTATGTCTTACACAAAGTACTTTGCAAAAGTACTAGTAACTAACTAGCTTTTGCCCCCGGCTTGCACTTATTGGGATAAAAAAGTAGCCTATATAAAAGTTATTCTAGGTGTAGGTATAGATCTAAGCAAAATATCAGGCTAATGCGTTGTTTCGGCGTCAACTTCACAAACTTTCGTCTTAATAATATTGATAGGGATATTAGTAGATGCTATATTGGGATAAACTTAAGCAGTGCTACTTTTGTGTTCTTAGGATTCCATACTCGAAGTGGGAAAATGGGACCCAAGCCTCCACTGTCTGTCCGTGCGTCCATCCTTCATTGGCCTGTAACTAATAAAATGTAAAATTACTCAAATTGAAATTTCACAGAATTTCTACTTCTCTTGCCGCTACAGTAACAAATATTAAAATTAAAGGCAGACCCCTTTAATTTTTATATTTGTTACTGTAGCGGCCATACAACAAATTGATTCTATTTTTGGGTATTTTTGCACTAGTTTTGTGTAGGCTGTATCTCTCGAGCCGTAATATCTACAGTTGAAATTTTGACAGGGTGCTTTTGAATGATTTTATTTTATAACAACAAAAAATGAAAATAAAAGTAAATTTAATATATTAAGAGCTCAAACGTCCATCCATACTAAGTTGAGTACCGATCACCAAACTTAAGCAACGTAAGGATCTTTTTAAAATGCCTATTTGAGTTCCTGTTACGAAATACGTATGCAACCCTCTGTGGGCGAGTCGACTCGCACTTGGCCGGTTTTATTTCAAACAAGTATCTTGGCAATTCCTAAAGATAAAGTATACAATACAATTAAAATTGATCATTTGATTGTAAGTACCTATGATTGCAATAAATATTTATGAAGGAATCTGATGAGTTGATGACTGTTATAGTTCATTTTAAATGTTCCTTGTTATAATCAAAATCTTTTCCATTGCTTATTTAACGAAGTTTTGTTTTTATAAGGCATTCGCTTATAGTCAATACAGATATTGATAGCGAATGCAGAATACAACAAAAAACAATTCAGTAGGTATCTTCTTTCGCTACTATGTGCACTGCAGCACAGCACGCACGCAAAGTACAGTCGACGACAAAAAATTATGAACAAGTTCCAGTTTTCGTTAACCGTTTTTAGGTATAAACGACGCGTATTATAATTGTTGATGCTCAGCAATTATCGTGCCTGCATTTAAGACGTAGCAACGACCATTGTATGACCACCTTGGGTATATGAAGATTAGCTATTCTAGGAACACCTGTTTCGTATGGTGTTTTCGATGTTATCATTGATAATGTCCTTCTAGCCGAATTTTGACCACGGGGCGGCCACCGGCCAGTCACACCGGAGACTAGCCTTGTGTGCAGGACATAGTATAGTGCGCAAACACAGGTGCACTCTCTATTCCCTTACTGTCATATTATTAGACTTTTCGAGAGTTAGGATAATTAATCCGATGGAACGGCAGACTGACAAGACCGGGGAGAGGTCAGGCGCAGGACCAACGGGTTAACGTGCTTCCCGAGGCACGGGGGAACATACTCTACAAAGTACGTCACTGCGCCACGTATTATTTACATTAACATTAACGGAGTAGAATGACGGTGTGACAAGCCCTTTACTGAGCAAACATCTAGATTTCGATTAGATAGGTGGCAGTGACGTTGCGCGGTGACTTCATGTTTTTCCATGAATTGTTTTTACTCTTGTTTGTTTGCATGACACAGATATTACTTGCGTAGGTTTGTTCTAATAACATATCAACTGGTATGAAAGTATCATGTGTTTTTTTATCTGTACGAACGAAATAAGCTTCGGCCAAACCTAAAACATACCTCAGCAAAATATTTCACTGAGCCATGCCATGGCCATTTTGTCACGCTGCAACACACAAAATTACATGCACTTAAAGTTACCCTAAAACTTTAAGTCTATGTAATTTGGTGCCACTAAACTCTGTTTTCTCATCTCCTCCTAAGCTATACAATATAAAACTATAGCAGAGCCAGAAATTTCTTAGAAATTATCCCCAGTGTGAGGCGTACGCACTATAATAGCAAAAACCTTATTACAGAGCCATTAAAAATAAGCATAAGATAGGTATCACAAACCAGGCCAAAGGATTATTGAAAATTCATATGTTTAACGTAATAATACGATAAAATAGGTGGCGGCGCTGATTTGGGTCGGGGTAGCCCCTTAAGTAAATTAGGAAACAACTTTTTAGCACTTGTGAGCAGAAACCTAAAATGTAAGGTATGTCCTTCTAGCCGAATTTTTACCATGGCGCGGGCGGCCGGTATCAATTGAGACTAGCCAGGTGCGCAGGAGATACTGTGGTGCACAAGTGTGTGCGCAACAGGTGCACTCTCTATTCCTTCACCCTCATAATCCGATGGGATGGCACACCCGACCGGATAGAGGTCATGCGCAGGACGAACGGCTTAACGTGCTTTCCGAGGCACAAGGGTTTAACATTACCTGTGTACTGTACTGTAGGTACTTGTTCAAATAAATAAACGATTTTGTAAACTATCAATTTCCTGACTCTGGGCTGCTACTGTAAATTTTTCTTATTCTATTGGCCCGACCCGGGATTTGAACCCAGGACATCATTATCAGCAATTGAACAAGCTGACCGCTAGACCAACGAGGCTGTCAGTGTAAAGTTTATTAATAACATAAAATAAATTATAGTCAACATTAAACTTTCACTTGATTAAAATTGCAATCAATAAACCCAGCTATCTCAGTAAGACTGTGCCATAACTCGTACATAACTCGCTTATGCGCCTGTAGTTAATTGTTTACGTTGCAACATTGTTTAGGCATTGCATCGTAACAAACAAATTATAGGCCAATAGGTCAGTGTCGCTTCTAATTATAGCATTACTGTGACCCAGGCATTGATTCTCGCAATATTCCTATGTAAATAATACCTAGCTTAGTACCTAACTATCATTAGTCATGCCAACTAGTCATCTCGATGCACGGTCCATTGTTTTTACTATATATCACGATACGTAGAATATAACTATACCATCCTTATCTGGTGGCTATACCATCCTCTTGTACTAACTAAAGCGTTTTTCTCCACCTTCATCATTTGCACCGCTAAGGAATGGAACTCGCTGCATCCCGTTTTTCCAGCCAACTACAATCTAGGTCTCTTCAAGACAAGAGTGGCTAGGTGTCTTCTAGACCTTCGTGATAAGTCGGCCACATCGTCACTTTCCACCAGGTGAGATTGTGGTCAAACGAAGGTCACCTATACTTTTTATTATATTATATAAAAAATATATAATTTATATTTTTTGTCGATTGTTAGATGGAGTTATTGTTATTGTTATTTGGGACACTTCCCCTCGACTTACATTGACTCGTTTTACAAACAGAAAAAATAATTTAAAGGAACAGATTAACCCTCTCTAATCCAAAGATAACTGACATTACGAAAAAATTAAATATGTACAGACATTGTCGGTACTAAAAGATAAAAAGCCTTAATTTTTGTGATCGACAGTACCTGATAGCAAAGTAGGTAGCTAACATATTTTTTTTAAATTGAACTTGCCTTGAATTCGCTGAAATTCTTTTAAATTTATACGTTTGTACGGCGATCACCGCAGTAATAATACGTTACTATTAATAGAAGGTCAGAATCCAGAAAACAAAACATAACATTATGATTAATTACTGACCAAAGTCCTTTCTAGTCACCACAAAGATGTTATTGACTTTGGCACTTGTTTTGTTTACTCATCTATGGTGAGTAAGCTATTTAAAACAATGCAATGAATATCGTACCTACATAAGGGCGTTTTTCCTGTAGTCGCTCTGAAAACGCCTCCTTCGGAAAGGAAACGGAACTCTTCATTTTAAAAATAGTACTACAGAAATCGTCCTTATTTTTTTTTGTGTCAAAGTTTTTCACTTGGAGATTTTTTTGTGGAGGGAAACTGGAGCATTAATGGGGCTCGGTGAAAAATTGTTAAAGTCTGTCCGATCCGTTAAAAATCTCTCTTAAAAAAACAAAGTCGTGTTAGTTACACCACTTCTAACCCGAGAACGTCTTAACCGATTTTAATGATTTTTGATTTGTTGGATTTTTCTCCGTCCGGAAGAGGATATGATGTAGATTATAAAGAAATAGGGTTCCGCGCATTAATTAAAATTCAACGGGAGCGACGCCGAGGGCACAACTAGTATTTATCTAAAACGAATTTTAAAATATGACCAATAAAGTTGAAATTGTTTTCAATAATTATGGCGTGTTTAAAATAACGATAAACCGACTTCAAATTCCCTTACTTGTACGTTTTAAGTTTTGCGGGTTAAATACTAATCCCCTGGGGATAAACATTTTGTGGGACCTCTTCGGAATCATTTTCTATAAAAAAGCGAAATAATGTTCATAATTGGCGTAACATATGTACATTATATACATATAACATACAAAAACATCATAAAGACGAATTGAGAACCTCCTCCTTTTGAAGTCGGTTAAAAAGTAGTGTGATACCGTCGAAGCCGCAAAGTTAATAATGAATTCATTATAAATAATTCAAATAAAAAATTATGAATAATAGGTCAAATGAATCCGAATCACGATAGTTCAACGTAGAAAATGTAGAAAAAAATAAATTAATTAATAACCACCGAATTTGTGGCGTCGTACGGGGGAGGCCTATGTCCAGCAGTGGACGTGTATGGGCTGATGATGATGATGATGATGAACCACCGAATTCCAACTGTGGCGCTATTTCAACTACACCTAAGTAAAATTAAATGCAAGCCAACAAAACTATCTCCTTCTATTTATTTTTGACTTAAATTTGTGATTTGAGTGAAAACAAAAATAGTAGCAGATCAAACCTTGCATAATCTGGTAAAAAAGTTTTATTATTATAAGGTTTTAAAGTGTTCTAAGGACAGTCAACGATCAAATTACTGAATGTGGTCAACCTGAAATCCAAAATTATGTTATTATGACTGAACATTTGACACGCGTTATTATATGAATATTATTTTTGGAAAATTGATAAGGTATAACAATTTTAGTCTCCGACTGTGCCAGACACAGTCATTTCGTGTCCTCGCAAAAAGTTGATGAAGTTGAAGTAAACAGATTATCAAGCAACGCAAGAACCTCATTATTCATCGTTAAAACTATGCAACCAATAAACAACCTAGTACATAAGTTGTTTGCGTTGTTGTTTCGCTCGAACACTTGCATCACCTGCGAAAACTTGAGATCAACAGGAAAATTCGAGCGTAAAATTAGTCATCATTCATCAAATTATGTATTTGGATTGTTTACAATTGTGGAGAGGTCTTAGCTGGTCTTTGGGATGACTTGCGAGAGTTTCTGATGTGAACTGAACACAATAGAGGGAGGACAACATGCGGAAGTTAATTTGGGTCAGGGTTTTTGTTATTTGAACTTTTATGTTAGGTGTATGAATGAATCACCTTATTCGTGTTTGATGCCTCCTTGAGATAGATTTTCGAGGACAATCTTAGATCCGGGTTCCTCGTTCCATAGTTCCTATTTCCCTGATACCTTGGTGACGAGGCATATCATAAGATATTATTTCCATCAAAGAGAAGAGATTGTATGAATGAATCACCTTATTCGTGTTTGATGCCTCCTTGAGATAGATTTTCGAGGACAATCTTAGATCTGGGTTCCTGGTTCCATAGTTCCTATTTCCCTGATACCTTGGTGACGAGGCATATCATTAGATATTATTTCCATCAAAGAGAACAGAATCAGAGATAAGAATGGATTCTATAGGAGGAAAGAACCATAAAAACTAATACAATATCGTTACGGTCAAATTTAATACTAGTTTGATACCATGCAATAGCTTAGCTAACAGTTTTAATTAAAATAAATTAATAAATATCCCAAAAATGTTTCGACCTCGATGAAGAGTCGAAAATCTTTGGGAATTCTTACCGACTGCGGCGGGTTCAAATTCCGTCAAGCCATCCGTCGTTCCGCCGGATATTATTTAATTTCTAAGAAATTCCCTTAACTGTGAGGTGTTACCGTGTTACGTACGCACTATAATAAAAAAACCATTACAGTTTCTGAATCTTGAAACTATGGTCACATCCAGTAACCTTTTTGTACTCATAGAGGGCAAAGTCAACCAAGCAGTAAGATCGCTGGAAATCGCTGCATTCGGGTATTGAAGAACCGGCCACTGTGGCGATCTTTAGGGGACGCTTATGTCCACCAGCTTACATCGATGGGATGAAATTAAGATGATGCATTTTAACCAGGAGTCATTTGAAGCTACTTTAGGTCGATTTCCCCATTAACCATTCCACTAACAGTACCACCCTCTTTCCAGAACACGTGTGGCAAGTGAACGTCCAGAAGAAGGGCCTGGGCGCGACTAAGAACATTCATGGGTTATATAACCTGTGCCTAACTGACAAAGCCCTGACGCTCGTGAAGATCAAGAGTCAGAACAACGTGATCGGTGATCTGGGGATACAGGACCGTGTGGAGTACTCCTTGAAGAATATACGAAGGTAAGAAACGTGAATCTGTTAAAAACATTCTTTATCCATTACATTACGGGGCTTATTGTGATTATAGCAGTACGCATCTTACCAACGACTCATGAGAGTTGGCGTCAAAGTTTTTACTGGAAGACTGTACATGGAAAATATTGTAAGAAAGGGAAATGATGTCTTCTTTCCTCTAAACTCAAAATAAATGATTTATTAAATTAAGTATATCGGTTATCTAGTACCCATTACAAAAGCTCTACTAGTATATTATCTAAGACTAGTATAGTATTATATGAGTATTATTATATTTATCTGTGCTTTGGGTCTAGATGATGCTGTGCGGATTATCCAGCAATATTTATTATATCTACATAATTGCCAAATTATTATGTATTTATTTATACCAAACACCACATATTATGTCTTCAGAATAGGAATATAAGCTGGCATAATCATTTTCTAAAGGAAAATGCGGTTTTCCTCCACTTACAGCAATATTTATTATATCTACATAATTGCTAAATTTTTATGTATTTACTTATACCAAAAACCACATATTATATCTTCAGAATAGGAATATAAGCTGGCATAATCATTTTCTAAAGGAAAATGCTGTTTTCCTCCACTTTCAGAGAAGTTTATCCTTATCATTGGGTTTTTTTGCAAACATGTTTAAATTTACAATCGTATCAGAATCAGAATCAATAACTTTATTTCTTTAGGCTTACAAAATAAGCACTTAGACAAGTCAAATTTTATACTATAAACATAGTTATTATTATCAAATAAGAAATAAGGTGTTATTGATATTCTCTTCACTTCAATTTTTTGTCCACTAGTGGAAGAAGTGAAAAAGAAGCCACTAGCACATTATAATATCACTTATGTGTCTAATACATGGTTATTTTCCCTATCTAAATCTAAATTTAATGCGATTTAGATACATGTCAATTTAACTAACCTGCTGTAATGAGCGTGTTACAAAGATTGCAATTTAGGGAAGTCCCAAGTGGTGGGCCGCGTATTGTAAGTAAAGTCTGGTAAATATTTGCTAAACTTCGCACTCTTCCTCTTCAAGGATAATAACTAATAGGTATGCATTGCATATGATGCGGACGTGGTGTTTAGTATATGAAAAGCGTCACGCAAGAATTCAGGGCCGTGTATTGCCAATTTAACAGATTTTCCGTCATATGTAACGGATTCGGATACGTCGAAAACGGGAAAAATCAATTCTAACGGCTGATGGGATAATTTAACGAAATAAATTTACCTATCTTCAGTCATAAGACATGTTTTGTATTCTATAAACTCTGCAATGTCCATTGTAGGGGCTTAACTGGCAAGTAACCAGGGTCCGTACTCTTAAAAACTAAATCGAAGTTTCTGATTCTTTTTTGTGCAAACGCTAATCTTATGCAATGGACATAAGAGTTGGTTTTGCACGAACACGAAAAAGAAACTTCGATTTTCCTTTTCCGAGTAGGCCCCCTGAATACAATGTTTAGGGGCTTATTCTTAATAATATAAACATTCGTTAATAAAACTGAGATGTCTGTAATGTAATGTATTCCATCTTACATTAAAAGTAATACGTCTGTAATGTAAGGTGGCTGACGAATGCTAAATGAAAGTTTTTGTATTGTTTGTTAAATTAGTTTTAAAGAAACAGTGTTTGAGTTGAGAGTGTTCAATGATTGTTATTTACGGTTGATATTTTTATTTTAAATTGCTATTATACTGTGATAGATAATATATAATTTTAGAAATTGAACGGCTTTTATTGACGGTAAAAAAATAATATAAACGATTTTTGACGGCAATACACAACTAACAGCGGAATTAAAAACATCTTATAGGCAACACTGGCCTTACTCGTAAAAATCAAATCGAACTTTGATTCGTTTTCCTGCAAACAGCGACGTAAGAGTTTGTTTTGCACGAAAATGAATCAGATACTTCGATTTTCCTTTTCCGAGACTTTAGGTACTCCATATACAAGACCTCCATTTTATATAAATTTTAATAATTTTTAATACTGATTTGAAATTATAGCTCACATCACATGTAACATTTAATTAAACGTAGTCCATGCATCGCCTCAGGCAGGGTTAAATAAACTTGCCATAGTGTTACACTTACATAAAATAAGCCTTTACCTAAAT
Source organism: Eupithecia insigniata (assembly GCA_947859395.1). Lineage (NCBI taxonomy): Eukaryota > Metazoa > Arthropoda > Insecta > Lepidoptera > Geometridae > Eupithecia > Eupithecia insigniata. Next base: position 1,160,536 of record OX402011.1, on the reverse strand, counting down.
ATAAATTTATTTTTTGAACGTTCGTTTTGCTAATCTATTCGCTTGGTGACTTGCTAGGCTCTGGGCGCTAAGCGGGCCGCCTGTCTGTGTGTTTGCAGCCTAAATGTAAAGATTGTCTAGATATAAGTGGTTTACCTTGTAAGTTGTTAAATAAATAAAAATTAAAGATTTTACATGACTAAAAAAAATACTGTTACTTGATTGACCAAAGCCGCGAGCGTTTCATACAGTTTGCTATAAGGATAAACTTACGTTATGAACTTTTTGGATATTGACCTTGTGCTTACTTCCTGCGAACTTTCATTACGTGTTTCCGTATTCTATGTAATGAAATATCTTGGGAATGGCAGGCGTTTTCCTCGGAATTTCTCTTTTCCATAATCGTTTGCACGTTGTATTGGAGCTGTGATTACTTTGGGCCAGTGGGATATTCCAAAGATCTGTTGAAGTCATGATCACCATCGGCCCCATATTTCTCTGCAGGCTATGATAGTTGAATTTCGGCGGCCAGTCTCAACAGTGACTAGCCATGTGCGCAGGACACATTACAGAGCACAAGGGTGTGCGCAAATAAAGGTGCACGGTCTTTTCCCTCGCACTCATAATCCGATAAAACGGCAGACCGACACGACCGGGACTGATCAGGCGCAACTCCAACGGCCTAACTTTCTTAACTGCTGGGCCTTCCTCAAAACCCACATAGAGCACTGCCCTAGAGTTGCTTGAAGCCTTTCGGAGATCACCATAACCATAAACAAACTAAAGCCACCTGGCTTTAGTTTGTTTATGGCTATAACTCTGCAAGAGTTGTCGCATCCACTCCTCAGCTCCTTCAATCGTTTTCCTCAATTGATGACGTCTGTGATACGGCTTTTGATCTTAGAACACCTTATAGTATTCGTCTATGAATCCAATGCTTTGGGTTCCTTGCGACACAGCATCATGTAGTCCCAAAACAAGCAGAGCTTGCAGTGCGGGTACTACTTACATACGTATAAAACACCCAGACCCGGAACAAATATCTGCGGATCCGGTATACGGATGCGGTACAAACATTAGTCCCGCGGTGGTAAATGACCCATACCCTGGGTCGCAGGCGGACCTTTGCCCGCAGCGACACTGAACTCTTCAAACTAAGGCCCATATTATGACAGCTTGCATGTTATCGTTCTATAGTTGAATGAATGAATGAAAGAATGAAAGATTTTTATTTACCTTACGAACTACTACAAAATAACTAAAATATTTAATACAAAGGTTTAGTGGTTTTGTGCGTAGCAGAGCGCAAGGCAAACGTGGCTCGTTGAGTACCTAATGCTAACCTAACGCTTTTCTATGGTACAAACGTTTTATTTTTGTTGCTATATTATAATCAAAAGTAAAACTCAAAATTCAAAGTGCTTTATTTCCTTTAGACCTTATCTAAAGTCTCTTGGACACGTCACAAAATTAAAATTACATAAGTAAAACATGGAAATAAAGTGATCACTTTGATTTTTTGTTCACTTCAATCTTTTTAAGGTAAAGTAAAGAAGCGAACAAGAAACCTTTACCTCGTTAGGTTGTTAGTTTTCGAATTGGAGCAAAACTCTTCCCAAGCTTTTTATCCTCTAGATAAGCTTTAACAATTAACTATTTTAGCATTGATCTTTTACTGACAATGAGGAAACTTTTGGAGCGTTATTCTAGATATCGTGTAAGTTGTAACCATTGCTTTCAGATGCGGAGATTCGGAATGCTTCTTCTACATGGAGGTGGGGCGGCAGACAGTGACGGGCGCGGGGGAGCTGTGGATGCACACAGATGACAGCAATATTGCACAGAGCATGCACTCTACTATACTGCAGTGAGTTATATGTATATCTAAAGTAGGTTCGGAGAAAATGAATTGTTAAAAGTTTTTTAATAAGGTTTCAAATGCCAATACGGCGCTTCACTGACATCGCGGGCTGAATCCGTATGAGATTGGCGCAGGACCGTGTGGAAGGATTTGGAGGCCTATACGTAGCAGTGGGCGATGTCGGGTCGCGGATGATGATGGAAGCTATTGTCATGTTAGTCCCATGCTAGTACAAGATCATGGAAATCATGTACTCAACCAGCGACTACAGACACTCATTCAAATTTCCGTGCGACGACGATCCCTGAAAAAGATTGAACTGGGCAATTACTAAAGTTAAGCAATGTGGAAACTCAAAGCTATCTTCTATGTAACTCTGACCTTCTGTACCTTCTTTCTTATATTTCCAGCGCCATGCGTCACTGCGCCAAAGAATCAGAGAACGAGCGCGATCACATCGTGATCCCCAAGAGCACTGAGGGTACCCTGACCGCGCGTCGTTCCACCTATTCCGACGGGCAGGGCCGAGCGGGACTTACCAACGGTTAGTACATCTACATTTTTGTTAGAACTTGGATTGTTTAACGAATATGCCAGTCCTGAATAACGTAGTGACAAATTTTAAAGTAACTAGATCTAGTATATTAAACGAAATGTGCTGTCTACAATGTTTTTGTTAACACAAATTTTTAATATTGGTATCAAATTCCTCGCCTCCTAAAGTTCGTAGTTTTATTGAGTAAAGTGTACCCTATGATTGTATTAAAAGATATCTTTTTGGTATGTCACACAATCATTATAGACTCAAAGGAAGATAAATCATTTGGAACATTTTGTCTTATGAAATTGTGCTTTGAAATTTCTAAAAACTTTATATATTCCATGTATTTTTTTAAACTGTATATTGAGATCACACAATGCCCTTTTGTCCAAAAACTAAACTGGTGGTACTCTGGTAGTAGATTAGAAACATTGTGAAGTTTACACTGTCTTGTCCGCTCACCCAGTAGACACATTCACGAGTAGTTAGTAGTTATTTGCTTGATTTTAGTAGTAAAGTAGTTTGTGACTAACATTGATTCGCACTTGGATACGGTATGGATTCTGGTATAAATAAAAGAAGTCAAATGTTATCAACTAAGAAGTACAGTTGGTGACAAATTTTGTTAATATATGGTAATTTTTTTAAACTAAAATTGTTTATTGCTGTAGTCTTCATGGATAATAGTGTGGTATTGTCTTGGTTAGATCGTCCATTACACACATTTATTGCATTGCAAAGTAATTTGTTGAAAACCAGACACAAAAATAGCCTCGCTCCACAACTAAAGAAACATTTAAGACAGAGCTTTATTTTTTTTACTTTAAATTTACATACTGTCTCAATTAACTTGTCATAGTATTTTGAACTATGTTGCGGGACTGTAAGGGCTAAACTAACATTAATATTTTAAAGTTAGTTTACAAAGCATTTTGAAAAAAAATGTGCTTTCTTAGTTAATAAATTTGCGTCTTACGTACATTATGTAAGGTCTAAATTGCTAGATTTGGGAGCTATGCGTTTTTAACTATAGAACTCGTATAAATGAAAGTATTTGTTGGGGGCTAAATTAGCATTGGTATTGCGTTCTTAATAGTAAAACGCAGATATTTGGGAGCTACGCGTTTTCTACCATAAAACGCGCTTTCTCCCGCAGTAAATCAAAAGAATCTGAAATCTCTCTGGTTGTTATTGAAAATAATGCGAACAAAGGGAAATATGGTTTTAATTGATATTGGTTTTTCCAGAGCCAGGGTGCGTTGGCTAAAAGCCAAAATTAGCAGAGATTTGGGAGCTACGCGTCTTAAACAATAAAACGCGCTTTCTCCCTCTGTAGGTGGGGGTATCCTATATACCTCACTAAATTGTAATGTGTATTCTCTGTGGGTTGTGTAAGGGTTAAATTGGCATTGGTATTACAGAGACAGGGTGCGTTGGGTCGTGCATTAGGCCGTGCGTGTGCGGCGATGACTCTGCCGCCGCGCTCGCGCCCACCGCCCCAGACGGTACGGAATGTGGCCGGTGGTTGAATCTAGACATGGGGGGCTGTACAGGGGGCAGGGGGTTAAATCTTAACATGTGGATTATACGGCGGATAATCAAACAGAGGAGTTGACGATTTTAGACATGGGATAGATTTGTACATGGGAAAATTTAGGGGTAAGGCGATCGTATTGGGATTGAAACTTCAGGATATAAATTTATGGCAAATTAACTTACTATCTGTACTGTAAGAAATACACATGTAAATAATCAGTATGGCTCTCCTCTCGAGCCCCCCTTGAGGAGGGAAGAAAGGTTGGGGGCATTAGGAGAGAGCGAGCCCGTACTCTTAAAAACGAAATCGAAGTTTCTGATTCTTTTTCGTGCAAACGCTAATCTTATGCAATGGACATAAAAGTTGGTTTTGCATGAACACGAAAAAGAAACTTCGATTTTCCTTTTCCGAGTAGGCCCCCAGAGCACGGCTCGCTTCGTTCGCCGTGCTGTTCCCCATGGTCGCATTACGGCTCGCGGAAAAAGCCATTATTTTTTCAACGTTTTTAATATACACAAAATGGTATTAAGAACCAAAGGAGAGTTTATACAAAGATAGGACAAACTTTTTATGTATAGACACTAAATTGAATAATTTTGATCGTTTTAAGAAAATAAAACCAACTTCAAATCTCTTAATTTTACAATGTTTTTAAGTAGTGCGGGATAAAAACTCATCCCTCGGGAATACATTTTATGGGAGCACCTCGATATCATTATCTATACAAAAGCGAAATTATTTTCAAAATCGTTCCGTACGATTTTGAAAATAATTTCGCTTTTGTATAGATAATGATATCGAAGTGCCACATTGACGTAAAAATCGATGAACATACATAAAAAACATACCTACAGCCGAACATAGATCCTGCTTTTTTCGAAGTCGGTTAAAAATAGGTAGGTAAGAATAGTAGGTTCGAAAAAAGTAAAGTGTTAGATAACCTCATCAAATCTAAAATGAAATAAAAAAAGAAATGTGTTATGGAACTTGCTATACCAAAGTTAGCTAATCACTTTTAAAAACAATTAAATCTTTTGCTAATGAACCGTCGTATTCGGAAAACAGAAAAGGGACAATTAGGGGTCATTAGATAGATTTGTCTAGATTCAACTGTCAACCATCATCGTCTATGGAAACTGAATATTACAGCCAAATCGTATCACGGCCTCGCTACTCTCTATGTACTAACTGTTCGCTCAAGGGTCAATATCTTACTTTGGTCGGTAACAGTATACAAATTTCCAAAAAAAAAACAGTTGTATTATTGTTCCGTGTTTCTCATTTCCATGATCTCGGCCAAAATAGCTACTCACAGTCCGTTGAAAAAACTTCGTGGGCCGAAAGCCAACAGCAAGAGGTCCTTTATTATTATTATTTATCCATCGCTCTCCTATAGTAAATCACCATAAATTGACTTTTAAAGAAAGGATAAAGGACTGACTGAACGAATCTGATTTTAGGCAAAAAAACTGATATTATTTATTATTACAAAATATTAAATAAAAGAGATAATAATAAGTAATCCACTACCCAAATCTACGAATAATCTGTATTTTGGTATCATATTGACCCTTAAAAATAATCGTGCAATAACCAAAGTAAAAAGAAACTGAAGCAACTTCTATCATACATTAAGCTTGTGCTTGACTTTCATCCCTCTCACGCGAATGCCAACAAACCATTTACTCATTCTATGTTTCCATCTCTGTCGTACTTAGCTGAATGTGACAATCTCTCTCCTATCTTGTTCCTTCTCTCCACGTTATGGTGCTGTCAGGCAGAATATAATTAATCTGTGGCGTAGTTTAACGCAGGGTCAACGTTCCTTTGGATCTACAAAATATAAAATGTGCATGAGTACATGTGCCATAAGCAGTGCATTACTCCAATTGGGTTTTACCTAATGATATAACATATAACAACTAACTAGTGTTGTATAAAAAAAATTCGGGACTTCAAAATGGATTGGCACAGAGTTATTGTTACTCCTAAAATCTAATAAACAAAGCTCCAAAACCGGTAAAGTATGCATGATTTTGTTTCAGCATTTTAAGCATCTTGAGTATAGAAATAAGTGTGATAATCGGTTGCATGCTGTGTTCTAATGGGCTGGCGTTATATTGTGTGTTGTGTGTCCATACATATACATTTATACATATTTACAACAGTGAACATTATGATTATGGATAAATGTGCCAAGATATAATATATTTATGTTAATTTCTTGCAAAATGTTTTCAACTGAATTTGTTTATATCTTGTCACATTGCATCCATACCTTAACCAAAAATGGGTGTCGTGGTTTTTTACATGAAAAATTAAAAAATAAAAAGTTATATTTTAATTTGAAATTTAACTAACGCGCGGGTCTAAAAGATTACGTGGCGTTTAAAAAAATATCTTAACCTAAAATAAGCAAAACAACGGCACCCACCACATAATAAAACATAGCACCAGGTCATGCTTGGTGCCATATGTTTTACGTGTCGCTTGTCATTGTCTTTCGCAGCCGAATACCAACATAACCAACTAACAGACAAACCAAAGCACAGCCGGACGGGCTCTCTCCCGGCCGGCTGTCCCACCTTTCAAGAACCTCTGCGAATCAGCCACAAACGTACCTGGTCCGAGCCTTTGACTGGAGAAGAAGTAGGCATGGAGAAGGTTAAACTCGAGAAGCATTCTTCGTGTAAGGCTGTCAATGGGATCGAGCCGGTAAAGAAGAGCCAGTGCGCGCGTCGAGCCAGTACGGGCATGAGGTTTAAGTTGTCGCCAGCGCATTCGAAAAGTACGTATTAGGGAGCGGGGGCTATGTAACGCAATAGATGAATCTTTGTTGATAAAATGTTAAATCTGGGTGTTATCAACTCTATGTACACTACACGGAACTTCTCACGCGTGGTATCAGGATAACAAGGGGTCTATGCGTTGTTCTGAATTAAATTGTAGATGGAGCTAGTAGTTGTTGTTAAAGTTGAATAAAGCAATTTATTTTTTAATGCTTTATTTTATTTTAATGCTGTTATGTTTCTTATCCGGCTGGGAAAACAGGGTTATTTATGTAATTAGAGTTAATAAACGTGTCAAAGATTTCAACTATAATCAAATCTTAAAGCGTTACATAGCCAACGAAAAATATTTCGGTCTGCGTAGCATGTCACGCACGTAAACGCATCGTTCACGTTACCGAGACTAACTACGAGTGCGAGCGAGATAGATATATTTCGTCTTTTTTACATTTGACTAGTCACTTCAGATCCGTCGCTACGCAATAGAATATTGGAATATACTATATCTATCTATCTCTCACGCATGATCCGTCGTATCATTTTCTTTCTAACGGTCTACTAGATCGCACACGACTAACAATGTAAAAATGTATGAGTTGCCACTTACAAATGTCGTCGAAAATTGTACGCACAGATTTTTTTAAGATAAAAGCTGGCAGCACCAGTATTTTAAGCTTTTCATAGGCTATATTTAGTTATGCTTTTTGGAACTGTTTTTTTTGTAAATAGCATGTAATTTTGTATGTTATATATTGTTTGTTATTTATGTTATGTTTATTTATTTTCCTGCCTCGATGCTTTTTACAAGCTTTTTCAAGCATGTTAGCGCAATAAATATAAGTTTAACTTTATATTTGTACCTGCTATAAACAACAGTTGTATTTCGAAAGGAACTTATTGTTACATCGTTTAAAGTTGCGTTTACAATGAGCACCTTTTGCATCAAAGCGACATTTTGAATATTGTTACTTTTAATGTTAACTAATATGGAAATACATATATGCTGTGGTATATATTTCTATATTAGTTAACATTAAAAGTAACATCAAAATCTTCAAAAATTCGCTTTTATAGTGCCTTAACTCTAATATGGTAAATATAAGAACTCCAAATATGGAGCAGAGAATTCAAGAATATAATTAGACTATATCATGTTATTTATCACGTCCAGTAAAAATATTAGTGATATGGTGTTTTCATATGCTGTCTTAATCAACCAATCGATTGTACATAAACATGAAGAAGGTATTTTTCCAAAGCCATTTTGGAATCAAAGCTTTAAAAGTCATCTTTACTATTAAGCCTTTCGCTTGGACTTAAAAGGCCTCTGAAGCTCCAAAACCTCATAAGAGGTTTTACTTAAACTTAAATAGAGCTTACCTCAATAGTAATGCACGAATCTGCTACGACTGGCATGTAACTCGTGTAAACAACGATAATGTTTGCTGAACAGGGTCAATCGTACAAACGTGTTTCTGTACTAGCGATCTGCCTAGCTAGAGGGTTCTTTTTGTCTTTATGTTGTAGACTATAATATATATAAATAATATAAATATATATAATATATATAAATAAAAAATATAATATATATATATATAACATTTAGTTGTATATATATATATATATAACTAAATGTTTGTATTTTCTTTTAACTAGATATTATGGAAATAAAATTGATTCTGGATTTCTTTACGTGATCTTGAAAATTGACAATGTTCAGCATTTTGTCGTTGTATTTACACCTCACGAGATCTCCATTACTAATTAGTATCCTCCTTACAGACGCGTCGTCGCTGAATCCCCGCGGTCGGTGTGACAGCATGCCTGCGCGCGCAGTCTCTACCTTCGAGGTGGAGCGACCGCCGCCCAGGCATAATGATCTGGAAGGTAGGGAGTAACAATAACATTAATTAATTTAAATTGATGGTGCTGTACCATAATGCACACGATAATGCAAAGACAAACCAGACCGGCGCCTTCAGTTTTTTTAGATTACTTGATATTTGATACTTGGTAATACACCGCTTCTAGCGTGCAGAAATGGAACTATGCATAATTGCATACAAAAAGAAACGTCTCGATAATATCAACTATCCAAACTCAGGGCTCTCCTAAACAATGGATGCGATTAACCCAACATCTATGAGTATCATAAATATATATCCTCTTTGGATAATAAATGACTTAAGAAATGAATAACGTGCAAAAATCCTTCGGGAACAAATACCGTTGTAGACATTGCCTTAAATAAATAAATAGACACTTTGTGCAGTATCCGGCAGTGAGACGTCAAATAAGTATTGCTCCCGATTGTCCGACTTATTCGGTTCGCATTATGTCGCGATGATGTTCTCTCGACGGCTCTTAGAAAACTATTTATCCCACAGTGATGGACATTTCTCGTGACGAGACAGACGCTATGGCGGAGTGGTACCGCACGCCCCGCATCCCGGAGGAACCAGACGTTGTTGACATATCAAGGGACTTGTTCCAGTGAGTATTTGGCGAAGCCCTAGTTTAATTCGGTTCTATAATATAGTTCACGTGCCAGTGATTTCGAACTATTTGGCGATGTAATTGGCAAGCTTCGGGAAAGAATCTACATTAAAAAGCAGTACCTACATCTACACTTGGTCTATTACTTCCTGTCCATCCAAAGATTGCCTGGCAGGGATCGCTCATAGCGATAAGGCCGCCCATTGTACATAAATCTGTATTTGTCTTACCCTTGCCTGTTTCTGTTTTTATCTAGTGTGCAATAAATCATATCGTATCGTATCTACGTCTTTTCGACAACGCGTCGTCGTAACTTGACATTTATAAGTGAGTAAAAAATAGTACATTGTACATCTAGGCGAGAAAGTGCCCAATTCCTATCGACACTCTCATTTGAGGTGCCTTAAAACACACAAGGTAGGAATCGCACTTTCTGCCGAGTGATACATAGTGCTTTATACTACACCTTCGGGGAAAATAAAAAGCAGCCTACAACAAATTCAAATTAAGAAGAACTTCCCGCGCCAGCCTTTATCTATTGGGTTCTTTTTTTTTTCAAAATATTGTTCGGAAATTGGAAGAGGCATAAGCGGACTTGGAGTAAAACTTTTTGTCGTTAGACCTATAATGAAAATAAGCTACCGGCCGATATTTTAGGAAATAAAAAAAGAACACGTTAGAAATGGATTTCCATACACTTTTCCCTCCCGTTAAAACGCGTGAAAAACTTCCTAAAATTCCATAGAGTTTTTCTCCCGGATTCCTATACGCCTGCAATGACTTACTTTCTATCTTATATTTGGAAAAGGAATAGGCAACTTTCCGAGCAGGTGTAGTATAATAAAAAATATTCATTTAAAATTTTATGTTACTTATTAAAATTACAACTCAAGATAATTATCTAGATTATAACGAAGAGAGAGGCATCGACCGGTGCCTTGTCATTTATACAATAACTAGTTTCATGAGACTGTATCTTCTCCAGCATGTCAATGCGTCCAGGCAGCTCGATCCAGCACTCGCGCACCTCCTCCATGGGCATCGAGGACCCCCTGGATGGCTACCTCGGCATGGAGCCGGGGGGGCCACTCCCCGGGTTCCCGCTGCCGGCCCCCGCGGGGTACCTTGCCATGGCGCCGCATGAACCATCGGGGTTGTTGTCTGCGTCGAGCGGTTCCGTTTGTAGCGGGACACCTTCTACTGATCCTAGGTTTAGGTGAGTGTTTTTTATAGGCGCATCTTTAGAAAAAATCATGACCCATAGGAATACTAGTCTGACATCTTACCGTCTTGATCTCGATGTTAAGATGAGTTCTAAATTCCATGATACTGAGGCATAGAATTAAGCAACTCGTCCAATTGTACGTCATTATTCTTTGAAGGACATTTCACTACTAGCTGTATAGTCACTTCCGAGGCCTCGCTGCTGAGGGGACCTCAGCAGCGACTCTGCCGGCTCCTATTATTATAATTATAGGGGCCGGCTACTATAATCATAGTGGCTCGCCATGGCACGTGATCTCAGCGAGTGCTTGTACTTTGACACCCGGAAAACCGAATGCGCCGTCATTAAATACACTCACCAACAGCTACTTTTCTTCCAGCGAGTACCAGCTTGAGCCAGCCACATCCCACATTGGCATGGAGTCCCGCCCCCCGCGCGCCTACAGCGTGGGGTCCCGCCCCGCGCCCGGCCCGCGCGCCGAGAGGCACCGCGCCTACAGCGTCGGGGCCAGCGCACGTCGCCCCGCGCCCCCACCCGCCTCCGCCGAGGATCTCATGCTGCTGGACTTCACTACCAATACCAACTCGCAACCGAAGGTATCTGTGTCCGCTCCACTTACTCCTCTAAACCTGAGGCTACTACTGCCTCAGTGTAGATGTCGACGCTAGTGAAATCGTGCTTACAACATCACGTAACGTATGGGCTTACAGTGTCGGTGTTCGTTGTCGCTCCCCATAATGTAATACAGTAAGTTAAAATTGACTGACAAATGTGGAGGTCAGATTACTTAATAAGTGATCAAACACTTATTAAGTAATCTGCAAGATGATATAGCTTTTTAAAACAGGAATCAACTTTCGACTGCGTCCCTGATGCAGCCTACCCGTTAACTAACTTGACTATGTCTCTTCACAGAGTGTGATAGCCCGTACGCCGCCCAGCTCGTTCACCCCCTCAGCACATTGTGACGAGTACGTGGATATGTCTCCCCGTAACGCCGGCTACGTGGTGATGCGGCCGGGCTCCCCGCTGGCGCCCCCCCTCTCCACGCCCACCGGTTATCTGGAGATGAACTACTCACGGCACCACGACCACACCAGGTAACTGTCTCTACCGACCACGCCAGGGAACCGTCTTTAACGAACACACCGGTCAACTGTCTCTAACTACATACTATACCTGTAACCGGTAACTGTAACAATCCGTCTTGAAATTCAGCCTAGTGATCACCGGACTAAAATCCGGCTGAGTGAATTAATCAACTGCTTGGTGAAGAACTCCCGAAGTCGGTGCCATCCGACGCAGTCTTGCGGTAGCCGCCTCTACTGACGCCCCGACACGTGTATACTACTTATCAGTTACTAAACATCATGACATGTGTTATCCGTAGGCCGATAGCGATAGCCACGTCCCGGCCGCCGCCGCCGGTAGCCAGCTCGCCGGACGACCTGCGTCGCAAGAGTCGCACCCCTCTCGGCTCGCAGACCATCTTCCCCCTCTCGCTGGAGTCCCCCGCCTCGCCCCCCGCGCCGCCACTCGCGCCGCACGACCCAGACCTGACGAACCATCCGCTCACCACACTGCGGGAGATATCGGGTGAGACCATTCGTTCTAATGGGAGCTTTGGCCTCCTAATTGTTTTGTGTTCATTCGTGTCTACAGCATTTGGTTGGTATGTCCATTCACAATTTTTTTTTTATTCATACTAGATACAATCGGAGCAGGAGCAAATTGATTTGCTGCTCCAATCCATATCAGTGATAAGTTGTCCCTCAAGAAGCTCACTTAGAATCAGAAAGATGGACACTACATGTTTTTAATGAAATTTCGTCATTCCACTAACGCTACGCTGTAGTTTAGTGCTTCTAGTTTCATTCAAATATATACTACAGTCTCGACTAGATTATAGCGCCTTCTTTTGTAATCACTTACTGAATCCACATTTAAGGATAGACCATCTCCTTGACACTTTTAGAAGCCCAATACGTTCAGAGTGGAAGTCATCTTATGAGACAATGATTATAGTTTGATTACCCAATCCTTTAAATACATGCTTGTACAACCATCATGATTAATAAAGCACAATTTCGTCCACAGAGGAAGGCCCTCAACCAGGCAAGCGCAGCGGCGACCCCCCGCCTGAAGTGTCGTGCTCCCCGCAGTACGTGCAGCTGCGTCCGCTGGCCAACAAGTCGCCGGAGAAGGAGGACTTGCCGGCCAACCCCACGGCTAACAAGACTATCGCTAGGGTAGAGGATAACAAAGGTGAGTGCATCTACACGATACAGCTGCGTTCACTGGCCAACAAGTCGTCGGACAAGGAGGACTTGCTGGCTAACAAGACTATCGCAGCAGCAGGCTTTCTTAAAACGCTTCGTGTGTATCTGCTTGCGAAGCGTTTGACTATCGCAAGGGTCAACAGACTGAATGTGTAAGCTAATTTTCACACGAAAAATCTCACCTTATTTATTGATACACTTTTTTTACTTTTTATAAAGACAATAGTTATATAAAAATTTACAAACTTTCAACTCTTCAAGAAACTACTTGTATATTATATTGTACTATTGCGGTTCAAGGGATCCAGCCTTGACAAAAGTACAGCAAAAATTGCAAGTTTATATGTATAATATTTTACAAACAGGTATGCAGGTATCAATATTTTTTACCGATTGCGGTGTACAAATTGTGAGAAAGAGCAAGTAACAGAGACAGTAACTAAAATAATAATTGAGTTACATATTAGAATTAATAACAAAAAATAAAAATGGTAAGTACATAATTTCGATCATGATTTTTTTATAATAATTCTATATATTTTAAAGTTATAATTTATCATTTAGAAAGGCGTCTATCTTATAGGCTTAGAGCCAGCGACCGCCAGACCTTCGTCATTTTATAAAAGCTGAGCGTTTGTCTTTGCATAGTGGCTATGCCCTGCCAGACACTTGAATTTCTAGCATAGGTACTAGAGCCAGGTCATAAATCTTAAATTCTTTATGATACAAACCTCAATTTTTTGTATTTCCTTCGTAATAGTAATAGAAATCAAGTACTTCTATTGCCAGACACTTTACATAGTAGCTTTTCCTTGCCAGATCAAATCAAATCAAATCCGATAATGTGAATAGTGTGTTCATAATGTGATTAAAAAATGATTATGAAGTTATGAAGTTGCATACGCTAACAAACTCTCAGCTTTTATAAAATGAAGAAGCTCTGGCGGTCGCTGGCTATTAGGTCATTATAATAACATTTGTCAATTAACAATTCCTTAAATTTATTTTAAAATTCACAATAAGAAAATAAATGGTAGCTCATTGGTATTTTGTTGTACATTTTCGGTGCACTTGATACAATGCTCTTATGTAGTAATGTGGTTTTGGATGGAAATAAACAAAGCCTATATTCACGTCTGCTTCTTGGCGTTTTGTGTGACATGCGCGGAGACAGGTGGGGGATTATTTCTCACAAACAAAGCCACTTCGATTATATATAGCGATGGAAGTGTTAGGATTTTGTGGTTCGTGAATAAATGTCTACAGCTATCAGTCACGTGTATTCTAAATAGGCCTCACAACGTTTTAGCGCTTTAAAAATAATGTCTTCATCCGTAGATCCCCCAAAAATTTATTCCGTACCTTAGTATCGATTCAACTAAGCCGTAAAATGCTATAATTAGCTTGTCAATATTGAGGGTTAGGGATAATATAAATAAGGCGTATGCCGAACTACATACTAATCCTCTTGGTTATGTATTCAATATGGGTTTTCCACTTTAGTTTGTCATCTATCTCTAAACCTAGAAATCTTATGGTGTCAGTGTTTTCTATTTTATTATTTTGAATTATTAAATTAATTATTATAATTGATCAAAATGCAATGGTAAATAATGTTATATGTATATTTATTTTATTGATAATGAATGGGAGATCGTTTATGTACATATATGATAAAAAGTGCGGTAAGTAGCGGACCAAATACGCTTCCTTGGGGAACACCATATTGAATTACACGTACATTAGATTTAAAGGTGACATGAAACTTGGGTCTTATAGTTAAAACGTGTAATGTCTGTTACTTGTTTCCGATCTCTTAGGTATGACGCAATTAAATTTAGCACGTTTCCTCTAATCCCATATGCTTCTAATTTACTGCATAGAAGCTGTGGGTGTAAAACTTCGTCGGGTCGTTCGACCTGAACTCAAGGGAGTGTTAAGTTCATATTAAAAATCTACCTTTCAGCGGACCGCACAGTCGCGCCCATCGTCCTGGCGAACGTGGGGGGCGCCACGCCCGCGCCCTTCCGCCTCTCCTGCGAGCTTCCCCCCGCACCACCCTCGCCTTCCTTCACCTGCACCCCGCTGAACTACGCAGCACTCGATCTGGAGGGGTCGAAGCGGGCCGCCGCGCCGAACACTCCCCGGACTTACACGAAGATTGACTTCGTGAGGAGCGAGAAGCTGCATACGGCTGGTGCGGATAGCACATAGAACGCTGCGTGTTATAGTCACACTGCAATGTATGTCGAACAACGTTGCCTTGCAATGTCAAATTTGTGCGAAACTCCAAAGTGAAGGCTGTAAAGGGGAAACGTAGAATGTATGAGAAGTTGTACACTTCAAACTAACATGCGTTAGTGAATAAAAACTTGTGTCTAAAAGTTTTCATACGATTATATGGTACAAAAAAGTGTCTGTATTATGTATGTATTCTGAATCGAAACATCGGGAACGTTTATCGTCGTTCGTTTGTTTAGAGTTCGAAGGTGAGCGTCAACTATTCGGGAGTTTACGTAATATAGCTGTGAGTACACCATCACAGTTAACTAAAGTGCAGTGTTTGAAGTGTTAGCCCGCGTTTATCGGTCTATGGACACAGAATTATACTTAAGTAGTCGACTGCCATTTAAATTAAGTGTAGAGGCGTACAGATAGTTATGTTATAGTGTAGTTGTAAGGGATTTGCGTCGCGGGCGCCGAGCGGTCGCCGAGCGGTCGCTGAGCTGTAGTGGTGTCAAAGATATAAGACGAGTGAGATTGGAGTGGTATCGCACAGTAAGTGCTTGGTCGGTAATGCACCCTCTTGGCCGCTTCAAGCTGCTGCCAGCTTTGCGCGAGCATAACGCCGCGCACTGTACAGAGCGATTTTAAGTCATTATAATTTTTTCCACTAATAGTGTCTCTTTCATCATTAGATGTCGCTTGCTTCGGATACTATAAAATAGTACGTTTTGTTATTAATTTTATTATTACTGCAATTTTATTGTTACGAGACTCTGATCAGTGATAAATGTTTGTATAGCGAACAGGTATTCGATAACATAATGTGAGATGTATATTAAGTATGCTAAGTCTAACTCCAAAAAGTTTCTAAATTAATACATTAATGTTATTTTCATTGTATATAATAAAATATTTATTAGTTTAGATCTACTTAGAGTTTCTCATCTATCGATCTATTGTACTATCTTAATATATTTATTAGTAAAATCGCGGTTAAAAGGCACGCATGAAACAAAATTAGTAAAATAAATGTGCACGGAGTGATGGAACTGGTACCGAAACGTTTCGAAGCGTACTTTTAAAGTTATTATAAAAATATAGTAAAATGTAATGGCACGGTTGTGAGAGAGGCCTAAAGTAGTTCAAACAGATCGTGTTTTATGTTCCTTAATAATATACTGCCGAGTGTGTTCTTAGAATACTCTGATCAATGTGCAACCATCAAATAAACTTATGTGTCTACACTGTTATGTTTGTGAGGTCGCATCTTGCGTACACTTCGCCTGCGGTCCGGTCCAGCGGACCAGCGGTCTTCATCCCACCTGCCTGCGACTACCCTCAATTCATTAGGTAGCTTATATATGATTTTGTTGATCGCGACCGGATCTCAGGCGAGCCTTTTGATGAGTGATCAGGACCAAGTGTATTGGTTATTGAGGAGTCTGTGGTTACTTATAAAAAGTTATTCGAACGCAGAGGTAAAAGTACCGATATTTGAGCTTGTCATTGAGAATATCATTTTTTATTAATTTTTGTTCAATTATATTTTTGTTTAATATTGATTTGTTCCTTACTGTATATTTTATTTGTTAGTTATATCTGATTATGCATATCTGAATGACAAGTTTTGTTATTGGTTACGTAAATTATGTGTTCAAATAAAATGAATCTGTTTTATCTTTACTGTTTACATCTAAATTGATATACTTAATAATTTTTTTTTCAAGGTTGACATTTTAAACACAGTTGTATATTATCGTATTTATGTTCTTGATTATTAATTATTGATGAATTCAATCGAAACAATTGTTAATTATTTAAAAATTGTATTTAATCTTACTTTTACAGAATATGCATCCAAAATGCCTTATTTATCATAAATATTATCAAACGATTTTATGTATCTAGAATAAATTATTAAACAAAACGATTTACCTGAATAACAGTTGTAATATAAATATATCTTCTTACCATTTCAAATAACAGTTTTGATGTATATTCTGAAAATGTCCTATGAAAAGCATGTTTTGTTATAATGTATTTATACAGTAGTACTGATACCTTGCGCCAATAAATATACTATTATATTATACCGACTGTTACAGTAGAATGAATGTACCTACACAAGTGCGATTAAAAAAATCCCGTATAACGAGCAGGCTCGATTCAGCTTTTAAGATGGGAATAAACATCTGATACTTATCTTTTAAACGAATTGTCATTGAGTCTTCCGACGGTGCAACCGGCACCTAGAAAAAACCAACTCTTACCTTGAGGGGACATTCACACAGCATCCGTTTATTTTCCCGTGATGGCGTATGTAGTTGTAGGAGCTAGTTCACACACCTGTCAGTATTCCAGATCCAGTAAGCGATTATTTTCAATACCAAAGAATCCGTAAAAACGGATGTGCAGTGTGAATGCGTCCTCCGGTGTGTGAACTCGCTCCTGCAACTACATACCCAATAACCGGAAAATAAATGAATCCTGTAAAATGGATGCTGTGTGAATGAGCCCTAACACTAATATGGCAACCTTTTGTTTCGAGTATACCGAAATTGTTTAAGAGGAAATGATGAGACACTGTGGCTTTTTCTTAATGTAAAAAAATTATTCGACCAGACTAGAAAGTTGGCGCCTTTAGTTTGTAATTAAACTGGCATGGACCCCGCACAGGTCATTGACATGACACTATTCTTCCACGAAGAATCCCTGCCATCTATCGAGTTCTACGGTAAATAGGATTTTGGAAAACGCCACATTGGAAACTAAATCGAATGTCTATTCCCAGCTTTATATAATTGCGGTTAGACACTATTTGCAGTCCGTCAAAGTACTCTAGATAAATACGCATCAAATGAATTTATGCGTGCTGGCAAATAGTATTTGACTATCTTATTTTACCCTGTACAGAATTTTGATAATTCTTCCGACTTCTAAGAGGAATCGATGTAAGATTATTAAGTCGCATTTATTGAATAATAATGCGGTCTAAACTACCCAGTCTCAAACAGAAGGAATGTAGTAGTCAAATTGTATACTGGCTTTTTATACCGTAAACCGATAAAATATAATGTTAAAAACGCGCGGTAGGCGGTAACATTCCGTGTCGATTAATTTGCCATGGGTTCAAATATTTCCAAAACCCAGTTAAATTTATTTAGTTTAAAATGATTAACTTCTTTTAAAATAGAATGAATAAGTAATGGGACCTGTATTTTAATACAGCACTAAGTCAACACCAAATTTTATTTTAATATTTGTTTCTGTAAGCTTTATGAACTGTAAACTAACAGTAAAAGAGGAATAAAAGAGAAAGGAATATGCGTGTTATGTACAATATTGTACTGTACTAATATCACTGACATTAACAAAAATTATGAGAAAGCCGTTTCAGTTCAGAAAGCCTCATGGTTGTTTTAAATCAAGGTGTTCTCGGTTTTTCACTAGTATTAAGTATCTAAAATGTGTTATTGTTAAAATTGCATTATTTAAGCAAAAATAATATAATGCCAAATAATGTAGGAATAATAATCGGCACACATTCAGAAGCAATAGCCTTAGCGCGCGGTTTGGCGCAACCTCCCACAAGTCATTTTTACAAGTTTACTGTAGGTCATTACTTTTCAGAAATTAAGAAAAAAGGTTTGATCTTGAATAGTGAAAATTATTTTGTGGTGTATTAAGAATAAGAAAAATACCAGGTATTTATTCGGAAATAATCCAAATGATAGGTTTTCTTGTAACTGTTGATTTCCTTAGGTTGTAGTACAATTCGGCATAGCCATTGTTTTCTATTGTATTCTTATGTTCTAGAAGAATTCGCTTCTCGAGCGTCGCGTCGTCTGTCAGTGAGATCACTATCAGATTCATTAATCGATAAAATTATTACTGCGTAACATTGATCATAACGGTTTTACGTAAAACGTACCGAATACGTTTAAAAGGTCTTCGGAAAAATTTAATTATTCCGAAATTCGTCGCTGGCTGTTTATTTCACATCGACAAATTTTTGAACATTACCCGTGCTGTATGCGGTGTTTGAAGATTCCGATTGTCCCCTCGCTGGCTCAAACTAGACGCAGCGCAGTTAGCTAGTGCCACCTCGCAATTATTTAGTACCATTTAGGTATAACATTATACACCTACTTTATTCCACTTAGATTAAGAAGTGTTGAGTTTTAAACGTAGATGTAAGTATAGACGGGTATGGATTAAGATTATGGATAACGGTAAAACTAGATCGGGTTGAAACTCCTTTTATAATATGCAGCACAGCAATACCGATAGTACATAATCAGCCCGATGGTACCTAGCACAAAGCAGATGAAGCCTGGCAATCCAATGCAAGGTCACAAAACTGTTTACAAACAGACAAGCATATTGTAAAAGGAAAGTTCGGCTTCATTTACATTGGTCAGACTTGTATTGTGCGACATTGAAGCTAGTGTGAATGCGGCCTTATTTTACTGTATCGTATTTATATTTAATCATATAAAAATTAACAAGATTAATTACGAATGGAACTCCGAGTGGCGAAATGACAATACGGAGTTGCGAATTCAATACTAGTCCCATTGCAAATGAAACAGATTTTTGCATAAAATGTTCCTGTAACGGCGTAATATTGTTTTGTAAGGTTATCAAATAAGTTTAACTAACGTAAAGTCTAGAACAGTTTCTAAACCGTAGTTATAAAGATGCGGAAGTCATGCAGCGAAAGCTAACCGGGTTGTAGATATCGAGTTATCCCGCGCGGCAATATCTACCTTAACCCCAGGTCGTAGGGCACGAAACCAGCCCGCACTGTTCGAAAAAAAATTGAAAAAGAAGGAATAATATATTTTTTTACAAATGGTGCTATTGTTTTTGTGTTTAGTCGACGATTGCTTGACCGCTGTTACTCCCATCGTAGATTGTGTGAGAATGTTCGTCGCGACGCGTTCAGAACGGGCGCGCTCATATCACAAGCGAATAGTTATAGGAACGTCACGCCTCTCGTACGGTGATTAGATGTAGGCTAGCTTTTGTAACTTGCGACGCGACACACCGAGGGCAATACTTACATCACTCGAAGTATTCGCCTCCTTCCAAAGCTTGGTTTAGCTATTGATAAAACTTCGACTAATGTCCGTGTGAACTTGGTGTTTGTCAGCGCGTCTGATATTATATCACAATGGTGTATCCCCCGCGATACTTAGCCACACGTCGTCGGTATGCCGACGATTCATTGTTACAATTTCTAAATATAATGTTTTTAGTACGTTACATTTTGTTTACTTTCATATTATTATTGTAAATAAAAAAGAAATAAAAGCTTTGGATTTGCAAATCCGTTGTATTATTTAGCACCTTTCAACTAAATATAAATGCCTGATACCACCAAAGCATGCCTAAAAAGTCTAGGATAGTTTCTGCTTAGGTACCTACCTAACCTACTCTGGAAACAAGCATTTTAGTCCAGTCAATGAGTGCTCAAAAGGGGGAAGGATGGAAAATTCGAAGGCAGAAAGTTACAGACTTCGGAACTTTGTTTGGACTAGTTAAGATACAAACATACTAAAATTCCCCACCTCTATGAGGTGAGTCATAGGATGGGTCCTAGGACAATAGGTAGATTATCTCAAACACAAGTTTAGATCATTACAAAATAATTATATTGAGCAAACATACAAAACGAGAAAAATCAACATCTGCTGATAACAGACACAGCATTACTTCTTTTCAAACACATCACATAAATGCGAAAGTTTGGATGAATCGTTACTTGTTCACGTAAACACTACTGAATGGATCAGGCTGAAATTCTGCACTGATATAAGTTTTGCAGATTTTCAGCTCGATCCATTCAGAAGTTTTCAGGTTCTCTTCGCACAAACATCTTCACAAGGGCACAAACAATCGCTTTTACAATAGCAGTAGGATTATACATTATTTATTAGTAATATTTGGAAGTATAAAACGTACGTTTTACTGGCACATTCTATCACTTTAAGCATTACTTCACAGAGCGAGTCTCAAACTCTTCGAAATAACTTACGTCTTATCGTGATTAATACGATTTCTATGTACATTATAAAAGTAGATCTTATGGCGGCGACCGACCGTTCATAATAGTGGGACAATCTTTCCATGATTTGCCTTCAGCTTGTGCCTTCTTTTTTGGCTTCATAACTGTGGTCTTTTTTGTTACGACTTTCTTTACCGTAAACTCTTTGTTTGAAAGGAGTTTTCGTTTTGGTTTTGCTTTCTTGTCCTCAATAACGAACGAGTCGTCGAACATGTCAGCGCTGGAGTTGCCTTGGCTATTGTTCTTGGAATTTTTTTTACTACTGCTGATGATTTTGCAAACGGGACTGTCAAAAGATACTTCTTTCTTCTCGTGTCGAGGGCTTTTTCTCTTTTCTATCGAGGTTTGCGTCGCTATGTTAGCGTGGTTTTTTTTAACCGGTGGTGTGGCTTTTGGCGTAAGCTTTATCTTTTTAAGGCTGGTGACTGCAACAGGTTCCAGTGATGTCCTTTTCTGGTTTCTTGTTGGTTCGGCATCGCTCGGTTCGTCTTCGTCGCTTTCTTCCACTACCTTGGGTTTCCTCCATCTTCTTGTTGCTTTGGGAGCATTGCCGTTTTCTTTTCCATCTACTTCATCACTACTGTCCGGCTCCTCATTCTCATCATCACTCCGAGGTTCAGGAACCTTTGGTTTCTTGCCTCTTCTTACTTTTGGAGCATCGCCGGCGTTGTCCCCGCTGGCGTCACGTTTCGTCGTGGCTTTCTTATTGGCTGTGAACTCTATTTTACTGGACCTGGTCTTGCCTACACTCTTCAGGTAATTCTGGAACAGTGTTTGACACTTGGTGTAGTCTGGCGTGTCCTTAGGGTTCATGGAGTTAACATATTCGAAGAACTTAATAAGGGCATCTGAAACCAACAAAATCTGATGCAACAACCCTATCAAGTGCTCAATCGTATTGTTACACTAATATTATATACATTTTTAATATTTTATTGAGATTGCGTTGTCACGAGACTTACATAAGTATGCTAAATTTTAGCTAAATCGGTTGAGGATAACTAGTCTAAAATTGAGTTGCAAGTTTCCACCCGGAAAAACATAGTTACATTACATTGAAAGTTAAGAAAAGCTTTCTGAAAATAAATGATGGCTGGATGTTTGTTGCTTCTTCACGACAACATTGACGACCTCTGGCGTGGCGAGCGAAAGGCAGCTTGCGGCGCTGGAGGTTGTGGGTTCGATTCCTTTGGATGTACGAACATCCATGATGATCTGCATATATTTGTTCTGGATGTTTTCTATCTATAGTATTAAGTATCTCAGTTATCTAGTATCCATACGACAAGATCTGCTTATTGTTAGTATAGGGCCAGATAACGCTGTGTAAATTGTTCAGCATTATTTATTATAAGGCTACTGAACGGTTTAGGCTGTAATTTTGCATATGTGGGATCATTTATTAATTAAAACTTTATTGCACTAAGGTACAAAGGGTGGGCTTAATGCCGAGGTCATTTAGACCTGGAATAAAACATGGCTACTTTTAATTCCATAAATCAGTTCCCATAGGATATAACTTGCCTTCAAATGTTTCCATGGCAACAACACCTAGGTTGCTGGCAGAAACTAGTAATAGATTCTACAGAAAATCAAATGGCTGTAACTTACCAGGTACACCAGGATAGTCCTTAGTGATCCTGCTCCTGACATTCTTCATAAAGTCTTCCTTCAAGGCCTGCACCACCTTGGGCTGCTTGAGTGCCTTCTCCCAGGGTAGCTCTCCGACTATCCACTGTAGCATGTTGTAGCCCAGGATCTCCAGGTCTCCTCGCATGGTCGCCACTGGAATACCAAGAAAAACGTTATTTGACTACTATGGGGAACATATTCTTATACATGACTTATAGATTGTATAAAATAATAATAATGCAAATCCTTATTAGGCAGTAGATACATAAAGGCCGTGGGGCCGCGGCGGATGTCGTAAGAGCTGACTGAGGGAACCTACCAGAGGAAGGTCAGCAGCTTCCTTCCGAGTATTTTTCAACACCAACACTGCGATCACCAATACGCCTGCCAAGCGTGGTGATTATGGCAAATTCCCCCCTACATGGGAGACTATCCACTCGATGGACCGACGACATCGTAGCGGTCGCAGGTACTCGATGGATGGAGGCGGCTCAGGACCGCTATTTGTGGCGTCGTACGGGGGAGGCCTATGTCCAGCAGTGGACGTGTATGGGCTTATGATGATGATGATGATGATGACTTTATGTCATCATCATCCTGAGCCGCCTCCATCCATCGACTCCCTGCGACCGCTACGATGTCGTCGGTCCATCGAGTGGATGGTCTCCCATGTAGGGGGGGATTTGCCATAAAGTGAAAAGGTATTATTATTATAAATTCTCACGGATATTTATCGTATTTAAATACCCGTGTCTGCTGTAACCTTTTCACGTTTAAAGTGTTTAAAGGATCTTATTGGGCAGGGTGGTAAATGGTATCCTGGGGATGGATATATTATGTAGGCTACTTGTAAAGCGCGTGCAAAGCCGCGGGAAGAAGCTAGTTATCCATATTTCTTCAAAATCTGGGATTTTCGGCGACTTTTATCGGCGGTAACAAAAAGTGAGGAATTAAACCAGATTTATAACGTTGAGCCGAGCGAGCCGCCCAAATTTTTCTCACTTTTCGGGTGACGTAGTGTGGTTTTTGAGATCACTGCTTACAATAAATCTGTCGTTCCTCTCTGTTGTTACTATTTGCGACCGTGTCCTTCTGTCGGTATCGTTCAACATTAAGAAAAATCACAGACTTGGGAACGAGAAAATATTTTGTTTTTTTATCTTATATTTTTGCGTTCCTCTTAATACGTTCAAGAGTGTATACGAAAACTATAAAAAACTCAAGATAAACCCACCTCCCAAATGGGCATCCCTGCTAGTATACTCAATAGTTCCATTATGAGCACACTTTGGATCCGGTTTGAACTCTTTTTCGTTCACTCTTGTAGCAAGGCCGAAGTCTACAAGGTAGGCCTGGTTCTCCGTACCTTTCTTCATGCCCATAAGGATGTTGGCACCTTTGATGTCAGCGTGGACGTAGCGTCGACTGTGGATGTATTCTAAAACATCCAGCTGAAAGTATCATTGATCTGGTTAGATTTCATTCGTTTATGAATTTCATGAACAAAAGGAATTCTACTTTGAAACACGAAATATGAAGTATCGGGTTGCACGAAACTAACAAACCTTACCACCAATTAGCTATAGTTGCATCACTCCACCTTTCTTTTCGGATCTCTGTGAAATAAATGTCATCGAAAGAACCAATCTTCTTAATTCGTTTTCAAAGAAGACTGTTGGATATTTTGACACTGCATCTGCTGCCCAAAGCTTAGCATGGCTGTTATTCACTCTATGCCAAAAATAAACTCAATTGGTTGCTTAGTTAGGGCGTGAAGAAAGGACAAACAAACAAACTTTTGCATTTATAATATTAGCTACGATTTTGTTTCTGAATCTGTTCCCTCTATTATTTTCAACAAGGTCTCTTAATAGACAATAATTTTGATATGTTTTATTATTTATCTATTAATTTATGATTTTATTTTAATATCATGTTTATTAAGATAACTCATGAACTTCAATTTGACAATTCCAAATGGTACATAACAATAAATAAACTGAAACTGAAGGGTGTCTCAGAATGTTTTTCGTTTTTAATTTGAGTGTTAATTGCCAACTTCAAACAGCAGGGGTGGGGAGTGGTCTCAATCATTTGGTGGGCTGTTTTGTTTAGTAGCAATGGAAATACTAATGAGAGTGCCGTGAATATTTTGCGTGCAAGCGTTTCATAAAAACATCGTTTCGTACAATATTGTTTGACGTCTCTACGGGACACATTTCTATTTAAACTTTTGGCGAGTGCAATGGTTTCTGATGCAGTTCCAGCGGATAACTCATCCCGTGTGATGAGTTTAGAGCGGGATCAGTTGACTAAACTAGCAGCCCAATATCTGCAATTTTGTTAGCATACATGACCGTTTAAGTAAATTTCGATTTGTTGAAGAAACAGATGTTAATGAAAATCCTAAAACGATTTTTAATTTTCCTGCAAAATGCAAGTCGTTTAATGGGATCATTGAGCTTAATTTCTTGAACTACAATTTTATATGGGTGAAAACGTAAATCTTTATTATTGTCCAAACAGACTGGCGTACGCGATCAACATTCATGCTCGTTGTCGCTGTCCTTTTGCACCCAGTTGAAAAATCTGGCATTGTTTTCCCAGTCTCTTCAAATTTGCGCACCCAATACTTGATAATTTTTTTTTACTTGGCTGATTTCAAAGAGTCATTAATTTAATGAATGAGTCATAAATAAATTGAATGTGTAATGTAGAGACATCGAGCAGTGTGTGCAAATGGATTTTTTTATAAAAGGCTTGCACGCAAAATGCGCGCTGCACTCCCGTCTTTCCATTGCTACTAAACTAAAAAAGCCCACAAAGAGATTGAGACCACTCCCCACCCCTGCTGTTTGTGGTTGGCGCATAATACTCAAATCAAAAACGAAAAACATTCTGAAACACCCTTTATCATGGCTCCAAGAGGTTACAGGCTTGATTGTTTGATGTTAATTTCAAGTCGATACCTTCACGCCTCCTGGAGAAAAGAGGGTTAACATATGGACAGCAACGGGTACGGAACCCTAAAAACATACTCATATCTGAAGAACATACTAACATGGCCTGTTGAGTATCAAACCTACCACCTGCTGTATCTCAGGCCTCTAGCAAATCCAAAAACACACACCCATCCAATTCTAAGTCGGGAACTGTAATCTGCACTGACATCTCACATAGGACTGCAATGTGCACACAGCCTTACCATCTGCAAACCCAGTTGAAACACTGCAGCTGTGGAGAAGGTGCGACCAGCATCCATGAAAAGGCTCCAGACATCCTTGCCATACCTTTCCAGCACCAGGTATCTGTACTTCTCCCCTTTGAAATTATGAGAGCCATTGCCAAAGTACAGAGGCATCCCCAGGCTTGAAAGTTTCTTGGCTTTCATGAATTGTGTAACTGAAAAGATTCAGGATCCACTTGAGACTCAATTCGCAACTTAGTTTCCAAGATGTGACTTGAATCAAAGATGAAAATCGTTAGATATGCCCTGACACCAAAAACTGTGGCATTGTCTTTGAAGTATGTAGACGTGCGCGCCCCGCCGGCACGCGCCGCTCTTTTCTTACGCCGCCGCCGTCTCTATCAGTCGCGTCGGTGCGACGACCAGCAACCAGACCTGAGAATCTGTTCAAAACTCTCCAATAAACATATCATTTATCCCTCCAGTACTTAAGAATGTAGTCTCCTTCAAGGTTTTCTGTGAAGAAGTAGAAATCTTCCGCGCACCACTGCTATGTTTCTTAGAGAGTTTTGATAAAACAGATTATCTATACAGTCTGGTCGCTGGTTGGCGCGCTGACTGATCGACTACACATGGGGCAGCGGCGGCGCGGCAGTGGATAGTCTCGAAAAAACGCTCGCTCCTTTTCGCTGTTATTACTAGAGATGAGTCCGGTATTCAATAACTAACTCAGTGCCTGTTAGCATGGTCCTAAAATATCTAACGCTATTGGAATAACTGTGCAAAGCGAGCATCGCGCCTAACCGACCGTGAGCCATAACTACCCAACGCTTCAATACCTATACTTACCTAACCTATCATCTACGCATAGATACTAGCAGACCGTTCACCCGTAAAGTTATGTAGCTGCAACAAGTATTTGGTATTTCTAACCAGATCGGTTAGAAATATATTGGGTAGAAATCAGGACAGGTATAGAGTATTGTAACGTTATTGGGTAACAGTTGGTACTAGAGGAATTGAAACAAAATACCCAACTAATAATCGGTAGGCAAAATATCCAATAACTCCTATCCTTAGTTATTACTGTGTACCTTTAACTAAATACCGAACTATCAAATGAAAGCTCTTGTAGCCTAGATGGAGCTGTAATTTTTTTTTTAATATGAATTCGTACATCACTTCTACAACAAACTTAGCGAACCTCTTTGACCGTTCATCCAGGAGAAAGCAAAAAACAATAAGAAACCCATTTTTAAATGGTTTATTGATTTTTTATTATTTTTGCGCCTTACGTCTTGCAATGGCAATTTCAAACCGTCATAATATGTAGCTCCGGAACAGTAAATTTATTGTAAACTATGAGGGTGACATGATCACTCTCATCAAACCCTCTCTAATGAATAAAGATATAAGAAAAAACTCGAAACAGACGATTCAAACTAAAACAGTCACGACGTTACGGTTAGGGGCTAACTACTATTTAATTTTAAATACCTACATAAGAGACAAAAAATCAAACCACACCGGCGCGGCGGCGCCGCCACGCTGACCGTGGAGGTCGGCGCGCCGCCGCCGGCAAATTTAAGGTCGGGTCGCACGTCTACAAATGAGTGAGCAATCTCATTTCGCGTGGCACACAAAACGGCGCGGTCTCACTACGGTAAGGGCCTATCTAACGATTTACATCTTTGATTTGAATTATTAAATAAACTATGTGCTGTTTTTTTTTATACATCTTATGTTTTAGACCTTTGGAAAGTCTGACATAGTAACCACTAATCAGTTATAAATAAACTCATTACCACCTACTTAGCATACCAACAACACAATGTTTGATGACATTTGACTTACTATCATCTCTATTTGCATTTCTGATATAGAAATGTTTTTCAACAAAGAGAGGTCCATTTTCATGTGGTTCCTGCAACAAATTAAATATTTCTATAACAGTTGACAAACATTGAAACCGATGGTTGTTCTAAGGATTCTTCTATTTGGATGTAGATCACATAGGAACAAATCACATGCAGTTTGAGTCATCTCTAAAACTTGAAACATGTTTATGTTCGATTTCATCAATAAAATCAAAGATCTTAATAGCATAAAAAACTTACAATCTTGACAACAAACGGATAGCTCGACCCTTTCTTCGGCGAGTTTTCATGTTCACACGCGGAGTATATTTCCCCGAAGCCCCCAACGCCGATGGAAGGGCCTATCCGCCATTTCTTCTTCATCAAAGTGTCGTGGATCACCTCCCCCGGAGAAATTGGTGCCGGCATTTTATAACCATTTGCTTTTTTCTTAGGTGCCGCCGCCACCACCTTTTTACCCCGTCCCGTCATGGTGGATGATTGTTTTCAAACTAAATTGTTCGAACTAGAAGATGAATGAACTGGCTAAGAACTTTTTATAATTTCAGATCGAACGTATACATACACTTAATAAATAAATTACAATACCATATCTTGCTTGAAAAATATTTTAGAAAGCGTAGAACGCGCGTCGCGTCGTTTGATTTGACATTTGGTTGGTTGGTTGACATCCAATCGTCAGTATTGTATTCTCTTTGATCCAATCCAACCAAAGTTGATCTAAGAAGTTGATTGATAATTATGACAGACAGAATTGTCAGCTGAGTTTGCCAGTTGAAGGTCCGAAATATTGAATTGAAAACGTTCCGATCCACCCATTTTCAGAAGAGGAGCGATTTCTTCCGTCCGCGTCTCCATATGAAGAGAAATAATGACATTCACAACAGGCGCGTTTTTGTTTGTTGATAATGGGTATGGCCGCTTTTTTACATTTTTGTTTTTGCGTTGTACCCCTTGTAATGAGCGCTGTTCAATGAAATCTTTAAAAAAAAAATCAATCACGCTTTTTATTTTGACACTAGATGGCGCTGCACAAAAGTCAAGAATCCGAGAGTCAAGAGCTCGGTCAAGCAAGGAATTTTTATACTAAGTTACGTTAGTATATAAATTCCTGTTAGATACTGAGCGATAGAGGATCAACTATTTAATCTTTTCTGTAAAAGACAAATTTACAACAACCATTCGTGCTCACATTTTTATTTCATCTCTCAACTTGACACTACTTCTATATCTAATGAGGTCGCATATTGCATTGACAAAAACAGCAACCTTATTATCTTCTCTCAATAGAGACCCATTAGATTCAGAAGCTTCTGCAGCCTTGGTCTAGCTAATGCTTTTGTGAATGTATCAGCAAGCTGATTCTCCGTGGTCACCTTGCTAACATTCAGCTCTCCACTTGTGACCATTTCTCTCACAAAGAAGTGTCGAATCCGAATATGCTTGGTACGTTTGTGGTACTCCGGATTCTGTGATAACTTGATTGCAGCTTCGTTATCAACTTTCAGTACAGGCACGCCCTTCAATTTTGTCATACCTCCAAGTAATCTATGAAGCCAAATTGATTCCCGAGCACCTTCACTAGCCGCTACGACTTCAGCTTCTGTAGTTGAAATAGCCACACTTGTTTGACGCTGGCTCATCCACGACACAGGACCTCCAGCATAAATGCACAATACACCTGTGGTTGAACGACCTGTGTTCAAATCCCCTCCATGATCAGCATCACTGTAGCTTTCAAGAATGCCAGTCTTAAAGCCTCTTTTGTAGAGTATTCCTCTTTCTGGTGCGTATTGCAAATAGCGTAGTATTCTCTTAAGTTTGACACAATCCTGTTCTTTTGGACTTTCAAGACTTCGAGAAACCACACTGATCGCGTATGCAATATCAGGTCTAGTTCCGACCATTAGGTAAGCCAATGCACCTACAACTTGTCTATAAAACCTTAGCAAGTTGCTTACATCACATGACTGGTCTTGACATTGGTCTTCTGTAACAATTGGTGTCATTACCGGTCTGCAATTTTCCATGCCAAATCTTTTAAGCAATTTCTTTGCATAACACCCCTGAGATATCTTGATTCCATCATCAGTCATCTTTATTTCAATGCCGAGGAAATATGACGCTGTCTTTGTAGTTATCTTAAACTTACTCTTCATTTGTGCAATAAACTCATGAATAAGATTATTATTTGTTGCAGCCACCAAACCATCATCAACATATAGTGCAACAATAAGCTTTCCTCCAGATGATGTCTTCCTTATAAATAAGCAAGGATCTGATTCACTGACTTTGAACCCAATCTCTTTGAAATATTCCAAGATCCGCTTATTCCAGCATCTTGGAGCCTGTTTTAAGCCGTAAAGGCTCTTCTTTAATAAACAAACCCGACCAGAACTATCATCGTAGCCTTCAGGCTGTTTCATAAAGATTTCTTCATCGATCGTTCCATATAGAAATGCTGTAGATACATCGAATTGCATCATTGACATGTTTTCATTAGCTGCGACAGCTAGCACACTCCTTTCAGTTGTCATTCTTGACAGTTGTCATTTTTGCAACTGGACTGAAGGTTTGTTCATAATCAATACCTTTCTTTTGACTATAACCCTTTATTACAAGCCTCGCTTTATACTTGTCCACGGACCCATCAGCATTTAGTTTTAATCTGTACACCCATTTACAGGGTAAAGCCTTCCTATTCTTGGGAAGTGGCACAAGAATCCAGGTTTTATTTTCCCTTAGGGAATTCATTTCACAATCCATCGCCTTTTCCCAAAGATCCTTTTCAGAGCTTTTTAAAGCTTCTTTGTAACAGCTTGGTTCTTGATAACCACAGCTAGAAATATTTAAAACATAGTCTTTGAGTTTCTCAGGTGGACGAAGCAACGATCTGTCTCTGAGTACCCTTCTACCGTGTTCCATTATTTCTTCTTCAGGAAATTCATCACTGGTATGATCGTTGGCTTCTCCTTCTATATCTCCCCCTAACTCAAAACTCTGTTCGAAATCATCATTTCTAGCATCATCAAATGCATCAAATTCTTCAGCTAAAACGTCTTCTCTATCAACAAACTCTGCGTTTTCATCTTCTCTAGCAAAAACCTCAGTGTCCCCAACTCTGGTACCAACACCTTCATTTCCATCATGAATAACATCATTGTCGATTGTTCCACTACTGCCTGAATCTTCTCCATTCTGAGCAACCTGTGGTTCACTTCCAGGATTAAATGCATTATTTCCATGCATATCCATTAATCCCAAAGGAATTTCAATTTCAGCTGTACCTGAATTATTACTCGAATTTTGCACACCCAAGGGTTTCTCATCAAAGTTTACATCCCTTGACCTCACCAACGAGTTACTTTGCTTATTCCACAGCCTGTATCCATCGTCATTATCATAACCGACAAGTATACATTTCACTGCTTTCTTTTGCAACTTCTTCCTGGACTGCTTCGGTACATGTGCATAACAAGTCTACCCAATAATTCGCAAATGCTTAATTTGTGGTTTCTTACCAACCCAAAGCTCAAATGGTGACTTGTGTTCCAGTGTAGTTGGCCCTGTCCTATTCAAAATATAAACAGCAGTATTCACCAACTCTGCCCACAGTTTCTGAGGTATTTCCTCATGCGCATGCATCACAGCTCTCGCTGATTCAACAATCGTAAAAACATTGGTCAAGAGTAAATGTCAATTTTCATAAAATAAAGAACGAAACGGGTGGCATGTGCCATTTTACCTATATTTTACCTAACAATATACACGTTTTTTTTTTTTGGCAGATTTTTGACAATAAGTTTCATAGAGCGCCCTCTATCTTAGTCTATGGAAACCACTTTTTTTAAAAGTTCGCATTGAAAATCGATATTCGTAAGCCGTGGGGCCGCGGCGTACGAATATCGACCCCTCCAACTCAACCCGTGGATGTCGTAAAAGCCGACTAAGGGAACCTACCAGAGGAAGGGCAGCAGCTTTCTTCTGAGTATTTTTAAACACCAACACTGCGATCACCAATCCGCCTGCCAAGCGTGGATTATGGCAAATCCCCCCCTACATGGGAGACCATCCACTCGATGGACCGACGACATCGTAGCGGTCGCAGGGAGTCGATGGATGGAGGCGGCTCAGGACCGCTATTTGTGGCGTCGTACGGGGGAGGCCTATGTCCAGCAGTGGACGTGTATGGGCTGATGATGATGATGATGATGATGATTGAATATCCCTCATTGTTTCGTTATTTCAAAGTTCATAATTTATGTTTTATTCCATAAACATAAATTAGGTACTTTAAAATTATGTAATTATGTACTTTAGCAAACATAATTAAAATCAAATAATATAAACAAACTAGCATTTACAAATGAAACAATAGTAATTGAGCCAACCGCAGACTGTTACAAACAATCTAGAGGTAGGTAGCTCAACTGATCCATAGGTAGGTACCAATAATACCAGTCCCCAAGACGCTGGCTGCATTGCAAACAATAAAACAATGAAACATACCTAAGAAGAAAATAGCATATAACGGCAAACATCATACCTTCATTTTTCACAACCACCACGTTTGGAAACCACCGCGATGGTTTCTGCCCCTGATTTTCCCCCGCTATAATCCTTCCGCGAACCCTGTTGAAATTTCTTCAGTAGCTCCAGAATGGGTCGCTTTACATACATAGTCAGCGGTACAAGCAGGGGCGTAGCTAACGCTGCATCAGCTGCATCAATGATATCATGTCTGCGCAGTAGGTAATGGCCCTGTAAGTGTTCTGCTAGGGCAATTAACATATATTTTTTAACATTTTATATGTTTCTAATACTTTTGAGAGTAACTGCTGGGCCAACCATTTTATTAAAAAAACACTGTATCCTATATATACATTCTGTATCATACATACATAATGTAGTAGATCACCGACATTGCAAATCTGGTAGTACCTAATTTCAGATGTTTGCGTGAGTGACACTCATATTATTATCGCCACGCATTGGCTGCATTTTGTCTACGAATAAAAAACAAAAGAAAATGAACTATTGTGCGGCGAAAATAATATGAGTGATACATCTGACTCACGAATGCATCTGAATTGACCAGATGAGCAACCGTGGGCTACAATAAATTCAAGGGCGCTGTTAAAGACCCTCGCAACGGGCACATAGGTAGGCTAGGCTATAAGAAGGTCCCATTGGCCGGTTTAATACGGGGCCCCGCTAGGCCTAGCTCCGCCACTGGGTACAAGGGACAAACGGACTACCGAGGTTTTGGCCACCGCTAAAGTAGTAGCAGTGAATAAAAAGGGTCCCTAACGTAGGGGTAAGATTTTTGATAGATCTCGGTTCGCAAAAATTATAACTCGTTGTTGTCGCATTATGCTCAAAAAAGAGAATATAAAGCTAGCGCTCCAACAAAGCGAAGCTCTAACTCTAAGCCCTTAGCCGCGGCTTGCCGGAGGCCTGCTTGGCTATGATTTTAATATTGTTATTGATTAGTTTTTTGAATTAATTTCTTGGAATTATTGTGAATTCAACCAAAGGAATTGTTATTAATTGATTTGTAATTAATTAATTGTGATCAAAGTGACTGTTATCAATTGATGTAGGTGATTATTATATTTGACTAATTAAATTGCTTTCATTCTATTATTTTATTTCTAGTGTTTTCACTGCGATTTTGTTGTTTTAATATTTGTTTTGAGTTTTCAGTTTGTGAAATAAACGCTAAGTGTAATGTAATGATGGAACATGGTTTTATTAGACCCACCAGTCCTCCTCTTTACCTACTTATTTATGCTTTATACTTTATTGCAGCTGCTTTGATTATCGTTGACAAATTAGCGTTATTTCTTTATGATAATTTTATACGCTGCTTTTTTTTCACTTCTATAGAAAAAAGAGCGAAAATATATTTTTATGAACTAGAAGTAGGTACGTAGGTATCCCTTATTTCTAATTTTAATGATCGTCATTAATATATTGACCACTGCTTTTGTCAAATGATTTATGAAAGACCGCTTTAACCTTGTACCTACATTTAATTAATTTTCAGAATGTGTCTCGTCTCGGATGAGGTGACATAACACGTGTGAGGAATCACACGTGTTATGTCACCAGGAAACAATTGAACCAAAGAAGTAAGTTTTATCATGGGTTAATAAATAATTTGTGGCAAATCGCTTTCCCTAGTTTTATATTTTTTATTATCATCAAGGCACAACATGTTTGCAATAAAAAATGAGTAGGTATTAAGTATAATTATTAAAGAACAAAAATAAATATTAGATGAGAATTATCGATGTTTGTGTTATGAATTGTTTACAAACATTGTACTTTGAGAATGGCTGAGTTTAGGTAAGTACAAAGTATCAACGACATTTACCTACGTGAAAAAATACTTTTGTGACTTTGGTGTAGGTAAGGTGGGCATCACAGCTATCAAGTGCAGTGCCCTATGTCACCATAATTTGAGTTAGGTAGGTATAGGTACCACCCTAATTAGAGAATAAATACCTACCGGTAACTATCTCATAGTCGTAAGGATATGTAGGTAGATAGGTAAGTAAGTAGGTAGGCAGTTCCAGGAAATTAAAATCGGGTTGCAATCATTTTTTTTTTATTAAAACTCTAAATAAATAACAATGTTCTTAGATTATTTCTTTGTTACAAAAAAGTATAAAATCTTTTCACTAGCCTTACAATAAGTTAAACTCCTATTTACATAAAACCTCTCATCTTTTTTATATAAAAAAAATAACTAGACCTAGAAACTATACCTAAGTAAGTTCTTAACCTATAGATAGGTAGGTACATAAAATAAAATCAATCCTTATTTCAATAATTTCCCTACTTTTCTCTATTGTCTCGGTAAAGGTGGGTTATTTATTGTAACTTACTTAGAATGGGTAGATGATACCTATACGAAAATAAAGGGAAAGATTTGATTGTTTGCATTGAATCTCTTGTCAGAGAGTATTATGTTCCTTGCATTTAATATTAATTATTGTATTAGCTTTAAGTTTCCTTGCGAACAGGATCCGAAACTACAGAACCGATTTGAAAAATACTTTCACTGTTGGGGAGCTACACTATCATCGGGTGACATAGGCTATATTATAATGAAAAAAAAAAATAGGGATCTTGAAATTTTAGTTAAATACCCTTGCGAAGCCGGGCCGCGCCGTTAGTCTACCTATAATCAGGGTGTTTTACTAACAGTGAATGTTAAGAGTTATAACTAAAGTCTCCATATGAGTCTACATTCATATTACTCATAGAATGGGGTACAGCTACAAAACGTGTTTCAATAATATCCTTCATAAAACCTGGAGACATTCCTCTTTCTGTTAAAACATGTCTATTCTAACGGTCAACCTCGAGGTACCTAAAGTAAGGTACATCTACAACTCAATACAGATCGTCTTGCTCCTCATCATCGAACACCGAGGTGGTGTACCAATCCCTGGCCACGTCCTCATACAGCACCCGCTTGATATCCTCGTCGTACTGCGGCCGCAGGATCCGTGGAGACCTGCGAAACAAATTGTATCGTTTAGCTAGGTCAATCTTCAGTCCGGATTTAACTAGATTTTATTAAGTGAGAGGATTGAGTAGATGCCTGAAGTCGATCACGATGCCCCTCCGTATTAATTATGATACTTAGTAAGAAAGTAAACCCACACAAGATTTGCTTTTCATAGTTGTCAAGTTAAAACTACTGTCAGAAGCGCTTTATTTACTTAGTAAACCGTACAGACTAAAGGTCGTAGAGAGTTGCGAATATCACCTCTGTTTGAGTGTTAGCCTTCTATCCGATGTTTTATTTATCATAATTTCATATACCTTTCTCCCTTCATTTCCCCGATAATCGTATTATCTTATAGTAAAACTTCGTAGCCTCTGCTACGAACGATGCTACGCTGGACCCATGTAGCAAACAAAAGACTACAACGCGCTCCTACTTTTTTTTTTTTACAAAAAACTAGATACCACGTAGTTCTGAAACTAGAAGACGTAACAAGATGCTGTTTTCACCAAAAATAAATTTATTTTATTAACACCTAAAATAAATGTCATCTTCATTCATTTCATAACATTCATTACATTAAAGACAAGCTATTTCTTTTTAACGATCTAACTTCCCTATATTTTATTTTCTTTCCATATATTTTATCGTAGAACTTCATAGCACGTGCTACGACGCTACGCTAGACTTGCTTATCCAGTAAAACATTTCAAAACGGTACCTGCTTTTATACTTACAACAAAAATCATATTTCTAAAAACAGAAAACGCGAAGAGTTGTTGCTTTAAAAAGATATGTTTTTTATCTGTACTTTCAATCATATAACCGTGGCCAGGGATAAGAGTTAGGTATGTATTTTATAGAGTGATGTACCAAACCCGGTACTTAATGTTTTATGGGACAAATAATTATTTAACTTATGGTTAAATTTTAAAGACTTTGTTATAAGTAAATCACACTCACACACATTGTGTGGGTTATATATAAGTATACAAATAAATGATTTACTTACTTATCCAGCAGTAGTAGGCTAGCAGACAGTACCTAGCAGGCTTTACCCACCAGACTACACCTACCTACGCGTAGTAGGCAGTATCATTATAATAAAAAAACCTATAAATAGACGTAGCCAAGGGTGCCTTGTGCTCCTACGGCGAATAAATAAATGAGTATGAGTTGGCAGTATGTAAGACGGAACTCACCTAGCGCGGAACTCGATGGGTACATCGTAGCAGCGACAGGTGCAGCAGGCAGGAAAGCGGAACCAGTCCGCAAAGATGCCGCGACACTCGTTGCGGGGGTCATAGGCTAGGAGGCGGTGGAGGCGGTACTGTTGCTCGCATCTGTCAAATAAACATCAGAATAAATTGATAAGTTTCTTTAAGGGATGGAACCCCTTCTAGCCCACATTAATATTAAATTGCTTTATTTCCTTCAGACCTTACAGTAGTCTTGGTCATTTTATAATACCTACTTCCCTACAAAGCATTTAAGAGCAAAGTGCATTTGTCAATGGGATCGCGCTAAATCCTGTCAAAAGTCGGCTCACGATGTGCACGAAATGCACTCTAAAGCACTGATTTCATGATTTGTTTGAGAAATCTATTCATGCACATCGTACATATAATGAAGAATCCCAAAGCCTTGCATTTCCTGAAGATGTTATGTGACACTTAGAACTTTAGAAGAGAAAATTTCTCAATTAGTCACCAATTTCCTTAGACCCACCTGCAGCCTTCCCTACAGTACATCTGCTTCCGCTCGTGCACACACATCTCCTGGTGAATAAATTGCTCGTAAGGCCACATGTTCAGCAGCACTAGGACTTCGCCCCGCGTGCTGTTCGCCCAGAACGGAGCGTCGATTATCTCGCGGGATTCACACGCGTTGCTGGAACACGGAGAATTGGTTTTATTGACACAAATAAAACTAAGGGGATAATAGAGAATACCTAATTATTACCCGAGTGCTATGTTGTGGTTCGTTAGATTTTTTACAGTGTTTTACACACTGACCCCAAATGAGCGTTGAGCCTCAGATCACAGGCAGAAAGCAAGTTGCTGCAAATGTTATCTGCGAGCGGAGCGAGGCCCGATTTATTTTTTTAAGAATTTGGCAAAACGACATCCTTGAGTCCCGAACTATGGCCAGAAGCTATAAACGTAATTAATTACAATTATAGCGCCTATTAAGGGAGCGTATTTTGCAGTGTTCAGCAAACTGACCACACACGTGGCCGTCATTTGTATGCAAATGTCAAATGATTCCGGCGAGCGGAGCAAGTTGCAACTGGTTTTCGTTGGATTTTTGTGTTATTTTTTAGCGAATGAGGCAGAAGAACAAAGACGGGCTCTGGAATAGCTCGGCGAACTTCATTTTTTTAAGTGGTTGGCCTAACTAAAATCCACGGGACTGCTACATTCTAAAACTTTGAAAATGTTTAATCAGCAAAAAATTAGGGAATCAGAATCAATAACTATATTTCTTTAGGCTTACAAAATAAGCACTTACACAAGTCAAATTTTATACTATAAACATAGTTATTAGTGGTACTATAAACATAGTATTGGGGAAAACATATAGTTAGTTTAAAAGTAAACACTAAAACCCGACTACGTAAAAGTCTTAAACAAGCGTTCATCCATTGTCGTTATCGTTTTCTTATGATACATGATACTAAGATAATGGGAGGCACCACCCACCTCTCGCATACCGGAATAAAAGCCTCCGATTTATTTAACTAACTTTTATAATTACTTACGCTCCACCCAGTTTGATCATTGAAGGCCTCTGCGACTCCTGATGCTGATGATTTGGCTTCTGATAAAACTCTTCCTTCTTTTCATTTATCTTCGTATCCACCCTATCCACTTTAATCTTCTCAGAGAAGAGTAGAGTCGGTGGAAGGGTTGAGAAGTCACTCTTCTTTGACGCTTCTTTCCCCTCGGTTGTAGAGTCCCCTAAACCATCAGTTGTGGTGTCAGTAACGTTAGAGCTTTCAGTTGTTGTAGAGTTCTTGTCAGTATTGTTCTTTGTGTCTAGAGATTCTATTTTGCTGTCACTAGATTTAGGATAAATGCTGTTAGTCTCTATGCTTTGTTTGATAACAGCATCTAGTGTTATAACTTCAGGGTCGAGGTGGTTTATCTCAATGTTAGCAATGCTTTCTAATTTAGTTTTGTAAGTAATTCCTTTATCTTCGTTGACGGTTTCATTACTGATTTCTATTTTGGTTGATTCAGTTATATTTGTTCTAGTCTCATTGGCTTTAGTGTCATGGTTTGCAAGAGGTTTGACGCTTAAAGTGTCGTTTTTCTTGTTTCTATCGTTCTGGATAGGTCTGAAGTGAGGTCTGTCCTTCATGGCACGTCCGTGAGTAGTCTTTGTGTACATGAGGGTAGCTTTCACCATGTCATCTTCATCTTGTTCGATGTAGTTGTCCAGTTCAGCCTTGAGCACCGATATGTGTCTCTCATTGCCGTACATCCGCTTCATAAGACCCTGGAATTTGAGAATTTAATTATTTATGCATCTATGCCTCCAACGGTGTGGATATTTTTAGTACTTTAGGGGTAAAGACGATACTTGTTGGTATAAACAGCCAATCTGTTTATACCAACAACTATCGTCTTTACACCAAAAATAAATAAATAAATAAATAATGTTGGACAATTCACACAGCATTATCTAGCCCCAAGCTAAGCAGAGCTTGTGTTATAGGTACTAGATAACTGATATACATAATACAATATATTACATAGATAGATATTTTTTATTATACATAGAAAAACGACCATTCATGTCCAGAGGCGGGAATCGAACCCGCAACCTCCTGCGTCGCAGGCGGACCTTCGCCCACCGCGCCACATCGGTCGTCAAATAACGATAGTAATGTTAGGTACCTACCTAAGAATTCTTCTAAAGGTGTGGATTTTTCTGGTATTATTCTGGCAGAATGCCGTTTATTTGTGCCCAATAGTCAAAGCCATTTAATTTAGTCATATTATTAATAAGTACAGCACAACACTACAATTGCACTAATTAATCAATAACTATAATCATTACATAAAAAGAATATGTAGAAGGTGGCAGAGCCATATTACCTGATTCTCCTTCACAAATCTTCGGATAGCATGCCAAGGGTAGTGAGTCCCTGGGGTATTGCAGTAAGTATTGCGCGTCAGGTCGCAAGGCGCGTCGTGCAACGCTCGCGCGCGGTTGGAGCGCTGCGAGCGCGCGCACGACGACGCGTGGTCGAACCCCCAGCTCGGCGCCGAACTCCATGCCACCTACTTGCGGGAAAGAGTAGACTGTCTTATGAATATTAGGTACCTATTTGCATTTACCTATTTTACATCTACCTACGAAAGATAAAATTTAAGTGGCATGGAAAGTCAGTCAGGCTGTAAGTTAGCCGAACACATTCATGTATGGCTCACATTACTACTAGTTTTGTCGTTTATATACCTATGTATTTGCTGACCTATCGATTTTAAGTTGACCATCGACGAATGTGTTCCGTCTTTCAAAAACGTTCAATAGTATAAAAAGGTATACTTTAGTCTAAGGTCCTGTGCAATGGAGCCAACCAAAACGAATATCAAAAACGCTACCCGTACTCACACCACCTCCATTTTTATGTTTATGTAAAACAATGGATTTCTCAATAATTCATTGGCACTGTCTCTGTAATACTTTTATATTGTACTAGCTGACCCGTGCCCACTTCGTTGGGCGGTAAACATTTTTAGTTGTTAATATACATATATATATACATATATATATATATATATATATATATACTATATATATAGCCTATAACACTCACAAATAACGTGGTTATTATATTAATAATAGTTATATTAATACGAAGATTCAGAGATTACCCCGTACAACCTCACAAACCTTACTTATTTTTATTAATGTAGTATAGTATAGATTTACATAAACCTAGATTTTATTGACTGGACGTCACACAGCTCCACATTAACCTAGGTATATCATGCGCTTTCAAAAGCTTTTGATAGTACAGTACTGGAGTTTAGGGGACTACACATCTATTGTCCAGTTCTTAAACTGGAAGGAAGAATCACCAGCCGTCGTAAATCTTCACAATTTCTATCTTGATTCATGGCATCTCGCAGATCTACATAATTTTCAGCGCGCAGTCTTCTCTCATTTGTTCTGTTCTGATGTATACCAAACGCTCCGTTTTTATTTTAGCGTAAGCGTACACCAGAAAAAGGTTGAACAAACCTCGAAACCAGTGTCGACAGTCTCGTCAGTTGTCGGATTCCCATGTCGAAGATCAAAGTTGTATCAATCTTCGCCACGTCCTTCCTCGTAGTATGAACTCAAATCATGCTAAGTTTCATTCGAATCCATTCAGTAGTTTTACACTATGCGAGGCCGAGAAATTTCACTTCCATCCCCACTCCCAAGGGAACCCTAACGAATTCCAGGGTAAAAAGTATTACATTCTCCTTCGTAGTATGAACTTAAATCAGTTTCATTTGAATATATAGTACAGTAGTTTCAGCGCTATGGGCAGCCAAGAAATTTTACCCTACTGCGCGGGGGCCACTATGGGGGGCTACTGGGGGCCCCACTGCCGGTGCCCCCACTGTGGGGGCTACTGAGGTCCCACTGCGAGGCAATGTGGGGGCCCCACTGCGGAGGGGGCTCTGCGGGTCCCACTGAGGGGCAATGTGGGGGGACCCACTGCCAGCGCCCCACTGCCGGTGCCCCCACTGTAGGGAGCTACTGAGTGGGTCCCACTGCGGGGCAATGTGGGGGCCACCCTGCGGGGGCCCCACTGCCGGTGCCCCCCACTGTGGGAGGCTACTGGGGGTCCCACTGCGGGGCAATATGGGGGCCCCACTGCTGGCCGGGACCCCACTGCCGGTGCCCCCACTATGGGGGCTACTGAGGTCCCACTGGGGGGCAATGTGGGGCCCCCACTGTCGGTTGCCCCCTACTGTGGGGGGCTACAGTGGGTCCCTCTGCCAAGCTTCATTAGAATACATTCAGTACTTTCGGTGCTACGTGCAGCCAACAAATTTTAATTTAATCCCCTCTCCCAAGGGAACCCTTTTGAAATCCGGAATAAAAAGTATCCTATGTCCTTCCTCGTAGTATGAACTGAAATGCTGCCAAGTTTCATTTCAATACGTTCAGTAGTTTCGGAGTTATGCGCGGCCAAGATACAGATAGACAGACTGACAGACAGACAGACAGACAGACATGATGAAAAAAAAAATCATTGTTGGCACCAGTATCGATAATAGAGTGCCCTCCAAAAAAAATTTTCTAAATATCTTCAATGTACAGAATTGGACCCGTTATAGTTTTATTATAAGTATAGATAGTCTAGACAGAGATGCGAAAACAGAGTTTGCTGGCCACCAAGAGCAATTCGTGAGTCGGGGGGCCTCTGAGTTTAAACAACTCCCAAGTGGCGGACTTCCTGCGCAGCCACCTAGTTCTATGGTCTGTTCCAATGGTAGGTGTACAGTCTTGCGCCTCGTGCGTAAGGGAGTTATGATATGATGTATCATTTGGCAGATTTCTTAATTATTTTGTAGGAATACCTAGTAAGAGTAACATCTTGAGCCATTTTGTTACTGGACTTACACTTCAATTGTATGTTTGCTCTTAGCCCAAGTTTATTATATAATATAATATTTTTTAGATTCTCCATAAAATTAGGTAAATCTAAATATTTTACAGTTGTACAAAAATATTTAAATAAAGTTCATGTAAAGGCAGAATTGTGGTGAAGGTTTGTAAAATGATGTTTATTTAAAAAATTTTACAATTTTGATATCTCAGAGGGTGTTGGAGAAGTACCAAAACTCGTAGCACTTTCGTAGGCGTTGGTGTGCGTTGAGATCTTTTGTATCAAGATTTTGGAAAATAAATAGGGCGCTGTCGTGAAATTTTGCACAGACATGATACTAGCTTCGCCTAATAGATTTCTGTGATATTTTATTACTGGTGTCTTATTACGTGAAATAAAAAAAAATATAGTAGGTAGGTACCACCT
This sequence comes from Eupithecia insigniata, assembly GCA_947859395.1. Classification (NCBI taxonomy): domain Eukaryota; kingdom Metazoa; phylum Arthropoda; class Insecta; order Lepidoptera; family Geometridae; genus Eupithecia; species Eupithecia insigniata. The sequence goes on along the minus strand of OX402011.1, from coordinate 1,118,270 downwards.
ACCTAGTTAGCATAATTTTAAAGATTTTGTATAAGACCGTGTATTTATATTTTAGCTATATTTAACGTAGGCTACACAATTATGGTGTGGTCTGGTTAACATTGTACATAAATTTCATTCAACTAAGTTGAGAATCAAAACAAAACGAGATATCTACTCTCCGATGAATGAAAGTAAACGCCTACGCACAAACAATTTATATAATTTATTGTAATGATCTTAATTGAGGGCTGGTTCGGCGGCAGATTTGGCCGCGGATCTCAAGAGGCGCAAATATGCAGGTCTCGACAGAGCCTACGCATTTGCTCCCATTGGAATCGAGACCCTAGGTCCGTGGGGTACCGAGACTCTCCCGGTTTTCTAAAAATTATCTGAGCGCCTGGTTGAAGCGACGCGTGACCCGAGAGCTGGTGAGTATCTGGCGCAGCGCATTAGCATTGCCATACAGCGAGGCAATGCAGCCAGCGTCTTGGGGACGCTTGCGACTGGTATTAATATGGACCAGTTGAGCTATCTGTAGATTGTTTGCAACAGTCTGCAGTTAGCTCAATTGTTTCAATTGTAAATACTAGTTTAATTTGTTTATATTATTTGAATGTTATTTATTGACCTTTCAATGCAACTTTAATACTTACTTATTTTTATCACTCTTGGCACTATTGAGCTTTTCCTACGAGTGTCTACGAGAAATAACAAAAAAATTATATGTCAGTGCCGGTATAAAAATTCTTCACTTATTCAGCTGAATCGAATTACGTACGTACCTACAGTAATAAATAATTACAGAAAACGTTTATGAGTTTCCTTTTAGATTAGGATAGCACTAATGCAGTACCAAAACTCGTTGCACTTTCGTAGGCATTGGTGCGCGTACCAAATTATGAATTTATAATGGAATGACACAGTACCACTTCGCACATAACTCTTTGTACTTCACAAAAATATTATTTTAATTAAATGCCTCGTTTTATTTAAGTAAAGCACTGTACCTACAAGCCTTGGTCCACAAGGACTGCACTGCTGGCCACGCTACGATGGCCTCTAGTTAAGCTTGCTATGAGACCATAGGAAGACCTGCAAGCTTGGTCATCATTGCAGCCCTTGCTGTCCGCGCTATATACACCTAGATCTTCGCTCTCGGCCTTTATTTTAGCTTGTCCATCAAGGACTGCTATGCTGACCGCACTGTGATAGCCTGGACTTGCGCTACGCTACGCTGCGCTTTCGACCATCATCATCGCGGCCAGCCACCCACCCATTACCGACCTTGAGAGTACTTAATGTACTTTATTCATAACTAATAACTCAATTTATCTAACCTATGTAATTTTATCTTCAGTAAAATGAAGTCTTAGTTTCAAGAAAATAGAACATTAAATTCTGTCCAACTCGAGCAGCTCCTCTCCCAAGCGTGGGTGAGGTCCTCGCGGTTTCACTTTCTACTTTCTACTCCTTGCGGAAGGCACGTGCATGCGTTGCGCTTGCGCAAACTGTTTGTTTATACCTGTACTGCCATTACTGCCGCTCTGGTTGTAAATATTAATAAATTATGCTGGACAATTCACACAGCATAGTCTTGGGTTATACTAGGCAAAATCCGATACCTGTGACTTCCGTTACTGCGACTTCAAAATATCTGTTATAAATACCAGTGACAAAATACTAGCTAGTATTTCTACCAATCACGTACAAATTCATTGTTTTACTGAATAAAATATATATTTATTGCAGCAATAGTACCGCTACGTAACGTAAATTCCTCTTGAATTGTATGTGTGTAACGCAATGTAACAACTTTGCTACATTGCGGTATACATTTCAAATTTCCAAGTATAAGATACTGTGTCTCATTTTGACTAAGTGATATTATCAAAGAGAGAATATAGAAGCTATATTATCTAGCTGAAGCGATTTATTGCGTAGGTACCTAATAAAATTAAAACGATATAATATCGTGCATTCGTGACACTGGCACGACACTGACTGTGCGACAGTCACAGATATATGTATTAAGTTTCTATCACTGTGAAATACCGCCAATTTTCTATACCTGTGACTTTTATCAGTGACGATAAATACGCCTCAAGCCTAACACAGCATTATCTTGCCCCAAAGTAAGCAGAGATGTATTAGTTATGGTTACCTTAATTCAGCTTTAATTAATTACACACATAAATATTATAGATATTTTTCTATGCATGAAAAACATCTGGAACAAATATTTGTATATGGACTGTCGAGACGAGAATCGAACGCGCGACCTTTTGCGTTGCCGGTGACCTTCGCCCATTGCGCCGCTGAGGTTGTCTTCGTCGGTTGTGTTTTGATTACCCTGGCCAGTATGTACCCAACCTTCCTATTCGATTCCTGATTGCATCGGAAGATAATGCAAAGTTTTTTAACGATACAAAAGCGGAAAAACTAAAAACAACTGGGACATTGTATTAGACAACACCTAATGACCTCATCATCATCCATAGCCGTTTTACTCATCGCTGAACGGAGTCCTCTCGAACTGTGCAATAATCTAACTTGGAAAAACTGTCAAAATAGACCAATTTGAATTTGAACGGAAGAATATCTCGTAAAATGGTAGTGGCAACGACTGAGAGATAGTGAGCAAAGAAATCGTTATTATGCATAAATAAGTACTAAACGAAGGCTTGGTCAATTTAGCGGAATCAATTTGCATTTGTAATGCGATAGCTTGTGTATCAAGTTTCTCAGATTCGTCATTTTAGTGATCATCAATCACACGATGGGAGCATGATGGGGCCGCCGCCGGCGCCGCCGCACCGCCGCCGCTAATAAGAGCTCCTACTACTCGTAGTACCGTAGCGTCGAACCTAGTGCCACGTAGCATGTGCACTAAGCCGAAAAGGGGTGATTTAGGACCATGATATTGTGTCAACTTTGTTGTACGATTTTGTAAAGAGGTTTAAATAATTTTGTATGGAGGGTGGCCCTAGCATAGGCTATGATACTGTTTTTTTTTTTCAAAATTTGAATGTACCTACACTTTTACAAATAACATAATATGGCGTGTTTTAAAAAACGACAAACCAACTTCCAATTCCATTACTTTTACACTTATTTTAAGTTTTGCGGGATAAATACTAATTCCCTGGGGATAAAAAAAATATGGGACACCTTCGGGATCGTTTCCATATACAATGTGAAAGAATTTTCAATATCGGTCCATAATTGGCGGAAATATCGCGTAACATACATACAAAAAAAAACATACAGACGAATTGATAACCTCCTCTTTTGAAGTCGGTTAAAAAGGTAACTTAATGTCCTAAAGCGTCGGATTTCTGAGATTAAAATAACAATAGCTCATATGTTTTTTACTTTATATCTCAGAAATGACCCTGACTCTCAAAAGCCAGAACATTATGCTATGGTTTTTTTTTATTTGTAGGTATCAGTATCCTCTATCCAAATATACCTCTATCTTACACTGTGCACCGATTGAGAATGGAGAGCTTTTTGAAAAAAAAAAAACAGTTGGTAACTGATGTTAGGACCAAAATCTTCAAACTCCGAGTATTTCTTTATTGAGTTCTTTACGCGTGACATTATTATCCGCCTTACAGCATAGTACATAGTACATAAGCTTATCTTTAGTGTAAAAGTGGTCTACTAGATATAACTTGGTTAGGTCAAGATCTACATATTTATTATTTTATAGACACAGGAACGTCATGAAAGCATTTTCGGACAAACATAGTATTTGCTGCCCACAGCGGTAGCGGCAATTATTTTATAGCATGTTGCTTGAAATGTAAAAAAGCCTGAGTTTTTCTTAAACCTAGTGGTACAAACTAGGTAGCCTCTTTGCCTAACCAAAAAAGATGTTTATGATGTGATCTTGCTCAAAAGGCAACGTGTGGGCACGCAGGTACCGTTAGAGTTTTGGGGTAGAGCTGTCCATCGGTGGGCTCAACTACACGCTTATGGTTGTTTACATTATCTGGGACGCGCTGTGTGGTGTGTACAGGGGGCATAATAGCAACTACAGCTAAGGACGACTTATGGATCATTTGTTATAAATACATACATAGGTACACAACCATTTTCTTTTTTAGTATGTAAAGAAAATGAATAGCCGCTTTTACTAAGTAGTTGCTATGATGTGCTTAGTTTTCAAGAAAACCAGGTTAGCTTAGTTCCATAGAATTACTTTGTCCCGTGTGATTCTGGCTGCGTTCCAACACAAGCAGTTCTCTTGCTCTCCATATCCAGTGACAATTGACAAAAGGAGAAGAACTGGAGGAATTTGTTAGATTTATGACCGAGGATGAACCAAAGCTGATATAAGTATTTAAGGAGTATTTCAAGTATTTATTTTGCAATCCTTAATACATACAATGTGAGAGGTCTTAAATATTTCACTTAGAGGCTAGGTATTAAGAGATTGATATTAGAAGTATGAGCAACAGCAAAAACTGTTGTCACGAATCCAATCGATCCATCAAAATGGCTGGAATGGATAGAAATGGCATTGGACTGGTTAGGGCCGCTTTAGGTGGGGATATAGGTAAATTATCTAAACAACAGAACTTGTGTTATCGGTACTAACTGATATGTATAAAACAATTACATTGCATATTAGATCACAATTCGACATAGAAATAGATTAAGAAATAAATGTTCTCAAAAACGAAAGCAACAGTCGAACAAAACAACAGCGTTACATATAGTACGATTAGCCGGAGGACAGGCGGACAGACACTGGAGTGAAAGTGACCGATGGTATTTGGACGTGACGTCATGTGCACCTGATTATGATTGCTGTGAGTATGGTGGACGGGTGATGCAAGGCGTGGAAGTGAAAATTAGGCAGTCATATAATTCTGATCTAATCCAACGCCAAATCAAATAAGGAAAGGAAATTCCTAATTTATCACGTACTAGTTTCTGCCCGCGGCTTCGCATGCGTTGTTTCTATGGTAACGTTTAAAGTTATTTCTATCCTATCGGAACTGTTTTATGGAATGAAACGTAAATGTAAAAACGTATGTTTTATTCATGACCTAAAACTACATCTATGCAAAATTTCAGCCCGATCCGTTCAATAGATTGGGTGTGAAGAGGTAACAAACATCCATACATCTAAATTTACGCATTTATAATATTAGTGTGTTATCTGCAGGCACATGCTGGATGCTGCAAGCTGAAGACAGAGCACGTTGGCGCTCATTAGAGAGGAGGTCTATGTCCGGCAGTGGATTAATATAGACTGAAGATGATGATCAGTTTCTGCACACTGATATCACAATTAATTACAAATAGGATTCTTTTTATCCCATAAATCAGTTTCCATAGGATAGAAATAACCTTTTAACGTTTCTATAGAATCAAAGTCTGCAGAAGGCAGTTATCTATAAGTAATCGTAACAAGTCGTATCGAACAAGCATCGCCAACAGCAGCGTAAGGAGGTTATTACCTACGGCGTTATCGAAGAGAAATCGGGCGAACTTTCGCCAAGGCATCGACAACTGGCTGGCAAGTGATGTAAATTCATGTCAGCTGGTCTTTAGTTATGTCTTCTCAGCTGGTTATGTCATGAAATCTGCCCTTGTGGGGTTCAATGTCAAGTTCAGAGAGCAGTCGCTGATGTGTTATCTTTTGATGGTAAACTTTCTCCATAGATAAAAGAAGACGCGATTATCTTCTATTTTAATCTTGAAAGAGGAATCACTCGGTAGCCCATAGACCTAGTCATGTAACAATAAAATTGTGTTCTTTACCATTTAGTACTACTTTCTTTATTTCATTTTTTATTTATATATTCTTTGTTTGAACTTTGAAAAGCTCTAGGTACTTACCAATACGCTTTTCGATTTAACTGACGTCTACTTTACATTCATGGAGTTCTTTGTTTACAACACCATTTTTTTGCGAACAGTAGGTACTAACTAGCTTGATAGTACGGTCAGCAGCCTACGCCGTGAAATATAGGTGAAGTGCGCGGCCCGCTTCCCACGCGGTGCGGGTGCTGCGGTACCGCTCGTCCTGAACTAGATTACAGAATGTTGGCGAGGCTTGCAGTTTCTTTGTTGTAAGTATGGAAAGTTTAATTGGCTCTATAGACCATAGCTTGAATAACGTGTTAAATAAAATAATAATTTACTGATATTTTTAACAGACTTTGAAAAAGGGAAATTTAAGTTTTGTAAGAGGAAAGTTTTGCAAGGAATTCAAAGTCTGTTTATCGTTTTAGTAAAAACACCATTACAATTAGGCTGTTACGTCCCAATGTTGAGCAAAGGCCTCTCCCTGATTCCTCCATGCATCACGACTCTGAGCCAGTTGGGCCCACGTTGTATCGAAGGTGTGTAGTTCGTCGCGCGATCGTTTCTTTGGTCTACCGCGACGCCTTACTCTGTTGGGACGAAGACGAAGAGCTGTGGGCTAAGATCATCACTTAGTGGAAAGTGGTGATCTTAGCCCACAGCTCTTCGGGCATGCGGCAGACCCATTTAAGAATATTGGGGATATATCTGACTATGATTTGTCACGTCGATCTTCTCTATAATATTGGAGTTTTGATTAGTCTTGTCTGTCCTGATAAACTACGACGACATCACTTACTAGAGTTTAACCCTTCAGACAGGATGTCTTATCGATTAAATACTAAAACGTGCCTGCGCGAGCATTAATATATAAAAAGTGCCACGGAAAGGGTGTACTGAGCCGAAAGGGGGTGCTTCTGACGAATGTTTTTTTCTTCCTATTCGTGTTGCACGTTCTACATGAACTCTTGCATTATTTATCATTACAAAATATTTCACAATTCTTGTTGGTTGTTTTTCAGCATCAAGATGAGAGAGCAAGATCAGTGTTTTATCGTGAAATTAATACATAACAATGCTGTTAATTCTTTTCAAAATTTTCAAAACTATAATAATAATAATGTAAGAAAAGACGTAAAAGAACACGAACGTGAATCAAACATTCAAAAAATCCTAGAACAAACGTTGACCCCTCGATGTTCAGAATCACCCCATTTCGGTTTATTACACCTTTTCCATAGCACCCAGTTTAAGTATAACTTTCAAAGGCCACTGCTATCTCATAATTATTTGAGATGAGTCGATATTAGGAAACTTACGTAGGTATAGAAAAGCAGAAGGAACTCTTTCTGTATAAATCGTATCGTGGAATGTACAAGTAGGTAACACATCACATGCTTTGTAACTATCTACCTCGGAAGTGACTACTATTAGTTGTTTTCCTAATAGCCTCGCTCATTACACCTGTCATAACTTGTCATTTGACAATAGGTGATCCGAAAGGTTCACTCACCTCTATTCTAACAATGGACCACTGTTCAATTCTTATGGGAGAATAGTAAACTTTGCTGTTATATTAATTAAAAAGCTTCCTTGTCACTCAAGTATGAGTTGCTGTTATTTTTGATTTGATGTCTACAGAGACTAGGTTTAGATGAGATGCTTGAACTGACTGTGCCTCTATTGCGGTTATTGGAATCTCTTTATAAGGGCCAGTGTTCGGAAATATGACACCAATATGCTTAAGTTAGTTTCGAGAAGTAGGTAAAACTGCATGAGTCTTAATGGGAATGTTTACAGTTGCAGGTGAAACTCACTAAAGTCATTAGATTCGACACGAAATAGCGTTGGTAACATAACTCTCTGAGAGTTCCAGAATCATTAAAGATCATATTGAACACCGATTAGAAAAGCGATCGAAAATGAGATAAACATACAAGCGGAACACGCCCAGCAGCAGTCGAGACCAGAATATCTCCTGTTGATGAGTTACCTACCGAAGTACCTATTTATGAGGTAAGGACCAAGTTCATCGACACAACATTTTTAACTTCTTACTGTTCTTACAATTTATACTTCACGCCTTTTCGCTAAACTTATGCATAATATCGATAAACACTAGTCTTAAATCTATAACCACTTTCAATCCGGGCGAATAACACCCATAGACACTTCCGTCGCAATTATCACTCACCACAAACAGAAAGGTGAGGCCGAGCATCACTGGCGAACTTTCACTGAGCACGTCTTCAGCATGATTGGCACGACCGGTCGCCGCCGCGGCTGTCTGCGCACTGCCACTGCAGACAGATACCTTCTCCAATGCCAAGGACTGGGAAATGCAAGACCTGTTGCACTTTTTGTAAATAACGCAGAAGGAAAAGTTACCGCTGCGCTGAGATAAGGCGTGAGTTATTTGGATCAGCCTGTGACAGGTATCGGAATTGTAGGGTTCGCTTCTCAGCTGTGAAAGTGCAATAAAGGCGAGTTGCTGTGGCACTTTTCCCTCGGCTTTGGCTGGAACAAATGTAGAGTCGAACAAACTTTTTTATAAGGAACCTAAAGTGGTTTATGCTTGTGACTGCATTGTGATTGGGGTGTGATCGATCAATGAAGCAGTTCTTTGTAATGATTTGACGTCGAATATCCGATATCGATATAACTAATGACTACCTGGATTGCGGTAAAGTCGTGTATCGGTAGTTTAACAACATATTTACCTACTCTACCACATCAAATTCATCGCTCGATTATATCGTTAGAATCCAATTTGTCAAACTTCTTTTTAATGACTGCTCACCTAATCACTGCGATTCATCATGCCCAATTTGCAGCATTGCGATTTAAAAATAAACTTTTAAATTGTTCCAGGCAAGTTGCGACTAAGAATTTAGCGACGAGGAATCAATCATTATAATTCCAGTGATTACACGCCTGCGGTACACGATATTGCGAATTCACACGATACAAAAATTAGGTTCCGCTCGCTGCCGAGAAAGAGTGTGTGCTATTGAGTAGGTCAGTCGAGTAATCGGTTGGTGGCCGTCGTCTGCGACCGTCTCTGTCTACCGACGAGGTTCACCGGTAGGCAAGAGAGAGAGGCAGTCCGCGTGCGTCTGCACCGTTATCCGCAGCGATATCTTGAATGAAGAAGGTGTTTTCTCCCGCGCCAAAACAATGGCGCCCGGTGCAAATCAACCTGCCACTTTAAAATCGAAAGGCTCGCTAATTAAGCTAATTGCCTGCTTTTAATGTGTGTCATGGGGTTTGAATGCGATTAGAGATGGGTGGCCATGGCCACGTTTGCTTTGTTAAGGGCTCTTGAAGTTAAAATAATGCATAATCTACAGTAATGCATCAACTAGAGCAGAACCACTTCGCGCAGTGCGTTTGTGTGTACGCCATTATCTCGATTTAAATATGTTTAACTGCTTTTCATAAAATGATTTATGGAAGAGGTCTTTGTTTTATACCTACAAATGTTTTCTCAACGATTGGTCAAAAATTATCAAAAATGATTAAAGATGATAGGGAGATGCTATGGATATGTGTTATTATAATGCACGATGCATTATTACTTCTTCACACTTCCTATTAGTGTATTTGTTTCCTCTAACTTTGTGAACATAACTAAGTTTGCCAACGTATCATCAATTAGCCTTGGCTTATCCTCGAGCCGTCCCTTGTGTTTAGTTTACCAGCCAACTGTAAAATTGTTGAACATTTACCTCCCAACATGTTTTATCTTATTACTCACTTCTAACGGCGTTAAACATGAGTTTGTGCAAATGTGACTTCAAACAGAAAGGATAGGTCGCGGATATGTAATCGGGGTTATGATATATTAACTAGGGTCTGTCTGAAGATTCGATCATGTGATTAGGTCTACTAAGTAGGTAACTTAACATTGAAATTAATAACATTGACCGGTTGAAACTTTAATAAAATCATTAATAATATAATAATTTATTAATGTACCTATAGAAAATCCTCTAAAGTTTGAACTTAAGAGGATTTTCGCACACTTTTCATTCACTCTTACGTTTTTCAGCTGTCGATTAGGTTCGTCGTTTATGCTATGTGAGAAATTCAAATTGTGCCTTTATTTCCAAGATAAATTTAAGGTAGGTACCAACTCCACTCGTCCTTTCACTGTTAAAGATTTTGTTTAAAGTTTAGGTTCTGGCCTCAGAACAGGGAATATTTGGGGAACTAAAAATCCTAATTGAATTCTTAATACATAGTTTTATACATTTATTTTAACAATACTAGGTACCGTGTCTGACTAAACAGATCGCGAGCCTGCATAACAGGTAGAAAGCGGTGAAACGCCTTCAGATAAATATTAACTTTAATGCACTTTCGATTTCCAATGTTCAAGATTCTCAACTTTCGTATCGACGTGGGCGATGAGAAAAGGAATCATTTATTGATTTTGCAAATGCTAATAAAGGATCGTTCATAGAAGACGTGCGGCTCGAAAGGGGCAGGGGAGCGTTCGGAAAAATCACGAAATATCACCTGGGTGTGGGTGAGATAGTGAGATATCATGTGTATTTTTTATCTTCGAACATGCGATTTCTAAACCGCCTTTTTATCGTGACCCGTAATATTAGAATATTTTAATAATTAAATTAATATTTTGAATTAAATTGGAGGATACAATGTATTTGATGACAATATTCTAGAATGTTCATGATAGAGTCCATTATACAAGAAGGTAACTTGGGCTGGCAAGGTGTGCATTACCCCAGCGTAAAAGTTTCTTCTACAATGAAGTGAGTTCCACAAATAATTAGTGCATTCTACGCTGTAAATGTGCGTCAAGTTAAAAAAATTGTGCATGTCCACGTTTTGGAATAAAACGCAAAATTTGTTTCCTACTGGGGTAACGTCATGGTATGTGGAGACTTTAATATTGATCTCTTAGAAATGTACTCCCTTAGTAGTAGATTAACTAATTTATTTAATTCTTATAATTTAAGGCCATTATTTATGGAACCTACTAGAATAACTGAAACCTCAGCAAAATGTATAGATAATATATTTGTTTGCCAAAATAATAAAATTGTTAGTAAAAATGTAATAAGCAATTTAAAATCAGATCACTTAGGTCAACTAATAAAATTAGAAATTCAAGTAAAAAATAATAACTGTAAAAAGAGAATAACATACATACCTGTGACCACAAGTCGATTTGAACGGTTAAAATTGGATTGGGATTGTAAACCTCCACCTAATTACTCTCATAACAACCCAAATGACTGCTATTGCAGTTTTTTTACCAAATTCACCAATGCATTCAATTCTATATTCACATCCAAATCGACCATGGTCTCAGAAAAACTTAACTTTAGTGAGTGGGCAACAGTGGGTATACATAAGAGTAGACAAAAATTGTATGAACTGTATAGTGAAAAACAATACAATTTTAGCCTGGAGTTCAAAGACAAAGTAAAAAATTACTCAAAAATATTTAGAAAAGTTTGTCAAGTAGCAAAATCAAATTATATTAGCTCAAAAATTAGAAACAGTGAAAATGTAATAAAATCAACGTGGAAAATAATAAACAGTGAGACTGGAAAGGTCAGTACCTACATTAATGATTACAATTTAAAGATTAATGATTGCTCCGTCAAAAATGACGTTGAAGTAGCCCAAGCATTTGAAAACTTTTTTACTGACATTCCAATCTCTACTACAAAGTGTCTGAACTCTTCTCAATTAATCGCTGAGTCTTTACTAAAAGAAAATGTACCTGCATGCGAAAATAAATTTAACTTCCATCATGTCGATGAAAAAGATATTAAAAAAGCATTTAAACTTTTAAATATAAAGAAAACTGCAGATCTCTGGGGCATTTCCGTTAGAATTATTAAACCATTGATTGATACTATTGCACCAGATCTAGCTTTTATTTTCAATGAATCTATTGATTGTGGCGTTTTTCCTGATCTGATGAAACATAGTAAGATAATCCCACTATTTAAATCGGGTAGTAGGTCTGACCCCACTAACTTTAGACCGATATCAGTACTGCCTACATTCAGCAAAGTTTTTGAAAAACTTATTTTACATCAATTGCTTAGGCATTTCAATGGCAATGACCTGCTACATCGTAAGCAATTCGGGTTTACTCACGGCAGGTCAACTACTGATGCCGGTGTAGAGTTGGTATCGCATATTTTTGATGCTTGGGAGAAGTCACAAGATGCTTTAGGTATTTTTTGCGACTTGTCAAAAGCATTCGACTGTGTACACCATGGAACATTAATCAGGAAACTACATCACTATGGAATAAATGACACCTCTTTGGATCTTCTTACTTCTTACTTGAGTGACAGGATACAAAGAATTGACATTAATGGGAAACGGTCTTCGGGATCTGTAGTTACAATGGGTGTACCGCAGGGATCTATCCTTGGCCCTTTTCTATTTTTGGTTTATATTAACGACCTACCTGATCTCGTTAAAAATAATCACGAGAATGTATTGTTTGCTGATGATACTTCTTTAATTTTCAAGATTATTAGACAAAACACAAATTATGACGATGTAAACAATGCAATATCAAAAATAGTCCATTGGTTTAGTGTCAATAATCTTTTACTTAACGAAAACAAAACTAAATGTATTAGATTTATTCTACCAAATGTAAAACAAGTAAAGGCTGATATAAACGTAAAAGGAGAAACTTTAGACATTGTAGACAGTACCGTATTCTTAGGAATAACTTTAGACAGTAAACTTCAATGGGGCCCACACATAGATAAACTATCGAAGAGACTTAGTTCTGCAGCATATGCAGTCAAAAAAATCCGTCATCTTGCAGACGTTGATACTTCTAGACTTGTCTATTTCAGCTACTTCCATAGTATTATGTCTTATGGCATATTACTGTGGGGGAACGCTGCAGATATTAATACCGTATTTGTGCTGCAGAAGAGGGCTGTTCGTGCTATCTATAACATGGGTCCTAGAGAATCCCTGCGTGATAAATTCAAAGAAATAAATATAATGACTGTACCATGTCAATATATTTATGAAAACTTATTGTACACTCATAGAAATATCGATCGATTCCCTAAAAATTGTGACATACATAATGTAAATACTAGAAATAAGAACAAACTCGCTTTGCCCAAAACTGGGCTGCACAAGATTAGTGTATCTTTTAAAGAGCAATGTATACGCTTCTACAACAAAACTCCGAGTGAGTTGCAAAAATTATCAATAAATAAATTCAAACAAACTATCAAACATATCCTTTGTAAAAAGGCTTATTACAAAATATCAGATTATCTAGAGGATAAAAAAGCATGGGACGACTTTTGCTCCAACTCGAAAACTAACAACCTAACAAGGTAAAGGTGTCTTGTTCGCTTCTTTACTTTACCTTAAAAAGATTGAAGTGAACAAAAAATCAAAGTGATCACTTTATTTCCCTGTTTTACTTATGTAATTTTAATTTTGTGACGTGTCCAAGGGTCCTGTAACGTCTAAAGGAAATAAAGCACTTTGATATTTGATATTTGTTTTTCCAGCAAGAAGATTCTAAACGAATGACCCTAGACAAATTTGACTTATATGGGCAGATAGCTTATATTTGTGTATAAATGTGGGCCTAAAAATAAAATTTGTGCGTCTTAAGGTTTTTGAGATATTCAATTTCCTGCTGGGGTAACGTTTTGCAAAAGCTTGTTTCTCGGAAAACATTGAATGTGCATCTACAAAACATACATACACTAGTAGCTTTTAATTAGGCTTTTTTATTTATTTTATACGTGTTTTTCGATGCCGGCTCACGAGTAGGTAAAATTTGACTGGCCTTACTCGAGAAAGTCTCTGGCTAGCTAGGTAGTGTAGCAAACCAAAGAGACGAAATACCACCATTTATGATTAAGTATATTTTACTTTGAAGAAACAGCCATAAAACTTCTAATTTACAATTTGAGCGCAAATCAAGTCGGCTTTTGAAAATGTTCGAATAAATAGTAAATTAAACTTGAATTAAAGTGTGTAGAAAAAGTAGGACTTGTGAGACATTAGTAATAATAACCCGAGATAGACTTACTCGTACTAAACCAACCACTTACGGTGGTGACCACTTGCCGGCCACTGTCTGGTCTACTACCATACGCGTGCAGGAACCATTAGCTTTCATCTAACTCTAACATCAAGCGTTCTATGATATAGCTCGTGATGTAGCTACATAAAATAAATTGAAAGCAATATACATACCTACCTATCTTTACTTACTGAGAGAGACATACAATCAATCTATTGTTGGAAATCTAATTAGGTCTAAACTTTCTAATGAGTGCCCAAAACAGGTGAATCTGCTGTAAAGCTGAACGCATCTCTATCCCGAGCAGATACAGTCGGCCAGCTGATACTGATATTGATAACTTGAGTACAAAAATTCATACAACAAACTGTAAAGTTTGATCTCCCTGGTGGGTTTAGTTTGGGAAAATATACATAGGCATTTGGAAACTAGACCACAAATACTGGCCTACACTAACAGTCGAAACAAATTGACTCATTGGATTCAATGCATTTATTTACACTGTGGTCGGCGTTTTGGGACACCAATCACGTCTGTGCGCGTCCGTGACCAGGCTAATAGAACCACTCAACGGGTACATTACGTGGAACATTTTATTTAGACAGAACATTCCTCAGTTTCCGCCAGAACTCTTCTTGGTGTTTCTCATCCCACGTGTGGTAGATTTTTGTCTTCAATAGAAACTTCAATGTGTTCGTCAAATACTTACTCTGGACCTCGCCTTTTCTAATTAGTACTAAGGGATCGTACGACGTCCCGTCTTCTAAAAATATCCTATGGTATTCTGCTAACTGTGTCTCCCAGCGACACCATTGAGATTTAGCAAAACTGTTGCTTATTATTAGAACAACGTATTTGCTCTCGTTGATACTGCTTCTTACAGCTTCAGATATAAAAGCCCCTATCTCAAAGTCACGTTCATACAGGCAGAGCTTCAAATTAGGAGGCTTGTTCTCCAGTTCTGACGCCAAATCATTCACAAAAGCCTTGTCTTCGAAACAATAGGATACAAACGCATCGTATTTGTATCGATTCACGTCTAAAGCCTTTTGGGAACAGTTCTTCTTCACGTTCTTTCCCAAAGCGATCTTCGCCAGAAACATCCAATATCTGATGTACATCCTGTATTTATAAACCATGTAAGCTACCGTCAGGATCACAGCAATCGTTACCAGGGACGGAGCTGTCCATACGAGCACCATGACGTTCGATATCTTCTCATACATTAAACAATGCAAGGGTTTTATCGACCAGAAGTATTCAGCCACTCTCCGGTCCTCCCAGATGTCTGGAGATCTGCATCTGAACTTGGAGGTGTAGAAGAAGTGGTTCAAGTTCTCTGTCCCGTTGACTTGCAACCATCGGAAGGCTTTGTACATTGAGCTGCAGTCGCAAGCCAACGTGTTGTCCATCAGATCAATCTGAACTGCATTGTTGTTGCGGGTTTCTAACAGGTAGTTGATATCTTGGACCATGACCAGGGAGAACTGAGATATTTTGTTATTCGTCAGATAAATCGTCGTGGGTTTCACCCCTGATGACAAGAATAGAGGTTTCCACCACGATATCAGAAGATTGTCACTTAGATCTAGAACTTGTAGAAATTTTAGAGGCTTAAGGGTGTCTGGGGAAATATACGACAACAGGTTGTTTCTGAGGATTAGATGTGTCACGTTTGGAGTCATCTCAAAAATGTTATCATCATCGTTAAAGCGTTTGATGCCACAGTTTTGTAAAATGAGCTGTTTCAGATGATGAAGTCCTACGAATTTTGCACTTGTAAGGTTTTGGTTGGCTTCTAAGGGATTGTTGGCTAGGTTGAGTATAATCAGGTTTTTCAGATTTTTGAAACTCCCATCCCCGATATAAAACAACGTCCCATTCTCCAAATTTAGAAGTTGTAGATTTTCTAAGCCTCTGAAAGTGTAATTGAATATTGATCTTATTCTGTTATAGGCTAGGTTTAATATAATCAGCTCCTTGCTTTTAATGAAAGTGTCTCGGTCAATTTCGTAAGACATGGGGTTCAAAGCGCTTCCTTTGTTGTCGGAGAGATCTAGAATCTGTAGCTGACTTGCAAGCGGAGTCATGTGTATACCGGGCAGATTGTTGCCACTCAATAAAAGCATCTTTAGCTTTGGAAACGTTGTAGGATTGAAAACGTTGGACTCTACTATTATTGCCATTACTTTTCTGAGATCTATGAGTTTAATATTCTTCATTACTGGAAACGCATCGTCTTCTATAATTTCGAATTGATTTCGAGCTAGAATCAAGGTTGATATCGTTGAATTGCCGATAATTTCCATCAGTTTTCGCGGAGGCTGTTTCCTGAAGCCCATCCCCGACAGGTCGAAATGAACTAAACTTATTCCCGACTTTATCATTGATGTTAAAAAGTCTTCAATCACCGCTGCATTCAAATCATTGTCAGCGATGTTCATCCCTTGTAAGTGTTTTAGTACGTTGAAGCTGTTTTTATGCACTGTATCCAATCGACAAAGATCGAGATCTAAGAATTCTAACTTGGTTCCTGTCATTGGGTGAAAAGTTTCCTCTAATATAGACTCAAACACATTTTCTGAGAGGTCAAGGCTGGTCAGAGCAGGGAGTATCGTTGGTTCGAACGCAGGAGTCAGTTTCATAATGCTGGTGAAACCATTGTTGACTAGCGTCAGATTGCGAAGGTTACCCAGCCCTTCGAATGTATTTTTGTGGATTGCATATAGCAGTGTATTGTAAGAGATGGAAAGTTGTTCTAGATTGCTCATGTTTCTGAACACCCCAGGCTCTACCGTTTTGAGTTTATGGTTGGCTTCTATCTCCAGTATTTTTAAATAGCCGTACCGATCGAGATCGCCTTTCACTATCTTGTTGATAACCGTAGTCCTTACTTTGAGCTTCTCACTTGTGAACGAGACCTGAAAAATAAACATTAAAAGTTACAATTTGCTTACAATTTTCTTGGTCAGGGTTTCATCATCATCATCATCAGCCCATACACGTCCACTGCTGGGCATAGGCCTCCCCCGTACGACGCCACAATTAGCGGTCCTGAGCCGCCTCCATCCATTGACTCCCTGTGACCGCTACGATGTCGTCGGTCCATCGAGTGGATGGTCTCCCATGTAGGGGGGATTTGCCATAATCACCACGCTTGGCAGGCGGATTGGTGATCGCAGTGTTGGTGTTTAAAAATACTCAGACGAAAGCTGATGCCCTTCCTCTGGTAGGTTCCCTTAGTTGGAGGGGTCGATATTCGTACGCCGCGGCCCCACGGCCAGGGTTTATGTTTATTGAACTCAATGGGGAATGTTATCGTGCCTAATTCCACTATAGATAGATACAATCCGACATCTCTAGGTGGGTAAAACACATAATTACGTAGCATTACATTACCTGCTGCGTGTGCGCATAATATTTGTAAAGCGATTAAAATGTGTCTTTGAGATAACTTCTTTGATAGAATCGTGGGATAGCAGATAAAACCGTTTACAAAATTAAGATTTTTCTCCTCTGAATAGAGATTGTAAGCCTTGTCGCATGTTAAAATGTTTTCAAGTCGATCTTCAAAATGTGTTGTCAGTTTTACCTACAAAATTAGTACCTAGTAAGTATACTTAAACATTTCGCTAGGTTCCTAACGAAGCTGGGAGGAGTGGAAATATTATGTAAGCTAGTCAAAGGTAGCCTAGAATAAGTTTCTCTGTAAGTGAATTTACCTAATTCTTAAGAAAAATTAATAATCTTATACCAGAAGGTAATTCTTCTGCCCTCACCTTCGGAAACCTCTTGCACTCGTAATTCCCGAAGCAGACCACCACGTCTGTGACAGCGTTCGCTCGACAGATGCAGCCCGAGCTCCGGTCAGTGCCGAGCTCCACGGGCAGCGGCTCGCTCTGCTCGTCGCGAGGGTTCAGATACTTGGAGTTTATCTCCTCGTACTCCTGGACAAATAGACTTTTTTCAATTTGTGCATACATGTTTGTTGCGGAGCTGAATAAATTTATCTTCTCGTTTACAAGGTTTTACTGTTAGTTAGTATCTGTAGGAAAAACTTGCAACTAAATTTTAGACCAGTAATACTCAACCGATGGAGCTTAAATTTGGTATAGGTACTTATGTAAGTTCAGTAACAATTCCATGTTAACCATCAAGCTGGTCTGATGATGCACACAGAAACAGGCCATAGGAACTCCTAAACAAAATGACCACACCGCGCTGAGTTTGGATAAAAAGTAAATAAATTACAGTATAATTTGATTGTTTTGAAAAACTAATTAACCGACTTCGAATACCTTTTTTTACACTGTTATAAATTTTTGCGGGATAAATAGTATTTATCCATGGGGCATAAAATTTTAGTAAGACCACCTCAGGATCATTCTCTATAGTAGGTATACAAATGTAGTCTATACAATAGCGATATAATTTTCTATATCGGTCGATAATTGACGGAGTAATCGAATTATAAAAAACATACATATAGCCGAACATAGAACTTCCTTCTTTTTTCGAATTCGGTTAAAGTTAGTTCCAGTAATTATTATCAGAATCTTAATCAAAAAGCCTTAATAAATTCTACTTATCAATCCGTAATATACGAAACCTACATGATAGGAATTTAAAAACAATACCTGGATCAGGTTGCTCCGCGCATACTGAGCGTAGCAGAGTAGCAGCCATAGATACCGGGATGTGAGCATATTGCACCCTGCAACAGAAATCACTTGTCTAGTCTCATTCTAATTGAAACTAGAATGTCAAAATCAAATCGTAATGTTTTTCAAATCCTTAGGCAAACATGAAACTTGGAAATACAGTAGGCATATTGGCCAAAATGACTATACAATTAACGTAGAGTTATTTTGGCCAATAGTCACAGATTTTCACAAACCTGCCTAAAAGTAGAGAGAGAGATGAAATATAGGCAAAGATAAATCGATAAGTTTCTCGTTAACTTATAAATTATAATCTTTTACTATATTTCATCTCTCTCTACTTTTAGGCAGGTTTGCGAAAACCTTGACGACTATGGATTTTTCTATTGACTATAGAAACTTGACTATAAAATAACATAATAGTGATGTTTCCGAAGATACCTATAACACAAGTTAGTACCTAATCATTGAAATAGCACATTATAAATCAGCTTCTCAGAACGTAAATCCGTAGAGAAGTAATTTTGACCAAACTGTCTTATATCCTATACCTAAATTAACTCATCAAAGCCCTTAGCCGCGATTTCTATTAATCTAAAACCAACATATTATTTCCTTGACACTATTTTACGATGTCTGAGATGATGCTACTGGTGGAAAATTATTGTTTTCTCGCGAATAACAACTCGTATGAAGACTCTACAATAAACTTAAGGTAAAACAAACATATGTAGCTACTTGAGTTTATAAATACCTACTTTTGTTACCTACTTCTTATTTTAACGTGAGTTTATAGGTACTGTACCAATCTTATTAGGCACGGATGCTTGCCCGATCGTCAGTATTATGTGACCAAGCCAGTGATGATTATAGCGTACACCAAGTTAGGACCTGTAGAACTACATAGTCAAACAAGCTGGCCGTTTTTGGAAAGCTTGCCGAGCGATGGTTCTACTTTTGGATAGCATACAAGAAGGTAACGTTAGGTTATGCGCATGTTTAGGTATGCTTTAGGTATGAAAACTTACTGATTAATTGTTATGAACTTACGATGATAGAACGGATGAACGGGTGACTTTAAGGACTAGAACTTTCTGATCTTTTATTTCGGAGGAATAATATAGAACATTATTTTTAAAAAAATATTGCAAAGACCGGGAAATAGGCAATTGCAGGTCGAGTATGAGTTTGAAGGCCGAGCCGTAGGAGAGGACTTCATTAATACGAGACAGGCAATTGCCATTTCCGCCGAGGCATATACATATAGTGCTTTTCTCAAAAGAATGCAGGAAATTAAAACATAGGTACTTTTTATATTAGGTATCCATTAATCACTGTTATGACCCGAATTTCAATTTTAAATTAATTTTGTTCGTGGAGCTGATATCGATAGTACGAGCGCAGCGCCCTCTGTCAGTGACTAAACCAGTGAAAAACATGGAAAACGTACGAGGAATAAGTGATAACGTTATCTCAACGAAGCATTACAAATTAGAACTACAAAACAGCGAATACAAAACAACAAGGACGATCTGTGAACACAAAATAACACAACTTTTGAACAAAGATATTGAAAAGGCGAAATAAAGTTAGTAAAATCAGTGTTCATTTGTGTTCCATTTTTTATGCCAACTTGACGGTGGGTCGTATAATTTTTGGACAGACCGTTAGAAAATTGAAACGTATCTTCTATTTCGCCACATCAGTTATCGCCCCGTTGGTCTAGTTGGTTAACGCTCTGGGATGTACTGATTCTGAAAAGTGACTGCTGGTTCGAACCACTACTGAATTGAAATTTTTGCACAAATATTTGTATTAATAAGGAATTAAATAAAATGGACGAACTCATGAAGGCTATCGCGATCATTGGACAACAAATTAAAGAAACAAAAGACTTAATTATAGAAACTGACGCCAAACTTTCCTCAAAAATTGATGACCTGGATGGTAAAATAAGCAGGATCCAGCCACAACTCGACGAATTACAAAAAATCAACAAAAGCAAGAAGAACACCTAGATCATCTTGAAGTCCAGGAGCTGACGGAATATCTAACGATATGCTCAAAACATCAAGCAAGGCATTGTTAGTTTCTCTAACCATACTATTTAACCAGATCTTAAAGGACAAAAATATTCCAAGACAATGGTTAGAGTCGGACATCGTAATATTATACAAGAAAGGAGACCCTGCAGAAATAGCTAATTACCGCCCAATAAGTCTTATGTCAACCCTGTATAAAAAATTTTTTACTAGGCTTACAACAGAGACTAACTCCAAAAGTGGAAAAGTTTTTATACGTGGAACAAGCTGGTTTTCGCAGAAGTATCAGTACAATTGACCATATTCATACTCTAGAACAAGTAATCGAAAAATACCAAGAGTTTCGGAAACCTCTATATCTAGTCTTCATAGACTTTCAGAAAGCTTTTGACTCAATAGAGCATAAGTATATCTGAAAAACCTTAAGACAAGCTAAGGTAGAAGAAACCTATATAGAAATTATACGAAAAATATATGAAAACTGCAGAAGTAGAATAAAACTTGAAACAACGGGAAAATTTATTAAAATCGGAATAGGAGTACGGCAAGGGGATCCACTTTCGACAACTCTATTTATTACTATTCTACACTCTATTATAAATGAACTTTCCAAAAAATCAAGGCATAAAAATTTATGACCAGAACCTAACATACCTAGCCTTCGCAGACGATATAGTACTCCTTGCGGAAGAAACGCATAAACTTCAGCATATGTTGACCACCCTACATAACGCTAGCAAAACAAGAGGACTAGAGATGAATCTACAAAAAACACACACCATGACAAATAACGAGAAGAAAGACTTACTGATTGAGGACACGACACAACAGGTTTCATTTAAGCCATCGGCATAAAGAAACCAGATCTAGAACTAAATTTATAGACGCTCTACAACACGCACTTAAAATGAAGTGGGGATGGGCCGGACACGTAGCCAGAATACCAAAAGAAAGGTGGGCCACATTAGCCACCTCATGGAAAGGCCCCAAGGGCAAAAGAAGAATTGGTAGACCCCTAGCAAGATGGTCAGACGAAATCAGAAAATATCTGAAAACACAAAATTGGACAAGCGTCGCAGAAGACCGAAAACACTGGACAGAACTGGAGGAGGCCCGAGAGGGGTCCTAACTACTTACAAAATATCAATATTTAATTCAATCGATATAATGATCACCAATCTCAATATTATGTAGCAAATTTTTATAATAAATGTATCTACTGACATGAATTCTATTATAATTGACATAAATTTTAAATTAATACAAGCATGATTGATTAATGTTATTTAAGGTTATGGAATAAAAGGCTTTTTTATTTATTTTATTTATTATCCATTTATCAATTACAGTGGGGAAATGCAGCCAGCGAGTCTTGGGGACGCTTCAGACTGGTACCTATTGATATGGATCAGTTGAGCTACCCGTTGTATATTGTTTGCAACAGTCGGCAGTTAGCTCAATTGCTTCAATTGTAAATTCTATTTCTATTATTTGTCTGTATAAATGATTTTTTATTTGTCAAAAGAGCCTATATAACAACTGTAATCGATTTAATTAATATTAACAATTACTTTACTCATATTGGGGCAATTACTTAAAAAAAGTATTATTGATTACCCCGGTACATTTATGTTTCTTTTATTATATAATTAAATAACAAATCAAGACGAATTTTCAGCTTTGCCTCCAATTTTTTTTATCATCTGTGTCGAAAAGCCGAGGCATTTATACAGCCACGTGATCGCAATTTTTACGAAGCAAAGAGACTTACTTTGCCAAGAATGATAAAAGAGAGCACGCCATTTCATACGACATTGCTGGAGCGTTCTAATGTGCCAATGAGGGGTTTTCGATTTACAATAAAAAAATAAAAATTAGTTCTAAATATCTCGATAGATGGCAGGGCGTCAACTGGAAATTAGGGTAATGCCAATGCCAAGTGAAAGGAAAACAAAAATTTTCAAGTTTTTATTTGACATTGACATACCCTAATTTCCAGTTTACACCCCTGCCACCTATTGAGATATTTGGAACTATTTTTTTTTATAAAAATGCAAATAGAAAGACGCTCATCAAAAAAAACGCTCCTGCAGTGGATTTGATTTTCTTTAACCGTGTTCTTTTTTTGAGAAAAATATACTTACTCCGCTAAGTAACATACAGCCGGTTGTTTCGTTGTTTCATAGTTATTGTATCCTCTTTGGGTTGTTTGTACGCCGAACATGTCTATTAATAACTACAGTATTTTAACCAATGATGTCAACGTCAAATCAAGACTAATAACTATTTGACAAGAAATTTGGTGATTGATTAGGTTACATCGTAGACGAAGGATTTATGCTTACCCTAGTTACATAATCACCATACAAATAACTGGTTGGTTTTTTTAAATAATTAAATGTTAGTTATGTATTACAAAAGGAAATATAACAAACCTTCTGTTAGCAGCTATGACAGAAGAAAATCTGCACCTCTCTCTCCAAAACCGGATAGGTTTCGCAAACATTGAAACGGCAGCGCCACCAACGAACTCATCTCATCATTTCACTGAGTCTTAAAATCACTACTCATTCAATATTTCTCTACAATCACTGTTAGATTCACATCACTACACCGTTCAGGAACTGCTTTTGACCCTGAAAAGGTGGGTCTAGAATAAAAATAACTGATTATCCAAGACGATGATGATATTTGGTTGCCTCGCGAAATCTGTTTGCGACGTAAGGTTCTATTGAAGCCCGGCATTAAGATTGTTTGGCTAAAGATTTTCACGATGCTGCTATTGGTCCCACGATATTTGCAAGTGATAATGAGCAATGATAACATACAATCACGCCGCATCCTATTTGGGGGCTTTGTCAGATAGGTACCGACTGATGTGTTGATATTGTAACAATAATGTTATTTCTAGTGACTGCTTTCATATTATTACTTAGGTATAGTCTTTTAATCAAACTGCTGTCTAGACTAGTCTCAACGATGAAAATTATTTTGAGTTAAAAGTTTTTCGGGATTCTTGTTAGAAAAATATATAAATACACAGGTAGCGGCAAAAGTGACTTAAAAAAATTGCCTACCTATATACATACATACATATGTCACAGATTAGATAATGTTATTCTTATGTAGGTCCCATAATAAATTACTACAATAATAAATTATTGTGCTGATGCTAAGCATTTAGCACATTTAAGCAGTTTCATATTATTTTCCAGTCACACCTGGACATTAACATTCTTTTTAATTTTAAAAAAGAATGTGAATGTAAGGTCTTGAATGATTTGGTAAAAACTGATGTCATAGATACGATAACAGATAAGTCCTTGACTTTCCTTGGCGATTAAGACATTGCAAATATTATCGCTGAGAACACCACTCTTTATTTAGTTGCTTATCATGGATTTAATATTCACGTCAAATAACAATAAATAAAAAGCTCATATAAGCTTTATTTTCTTTATGTTTATCAGAATGTTCCAGGCATCGTATTCCAATCGTAATGGGTAGGCGTGGATCATCAACTTGCATCGATTTGAGTTTAGCGATTTTATTTTATTTTTTATTATTTTATTAAAGCCGATTTTGTTCTTATTTTTTGAGCATTGTCATACGCAACCTGTTTTGTTTTTGTAGGAAGCAAATGTTTCGGACCTACGCAAATATGTAGGTGTGAAAACCTCAAGCTGAATATGCAAAATAAGAAATATTTTTTTGTGGTACGGTAGTTCGGTCGTTGGATGGAAGCGGCTCAGGACCGCTATTCGTGGCGTCGTTTGGGGGAGGCCTATCATCATTGTCATGATGATGACAATGATGACTATAGTTCATAATTCAAAATAAATCAATTCTCCAAGACTTATAAATGGTAAATATTCTTTTACTTTATTTTTAATGTCAAAAAATATTTTTAGTAAAGTAGGTAGGTGGGTACCAAAAAAATACCGAAGACAGTTCATCAAAGCAGGCTGATGACCCCACGTTGTTTAGAAGGCTACTTCCCGTTGCATTCAAACCTATTGTTCTCGAAAACGAAATCTTTCATACATTAGATCCCAAACACATCCAACGAGCAACTCTATGCCGTCGATGTCGATGATCATCAAGGTTAGGTACCTACCTACTACAAGATTCAAAGAAATAAGCATAGGTAATGATGTCAACGGGGACTGGATGTCAATATATTTATAGATATATCAATCGGTTCCCTAATAATAACGACAAACATAATTTATACTAGAAATAAGAGTAAACTACTCAAGTCGAGAATTGTAAAAATTATCTATAAATAAATTCAAACTAACTGCCAAACTTAGTAAATAGGCTTACTAAAAATATCAGATTTATTTATTTGGAGGATAAAAAAGCTTGGGACGGGTTTTGCTCCTACTCGAAAACTAACTACGTAAATTGACTTTTAAAAGATTGAAGTGAACAAAAAATCAAAGCGATCACTTTATTTCCTAGTTTTACAATGTAATTTGAATTTTGTAATTTCAAATTCGTCATTAATATCTAATGATATCGAATATCAATTTATAATAGTTTTTTAAACTATAGGAAATATAACACTTTGATATTTGATAAGTTTGTAGGTTTGTTGTAAGCTGTGGGCGCGCCTTTAAATTTTCCCGTCGTCCCGCCAGCGTCAATGACAACGGTCAACGATGATTTGTATTTATACAATACGTAGGTTCGAATACAAACACGTAGCTATACAAAGGTACCAAAAGCACGATCCGCAAATAAATAATATCGCGGTTTTGAACGATTTAAGTGAACTAACTGTATTTATGTTCTTTTATAAAATGAATACAGTTAGTTCACTTAAACGATAAAAACTTAATTAGTAGGTACCTACATATAAGTATCTAATTAAATGTACATTTAGCACGCGTGTGCTTACCTACCTAAACAGGTGTACTACTTAGTAGAAACAAAAGAAAAAAACAATAATGACAAAAGATGTAGTAAGTCGGTCTTTAGGTACTCGTATATCCTACCTACCTGTATTTATATTAATAATAATGTAATTTCTATTATCTTATCTTATATACCTTTAAACGAGCAATTCTTGTGTATATATATCGATGTGATTGTGTATATTATGACAGGAAACGCTACAAGTCGTGGAGATGCCAGATAAATGATTAACGACTGCCTTACTTACACGCTAAGAGTTAATTCCACGTGGAACTGGCATTTGGAGTAGGGTTTTTTCTCGTTGGTTACCTTTAATGCTAACTCAGTCAGTAGCTATGAGAGTATTTACTGATCCGTTTTGCGGACAGTTGAATTTAGGCATTTTCTTGGAATTCCAAAACAAGTTAAATTTATTTTGAAACGTTTCATCCCTTAAGGAGGGATGGACATCATCATTTTGTCAGCGTTTGTCAACAAACAAGCCCTTCGAGTTATTTAGATGATTTGGTAGTTTGCGCGGTTTAGTATATGAAGTTTTGACAAGTCGGTAGGTAGGTGCATTTTAACCTGGAGATTATTGTTGTCTGATTGTTTCTTCCTAGTTTTTTTTTTTAATAAGTTATTGAGCCGGACGTAATTACCCTACAACGTGGTTTACGGAGATCATTTTTGTTGAAATAAGCTGCTTTAAATGCCACCCCTGGTTTTCATATGAAGTTCCCAAAAATGTGATGTCAACAAAATAGAAGTAAATAGCGATGAAATAAAAAATTGTAGCCAAGTATGTACAGACAGAAGCATTAATTGGTAACCCCCCAAATAGCTAAAGTTTACATTGCATATCACTGCACGATTTACAAATCTTTTACTCAAATTCTAAGAAACAAAAATTGTATCTCCAAGTGGGAATCGAACCAGCCATCCAATCGCTCATATAACAAGTAACAAATGCACCAATCAATTAAACCAATGAACTAGTTAACAAAGCTTTGAAATTTTATGTTATTAGTGTTCGACAGCGGATTTTCTGTACGGTGTATCTCTTTACACTGGATAATAAAAAAAAGAAGTTTTTGCGGGTAGATCTGAATATAATCTTGGTGAACAAAGAAAAGGTTACTGGCCATTCTCGATTCGAGTCTTGACTTACCTACTGGTTTTAATTCTAAAAGAATTGAAGAAAATTGAAGGAAATGGTGCATTATAAGTAATTTTGTGAGAACCAAGATCGCGGTTCTTTTCGAACAGCAAATGAGTAATAAGGAAATTGCTCGCCAGCTTGGAATTACGGTAAGTTATCTGCTTATTATACTTATATGTCATAACATAATCATAACGAAGCAAATACCTACCATTTTAGTAAAACCTGTTGTTATATTTAACTTCTTTATATATAATTAAATACCTAAGTATTGATTTGTTGTTTCACAGATTAAAACCGTGCGCCTATGGGTGCGTAGATATCAATCCGAAGGGGATGTGAATATAAGAAAAATTGGCAGAAAAACAACAGGAGTATACAAATCAGTGTAGCCGCCACAATGTTATTGTCGACATTCATACTAGTACGCCATTTGCAGCCACTCGTTCAACTGCTCAATGATATTCGATATCAACATCGACAGTTAGAAGACATTTGCACGCAGCTGATATACACAATTATCGAGCAGCAAAAAAATTGAACTGTCTGAACTCCACCGCATGGCAAGAGTGCGCTTTGCTGAAGAGTTTCTAGACGTTGACTGGCACAATAATATAGTTATTTTCACCGATGAAAAAACTTTTATATCGGATACCGACGGTCATGCTATTAAGCGATAAGTATCACTAGATATACATATAAGACGATAATTTATCACTATTGAAAAAATACCATTTGACCTCATTTATTTTCAAACCTACCTGATATATAGTATTCCTCGATTTACAGGAGATCCAAATTGTTTAATTCATTGGATTAGATAAGTAAACAAAAATCTAATGAAATGAAAACATGTGTATTCTCAAGCAAATCGAAAATGGAATATTATTTATCAGGATAGCGAGCTATTTGCAAGTCGGCTTTGTGTTGTTGTCTAGTCAAAAAAATTAAAATAATAAATGTATGTATACCTAAAATTATGTTTTATTTTATAATTACTTTATATTCAGACTAATATACAATAACTTCACTATTCACATGAATACATTACATTACATTAGTAAAATTAAAAAAAGTTGGCAGTTAGATAAACAAAAAGACATCCACTGCAAGGGATCGATGACGGGTATTACTGTGTGCAGTGAGAGAAACTCGGTTACACTAACCACTACACCATAGTTACATGTGATGCTGGCTTGACATTTTAGTATCGTTACTTGTGATAATAGAAATGTAGGTATTGAAAAAATATTAGTATTTTATTGAAATAATTGAATAAAACTTTATAATAAAAAACAAAACACGTAAAAAAGTCAAATTAACGAGAATAATGTAAACTAAACTCAATATTTTTATGTTCAAGGGTTTGAACCTGCGTGCTACTGAATGACACAATTACATGTTCTGTGAGGGGGTTACTAATTAATGCTTCTGTCTGTACATACACGTTAATGTTATCCCCTAACGTTATCGATAGTCAGAGTCCCAAAACTAGCATGAATAGACGTTTTTTCTCAAATTCGGATGTACCGAGTTGTCCAGTTTGCAAAGCTTCTAGTTTGACAAGCAGTACACCATTAATGGTTTTTGATATTTTAAATAAAAATACTATAAATGAAAAGGCAGATAAACGTCAGTTAGCACCAATTCACCAGAATTCATGAAACTCAATAGTGGATGTAACCTAAAATATAATATTCAAAATTTAGACTAAAAATTTTTGTACAGAATAGCCCCGCTCCACCTTACTAGGACACCTGCCCATAACACAAGCTCTGCTTACTTTGTTGCTAAATGATTTTGTGCGGAGTGTCCAGCATTCTTTTATTTTTATTTAAGAAATAATTACAAAATATAAATTGTATAAAATGTCTACAAAGGCGCGGGCAGCGCAGCACTAAGGTTCCTGATGAGGTCGTCCATCTGCGCCACGTTGATCCTCGCCTGCTCCGCCAGCCGCCCCTCGGGCAGCTCGCGTGGCTCGTGCCGCAGCAGCGAGGCCGACTCCAGCAGGATCTTGCGGGACTCCTGTAGGGAAAACGACAAATAACGTACAACAAATAGCTCAATGTTTCTGGCTCTTGTACACACCAGTATCACCAGTCCTGTGCAAATCTTATTTACGGTTTTGAAATAAATTACATATCACTGCAAGGCACGGATGTAATGATCACGTAGGACCGTGGTGAGTTGCACATACTCATTCCGGGAAGCCCTAGCAGTGGGTAAGAGTTGCTGCAATTGATGATGGATGATGGACTAAATCAACAGGCAGTGGGTATGAACGAGTTCAACCAAAAGGTTTAATTGGACAGGATGGAAACACAAATAATAGCTAAAAAGAAACGACTAGATGCTATACTAACCGTGACGTATCCGAGCATCACCAGCGGTCCTTCGAGCAGTGACTTCCTTCTTCCAGTGTCCGCTATAGCTGCGTGCAACTCGAACAGTAGGCTGCCTCTGATGCGGGTCTCAGCTGAGAGAGAAAGAACATAATTAAGATACAGCTAAATTGTTCAGAGGAAAATCTGATCCTGGGACCTTAGACAGGTTTCAATGGAAATACGTAAAGATTTGTTGAATTCAACTCAGATGAGATTTCCCACGTTCTGATGGTAGGGTTATGGTGACAGACTTGAACTAGAGGGCACGACAGATACCTATATTATGAACTGACGTCAAATCACTAAAACTAAACTGGAGACCTATTCAATCCACCACGATGGACAGCTTGCCATTGTTGGCGTCCAGACTTAAATTGACAGCTTTTACATGTAACAAGCTTTCCTTACTGCTTATCAAGGGTCTCACCTGGAGCCAGCGTCTCTATGAGGTCCGCCAGCTTCCTGCACAGCTGTGTCTTGAGCAGCAGCCTGTCGTCGCTGACGGCCGCCAGCCCCTTCTCCCCTTGCTGGCCGATCATCTGCGCCAGCGCAACAGAAACGTCGCACATGTAGTAGTGGTTCGGGTGGAGGTAGCTGCTGCAGTGTGCTATGAATCTGAGAGAAAGAAAATTGTTAGATTATTTAATCGCTTTTTATCGTTTTCAGAACACCTTCATGATGATTAGAAGTTATTCAAATACTTATAGACACGGCATAAATTCACGATAAATCATCTTTTGTTGCATATGTGTGAGGATAACACACATACAGAACAGACTCACAGTTGAGATATGTCTCAACTCAAACTCTCGACGTTTAGTACATAAATATCGAAATTTAAGATGGCACAAAACACGGCTTTAAAAATGGATTATCCCAATCAAAGTTAGCTTTATTGTGGGATCTAAACAGATTACAGAAATGCCAGTCAAGCCTAAACCACAATCAAGGCCACGAAACACACAAATAACCACCATTTTGGCTACTTGGCCGAAATGGTGTTAGGCTTGCCCATGCTGATGACATCAAAATTTATTCTAGACTAACTTTTCACAGGCCTCAGGATCCTCTTTCGGCATCGCACTCAGCTCCCGTCCTATCGCCTGCAGCAGTTGTTGTATGATGCCATCCGCGACGGCGTCCTTGCAGGTGCTGCAGACCCAGGCCTTGTTGTCCAAGTTCTGCCCCTCGGGGTGCTTCGCTTTGGAGAAGATTGGCTGGAGGAACGTGTCGGGGAGGAGGTAGCCTTTGCAGTCTCTGGAAGAAATTGGGGATTTATTGTATTTCTGAAGACAAAAATAATAATGCGTATTGTTTAATAAATTTAGGTTGGCATTTAATGAATTAACGGACTTGTATGAGTATTCTTTCTACTACTTTTGCAAAATTTACTGAGTCTACGTGTAGAAGTGCACTTACTTCTTCTTACACTTGACAGCACTATACATGGTCCCTAGCTCGGTGACGTCCGCACACCGTTCGCAGCAGCACTCGAAGAACTTGGACTCGGCGAGGTGGTGCCGGCGCGCCTCTGTGCCCCACAGGGGGTCGGAGTAGCAGACCGTGATGTGGCTGCCGGGGGTAATTGGGACCCCGGCTATCAGGATCTAGACGTCAATAGGAATCATCAGCGAATGCTACCCAATATGGGGTCGGTATGATCGTAGCAGAAATGTTCAACTTATAAGCAATTATTTACAAAATTCACACGAAACAACGATAAATAGGGAGAGAGGAACTGAAACAGACTGTTTATAGGTAACAACCAAAATAGAGATAGCTCAATTGATCCTAATCGAAACCAATCGGAAGCCCTAATACGCTGGGTGAATTGCCCCGCTGTATGATAATGCTGATGCGCTGCGCCAGGAGTGTAAGCAGGTACCGTGTATTGATAAAGGTTTACTTGACTTTGATCACTATATCCAAGACGCTTTGCGATGCCAACGGACTCTAAAAACCTTTAGCGACTTACAAACTCATGCGGTGGCTAAAAGTGGTGATACAAATAAGAACGCATTGTTATGTTTTGCCATGTTGTATTTTTGTTATTGTTATTCATCTTTTACTGAGGTTCCAGGTACCTAATGCCTGTGACAAGGTTTAACATTTTCGTGAGTGGCCCCAGTTACCTAATGATATACCAATAATGAAAACTCCAGGAGCCACTTACAATTTGTCCATCGGATGTGAAGCTCTTATTGCAGTTAGCTCTGCAGCTGTGCTCCACCATGGAGATGCGATCGTAGACTGCCAAGTAGTCTGGCTCTGATAGTGGTACCTCGTGCCCATTAATCTGCAAAGAAAGACCTTATGAACTGGCTGGTATTGTCTTACTTATAAATAATTATCGCACAGCCACCAGAACAAAGATTTGGTCAGGTTACAAATGAGAAGCAAATATTTTATATTCCCATATAAGAGAAGCACCTCGAAAACACCCGGATAGGTACTGAATATCCTGCATAATAAATATTGATGACAAATTAATTTCCTGGCGGGAATCGAAAGTGAAACCTTCTGCATCTCAGACGTACCTTTGCCCGCATTGCAAGTTTAAATCCTCACCTGCAATATCCCGACGCACTTCATAATCTCCTCCTCACTGAAAACCCCCTCAAGTTTAAAGAACTTCCATATGAACTCGGCCACCATCTTCCGATCGCTGGCCCACTTGTCCGTGCCGCGCCGCTCTTCGCAGTGCGACTGCAGGGCTTGCAGCTTGGACCAGAGCTTCGGGTTGTGGTCGCGTTGGTACAGGCAGCGGAGGACGGTCAGGCATTGGTAGTTTGGGTGGGGGATGCCGAAGTTTACTATGTTCACCTGAAGAAGTCGTGATGAGTTAGAATATACAATAAACCAACCTTTTTATTTGGGGCAACCGTTGTTTAAATTGTTGATAAAATATTAAAAACCAAGTTTTAGCATACTGGAGTGTTCCCTCGTTTGACGTACTACAGCCTACATATAATTAAATTTTCGTCAGTTTTAAATTTGCAGAGTAGCATGTATTTATCTTATTTAGAAGTAATGACTAACGAAGGCTTTAAGTCTTGTCTCTGTGTCGTATAGATAAAAAATATATTTTCGTAACATCAAATCGGGGGGTGCTCCTAAAAATCTAAAATGCAATAGGTACCTTCTCTCCTCGATTCCGCGTATACGTGCACTCGGGTACATGCGCCTCGTTGTGCGTGCAGTCTTGCGAACAGAAGGGCCAGCCGCAGTCCTCGCAAGACACCGTCTTGCCTTCCTCGAGCAGCTTGTAGCAGCCGAGGCAGACTGGTGGGGTTGTCTTTAAGGAGGATTGAAAGGGTGAAATAATATAGAGGCAGGGTACTTATAAAAACCACTGACGTAGCGATAATTACCTAATATACCGTGCTATAAAGCAAGCAATACAAGCAATTGCATATAGCTTGGTGACGTCATAGAAATATAAATTATAGCTGCGTGTGTGGTGGGCTCTATCTAAAAGTCGTTTGTTTGGTTGAATTCATAGCCAGAATGAACAAAACCTTGTTTTTTTTTATTAGGGGTTATATTTCCATAATAATAAAATTTACAAAATAGCCTAACGTGTAATAAAGACAGGAAAAGATGTGTTAAAAAATCCGCGTTTTTGGTTGAAACTAGGAATTGTTAAAATATTAATCGCATTTTGGGGCTATAATGATGCGTGTGGGTTGTCCAGTTGGTACCTCCGTATAATTTAAGCAATATACTATCCAGTATAATTGGTGATTGGGAATAGGTATGTATGTATGTGCTGTGTTAATTATTCCTGTGACGAAATAAATATTGAAAGCAATATACTATGTATACTATTTATTTATTTATTATAATTTTATATCAGAATTTATTAATTTTCATGTACTTATAAGCAATGATCTGTGTTCATTTCTTTTTATTTAATTCAATTTTGTTTGTGCCCTGCCTGCCAACTCTTACGGTATAGATGTGGTAAGAACAAGTTCATGATACACATTATGTATCTTTTATTGCTTTAGTAAAATTGTGTTTCTTTCGATGGTGACTTTAGTATAAATACATTCTATAATATAATTATAAATTCCTGACTCCCTAACCTATTATTTGCCTTCAACCAACCTGCGCAGGTCCAGTGATCAGCGGCTTCTCCCTCAACAGAACACTCCCCGCCTTGATGTCCCGGCTAGCCTCAAAGTACCGGCCCAGTCTCTCGTCCATCTTCACCCTGGCGGGGGTACACTGCATCTTGTGGCTCTTCCAGTGGTCTTTCTGGTGATCCTTCGAGCAGTAGTACACCGTTTGGCAGCCGGAGCATTTCTGCTCCGCTGGGGAGAGACACACGGCGCATAGGGCTCCAGGCTTCATTGTAGTTGGTTTGGACTGTAATCGCGATTTAGTATGCGACATTCAAATAAATTCGTAGTCACATAATGGAACAGGACTGAGAACCCTGGCAGTGGCGTTGGGATCCCGGTGGTTATGATGATGATAATGACAAATCATGTATTGAACAGGCCGTATTGAGTTGAATGCTAATGTGGAAGAGTCCTTTGGCCAGCATTAGAAGCTGGTCTGTGGAACACATAAAGTGAATTCGAACCAAGTCTTTTCCGGTGTTTAAATACTGAAAATAATACTTAGGTACTACTAAATACTTTCCGATGAACAAGTGTGTCATATAGATAAAAACCTCTGAAGTTGAAATATTATCCACTGAATGCAAAATATAACACAATCAGAAAAAAAATCGATGATCTTTGAGCGAGTTATTCTTGTGTGCCAGTGCAGTCGATCTGTTGCATCTTCATTTCAAAGAGACGCATATTATGATTGGACTGGTTGGAGACTCCAATCAAAACATTGGTAAGTAGGTACTTAACAGGAAAACAATTTTTATATCCAGACTTACCACTTATTACTTAATTTTTAAGGTATCTCACTCCACAATCACAAATCATAGAAATAATCCAGTACTTATCAAGCTAGCACAACAAAGCTCCCAACGCGGAACCGGGTCGACTGCGCGCGCGCTCATGGCACATGCCAGTTTAAAAATACACTTTGCGCTTGAAACATAAGACGTCTTCAGATCTGTGCTGGCGTAGTGGCTCGCATAGGTTTATAATATCGTAAATTCATTATTTTTAATTAAAGTTAAGATAGTTTAGATTGTGGATTGTTTTTTATTTCTATGACTTTGTCTCCGACGATGAGTTCCTAATAGCTCGATAGATTGTGATAGGCAATATTTAAAAGATGGTTTTTTTTTTTGCATAAGATTAAGATCGGTTTACACATAGTCTTAAGAAAAAAAAAACTAGGTCTATGGGTTTACCGAACTGTTTTTTTTTCAAAATCACGGCGCACAATGGCTTTTATATAGGTATTGGGTAGAGGACACTAGACAAAAAAAAATCATATAACATAATTTCCTAAAAAGCCAAGTTTATTAGATGCAATTTACCTATGACTAAATTTATTAGAGCAATAGTTTCTTTTATCTATTATATATTTCAGAAACCTGACGCTTTAGGAAATTATGTTACATACCATTATTTGTTTGTTTGTTTAGGTGACCTCTATCAAAATATATAACAGCCATAGTGCGTAGCGTATTTGACAAAAAAAACGTTAGGCTAACCTCCATACAAAAATGTTCAAACCCCTATGTTTTATTTCTTAGCAATCACAAAATTTAATCAACAACCACAAGTCAATTTATATACTATTTTCATTTCGATTGGGTTCGATTTGCTAGGTGCTATTTCGTTTGTCATAAACTACTTCACTATTTCGTTTGTCTACTACGTACTTAAACTATTTCACCATCAGTCACCACAAGAAAAAAATGCAATTTATTGCGTTATTTCAAACCATTTATAAATTTACGAGTACGTGCATCGTAATATCTGTTTATCTGACTTACTATTTTGCTGATTGACGGAATTAACCACAAAAATCCCGGCTTGCTGCGCTCGCCGAGATTTGTATTGTTTTAAAGCTATGAGAGCTAGATACTCAATTTAGTTGAAATTCAGGCCCGTTTGTGTTAATTTCATCAATAAAAGCTTTTTCAAAATATTAATGTACCTACTAAGTCGGTAAAAAATACTTATCAAATGTCGAAAAGGGACAGAACTGGGCACGTTAATACACTTTAAATAAAAAATCATTAATTTATTTAAAAGATTTATACCATTATTGTATTGTATGTATTAGTAATTAATAAAACATTTAAATAAATTATAACATCACTCATGTCTTTTAGTGGAAGGAATCAATAAATAAATAAAGAAAATACATAATTTAAGACGGATCAAAGAGGAATAACAAATAATGGTTACATGTTGTTACGCGAGAACAAAATAAATAGTACCTACATACTTACATAATTATGTTTAAATTAGTTTAACTTAATAACAATATTAATAAAGCTTCTAAAATTAAAACTTGATTTTGTAACGTTAATGTGATTATTATCACAAGGCAATAAATTTTTCATCAATTCATATACAAATCCTAAAGTAGCGCATAAAAGTTTACAAAAATAAAATTCATACAATCACAAAGAGAATTACTAAAATACTCACAATTTCTACGATATACAACAAAATATTTAATCATTATTTTGTCAATTTGGAGCACATTTGCTTTAAAGCTGTTGTAAAAGTTTTAATCAATCTCATCTTCGTTTCCGTCATCATCACCAATTTTCATGATATCTTGCCGATGATCTGC
The DNA here is from genome assembly GCA_947859395.1 of Eupithecia insigniata. Classification (NCBI taxonomy): domain Eukaryota; kingdom Metazoa; phylum Arthropoda; class Insecta; order Lepidoptera; family Geometridae; genus Eupithecia; species Eupithecia insigniata. The sequence continues at coordinate 1,082,520 of OX402011.1, read as the reverse complement.
TCCCATGTCTTGATCTTCTTCAGGGCTTCCCTGGCCGCCGAAGCCATTAGCCCCTCCGACGACTGACGCGGCTCGAAGCCGAGGATAAGGGCTGCCTCTGTTAGGTAGCTGAAGATCTGCAGAAATGGAAATTGTTTGTTATTGCTTGACACTTAAATAAATAAGGGTTGGACAAGAGGACAGAAAGTCATCAAAGACCCAACAAAAGGTCATTTGCTGACAAGCAAACTACATGAAGATTAAATGAAAAGGTTTTGTATACATTCACTCCTAATTTATTTCATTTATTTCTGGTATTGATATGGACCAGATGAGCTATCTGTAGATTGTTTGCTGCAGTCTGCAGTTGGCTCAATTGTTTCAATTGTAAATACTAGTTTAATTTGTTTATATTATTTGATTGTTATTTTCATTGTCAATAAATTTATTTCAAAATAAAAAAAAACGTATACCTAATGTATTCTTGTAAAAAATATACAAAATATGATCGTGCAATCACGATGACACGCGAATAACATGAACATTAAAAGGTTATGTAAAAGGTTTTGTATACATTAACTCCTAATTTATTTTAAAATAAAAAAACGTTTTATGTATTCTTGTAAATATACAAAATAAGTTTATACTACACCTGCTCGGAAAGTTGCCTATTCCTTTTCCAAATATAAGATAGAAAGTAAGACATTGCAGGTGTATAGGAATCCGGGAGAAAAACTCTATCCAATTTCATTTCTTACTCGTTTTAGCCGGAGAGAAAACTGTATGGAAATCCATTTCTCACGTGTTATTTTTCTTTAACTTCCTAAAAGATCGGCCGGTAGCTATGGTTATTTTCATAATAGGTGAAACGACAAAGTTTTTACTCCAAGTCCGCTTGCCTCTTCCGATTTCCGAACAATATTTAAAAAAAAAGAACCCAAGTGATAAAGGCTGGCGCGGGAAGTTCTACTAACTTTGAATTTGGTGTAGGCAATTTTATTAATTCTACAGAATGTCATCGAGTGGTAGTGAAAGTTTTATGACACCGCCAGAAATAAAATATTTATTCTGCTTTTTATTTTCCTCGAAGGTGTAGTATAAAGCACTATGTATGTATCACTCGGCAGAAAGTGCGATTCCTACCTCGTGTGTGGCCTCAAACGACACACTCGATAGGAATCAGGCACATTCTCGCCTAGGTGAACAATGAACTATGCTTGAGGTGCTCCAAACTGATTTTGTAATGAAGTTACCTCTTTGAGGCGTTTCCGTAAGTTTTCCTTGGATATTGCCTTCTTCTCGAAGTCTCTTGTTGTGAGAATCATCAGCGGCGCGTGCAGCTCGTATAAAGTAACACCTGAAATTAAAAAGCATTTTATTGAAACATTTCTTGAGCTCTGACTAAACTATGTATACAGATCTTAGACAATATTGAACTTAATTTTATTCACGCTTTTATGCGTAACGCTTTTTCAGACTTATTAAATAAAAGATAATTTGGCTTGTTTTAAAAAAACGATAAACCGACTTCACATTTCTGAACCTACCTCTTATTTACCGCCCGTTGTCGTAGAAACTGTTTGTTAATAGTCATTGTGATCATTTAATTGTTTTCATAAACCTAACAATTGTCTTCGAATCCCTACTCAACTTTATCTACTTTTACACTGTTTTTAAGTTTTGAGAGATAAATACTAATCACCTGGGGATAACATTTTATGAGACCACCTTGGGATCATTTTCTACACAACAGCGAAGAAAATTTCAAAATCGGTCCATAATTGGCGGAAATATCCCGTAACATAAATAAAAAACATACAGACGAATGCAGAACCTCCTCCTTTTTTGAAGTCAGTTAAAAATAACGATAATCACAAAATGCCGGATGGACAACTCTATGGAATTTAATTTCTCACGCGTTTATCGGGAGACAAAAGTGTATTGAAAATCAATTGTTAAGTGTTATTTTTAATGTATTTTTTCGGAAATATCAGTTTGTAGCTATGGTTATTTTCATTATACTAGGTCAAACGGTAAAAAATATTTAATCGGAGAACGCTATATGATATCGGCCTCTTCCGTTTTCGGACAATAATTTAAAATAAAGAACAAAGTGTAAATAGCGCGAGCGCGTATTCATTACCATTAAAGTTTACAATTAGAATTACGGAATTACTCTTGTGTGATTCTAAAACTAAGATTTTCCTCGTAGGTGTTGTGTAAAGTACGATGTATCACTCGGGAGGAAGTGCGATTACTATGTATCCTCAAATGTGACACTTGTTAGAAATCGGGCACTTTCTCGCCTCGGTGAACAATGTATTATTCTTACGGCTTACAAATGTTTTTAGTGTGAATGAAGGAAGCCTACCGTTTTTGCCTTTGGACGAGCGTGGTCCCAAACAAAACAAGTACCTACATTTTCTGTACGTACCTCTGAGTCGTGAATATCCAGGTTCAATAACGTCAAAGACCGTCATGAGATCGCGGCAGATCTGCACCTTGCGCTCCAGCTGCTGGTCCGGCATCTCGTGGATCATGTACTCCGCCACCTTTCGAACGGTTTAGATATAGTCACTTGAAGGGGCAGCGGTACTGTTATAACCAGACCAGACACATAAAATATTCACAAATTATAAGACACTCATTTATTTCTGCCCGCGGAAAAAGTAACTGTGTCTATTTCTGGGATCCTTACGAAATTTCAATCAGATCCGTTCAGCCGTTGAGGCGTGTTAAGGTAACAGACAGACAGAAACATGGTTAGGTACTTTCGGATTTATATTATAAGATGGCATATTGAGGAAGCGATAGAGTGAAAAACTCTTTAGATTAATTTGAAAGAAAAGATTAATTTGATTTCACAGCTTAAGGTCAGCTGGCTCAGGAACAAAATGCTTGGAGGGACCAGGGAGAGTTTAGTTTTCTAGATGGAAGAAAGGGATCAGAGGGAGAGCTAACATTACCTTCCCGTAAAGCTGGCTGAGAGAGTGCTTGGCGGAGAGACACAGGTAGTGTTGCTGATGCACCACGTTTCGGTACTTGTGCAGGAACGCCTCGAAGCCTGATACGTCGTTGGCGTCGATACCATCAAATTCATCTGTCAGCCTGCGGAAAAAATAACATCAGTTAAAGTAAGTCGCAAGAGAATTTTCAGAACGAGACTTCTTTAAAAGAAATTTTGTAGAAAATGTGTTTCACAAACGGGGAACCATCGACAAACAAAAGAGCATCAAACAGTGTCGCACCCAGCCATGGTCGACTCAAGACGGTTGCGGGTTCGATGCCCGCCAAGAGATATGTTTTATGATCTGCAGGCATTCGTTCCGGGTCTGGGTACTATAAGTATTATATCATTCATCTGGTACCCAATAATCGACAAGACTGCTTATTTTGGGACCAGATGATGTGTAAGAATATCCAGTATTATTTATTAGGGTCCCAGGTTCCCTGTACGTACCTTCGCAGCAGCATCTGCACCGCAGTAGGTGGCATGCTGTACCCGCAGACGCACGCCCAGGGCGCGCCGGCGTCGAGCGGCGCGGCCGGCAGCAGCGCCTGCGCACACCTGGGACAGAGGAAGGCGCTGGCGAAGGTGCTCAGCTCGGTGGGGTCGGCGCAGCGCGCACAGGTGCACGAGAAGAACTTGCTGTGAGTGAGGTGCTCGCGGCGCTTCAGTGTGCCCTGAGTGGAAACAATCGGAGAACTAGGGTTAGAGATTTAACAAGATCGTCGTTTAATGTATTAGTTAAACGGAGAACTAGGGTTAGAGATTTAACAAGATCGTCGTTTAATGTATTAGTTAAACGGAGAACTAGGGTTAGAGATTTAACAAGATCGTCGTTTAATGTATTAGTTAAACGGAGAACTAGGGTTAGAGATTTAACAAGATCGTCGTTTAATGTATAAGACGATCTTGTTAAATCTCTAACCCTAGTTCTCCGTTTAACTAATACATTAAACGACGATCTTGTTAAATCTCTAACCCTAGTTCTCCATTTAACTAATACATTAAACGACGATCTTGTTAAATCTCTAACCCTAGTTCTCCGTTTAACTAATACATTAAACGACGATCTTGTTAAATCTCTAACCCTAGTTCTCCGTTTAACTAATACATTAAATAGGTATGCAAAAATAATACTTTTTATTTTGCGTGGTGGACAGAGTACTGTCGCGTGGCCTACGAGTGTAACTCTACCTGCAATGTGTACGCGTAGCAGGCAGTGCACGGATCCCCGACGCTGTGGTCCACGGAGGCCCGGATGGTGAGAGGCCTCCCGGGCAGGGCCTCGGCGTCCGTGTGCGTGGTGGACGGCGTACAGTCGTGGGCCATAAGGTATGCACGGTCGTATAAGGCCCGTGCATTCGCGCCGCTGCCGCCTACTTCGAATGCGTTCACCTGAAAAGTTCGGAATGTTCGTATAATATTTTTTTACCAAATGCAATAGAACGATAGGAATGTATGTATATCAACCAGCGCGACTAAGCGTCAAAAAAGGTGTAAAAGACGCTATTTGAAGAGCCATACAACAAAAACTCTTTATGAAGCCCCTTTAACTCAGTCCAAAGGGAAATGTAATCACAAGTAGGTACGTCTGTCTGTCAAGCACGATTTAGATTTAGACGTAGTCCTCCACTTTTGTAGTATACTCCTGTATAACAGTGAATAAATACGAAATATTGGTGTTTAACACCAAAGAATGTCTCAGTTGAAAGCATGTCGAATCAGTGGAATGGACTGGTTCGTGTGGGATGTTGATCCATAAATCCTGACAGATGGTCCGGTCCTACCTTTCTACACAAACTGACCTCTAAAATCCCGCAGACAGTGTGTATCTCCTCCGCGTCGTATTTGAGCCCCCACTTCCGTACCCGGTCGACCACCAGTCTCTGGTTCAGCGGATAGATGTCGCCGCGCGCGCGTCGGATCTCGTTGTGAGACTCCATGGCGGAGAGGGCGGCCCATTTGGCGGAGTCCGATGTTTTTAGGAGGAGGCATCTAGTGGGAAATATAAATGTACAATTTACGTTATAGTCGGAAATTCTGCACTTCGCTTCATAATGTTCTAACAAATGTATTTATTACGAAAAAAGGTACCTAAATGCTTATTCCCAAGAAATACGAGGCAAGTTTGAATTAATAAAAAACAGTTTCGACTGAAATACCAGATATAGGTACTTCGATGAATCAATATCAATGAAAAAGAAATGGAACGGCAACAAAGCAGCCATTTCCTGTGATATTCGTAACAAAAGCTCTCAACGTTGTTGCTCTGCATAGCAACTGGCACTCGATACTTCAAATCAATACATTTATTTAATGTTTTCAAATAGCGAGGCAAAGTAGAAGGAGACGAGGAAGGGGACGACCAAGAATTAATTAATATGAGTCGGATCAAGGAGAAAGGCTTTGTTATGTCGTACAAAGAAGTTATAGCGACCGCATTGGAAAGAGAATCTCAGAGTCGCTGGCTGGGCTCTGTCGGTGTTGCTTGGCAATCTCAATGTCAAGGTCGAGTATTGTGGTGTCCTGAAGATGTCTCGTGGAGAGACGAAACTGGTAGACAGCTTACTTTGATGACTACTATCAGAGTGGGTTATACGGGGAATTGTTACTAAATATATTTTCATATTAATATTTTGCAATGGATTTCCGCAAAGTAACGCCTGAATCTATTATAATTATGTTTATACAAATAGGAAGAAACACAACCTTTTCCAGAAAAATAATACGCGAAACGAAAAAATTATTCACAAGTTGATCCCCTCGAAGTCTAGAATCAACCAGTTCGGCTTAGTGCTAATTTTATGTCTATTAGAAGATAATACAATAAGCAGACAAATAAAATTATATTCTAAATACCGGTGAATGGAAATACCCGAGCTGAGATTTTAAATCTCTCGAGTGCTTCCCGAGCTCTGGGTAGGATGGGCTGCAGAGAAGCCATTTGCAACTCTCCCATAAAAAATGCAGTTGTTATTGCTTCATGCTGATGAAAAGCATCACCTGAGTGGCATCAGTGCATGGTAACACTCCCTCAGTTCTTCCAAGTCGGAGTAGTCAGGCGGCACCGTCTTCAGGACCTCGCACTCCTGGGGGGAGTGCCCCGTGTACTGACCCAGCCCTGGGCATGAGGGGGAGCAGAGAGGCCATTTGCAGCCGTGGCATCTGGAAAAGAGTCATTTATTAGGCAGAATAACAGCGCCTTCTGCTCATAATAACAGCGCCTTCTGCTCATAACAGTTGGTATTGTGCTGAGCCTGGGCCCATTTGCTACTGCACAGCACGCCTACTTATTCTTGTTTACCTATTGTAAATTAGTTTTTTCTACGTATTGTTCTTTGTTGTGTTATTTATTAATGATTAAGTAATATATTTTTATTTCAAAATTGTTAATTGTCCTGTGTGTAAATGTAGTGACAAGTAAATGATATGTCTATGTCTATTATGAAAGGAAGCCGATTATTAGCTATAGACAATGATTATAAAAAAGAAAAGATCTCACCGTCACAGTCAAACATTTACAGTGTTTTATGTCATTTAGACCTTACAGGACTCTTGGATACGTCAGAACAGTTGACAAAGGGTCTCTAAATAATGCCCAAGCAATGAGTTTAAAATTTACAGTCTTATCATCATTTCATCAGTGAGATTTCACCATCAGTCTGATGGTAAACATCTTACCGAAAATACACGAGAGTAAATTTTTTTAGCTTTATGTTAAAAGGAAAATTCGTTATTTATAAATGCGAAAGGAAAAATCCTATCTTTCAGTGTTTTCATGAAGGTTCTGTTCACAATTCACATAGAGACGCTACGTGACGATCATTGAAGATGAAGAGGTCAGTGGTTTCGCACTGCGCAGCTGGCTTCACTCGTCTCTCGCTGCGCAACGAGACACCGGGCGGCGCGGCGCAGTGGAACATCTACGTTCGTCTTCCTCCTCAGCGAGAAGTCCTATTACAACAAGATCCTCGTTTATCATTACAATTATCACTTGAGCACTCGACTGAACTGCATCTTCATCAACAACTCAACACGAAATCTGGACAAAAAGTAGTATGACAAGTCGCCATGACGACGGCTACAGGCTGCGCCTCGCGGTGTCGCGCTGTGTCACAAGGCAACGCGACGCGCAGCGCTACTCTTGCGCGCTGCGTCACGTCTCGGTGTGAACTAACCCTAAGACCGAAAACTTGTGACGTTTCTTCGATGACGACACATTAGAGAACGGCGAGCACTCACTTCCAGTAGGATCTTTAAAGCACTCTATCAAGTAGAGCCATGGTTAGGGCACATCCTCAATATGGTCGGCCGGGGCACAGAAATAAGCCAAAAGAGGCCTATAAATTGCAGGGCTAAGATCTCTATAACTAAGATCTACTTATAGAGGTATAGGTAGAGATCTAGTACTAACTTGAACAAGCTACTCTCCAGCAGTTCTCTATAACACCCAAGACAGATGAGCGCACAGCCGCTACAGGGGCCCACGCACAGCGCCTTCTCAGACATTATGACGTCACCTGCCTTTAGGGGCCGGGAGGCTACAATGTATCTGGAACGGAGAAAGGAGAGCTTATCATTATGTTACTTTGAGCCCACGGCTGCACTGCAAGTTGGCGCGTAGCTTAGGCTCACGCGACTTACGACATGCCGAAGGAAAACAAACATGTGAAAATATATGAGATTAAACACGTTACAAGCCCCTCGCATAGCTAGTCGCCTGGCATGTAGCAGAGGAGTCCCATAAGTAACTACGAAAATTAATAAACCGATTTTTTTTCATCGACAACTTGTCATTGATGGATAGTTTTCTGGTTTTCTTTTGATAAACACCTAGCATGTAGGTTAGGTACGGATAAATTATGGACAAATGATAACAGCCGAAGTTTTCAACAGAGTTTACCGAGCGACTCGCATAACTCCAGACGGCACCAGTCAAAGTAGCTCTTAGAGTATCTAGAACGGAGATGTCAACGCAAGGCGTACCCCTCTGCCGGCCATATGGCCATACACGTTATATAAAACTACTTCACTCGTAACCGCGACCATTAGCTGTCGTTTCGTGTCACGAAGTAGTGCTCAGTGAAAATGGTGAATTGTGCGGTATTACGGTGTAAAAGACGATCAGAGACATCAAACTTAAGGTACCACGGTATTTCCTATGACAAGTAAATGATATTCTTGTCAATTTTTATTTTGTAATATTGTTTAATTTAGATTCAAATGGAATAGCAGTTGCGATAGTTTTAATACGACGCCAACGTCTTGGTAGAGGGTGTAGGTGAGTAATGCGAGTATAAATTCCTTGGTAGAAGGCGTAGTGTGGGGACTAGTTGAATGAAATTGATTGAGTGAATGATGGAATTAATAAAATGCCATGTGTTTTTTTGTACCCATATTTAACCGATTAAAAAAAGGAGGTCCTGTATTAGACTCGTAATGTATGTATACAACATCATTTCAAATTAGTTAACGAAACACGGGGAAAGGATCTCTATCGGGAAAACATTACTTGGAGCATTCAGAACGGGATTAGCCGAGCGTACGCAGTCCGAGCATGAACAGTCATTTGTGTCTGTTTATAAAAACTAGTTTGCTGCGATTGTCTCTGTCATTCTGCCTTCAACATGGTGCTGTGTCGTTTGTTTATTGCTATTTGCTTTGTACTTTTTGATCGCAGAAACATATAAACGTGATTTTTTGTACAGCTGGTGTAGTATGTAAGATGAAACTGCGGTGCATAGCTAGTTCTTTATAAATAGACTGTGGATTGAAATATCAAGTAAATAATGATTGAATATTATATTAAATTTATAATACAAAGATGCTCCTAATGCTTAAATAAATTACTACAACGTATATAGTTTCAAAATCATTGAACTATTTCCAAGGAAAGGACTTATTTCCAAATATTGATCTACATGTCTATGATAATGATTTCGTCAATCACAATATGGAATTAGGAAGATTAGTTATACAAAAGTATACAGATACTAGAATCTCTTTTCTTATGAAAAAAACAGATCCAAAGAAATGTGTACGTCACATTTACAATAAATTAGTCCATTTTAAAAACCAATAGTGTAAAAATTATGTAATATACATTTATATTAAACACCATAATATCATTTCTTTTTATTCCTAGCCATACAAATCCGCGTGGGGCAGTACATTTGCTAACAGCCGCTATTTTTCTCCTGCTTATTTTTCTCAACCCACCACACCAATTAAGAAACAAAATATTTATCAAAAAAATGCATTCATGAAAGATTCATCGAAATCAGGGCCCGTACTCTTAAAAACGAAATCGAAGTTTCTGATTCTTTTTCGTGCAAACGCTAATCTTATGCAATGGACATAAGAGTTGGTTTTGCACAAACACGAAAAAGAAACTTCGATTTTCCTTTTCCGAGTAGGCCTCCAGTTCAGTCTTAGAAGTTCTAAAACTGAACCGATTTCTATGAAAATGTTCTAAGTTAGAACCCTAAGATTCATAATTGCGTAATATTTGTTGTAATTATGTAAGTACATACAATAACTATTAGCGCACCGCGGTTTTACTTGAGTATAGCCTTGTGTTACCTAACAACTGTGTACCTTTCTATTCGTAGAATAATTTTTAAAATCGGTTTAGTAGTTAAAGAGATTACCCTACAAATCTATAAAAAAAGGAAAAGTATATGATTTGGAACAACCCTGATTTCATTCATTTGAAATCATTCATTTTATCGGTCTTTTTACACCCCATCACTACTTTTTTGTGTTAGTGTGTAACTAAACAATAGTGTAATAACAGTAATTCTTTAATTGTGTGCTTGTTTTGTGTTTGTGTACAGCTTTTACTTGCGTGTGCGTTTATAGGGACGCTTAATTTTTCTGCATTAGTGTGCGTGATTATGTAAATGTGTGCTGTACCGTGCTACCTCTCCTCCCGCAAAAACTGGCAGAATCATTTTAGTACTAAAAGTAGCGCTTGGCAACTCCCTTTCTAGATACTCTAAGAAGTAGCTAAAGGTTACTTAGATTATTTGCAACTTAGTCAAAACTACATATAATGACATACGTCTAAATTGCATCTAAAGTGTGAATAAATCAGTTCACCAAAGAAAAAGAACTACTACAAATATTGTATTTACACTAAAGAACAAAAAGATTATCTACGACCAACTAATATTTACAATTTCTTCCCGAAAAAGATGTTGGCGACCATCCTAACCAGCTGTTTGTCACACGCCTTGGAATTTAAGCTGCTTGACATGCCGAGAAATTAACTGCTCCATTGCCAATTTAAATGACAGTTGAAATATGAAAAACTTATGTTTATGTTATTAGTGCCCGGGAAGAGCCAAGAATCCAGCAACATAAGAGAGTCCATATTTAGGAAAACATCTTACTTATTTTGCTGAAAGTAACGTTCCCGAAGTTATACAATAGTAACAGAAAGCCAAAGTTGCAAATCAGACATTCGCTTCTAAAATATACAGTGAATTTGTTAAATTAACATCTAAAATCTAAAGTGAATTGACAGTACTGACCTGCCCATAACATCAGAGTGTTTCACTTCATAGCATAACTCTTCTTTCTCCTTCTCCATTTCAGGCACTGCTGTCTCCTTAGCGACATCTTCAATATTCTCCTTGTTCCGTTCGCCTCGTCCCTTCTTCTTTTGCTTCAAACAAAACATATTCCGTCAAACCTAACACCAAGACTGATACAAACTGGATACAAAACGAGATGGAACGCCAACAGCGATGCGAACATTATTATAAAAATATTTTACGCTTACGCATATACACCTTAGCATCTTAGCATTTCATTTGTAGGTAAGTATATAAAACTAGATACTCTGTCAAATGTAGCGAGTTTTTCATGAATGAAAGTTAAAATAAATAGGGAATTGAAATTGTAAGGTGACGTGGTATTATGAATGAGTGCGATGGTAGGCGATGTCTACGAGTATTTCTGTACGGCTCTTGAGCGTGCCAATGGATGTAAAAACCGCCTCATAACCCTGCCAATGATTTATACGACCGTGAAACGATAGGTTAAGGCTGGGGCATATTTAGATAAGTCAGTACGTTTATTATGCCACTTCATAACAAATGAGAATAAACTGCTTTAGTCTTCGATCAGATTTTTTTTGGAATTTAGACTGTCGTCAGCCTATTTGATGATTTCTGTTGTCTTATTGAGGGTTCTATAGAGCAGAATGCTGGTCAGAGTGCTCTTTAATTCCTTGTTTAAAAGGAAAACAGCTATTCTGTGCTATTTTTCCCACAAACCTTTACGTAAGTACTACAGAAACGAATTGTAAAAGTTGAAACGGTGATAGGTAGTCATCTCATTAGACTAAGATGAAACAAGTAACTCCGTAAATAAACAATAGTAACAGCTTTTTTGGCTGAAACCTTAAACTCTCGTATCTAAGCCGAAGTGTAACAAATGAACTGGTCAAATAGATTATCGAAAATCCTTTACACGTGTAGACAAAGCCTTTGGAATGTTGTCTTAAACTACTCATCCAAAACGTTCGCCTTCATATTCTCAGATAACACTGTAATGGCTCAACTAAATTCAATTGCCGGCATAAGAACAAATCATCCGAGAGAGATTAGCTCATAAACAGTTTGTGCTGGCAATCATACAAACCTTGGGGAATGCTGCTCTATATATCTACAGAGCTCAATAATTTCTATATTTGACTAGTAAATGCCCAGAGCTTAGTTCCATCCAATAAAACTTGACCACAAACTCGTGGCCTTGGGAAATCAAATTTTCTTTTAAATTTTCACTGCTAGTAAACAGCTCCATACTCTATACCTCTGAATATGTTCTATGATGGGTTGTCCAATTTTTTCTGCTTGCTTACGTAAAACCCTTGTTACAATGAGAGGACGAAATAAAAAATTCACAAATCTTCTTGAAATGACACGCCAGTCGTCTTAATTCGTAGCATTTAACATTTATCTATTTAGATCTATCGTGGTAATTATTCCTATCAACAAATCTGTTATTGTTGCTTGTGTTCAGTGTATTTGAGGTTAACGGAGGCTAGAACGATTGCCCTCCTTATGTACTCCAATAATCGTAAGTTTCCGAACGTGGCGCGTCGGATTTTATTATAAGATGATTGGGTGATGTGTTGAGATGCAGATGTTATCCTCAACAGAATGTAAATACGTAACTTTTCGGTGCAAAACTTTTGAGAGAGTAGATATACTTTAGATTTGACTGGGAAAATCCCAATATTTTTTAACTCAGTGTTTTTTTAAATTAATAACCTGCGAAATTAACTTGTTTTTCAATGACAGCCTTCTAGTCTAGAGCATCGTCATCACAGCCCTTTTCGTCCACTGCGAAATTAACTTGTTTTTCAATGACAGCCTTCTAGTCTAGAGCATCGTCATCACAGCCCTTTTCGTCCACTGCGGGGTATTTTATTAATAGTTAGGCATCATTTTATTCTTGCTAGCCCTTACTGTCCAGGTTCTTTTGCATCCAGGTGTTTCTAGCTACTTCCAGTAGAGTAAGAGTAACAATTTGATGAGCAGAACTATTATTTATTAATATACATTTTGCAAATTTTAATCACAGTGTAAGTACTAAGTAACTTTGATAAGGAGGTCAGCCGACGAATTCAACTCGTATGGGCAGCGTTCGGGAAGCTTCGCAATATCTTCTCGTCACAGATACCGCAGAGACTCAAGACGTCTTCAATCAATGTGCGTTGCCAGTGATGATCTACGGATCCGAGACGTGGTCGCTAACTATAGATCTCGTTCATAAGCTCAGAGTCGCTCAGCGGGCTATGGAGATAGCTATGCTTGGTGTTTCTCTACGTGACCGAATCCGGAATTTGGAAATCCGTAGAAGAACCAAAGTCACCGACATAGCTCTCAGAATTAATAAGTGGCAGTGGGCAGGTCATATAGCACGCAGAACTAATAACCGCTGAAGAGTAAAGGTTCTCGAGTGGCGGCCACGATGCAACGCAAAACGGTTTGTTGGGAGACCATCCATTCGATGGACCGACGACATCGTAGCGGTCGCAGGGAGTCGATGGATGGAGGCGGCTCAGGACCGCTATTTGTGGCGTCGTATGGGGGAGGCCTATGTCTAGCAGTGGACGTGTATTCTATGGGCTGATAGATATGATGATGATGATGAAATCCTAAGGAATTTGAAGTCGGTTTTAAGTTTTATGAAAATAATAAAATTATGTGCCTTTATTTAGATCTAGCCAAGGCCACATACCAACAAACGTATACCTTCTTCGTATAATATAAAATCTATGCTCATTAGAGACAGCTGTACCGTCGAGTCTCCATCTGGCAAGTTTGTTTAGTACATTTTGCAACGACTTCGACTAAAGATATTCTCTCGACAGTCGAGACGAGATGACAACGAAATCTGTTCCAGTTGTTTTCCGCTATTTGATCTGATTCCCGAAATAAAATATCATCCGACGTTTTATTATCCCCAGCAACAACTATATTTATCTCAAAAAATACAATTGAAATGTTTCGTTCAGTTTATACTACAGTTGCACACATGCTATAACTAGCATGTTTACGCAACTTCACTCGCTGATTACAGTTTAGAAGTGTCTTTATGTTTTTCAGTCACGTGAACCCTTACTTTTTTTAACCACCAAGGTAGCAAACAGGCTTGCGGCCCACCTGATGGAAAGCGGTTACCTCAGCCTATGGACGTCTGCAACATCAGCCAGTATTTATTGAGCTTATAAAAGTAGGTATACGTCTCGTCACGGTTTAATAGCGCTCGGCGAAAGTGGAACCCCTCCACTTTCGCCAAGCGCGCGTTCTGCGCAGGTGAAAAACGGAGTAAAAATCAAAAAATCGACTCCTCCACGCATCAAGGTCAGCGATTTTAAACCATGACGCAACCTGTAACTTAAGTCCTTTCAAGACACAATACCTAGAGAGAGACTTATTCTATGTGCACCATAATAATCACTTTCCTACCTCCAAGCTTCTTATTGACCTGTGCGAGAGTAATGGAATGGAACGATACGAACAGAATGACCCCACGCCACGCAACGTACGCGATGCAATATAGGAAACTTCGGCGTGCGATAAGTGTAGCGTACATCTTAGCTAGGTTATTTGTTTTCATACAAATTCAAGCGTCCAGATCTCAAATGCGACATCTAAACTTTCACTTTTTAAACGAGAGTGGTAGCATTAATTTATATAATTCTTGGCAAAGTTTTGTTTTAACTGTTCTTTTAGAATACCTTCGTGAATTGTGGCTTTTGTTATTATAATTGTTTATTTGGACTCTGTTCAAATCTCAACAGTTATTGTGCTAAATATTTATTATAGGGCTGATATTCTCGATGTAATAAAACAACAATAGGTATTTAGAGCTATCTTAATATCTTTATGCTCTGTTCTAAAGGTCAAGTAATAATAAACGACTTTAATAGATTTCATAATGTTACGCATAAGTACCTCATACTGAGCCTACACACAGTTAATGTACAATACTGCTATTCTTATTGTTATTCGTTGTAATATCTTTATATTGTTTATCAAGTTCTATAGACGCACCACCTTAGACAGTTGTGGTAACTTCACTGAAAACCAGCACTGGCCACCCAGTGCTGGTCCACACATACTAGTGTTCGTCCAGCTCAATGCTGAGGGAAGGCCATGTTTTCCGTAAACTCTGCTGCGCAATAAACTCTTTTCTTTACTAGGTTTAATTAGTCGTAAGTCATTGCTTGTCAATGTGTGGTAGATTTAAGCGAATAAATAAACTTCTATTCTATTCTTAACAAAGTACTTTTGGTATCATCACACTAATATTATAAACTAGCGACCCGGTCCCGGCTTCGCACGGGTGTAAATTATCCATATAAATCTTCCTGTTGAATTACTCTATCTATAAAAAAAAAACAGTTGCGTAGTTTTAAAGATCTAAGCATATTATAGGGACAGACAGCGAGAAGCGACTTTGTTTTATATTATGTAGTGATGCGAAAGTTTAGATGTTTGTTAACTCTGATAAAACTACTGAACTAATCGAGCTAAAATTTTGCACATACGTAGCTCTAACTGGAATAACCTTATATTTTCTATTCCGGGGAAATACATATATGCGAAGATGCCAACAGAAGTTAGTCAAACATAAATGTTTTCCCCTTACGTAACAATGGTGTCTAAAATAAAATTAATTAATGTAAACATATTTTATTTTAAAAACCAGAATAAACCGACTCGCTCTGCCTGATTGTCATGTTATGATCTGGAGAAATATATTACAGCTTCCAGTTATTTTATCGGACATTACAAATTAATATCTGTCCTCAAAACGTAAACTTTTTATCGTAACTAAATTTTTCTCTTTCATGATTTAATTATTTGGCACGATAATGTGTTAAAAAAACATAATGTATATCGTTAGTTACGTCGTTAATACCCTTACAGATTATACACACTATAGTAAATACAGAATGATTGTCGACAGAGTAATATCCAGCTGCTTCATATCTCAAACAATCACTGGAAGATTTTCTTATTTCTCGTCCATTGCTTGTTTAAACCAAAGTATGAAAAGTGTGCTTTGCTGCGCAATCAATGAACAGTATTCAACTAGTTACCGCCATCAAAAAAAATTTCAGTCATGAAATATGACGGATTTCCAGAATTAAGGATACAGTAAATGTTTTTTCTCCTCATAAAACTCTTTATCGCGTAAGATCAGAGATATGATTGATTTACTATTTTTATAACTCATATGTATATGGTAGATGTTTATAGAGTTTAAAATTGGGCGTAGTTTACATGTGTTAAGTTTTACGGCTGAATTTCAGCGCGATTTATTTTTATCGTGCGTCGAATTAGATTTACTATGTACTTGATAAGATAGCAAGTTGTTTTGTTCGCGTCATTACTATGTTTGATAGAGTTGATACAATTTTATTGTAGTTATAAACAACTGCTCTAGGAATTTTGGCTTTCCTTTCAATAATGTAGAGTAATGAATGTTGAACTTTGAAATGAAATGCTATGTTTATTGGGATAGTGTTTCAAATATTTATTTACGGGTTATGTTAATTATTAAGCCGTGACGAAATTCGCGGCGTGAGATCGACCTCTCTCATCTCAGCCCGTGGATGTTCTAAGAGTAGAATAAGGGAACCTACCGGAGGAAGGGCAGCAGCTTCCTTCTGAGTATTTTTAACACCTTTACTGCCATCACTTAGCAAGCGTGGTTATGTCAAAACCCCCTAGTTTGGGGAAGACATGTGCAGCAGTGTGGTTTGAATGTTGATCCAGTAACCAGATATAAATGTTAATTATTTTTCTCGACATTAAGACGCGAGGTTGAAATTCCCACATAGTTTTAGACGTCCGACTCCAATACAAATAGAGATGAGTAACACTTTATTTCTCAGCTTTTCCTGAGTCTATCACTCAATCCGATATGATGTATCCGAGATTTAGGCAGCATCCGGAAATAGCTTTCTGATTACCCTTGTTTTTAACCTGACGTCAGAGTTGACACTAAATAGCTATCTCCATCCAGAAACACGAAAACGTGTATTGTACAGGATATAATAATATTTAACAACTTGTTTACTGCTTGTGGTAGAATGTCGCTTGGTCACCTCCACGGACGACCGTCTCGCGCGGAAAAGATACTATCGCCGAGAAGATATCGTGTGGTCACGCTCTTTAAAGTTATTTATTGGCCAGTGTCTTCGTTCTTACAGCAAATGTAGCCGTGAAACGAGCAAAGGTTCACGGTTCTGTGCTACGAAAGATCTTCATTGAATTAATCAATTCCGCCATCGTAGTCTCGGTTTACTGCGACACCCTACACTATTGGTAGGGAGCCCATTCTCTTGTTGTTTTGGCCCGTACAGGTAGTTCATATTTGAATTTTAGGGCGCAGTTCTTGAATGGTTTCCCCTGCGTCGACCTGGCTCTGCGTCGACAGTAAAATTGTATTGTTATGCAAATAAATAATGCTAATTAGTGCCTCTGCGTCGATGTACAATCAGTTGCAAAAATAAAAGTACGTATTGGTTTTAAAATCGTTGTTTTATTAATAGTACGTAGTAGTAGTGGTATCCCTAATCCATAATACATATTATATATTTTTGTATAGTGTTATTTACAACCTTATTCCGCTTCCATAAGGGTCGGACCGATACTATCAAAAATGATTAGTATAATTTCTAACCTTGAGGAACATTTTCACGATACCTACATTGCTGGTTTGTTCTGTAAAGTTGGTTGAGAATAGTCACAATGTGAATAATATCTGGCGATATTGCCAGAAGAAAAGAAATAGCCTTTTGCTGAACTATGTTTAATTTCACTTCGAAATTAGTAAAACATTTTCATGTTGCAAAACTAGCAATGTATTGTGAAAATATTCCTCAAGAATGGAAACGACACTACACCTATTTTAAACCTAACAACGTGTATCTAAAAATGAATGAAAAATACAAAATAATTAAAACACAGAAAAATTCAATGAACAATGTGTACCTATAAATATAACCAAAAACAACAACGTAACATTTGTAATTCCTCAATGAAACTTACAATACTATAAATAAGTGGTAAATGTTAAAACTGACTGTTTTAACATTTTTGGTATTTTGATACCTACATATAAGTTAAAATATAATAATCACAGATAACTATCAAATCCCTAAAATATTAGAATTACAATCACATTTATATCAGTCAAATAGTCAGAAATACTTGTAATAGGCTTGTAATTGCACAATCAAAAATAAGTGGCTAGTATTAAGATTGACTATTTTTTAAATTCGTTGTCCTACTGAATACCAGCGCAGTATTGGACAATTATTTGCCCAATACTGCATAACGCTGAGATAGGGACCCTTTTTACCCCTTTTTTTTAATAATTGTTAGTTAATAGAATTCTTTGTCTATATGTCTCCTATGTTAATTTTAGACTGTTTATTTGTTGTTCTTGTGATTTAATTTTATGGGTAAATAAATAAATTTTATATTTTTATCTATGTCATTTTGATACCTATTAGTAACTACCTTAAAATATCAAAATCACAGATAATCTTCAAGTCCTTATAATTATTAGAATTACAATCACATTTATATCAGTCAAACAGTTAGAAATTATTAACCTTTTTTGTGACTGACCGCTTTTGTATTGCACTAAAATTTTACTAATGACAGACCTCTTCAGACAAGTTTGTGTATTCATTTTGCCGTTTTTGAAATCTTCTACAATTTCGTTAATGCGATCGTCAATCGCCATGCAATTGTTTTTTCTTCATTTTTGATCTTTTTTGTAGGTATTCGATTGTTGTATTTTAAACCTGCTTTCATTTGCTTCATCTCTCAATGTTGATCAGGAAGTATAGTGGTGGATGTATTTTTTTTTATTGTGCCCTCTTTCTACTGGATTTGTTGTTCTATTGCGTTCTTTATAGCAGCAAAACAAATGGTCATCTTTGTCTATCCATTGGGAGGTCATATATTCATTATAAAGTTTATTTAAGCTTTAGGTGTGCTCCTTTACAATGAAACCCATGCTTCCGGAATAGATTCCTTTGGTAGATGTGCTATATCTGCAGACATTGCGATATGTTATGTCCAACAGGAATGTCAACTAAATAAATAAATAACTAGCTTATTTTCTGTTCCTTTTTTTCATAACGCTTTGCTGAAACGGAAAAATAAACCACTGACCTCTGAAGGTGAGAACACTTCTTTAAGGGCGTTGATAGCTCCTACTTCAAAATCTATTATATATTTAGAAGGTTGGTTCTCTGGGATGTTTTCTTTAATCAGTAGAAACATCTTCTGATAGGCCTGTTGTGATTTGTTTGGTAACAATGCAAATATAACCGGTACAACTACAGCTTTGCCGCGGCACTAAAAATGTCTGCTTGTATAGCGTACACTTGATAAAATGGTGCGGAAACTGAAAACAACGTCCCATCAACAAAGAACAGTGTCATCTCTTTCAAATCATCTTTGCTTTCATCCAGCATGAAAATCAAAATCTTGTCTTTCCCCCCACTGTCGACAATTAATCAATCTTTACCGATTTCTTTCGGAATCACCACCCCGTATATTTAACTGATCCAACTCTACTTTTCTGACAAGGCTTTATTTGCGTTATTACATTCGTGCATTCCTAAATCTACTATGCTTCCTACCGAGACGACTGTACCAATGACCCTGAGACGAGCGAGTCGAGTATCGACGTAGAGCCAGGTCGACGCAGGGGAAACCATTCCAGTTCTTATGTATTTTACCAGTAAATCTAACGTTCGAATACTTTGCTTCATGGCATATAGGGTAACAGAATTGATTGGTACAACGAAACTACCGCAGCGTTACATTCACGGTGGAGGTGGTCACTTATGGCCACACCGAGCCGCCTCGGGCGGGACTCATGCCAACATCGCGATGGACTTTATGATGAATGTCGTTTGCAGAGGACGGAAATTATGACTAATTGCACCTTGGTAACGTGATTTGTCTTGTGTGGGGGAACATCTGTTCACTTACGTCCGAGTGGATAGCAGCAAGGGCAGAATAAATCATCTCAGTTCAGTTTTTACAGGTCCTGAGTATAAAACTACAGACATAACAGACTTAGATTTTTATGACTGTGATAATTTCTTAGTTCACCGAAATGGTACATAATATTATGTACCTACTGTACGTAAACGCTATTAATATGAATTATATGTAATATTAATATGTGTATAGTGTACCGGACAGTCGTCGGCTGCATAGCATACCCTAGTATCATGTCGCCATAAACCGACTGTGGGTTTACTCGGCCACCGCGTTAAGTCTGTCTCATTGGCATGGCAATGTACTTCTTAGTGCAGTGGAATCTATGATTGGAATTTTCGTCAGTCAAAGGAAAATCTGGCAAAAATCCGGAAGCCATCTATAAAAAATCTGTCGCTTTCACCGACTCATCATGTCACATTAATTCTACTTTCATCAGCTTTATCCATTCCAAGGATAAACAAGGATACCTAAAAGAAGAGAAAACTGTTGTATTAATCTAGGCACGTTTATGATGTTGGTTATAATTAGTGCGAGGACAGTGTAGCGGTGAGGGGCTGTCGATTGACGGCGTTGACGGGTCGTCAGCGGCGTGGAAAATAACGGGCATCGATTGGATATTATATGGTTGAAGATAAATCTACGGTTACCTAAGTACCTAGAAGGTTAAATTTATTTATACATATTCGAAGATTGGAGTAACAAGACTGGCATTGATATAAATAGTCGCCTATTGATTAGTTATAAAAAATGGGAAAAGGGGATGAATTATTGGAGTTTAATAAACCAACCTTGACAGTTCAAGTGCAGACGTTTTTAGAAAAAAGTACAAACTAAAGCTTTGTGATAGATGGATGTTGTGTTGTGATGATATAACAAAAATGTTCAATGATAGGTAACTCCATCGTGGGCATATAGCAGGCTATATTTATGATCCTATACCTTTTATCTATTTCTCCAGGAATTACTTGAACGTAATAAATTTCATTTGTTCATAACTGGGCTCGAAATCTTTAAACTCACCACCACTTCTGACCCCAAACAAAACAGTCCAACAATCGCAAGCAGTCATACATAGTACATATGTGCACGTCTCAGACGCATCTAAAACTGTTTTACTGAGTAGCTCATTATCCTAAAAGCAGTTGTATCCAAGTACCACGTGAGTAGATCCACGGGTAGAAACTAGTGCCTCATAATTTGGTTCAACTCTATCACCACTCCTGGCCCATATGCAGTCCAACACTCAGAAGCAGTTATCATTTCTGCATGTCTCGTGCGCTGCCAAGTATAGCGGCCAAGATGCCGCGGCTGCCGACGGGCCGAGCGAGCCGTGCGAGACTTGCGGGGTTACGTTGAAGGGGTTTGAAGCTGCGTAGATAGCGATGATAAAAATAATACTAAGTATGAACTTACAATTATTAAGAACAAAGCGATCACTAATCAAATCATGAATCAGTGAAAAATTCAAACATTTTATACATATGAATTTTTAATTCACGTGAAGAGAAAATCAACTAACACGTTATTTCTTATTTCATAATAAAAAATTACGTGTCTTAGAGCTTATTTTTTAAAATCTAAAGGAATAATAGCACATTGTTCACCTAGGCGAGATCGTGCCTGATTCCTATCGAGTGTGTCGTTTGAGGCCCGAGGCGCAGCCGAGGGCCTTAAAACACACGAGGTAGGAATCGTACTTTCTGCCGAGTGATACATAATGCTTTATACTACACCTTCGAGGAAATTAAAAAGCAGAATAAATATTTTATTTCTGGCGGTGTCATAAAACTTTCACTACCACTCGATGACATTCTGTAGAATTAATAAAATTGCCTACACCAAATTCAAAATTAGAAGAACTTCCCGCGCCAGCCTTTATCACTTGGGTTCTTTTTTCTAAATATTGTTCGGAAATCGGAAGAGGCAAGGTTTGACCTATTATGAAAATAACCATAGCTACCGGCCCATCTTTTAGGAAAAAAAAAAATAACACGTTAGAAATGGATTTCCATACAGTTTTCTTTCCCGCTAAAACAAGTGAGAAATGAAATTCCATAGTTTTTCCTCCCGGATTCCTATACGCCTGCAATGACTTACTTTCTATCTTACATTTGGAAAAGGAATAGGCAACTTTCCGAGCAGGTGTAGTATAAAAGTTATTTATTTCTGATTTCATAGTTGACCGCAGGGATTCGGAATCTCTTTTTGGTATATTTATATGTATGTACATTACTCTGAGGCAGCTAGTTCAGACAGGGCTGCTAAGGTACGCTTTTATAGTATATATAAATTATGGAGTTAGACAGCATCAACGATCTTTTATAATGCTGCACGCAGAGCCGGGTCTTATGATAAAAGTGCATTCATGAACACTAGTGTGAATGGTACAGTTTGGCAAAAATGTTTAGAAAAACATTTAAAACAAATATTTTAGTATCTTACGAGTTCTATGGTCACAGTATATTTTTTTCTAAACTTATCTGCCAGTTGCAATTGCACCAACTTGTATCTTGTGTGCATAGACGACGCTACGTCATTCGTGACTCTACAGACAACCGTAAAGGGGACTACGAAGAGCCTTCTACGCGGCGTAGAGAAATAGTAGAGGCTTCCGTAGTTCTACAGCGTAGGTAGTTCTACGACGTAGCTTACGAAATTTAGGAGCTAGGATGTCCAGCTTAATTTGGCATTGGTAATGTTACCTTCTTCTTTTGATGTTTCTTATTCATGTCGAGGCTTTAGCGAATCTGCAACAAATAACAACATTATAGAAGGTTTGTTACACAGTTTTTTATAGTTTAAAGTGAATGTTTTCCCGCAGTAGGTAAGTGATTTTTTTTACCTATAATAATAATGAATAATGCTGGACAATCCACACATCATCTAGCCCCAAGCTAAGCAGTGCTTGGGTTATAGGAACTAGATAACTCATATACCTACTTAATACAATACATTACATAGATGCATAGCCTTACAGACACCTTAGTTTATAACAACTGAAACTACAATACGGAATGTCAAAAAGACAAGTTTTACTATCATAGTTTAGTACCGTTGTTTACAGTCTGCAGCTGTGCAGATCATATCGCATAGTTACAGCACAATAAAACGTGCTTGTCTCTTCAAAGAGGTTGAACCGACGCGTTGTGAAACGATGAGTGCTCTGATTCGTGCGTAGGCGCAGGCTGGAAAATTCAGCGGATATGGCTGTCAATGTGCAGACCAAATAAAAACAAGTTGAATTCTGATTAGGAGCCGAAGGGTCTAGAATCGGTATTTAGTTCACACTTTTCCCTCTGCCAGCGTATTTTCAGATCCAGTTTTAATAGCTCTCGTTTATTTTTCGATTACCTACGCTTTAAAAAAACGCTCAATATAATGTTTTCAAACTAACGATAAAAGGTTTATCTTTGCTAGAACCTCGTAATTGTCTTCTGTACAAAGAAATTTTCTGATTCTTCGTACATGAACTTGTATTTATAACAAACGAACAGCAGCTGTTTATTGTCTTGTAACGATGTCAGAATATCTACAGATTTTATTTTATTATAAGTGTCCGCGTGGAAAACAGCATCCACCTGTTTTTGACAGAGTGTTGGGCAACTAGACTTTCAAACTATAATTACTGCATTTTCTAATCTCAAGCTCTGGGAGCAATTAGAAAGATCCAGGCAGTTGTTTGTACGACATTCCTTTTGAATTAGCTTACATCAGTCTGATGTTTGCATATTAAATCTAGGGACGCATCAAGGCACATGCAGTT
The DNA here is from genome assembly GCA_947859395.1 of Eupithecia insigniata. Taxonomy (NCBI): domain Eukaryota; kingdom Metazoa; phylum Arthropoda; class Insecta; order Lepidoptera; family Geometridae; genus Eupithecia; species Eupithecia insigniata. The sequence continues at coordinate 1,059,209 of OX402011.1, read as the reverse complement.
ATTTTAGTTTCACACAATGTTCTAAAATACTAAAACATTTACAAATTCAGCTTCTTGGAAGCCGTTTATCTCTTATACAAAACCTACTATACTAATTTTCGTGCTTTGACGCAACAATGGTCGCATAGATTTCAGATCTCAATAACTTAATTTCTTTAGAGTTACAAAATTAGCACTTAGACAAGTCAAATATTACTATAAACAGCTTTATATGTAGTAATTATTATCAAATGAGAAATAAGGTGTTATTCAGGGACGAGGGAAAATTCTCATGGTTGACCATCGACCTTGCTTGATACCACTAAAGTTAATAACGGGATATTTACCATGATTTGAGTTTTGAGTTCTCCAATATTTCGGCACAGTGACATACGCCATGATCACGGAACAACTGAAGTCACTGCGAGTTAGTTTTTATTGGTAGATATATCGATCTACCCTCTTATTTTAGTATTGTAAATAACCATGATAGTTTCAAAAGTTTTGTTGACACTGTTGCAAACAATTGTGACTTCAATTCCGCTCTATCTATATTTTTCGGTTCATCCCCTTTTATCTGGCAAATGTTCAGAAGATTACAAGAGTTTTACAGAAGCTGTAAATTATAGAGGATTTAGAACAAAGAAAACCAAAGAACTTAGCTGAACTGTAAACTGTACAAAGTGCTTTTATAGGTGGCAGTTCTCAGTTATCGTGTTTTGTTTATCGCTGGCCGAGACCGCTGGGCAAGAGATAGTTCAAATGATTGATACAATCTTATAGAATTCAAAATTGCAATGCGTCAAGTCGGTTGTGACTTGACTTGTTTCGTCGTTTCTAGACGCGCAAACTGTGTACATCATAACCTTTTATGGCTTATAAGATTATTTCTCTTCAGAAAGCTAATTGCACAATTGCATTATAATGAAAACTGACGACTTTTTTCTTTATTTTAAAAGAAGTTTTCATACTTACATTTAACGTCAAAGATCCGATTATCTTTTTGAGAAACTAACAGGCATGTGCCTATGAGTTAGTCATTATTCTAAGAACAGCTTATTTGTTGTCCATTCTCATAAGTGATTCCTGTAATATTATTGTTTGTTCGTCTTGTGAAGAAGCCTGTCATAACAGGCGTTAAATATTCGTGTTTATGTTTATTTTCGGGGAAATTACAAATAAGACTTTCTGAAACACATGTGATTTGAAATACAGCTCTCTGGGCTGTCTCTGGGTTACTTTTTGGATTGCGTCACTTTTACTGTAATAAAAACGTCAAGTGCGATTTGGACTCGTGCACCGAGGTTTCCGTAATTATAAGACGTTGTTTCTTGTCATGATTCTAGGTCAACGGGATGTAGGTACTTACCCTATAGTTGCGAAACATATAATCGACGGAGTACCTATCTAATTCTAACAGAGAAGGAACTCTACGAATGATTGCTAGCTTGCTGTTCAACCAACTCATGATCAGGCAAAATCAATTTTGTAAAAATTAGGCAATAAGCTACTTAATTGCGATCAGGCTAACATTATATTTCTTGTTAAACCTATGTAACCTTCTTGTTAAACCTTCTGTGTTGCTCTTTACAATTGTCTATTGTTCGAGACATAAGTTGCTAATAATTAAAATTTATTTCTGAGTAGGTATTCTAATTGTGATTTATAAATATAAACCAGATTCAAATTCAGTGATCTTCTACCATCTGCGATGATGATGATGATGATGATGAATATATTCTAAAAATCTGATCACAAAGTAGGTCATCCGAAACTCGATCGGCTGAAATTGAAAGTGCGTTAATTATAAACGAGCATTTCACGTTGAATAGCTGCCAATCTGCTGAATTTCATGCAAAGTTCCACATTTTCAGAAAACGTAAATTATAGATTTTAAACTGTATGTAGATGTAGCCAATTTTCTATCTTATCTGGGGATGCATACCTACTTATCACGAATAATAGTTACAAAAATGATTTCCAGCGCGAAGGGACCTTGTAGGTTATTAAGAGATTTTAAAAATATGTAAAAAAGTATGTATGGATTCCCCTCGTTTTGCTCCCATGCCTCTTCAAATAACACCGTAATGACATGACCGTTGCTAGGTAGGTACAGTACAGACAACGACCAATATCGCTGAACAAGAACAAGGTTTCACAACGTGATTTTACATGAACGAATATTATACGAGTTACAAGATTTTGAAAATTAACAATGTGGTGTACTTACCTAGCAATTTCTTTTGCAATTTTTTACTTTGACTGTACCCATTTAACTAATCTACACACAAACACCCTGTTGATGAATGAGTCAAACCACTTTACTAAGTAACACCAAATAGTCCATAGTACAAAACTAAGGAAATCATAAATCCTTCATTTCCTCAATATTTTCGTGCGTACAGTTCCGAACAGTCCAACAAACATACTATTAATCTTGTTTGTTTACAATATCAGGACTTATCGGAACACCGAACTATGGCAATGTGGATTACATGGTGTTTTATTATTTGTTTGTAAATGTTAAAGTCCTAAACCAGTGCAAGTTAAGTCCCACCTACTAAGAGTTAGCTTCTTACATTGGTATTAAATCTATTTTATTTCCCAATCTTATTTCAAACGTTTGGTCCTAATTTAAGTTAGCTCGTAAAATTTCATTATCAAATCATATATAGGTACAACTGAAAGCAGAAGCGTTGAGCTACCTGTAGATTGTTTGCAACAGTCTGCAGTTAGCTCAATCGTTTCAATTGTAAATAAGTACTAGTTCTAATTTGTTCCTATTACTTGATTGTAATTTTCTTTGTTACTGAAAGCAGATCAAATTAGAAGTGTGAAGTGTCGAATGCTTGCGGTGAAGTATATTCACGAGGCAAGTCCGGGGCGAGTGCTAGTCGCTACAGGTGCGGCGCGTGAATGAACGTGAACGAGTAATAAATAACGTATCGACGTATTTACTACGGACGTCGAAGGGAATATAGAGGCTAGTCAAGTCAAACAGATGATGTTTTTATTCAGTTTAGGGAGCTTTTGAAATATTAGCAATCTTATCGAATGAGTTATTTTGGTAATTAGGTAAAACGTAAGATCAAATAAATGCCACTAAGTACATATCGAAGTATTCCTTTCAGCAGGCTTTAGAGATCTACCTACAGCCGGAGCTCTATGTTGTTAATTAAACTTAGTTAAATCCAATGTCATACAATACCTACATACAAGCCCACTGCACACGTTTTAGAATCATAAAAACACATCACGAATGTACGCAAATCTATATAAAATTAACCCTTATTTCTCCTGCTCTGGCTATAACTTGAGACCGACTTTACCGATTTCATTCGACTTTTTTAAAATGTTTTCTAATAGTAAGCAGAAGGTACTTACACTGTTTTTTTTTTATAAAATTGCGCAGACACTTAGAAAATTTAAGAAAACGACTACCTATAATTAAACTTTTTTAATGAAACCTTAGCCCCAGCGTTATACACTTTTTGCTAAGCAATTTTCAAATAACTATCAGTTGTTTGACTTGAATGACAGGACTACGTTTGTCGGGACAGCCAGCTAAATATAATTACAACGGATTATTAAATACATGAAACTCGCATACAATGAACTAACCGTATTTCTGTATCCAGAGCATTTAGAAGAGATTAATCAAGTAGATTCAGCGTCGGTCAGGTAGCTATTAGGAGCACTCTAATTGCAGAGTTTGATAAAGGAAGCTTTAATTGCCACTTCGTGCCCAAGAGTAAGGTCTCAACGAAATAAAGTACTGAGTTTTGAGTAATAATGTGTAGGTCGACCTTTCAATACTCAATGTTTTATTGCTTGCATGTGTACGGTAAGTAGATATTTAAATTTATTCAACCATTTAAGCTTTAAGCTGGGGTCGGTATTATTTTGGTTTACAAAACTTAGACTTTAAGTACTTTAAAAGCTAGCTTTCGGCGGTCTGTGTCCTTTCCTCCATTTATATTTAAAATAACTGCTGCCCGCGCCTTCGCCCGCGTTTTATCGGGATAAAAAATAGCCTATATGTTATTCCAGGTTCCAAACTATACCCATACCAGCCAGCCCAATCAGTTCAGTCATTTTTTGTATTGTCTCCCTGGCTTTCAGGCCCTCGCCCGCCAAAGAAGCGAAGGACCTGCTCGACGGCTGAATCTCAGCAAGTTCAGACAGAGTTCCCCAATTATCAGAAATTTGTACAAACCTCTAACTATATCTACTTATGCCTAACCCCTTAGAGACTTCGAAATACTAAACCTCCATATAATGATGGGTAAAAGTGTACAAACGCTCAAATTCTTTCTAACGTATTCTGTACCTATAGTTTCTTATGTATTTAATCTACCTATATTAGATTGGCTGATGGCAGCTTGATCGAAACAATACGAGACATCAATCTCTGGGCACTAGGCCGTGATGTCCGCCCCTAGGTTGGCAACTGACGTTTACAATTCAAATTGCTCTATGCAACACAAAGGTAGATTCATAAACTAGGTATCAAATGAACTAGATCATAAGCTGAATTAGACAGATTTTCAGTTATCTCTCATTCGAAGCCCAGATTAATTGTATTTACTTTGCTAAACGCGAATAAATCACAGTTTGTACAGTTTTGAAGATGGTTTAAGTGTCTAAACCATAGGAACGTAACACAATAGGTGCACAATGCTCTTAATTTTCAAGTTAAACTGATCTTACATAACTTTACGTAATCTAAGCTTGCCTAAGCCTAGTCTATTTGCATCATTGACCTTAGTGATGGGTTTAATACTGGGATTTGCTCTGCCTGCTTTACTTTGTATAGCAAAATGTAGAATCTACTTATCGTAGGTAAGTATGTGTAGGTAGGTAGGTACACTATGAAATACTTTAAGATACTTTCCAATTGTTCGTAAAACTAATCTTAAAAGTATGAACAAGACCTATGAAGACAAAATTAAAAAGAAGAATTCATTACAGTAACGTCTGTTACATATACGTATTTCGGTCGCTTGAATCGAACCTGAAGAGAGGTTCCATTTATAAAGCTCTCAAAAGCTTACATTAGATAATTTAATAGGTACTTAGAATAATCCAGTAGGATACTCACGTCTAAAATCTAGAAATCACAACTTTTAAAATGTCCACCATAACCTGCCTGATTTCAGTTCTAAACTAGTAAATCTGTCAATCACAACACAACTCAAAAGTGGAATAAATACTCGTGGCAGAATGCTTTGCCAGCCTCCGCCAACGGCCACCAACGATACACTGGCGGGATTTTACAATAAAAACATTTACACGATCCCGAATTTTGTAATAACCATACAAGCGATGCAAACTGACTAACGGACAGACAGTGTTTGTGTTAATTTGGCGAGAGGCGGGTGCCAAATGGCTGCGATGCTTATGCGACGGTTATGATGCTAAAAGATGGGGTGTTATTAGAGTAACGCATGAGTAACGGCGTTTTGTGATGGCTTTAGGTAAGTACATCTATCAGGAAAACTTATTTTGATTTCTATATTCTCTGGTTTCACTTTTCAGTTGTGAACATTTTGTTCGTTTGGTGGTGGAACTGGAAAAAAATCCACTAACAATATCATCAAAATGTTCAAAACTTAAAAGTGAAACCAGAGAATATTGAAGGCAAAATAGTGTCAAAATGAAGGACGTTCAAACAATTTTTTACTTTGGAAACCTCGCTGGTAATATACTATAATACCTACCTTTAACATAAGCTGAACAGATGGGCGAACCTTAATCGTGATCCAAACATAACATTATGTAGCTGTAAACGTTAGAAACGTAGATATGATCAAAATCGCTCAGCAGGATTTGTGATCCAAAAGCTGAGTACCAACGAAGCATAAACGCGTTAGGATACTGCCAACGTTCAACAATTTATGACGATGACTGTATTTAGCCTATCTACACACATCGTACCTACTTATGAGTCATTTAGAAAGATAATTTTTATCTCCGAACTATCGTTTTTATAGTGAAGGAAGTGGTACGAAATACACTGGGTCCTGACTCACAGAGAAATAATTATGCAGTTGGTTACTACATTGGTGGTACAGTTATGTTACAAGCAAAACACCAAATGGTAATTCTGTGCATCAGGAATAGTGACACTAATGGGTACCGCTGTTCCCTGTGAGACAAATGGAACATCTCCTGAAGTCCATGAGTTATGGAGCAATACAGTTGTCTCGCAGGGGCGCTCATAAACAATGCAGGGTCATTAAAATTGCTATTTTGACGCTGCCTGGCGATGATTGTTAGTTGCCTACCAGCTGTGGTGGGCGCAAGGTGGGGGTAATAGCGGGACAAGATAGAAGACAGTATTTTAATATAAATTAATAGTTTGGCCTTTTCGTACTTATTGAAATGATCATTTTAACATACCTAAAGGTAATCTTTTGAAGTTTGCGAAAAATTAGAAATTCGAAGCTCGTCTTATGCATTCGCATAGCTCGCCCTTCCCATAGTGAATTTTAGGTCTAGCTGGCTAGAGAGGGGAAAGGTTTAAATACCATGGCATCCATTGGTATTTCACTAAATACAATTTGACTCCGCGACATTCAGCGCTCTATACGAACAGTGGCAGCAGCCATGCAGCAGCTACCTAGTGACTTGGGCCAGAGCGCTGCTGGCACGACAATGAGATCAATGCGTACAATGTATTTGCGTACCTACGAAAAATAATACCATGATGTTCTAGCCATTCTATGTTAAATAACGTAATAAGTAGGCATCTATAAAGTTATACTGTGTTATCTATCATATTTTGAAATTAATTTTAGTAATTTCTAAATTGCGACGCCCACATTTTTACCAGATTAGCGATAGATAGATATATTTATATACATTTTTCTGTTAATAGCGTCTTAAATCCTAAGTTAGGTTTATCTAGACACTAGGCGAGGAGGTTTACTTTTTTATATTAAAATTGTATGTTATTATTTTAACCGCGAAAACCTTTTAATAACCGAGAAAACCTCTTAAGACCTTCCTGCTCCAACATATTTTATATAATTTGTATGTTGGTATGTACATTACATAGGTGTGTACCTACGTCGCCGTCGCTTTTGTCGATCAGCATTGCCGATCGACAAACCCAGGCAAGGAGCAAGGAGTTATGTCGTCGTCAAAAAACAGCAATTGAATTTATGTTTTAGCGAATTAGTTTGCTATGTGACTGGAGTCGATAATAACGCATTTTAAGCATACTTTGATGTACTTGATGATGATAAATAAATAAATAATGTTGGACAATTCACACAGCATTATCTAGCCTCAAGCTAAGCAGAGCTTGTGTTATGGGTACTAGATAACTGATATACATAATACAATATATACATAGATAGATATTTTTTATTATACATAGAAAAACGACCAGACCACCCTGAACAAATATGATGTTGGTGACTTGCCGAAATCTCTCAAATTATTGAAATTTATCTCACCCAAAGACATCCAATCAGCACACCTTCTCTCTTCTACAACAGTTGAAAGATTCAGCTGCCTATTAAAAATGAGAATAGCTCTTAAGGGACTTTATGATTAAAATGTACAAATACCTAAACAATAAGTACCTACTCCACACCGACAATGGAAGTTAAACCTCTTACTTGCCCACATATTTTCATTAATAATGTGGTAAAAGGCTGTGTGGCTGCAAGCAGGCAAAGTTAGTTTCTATAGTAACCAGAAACCATATTTACAATTATTAAATTTTTTAGCTACCTTACTGTCCCACTACCAGGCAAAAGTCTCCCATATCTCCTTCCAATCCTCGCAATTTAACAATGATCATAAGCTATTATTACATTTCATTAATATGCACCCACACAGAAGTCCTTTGATAACTTAGTGGAAATGTTATCCTACTCTTTTAATACAGTAATTTATCCCATCATAATGTGATAAGTTATGACTATTAAGGTATTATAAATTCAAAGAGCATGTACTAACAATATGTATATCTCTTGGATCATCCAATCTCTCAATCTTATTCATCACAGCTCATAGTTGAAATAGTTGTGCTTCCTCTCAAGGTCTCTTATCTCCACGATGTCAGACTTCAGTCTCAGTTTCAGTATCTCCCTCCAGATGGCATCACGGTGCTCCCTGTTAGTGATGCCCATTCGGAGGAGAGTGTTATCGTTGATACGAATCAATGCTCTGCCAGTTATGGCATGCTGTAATAGGGACAACAAGGGTTAAGTAACGGTTACTGTACTGACTATGGGTTAGGTAAAAAAACAGGTAAGTGTAGAAATTAATTCTTACTACAACAAATTTGTCCCAGTATAAGTTGTAGTAGTCACTGCAATGTCTCCGCAACCATTTCATCACTTCCGCCTCTGTCCACAAGTACACGGCTTTGGGGCGAGCAGTTTTGGTCTGGAAGAGTATTGGAAATAGTATTTGTCTTTGGTAATATGATACAAAACAAGTTGATTCGCATCGCAGTACGTACTTTCACCATAAGTACCCTTGCAGGGTGCATGTGGACATTTTAATTTAATTTTAAGACCTACTGTACACATGCATGCAATAAAATATAGCGTAAAATTTCCTACCTTCGGTTTGTTAGAATTTATGTTGGATTGTTCCACCATTTTGAAGGTAATTAAATTCTGTTATGTAGATCTGTTTAGGAGACCTCAGCCCAAATCGAATATCGTTGAATTTTAGCAAATTTAATTTGTTTTGTATTACATACGATATTTACGAATTTATTTGTTCAGTTTGTTTTGTTGTGATTTTAATTGACATTGACGGATCACGATTTGACTTCTTATTTTCTTCTTCTTTTAGCTTTGGCTCTGCATCTGGATTGATGCAATTCTGCAGTGTCAGTTAGGTATGAATTGCGCATTTAGGAACAATAGATAAAAATTTAAGGAGGTTGAGTTTGGTTTTTTCAGAAAATAAATAATTTATATAATCTCTATCAAGTTCGTATCGTTACAAAAACAAACAGAAACAACCAAATTAAAAGTTAAATTTAATGTGACAGTAAGGAAGTTGTGACAGTGACATCATTTGAATTTTAAGGGTGATGTTACCAAGATGTTCCACTCAAGGATGCCCAAATCAAACCACCATTCAAATACGTCCATGATCCAAGAAAATAGGTCTGCTCTTCCGGGAGCGTCTCCAGGTGACGTCACTATCCAGTTGCCATTTTATTTCAACAAAATGTAGAAGTGGGAAACAAACGTGATAACGTGATAAGGGTCAATTGAATAATCAATAATAAAATATGGATCGTCAATGAGCGGTTTTCGATTTGCATTTTTATAAAGAAAAAAATTTGTTCCAAATATCTCAATAGGTGGCAGGGGACGTCAACTGGAAATTAGGGTATGTCAAATAAAAACTTGAAAACGTTTGTTTTCATTTCACTTGGCATTGGCATTACCCTAATTTCCAGTTGACGCCTTGCCATCATCTATCGAGATATTTAGAACTAATTTTTATTTTTTTATTGTAAATCGAAAACCCCTCATTATGCTTGTAAGATCAGTCAAAACAGCGTGAACACGAGTCAAGGTATATATAAAAGGGTATCATTTAACCGATCAGCAGATTAAAGAGGTTTTGGTCAGACGAAAAATTGATATGTCCAGCAGAAAAAAATAATTGAGCTGCATAATAGTGGTCGGCTAAAATTATACAATTGGTCAGCAAGTAATGTGACATTGAGCAGCCTTATAAATATTTCCGCAGCAATATTTAATAAAGCAGCAGCAAATCGTGATTCACATTTTATAAAATTTGGGACGCTATTAAATTAATAATCGCGATTTGCTAGTTTTAAAAGTACCTACCTGGCTAGGCATACTATAATCTTCTCTTCACGTAGGTAACGTGTCACACTGAATTCCTCCATAACGGCTGAATCAAATTTATTCACAGAATCAGAATCAATAACTTTATTTCTTTAGGCTTACAAAATAAGCACTTAGAGAAGTCAAATTTTATACTTTAAACATAGTTATTTTATTATTATCAAATAAGAAATAAGGTGTTATTAATATTCTCTTCACTTAATTTTTTTGTCCACAAGTGGAAGAAGTGAAAAAGAAACCACTAGCACATTATAATATCACATATGTGTCTAATACATCTTTATTTTGCCTATCTAAATCTAAATTTAATGCAATTTAGATACATGTCAATATTTCTTTAAAGCTAAACAGAACATTGGATTACTTACATACTACTGACAGTGCGGAACAGAGCGACATCTGGCCAAGCATTAACATCATTGATGTAATCATCTATGGAGTAAGACACACTTATTGTATGTGTGTTTCAATGGAACGAAATTCAGACTTATTCCCCCCCGGGGGAATAAGTCTGAATATTGGGTGGGGGGCGGGGGATCTGAAGGTCTGAAACTAAGTAAGATACTTGGATGACAGTTATAGCAAAAAAACAATTCTTCTCTTAGTTTTAAAACTCAATATTTTAGCATAACGGAAGTAAAATCCAGCTGATCAAATAATTTTGTCTGCTGACCAAAACATAATTTTTTTTGATCAAACAGCTATTAATTTGCTGGTCAGAAATAATTATGTTGCCGACCAAGTACTGCTGATCGATTATGTTTTATAGTCGATCAAAACATTATATATTATAGCTTTTTGGCTGATATTGCCAACTAACCAAATATTTAAAATAAATTTACTCCCAATACAAAACCACATAGTTTTATCAGATTAATACAGGAGCTCGGGGAGTTACGATTTTACGCTACCGGACGAAACAAATTCGTCTTCTCATTCGCCGATGGCGATGAAGACGTAAATTGGAGACACCCCAACGTGACCATCGTGTCTTGGAAGAGCAGAGTTACCCCATGCGCCCATGTAAGCATTTTATGCTCTAAGCATGCGCACGTCGTATTTTGATTGGCCGCAAAATGTTGGCACTTGGTTGGCACCCACAATTTATTTATTTTTTATTTATTTATTACCAACTTAAAATAATGTTACATAGGAAACTTTTAATAATAACACTACGTAAACCACAGAGGTTTGTTAAGAGTGTTATTGTAATTCGGAACAATAAGGTTTTTGTTGTCAGTGTCAAGGGTCAATAATTGTCATTTATATTATACTGCCATTTTGCTATTTGACAGCCTTGGAAAAGTTGGAAATTTGGATTGGTGGCTAGACGTGGGTCGTTACGTCATTTTCAAATAACGTAACGAAACCAGTCATTTGGTCGTCGTCGGCGTCACCTGTTTTAAAACGTGTTGTTTTTAGTAACCAGTTTCTTTTTATTCTGCTACTGTGATTGTTTGTATAAATAACTGAACCACCAATACAGTAACTCACGAAACAAAAATTATTGAAATCATATAACTGTTTTTTTGTATACAGTGTCAATAACGTAGGACAAACAAATTAACTTCCTGTCATACTTTCTTCGGGCTTAGGACTGACTGCATTAAATGTTATTTCTTTTAATATTAAATATGATTAGTGATAACTTTATAAATGTGATTTTAATAAAAATAAAAATGTTCTAATGCAGGCTTTGATCAGATTATAAATACAATTATTTGGCTATTTACACTTTTATTGACCTTTTTCAGTTTTAAATCAGGGTTGCCGCCAGTCAAATTTAAATAGCCCCGAACCTAGCGCGGTGCGAAAGAAATAAAACTCACAGGGTAGAGTATAGTAACGCATTACAAAAATCACTATTTGTCATGTCATTTGACTCGAAAATTCGGTTACATGCCGCGTAGCTAGTTACTGTTACGTTACTATCGACGTGCAAGAACGCCCACGTCTATTGGTAGCTGGTTGCTTACATTACATAGAGGTATTTATGTACTTTTGATTTTTCAGTTTTTTGTTTAAGATTTCAGAATAGTTCAGAAACGTAGAATTTGTTGTTATCCATAGGAAATCGTGAATAATGTCTGCACTAGTGTGAACTGCGATATGGCATCCAATCTACAGAAGAAGCCCTCAAAGGGCATACTAAAAACCTCGCGAAGTATCGACGGAGCATCGGACGGGGCTCCGTCTTCCAGCAAGCGACAGAAAGAGCAGAGGTTCGACGAAATGAATATTATCGAGACTTTCCACCCGGCGAATAAGGACTACGGGCATATGAAGATAGACGAGCCGAAAACTCCGTACGCGGAGCGGGCGGAAGGCGACCTAGAGCCTGCGGATCAGCTAGACGCTAATGTGCTGGCGCAGAAGCTAGAGTCCAGCATGAACAAGCCGCCGCGCTGCGTTGAGTCCAGCAGCAGCGACGAGGACATGCCGGGCGAGTCACCCGAGGAGCGCGAGCGCCGCGCGTCCTTCGAGAAGAAGAGGAAAATGCACTACAACGAGTTCCAGGTCAGTCTTACTCTACGAAACTAAATTTCTTTAGTGACCCTAGATCAATCCTGTAAGTATATAAACATATAGAGAGGAGGCCTATACCAAATGGTGAGAGCAGGCTGAATCTTACAATGCTATCTTGAAATAAATGACACTGATAGAATTGTGTCAAACCAAAGCAGCACCATAATTAAGAAGTTGAGTCATACACTGGATGTGACTATGAGTATAGTATAGAATAACATTGATTTTGACACACATTGAAACCATTTATTCCTTTTTTCAAACATATATTGAACATAACATTGAAAAGAAACATGGAGGTTTATAAGCTAAATTTCACATAATAGTCGGGTGTCAGATCGAGTTTTGCCCCCATGACCGTGTGCCGAAAAAGGTGTAGGTACAGCATGTGCTGATAGATTGCCACTCAACTCTGTATTTCAGCCAAAAACCTGTGTTGGTGTTTCAGACGTCTAGTTGGTGACAAACTTACTTTATGTAACAAAACAATAATAAATAGGTTGTAAGTCATAATAAATAAATGTATTAATAATTATACATATGTCCCTGGATGTCTCAGTATATAACTCAACAAAAATTGTTTTGCACTATTCACAGCCTTATTACTCACCAATCTGGTCAAATATTACAATAGGTAGAGTGATCGCAAAACTTAATGAGCTTTCTGACCCTAAGGTCAGAAAGCTCATTAAGTTTTGCGATCTGCTAAGTGTTGTGATTGCTTCTGTGCCTAAGCACAGAAGCAAAACTGTGCAAGTACAATCAAATAGAAAAGTGATATTTACAAACTAGTGACTCACCCGGGCTTCGGCTAGAATCCTTTTTATGGTGCTAATAGATACACCTGTTGCAGCTGCAGTCTGCTGAAGTAATATTTTGAGGTTGAATTAAGACCTTCATTGTCTTCTTTTCTCATGAAACTCATGACATCAAACACCATTTTCCATGTTTGACGACGCAGTATGTTAAACCGCATGCGAGACATATTTAAGAGAAACAGCTAATATCAGGGAATACAACACAAAATCGCAAGAACAAACTATCAAATCAACGAAACGAACATCTAACAACCGTCAAAGACTTTGCTGCGTCATTGTACTCAAAAGCATTCATTCGACAGTATTGCCCACTAGATTATAAAAAATTTGCTACTTAGTGATTATTTTATTTTGAAACTTGGGTTCATTGCATTAGATAAAAAGTTTAATTTATTCTAACATTTTGGGTTTAAAATAATCCGTCATTGAGTGTAAGATGTTTTTATATATTCTATAAATATTGAATTCGAAAATAAATTTATGCAGAACAAAATGTGCTAGACAAAATTAAAATACGCAAGAATTCTTGCTGGCAACCCTGGTTTGACAGACAGATCCCCTCTCATCTCACCCCGTTCTTTCCCCTCAACGCCTGATTTATGGTTCAGTGCGCAGCCGTTGAAGCCAACTTCACAGAGCTTACAAAGATTTGCGCGTACTCTACATGAGTCATATTACTGTTTTCTGTTAGATTTGTAAGCAATGGTGTCATTCCTATAAATAATTCCCTTTGCACCCACTCATTCATAATACTGTATTGTCCTCATATTAAACAGGAATCAATTAAAAGGACAGCAAATTAAAGAGGTTTTTCTGCTAAAGAAAAAGTGAATTGAATTGCATCTAGTGGTCAACCAAATTGAAAAAATTGTAGAGTTTTAGTATCAATCATGCAGAGATTTCAATAGCAATAAAGAAAGACTTAATTACCTTTAAAAAAATAGTTTTAATGCACAACAATAAGATTTTCATGGATTAGGTACTGATTCAAGTCAAAAAAATACTTATTGTTTTAATTTCTTTTATATACCCCTGATTAACAGGTCACTGTGTAGGTCAATCCTGGGTAAAAATTATCAAGCCAGAAGTACTAGAAATAAATAAGTTATGAAGTATTTGGTGTGATCATTATGTGTACCTATTACATGGTCTGATTCAGAAAATCGCATTTTGATCTGACATCTTTCTAAGAAATTAGACAGTTTTGTATTGCTCCTGAAAATTAGCTAAATGTCGATATTTCCCTATGGAATGATGCTCTCGATTATGATGAAAGTATTCCTTGAAAATAGTAGGCTCCATAATTATTTTTTTCGAGGGAAAAGTTGTTATAGAGTTTTCCCGATACACACTTAAAAATTGCCATTGTATGCATATTTTGTTTTAGCTCTAGATTTTTTTTAATTCCAGGCGTTACAATTAGCAAGAAAGCTGATGGAACAAGACGACGAAGAAGATGACGATGACAACTCTAAATGATTCCTTTTGGAACATCATTCGAAAATGACAATCATTTGGTCGAAAAGGGTTGTAATAATTTGGGATTATCCAACTAGCTGTCAATGTTCAAAGTGTGTTCATTGATAAAAAAATCTAAGCATATAATGTATATTCGGTCAGTTTTCAGTGATTTTAGGTATTTACATTTTAAGTTATGCATAATATGCAACTTAAAACACACAGTATTTTTTGATTTGCTGATTATAACATAATAAATAACTTTGTTTTCCATTTTTATGAGCCTATACTAATGATTTATGCAGTAAAGTATGTAAATTCATACACATAAATTAAGTACTTGCAGCTTTTTTAACATTGCCTATCTATATCATCTTCAAATATAAAGACAATAAAAAAATGTTAGGTACATGTTTACCTAGAAAACTGTTTTGTTCCTCTTGGCTGCATACGTTAGAACACTATTTATCTGTGTAATAAATTAAAACAAATGTTGAAGGTTAACACCAAAGTATTCTAACATCATATACCTAAATGATACTTTCTATAGTTTTAGTGGAATATTACAGTTGGATAGGAATCAAAAGAAATTCACATTTATGTAAATAATTTTCGGGCATTTTATTTGTATTGTGTTCTAAAATGTACTATTTTTAGATTATATGCATTTTTTTTCTTCTAATTAGAAAGCTGAATATTCCATGTTACTTTCAGGCCAATAGTTTATCTTCTAACGACAATTTCTAAAATTGCTTCCATAATAAATTTATTGAAATATCTATATTATAATAATTGTTAGGTACAGCAGAGTAATATTTAATATGTGCCAATATAATTTTATATTTTGCTTAAATAAATATTAAAATAATAGCAAGATTAAAATTATATTAAATATTTATATAATACAAACTCAAATTCTAAGAGGTTACTACTCTATTAGGGTGTGCTGAATTGAGTAGGATATTTTTGATAATGTGATTACTGGTATAATATAACTAATAAGGCGAAAGTTGAAAAAAGGGCTCCAGATTTCTAGCAAAGCTGCTCGGGACATGACAGCTCTTGAACTCAGTTTGGTGCTTAAACCGGATCAAGTTTATGTCGGAAAAATAAGATGACCTCATTTAAAGCGCTAACCTGAGTTTATCTTATTATTGAACGAGTTACTTGCAATAATGGTGAAAATTACCTGTGACTTTAATATGTGTTTGGTAAGATGCAGACTAGCTTTTTTTAATTGACAGTGGTCTTAAGGGGGCTCCATGGAAAAATTCCCAATTCTGTCCAAACTGTTTAAAATATTTTATCTAAAACGTTTTAAAAAAGTTTGATACAAATCATAATATATGACCAACTAGCGGTGCCCGCGGCTTCGCCCCCGTTGAATTATTTTTTTTGTGTAAGCCTATTTTTTTATAATCCTATTCAGGACAAATCCAACAAATCAAAAATAATTAAAATCGCTTCAGCCGTTCTCGAATTATAAGTACACTAACATGACTTTGTTTTATATAGATAGATATCATATCAAAAGATGACCAATAAGATTGAAATTATTTTGAAAAAATTAAATTTATTGAATTATTTTGCAAGGCGCTTTACAAAAATGTGTTTTTTGGGGTTTTTATTTATTATTGTATCGAATCTAGCATTATTTATAAAATCTTTATTTTAAAGGAAATATGTTACTGAAGCAGTAATGTTTGTTTATTTATTCGGTGTTTTCTGTTTACTGTGAGTGAGAGTTAAAACCTCGCTCTCATTTTTTGTATTTTCTAGTGATTTATTATAAAACTACACAAAATATTGTAAAATGAAATATTTTAATGTGTAGATCAGATATTGGTCATATTTCATGATTAGTTTCATTACTGATATTATATTAGTTTTAGAGAAATCTTAGAAACGTTGAGTACAGAATTGGGAAATGTTTCACGGAGCCCCCTTAAATACAAGGGTTTTGCTAATAAGTCGTTTGTTCTACCGAATTAAGGAAGGCAAGAGTTAACTTACTATAATTATTGTCATCAGAACTTGAATGGTACACTTCATGTCATAGTAATAAATTGTAGTAATAGTCTTTTGGGCTGTTGAAGTAGTAGTAGTAGTAGGTATGTATGTATGTAGTACCACAGAATAACTATATATGTGGGTAGTACTTAGACCAACATGTTAATGAGATTTTGTGAGTGTGAGATTCTGCTTAAACTTTTGCTTCACATAAATGAATAGATAGTAAAGTAGGGTAAAATTGGGTCGTGTGAAAACTGAATACTTGAAAACTGTTGATCCAGATGCCCCAATTTTACCCATTAATCTATTCAAGTTTTCACACAAACGACGTGTCAAAAACAATCAAGTTTCCACACGTTGTTGGTAGGTAGGTACATAAAAAGGACAGGTTTGCTTTATAATAGTAAGCCACGGAAAGTCGAAATTATGTTATGAAATTTTGACCACAATTTTGTTAAAATAAGCTACCCATTTAAATAATAAAGTTATTACTGTAAACAATCAACTCAAAATACCAGCCAAATATCCAGTTAAATTAAAATGTTGATTCCTAAAGTCACACAGGCAATAGCTATGATTTTATAGTAAGTATTTACAGATTTTTATTAGATAAGTACCTTTATCCTATTCAAGGGTCATTATTTGAAGACTGTTAACTGTGTAACCTAGTAGCGAACATTACCTAATCTGTGCTAGTACCTAGTACACGACTACACTACGAGTTATTGCTTGTGCATTATGGTACATTATGAAGGTACCACTTATTTTCTTCCTGGTGAGAATTACATTTCTGCCAAAATTTAAAATACCTTTGTAGCATAGGTATGGCGTTAAAAGTAGTTTGATAGGTTGTCTCTATTGCTGAATACGTAATTATTATTTGTTTTTTACCTGTACGTAGGTACCTACTCTGTAAAACATGAATGCTGCCGGTTTGAAGCTGCCTTAATAAACACCAATCTCTATTCCTAATCTTATTAATAATGGAATCGATATCAGATATCATCATCATGTTGAAGAATAACCATAGTTATAGTAAATGCAAAAAATTGAGTGATATGTTAAACTATGCATTGTTGGCCTTATTCAAAATTAAGTTAATAAATTGGAATAGGTACTGAAGCTTAACAAATAATGTATTTATGTGTAAATAATAATAAAGTTATAAAAATACAGGTATTTTTGTTTTATTTAAGTTGTACAGACAATTTTTCACATCAGAAAAATTAAACGTGGTTTGCATCATAGAGATTTAGGTTCTTCCAATAGATACCGACCCAGAGCATCCCAGAGCTCTATACGACAGGACATACTAATGAAATGAGCATAGATGTATTTTATTGCTTCTGCTAAGCCTAATGACGACCGGTGTGGCGCGGCGGGCAAAGGTCTGCCCATGGTCTACCTGCGACGCAGGAGTTTGTGGGTTTGATTCCCTCCTTGGGACTAAAGTTTGTATGATCTGCAAATATTTATTCTGGGTATTTTCTATGTATAATAAAAGTATCTTTCTATGTATGTACCTACATACGGTATAATAAGGATATCCGTCGTCTAGTATACTACCTAAAGGTACCTACCTATACTATAACACAAGCTCTGCTTAGCTTGGCTAGATGATGCTGTGTGTGTGGATTGTCGAGCATTATTATTATAATACTAGCTGCTGGGCAGCAGCTTCGCCCTCGTTTTATCGGGATAAACATAGCCTTTATGCATAGGTGGGCACAGTTAATCCAAAACATAACTTCGTTAATCGTTAATTAAAAACTTAACTTCGATAATCGGTAGAGCAATTCTCGAAAATTTTACGCAAGTTAAAGTTAACCATTTAGAACTTACACTGCTTTTGAGGTGAGAGAAATAGGTAAATAAAACAAAAACAAGTAGAAAGATTTATAGGCCTGGCGAAAGTACCTCACCTTCTCGACGTTTTAAATAAACACAAATTAAAAAAAAATACAAATTTTCCGGACTAAGAAGTGGCAGCCTTTCCAGAAAATGCATATTTTTGTTCAAAATTAAAAGTTCAATCTAACGGAAGTAAATAACAGCGTTATTTTTTAAATTAAATTAAAAGTTAATCTGTTAAGCAGATTGTTAATTTCGTTAATTAACGAGTTAATGCCTACCTTTGCCTAAGTATACCTAAGTATGTTAGACCAGGTCTTCCCAAACAATACCCAGGATAGCTTTCAGGCCAATCAGTTCAGTAGTACCTACTACTAACTAAAACATCAATAGTACCTAAATCCTTCTCCAAACTTTAACATTTTTATTATTATATCTATACTTTTATTAAAACTGTAACAGGTCCAATTCTGTACATTGAAGATATTTTGAAATTTTTTTTGGAGGGCACTCTATTATTGATACTGATGCCAAAAATATTTTTGTTTTCCATCATGTCTGTTTGTCTGTCTGTCTGTATCTTGGCCGCGCATAGCTCCGAAACTACTGAACGTATTGAAATGAACCTTGGAAGGATTTGAGTTTATACTAAGAGGAAGGACATAGGATACTTTTTATCCCGGAGTTCAATAGGGTTCCCTTGGGAGAGGGGATGAAAGTAAAATTTGTTGGTTGCGCATAGCGCCGGAGCTACTGAATGTATTCAAATGAAACTTGGCATGATTTAAGTTCATACTACGAGGTAGGTCATGTAATGCTTTTTATCCTGGAATTTGTTAAGGTTCCCTTGAGAGTGGGGATGAAAGTGACATTTCTCGGCCTAAAATAGCGCAAAAACTACTGAATGGATTCGAATGATACTTAGCATGATTTGAGTTCATACTACGAGGAAGGACAAAAAATACGAGTCCATACCCCTAATAAAAATAAGTAAGGTTTGTGTGGTTGTAGGGGGTAATCTCTGAATCTACTGTCTAGCCAATTTTGAAAATTCTTTTACCTAATGAATTTGTTTAAACACGCATCGTTTAAACCACGTTATTTGCGAGTTATATAGGCTACTATTTTTTTTTACCGCCCAACGAAGTGGGTACGGGTCAGCTAGTTTATTACTAAGGTAGGAAATGAGAGTAGAGAAATTACGTTTCGAGGTGGACTTTTCTTTTAGGTTTAAATAATGGACTGTATCGAAGCAACGTAGTATTCACAG
Source organism: Eupithecia insigniata (assembly GCA_947859395.1). Lineage (NCBI taxonomy): Eukaryota > Metazoa > Arthropoda > Insecta > Lepidoptera > Geometridae > Eupithecia > Eupithecia insigniata. The sequence continues at coordinate 1,039,437 of OX402011.1, read as the reverse complement.
GCATGATACTAGCTGCCTATCTGTTTTTATCAAATTTGAGTGAAAAATATTTTACTAACGAAAATTAGGGGTATGACACGCATGAACAAAGTAGGTACGTAGTTTAAGCACTTACGGCCGCCGCCGGGGAGGCCGTAGTACTTAGGTAGGTAGAACACGATACAAATAAATGAAACGTAATAACCACATGTGAAAAGGGTAACGGAACGCAGCAGAATTTGCCAGCTGCATCACATTCTGACAGATTGTGCAGGATATATCCGGACGCTAGGCTTGAGGCGTATTTATCTTCACTGATAAAAGTCCCAGATATACAAAATTGACGGTATGTCACAGTGACAGACACTAAATATGTCTGTGGCTGTCACACAAGTAGTGCCAATGTCACGAGTGCACGATATTATATCGTAACAACGATTTATTAGGCACCTACGCAATAAATCGCTTCAGCTACATAATATAGCTTCTATATATATATATAAATGTATAATAAATAAAAAAAAAAATTCTCTCTTTGATAATAATCACTAAGTCAAAATGAGACACACCTAGTATTTTATACTTGGAAATTTGAAATGTATACCGCAAAGTAACAAAGTTGTTGTAGAAAATACCGTTTAAATTTATTCTACAATAAATATATATTAACAAAGAATTTTTACGTGATTGGTAGAAATACTAGCTAGTATTTTGTCACAGGTATTAGTCCCAAATTTTTTGAAGTCACAGTAACGTAAGTCACAGGTATCGGATTTTGCCTAGTATAACCCAAGACCACCGGACGCACCACGCGCTGAAGAATCAAAAACGCCGGACTCCGGCGTTTTTGATACTTCGTATGTGGCAGCACTAGAATGGCGTTTGTATTTTGTTTGAAAGTGAAAAGAAACGTCGTCTTGACAACGAATTGGTTTTTGCATGAAATACGGATTGATTTTACTATGAATTTACTAAACTATGGATGATTCCTCTAATTATTCAGCGCCCACAGCAGAAGCCAAGGTACGTGAACCAATAACTGTGTTACGCTTGAAGATTTTGATTGCGAGATATTTTTATTCATCTCTACGATAAAAATAGTTTTGAATTGCATAGCTGCAACTCTTCAATTGGGTCCGCCGGGTTCACCTGTGCTCTATATCTTTAATTCGTTTAGTAAAAACCACTGTGTCATTCATAAATTAGCTAAAATCAAAACCCTCAGAAGTGGCAGTTCTCGCACAATTCAAGGGGTTTATTTATGGTTTTTATTTATTTTTAGAATATTCTTCCGGATGTCGTGCATTCTCAACAGATAGCCGGTGTAGGAGCGGTCGTTATAGATGAAATAGTGGCGGGGGCTCGCACAAGTGGAAGGGGAACAAGTCAGGATGTTGAAGAGAGTCAGACGGAGTCCATATCTGAGCAATTACAGTCTCAAGCTGAGTACTCTAGTGATACCCATAGTGAGGAAAAGAGTAAGGAGCTGAAACTTGTAGCTGATCTTGAGAAAGATCTTAAATCCACTCTAGTGGCAATCCCTCAGTCACCGGCGAGTGACAATGTCAGTCTACAAGAGCCCAGCAAGCTCAGTACATCCTGGCCTCTAGATATCAATGTGTCTGACTTCCAACCAATCAGTGAAGAAAGCCCAGTCAACCTACCTCTATCTTCCGATGTATCTAAAGAAACTCAAGAGCAATCACAAGTAGAATCTCCGAAGCTCACTGGACATGAAAGTTTAAATGAATCTGCAAGAAGCCTAGAAGAAACACCAAGAAGCTCACACCAATCTGCCAGCCTCCAACTGACTCCAAGAAGTGACTATGTGGACTCTCTAAATGAGGAAATGAGTGCAAAGTCTGATTTATCTAGAAACTCCAAGCTAAGTAATGATCAGTCTCATGCCAAAAGCTCGGAGTCTGAGGAAATTATAAAACTGGATATTCGAGGGAGAGCTGCACCAAAGTTCACATTCCCCACTGCCAAAATCATATTCGGGCCTCCTCCAGAAGGCAGTATAATAATCGAGCCAGAATCAAAACCAATTCCTGTTTTTCCAAACCTCCTATCCCCTTTCCTTGTAGGTGCCAGTGACTTTAAAGTGGAGGAACTGTTTGACATGCCATCCAAAGAAATATCACCAGAAAAGTCTGGAGACTCTTCCCCGAAAGACAGCATCAGTGATAGAATAGAACAGAGTGATCTATTGGTGGAAGAGATCTCTGTTGAGGAAGTGAGAGAGGAGAAAGATGAATCCTTACCTCCTAAGTCGATGCCAGAGACTATATCCTTCAGCACATTGACCACAGATTATAAGACTATTTGTGAGGAGTACCATGCTAAGGTAAATCAACTTAAAACTTCAACATTATTGGGTTGTGTTTGTGCTTGCCTTTAAAAAGATGCATGAAATGGTTTTTGGTACACAGTATTAAAAAAACAAGACACTCTTTAATAAATTGCACTGACTTTGTTATTAAAGTGGAATGGGTAGTTTAAGAAAAATAAATATGACACTTTTAAAGGCACTTAATTTTTGTTGTTTGTTTCACCTATTTATATCCCTTTAGAAATTGAGCTATGAAGGAGTCACTTGAGAAAAGATATTAGAATCTTGATTATCACAATAAATATCCTAAAATATCGTTTTCCTGGAATTTGCTCCCACATGGCACCCATTTCTAACACATGCAATACCATAGCCTTGACTCAGTGTTACCATCAAACATTTATTGTACTGGGCATTCTATGTGACTGTAAATATACAATACTGCATGGCGTTTGTTAGTTTATAAGGTTTGAGGCATGCCTATATGGGTAGGATTTAAAGTATAGAATGTATAAGTAGATCACACACAGCCAAAGCTACCTGTCTTATGTTAATTTGAAATGGGCACCGCAAAACCCTTATTGGTTTAAATATTGAGAAGCCGCGCCTTTATCACAAAATTAGTGTAGAATTATGTGCTTTTTAAAAAGGTGCAGGTAGGTACTTAGTTAAATTATCCTGATAAAGCCCACATATTGCGTGGGCCTCTATTAATTTCTTGTTCATTTACACAAGACATACCTACCGGGTTATTTCTCTTGCTGATAAAAGACCAAGACGGCATGCAAAGAACTCTGATCCGGCCATAATCCAGCAAGCACTACTAAGTATATACAATTTGCTGTCGCTCGATGCGTTCGCGCATAGGGCTGTAGGTACTGCCACACCAAGAAATTTAAATGAAACCAAACCACAGGCGTTACCTTAATCGTCTCTATAGATAGACGGAATATGGCCAGTGATGACATACACAAACAAAGATCTTTTGTAAACTTAAAGATGTTACTGGAGGCGTTCAAAGGCTGCGGTAACCGCTTTCCATCAGGCGGGCCGTATGAGCCACCTTGGTAGAATAAAAAAATGGAAACTATAAATAAGTCTAACCTGGTCAAACCATTGACAGAGTCTTACAGAATGTTACCTAATGAAACACAGACGTAAACACAGACGTGTGCAAATTGTTTCCCGACTATTACTTGGGCCGTGCCGCGTCCCGACGGCGCTGAGTAATTTATAGATTAGCATTACCTATGAATATTATGATAGATAGTTAAAGAAACATTTATTGACACAATCCTGATTGATACACTACAGAAGAAAAAAACTACTTACCTGCATAACATAAAAACAAGTAGGGTACCCCAGTTAGTTTCAAATCAAATAAAATTATTTATTTAGGTTGGTCGCCATAAATTGTTAGTACACCTACCTATATATCTACTGTATCATATCACTCACAACATTACCTACCATTTTGGCTGTTACATTTCGCTCCGCTTCACACAAAACTAGCGGCTGTACCACATCTCAACACTTTGTGAATGGCTGCGCTTGTGTTGTAACGCCCATCTCTCTTTCAGCTTGTGCACTTGGAAGAGGCAATCACACAACGCGACCACCTAATCGAAGAACTGACCATCTCCTTACAGCGATCTGTCGTCGAAAGAGATGACTTGCGACACGAGAACAAACATCTCACAGGCGAGGTGCAAAAGCTCCAGCATACGATAGGAGAAATATCCGATGATACCATCAAAGGACAGCTCTCTGACTTTATGAAGTACCAAACGCTTATCAAGGATGATAGTACAAAGTTTTACTCCGCTCTTATGAGCGGCGGTTCCTCGATTCAGAGTTCAAACAGCGAAAAGGACAATGAACGGGAAGAGATCACAATCAACTACTCTAAATCGGACCTCAAATCATCTGATACGTCTGACGACTTCCAAACGGGGTTCGAAACGAAAATTCAAACGGTTATAAACAAGTTTGACGAGTCGATTGAGGAGAATCTAAGGAATAAGCTCCGCGAGAGTATCATTCAAGTATTGTGCGACGAAATCGGCAAGATGAGGATCGACTTCGACACTGAAATAAGGGAGTTAGAGTCTAAATTGCAGCAGGATAAACAGTCCTACTCTATTGAAACTCGGCGGTTACGAGAGCTTCTAGCTTCGGTGAAAGCTGGCAGCGCAGAGATAGACGAACTGAGGCAGGAGCTGGCCACTAAACATGAGAAGGAAATGGAGAATTTGAGGACGTATTTTGAAAAGAAATGCTCTGATATGGAAAGAAGGTAAGGAACCTCCCCGAGATGCTTTAATTTTTGCTTCGTTTCTGTTCTACGATCGGCTTCATTCAAATGTCGGTGAACTCTGTAAATTCATAAAATATTTTACTTTTCATGTTTACAAGGACGAAGAAAAAGTAAGTAGAATTTTACCGATTTCCCTTTGGATGCCAAAAATTTGATTCAGAATGGTTTTCATACCCTTCCGAAGGTCGACCTTTGCGTGCAGACATCGCGTCGCGACGCAGATAAATAGTTAGAATTACGTAGTTTAGGTACGCCTAAATTCGTAGGTACGATAATATTATCATTATTTTATGGGACACGGTAAATGATGGCAATTCTTCTAAACGATGGTGGTACCAATATTTTTTTTTTGTATCGTAATATCTCAGAATTATAAAATAAGCCTTGTCTACTATAACTGGTACCGATGATTTACGACCAAGGTGGCGCGGTAAGCGAAGGTCCGCCTGCGACCCAGGAGATTGCGAGTTCGATTCCTGCCTTGATGACAAATGTTTGTACGATCCGCAAATATTTTTTCCGGTTGTTCATGGTATTTGCTCTGGAATATTAAAAATATCTACATATCTATGTAATGTATTGTACTAAGTGTATGAGCATCGCTGGTACCCCTAGCACAAGCTCTGCTTAGCTTGGGGCTAGATGATGCTCTGTGGATTATCTAGCATTATAAAATTATTATATGAATTTAACGAATTATGACACCTGTAAGCATAGGTTATCCATTAGGAACTCTATGTTTGTTTTTTATCCATGAATCAGAAATAAATAAGTTTCTTTTATTTATTTGGGCTTACAAAATAAGCTCTTAGACAAATCAAAGACAAGTTTAAATGAATATCAAATAATGATATAGCAAACAAATCAAATAAAATGTACCATAAAGATAGGTAGGTACTTAGGCATGTAATTACCTAATCTGTGACTTAAGTAACCAAAGAAAGAATCGAAATAGTGCGTATGCACAAATGATACCTATACACTGAGGCAGTTGCCCAGTCCAATACTCTAGCTGGCTAGTCCCAAGTTGTAATGTAACTATCTAATCGGTCCATACGCATGAGCACCCACGATCGGCTATAAACATCCATCGCGCCATTCTATCCGACCCTGGTCATTCCTCAAAACTACACTCTCAATTTCGTTCGTTCTCTTGCCTCAACAACTTATACGTACCTATTTATCGGTAATATTTCTATTTACTAATAGTATGTCTTATACCTTCCAGCTACTCAGAAGAAGTGTGGCGCGGCAAATGTGCGTCGCCGGTCGGTTCCGTATCCTCGCTGGAGGCCGGCGCGGACGCAGCTGGCGACTACTGCCGACGGCGCGCGAAGAGTGCCGAGCTACCTTCATTGTCGTTAGAGGTAATATGTACCTACTGTATAATTATATTTTCACTTCTCTTGCTCAAAAAGTGTATCATAATAGTGTAGCTTAGCGGGCCTAAAACTCGAGTTTAATACCTCGGGCTAAAAAGTATGTTTTCTTTTTAATTTTTGTCTAAAATCATCAGCCCGTACAAAGCATTCGTTCTCTTACATAAAAACTCGACTTCTTGGTGCTCCGTCAATCTTTTTTTTTTGAAAATAGAACCGCGTTGGTGATGTTTTATGAAGGTTGATTCTTCCCTTCACGGTAGAATGCGAACTGTTTCGTTGCGGGTTAAATAGAGATTTTAAAAAAAAGATGGTATTGGCGCTAAATCTCTAGAATTTTCTTCATTCCAAATCACAAACTTTTACGTTTAACTTCCTGACTTTTACTTCCAAATTGTGAACGTGAAAAATGTCATCAAGTGATAGTGAAGATGCTAATATGCAAATGGAAGAAAAGGGCAAAGAAATAATTATGAATCTGTTGCCGACAAAATCACGTGGAATATATTTAAAGAGTTACGAAAATTTTATGAAATGGAGAGATGAGAAACAGGTGGATTTTTTTACAGTAGGGGTTTTTCACACTTATTTTGATGAATTTTTAAAAATTATTTTCATATTTATTTCTTTGCCCTTTTCTTCCATTTGCATATTAGCATCTTCAGTATCATTTTTGACGTTCACAATTTGGAAGTAAAAGTCGTTATAACTCGGTCTTTTCATCCTCCCTCGCTACGCTCGGAAGTATAACAACCTCGTATATAATGGGATGGTTTAGTCCCTTGTAAAACAATCTACTATTATAGTTGTAATACAGTCGGTGCGTTGCTTGTGGGCACAGCCTCGTCATCAGCCGGCGACTTTTGCCGAAGGCTCGTGAGGAGTGCCGAGATACATTCTTTGTCCCGTCGAAGTAATTTTTTTTCTGATATCTCTAAACTAATTAATTACCCCGAATGTGAGAGCTTCGAAACCATTTGGATTTAATAAATTCAGTCATCCGTCTTCCTAAATTTCATAACATGAATTTGAGCCTTTTTCGTTGCTCGTCTGCAAATATGTATGCGTTGTTGAAGTTTGTGTGTTTGTTTTTAGTGATTAAGTACCTACCTTAATGTCTTTGTATAATTGTTTTGTTAAGTATTCATGTCTTTGCTGGCATTAAATATCTTGGATTCTACAACCAAGTATCTAAGTATAGGTACGAAACTCAAGTATGCTATGTAAATAAAATCTAATTACTGTTTTCACTACCAGTACACATCAACCCCCCTCGAGCAAGCAGCGCGTCAAATGGGGAAGAAGTACGAGCAGCAGATAGAAGAGATGAAGGCAGAGAATGTGGCTTATATCGAGGAACTGCAGGCCAAGCAGAGAGAAACCATCGCTGCTTTGGAGGAACAGGTACAGAGTGCACCATAGTATTTAGGTAGTGTCGGAATTGCCGGAACATGGAGTAATGTCGCTATTATGTCGTATATAAAGTAAAAGACCGCATTGTCATAGACATATCATTTATTTACTTACCACTACATTTACACACAGGATAATTCACAATTTTGAATAAAAATAAAAATATACTACTTAATCATTAATAAATAGTATTGGAAAGAGAAAATTGTAGATAATTGCATCATGGCGCCGATAAGAGCTAAGCTCTTTAATTTCTAATAAGTCGTAATTTAAATGTTAAGTAATAGTAAAATTATTGAACGAAATTTGGTACTATAGTGCACACAGCGTTTGTTTGTGGGACGACTAATCCATCTCTCGCTTTGATTTTGATTCCGATCATAAAGCTTACCGTTTTGCATGATTATTAATAACGTTTGCACTATGTTTTCGTAAAAGCTATCGGGTCTAACACCAGAGCAAATCTGACAACCTCACGTTTAGCGTTTTCTCATCGGTTCTATAACAATAGCTACTGCGTACATATATTGTTATTAAAATATTCAAGTAGGTCATAAGTTTCGTATGAATGCATTTTGCGATGACCGTTACGCTCGGTTTGTACCGAAATGCCAAAAAATGAGTCAAAGGTTTTATACAGATTTTATAGTAAAATATGATTATATACCTAGTATTTATTATTTACCCAACAGATATCACAGCTCAAGACGCACATCCAGAATTCAGAGTCAAACGTAATGTACCCTCAGGATATCGACATGGAACTAGAAAAGGTCAGTTTTCTTTCTCATTCATTTCGCAACATCAAAAATGGTTTAAGTTCTTATTCCATCTTAAAATATTTCTGATTTATTTAACCAAAATCATTTAAAAAGCTTTAGGTGTTGTAACAAACATTTCTTCTCTAACTAAAAATAATTTTGTGATATTTTTGTGTGTACATTAATATAGCATGCGGGGACAGAGATTATAGTTATTTTATATTCAAATTAAATAATGTATATTATATGTAGTACATATGCACATATATGTATGATATTTAAAAAGCTTACGGTTGCCTGAGGAGCTTATAAAAAATCCTTGTTTTCAAGTCAATTTAAAGTATAATGTGTAAATTATCCATAACTGTTCAAAAAAAAGTTCGAAACACCCACACTTGTACCGATAAAAGCACTTTCTACTTTCTTATCACTCCCGAAAAAAGGTATTCAATTCCAACGGCACCTGTAAATATCTAATACATCTATCTCTCTCCTGCATGCATGGAATGCGACTAACACGCTCGTGTGTGACTAAACATGGCGGCGTTGATGTCACAACATGGCGGGTTCGTTCCAATATGGCGGCTGTAGAAGATTGAGGCTCAGCTGGCACAGCGGTTGGAGGAAGTGAGAGAGCAAGTGAGGCAGGACGTCGTAAACCATTTGCAAGAGGAGCTTCAGGTATGTATTTCTAATGGCTTTAGTTGTTCTGTAAATAATATAAATCAATGTAAATAAAACGAAAACAAAAAAAAATTGTCACATGAGAGCAAAATACTATTTTGCTCACTGTTTTTAATCAGCATGGTCACCGTTTTCGAGCGAAACAGGTGAAGTATTTATGAAAGTTGGTTATATTTTGGTAGTATAACGAACTCACAATCAGTGGCGCTGTGTGCGAAGGTCCACCTGAGATGAAGACAGCAGGTTCGATTCCCGCCTACAGAATAGGTTACGAAGGAAGCGAAGCCGCGAACAGATGCTTGTGCCCAATAAACTCATGAACTTTTAATGGTTCACTAAAGTACCTTCTCATATACGTGGTTTATTTCGCCATTTAACCCATATTTTAAATAGAAGTGTACTGTTAAATTTATGACTCACTATTAGTGGTTTGGTACATTTACTGAGAATATTATGGAAATAGGAACGTACCTTCATGCACTTTTTGGTTAGGAACTAGTACGTACCTTTTGATAAATAAGTAGTAGAACGAACTGTCGTCGTTTCGTTAAATCTTGACGTCTTCAAATCTCTTATGAATCAGTCCTTCTGGGAAAACGTTCTCTATCTCTAACATAGGCCAAACTCACTTACATTACTTTTGTATATAAGGACCAAACGCAGATCACATATAAAATATACTAGGAATAACGCCTGTTTATATAACAATACAAAGTTACTTTTATTTGGTAATTTTTTTTTATATATTTAGCAACTGACACGATTTAAATAAACCACATTAAAAATTATATAAAATAAAATACATATTATAACACGTATGTAAATCGATGAAATAAATGAATAATATAAACAAAACAAACAGATAACCTTTCATTCATCTCTTTCGCAAAACCTCAGGCATACCAATATTGTATTCTTCCATACATAGAAACATTTGATACTACCTTCTGCCTGCGGTTTCGCTCGCGTTTTTCCAGGATAAGTTGTCGATGTCCGTCCCCAGGTTACCATCTATGTCCATACCAATTTCATTAAGATCCGTTCAGCCGTTTAGTTGTGAAAGCGCGGGGGCTACTGGGTGGGTCCGGTTGCGTGAGGGGCCCCACTGCTGGGGTTCCCACTTCTGGAGCCCCACTGCTTGGGGCCCCACTGCCACTACCCCCCACAGTGGGGGGCTATCGCTCTCTACCGCCCTTGCCCCGCGCGTCATCCTACAACGCGCAAAATTTAAAAAAAAAATACTTTCATCCCCTCTCCCAAGGAAATCCTATTGAAATCCGGGATAAAAAGTATCCTATGTCCTTCATCATAGTATGATCTCAAATTCTGCCAAGGTTTCATTTGAATACGTTTTGTAGTTCCGACGCTACGCGCGGCCAAAAAATTTTACTTTCATCCCCTCTCCCAAGGGAACTCTATTGAAATCCGGGATGAAAAGTATCCTATTGCTTTTCCCGTAATGTAAACTTAAATCATGCTAAGTTTTATTTGAATACCTTTAGTAGTTTCGGCGCTATGCTCAGCCAAGTAATTTTACTTTCATCTCCTCTCCCAAGGAAACCCTATTAAAATCCGGGATAAAAAAGTATCCTATGTATCCTCGTAGTATGAACTCAAATCCTGCCAAGTTTCATTTCAATACGTTCAGTAGTTTCGGAGCTATGCGCGGTCAAGATACATACAGACAGACTGACATGATGGAAAAAAAAATCATTTTTGGCATCAGTATCGATAACAGAGTGCTCTCCAAAAAAAATTTTTCTAATATCTTCAATGTACAGAATTGGACCTGTTACAGTTTTATTATAAGTATAGATAAGATGGTGAAGGTTTAGTATGCTTATAAGCTTAAATCTACCAAGGCGAAGTACCATGAAGTACCAGTTTTTAATACTTGTGATTGATTCTAAAAGAATATGTAATCCCAAAAACCTTAACCCAATTGTACACAGCACTATCAATAAATCTTGAAAAAATGTTCAATACTTTACGCGTCCATTCAAAAAGCGTGTGTAGGAAAGCTATAAGTAAACAGCGTTGCCTCCGCGTTGGCCAAACGCCATCACAGCCCCATTAGCTACTGAAGATGTGATAGGGGACTAACGTGGACTAAGATATTACCAAAGCTTTATAGTAGCTAGTTAAAACCAGATTGAATTCAATTTTATTTCGGTGTAATAGAGCTTATATTTCGATGTGCCGTTTAGTGACTTTTTAAAAGTGAATAAGAAAGAGACTTCCTTGTTTTTAAAGTGGAATCGGCTTGTCATTGCGCCTGTAAGGACTTTTAATATTGTGATGTGAAGTGAGATTCCAGAACAGACACTGAACGTTTGGATTGATAAGAAAGCTTTCGGATTTTGCTGTTAAGTGACAGTAAAAAGTTATATTGGGCAGATTTTTATGACTTTGATAGAATGTGATTGTGTAGGTATGCCGGATCGCAACCACCTTCATTCTTGGAGGCGCCCTGTAAGTTATTTTGATAAATTACCCGTGTATTTTTATTTTAAATTGTCGGCAACTTGGTTTTGTATTCATGCGCTCATCGATCTCTTCTTCGCAGCTACATAAAGGTCAGCATCCATAGGCCTTCATTGCCAACTCGTCTCACAGTTCAGTTAATGAATAACATACTTTATACTGTCTAGCTACAGTATATTATCAGTAGACCAGTTGGAAACATTATTGAACAAATAAAAACTCGGATATTTACGATGTGTTACATATTTCTGTTCCTTCGGTTCATATTTTTATTCACTCTCGAGGATTACTATGACATCATTTGCCCTAGTTTCAGATCAGTTTTAAAATATTGGAACTCGTCCCGTGACACTTTTTTTTCTTTTCAAATCATAGATTTGCTCTAGACCAAAGCGGAGATCAGCGGGCGTTGGTAAAATCTTCCAATACGATACCTGTGGTGCTGGTGTGATGCTAGTTTGATGATACCTTGTATTGATTCTGTGGGTCTCTGTTCCGCTGAGCTTTGATAGATAGCCAAGCTTTTAAAGCGGCAGTTTTATAATAATAAATTAAATAAATTTGAGGACGTTGTGGTAGAGCTCATAACCTCGACAGTTCTTCAATATCACTATCCTCGCAGAAAACAATTACGCACTATATCTAATTTTAACGCACCATCACACCGTAGGCCCACAGGTAGTCATTCTCTCTACATATTGTCAACGCTGGATTCGCGCCAATCTTCCGGCGACATTTTTCGCGGGGTTGACCCGAATTTGTGTTCCACGCTGTCTCGGTGGTCGTCTTTTACGTATATTTGGGGCAATGATCTTGGCTCTTGATTTTTAAAGCACACAAATGCTGTGAGAGTTGTTTGATTTCTTAAAGTGATTATCTCACTTTGGTTTCTAACAACATCGGTGTTTCATGATAAAACTAGCTCAACATTTCCGAGCTGATAGTTCGAGTATGAACCATCAGTTCGTGGATTAATTATTTAGATCATCTCCTTTCTGAGGAGTGCTAGGAGCGACAAAAGTTCAGTTTTCTAGCTCTGCCAGTTGGGGTTGTCATCATATAGCCCAGAAACGTCCACTGCTGGACATAGTCTTCCCCATATGACGCCATAAAGAGCGGTCCTTACCCGTTTCATCCATCGACTACAGCAAAACCTACAATGTCAGTTCGTCGAGTGGATGGTCTCCCAATGAGTACTCTTTTTGCGTGTCGTTGTGGTTTTGTCTGGCAGTAGTTTTCCCCAGGGATTTTGTGAGCCGTATGACCTGCCTAGTGCCTACTGCCACTTCAGCTTACTTATTCTGAGAGCTTAGAGCGAGAGTCTAAATTCTATCACATTGACAAGCATAGCTCTCTTCATAGCTCGCTGAGCGATTCCAAGCTTGTTCCCGAGTCGTGACCTTGTCTCGGTAATTTGTGTTCTACATAATATTGTTTACATTTTGAACCCCAAATGAAATTAGTCACCTTATTTCGTTATCATTAGACAAGTCGGTAATTTACGTCTTGTCAATAAACATAATTAGCTAAGTACAGATTGTCCGATGTTTACTCTCCCGTCCATTCAGTGCTATCGGCGACCTGATAAGGGATGGGTCACCTTTTCCTCTATTTGTCTCAGTTTTATTCGTGAGCTAACACCATTCGGTGTATTGTGGAATATTTAACTGTTTTGTTGGTTTTTACGTATTTTTGCAAAGTTTTAGTATAAGTTTAGTTTGTGTATGTTGTGGGTTTTTGAAAGTTATGGGAGATTTTCTAGTAAGTAATCTAAATGAATTGGTGTTATTTAATAGGTTATTTTTGTTTTTCACTGCATTTTCTTTCTTCCGATTAAACCTTGAAAATCTTACACAATTCCGCATAGCGCAATAAATAATGCTGTCTGGATACATTATTGTAAACTCTCGCAAAATATGTACATCATAATTATCAGCCCGTATACGCGCACTGCTGTACGTAGGCCTCCCCCACACGAGAAATAGCGCCTTGTCAAACAAAGAAACAGTAAATATAAAGGACAATAACTTAAGAATCGTTCCGTAGGTGCTGCTATCCGACCCTGACGCGGAGGTGTCGAGCTGGCCGCTGGAGTTGGTCGCACTGCGGGACAAGATACAAGGGGACTCCAAGACTTCACAGGAGAAGGAGGTAAGGAATCACATGACAAGTATTCGCTATCCTGGCGCTTCAACTCTGAAGTGGGTCTTGAACTCAGGAGATCGCCACCAGCTTCTCCTCCTACTCACACATGTCGGCGCCGCCGCTGAGCTGTATCATTACGAACTCCATAGTTGTGTGTTGATGGTGTGTCGACTCCATAGTCTATACACCAAAGTCGTTGACATAGCCCGGCGAAATGATGCGATATTTCGGTATTTGAATATTGTAGGCAGCCGACTATGCTTTGTCAACTTGTTGGCAGTCCGCCGACTTTGGTGTGTAGATCGTTGTCAATAAACTGAGTTTTAACAATAAATGTTGTGTCTGTAAATGACAAGACAAGCCAACCATGATGATTAAGAGAGGGCCAATAACGACACTATCAACATGTCTATATTGCCTTTTAAGAAACGTGTTTCGAACGTATTCAGGAAACAAAAATATCATTTAGAAAAGTTTATTATACATATTATAAAAGCAAGAATGAAAGATGATGAATTTGAGATACTGTAAGTTATATCTACGAACCGGTTCACACACAATGTTTGCTTCAGTAAACTTTAATTACAAACGTAACATAATCCTGAACTTACACCACATCTGTACAGCAATATGTGAAATTAATTAGCTTCAGAAAGTTATGTTGATCATGTAACATGTGTCAGGTAGTTCAGTGAATGTGTTACTTGTACGTAATATAAGTTATGCTAACGTCTAGGTGCATAGTCCATTTCAGAATGAAATGGATAGCTGAAAGGAAAGTTGGAAAGCGTAGTAAAAACTGCAAGATAATAATTATAATAGTCATTTATCGTTATATTAAGTAAAAGTAAAAATTGTATACACTGAAGTACAAACAGAAAAAGCTCCTTTCATGTCCAGTTCGCAGAAACGCATTCAAAGCATATGAAAGAGTTCTGTGAAGTTTAAAGGAATGTTTGATTGTATAAGCATCTTTCAACGTCAACCGTATCCTTAAAATCAAACCATCTATTCAGTTAAAAGTGGCGCTAGCGGCGAATAGTTTAATGTAACAGGTTTAGTTCCAGTTTTGACCACTGAATTAGATAAGTTAAATAGATAACTCTAGAACTGAACTCTGTCACAAGAGGGCTAAGTCACGAGGACTATATAGGCAACACTTGGAAAAGTAAACCATGCTTTTATTGGCGTGTTTCTGTCCCGACCATATGGAGAGCTGATAGTTCATAATTTTTTATTTATTTCTAACCATTATGTTACAGGTCACATTATAGTACATACATAGGTATCAATTAAAATTATTACATAATGTAATGATAAATAAATGAAATCGGTCATTAATTAAAATAGAATATTATTAACCACAGGATAAATTGTGTAAAATGATACCATGAGTGGTTGAGTTATCTTATAATGAGAATTCAATTGAAATTGAGAATTCAACTGAAAATAACATGGCTATCTTACTATCTCAGTATCTAGATTTGAGAGCTTTTTGTGGTTATGTCTGGCTACCAGCCATATGTATGGCATGTAGAACCGCAAAGTCGCTTATAGCATGGCTAACCATGATCCGGTGTTTGGTTTACACATCCGATATTATGTTAAAATCATGCCCATAACTTTATTTTTCTTTATAAATTTTAGATTTACGTACTTATGTCATAGTTCTCCTCGTAAAAGTGGACTTTTATCCCCGGTAAAGGAGACTTACTTGTTGCCTACTTTGCTAGAGGCTTAGGTCCTAAAATCCATTGTAGGACCAAGACTCCAGTAAAGTAGAACGTTTCTCTAAGTTTCTTCGTACAATCACTGAATGGCACTTATCGTTTCCCAATGCCGCAAATACTCCGTAAAAACAAGTCAATCTGTCACCGATACGGAGACCATCCAACATTACAATAGTACCTTCAGACCCAGTCATCGGATTCCCTAAAATCCAGGGTTCCTCTAACCCCATGCGGCGGCAATCAATCCTGCCCTAAACTCTATTAATACCGCCCTCAGATTCCCCTCGAATGACGCCTATCTACGGGCTTTTACTTTTATTTCTACTGGTAACTCACGCCGTGTTTCACTTACATGATAACAACTTTCTCGTACTAATAGGTTACCGTACACTGATTTTAATTGTCGCTATACGCAGGAAATAAGTGCATAGATCGAAGAAGTTTCTGAAATAGCGTTATTATAGTCGCAGAGACCCAGAATTTGATGAGGCGATGGCCTCATGTGCGGGAAATTCCCTTTATTCCTATTCGCGCCTCGTGCTAGAAGAATTTGGTGCTACTAATTAGCTAATCCTTTTTTGACCAGGCCGAATTTAAAACGACCTCTTCCAGTGATAAATCTCCCTCATTGCTAAAAATTTGTACATTGTGTAGTAATTCACGGTCTCCACGGAAGACCAGCGCTATGGTATGATAACTGCTCTACCATAGCACATGCTGAGTGGAGTCCGAGTTTGTCAGTTTTTATTTAAGGTTAATTTACTGTATATTACTCTCATCTGTTCTGGCAAATAAAAATATTTTTACTTTTACTAATTTATTCCATATGAAGCAGACAGGCCACAGTCTAGTTTGGCCTCATGGCCTGTTCAATATTTTCTTATATAACTGCTCAGTAATCCATGACATGGCGTCTACAAATCTTGGAACCACTCCTGTTCTCAGAACGTTCTAATTTAACGAGGGCCGCTGCCGCGATGCACTTTTTAGTCGTTTGTGGCGGTGCAGTGGTTCCTTTTGGACTAATTTCGTGAGAAAACTGACGTGGCAGTTGTATCAAACAGCGACAGGCGGTTATCCTTTTTCATTGCGATCTGTAAAGATTTATTTTACCAAAAGATGTTTTAATTCTAATGTCTATTAGGATTTGCTTAGGTATTATTGCATTGTCTGTTTTAAGAGCTTCAGGAGTTAGTAAGGCCTAACATATTAACTCCTTACCCATTCCACCTGGAACGAAGCAAACTGTGCAGGGTAAAGGCCTCCATCCCCCTTTCATCCAGTTGTCTTTGTCCCTGTTGTTATGTTGTGATGTTAAGGGCTAGTCTGGAAGATCTTCTCCCATTATCTACGCAGAGGACGTCAACGACGACGGGAGAAGATTTATTTGCCGGAGAGACAGCTCTCGGGCAAAAAAATCAATGAACTAAAGGTTGATCTAAGAAAAGAGAACATGCCTAGCAAAAACAAACATAAGGCACTGGACTGCATTGTGGTATCAATTGAGCGGGGGTGAGTGAACGTGAACGTCTATATTTACACGTAACATTTATTTACTAGCTTGCGGCTAGTGTCACGTGATCATGCTTTGTGTACACCTCGTTATAGGTTTGTTTACATGCGAACGATGACTAAGGTGACATCGATTTGATAGCCTTTCTCATACTCATCATCTACCCATTTCTGGATGTAACTTGGGCTACTCATTCTTTGGCGGATAGCATCCAGATCTTTTTGGCGCAGACTTTGCTATATCGTAAGACATCTAGCTGGTGGTTTCCCAGCAAAACCCGTCTCTTGTTGATACTGTTATTATCGGAAGACGGTGCACAAATCACAAATCGCTCGTGACTGCTGGATCAATGTTTTCATTTTGTATGTCTTGTCTGTCGTGCTTTGAACTTCCATAAATCTCTATTGTTATTTCGTACTTGAATTTTCTTTCGCTAAAGTTCTGTAAAAGCTTTTAAAATAGAAATGTCACAACAGAGATTGTGACAGAATGCGTTCTATTGCCTGTACATTCCATCAAGAATTTTCTATTATAAACCCGTGGAAATTCTAACAGAAACCAAAACTGCACTGCCACGCACACACATGCCAAACATAATATGAACCGTAGACTGTTGTAATAAGTTTCAGTTTAGTGTGTTAGTTGTAACTTCCTGATGCACTAGTTTTGTAAAACATTACTGGAGCGCATTTGTTTGTACATGTTCCCTTGTTACTGCATTCCTGAATTTGATGATTTCATTACTCGAGTTAGACTACTTTCGCAGCTTTAACGATCTGTGGGGCACTTTACGATCTCTACTATCAGTTTAAGAGATATAAAACTTTTAAGAACACTGATTGACCGACGACGGCTTGATAAACGTACGGATGGTAGTTATTGAAATCTGAAATCGCTTAGTCATAGGCTCTCGTAGGCCCCTTGAGTTTCGACTTGAATTAAAACATCATAAACTATACTAGATTCAAAAATCTTTATATTTTTTGTATACAAAGGGATTACAAAACCCGGTTAATATTGGTGCAAAATATCTAACGACATTGGTATCATCGAAGCGAAGCACAGAAGCTCGAAATAATTATTGGTTTTGAAAGCTTTCATTCATCATTAAATTGATGTCTCGTTCTTTTTCAAATTCTTATTTATAAATTTTTTGCTACCCATGTGAATTATGCGTTGTTGAAGTTTGTGTTTCTGTTGTTAGTGATAGCTTTGCCAGTTATGACTAAAAACTATTACCTTGTTGTTTTCTGTTAAGTTATCAGTTTTTGTTAAGTTTTCATTCATAACGTCTTTGTTGATATAAAATATCCTGGATTTTAAATGGGAGTATAGTTGCAAAGCAGTGTTTGCGTAATTGGTAACCCCTTGTGGGGTATGCAACCACCCAAATTTTTATAGATCATAGGTAGTACTTATAAAATATTTGTCCCAGCGGTGAGAATTGAACCCGCATCCGTTTAAGATGGACCTTCGCTCACTACGGCACAAAGGTCAATTTACATATATTCCTTTCCTGACTGTATAAAATTGTAATAAATAAATAAATAATGCTGGACAATCCACTCAGCATCATCTAGCCCCAAGCTAAGTAGAGCTTGTGATATCGGTACTAGATAACTGATATATTTAAAACAATATATTACATAGGAACATATTTTTACTATACATAGAAAATACCCAAAACACCCGAGACAAATATTTGCAGATCGTACAAATATTTATCCCAAGGCGGGAATCGAACCCGCCACCTCCTGCGTTGCAAGCGGACCATCGCCCGCCGCGCCACATCGGTCGTCGATAATGTTTCATTTTCAGCTCTAAAAGTTCCATCACAGGGTGTTTTGACAATGTATGGTGTAGTAGGTAGGCAGTTATTTGCAACGCATATTGCACTAGCTGCTCCCCGCGCCTTCGCCAGCGTTTATCGAGATAAAAAATAGCCTGTATGTTATTCCAGGTCCCAAACTATACCCATACCAAATTTCAGCCGAATCGGTTCAGTAATTTTTGCGTGAAAGAGTAAAAAATATCCATACATCCATCCTTACAAACTTTGACATTTATAATAGGATATATCAGTATGATTGTACAGACGTCATAGAACGCAGGTTTAGCATATCGCCCCACTCTGAATTAGAATTAGACGCAACACCTGAACACTCCAGTTTGCTATTAAACAGACCTATCTAATGGAGTTTCAATCGCCAAAATAACATGGCATATAAACTGTTATCAGTGCATTACCGCCAAATGCAGGTCAGCGACCCGGGTTCCTTACCTACAATAGAATAAGGTCGAAGGTCCCGATTACAAAACAAAATATTGTGTAATTGGGGGATCCGGTAGGTATTCAGTTACACGGGATATCGGAAAAAGCTAATTCTATGTATCGATTACTGAATGCAGGACGTTGAGATTTAGGTGGCACACTTACTAAGATCGATTTGTCTCAATTTACTTCAATTATCTAATACTGGCGGCCCGTCCCGGCTTCGCACGGGTGGACATTTATTTTTTAAACATTTAGCCATAGACGTTCAGTAAATGCAGGACATAGCCTATATTAATCAGTAATAATGTAGCATTCAAATGGTGAAAGAATTTTAAAAATCG
This sequence comes from Eupithecia insigniata, assembly GCA_947859395.1. Lineage (NCBI taxonomy): Eukaryota > Metazoa > Arthropoda > Insecta > Lepidoptera > Geometridae > Eupithecia > Eupithecia insigniata. The sequence goes on along the minus strand of OX402011.1, from coordinate 1,020,084 downwards.
GTCCAGTACTTTTTGAGCCAATTCGTTAAAATCATACAAATCTTTCCTCATTATAATATTATTATTATCTTATATGAAAATTTTAACTTCCTGACTGGCAAAGTATGAATCCCGCCTTCGTTCTCGGTTCTAGATTTTTAATCGTGATTCTAATTGAATTTATTTTTGAACCCTTTGAGTCTATCGGAGTGAATAGAAAATGTCCTTGTCGTCCTCCCCTAATTATAAGTCTCGGTATATCCTCTCGAGACCCATCCCTGTACTCGACATCAGTGCATAATCGCGCGGAACAAATTCTACCGTAGGGTGAGCTGAAAGCAACCCTCTCATGATGTGCCCCGTTGCTCTAGGGAGTAAATTTTATGGGCTATAGTTTTGATGGGAAGTTTTAGAATAAGCTGATTCTATATTTTACTAGAGTTTTCGATCGACGAAGTTAGTCTTTGCTTCTCAACCTAATGCAAACCGAGGGTCTTTCGTATTTGTTTCATTTTTTTTAGGTCGTAGGAGGTTTGAGGGACGGGACTGTTTACACTAACATCCTGTATGTATGTACATAAATTCGACACGTTACTAAATGCTATTTTTAACTGTAACGATTATAAGAAACCTAGGAAGGTAATCGTATTTTTAATTTAATTTTATTTGATTTATTATTTCAATCAAAATTACATTAATTTGAAATATTACGTATAGAAAGAAGCAATTACAATTTTATTTATTAATTATTATGCACGATTATTATTTCCAAGATTATTACTATTATGGTTATGGAATAAATGTTTTTTTTTTTAATTTTATTTAGTTCCCAAACAGGTGAATAAATTTTCATATTAGAATACTTAATTTTTGGACGGGTTTTAAGTTACTTTAACCTGTAACTAGGCCAATAAGCCTGCCAATCGTGGTGACGGGTGATTATAGCAAAATCCCCATCGTTTTCATATTCAGCAGTGGAAATAATATGTGCCGATGAGGAGATATAGTCCGATTCAATAACCTGGATATTTTTTGTATACAAAGGGGTTACAAAACCCAGGAATATTGTTGGAAAATATTTGCTCGAATCAATTTTTGGTTTTGAAAGCTTTCATTCATGATTTATAATTGTCTTTCGTTCGTTTTCGAATTCAGATTGTTTTTGCTACACATGGTAGATTACGCATTGTTGAAGTTTGTTTTTTAGTTTTGATTGATAACTTTGCTGTTAACTTATTTTTGTATGTTATTGTTATCAGTTTTTGTTAAGTTTTCAGTCATGAATGTCTTTGCTGACATAAAATATCTTCTAATTCTGAGTATACATATATCGCTCATTGAATGCAAAACGGCCAAAAACAAAAACCACATTTTTTACAGGAGAGCCAAAACAAAATTTAAAAAACGATTTTTTGAAAAATATAATGTTTTTATATTTTAATGTTATGATGTTAATACATCATTGATTTTCAAATTATTTGCTCTATCTTTTAAAATAATGACCGCTGTGATAGCTTTCACCCAACCTGATAAAAAACCACAAAAGCCCTTTTTGCATTCAAAATTTTAACCAATGTTAAGACAATTATCTCAAAAAATGAAACATGCTTTAATGTTTTACGAAGTAAATATTAAAAAAATAATAAATAACCTCTTTTTAAATCGAAACGTATCATTTTTGAACATTTTTAAACGGACATGAGATCAAAAAAATCCTTGTAGACAATGTATATATAATTAAACGAGAAAATTTATATAAACGAGTATTTTGCATATCCTTATATAAAATTTCTGAAAGTTTGACATTATAATAATATGCATCAAGATATGAAATCAGTAGTAGGTAAGGTACGATAGGATAGCAGTTCAGGTTTCACGCTTGATGGTTGCGTGGCAATAATAGGGGGCTGGGGTCAATACTAGGTTTGGGGTTGTATATCAATGCTAGGGGACTGGATGGTTAATACTGGGGTTGTGGTGGTTCAATCTCTAAGATTGGTGGCTCAGCGTCTGTGTTTGAGGCTGCATTTCCATGTAGTTGGATTCGTGATTTGCCCTGGAAGGTCCAGATTGGGGTGAGTAAAATGTGCACTTTTAAATCCGTTTTGTCTCTCTGTTTCTCTGTTTCTCAGTTCGAAAATCAGGATCCTTTCCACTATCGTCCGAGAAAAAATCAGATTAAATGAACTAGATGACGTAGAACTATTCGTGACACTGTCAGAGTCACTATCAGATGAGTTGCTAGGTGGAAATATTTTTATTGGTTTTTCCCAAAAGTTATTAAGCTCTCGTTATCATCACATAGCAACGCTTTATTGTAATCAGGATGGCTGTTAGGGTAGAAATAAAATTATTAAGTATTTGCTTTTTCTCTTGTCCAACGAATGCTGGTATTTGAGATTTCTGAGTATTGTCGGGGAACCAGGTTTGTTTTTATAGAGTTCGTATAGAGATTGTAGTATGCCCTGAGTTCCATCATTAATTAACGTCAAATTGTTAGGACTAGGCTGAATGACTGGATGTCAGTCTGCATCAAAATAAATCTTACCCGTTATTATGTCTTGGTGAACTCTGGTGAGAGTTGTTGATAACGTGCAGTTTTTTTATCGTATCTGAGTTTTTATTTAAATTGTCAACAGCCATGCTCAAAATAATTCTTGCTCTGCCAAAAAATTATTATGCACTTATCAATGCATATCATAAATTGTTATATTGGGCGCAAAATTAAACGTAGTGGTGTGCGTTTTTCTGTCAAAACTAACAATTTATTTATCTATCCGTGATAAAGATAAATTAATTTGGAAATATAAAAATATGAAGCAACCTAACAATTTCAAAGTGGTTGACGATAACCGATAATTGTATGAACGTAAACCTCTAAAAAGTACATTTTATTTTCAAGTAATTTAATTTTATGATAATATTTTACTTATAAAATGTACAAATTTCCAAACCATCCAGTTTAGCTGTAAATAAATTAGCATTACCTCTATAATAATTTAATTCAAAAAGTACATATTTTCAAATATGGCATTTATTTCCTAGTGAAATGCAAAATGTACGTTTTCCAAAATATGGCACTGTTGCAGTAATAATTTTGAATGTTCTTACTTGAAATTAGAATGCAAAACGGATGCATTCCGAATTGTGGCCCCTTTGCACGGAACACTGAAATCGATGTTGGGTATTTTTCTGAATTGGCATCATACAAAACGGCCACGTTTTGTATGAAACTGACATGCGATTCCTAAAAGTTCTGGGTCACAACTGACAAAATGGCGGTTTTGATCTGAAGTTGGCGCGTAAGTTGGCCTAATGCAAAAAAGGCGGTTGATCAGTTTGGCATCAAAATGAGCGATAATGACGGGTGTCTTCAGCAAAATGTTAAATATAGTGGCTTTAGACCCCAATTTAGCAAAAACGATTTTCTATTTGAAAATCGTTTTTGCTTTTTGAATTGTGGCCGTTTTGTATTCAATGAGCGATATGTTGCATTGCAATATTATTGATTGATGCGTATTCTCATTTCTCAGACGTTACTTTGCTAATGTACTGCAATAGTGGTCGCGATAAGAATATTGAAACGCTCCCGCAATCTCTACAGTAGTGCTTCTTTCTGGTGACCTAATAAAATTATTGCGTTTGTGAACCCTGAACAGTCCAGTGTGGGTAGTGTACCCACACCGTACACTGTACACCATGATAGTAAGGACCGTTCGTGTCCTGCAGATTTTCACTTCACAGTTTGCTTTAAATTCCTGATATATTTTTTGTAACATTTCGCTATCGACCAATGAATTCGAAAATTATTTATTTCCTTAATTAAAATAGATGTAACCATGAAAAAATATATATATATATATATATATAAACGCGTATGGGACACTCGGTAGTAGCTTTTATCAATTTATCTACTCTGTGATTTTAGGAGCTGCTTTATACTTTGCGATACTTCTTGTCGAGTACCTATTACACTGGCAGAATCTGGCTCGCTTTGACACCATTACAAAACGGTCTCTCACTTCACGTATCCAGTACACATACACAGATTGCGGCCAATTGTATTCGTCTAGACTAGACAATACAACTGCGATACACTTCCTAGTTCGTGTACGCAGATATAAGATCCGAGATTTATACAGGCACATCACATACAATTGCAGATGACATTTTACACTACGAGTGTGAGATTTTATACTACGTCACCTCCTGCGGTGTGCGGCAAGAGGGGGCGTATTTATTATCAATGTAAACGGGTGGTTGGGGGTGTTTTATCCCTTAACCCTACAAAGCTAACGTTCGTAAAATTTGCACACATCGAATGAATAACGTCTCGTATCTTTCTAATAGTTACAACTACGGAATTGCGGTTTCGTGCCAACTTAGTGACCGTTAGACTGCGTTTGGTGGTGGTCGCGTCTAACATGTAAGTTGCTTAGTTTTGGAGATACCTACTGTGTGTTCGTAATTTTTACGAATGGTTAGCTTATGTGTAACTTTTATGGTATAGTTTGTAAACATTTACAAACTATACCATAATGAATCTGTATCAACTCTTGTGAGAGCCATCATAGTGACACTCGTAAACTCTGGAGTAAAGTTTGGCTCCTAGCCATACAAAGAATACCCGTAAAACCATCTAAAGATATGATAAATTCACCTTTGTCATCCCTTAGAACTATATTTACAGATTCCATATCAAATCAACAAGAATACCTATGTATAATCAAACGTCCAACATTAAACAGCAGTTTTACGATGTTTACCTACACCAGTCTCAGCTGGTCGGTGCATCTCTGTTATGTTAAAGTCATCTTCCGCGTTTGTTTTCGGCAGCTTCACGGATAAAGTTTACTTAGAGTTGTGTAATCGGGAAATAACGACATGTTGGTATGTGCAATGATTTGAGATAGTTTTTATAAAAGTCAGACAGTCAAAGTAAACATTTCTTTAGGTATTTTCATCTCATAAAATAATTCGGTTATCGATTATCGGTTAAATCGTATTTTTTCACCAAATTAATTATATAATATATATTATAAGGAGCTTTTTCTTCGCCCACTGCTGGCCTTTAGGCCTCTTCTCTTTGCCTCAGTTCTTGTGCCAACGATCTTGGGTTATTGTTATCCTTGATTCGCCATACGACGACGCTTACAATGTACCTAAGTATAATCTAGCAACTCAAGACCGTCTTTTCAAAATACTTTCGTCCATACCCCACGTGTGATGCCCCAAATTGACCCGGACCACATTAATTTAATAATCTAACCCCAATTTAATTCCCTGCCATTAAAGTCCCTTCGAATTAAAAACCTAGCTGTAATTGTCCAAGACAGGATGTCTCGTTTAAATATAGCCGCTGTTCGTCGTACGGCGACAGGGCGAAATTTATTCACGGTTCGCGACAGTTACTGTCTTTTTACACGGTTTGGTTTAGGAAATGAATGTTTTGGAAGAACGGAAAGAATGAGATTAAATCAACTCAAGACGAGGAAGAACCGAACCGAACAACTGACGTGACTAGAAGAGAGTAAAAGGGTAGGTGTGTACCTGCTTATATCTTATGACTATAGAAACTCTGACTTATTGAATCTAGCATGCTTTTAGAAGATTGTCCTTAGTGTTAATGTAGGTATTCTATTATTGACTGTACCTATTTACATGTGCATTCTACAAACCTACGAATTATACAGGTTCTTGCATTCTATGCAAGTAAAGCAATGTTAACGTTTTCAGACGATGACGACACCATCATCAACCGCTTTTGACCATCGGAAGTAATAAATAGATAGATCATAACTTTACCACTATAAAGACTATAATTTTCTAATCTTACTATTGGCGCTTGGCTTAAAATAGCGTAATTCGGCGAGTCGACGTCCTCAGCGGAGTCACGGTCCGCCCCCGTGACATTTCATGTACTTACGAGATATTTATAAATGTAGGGAATACTTGTGGCTATGCTCTAAGGGGCGAATGCTCTAAGGGTCGTATTTTGCGAAGGATATTCGGATGATCAGCGGCTTCATCCGCTTAACTTATGAAAACTCCTGTCAATAAAGTAAATTAAAATGATACAGTCCGATTGTCTTATAGAAAATTTTAAAGTACAGGAGGTAAAAAGTAGATTATGAAGTTATTCCAGCCGATCACTACGCGATTTTAGATTTTCTGTCTGATCCATTCAGTAGATTTCGCGTTATGCAATGCCCGTACCCAGCAAACATCCACAACTACCCAAAACTGTTGTACATATATTCGTATAGACAGCTAAAATATTAAATGAGACATGCACTAGTAAGTACCTAATACTCGTAGGATCAAAGTAAACCGGTGACTCATAGCGCCAGGACAGCCGTTGCGCAAAATGATTGGCAAAAATAAACTAATAGCACGAAATATCTATCTAAGAAATGAAATACCCCAAAATATATTTATTAATCTTCTTCATATTAATTCACCACGGAAGGGCACGGAAGGTGATTTGAACTCGAGAATAAATCATACCTACACAGTACAATCATTAGCTGCAAGTATCATAAAAAAACATAAAAATTATTTATTGTTTCAGTATAATATTGAATCCATAGGGTCCTAAACTAGCCTAGGCTGTATTTCAGGATCCAAGGCTTCTCCATTTAATATATTCACAATTGTGCCTCTACTAGAAATTAATAACTACTTAACTAAACGAAATGAAAATAATGATGAAAAAATCTACTATTCTAATAGTTAACAAAAAGCACGAGACATATTATATTTCCATGATCACGAGCCATATAGTGACCCGGTCATTTGGGAGGCATGCGTGGAGCCGAAGCCAACAGCACAGAGGCCCTTTATGAGAATTAATCTAAAGGCGAGAGCTACACATAGCGGGTATCATCCTTGGTTGCACAATATGATACACCCGAAGATGATATCCGCCAGGTGTAGAGACTATTGCAAAGGAAAATAAAAATAACAAAAAAGCCATGTTATTGTGGTGAATGGATGGACTGGGTAATTGGGCTATGGGGGAAACTATGGACGCCTGCCATAAACATACTCTCAATACTGTTACAAGCGGCAGACGGTGGCTTGCCGAATGCTGGATGGGTTCCTCAAAATATTGGCGTAAATGCCGGTAAAGGAACAACATCGGTGCAAACGACTAAGGGATGTCGATAGGTGCGGCCCCGATTTCACCATCACGAAGACACGTGAGCGGGCTTGCTCGTTATTACGCCATTAGACACTTCCACCCCCGAGTCTACATCCTAAGATGTATCTCTCGCGACTCCACTCTGACCGGCCAATGAAGGCAAGCAAGAGGTGGGGATCTGGTTCTCTTGGGATACCACTCCGCAAGCAGAGACGAGAACCAGGAACTTCCCCGGGAGCACTCGGTATACCCGTGGTGTCGCTACTCACCAACAGCTCGCCACAAGCTGCCCTGCAGGTATATATTATATTAATTATTATAGAAATGTAATAATAAAGTAAAGTACTTGCATTCTACTTATGATAAGACAATGATAAAATGAAATAAATACTATCGATACTACATAATACTATTTATTAAAGATTATATATACATATACATAATAGAAATCAAACATAATCATCTTCTTCATCGCTCGAACTAGAAGCAGATAAATGTCTTAAAGTTAAACGAATCACACACTTACACGATAAGAAATAAAGACTTCATTTATCACATCGAACCACCAGACTCCTAAAACACTCCCTAGTAAAAAGCTCCGCTTCTATCAATAAAAAGATATATATTATGGCCACAAAACAAACAAACCATATGGACGACCCTCATAAAGCATGGAGAGGAGATTGGAGTTCGTATGGACCAGTAGAGGGTCATACGCTGCTTCGTAAAGACGCGTCCCGTGACGTCACGCACGTACTTACGCGAACCAAATAAAATAAACAAGTGAAAGCGCTCTATGTCGAGTTACTATGGTTGATATTTGTGTAGAAACCCTGTGCTGTGATGATTGGTCGACTAATTAGTGTTTGAAATATGATCGTTTTGTGTTAGCTGTTTCAGGAATGATTTTGTTGTGTTTCGTGGCTTTTTTACATTTGATTCGTATTCAGACAAATTTTACATTTACAACGGATAAATAAATAAGAAAAGTGCGTAGTATTGAAATAGTAATTTTGTTTCACTGTATATTTTGTCCTTTGATTCTGCCAAAGCTCAAACATACAAAAGGGTTTATTTTCAAATTGTTCTCTGAAAACTTCAGTAAAATGGTTCCGAAGCTTCGTTTTGGTGATTATTCATACATATTTAAAACAATCATCAAAAGCTTATGATTCTCCTCAGGGGTTAATCGTATTGCTCTCTCGCGTTCGTTCATTTTTGTTTTTCTTCTCTTCAAAACCATTTGTTTTTCAAGACTCAAAATTATAACAACTACGCAAACATAATACGACCTATTTCTTATTGAGATCAAAACAATATCTTAAAAGTATCAAAGAGAGCTTTGCTTCGCAAATGTTTATGAGAGTGTTCGTACCTAAATGTATATTTTGTTGTAAAAACAAAATTGCGGTTTCTTTCAAGTGGCTTTGAAACAAATAATAATAAACTAAATATTAATAAATGCACACACCTAATAGTTTGTAAGGTAGGTAACTTTGATCATAGACTGTAGATACCCATTTTTACAGACAAGCTAGTTTATGAATACTAGTTTACGATCGATCATTGGATTTAAGAACAAAGAAACGGACTATGCATATTTTTTAATTAAACTTAAGATAAAAACCTAACGGTGTACCTACTACGATCTATCGACTAAAAGCTCTCATTGTTTGTGTGATGTACGTAGTATGAATAGAAATACCTATTATTTTTTACGCGTTAAATTTATTATAACTACATTCAAGCTCCCAACTTTCCCCCTCAAATAACCACAATAGCAAACTCCCACAGTTCATTGAATACCTACCATAAACATAATAAATCACTATCAAACTTCCCTTGTGATGATGGTTTTCAATGCGTTTCATTTAATCAGTCAGTGCACTTGACTATTCATGGTTAAGAGTTTGATGATGCTTGAAATGTCAATAGAATTTTATGTGGTTGAACTTGTTGTTTGAATTTGTATATGCCTGCTTTCATCATCATCATCAGCTCGTATACGTCCACTGCTGAAGATAGGTCTCCCGCAAACTGTAGTGCCTGCTTTTCCGAGTTTTATTTTATTATATTTTGTACGGAGGCCAAACTGTTTTGAACACTTGCTAGCTGAAGAGTGAGATTTCCAATTCGTATTTGAAAAGTCTGGTCTGTCTGGGTTCTGTTATATAGTGTGGTATCGTGATACTCTGAGGCATATCACTATCTCGACAAATATTTTCTAGTCCAGGATTACTGCGAGGTGTCGGCCCATTTTCATGTCAGACATTTTCAGTCGCACATTGGTTCGATACACAGCGTCTTTAGTGAATTATTAAACTAAAAATACCTTAAGAGCCTCTCTATTTCCTTGTCTGAGTATTCTTTACCCAAAATACTAACACAGACACAATAAATAAAAAACACTGAACCATCAACAACAACTTCCGACAATAGGTACATTTTTCTATTCCTCTAACATACTGTGAAATACTGTCAGTTGAGCGAAAACAATTGTTAAAATAAATATGATTAAGCTCACATTGAAGTGAAGCTGTTGTCATCGGCGACTGCACTCTGCTATTTACCAGTCATCAGTAACTCTGGCTTTGCCGTTGCTGGCTTGCTGAACAATCGGAAACAGGCTTTATTTTGATGATGAATTAGATGATAAGTGATATGATAACATTTGAAGATAGGGCTGCCAATGTCCGACTTATCATTATTAGAAATCTCGATTTCTCTTAAAATTCGAAAGTTTTTTAAATTTACGCTCTGAACACATTATTATTAGTAGATATAATAATACACATAAGGGACACATTCATAAGGGAGCAAACTAATATTTTTACGGCGCGGGCGCTTTTTTGAATCCAGAGCGAAGTGAGGGATTCTACAGTAGAATCCCGAGCGAGCGAGGGATTCAAAGTATGTCGCCTGAGCCAAAAATATATTTTGCGCCCGAGTGAAACACTCTACTTTTCATCACCCTCTATGAGAAAATAAAAGGTGCCTCATATTTTAATCTATCACATTTCTTGCCTCAGTTCGAATACTTTCAGGAGTTAATTCTATTTTACTGTCACTTGAACTCATACTTCAAAACAAAACCGAATCCGTGAAAATTTACGAAAACGCGGGCTGTAGTTCGCGCGTTTTTAATTTGTTTTTTTTTTTTCATTCAGCCGGCGCGTCGGCGGCGGCGCATTATGGTCCGTCGCGTCTTACCAGCCCGTATTTATTCAAACAATATTTGCGTTCGATTTTGCTGGCGCTGAAAACAAAGACGTTCCGAATTCAATAACTGCGCGGCAATACACTTTTCCGCGCACTTTTTGAATTAGGAATTTATAAAGAGGAATAAAAGTTATTTTCTGCCCGCTAAAAGTTCCTTAAAGAAAACACCACCTTTGGGTGCACATAAAGGCGAACAAAGTCGTCTATTTCGAATAGATGGGATGAAAAAAATATATATATATAAAAATATCGCGTTATTGTAAAAACGATATAGTGTAAATCTGTTAAAATCGTCGGGAAAAATAGGTAATAAACGCGGTAAATACCCGTGAATATTTGTTTATTAACCAAATATACATAAGTCTGAAATCTAATGAATGTGACAGAAATGCGCATTATTTAAAATATTAATCCATACTAAGCTACGTACCTACTCAATAGTGCACATACATAGAATCAGGGAGGTGAAATAAACGGAGCTGCATAAACACTTTCAAAATATCTTAAACATTTAAGTATCTTTAAAAATGGTACCTACACTTCCTTTCTTTCAAAAGTACGAGTAGATATTAGAAAGGACAAAGAAACACGTGCGCGGCAGCCCTACATCGCGACATCCTCAGCATGGCCACACATGGTCTTAGTTTTTCTAATTTATTTCTGAACGCAGCTGCGTTCTGTTTTCTCAAACTGGAGTAGTTGTTTTGTTCCGATTTGTGGTGTACCCACTGAGGTGTGCCTGTTGTTTTGCTTCTAGTCTATTTACAAGTTTTATTTACAGCTGTGTCTAGTGAAAAAAGCTTCATTCATAAGGATTTTCTTATCAGGTTAGCCAAATTCGTATCTATTTAAAATGACCGTGTCTTATCAACAGATAGAAAGATCGACTTCAAGTTTTTATGTGCCGCAGAATCGTTTTTGCATGTTTGTCATTTTGTGCTGTGTACTAAAAGCTTTGGAGTTCAATTCAGCTTGCACACAACAGAGTCATGTCGACCAATCATTTGAAGCAATATAACTTATGATAAGTTCTCCTAGTGAAGGTATCAGAATAAAACGTGTGAACCAGTGTTGTTGCTCGGTGAACATTCCCGTGCTTCGTGTAGTTGACGAGTGAATACAATGCGAGTTTACGATGGTGGTTCTAAGAAAACTCATGGTATGGCTTATTTGTTTTTGTGTGGACAAGGTAATTTAATATCATATCGTACAGATTAAATTAGCTAGTTAAAATATAAAGAACTTTTGTGAAATTGTTAGGTTAGTTTAGAACTACATACATACATAGGTACGTTACAATGTGAATCTACAGAATAATGGTTTGTATTGCACCTATTATTATGAATGTTTAGAAATTTAGTAAATGAATGTGTCTTTTGGTTTGATTTGTTGACGAGTGTTATGTTTAACATCAGGTCATCGCAGTTTTGGATCATTAAAAGCGGGTGATGACGTTTCGTTTGGATTCGTTGAAATAACTAGCTATTCATATTTGTTCATCCACTCAGTTAACGAACTTCGATTTATTGAAAACTTAATAGGTTTAAGATCAAGTGCAATGTTGTATCATAATTATTTTATACTTTAAACATCAATTTGTCTAGAGTGACAGAAAGAGCATCGAATGCATAAAATATTCTAAATAATTCCTTGTACAGTTCTTTGTGCATCGTATGACTTTATCTGTACCTATTCTAGTCTACATAAAGTCTTGTCTTGGTGCATTCTTAGGGTCTTTATTTGAGTTTTCGCGAATACTCGCTATTATTCGGTATTCGGCATTACTCGATTTTTATTTATATTCGTCGAATACCGAATACCTAGTATTATACGGCATTCGGCGAATAGTCGTCTAAAATAAACTTTTAACGAATATAAAAACTAATGAATTGAAAATAATCAATTTTTATTATTTATTTAATTACAATTTTAATTTTTTTATTATTAAATTAGTAGGCTTTTTAATTAATATTTTAAAATCAAACGGAAGCAGATTGTGGTGCAAAAAAACTATTTTTTCTGCACGTTCGGGAGCAAGTCTGTTTCGCTTTTCCTTATAAACCTGCCTCGGAAAATAGTCTTTCTGAATAAACAGAGCTTGCTGGTGTGATTAAGTATCGTTTAGCTAAAATATGTACAAGAAAAGGGTTGCCAGCATTTAAAAATGAAAAATGAAATGACTACATTACATATATGTATGTACATATGTATGTATAACATGAAACAGATTTCTTTAAGTTTATTGTTTTATTTTCTCACAACCTTAGAAGAAGTTAGAAATATTTTTAATGTGCCTTATTTATGTCGAATAGTAATGTCGTTATTCCAAAGTGAATGGCGATTATTCGGTGTTCGACTATTCGCTATAACAACTATTCGCGGCAACTCTAGTTTTTATGCTACAGGTGCAAAACTATAGCCAAGCAAAAAGTTAGGTTAAAACAAAGTTGTTTCATTAGAGTACACCAATAAAGTCGAGTACAACTGGTGTCTAACAACAGCTTATTATTTTAGCTGTCAAGCCTCCGCGACGAGCTCACAGCCGGCGAGGACAAATGGAAGCAGAAACGGAACATCAGCTTTGACCAGAACAGGCACCTAGAGGAGGTTACCAAGGAGAGGTGAGTGACCCTATTACTTTTCAAATAAAACTGCCCCTCTTACTTAAATATCCCAATTTAAACAGATTGAATCTAGTATTATACGTTTTGACCTCATATTTGTGTTAACATTGCATAGGATCTTTACAACTTAGGGCTCCTACACACTGCATCCGTTTTACAGAATCCATTCTACTGGATCCGTTTATTTTCCTGTGATGGTGTATGTAACTGTAAGAGCGAGTTCACACACCTGACAGTATTCTGGATCCAGTAAACGATTGTTACTGGACCGTTTTTTATGGATTTTTAGTTAATGGAATAAATCGTTTACTGGATCCGGAATACTGTCAGGTGTGCGAACTCGCTCCTACAAGTACATACGCCATCACGGGAAAATAAACGGATCCTGTAAAACGGATGCTGTGTGTATGAGCCCTTATTCTTTAGGTATGTATTAACCATTATAAATATCTAGACTAGAAGATTATATACCTATTTACGAAAGTACCTATAAGTTAATCCTTTTACGGCGACTGACGACGAGTCATGTACATAAGTACCTCTAAATCTAATTTGCGCACGCATATTACATATCGGTGACAAGTGCGTACATAACAGAGATTCAAATGCAATGCCTTTTGCATTTGAATACATTCAGGTTTTGTAAAACATATCTTAACGTAAGCTTTGCCTTTGTTGCATCTAGTGTATAACTTGGACACAACCAACAGAATAGCTATATCAGTGGTAAACATCTCCGTTAGCAGTCTCATCTTGGATCGGAGGCGGAGGATCGATGTATATGTGTGGTTCAGTGCAGTTGGCTATGCTAACGTTACCGGATTACAAGCGCTTGGTGAGGGCGCTTCGGTCAAAGATTTAGCACCTCACGATTGTTTAATTGTTGTGATCGTATCGAGCCTTTATACGCCATCCCGTTGCCTCGAACCGGATCCCCTCTTAAGCGTGGTGAGCGAAGCAAGCCATCTATCTAATATATAATCTAATCATGTAATGCTTGTTACAGAGACGATCTGAAGCGCGTAGCGGTGAGCCTGCACGGCTGCGTGTCGCAGTTGGTGGCGTACTGCGCGTGCGCAGAGGACGAGCTCAACCGCACCGTGCTGGCGCAGCTGCTGCCGCGGCTGCTCGGCGGCAGTGCTGATGATGCTGACGGGTGAGAAAAGTGACCATATCTTAAGTCCTAACCTCGATTCTTAGTCGACTCTAAGCATACATTTCAAAAAATTAGGTTGGCTGTATCAGAGATGCAGCCGCAGTGAAGTACAGGAATCGTCTTGTACGTGCTAGAGAGTAGACAGCGCGCCGTGTTGCTGTGTGAGAGTTTGCGGCTCGCTTCGCTTGCTGCACTAGCTAAGGATGTAGCACACACAGTGAGGGTATACGGCAAGCGTAGCGAGCCGTAGTACAGTAATACCCCGTCATCTGTCAATTTATCATAATCGATAGAAAAACAGCCTATAAGACAGTAGTTTTATCCCTTACGTTACACAAAATGAGTATAAAACGTTGATTTATTTTTTCTGGCATCTGTATGGCCTACTAGGTCCATGAACTCTCTCAACCTATCTCAGACTTCTTCAGGTCCTTCAGGGTCACAACATAGCCACATGGTCAGTAACCTCATAAAAAATAAACAATCAATATGAATGAACTCAGCTGTTCAAGACCGCATCCCTTCCGCGAACTTGCCTTACTTACTTACCTTTCTCTTTCCGCCCCAAAACGGATATCCGAAATCTAAATTTACCCTCCCTTATTCAAGTAATTCACCACTTTTAGCGCCGGTTCAATGTTGGATTAACTACTGTTTGGCGAGTTGCCACGTGACATTTACTGTGATATTAATAAGAGTTATAATGAGACTGTCTATACGCAGTCTGCGCGCGCGCATAGTACTTTGAAAGGGATTTTTGTGTTTATTCGTACATTTCCGCACGAATCAAATTCGCACGAAAACGTGTTCTTTAGTGCGGCCTTAAAGCTCATGTCATTTTTTACCCTACGCTGACCGATTCTTGTTTTGGTTTAACACATCCCGAGATTGAAAGGAACAAAAAATGGAGAGGAATGACATAGCCTGAAATAAATAACGACCGAGTGAATCGAAACATTTGTCGTACATTTGGTTTGTAAATATTCGCAGACATTATAAGTGCGATGTAGCATAATATCACTTATACCTTAACCCGCCTGTTCACTTAAAACTCCCATGTTGTTTCCAGCACTTTCGTGGTGGACTCCCGGCCGGGCACTCCCACCAACGTGTCACTGGAGCTCTCTCGCAGCGCCAGCAAACACGTCCACTTCGCGCCTGATCTCAACGCTATACTAGACTTGGACGAGGTAAGAGAAACCTTTTCATTTGATAGTGTTTAAAAGTTTTTATGAAGGTTTTACGCTTGTGCCACACCCCGGACACACCCTTTTCTTCATACAAAAGTCGTGTCTATGCACATACATGTGCAAGGGTATTGCGCTACACATGCTGTGTGTGTGACGTCTAGGATCATTTCATCAATATACTCGTATCGTGTGAGTGAGAAATAACTCAGACATTTTATTTTATTATTTGTTGCTTTCGCTCACTGTTATTCATAAGTATGAGATACGAATAATAGCATTTGAGTAGACAAGAATATAGTAGAGAGGAGACTTCCGCCCCGGACCGGCTCAAGGTCGCGATATTAGCCTTCACGTTAAACAGAATACTCACAATCAGTCCATTTCAGTCGGGTTCGCTGGCGTCGCCGACAGCCCGTCAGAGATATGTATGACTGAGTATTTTGTTTAACGTGAAGCTTAATATCGTGACCTTGAGCCGGTCAGGGGCGAATGTTTCCGCTCTACTATGTTCTTATCTACTCATATGTTAATAGTATGAGTTCATAAAATATTTTCTCTAAGATAAAGTAACGATTTTTCAATACCAACACTGCGATCACCAATCCGCCTGCCAAGCGTTGTGATTATGGCAAAACCCCCCTACATGGGAGACTCAATGGACCGACGACATCGAAGCGGTCGCAGGGAGTGGATGTAGGCGACTCAGGATCCCGCTATTTGTGGCGTTGTATGGGGGAGGCCTATGTCCAGCAGTGGACGTTTATGGGTGATGTGATATGATGATGAAAGTAACGATGAGTGACCACATATGGCATTACAATTTTCTTACAAAAATATTTGGTCGACGTTCCAGTCGTTGATAAATCTTAGTTGGTAAACTAAGCTTTATCCCAGTCTATTAGTTATCTCGTACAGGACGGAATCGTGGGCTTCCTCCAGCACCAGCGCGACCTGAGCGCGGACATCAAGCGGGAACTGGAGAACTCTCTGCGCAGGCTGCGGCATGAGGCGCACTCCTTGCTGGATCTGTCTGAGAAGATAACGAATAGTGAGTTTTATTTCTCTGGCTTTATGATCTGATTCCTAAGAATAATGTCTTGCGAGTACCTAACTGTTACTGTGTACTCTTGTTTATTAAATACTTTCGAGATTTTATACTGATTATCCTGAAATAGTTATTAATCTTGTGCACACAGAATACTAGCCTGAATTCTGTGTATTATTTAGAGGACGCTCCCCTTCACTAAGGTTTGTCGTAGCGGTCGCAGCTTAAAAATTTACCCTTCCTACTAAGCCCGTGAATGTCGTAGGAGCCGAATAAGAGAACATACCAGAGGAAGACAACAACTTACATATTTGTATTATTAACACCCCCACTGCTCTCACTAATCCGCTTGCCAAGCGTGGTGAGAGACAAATAAACGTTTTATTTATTTTGTCAAAATCCTACTAGTTTGGGGAAGGGATGTTTTGTAGCATTGAGGTATGTATGTGTAGTGATTTGATTACGTCACTGGGGTTGAGTTTTCGAATATTATGAAACTCCGTGTAATTTTTGTAAGACAGATGAGGTCTCTCCATCCTTTACTTATTTATTTAATGTTGTTCCAGAGAAACACCATGAGTCTAACATGCTGGAGTCTAGTATTCAGATCACGGAGCTAGTGAACGAAATTGAGAAGAGACAGAACTGTGACAACTGCGAACTGCATAGAAAGGTAAAGGTCACTTTAATGATTTTTTTTTTCAAAGTACGGTGTGATAAAATAGAAAGTACACTTAAACAAGGCAAATCTTTATAAGTGTAACCTTTCTTATGCCCACTAACAACAAAATTACAAAACAACATTAACAAACTAACAAAATTAATGAAATTAAACCGTCACGCTCGGGTCGGTTACGCCAAATCGAATTTACTCGGCTCCAGTCATCATCAGCTGTCATAGATCATGTTTACTGTGTAATAAGAAGTAAATGGTATACGTTTTCAATTATATCCTGTTGTGATAACCTTTTCTGTGCTATGTAAATATAGGACTACTAATATACACAAAAATTTAACAATCTCTCATATTTGTATTTGTTTTGTCAACGTTTGTTGCGTGTTTGTTGAGACAATGCAGTTATTTCAATCGTAGGTGATGGAAGACGCGATGTCCGAGTGCCTCCAGCGTGAGAACCTGCTCCGCTCCGACCTAGAAGCCGCCATGATGAAGATAGCGCAGCTCATGACCAGTGCTGACGTTATCGCTGAAGGGTAAATAATCATTATATGTTTAACTAACTGCTGCCCGCGCCTTCGCCCGTGTTTTACCGGGATATAAAATTTCTCTAGATATTTTGTCAGGTCCCGAACTATACCCATACTACTAGTATAGTATTATAAAATCTGTGCCCATACCAACTTTCAGCCCAATCAGTTGAGTAGTTTTTGCGTGAAACAGGAACAAACATCCATACATCCATCCATTCATTCTCACAAACTTTGACATTTATAATATTAGTAGGATTATATCAAATAATGCCCGCGGTCGTGTCGTAACAATCCACCCCTCCCAACTCAGCCCCGCGGAGGTCGTAAGAGTCGAGTATAGGAACCTACTAATAGCTAGAGGAATGGTATCAGCTTCCTTCTGTGCATTTTAACACCTTTACTACGATCACCAATCCGCGTCGGGTGATTACGGCGAAGCCCCCTTAGCTCCTTGTTTGGAGGAGGCATGTTCAACAGTGGACGCATGTGGGCTGATAGGAAAGTATGAGATGACAGTTCTATTTCACGCTAATACAAAACATTGATTCCGCCTTGTTCTTGCTGTAGGTACGGCACGGCAGCCCTGCAGTCCGACGCGCTGCGCCCGCGCCGCAGCACATCGGAGCCAGCACCGCTCTCGCCCGAGGCCACGTCTCCGCAGTCCAGCGCCCGGGAGACTCTCATGCAGGATATGGAGGTGCTGCAGAAGGAACGGGATGACTTGCATCAGCAGGTACTTGTTTATGTATAGACTATGTCCGGTCAACCAAAGAATAGATAAGTCAACCTTCCATCAAATCGTTTCAAGTGCTTACTTGTATTAGATTCTGATTTACAAGTGTCAATTCAGATTTCCAAAATTAAAGTATATGTTTGTCCCTTTTATAACGATCCAAATAAAAAAGGTATAATTTTTAGTGCAGTCAAATTAGTTTTGGAATCCGAATTGACCACATTTTTCGTTTACTGTGTGTAAAACAAGTTATACACTTGTTTTACTTAATAAGGTCATTCGCATAAGGCCCGTGCGGGCACGTTTTTGTATGCAATCGATGAGTTATCCTGGCCGAAGGGTAATATGCCCTATATGGTCCGAGTGGTCCGACGACATTCAAAACAAATTGGAGGGCAAGCAAGGCACCATTTTATTATAATTAATTTTTGACAAAATGGTAACAATCTACGATAATTTAATAACTCGTACAATAACTATCATAAGACATTATTACCGCTAGACTCAACAATATTACATACAAATAAATTATTTACATTACAATTATACTGTACTAGCTGACCCGTGCCCACTTCGTTGGGCGGTTGAACAATTTTTCCATAATTTGTCACCGTTTAAACCTTCTCTGGACTACTACAAACATTTCAAAACCAAAATCCGGTAAATCGGCCCAGCCCTTCTCCAGTTTTTAGCGAGACTAACAAACAGCAATTGATTTTTATATACATATATAGATATGTATTTATTAATGCCAAATGCCGATATCATAAATATATTGTATTTATTTTGCACCGCACAACCAGGTTAGGAGGATGACTGACTCGCCAGTACATAAGATGTGCTGTGAAAAGGTAAACGAATGTACAAAACTGTCCACGTGTCGCATGGCTTACTAGCTTTATATTATTTAACACTTTTATTTTAAAGTACCTTGGTCGGCCCAACGACAAGACATTCTACAGGCCTATTATTTTTTTATTTGAAGCCTGCATTGACTTACTGAAAGGTTGGTCTGTCAATCAATACTCTTTTTATTTTATATTAAATGAAATTGTCATTTATTATTTTGAACGGGCATGAATGAAGCTACATTTTGATCTGTCACAGATATGTACGTGTTTGTCTTGTGTCGCTTTTGTTCGTTATTTTAAATCTTAATGGTGGACTGCTTTAGTTTGATGGTCAACCCTTTCGGTGACCCCAATTATCAAATACTTCAGTTTCCGAAAACTAGCTTAACGACACGTGTAATTTATTACAATCGCAGAGCGGAAACCGGCCATACTTTTGTTATTTTCACCATTTCGTTACTTGAACCATGGTATAATAATATAACTTCTATCAGGTGATTATCAGCAAAAACTAAAACAACCGAAGCTCACACACTATAAATGCTTATTATAATAAGCATAAGAATGCGCTATAGCGCAATCTTCGCGCTACATTGGGATCGGACTTTCATCTCGTCACTTTCATCATGTCACTTGATGTGTCTGTCACGTTACTTGATGTGTCACGTCACTTTAATCACGTCACTGGATGTGTCACGTCACTTTCATCACGTCACTTGATGTGTGTTCACATCAGCCGATGATTTTACAACCATTCCAAAAAATGCAGCTAAAACCAAATTACAGGCATTATTGGTAATCTGTTACCCATATAACTTTGACGATCTCTGGAGCGGGTGAAGGTCCGCCTGCGACGCATGAGGCTGCGGGTTAGATTCCCGCATCCGGACAAAAGTTTGTACGATCGGCAGATATCCGGTTTCGTTCTGTTCCGGGTTTTCTGTGTGTTTTCTATGAATAATAAAAATATCTATGTCTGTAATGCATTAAGTATATCAGTTATGTAGTACCCAAAACAAGAGCTCAGGTTACTTTGGGGCTAGGTGATGGTGTGCGAATCTGCAGTATTCAACTTTTCCATTTGTCCAGCTGGAAGCAGCAAACCGTCAGCTTCGCTCCACTCGTCAGTTCGTGGAGGAGCAGGCGAGCGAGCGCGAGGTGGAACGGGACGAGTTCGCGAAACGACTCGCCGACCTCCGCGACGAGAACACCAGGCTCGGGGCGAGGCTGCAGAGCAATGCCAGGATACTCACCGAGGTCAGTTGTACAACATTTACAGCACAGGTATGGGAGATAAATTGCGGGCACAGGATACTTATTTAGGAGTTCAGAGAACGAAGGCCCGTATGAAATCAGCCGAAAACGACATTACAACAATGACTTCGAAACAAGTTGGTCTTCATCAACAAATTATAAATGGTACCGTTGTTGTAATATGTATAATTTTTTTCTCGGCTGACTTCTTTTCGGCTCACATTCGCTCTAGTGTAATCTGTTTTCTTTAAGTGGTGTTCGGTGGAAGTTTTCGTCTACGAAACCTAACCAAAGAGACTCGCATTTGTGATATATTAACTGCATAAGCTGTATCAACAGGCAGTTACCGAACGCGATTAATGTTTTGTTATATATGTATATATGTACACATATCTTTATTGTACTTAAATTAATTTATTTCTTATTTTTTGTCTCTTTTATTATAATTTGTTGAATGTGAAAATAATTGAAGTAACACTAAATATCTGATTTAAATTAACAAACATGGCTTGTTTTTCGTAGTAGAAAATGCTTAACACCCAAATTGTATGTCTTACATACTTGTCATAACATGTCTTATCTGCACTTACTTTTTGCTTGAAAAACTAAATAGAAAAATCATCTAGACACTTTTTGTTGCACCTTTACTCATTTTTTTGTGTTTAAAATATACCTTTTAATATTCACCTGTTTTCTTATTCTGGCTTGTTTCCTCCATTCACTAACCCCGGTGTGCGTATTCACTCAACCACGAAAGTCGAACATCCTTATCACAATATATTCCAGCCAAATTCGATGTGAAATGTCTGCAAACAAACTGCCCATGACCTAAATTTCACCACATATTGCCTCAATACGCAATTAAATGCCTTGTTGATTTGAAATATTTCCGTCCATAAATATTGGTAATGGTTTATATCTGAACCTCGACGCTAAATTTGAGAATTTTAGTTCTTTATGATGTGCTTTGTTTACAAATATTTACATCGTATCTGGCTAGAATAAAGTAAGAACAACGGAGTCTGTTATTTTGAACTGTATATAAGTGGTTAATAAGGTCGACTTTAGTGGCTGAGTGTGTGTTGTGTCACAGATGCGCTGTCTCCGTCTCTCTCACTGCAACTGTCGTGAGCACGATAAACATGTAAGTCTATGCTTGTTTTCTTTTGCAATATATTTTGAATTTTATGGTCTGTATGTTAAAGTTCATAATTTAACGTCGGGAAGACAGGTTCAGGAAGTTTTATGTTGTGCTTGAATTGTGTTTAACTGTCTATCAGGTGATCGGTATCTTATAGTTATAACTTATAAGACAAATAACTGTGTATATTGATACCTATGTGTACAGTTATGCTATGTTTACCACTATCATAGTTAATTGGTGAACTCGTGTTTTATACAACTAGCGCATCAAAAGCTTCAACCCGATGAGAGCCGTTTCGCGTTAGAATTAATGTTATTTTTGAAATGGACCACTATAACCAATCTTTACAACCACAGGTGGAACAACTAGAGTTACAAACACGAGAAATGAACCAAATCATCTCCGAGCTCGAAACGCGCAAGGCAGCTACCGACGACGAACTGAAAGCCAACGAAGAAAAGGTCACATTACTCCGAGACATCATCGCCAACCTCGAAACACAACTGGAACAGAAGACAACGCACGAAAAGAAAATTATAGAAGAACTTGGGACTATGAAGCGTACGATTGAAGAGAGAGACAGCAAGATGCGATCCCTGTTGGGGGAGTTGGAAAGTGTGAGGAGTGAGAGAGCAGAACAGAGCGATGTGATGTGCGTTAAGTGCGGGCAGGAGGAAGATAGGGTTAATGAGCTGATGGAGAAGGTCAAACAACAGGTTGGTGTCCTATTTTCTACTGTTTTATTGTTGAACGGAGTTGGTGAAGCGAACGATGTATGGTAAAACAGTCTTCTAGCATAACTGTCCAACCGATGATCCGATTTGCGTGAAATTTTATAGGTTTACAGAAGACATGCGAAATATGCTTTTAACTAAGTAGACTGAGCAAGAGCAAGCCTTCATCATTGGTACGGGCCTAAGAGTAGGACGCCCTTTGTGAGAGACTACAGGCAGATACTAGGGGCGGCTGAAGACAGGCGCTATGACGTTAGCAAGGGGAGGCAACTCTCTAGTAGTGGCTGATGATGACGTACATCTAAATGGGGATTCTGGCGTTAACCAAAAATTATAAAAGCAATTAAAGCGCTTATCACGCTGTACATTGGGGGCTGTACAGCTGTAGAGCCGGACATTGGCACGTAGATGTAGAATATTTTTGAGGTGCAATCACACTAATATTATAAATTCATAGTTTGGATGTATGGATGGAAGTTCGTTACCCCTTCACGCCAAAACTACTGAACGGATCGGGCTGAAATTTTGTGTACAGGTAATTCTAGGCCTGAATATTATTAAAAATACTTTTTATCCCATAATTCAGTTCCCATGGGATACAAATTCCCCTTAAATGTTTATATAGATCAAATGCGTGCGAAGCCGCGGGCAGAACCAGCTTAATAATAACCCATTGTTTACCCACAGAGTCAATACCTAGAAGAGGCGATCCACCGGCGCACGCGCAAGATGGAGCGCGTCCACGAAGTGTGCTCTACAAGCTGCAGCGAGCCCAGTGAGGATGTGTCGCTCAGGGACCAGAAGAACACGCTGTTAGAGGTCAGATACATATATCACATGTGTCGTGCGACGACAAATAACAAAAGCGTGCAATAATCTCGTTTCAAATAAAACGTCGGAAATATCAGTACTAAACGCAGCACTGAACAATTTAAGCTTCAATTTTCTGACAGTTAATTTGAGTAGATCAGAAGCCGATGGCGATGTATTGTGTTGAAAGTCAAGACCTAGACACTAATAAAACATTGAGAACAAAAAAAAATACTAAATTTCGTATTTGCTGATCGGGTCTAAAATTGTGACTAGCAGCTGACCCAAGGCTGCTGTAAGCCTTCAAAAAAAGGTTAAATGGTATTTACAGTCATCATCATCATCATCGTCAGCCCATACACGTCCACTGCTGAACATAGGCCTCCCCGTATGAAGCCACAAATAGCGGTCCTGAGCCGCCTCCATCGAGTGGATGGTCTCACATGTACATTACAGTGCTCTTATTTAAATTGTTTTTTTTTTGTCTAGGCAACCTCTCCGGAGGCTATAACTCCTCGCCTGCCGCGCATGTCAGAACTGTGCGGAGTGTGGGAGTGCATACAAACGTTATCGCGGGCCGAAGACGCAGCGCTCAAGAGGTTAGCCGATCTGGACATGCAGAGAGCTCAGCTGAAGGATATAGCACAGGTAAGTTAGATAGGCATCCACGACAATCCACACGTTTGTTTTATTTTACTGAATGTAAGAATGTAATATTTCATAGATACATATAATCTTTTTAATAGTGATGCGAATCTGTCGTCTCGAAAATTATCGGGACTAATGAGAGCATCGATATTTATCGAGCTGACATATTACGTGTCTATGAAATATTGAATTCTCTCATTAATTAAAAAATACGTGTGAAAAGAGGTAGCCAGCCTATAGGTAGCCCAAACGGTGAAAATGTGTGTTACATGTAGCGCACTAGCACCTCTCCGCGGGCTCACAAGGCAATAACCGTGTGAAACGCGCGGAGGGTCTGTATACTCTCCCCGTCTGGGGGAGTATACATACAGAGGGATCTGAACATTACATCGGAATTATATAGTTTGCGTATGGATGTTGTAGCGCCATCTGTCGCCCATCGAGGTGCGTATTCACATAAATATATAAATAATTTTGGATAATTTATTTATAAATTTGCCATATTACGTTAGAGTGGAGTTCCCTTTCAAGTAGACGTAGAATCGAGAAACTGGTAGTATAATTCTACCAGTTACCAGCGACGTAATTAATCAACGAATAGAACATATTTTTGTGCTAAAGAGATTCAAGATACAACAAACGAGAGTTTACGGGTTCCGTGTGAGAAAGACCGGGAGGTTGGACCGGGTACTAGCAGTAGTAAATCATTAATTTTTCACATAAACATGATACTACCACGATACATTTTTCTGCTGCCAAGCAACACTGCTGTGTTCCGGCTGCTGGTGAAATTACAGGCACCTGAGGCTTGTAAAGGCAGCGTTGGTTAGTACTTACATAGTGTATGTTCCCTGCGCGGTATTGCTACGTTACAGGCTATGCTTACACGACTTGACATCAGACGGCCATCTACTAGTTCATTTGATTGATAAAAGATCGCGCATTATTTAACATTATTATGTTCCCACTTCCCCTTCTTAAACTATCGGAGTCCTAAAGACCTTGGTCCCACTCTGGCGCGCCGCCAGCGTTATTTTGATACTTGTACGCTTTCACAATCGCCATGTCATTATATACACTTGTTGACCGTGTCGTTGAATATCATAATGAATTTTGTTGCTAAGAAAATGCTTAACCGTAACCGATGCATTTGATTGAATAATAATGCGCGACTTTCACCTAGCAGTATTTCTATGGAAACGGGATGTTCGCACAGCGTTAAATTTATTCAAAAGAAAATCCATACAGAACAACTGAACAAAGCTCTTGTTTATTACTTGTGTTATTGATTGTTATGATTCAAACAAAAAGTTTTAAATCTCTAGGTACACTTCTTTTCTACAACACAAAAAAGAGCGTGAGTTCACAATGTTTTATGATAGCGATCGGTGGTTATTCATTACCTACATTAGTTTCCATCTAGTCTGGTTCTGTGATCTCATCGCAGTTCTTGTGATTCATTGAGAAAAATTTGACGAAAACGCATTGAACAGTCAAAACATCTCAAAATCTAAGAAGGACATGCAAGTGACTCGACTAGATTTCAACTAGAATTCTTCTCTCATAATTTTACTATGTATTTGATCGTCAGTTACCATCAGTTGAAATTGTGGTCAAACGAAGGCCTATATACGCCTTCGTTTTACCAGAAAACTAAATCCCATCTTAATTCTAGATTAAAAATGATAGATTTAGAGACGAGTATGTTGTTTATTGCATACTTATTCAGATAGTTTACGAGTCGTTATTATGGCGCCTAAGTACGTTATTTTGAAACCAATGAGTGCTATTCACAGCAAAGATTTCGTAACGTAAGTCCTGCCTTAAGGCTGGATTACCCGGATTTAGGAATTTTTAACTGTCCGTACCTCAATAACTAGAAGGCCTATAGTTTTGAAATTCAAACATATTTATAGTTGAGGATATTTTCTAATGCATCACTAGACAAAAACACGATTGGTGACATGTCACCCGATCAAAAAAAATAACAAAGTTACCTCTAAATGAAATTTTAAATGATCACTGTGAATAGAAAAATGAATAAAATGACACAAATTGTATAACAAAACATTGCAAACGTTATTACGCAGTACATCACTAGAAATAAGTACATCACTTCAAAGCACCTAAATAACTACAAAATCGTGCTCGGCTGTCTGCGCACCGTCTTGCTTCTTGCTTGCGTCTTGCAAGTGCTGGGCTCACCTCGCCTTAAACAAACCTCAAATCAATTTAGATCATACGTTTCTCAGAACTGAGTTTATTGAGAGATATTTCCGTCAAATAGGGGATAGACTATCGAAGCTTTACTAAATGATCTGATTTAGTATGTTTCTAAGAAGTTTTCAATAGACGCTTCAAGCTGAAATATTGATAGAATAACACTTGAACTGTTTGTTGTTGTAATTTTGTAAAGCTATTTTGAGATACTCTGAGTCACACGTGGGAAACATAAGATCAAAATAACCAATAGCTTACATTAATTTTTTAAAATAATTTTCATGAATAGAACAATGATTTTGATAACTTTTCTAGACTGTTGCTAGTCTCATGTTATTGGCATCTACTAAAGATGCGCGACTGCGAATTATCTGACTATTCGAATGATCGACTATTACTAATTTCCTTATTCGACTCGAAAATTAGTAATATACTAATCTTCAAAGTCGAATGACAACTACTAATTAGTAATTACTAATGCCTCTACGAATGGGTCATTCATGGCTCCGAGTCGACTTTGTTAGTCGAACGATCATAATCCAACCAATCCACGTCGATTAACGAATGAAATGAAGGCCGACTCGGGCAGACGAACGACTGGAATGCGATTACTAACCAAATTAGTTACTAATTTGCACTAGTCAGTCGAATCGTTCGAATGATTTGTCAAGTCGAATAATTCGAATGAAATCATTCACAGTTGCGCATCTTAAGCATCTACTTACAAAAATCGTTTCATATCTTTGAGCTTTTCCAAAAAATGAGAAAATATCGCCTATTCATAACAAAATCAACCTTAAAATCTTAGGTACTGATGCCAACAAACGATAGATCTAGATCTATCGAGATAAATTTTACGATCGTTATGGCGCCTAAGTACGTTATTTGTAAACCAGTGAGCGCTATTCACAGCAAAGATTTCATAACGTACTAAGTCCTGCGTTAAACAAACCTCAAATCAATGTGCATACATCTCATGCTGCTTATAAATATTCTTCTCCCTAGGGACAACACAGAAGCGTCTGGGTGGTCCACACAGTTTTAGCATAACACTGTTTTCTAAATGATTCGGTCTCTCCATTGTGTATTTAAGAACCTAAAACCTAAAATACCTACGTACCATACCTACATACTGAAAATTAAAGCAGTACACTTGCGAGCCTGTATTGGTCGTCGGTGTGTCATAATTCAGTCAGCGAGTTAATGTCATAATAACCGTTCTGTTAGTCATCGGTCTAGGTACAGGAGATGCAATTTGCGCCGACCCTAATGCGTGAACTCTCTCTGCTCTCCAATTTGTGTTATGGGCTTTTATTGGCATTAAATGAGGGCTGCCACATGCAATCTTTCCTTTTCTGTTTGCCAAAGATCCTATATGGCAGGGCCATTATGGCATGTTGATTAAAGAGATTTTTTACTTTATTATTAGGTTCGAGATGAATGTGCTTTTATTTTCTTCTTAAACAAAATGTATAAATCAAATTTTCCTTTGCTATTTTCATCGTTTATAGTGAAATACTATTCCTAACAGCCGGTTTCAAAACAGCTGCAGTGCATTTAAAAGATCGTGAAATCTTTACACACCCAATAAAAAAAGTTAAGTACATAAACTCTCCTCTCCAGCGAACAATAAACCCAATGAGTCGTTTTCTAACCCATTTAGTCAATAATTAACCCCGGTTACACAAGTAGGAAGATAGAAGATAAACAACGGGACATAAATAGCGCTAACAGAAATGATGGCAACATTGGCAGCCCTAGGTGTTTCACGCTTGCTGGCAACTGTGTGTGCGCACCGGATAAATATAGGGAGATTTTCAATGGAGCGGCGCAGCGGCGATTTGTGGAGGCGGCAATTGGATTTTTTATTTGACTGGATTATCTTTGAATGCAAGTTCGGTCGCTGTAACCGCTGTTTTTTTAACCTTGTTCTGTAGGTGTAATAATTCGCTTTGTGTTTCGTTTGCCCTGTAAATTCTCCACAAAATTCTGATCAGTGACTCTACATTTGAATCATTTAATAATGAATTCTACCACTTCAAATCTCTGACAAATAACATATAACCCGTGATGGAATCTATGATCTAATTGCCATATAAAAATACTCACGCCATTGGGATAGGTACTATAACATAATAATTCAAGCAAAGACATTTCCTTTGATTTCAAGTTAGAGCGATAACCATAGAGCGATTAAAATCTAGGAATTATAATGCAAAAGTAAAACACGTACACGGTAACGCGGTAAATATCCGATGTAACTAATAAATACCACATCCGAATTCCCGTATCTGCCCACATCCACAGATCATCTGGGCGTCTATCGCTCAGTCTGCTCCGATGCTTCAGAGCGTGTTTTGCTGCCGCAAGGTCTCTCTCATTGTACGATATCATTCGCACTGCCTGTAATCACTGTTTCATCCATTCGCGATGATAAGCATAAGCTAAAATGTATTCACTGATTTGTGCTTAAAGTTCAAAGTTGTAAGTTGTGAATAAAGGACAATAATGTAAATGAGTAGTGTAGGGCCCGCGATGTAGCGAGGACAGTGTTGTGTTGTGATGTTTGTGTGGGGGTACGTAAGGAAGTATCTTAGAATGGGCCTCCCAGATTTAACGGTGAGTTGTTGAAATAAATCTGATTGAAACGTGATTTGTAATATTTTGCAGTTAGTGCTACTTTGGAGTTATTTGTGTTAAAATATTCGGATTTTGACATGCTAAACGGAAGCTGTGTACGTGCCAAATTATACGTTTTGGCTTGCTACGTACTGCGTCGTAGGATTCATCTTCGTTTTCAGTAGTTTCCTTCTTTAACGTTACTTTCTGGTAGCTGGTAGCTACGTTACACTCTTCGAATATTCTTGCTGTTTGCAGTTTGATTTCTAGAGACTTAATGGTGACACTTATGTTAACTACCTAAGTCATAAAGGACTATGCTTGAGGCGTATTTATCGTCAATGATAAAAGTCACAGGTATAGAAAATTGGCGGTATTTCACAGTGACAGAAACTTCCTAGTTTCCTTCTTAATATATCTGTGACTGTTTCACAGACAGTGCCAGTGTCACGAGTGTACAATATTATATCGTTGTTATTTTATTAGGTACCTACGCAATAAATCGCTTCAGCTAGATAATCATCATCAGCCCGTACACGTCCACTGCTGAACATAGGCCTCCCCCAAACGACGCCACGAATAGCGGTCCTGAGCCGCCTCCATCCAACGACTCCCCGCGACCGCCACGATGTCGTCGGTCCATCGAGTGGGAGGTCTTCCCACACTCCGTTTCGCATTGCATCGCGGTCGCCACTCGAGAACCTTTACTCCCCAGCGGTTATCGGTTCTACGAGCTATATGGCCTGCCCATCGCCATTTCAGCCTGCTGATTCTGAGAGCTATGTCGGTAACTTTGGTTCTTCTACGAATTTCCGTATTCCGGACCCTATCGCATAGAGAAACTCCGAGCATAGCTCTCTCCATAGCTCGCTGGGTGACTTTGAGCCTATGCACAAGGCCTATAGTGAGCGACCACGTCTCGGATCCGTAAGTCATCACTGGTAGCACACATTGGTTAAAGACTTTCGTCTTGAGGCTCTGCGGTATCTGTGACGAAAAGATATTGCGAAGTTTCCCGAACGCTGCCCATCCGAGTTGGATTCGTCGGCTGACCTCTTTATCGAAGTTGGATTTACCTAATTGCACGATTTGGCCTAGGTAGACATAATGATCAACAACTTCGATAACATCGTTCCCCACATAGACCGGTAAGGGTGCGACATGGGCATTAGACATGATATTTGTCTTACCCATGTTCATTTTAAGACCCACTTGGCGGGAAACGGTGTTGAGGTCTCTGAGCATCCTGCTAAGGTCTTCCAGTGATTCTGCCATAATGACTATATCGTCGGCAAACCGAAGTTGAGTGATGTAATCGCCGTTGATATTGATGCCATATCCGTCCCAGTCCACAAGCTTAAAAATATCCTCCAATGCAGAGGTGAACAGTTTCGGAGAAATGACGTCTCCCTCTCTCACCCCTTTTTGCAGTGGGATCGGATTTGTGCTTTGGTCCTGGTGCTAGATAATATCACTTCTATATTCTCTCTTTAATAGTGTCACTAAGTCACACCTAGTATTTTATACTTGGAAATTTGAAATGTATACCGCAATGTAACAAAGTTGTTACATTGCGTTATACACATACAATTCAAGAGGAATTTTCGTTACGTAGCGGTATTATTGCTGCAATAAATATATTATTCAATCCGTAAAACAATGAATTTTTACGTGATTGGTAGAAATACTAGCTAGTATTTTGTCACTGGTATTTGTCACAGATATTTTTAAGTCACAGTTACGTAAGTCACAGGTATCGGATTTTGCCTAGTATAACCCAAGACTAAAAGACCGACGTTCAAATACAAACCGTACAGCCACAATAATAAACAACGTTTTATATTGCGCGAAACAAAACCAAACATCTGAGAAATCGTTAAATCTTTGTCGCACTAATTACCAACTGCGCTTCGTATTATTTGTACAATATCTATTTAATCAGAATCAATAACTTTATTTCTTTAGGCTTACAAAATAAGCACTTAGACAATTCAAATTTTATACTATAAACATAGTTATTATTATCAAATAAGAAATAAGGTGTTATTGATATTCTCTTCACTTAAATTTTTTGTCCACTAGTAGAAGAAGTGAAAAAGAAACCACTAGCACATTTATAATATCACTTAAGTGTCTAATACATTGTTATTTTGCCTATGTAAATCTAAATTTAATGCGATTTAGGTACATGTCAAAATTTCTATAAAGCTAAACAGAACATTGAATTTCTTACATACTATTGACAGTGCGGAACGGAGCGACATCTGGCCAAGCATTAACATCATTGATGTAATCATCTATAAGGCCTTCCCGATAAGATTTTGTTTAATGTACTGTTTAAATTTACGAATAGGGAGTTCAGTTGCTTCAGATGGAAGCTTATTATAAAAGCGCACGCAATTGCCCATAAATGATTTCCCTACTTTTCGTAATCTATATGCTGGGATGTGCAATTTGTTCTTGTTTCTTGTATTTTTATTGTGAACATCACACCTTTTCAAAAAGCTATCTCTATTTTTGTGCGTATACATTAGATTTTCATAGATGTATTGCGATATTACTGTCAAAATATTTATTTCTTTAAATAATTCCCTCAAAGAGTCGCGTGGCTTTAATTTATAAATTGCGCGTACAGCCCTTTTTTGAAGAACAAAGATAGCCTGGATGTCATCTGCCTTTCCCCAAAGCAAAATACCATAGGACATAATACTATGGAAGTAACTGAAATAAACTAACCTAGCTGTATCTTCATCGGTAATATATCTAATTGTACGAACTGCATAGGCTGGTGAACTAAGTCTGCCTGCGAGAGCATCAATTTGCGGTTTCCATTGAAGAGTGGAATCAATATGTAACCCTAAGAAAACAGTAGAGTCTACAAAGTGAACAATATCATCCTTTAGCATTATCTTAGTTGGAAATTCTTTTACATTTGGTAACATGAATTTAATTCACTTTGTTTTTTTAGCATTAAGTAAGAGGTTAGTGGCGGTGAACCAATCTAGTACGTGTGATAGCGAATCATTTACATCGTCATAATTACATTTATTTCTGTCAACTTTAAAAATCAGTGAAGTATCATCAGCAAATAAGACTATATCACACAGATCTTTTGCTAAAAAGGGGAGATCATTTACGTATACTAAAAATAAAAAAGGACCTAATATTGATCCTTGCGGGACGCCTAATTCAATTTTTGAGCCCCTAGATCTTTCTTTGCCAATAGCTACTTTTTGAACTCTATCAGATAAATATGATTTCATAAGGTCCAGTGCCTTGTTTTGAATTCCATAGTGACTCAATTTTCTAATTAATGTACCATGATCTACACAATCAAAAGCCTTAGAAAGGTCACAGAATATACCAATAGCGTTTTTCGCTTTATCCCAGGCATCCAATATATGCTTTAGTAAAACTGTACCAGCATCGGTTGTTGATCTACCTTTGGTGAAGTCAAATTGATTTTTATGGAGTAGCCTATTAAGGAAGAAATGAGAGGACGGCTGTGTGAGAATATTTTTTTTTAAAAATTTTACTTATAGCTGGAAGTATTGAAATTGGTCTGTAATTGGCCGGATCAGTGTGACTTCCAGATTTAAAAAAAGGAACCAGTTTACTATATTTCATGAGATTAGGAAAAACTCCTGCGTCGATACAACTATTGAAAATATAGGCCAAACAAGGAGCCACTTCCTTTATAATTGAACTTAGTACTTTGGTTGAGATACCCCAGAGATCCTCAGTATTTTTGATGTTAATATAATAATAATAATAATGTCCTATTGACTCTTGTTCAATCGTACGTCCGTTTGCTGCCAATTGTACATTTTATATCTCAGTTCAATTGAAGTTACATGATATGAAATGAATTGCGGGTCAAAGTCTTCTCATTGTGAATTAATAACGTTACAAGTTCAACTGTTTTTGTAATATTCCGTATGTCTAAAAGATAAAAAAGGTCGTTATGAATGTAGAGTAACTACGAAGCTGTTAGTGTTCGAATAACACCAGTTTCATCCCTTAACGGACCTTTTTGGACTGTGTGCAAGCAGACGCGAGGAACGCGCTTGATAAGAATCGTATTCACCCTTACTTAGATCAATGATTCACCCTGAAGAAGTCCGTCACTAAAGGATGAAACGTTGGTGTTCTTACAACAAGGTCTGTTGTTAACCCGCTTACATTCATAATTAGTTTGTCAGACTACGACATTTACAGATTAAACCATATCTGTATGTAATTTTTAGGGTTCCGTACCCACAGGAAAACTGGTGAAAACGACCCTATTACTTAGCCCCCGCTTTCAGTTCGTCCGCCCTTTAGCGGAGTGTATCTCAAAAATCGTAAAAGGTTGCAATTCTCACAGAATGTTTATTTCTCTGGCCGCTACAACAATATCAATATAAAAATATAATAAATACCTATGAAAATTGAAGGGAGCTCCCACATAAAAACTAGTTCTTTTTGTCTATATTTGCTCTACTCTTATAAGAACTGTATCTTTTGAACATTATTAGGTAGAAAATTGAAATTTTGATAGGGTTTGTATAATTATTCTATCTATCTATCTATTATTGACAAAAAATTGAAGTGAAGAGAATATCAATAACACCTTATTTCTTATTTGATAATAATAACTATGTTAATAGTATACAATTTGACTTGTCTAAGTGCTTATTTTGTAAGCCTAAAGAAATAAAGTTATTGATTCTGATTCTGATTCTAGTATCGCTTTAACAATAAATTATAAAAATGTATTAAAAATAACTAATGGGTCCCACGTCCATGCCAAGTTAGTACCTACCGATCCCGAAGTTATGCAAAGCTGGGCGCGGGTAGTACTTAGATGGGTGACTGTGTAAAGTTGGCTTTTTGCTTTTTTCTATATAAAAAAATCGCGTTTAGGTAGATATCCTTTTGCGAAAAAGATATGTACGATGGTACGGAACCCTCCGAGTGTGAGTTGACTAGCACTTGGCCGATTTTATTATGTTTCTCAAAAACTCGGTTTAATAAGACTTGTTAACATGCCAAAAAAGTTGACTAAAAGCTTGCGAAAATACATCAACAGCAATGACGCATGAGCGTAACAATAAAAAACAGTACATGAAAATATATGTGAGTAAATATATTGGAAAATGTTTCTGATAGCGTTAGGCTTAACTTTGTAATACAATTACATCGTATCATATTTATGTTTATCTAATAGTGTCATGATAACTAATATAGTTTTCGATATTAGACTCCATCTTGGAGATCAAATCTAGACATCTAGAATGTGTCAGCCAAGTTCTGAAAGGTACGGGCTACGCACTAGCAGTGTGTAGCCCTGCATGTGTCCTGGTTGAAAGGTACGAGCTACGCACTAGCAGTGTGTAGCCCTGAATTGCGAGCTTCTTATCACGTAACTCAGAAACTAATAAAATTACACACTTTCATTTTAAAAATATCAGTAACCAAGGTCGTTACATGAATGAAATCTCCATAATAACTCTCCTGGTACGTACGTAGTATAACGGTGATATAGTTCTGTCACCATTATTCCTCGATTTTTCCGATAGTTAATGAACCAACATAAACATAAGCAGATCTCACCGAAGTCAATCATGTAAATAGGCCGAAAATTGTCTTAATGATCTTTCGGGACCTCTCGAATGAGGTCGCGCGATAAAAATAGCGGATCTGACTAATCATTGAACTTTACACGTAGTGTGTTGTCTGCACAACACAGGTAGCTTACTGGCAGATTTAAGAGAGGTGTAGGATTTTTGCTTAAAGGTTTAATTTACGATGACAGAGTGGTAACAAGCATGTATTTATGAGCAGGTGCTTGATGGTTTACGAGACAGTCGTTAATTGCTTGCGTGTTGTTTGTTTATGCGTCTAACTAAGCGAGTGAAGTCATCGGTCCATGACAAAACATGTTCTTTTACAACTGTTATTTTATGATTATTTCTATAAGTCGCGTAGATAAAAATAGTGATTGAAAATTACAGCCTCTCAACATGCTATCGCGCTTAGATTATCTTAGACCTAAGCGGGGCA
Source organism: Eupithecia insigniata (assembly GCA_947859395.1). NCBI lineage: Eukaryota > Metazoa > Arthropoda > Insecta > Lepidoptera > Geometridae > Eupithecia > Eupithecia insigniata. The sequence goes on along the minus strand of OX402011.1, from coordinate 985,460 downwards.
GCATTTATTTACTTATTTGTTCACAAAAAGAACGACAATTATTACAGAGGCACCCAATACCTACCTTGTCTTATTAATATTTATCATTAGTCCATTATTATATTTTTCCATATTAGCATGAAAAAGATGTTCTTTTTCAGTCCCAATCTTTATCTAACGCGACTCTTCACTAGTTTCTGCTCGAATCTTGAGTGATGCCGAGCGCTACGGATGGGAGTTATTGAGTTTTTTGGCCATCGATGATTAGTTGGGTATTATTTTCCAATACCGCTAGCACCAAGTGGTACCCAATACCGTTATTCTACCCCCCCCCCCCCCCCCCCCCCCCACCCCACAAGGAACGGAAACAAAAATGCTGAACCGCCGCCCCGAGGCACCCAGACCCGCCTTACGCCGCTAGTGCCTAAATAAGACGACACGAAGGCAACATCAAATCGAATCATCATCATCAGCCCATATACGTCCACTGCTGGACATAGGCCTCCCCCGTACGACGCCACAAATATCGGTCCTGAGCCGCCTCCATCCATCGACTCCCTGCGACCGCTACGATGTCGTCGGTCCATCGAGTGGATGGTCTCCCATGTAGGGGGGGATTTGCCAAAATCACCACGCTTGGCAGGCGGATTGGTGATCGCAGTATTGGTGTTTAAAAATACTCAGAAGGAAGCTGCTGCCCCTCCTCTGGTAGGTTCCCTTAGTCGGCTCGACACCACGGGTTGAGTTGGAGGGGTCGATATTCGTACGCCGTGGCCCCATGGCGCAAATCGAATAATGCTGGACAATACACACAGCAATATCTAGCTCCAAGCTAAGCAGAGTTTGTGTTATGGGTATATATGATAACTGATATACCTACTTAATATAATACACTACATAGATAGATATATTATACATAGAAAACATCCAGAACACCCTGAACAAATATCTGCAAATTGTACAAATATTTAACCCGAGACGGGAGTCGAACCCTCCTGCGTCGCAGGCGTACCTTCGGCCACCGCGCCACAGAGGTCGTCACGCTTTTGTCTGTATCTAAGACTACTGAATCCATACAGCATCATTTCGCCCCAGAGTAATAAGATCTTCTGTTAATAGGTAGACAACTGATGTATCTAGCTACGTATATAATAGATATATATTTTATACTATCCTTAGAAAACACAGATACTGAACAAAAGCCCTTTTAAATTTATAATATTTAAAGCGCTATCTATCGATATGCTCGTGAATTAAGTTGTATGTACATTATATAAGGTGGTTCTTCACGGGTTGGCGCGATATTGAATTTTTTTTGTAGCTTTTAATTTATTCTGCTTTCTTCAAGGAATAAATCTAGCGGAAAAGTAAGTTGGCGCAAATTGTAAACCCATTTTCTATTTACTTACAAACAACGAACTTCGGCTCATTGGTAGTGTTAGAGCATTTTAGAAAATAAGAGATTATGGGCTAAAAAATCTCTCATTATTTTCAAATTACTTTTCCGTTAATTTTGTTCTTCGTAAAACGCAGAATAAAATAAAAATCACAAAATAATTTGAATCTCGCGCCAACCCGTGACGATCACCCATAATATCAATAGACAGTGCTGAGAATCTAGGTCTGATTGCGCACTAGGTGGCGCTTGACATAAATAGATAACAATGTTATTTATAGGGCTAAAGATTAATTATTATATTTTATCGCGTAACTTTTGTTAAATTTTCCCCTATGATCGCATCGCGAAAGTTCAAAAAAATTATCACGCTATATGTCTTAGTAGGTAGGTAGATATTTTAATTCCCTTTTTATTATTTTCTTGCTATATAATGTTGATTTGACCTAGATGGCAGCACCTGGTGCGCGAAAAAGAAATTCGAGAATTACAAGAGCAATTCAAATTGCAAGAGAATATTTGATAATATTGTATGACGTAATAAAAATAATAACAAAAATCAGAGGCAACGCTAGCTTCACCTGTACCTGGTATTCGCTGCTAATTTAAATAAAAAGATTGTAGGAAACTATTTCCGCGCTACCAGTGAAAAAATCTCGTACTAATAAAATAGTTGAACGGTTGAACGCAGTGCCACAGATTAAGGTAATGTTACTACGCTCGATGGAAAATAGCCTAACTATCTCTTTTACTCGGATCAGAATCTTGGTGTTAGACAGGGATGGCCACAAGTATTGGATATTTAAATTAGCTACCTATCTCGTTTACTTGCAATAAAATTATAGTGTTAAACAGGGATGCCAACAAGTATTTGGTATTTCTAACCAATTTGGTTAGAAATACCAAATACTTGTTGCAGCTACATAACCTTACGGGTGAACGGTACGCTAGTATGCGTAGATGATAGTAAGATATTAAAGCGTTGGGTAGTTATAGTATTGAAGCGTTAGGTTAGGTTAGGTTAGATATGGCGTTCACCCGTAAAGTTATGTAGCTGCAACAAGTATTTGGTATTTCTAACCAAATCGGTTAGAAATACCAAATATGTGTTGCAGCTACATAACTTTAAGGGTGAACGGTACGCTAGTATGCGTAGATGATATTTAGGTATTGAAGCTTTGGGTAATTATGGCTCATGGTCGATTACGCGCGATGCTCGCTTTGCACAGGTATTCCCTAGCGGTATGCAGACCTTACAATATCGTTAGATATTTTAAAACAATACTAACAGTTACTGAGTTAGTTATTTAATACCGGACTCATCTCTACCGAGCGCGAAACACGCGTCTGTCATTACTTCGATACGTTAAAACTTGTCATGTATTTTTTCGAGCACCGCGAATTCGCTTGTGCTATCACCGTCATGACATGCACTTCATCATATCAGCCAACAAACGTCCACTGCTGAACATAGGCTTAAGTAAGACGCCAGAAAAGCGTTCCTAAACGGCCTCTAACCATGACTCCCGCTACAATGACATCGGTCCATCGAGCACGTGGTTATCCAACATTTTGTTTCGTATTCAACCTACAATCTTTATTCTTCATCCATACGTATCCTTTCCCTCAGGAGGTGCGCGCGGAACGCGATGTCTTACAAGCGCGAATGTCCGAGCAAGCGCTCCGCATCTCGTCTCTCTCCGCGCGGCTGCAGCAGCAGCGCAACGACGCGGAGGCGCAATCACACCAGGCCACCTCCGAGCTCAGCGTGCACTTGCACGATGCACTGGCAGAGGTACCTACCACTGTACTACATAGACTGCAACTACCCTGGAATATCAATCCCAAACTAAGTTCTAAGGACATACAGTGATCGTCCGTATGCACCGGCGGCTCTGTCACAATGGTACTAGCATTAACTCTAAAAATATTGTGCGACACAATAGATCGCCTCGCAACATTTAGCAATGGTAGCGTGCGGGATTACATTGGACTCGAATATTCGAACGCTACTCAGATTAAAACACGTCTCAGTTAACGAAAGTTAAAGAGTTTCATCGAAATTTATAAAAAAAACGCGACTTGAAACTTGTTAAAAGCTGAATTACGTTTGAGTATTCGGGGGTATGAAACAAATGTCAAAATCATTTGCGTAGTAAGACCATCGTATAAACGTATCTGTCGTGGAAACCGATCTTGGTAGTAAGAGAACATGCGATCATTCGTATGTCGATTTTCAAAGCATGCCTTCTGTCGGTTCTTGTTATTTGTACTGGGTAATTCCTTCCCTGTTCTCATAACTAATTTTTTTTATTTTACTTTATTTTATTCATAATATTATAAATTCATACATTTCGAGACTATTATAAAAAATACACGGAAATTTATTTTTGTTTCTGTGTTGTAGGTACAAAGGTTGAAAGAGGACATAGAGTCTAAGGACAAGCAGCTAGCCAGGTTGAAACAGAATCTAGAAGAGAAAGAGAAACAGAGCGAGCAACAGCAGACTTTGTATGGAAACTCATGTGAGTCGCGTTGGACAACCAGTTGATTGTCGACATTTACAAGTTCATTCCTTTTAAGTTTAAAGTGTCTCTAAAGTGTAGCACTAGTCCGTGGCTTCGATCAGTGGTACGCGGATGAAACGTAGCTCGATAGCATTCATGTACAGTGTAGCTACCTTATTTAATATAATTATTTACTTATCATTGTCACCTTTAATCACCCGCTTATAAGTCTCCTTGAGTTCCGTTGCCTTTTGCATCCATTCATATCTGTTATTTGGTTCCCTAAGCAAAGCATCGCCTGCCTCGGAGTTGTTCGAAATGTCCATTGTTATTTATGTATTTCTCCAGGCAATCCCAAAGACAAAGTGATAATCCTAGAACGCGAGCTATCGTCGGCTCAGTCTCGGATAGCTCAGCTCGAGCAGCTCGCCCGTAGCTTAGAGAACGATAAGGACGAGCTACAAGCCAGCTTGAGGGACCATCAACGCGCCTTGGCCGAGAAGGAAGATCAGCTTCAGGAGTTACTTGGTAAGTGCGAGTGAGATACTATAAAATATTGACATCCTCCCAGCTTTTGTGATTATTTATCCATTAAGATGGAATGAATCTCTGTATTTTGTATATCAGATATTATTGTGGAATCAGTGTACTATGTTCTTGCACTTTGCTCTGTCCTCCGTCCCGAAAGCTTTCAGTCTCTATTCATGGTCTGGAATATAGCCCGAGATTGAAAGATGATAAGTAGTGATAAGTAAGATAGTTGAATGCGTAGACAGGCGGCCTTGTGCCCATAGCCAGGCGGTTTACCTTAAAATACAAACAAATTATTTATTTATTGCGGTTGAAAATGCAATGGCCCATCTGGCATCTCCAAATGTGTTTGACCTTTTTAACAAAAATATCTCAAATAATAAAAGCACGTATATATTTCCAAGCTAATGCACACATTACACGTTACGTCTGTAAAGTATGTTGTAACTTTTCGCTCTTTTGTTGTATAAACACTAGTTTTGAAACCTAGCTCGCCTAGACATGATTTTTGGAAACTTTCCAACTTCCTAGAGTTACATTACATTTAGAACAGTTTCATATGATTCATTGCTATTTTCTCCGCAGCCTTAAAACTGGACGATGACAACCAGAAAGATGATAGGAGCGAAGTGTACGAGGGAAAAGTATCAGCGAGAACGCTCAGCGATATTGTATCTATATCGGAATTTGATGAACAAGACTTGCAAATGAGGAGAGCTGAGTTAAAAGCTCAGAATTTAAGTCTGACTGGCGCGCCATACGCGAACGATGCGCAAGATAAATCGCACGTTAATAAAACTCTACCACTAGATCTCTGTAGACAAAACATGAGCTCTCTGAAAGTAGAGTATGTAGACCACTTCGATTTACAAAATTATACTCATTCACCGCGAGCCGACTCCTTACCCGCCCATCTTACGTCCACCCAGAACAAAGACTTACACAAAGAATACAAAAGAAACGTCAACGAAACTACCATGTTCGGCAACATAGAAAAACACTCGACTGCTCAAAAGATTCACGACAATTGCTCAATGTACCCCAACAGGGAAGTTGATGACACCAAAGACAATACCGTCGAACCGAAGAAGATAAACTTCTCTCTAGAACCAACTCTTGATAACAAAAGCAATGATGAGTTCACTTCGCTTAGGGAGTTAGGTATCACCCTTGATATTAGACAAGAAAACTTCCCCGATATATTAACACAATTGAAACATGAGATCAAGAAATCTAGAGGTGAACTTGAAAACGCCAAGTCGGACCTTAAAATAGCTGAAGAGCAGCTGTGCGAATTCCCCGCGCTGAAAGAAGAGGTCGAGGAACTGAAAGGTCTTCTAGAAAACACGATGGCAACCATGGAGAATGATAAAAAATTCTATGAAAATCAATTAGAAAACTTCACTTCCAACAAAAAACTATTAGAACAAAGATTAACAGAACTGACACAGGAAGTGAACGACAAAACTAAAGACCTACATTTGCTCAAAGAAGATATTCTCAGACGAGAGAACATGGTTCTAGAACTAGCCAAAGAAAAACGCAACTTGACGAACAAAATGACTGAACTAGAAGTTAAGATTGATGAATTGCAAAGCAGAAACGTAGCTTTAGAGAAATGTGACTCGGAAAACCATCAGCTCAGAGACAAAGTCTCCGAACTACACAGACTAGAACAACTGGTAAGTGAAAAAAACCAACAAATCGACAGCTTGAACCAACATTTGGATAGACTTGATGACCTCCAACGGTGCCTCACTGACAAAAAGGAGGAATTTGACAATTTGAAAGAAGCTTTCGAAGAGAAATCGAATGAACATTTCCAACTTCAAAACACAGTAGAAGCGCTCAAACGTGACCTCACAAAGTTAAACGAAGATAACGATAATTTGAACCTTAGCAACAACGAACTAAAACTCCAAATAACAAAATTAGAGAAAGAACACGAAAACGCATCCATCAAACTACAATCAAACGAGAGTGAACTAGAAAGAATGAACTTTATGAACCACGAAATGACACTCAAAATTGAAGAACTCAAACTTCTTACGCATAAGCTAAAAGATAAGGAGACCGAAATAGAGATTCTGCAAGAGGATATAAACTCTTTCCACGAGGAGATAGCGTCGCTCAAAGAGCAACTTAAAATGGCCTCTCGATGTCCGTCGCCTAAAGGCAAGAGTGGGGAAGAAAGGAGAGGGGATAGGCAGGTCAACGGGGATAAGAAACAACTAGTTAGGATCAGGAAGCAAATATCCCTGCTGCAGCATGAACTGGACTTTAACAAGAAGGAACTCAATGACCAGGTAATATAATCTAGATTAATTTTGCGTTACCATCCATTCAACCTACATACCGAAGCGACCGAAATCAAAATATCACTTTATTTCCACCATCATCATCAGCCCATACACGTCCACTGCTGGACATAAGCCTCCCCCGTACGACGCCACAAATAGTGGTCCTGAGCCGCCTCCATCCATCGACTCCCTGCGACCGCTACGATGTCGTCGGTCCATCGAGTGGATGGTCTCCCATAAGGATGGAAGTTATTGGATATTTTGGCTACCGGTTATTAGTTGGGTATTTTGTTTCAATACCGCTAGTACCAACTGGTACCCAATAACGTTACAATACTCTATACCTGTCCTGATTGCTACCCAATATATTTCTAACCGATTTGGTTAGAAATACCAAATACTTGTTGCAGCTACATAACTTTACGGGTGAACTGTCCGCTAGTACCTATGCGTAGATGATAGTTAGGTAAGTATAGGTATTGAAGCGTTGGGTAGTTATGGCTCACGGTCGGTTAGGCGCGATGCTCGCTTTGCACAGTTATTCCCTAGCGGTATGCGGATTTTACAATACCGTTAGATATTTTAGGACCATGCTAACAGGTACTGAATTAGTTATTGAATACCGGACTCATCTCTAGTCTTCCATGTTGAGGGGGATTTGCCATAATCACCACGCTTGGCAGGCGGGTTGGTGATCGCAGTGTTGGTGTTTAAAAATACTCAGAAGGAAGCTGCTGCCCTTCCTCTGGTAGGTTCCCTTAGTCTGCGCTCTTACGACTTCCACGGGTTGAGTTGGAGGGGTCGATATTCGTACGCCGCGGCCCCACGGCCCCTTATTTCCATATCAGTGTTTAATTTTAAGAATTTGACCTTTTATAAGTGTACATTTATTGTATTTACGGAAATAAGGAAACTTTGACTTTGACTAACGAAATACCAACTACCTATCTCTTTGATTTAACTACTAATATACACCCATTTTCCAGGCCTTTGAACTAGCGAAAGCGAAGCTAGACGTGACCGAGTTAAAGAACACCCTAAGCCAAGCAAACAAAGTAGTGGCGGACAGAGAAATAGCTAACAATGAGCTGGTACAACACAACGAACACCTGCAGAGGCAGGTCACTGACCTCGTGGAGGAAAAAAACAAGATGGCGCAGCAGATGGAGTTCGTTGTTGCTAGGTCAGTGGTCAAATATAGTAGAGCTTTTTGTAACGAGGCTTATACGGGGCAGTGCCTACTATTATAGTCTTTTTTCTGCCGCGAAGCAGCATTCCTGTGTTTCGATTACCACTCAATGGAAACACAGCAATGCTGCTTCACTCAGGCACATGATGAGCCTTAGTAGTCTCAGTTCGGCTGGCACGGGGCAATGCATAGTTGAGCGCACTCCTAGAAGTATGTCTCTTATAGACGAAGGTCGTCCATTTGATTTTAAGAGGTTATAATATAATATATACAAATGGGCCATCGGGTTGTTTCGTCAATAAAAACTGTCTGTTCCTGTTAGTTATTAATCTCAAACTGGTTGTTTAAGAATGCGAGAAGAAAGCAACGTATCCGAGCTAAAAGCCAAGCTCCGCCAACGCGCTGACAGAGTCCAAGAGTTAGAAGCGGAGCTACAGGACCTTCGGGACATGGTGTCCCGGGCTCCGCTGACGGACCGGGCCACCACGGACCGGTCTATGACGGGCAGAGAATCGATGGCGCTGGAGCGGAGCAGCGCGCGCTCGCCCACTGCTGAGCTGGAGCGCGCTGTACGGGACCAGCTCAACTACTCTCATACACTGGACGAGGATATCATGGAGCAGGTATACAGCATTAGCCTAGGCTAGGCCGCTGCTGAACGGCGGTGCAATCTCTAGCAAACCGCAATCTCTCTGGACACAGTGTCCCTGTTTGTAATTATTCATCATCATTTCATAACCATCATCGATGACTATAAACTTAATTTTTTTTGTTCACAGATACTATCAGGAAGCAGTGACGAAAGAGAGGATATTCCACGTCTCGCTTTGAACACCTCAAAGTAAGTACCATTACAATCTTCGTCTCTATTCTAAATCATATCGACATTGTCTGTTTAGATCATCTGCTAAATTGAACCTTATTCCACGTCATCAAGACCCCGTCTTATTTAATGTTAAAAGAAAAAGTGTTGCTAAATTGAACCTTATCTAGGTCATCAAGCTCCATCCACTCGTCCTCATCCGATAGAGTTCAACGACTCCGCTCCGAGAATGAGAAACTGCTGATGCAGGTCAATAACCTCGACTGCCGGCTCAAGGATAAAGATGCGCTTATCAATGAACTTAACAGGTAACTAATCTGTACTTCTGTTATAAAGGTGAAAGGAACTCTGTCTGTCCTTACCTTTACTCGCCTAAACGGATCTTAATCAAATTTGACAAGCTGAGGTGGTTTCGCGGAGCCTTCCCCGGGATTCCATACATAGCGCTATTTGCATAGCGGTCGAAATAAAAAGGATGCCATAATTATTAGTCCTGTCAAATGAGTTTATGTTAAGCCTAGGCTATTATTTAATTATATCGACACTACCTGACCTTTAAAACACTACCTGACCTTTAAAACTTACTCGAATATTTATTTTATTTTAACTAATTTAACTAATGAAATTGAATAAACTTTTGTTTATCAGGATTCGTGACAAACTAGTGCAAGATTATCAGAGCTGCAAACTCCGCTACGAGGCAGAAAGGGACAACTGCGCGCGGTTACAGCTGTTGTTAGACACGCACAAGGATACTGCGCAGAGCTTGCAGGTTAATTCAATAAGACTTTAAAATATTCTGACATCTCGCTAGATGTTGTGATGACCGGACGAAAGCTAAGTCGCTGTGTACACTTGGATGCGAAAACAACAGGACAATAAAGGCTAGCAAAAATTAAAAGAGTCAATACGCCCAGCTGGACGATTCAGATTTACCCGCCGCCGTAATTATATAACATATACTCATACTGTTTTTGCCGCTCATTGACTGCATTTTGATACGTACAAAAAAGGAAGCAATGTGCGGCAATATAGCATCTTGTATGATACATTTACGATTACATCTGAATTGACCAGCAGCAATCAAGAACTGTGTGAATTATTTACCTACGTGAATAATTATTTTTTACCGACACAACTACATGGGCGTGTCCACCGCTCCGTGTGCCCTAGTTCTACCCTAATCTGTAGTGGTTGCAAATTCACCATGCAATAGTAAACAGAGACACAAGAATGTAGTTAAAATACGAGAGGAACTACAACATGACATTCCTTCGCAGAACCAAGACAGCAACATGATCCAAATCCTCAAGAAGCGTTTGGAAAGCGCCATGGCTTCAGAATTAGACCTACAACAGAGGGAACAAGAGCACCGCGCGCGAGCCAGCTTGTTGCAACGGCAGCTGTTGGACAACAGCGGGACTGACTCGGCGAGGGTACAACTGCAGTCACAGGTAAAAGCCATCCCCAACAAACACTTAAAAAAGGTCAAATTCTTAAAATTAAACACTGACATGAAAATAAAGTGATATTTTGAGTTCGTTCGGATCGGTATGTAGACTAAAGTAAAGAAGCGACGAAGAAACCTTTAGCCTGTTAGGTGTTCTTTTTCGAATTGTAGCAAAATCCATCCCAAGCTTTTTTATCTTCTAGATAGTCTGATATTTTGTAATAAGCCTTTTTACAAAGGAATATGTTTAGCGCTCTATCTTCGCGCGATACCTACTACATTGGGTGTTTACCGCGTACCTTTATGTTTATATTTCCGTACATGTCTACCACATTATAGTCATCATGGTTACGGACGACATTTGACACTATCTTCAATACTATCCAGCGTCTTGGGAACGCTTATAATTTATATTAATATGATGGATCAACGGATCCATCATATTAATATAGATTTAAAGTTATCTAGAGGTAGGTCAACGGACCTACCTCTAGATAACTTTAAACAGTCTGCAGTTATCTCATCTGTTTCAATTGTAAATACTAATTTATTTTTATAATTTAAAATTATCAACAATTAAAGTACCGATCTTGAATCGATTCTGTGACCAGGATCGCTGAACGACATACGAAACTCCGAGTGAATGTTTACATTGTAATCAAAAACTTAATTCTACACTTAATTCTACAATTTCATCCCCACAGCTGGAAGCCAATGAGCGTCTTCTAGGTGAGGTCTCCCTCCTCAAATCCAAGCTAGAAGTGGAGCAGAACCGGCATCAAGAAACTGTCATCCTATCACAGGCCGCGGCGACGCGCGCGCTTGCTGACCTACGGACCACGCAGGACCAATGTATGGCGCTGAAGAACGAACTCGCTGAACTGAAGAGGTAATTATACTATCTCATCCGTCTCCCGAGGAACCGACAAATGCTCCGTAAACGTGGTGGCCAGGTGGGATGATGACCTTAGAACACTGCAATCAGTTGCTGGATGCTGCTGAAGACAGGCCGCTATGGCGCTGATTATGGGTATTTTTCGTGCAGTGGACTGGGGCTGAAGAAAATGTTTCCAATGTTTTACGCATTACTATTCCCAGCATCTTCCATGAGATGCACCTATTCCCAACGTCATAAGTATTCAACATGATCTATCTTCTAAGTAGTTTACTCTGGGCTCAAGGTTTTTCGTTACTTGTTTTGCATTTTTCCTGCTAACTGAATGTTTATTATTATTTAGATTAAAACACGACGCGAGCATCGAACTCCTGCGCGCCAGAGAGCTGCTCAACACCCAGAGCACAACCATCGTCGAGTTAGAACGGAAACTGACCACCACCGACAAAATGCGGCAGAGGCCTATCAATGACGCGCTGGTAATGTACCAATTTCTTGTCTCCACCTTGTACCTAACTGCACATTTACTTGTAGCATTTTCAGAAAACACCAACCATTATACAAAATACTCTTTTATTACACACCAAGATAATCAAAACAAAATAGAAAACACAAAACACAGAAACAGTTGCACAATGGGCGGCCTTTTCGCTAAGAGTGATTTCTTCCAGGCAATCTTTGGACATTATTATATTACACCATTGTCTCTCAATGATGATAATCTTATTTCGCTTTGGCCTCCTCAGAACTGTGCACAGTACTTACACTTAACCAACTTACAAGAAATATTAGCTACCACGTACCAGAACCTTGCTCGGTGATGACTCCAAATGGATCCTTACAATAAAAGAATTTTTCCAACAGACTGAAATCGAAGATCACAAGTCGGAGCTAGCCCGCGAGATCTCCTCGCTCAAGAAATGCCTCACGTCCACCAGCTCGGCTGAGCTAACGTCTCTGAAGGAGGAGAAGCAACAGCTTACAAGCAGAGTACAGACGCTCGAGGCGGAGCTGCGGGCGCGCGCTAGTGACGAGCGGGACCAAGCGGTGAGTGCGTTACATTACCGTATAGTAATCACAAGTGGAATACCCACTTTTGTTACTGGAATATTCAGCATTCAGCACTGATTTTCTAGGTATAATACTATCTGTGGTAAAACTAAACAAGGTACCGCCGGAAGTACGTAGGTGGTCCCACAATAAATTGGCCTAGCTATGAAATAATAAAGAAAATTAAATGAAACCTGTTTTATTTTTCAATATAATCACCACTAATACTGACACACTTCTGATATCTATAAACCAGCATCTCTAAGCCTTTATAAATATATTCAGAATCTTTGTCTTAAAAATTACTAAAAACGGCCACCTGCAATTCTTCATCGCTGGAAAATTTTCGTCCCCTATTTCGCATTTAAAATTTGAGATTAAATAATAATCGGACGTGGCCATATTTGGAGTATAAGGTGGTCCATTTCTGTGAACCCTCACTGATGAATTGCATGCTTCGAAACACCGGCGGTATGGAAAGGGGCGTTGTCGTGAAGCAACAAAACGCCTTTAGACAGCTTGCCTCTACGCTTCTTCTTTATCACGTCTCGTAGTTTATATACTAATGAAGCATAATATTCGCCGTTTATGACTGTATTGCGTTCTTTGAAATCTCGAATCAAAATACCTTGAAAATCCCAAAAGATTGTGCGCATTACTTTTTTGGTGGATTGTTGCACCTTACCTTTGCCTTTCTGAGTGGCTTTTCACCCCTATAAAGCCATTCCATTGTGTCGCGCTTGCTTTCTGGATCGTAATACAAAACCATAGTTTCATCACCAGTAACCAATCCCTCGATAACATGCTTTGGGTTTTCTCCACGAAGAGATAAAAACTCGGAAGCACAACGCAATCTCTCCTGTCTCTACACAGCGGAAAGAAGTCTCGGAATCCATCTTGCACTGACTTTTTTCATATGAAGGTGTTCATGGATTGCTCGATGGACGGTACTTTTAGAGAGCCCAAGTCTAGCTGCAAATTCTCTTATCTTTAAACGGCGGTCACTCAAAACCTCCTCTTCGATTTGAGCAATAGTTTCAGGAGTGAGCACTTCCACCGGTCGACCGTCATGGCCGATGTCTTCGATGGCTTCTCTCCCAAGGCGAAACTCTCACCCAATTTTTTACTGGGGATGCATGTTTGTATATAAAGTATACGATAATCGTACTATCCGATGCAACAGAGCGTGTATCGATATGTCGCGTAGAACTATATCAGGCGAGTTCATTCTGGGACCACCTACGTACTTATTTATCGTAAAATTTTGCTGACTCGATGAGGCTGAGATAGGATAAGGCTGAGTTTAGATTCACGCTGACCGTCGGCGCTGATACCCATTTAACGCAATGCTAGTTTGTCGAAATACAAATGTTTAGTTAGCAAACGTCAGACCGTTTGCTAAATTTATAAAAATCAGGCATTGTCTACAAGTGGCGACTGGGTTTACCCTGTGTTCATTGGGACGATATCTATATACACGTGATCGGAGTAATTCCGAAGGAAGCTGTTGACTTTCTTTCTCTTTTTGCAACACAGTCGTTCACTGCCTCTAATCCGCTGCTGTCTGCCTGGCTACAAACTCTTACTGGTTAATTATTGTCGTCATTTAAGTGTTTTTATAAGTAGTTTGTGTGACTGTGTTTTCCCTAATAGTTTATAACAATAAAACTATACAAGCATTTTATGATTTTTATTCGGCGGTTAGGTTGGTTTACACATTACAATTTTTTTAACTTTCACAAACAATCAAAGGGTGTTAATTTTTTTTTGCTATTCCACCATTGTATAATATTTATAAAAAAAGTAGCATTGAAATATGGTGCCACCCCACCAACGAGGCTTTGCTTATTTGGAGCTAGATGAAAATATTGTTAGTGCTTGGAGAAATGTAGATACGAACTAGATGCGTATATGAAATACTGCATAATACAATTTCAAAACAGAGGAGAAGGAGAAATAGGACCGTGCAGTGCAGGCTGATCAGAGAAAAAGTTAGTGTTTCGAAGTAGTATTCGTCTTGCTATGAACCTCATTCAGATAATTAGTGACCTTAGTCTCGACGTCCCTCTTATCGTCGTCAGTTAACCCGACCGCCCACACCGCGAGGCAGTACACCGCGTACAGTCCGTAGTAGACTGCGTAAAGCAGGCCAGTCGCAGCAGCGAGTCCTAGCGGGTACAATCGGGACGTCTCCGCCCCGCCTTTCCAGCTCTCCTCGGCCCAGGAGCGAAAGTATTGGCAGCATTTTCTGTTGATATTTGTTCTGGTTACCATGTTTAATTGATACGACTTGAGGGTGATATCGACGTTTGTGGGCTGATAATGAAAAAAGGTATCGGGCTGCACCGGTTTGGCTAAGGCGACAGTTTTACACTTGCTATGTCGTAGGCTGCTTTTTGACCGGCTTAAGCCGATTCCGCGTTAATAATGTAATGAGACAGTTTATTATACAGGGGGCCAAAAGGGACATAGACTACCTAAATTCAATCATCATCATTCAGCCCGTTGGCGCACACAGCTGGGTGTAGGAGTAGGCCTCTTTCAGCTTAATTGGTCCTGTGTGAACTTCACCCATTCTTCTTTTCCATCTAAAGCAGTAGGAAAATAAGGCGTCACGGGCTAGTTGGCACAAATGATTACCATAGCATCCCCACTCCACATTTAGATTTATATAAAAAAAACAAACTAAAATCTCCGACTAACCGGACACTAGGCAGCGCCCTCTCCAGAACAACGACCAAGCAGTGCAGCGCGTGTGTCAACAACAGAACTAATACCCACACCGCCACCAGGTACGGCGGCCAGCGGAAACTGCCCAGCGCCGCTGAAACAACACCATATCCATCGATTAATCTATTCATACGTCTCGGCCCCGAAAAGTCCACTGCAAGATATAGGCATTCCCTAATGCAAGATTTTACGCGCTTATTTATATATTGGGCTTTCTGAACGCGTGCTGATAGCATACGTCCAAATACAACAAAGCAGCAGTCAAAATCTTTTGAACTTCATTAGAATGAGACTTATCTGAAGTCGTGTATAGTTCGAGATGGAATGAGCAATAAATTAATGCCGCTACTGCGACTTATCAAGCTTGTTGTAGTAGGCGAGAAAAAACTCGCGTCCAACAAAGAGTGAGGCACTGTCAGAAACAAAAGAATTGAACTACCTTGAACCAGCGCTCTATTCCCCGGCCCGATTGCGTCCTCGCTGCGAGTATCGGCTCGCATAGTCTCGATAGATCGCACTCGCCGTCTCGCTTCCACGAGCCGTAGCGTGTGCTCCGAAACGGCGCGCGAACGCACATCGACAGTTTCTTCTTCTATTTGAGATACCTGAAAAGTTGATATACACTCGATAGCAGAAGCAAGTTAAGCCTCATATTAGTTCACTGTTATTCTCCCCTAATAAGGGGCCCCTGTTAGCTTGCCGCTGACAAACATTTAACTGTAACTAACCCCCGAATACTCAAACGCAACTCAGATTTAAGCACGTCTCAAGTCGCTATTTTTTGAGAGTTTTCAATGAAAATGTGTCAAAAATTCGTCACTTGCTTAAATCTGAGTTCCGTTTGAGTATTCTGGCAGAGTTATGAATAAATTATTTGATTTTGATTTCATTTGACATATAAATCGACATATGTAGTTACTGGATGGTTTGCGATGAAACACTTGGAGTGCTCATCCTGAGTTGAGCGAGTTAGTAAACGTAGGATAAAATATTCGGTAGTGTCTCTATTTTGCGGCAAAGTTATTATTATGTTTAGTAAAATGGACACTTACAGTTGGTGTGATTTTGGCGGAAGACATGGTCTTCTCCTTTTCGTCCAAGCATACCTCACCGGTTATAATGGACTGGTGGTCCCCGCACATCCTAAAATAATATACTGAATCTGATCATAGGATACCTCTTAAAGCTCACTAGCTTTGGTAGGGAATCAATGCAATCTCTGTCTGGACTACGTCGCGTACACAGTCGTCAGACAGTTCCATCGGTTTAGAGAAACAAACAGTTCAGTGTTTCTATGTTCGGCCAAGTGATGGCGTCATCCACCAACTCGCTCGAACTATCATATGTTTATATATTTCTCGTCAGGCAATATGGTTATATTCCGTTTCTTTACTTGTGTGACTATAGGTACAAATAATGTATAAAGAGTAAGCTCGTGTAGGGACTCTACTTACACCATGTCGGGAAGCTTTGGCGAATCTCCTTTTCCGGGCTCCATCGCTCTGTTATCTAGTAAACTTTCTACTGATGCCTCATGATACAGCGGGATTTAACTAGAAATAATATAAAGACTATAAAATATGCGCGGAAATACAAAAACAACGTCCCATACTCAGAAAGCTGGGTACTGACAGAAGTTGACGTTGTTCTATTTTGAATTTTTTTACTTTTTGGCAACGGTTGTCGTTACCTCTTTGGTTCGGCAGTAAATAATTGTAAGGAGTTTTTCGTTCCATCTAGTACTCTGAAAAGGTGACCTCAGATTTTGTTGTTGAACAAGAACGCCCTTTTATAATATCTGGGGGCCCATTCTGTATCACGTTATACTTTATCGAGTGATATTCATTATCAAGAGAGAAAAGTATCATGTGATAAATATCGAGTAACGCCAAAAACTGCATTCTCGTGCGACTTACCGAGCAACCCGTCAAAGAATCGGTAACCTCGATAAATATCGAATTGCAGTTTTTGAGAATATGCTTGTTTATCACTCGATATTTTGACAGTTCTTGCCATATTTATCAAGTAGATCGAGATATTGCCAGAATTGCCTTCCGGAATGCAATAAGTGAACGTTATCAGGTTATCATCGAATCATAATCCGTTATGTAGAAAAAAAAATTCTAAGTCCATGGTTATACGGCTTATTCGTTTTATTGTAGGAATAACGGAGTGATTTTATTCTCATTGGTAGGAATTTAGATAACGATGCGTTTAGGCACATTTGGCCGATTATTATTTCGTCTAATTGACCCAATTAGCATTGAGTCTAGTTCAAGTAGATGTGACGTCACATAGTAGATGTGACGTCTTAACAATGCTATACAGGGTTATTGGTAATTCAGTGACACTGCGTAGGTAAACTACGCAGCCATCCCACCCATTATCTCACGAACACGAACACGATCGTGAAGATGTCTTAATTCCTATATCTAAACCACCTTCCATACAAAATAATGTTTGAAACACAATAAATTAGTAAAGACCTATTTAAAATCGATGTAGATTGTTATTTTGTTCAATTTTGTAAATCATCATCATTGGCCATTTTACATGTACGAAAGATAATGTTTGACAGTGTTCTACAGTTGACACAGCATCATCTAGCCCCAAGCTAAGCAGAGCTTGTATTATGGGTACTAGATAACTGATATATATACATAATATAATATATTACATAGATAGTTTTTTTTATTATACATAGAAAATATCCAGAACACCCCAGACAAATATTTGCAGATCGTACAAGCATTTGTCCCACGCCGGGAATCAAACCCGCAAACTTTTGCGTCGCAGGCGGACCTTTGCCCGCCGCGCCACATCGGTCGTCGTTAAAGTAAAGATGATTTAAGTGGCATCAGTATGGCTGGTCTCTTCACTGCACAACTTACACTCACTGATATTCGGGGCAGAGTCGTTTGTAAGTTTAGTTTCAAATAAATCCCTTCTAATAAACGATTATTGAATGAATGGAGGGTGGTACCTACTAATATCGGTACTTCTCTACCTATTTTAAGAATTAAAACCGTACTTCACGTACGACTTCGTGATGATGGGCAGAACCTACTGTTCAAGCTGTGTCACTGAATTACCGATAACCTGCTAGAACGGCTATTCTATAGCGTTATATGTATAAACAATCTTATGGCTGTTGAATAATCATTGTCATCTTAGAATAAAAAATAATGCTGGACACAATTCACACATCAGTCTACACAGCTTCCTTCATTGTCTCCAGATCCGCTACCTCCATGGGCGGTGCCTGCGCCTCGAGAGCTGCCGCAAGGCGCTGGTGTGGCAGAAGCGGTATCTTCAGCGCGTGCTCCACGGCTATACTGTCGTAGAGCGGGAGCTTAAGGTCACCGCCCGACCGCGGCCGGAGCAGAGACCTAACAGGTTCAAGTGAGTATTTGTTAAGAATGCTAGGGACAAGCAAAGTTAAAAGAAATCACTGAAATTCCATGGGCCTCGCGGCCTATGTTTTTATCGGGTGTTAGTTCATCAGTCTGGACAATAGGTGTAAAATTGGTATTCGAAGTGCGACATAAAGCGATACCGCTGTGATGCATTAGAATAAATGAAGAATTATATTATAACTATCTACTCAGTCTGACTTAACTCACTGTAGTCCTACAAACTCTTGTGGCTTTCATATGGTCCTGCAGTCTCATCTATCTATAGTCTTGTCCTAGGAAGAGTCTACTATCAAAATAAATAAAATCCGTACGTGTATGTACACACCACAGGAGTGCGGCGTGGTCGGTAGTCGCAGTGGTCCGTATGCAGTTTCTGGTGCGGCGCCGCTCCCACGTAAGGACGCTGGCCGCCGCCTGCCTACTGCGACCGAGAGAGGCCTCTAAGAACACCCCGTGAGTACACCATTAATGTTCTTTGAACACCTGGACCTAAACGCTATTCAAAGCCAACAGCTCTCAAGCTACGATTATTTTACAACCTCAAGAGGTATTTATAGTACAAGCTTCAAATTACGACTGCACAGGGCGCTTATTGGTGGAGACATAGGCATGTATTTAGTTGCTGATCAGGTCACACAATTGTATTAATACAGTTAAAATCTAGAACACTTTGTTTTGCAAAGTGTACAAACACAACGACCGTAAACAAACACTAACAAGGAATATTGGAAGAGAAAAGGTCTAGGAGAAGGCTATCTGAAATGAATAGATACTCAAGTATGTTAGTCACGGATGTAGCATCACAATTAAAATAGGAACGGGCTGGCCACCTCACGAGGTGATCACATGTCTAAAGTGACAATAATGAAGCCGTAAATCAGGAAGACAAAAAACATAAGAGATTCCAAATTAAATATCTTAAATACACTCTAAACATAGTATGTTTATCAAATAAATAGTCTCGGTCAGTAGCTACAATATTGTTGTACTCATTGCAATTGCAGCTACTAAACTATAATCCATCTAAATATATGTAGAAGTTTGCCGGTATAATTAGTAAAAATATATTTGTTTGACAAGATATCTTCCTGTACATTTCCAGCAGCAACCCGCTGACCGGCACCTCTCCCCCGTCTCGCGACCGTCCCTCCCCCGCGGCGGGTGCCGGTGCCGGCACGCCATACGTGGCGCGGCGACTACTCAAACAAGAACTCAGGCTGAACCTCCCTGCCTCTCCTTCAGGTAACGTATTTTACCGCTGAGACCGTTCATCCCGTAGCTCCAACATTGCTAAGGCCATGGTCCTACTGCAAGCGTTCACTTTCAACAGTCTCCTTACTTGTCTGTTTTCTCGTTTTTATCTCGATAGGGTTTAGTGATTTTATCTGTGCCATGATGCAGAATAGATTGTCTCTTAATCCTGACTTTTTTGAACATTCGCGACGTTATTTATGTGTCTCATCTCATTACTGTTTTCACAACTCTACCTAATCAACGCCATCTATTGTTTTATTGCAATAATAAATATTTTCACTATTTCAAAACATGAAATGTATTTCAGTTGGTGACTTCGGGCGAGGATCTCCTTATAACAACTCACCGCGAGCGGATCCTTTTATTTTGAGGTGAATTATAACCCATAAGACGAAAATGTTGAGGTGTACATAAGAGTGCCCAAGGCATTGTTGCTAGTCTACGTCGTGAATAGCGTTACTCATAGATCGAACACTGCGCATGTATCAAATTGCTTTATTTCCTTTAGACCTTACAGGTATCTTAGACAGGACCAAAATTCAAATGCTTGCAAGTAGAGTTGGGTCTATGCCGGGGCATTCATAGGGCGTATTGAGTAAATGCCCATATTGGGCATGGACCTATGTCCTTTTATACCGGGCATTTACAGGCGTAGTGAGTAAATGCCCAAGATAGATAGATAGAAGATAGAAAATTCTTTATTGCACACTTATTGATAAGAAACAGAAATACAAAAAAACTAAGTTACAAATGGCGGTCTTATCGCTCGAGAGCGATCTCTACCAGACAACCCAATATACCTATGTCCTTTTATACCGGGCATTTACAGGCGTATTGAGTAAATGCCCGGCATAAAACCCATCTCTTACTCAATACGCCCTGTAAATGCCCATAAACCCATTTCTACTTACAAGCTTTCATACAACAGGCCTATGTCTGTCTCCGTCTGTCATAGGCCTTATTTATATAACTGTAATCTGCAGCGAGGCAAATCCTTCACAGCACAAAACAAAAGAAACCCTACCACCAAACCCATCAAGCTTTATTCCTTCCAGCACCCCACGAGGCGAGGTGGCCGCCGCCTACCTCAACAAGTTGGAGCTCGTGTCGCGATGTCTCGACCACGCGATGGAGTCGGCGAGGGATGCCACTTGAACCTACCTGTAGTCTTACTAGAATATACACGTGTTTACGTGAGGCTTTCCATGTCGTAGCCGGGGGAATTTACACCCTGTTAGAGGAGTATTGACACTTTAAAGTTTACATTTAACACGCTGGGAGACACAGTAGTATTTTTATGGATTAGACTTAGTTTTTTTCTGGGAATTCAGAATTATGTTTCAAGAATGCGTATTTCCGGAGACCGACTTCGCTTTATCTGTCGGCCGATGACTCACCAATTTCATACATTAGCCAGTTTCCGGTATAACTCAATTCGCGTAGGACGTTGGGTTTGCTCTTCCTTGTAACCGGATTATGTTCTTTATTATTTTACTTATAGACGTGGATTGTTGATCAATCAGAAAGCTCTCGTTTATTTTGTTCAGTTATGTCCCTAATTCAGCCCGGCTACGACTTAAATAAGAATACTTATTCTTATTAATTGAATGCCAATCTGCCTTGACTTACACTTCATTGTTACCTTTTACACATCGACAAGTGCCTTGGAAAATGCACATTCTTTGTATGGCTAATTGAACACATTATACCAAAACTTTTCCACCGTATATTTAATTATTATAAGGAGTGTTTGTGATGCCCAGTTTAGCTTTTAAATTAAAACTTATGTGAACAAAATAAGTTCTAAAATCCCGCAAATCTATTGTAGGAATTGAGATTGTAAGTGCTGTATTTTGTAAGCTGATGGAACTGGGTTGAAGTGAAAAAGCATTTCAATTTAAATTGTTTGATGCATTTAGAATGATTGGGCAAGATAGTTAATAGTTAGATTAGTGCCAAACGAATTAGTTTATTTGTGTTACTTAATTTATTAATTAGAATAATGTATTTTTAATTATTTAATGTCGGAGGATCTTGTTTAATTCCATGTTTCGTTTTGTCACTCCGCCTATATTTTTTATTTGTGTGTATGGAGTGTTGATGTAAATTTTAGTGTTAGATGATCGGTCCGACCTCTCCTTAATGATATAATATGATGTGTGAATATATACGACACTGGTATGACAGACGTATAGCAGTGTATGAGATAATTGTTTTTGAGTGTAGATACTTTATGGATTTAGATATATTTTGTCTTGTAATTTATTCTTATAGAACTTTATAGATATTTAGGATTATGTAAGAAAATTGCAGTATTAATGAACATCAAATTATGACGAGTAGAATAAAACAGATTTTAAGTCCATCTATGTAATACCTAATTTCCGTAAACAATTTCTCATATATATATTTAGATAGTTTTAGGGGGCTCCCTGAAAAATTGTCCAATTCTGTCCACACCGCCATGACCGGCCCACGTGTTGCACCACAAATCCATGCCATATTAGCATAATATTAGGTAATCCATGACATTAATTTAATTTTAATTTGGAACGCACAAAAGTACAAGTTAGGTTAAGTTCGAGTCTACAAGGGATCTTATAACAACTTCATAAACTTCAATATCGATGCCTATACAAGCTTAAGTTTGGTGTCGTGAATGATGATCTTTATCCTCTTGTAGTACCAAGTTAATTAAGTGGCGACCGCGAACGAGTTTCGACCGATACCATAACTCTCATTCGTTTACTGTAAAACATTTTGATATTGTTTACGTAAGAAATAAACATTTTCCCGACCATCTAAAATGATACAATCGAGTTTTTGTCAAATTATATTTCATAATAAATTTTGCAAAGTCTGCTAAAGTATTCTAGAAATTAATTCACTAAAATAAAGTGCAGCGCATCCTTTGACAAAACTTTATGATACTTCCAAAGAGCACATTTCATTATTTGACTGTAAATTTATCATTCCATGAGCAATATCGTAAGCAATCACAAACTGTTAGCATTAACTAGACAATATTGTAAGCCAACGAACGAAAAGTATTGAACGATGCTGTGCTGAGTGATTCATTAAAAAGAAGAGAGCACGGATCGTTACAAGCACACATTATATTAAATACTCTGTACATAGGTAACCGGTTCAATATTAAAGAGAAATATAGACCTTACATTCAATACGTTAGAATATAAATGTACAGTTTTACTTGTACCTGTGCAAAAAAATTCAAAGGTCTACTGGTTTAAAATGCTATTTGACTTTTCTCAAATCTCTAGTACAAATCCATTAGACACACTTACCTCGACCAAAGATCTAATTAAGCTAGTTTAAAATAAACCACAGAGTACAATGTTATATCACAATTTGGACCACCATTATCTAGTCATAAAGTTGCATTTATGCAGAAAGCAGGTGCCAGCTTACTGGTTTCTTCAAGACTGCAACGGCTGCTTTGTGCGCTAAATATTTTAAAGTTTAGACATGAAACCTAAGCGCAAGTTCCCTGCTTACTACGTAATGCGGTCACATCACACAGGTGCCATAAAGCTCTCTAATAAATATTGTTACAAACCGACATGTAAACGAATGAATAAAAGTTGATTATTTTGTAAAAAGTAGTTTCATTGCCTCAAGTCGCATGTGCAGGAGTCGTTTCGGCAGGGGAGCACGGGTATCGGAGGCAGGGTAAGGTCAGTCTGAAATCATAAATAGGGAGCAACAGTTTAGGAACCTACGAAATGAAATATTTAACTATATTCCAGCTGTACTTGTTGGGCTAGCATTTACACTGTCAGCAGGCGACGATCTCATTGAGAACTAGTAGACTTCTAATTATGAACTGATTTAAAAAAAAAAAGGTTCTTTGTTCGGCTCTATGTATTGTTATGTTCACCTAAACATATGTAAATATGAAACATTGAAATTTGCAGTCGGTTTTTAGGTTTTCCAAAACATTTTTTTTTGTAGGTACTTATGAGCGTTTCGTTATGGATTTTATAGGTTCTTGAACGACAAAAATAATTGAACGTTTGCTACGCTCGCTGTCAGTTAGACGTCGGCACCTACTTAGTAAAAAAAAATATGCTGGACAATTCACACAATATCTAGCCCCAAGCTAAGCAGAGCCTGTGTTATAGGTAGTAGATACTAGATGACTGATATACAATAAATAATAAAGATAGATATTTTTTATTATATCTACATAGAAAATACCCCACTCCAAGGCAGGAATCCTTGCAACCTGCAACCTTCTGCGTCGCTGGCGGACCTTCGCTCGCCGCGCCGCATCGGTCGTCGAAATAGAGTACCTACTAAAGAGTACCCACTGATTGCAGAGTAGGTAGTAGATTTTCTAAGGTTGATAATTATGTATGTTCTTACTCGAGCGAGCTTCCTCTGTAATCCATTGGCAGGGGCCGCTCTCTTGTAATCCGCAACTGCTTCCTTTTTCTTCTTGTCTTCGCCGCCGCTAGTCGATGGCTGCAAAAAAAGATACATTTTCATAAACTACTTCTTACTTATTGTTAGACAAGGTACCTGCATAGTGCCTGTATTTATTTACCTACCTACATCATAAGGTAATGACAGCTCGGCTGGAGCTCAGTGAAGAGCTACAAAAACGGCAATGCATCGGGGCAAATGGCGATCTCTGGTATCGAAGGCCAACCACATCTGGTCACCATGACAGTAGGTCATCAACATCATGCTATCAGCCCATACACGTCCACTGCTGGACATATGCCTCCCCAATACGACGCCACAAATAGTGGTCCTGAGCCGCCTCAATCCATTGACTCCCTGCGACCGCTACGATGTCGTCGGTCCGGTGGATGGTCTCCAAACACTCCGTTGCGCGGTTGCATCGTGGCCAGTGGAGCAGTAGGTAAATATAGGTACCTTTTCACAGATACACATTTTTTGGAGTGGTGCGGTAGCTAGGATCGGGGCGACTGGTTCCGGATGGTGTTGATGGCTAAGATCCACTTCACGTCACTGCCACCCCCCAATAAGTTAATTATTACCTACCTACCTTCTCCGGATCATTAGGTTCGTGCATATCAGGCACCGCATTACCTACCTACTGCCATGGTCGTCACTGTTAGCAGGGGCCGGCTGAGGTTGCCAGGGCGGGGGGTGGATGCCGTTCCACGTCTTGTTACCGCAAGTGTTCTGGTGAACCTGATGTCGATATTCAAGATCCACTTGTAAGTAGTAACTGCCGCAAATACGTATTACCTTCTCCGGATCATTCAATCCGTTCCTTTCAGCGGGGGCGGTGGTGGGAGGGGCGGGAGCGCGGTAGCCAGGGTCGGGGCGGCTGCCGTCCGTTGTCTTGTACCGCTTGAAATGCTCCTTCATCGAAGCTGGTAGGTCCGGCATCGGGTACAGACGGTACAGGTTGCAATAACGCTGGAATTGAAAATTTGGGCTGAGCTGGTTATTCTAAGTGGCTTTGAAAGTGGTAGAAGTAGAGGAAGTAGAATATTGTAAAATGTGCAAGTAATTGAATTTATAGTTCGGACCCCACCTATGTGGGATAAGGTCCGAAAGAAGGGGACGTGCGTGTACCTACTAAATATTTTTTCAGTCAGTCAGATACCGGGCCGTATTCAACACAGGGCAACTGATGGCAAATTTGACAGGGACGTACTAAGAACAGAATAAGTGGGGCAACTTTTTAAGAGTAGTTTGTTACTCACGTCGATACAGCTGCGTAGCGGGAACTCTGGACAGCCAGTGTCACGTGCCTCCTGATTTCAAAATTGAAAATAATTACCGAAAAAGAAATACCTACTTAAGAACCTACCTACCTACCTATAATGTAGGTACAAATTCTATACGCACTAATCGAAATTCAAAACTGGACGAGACAAATCACAGGTAAAATTGTACAATGGGTGGCCTTATCGCTAAGAGCTATGAATCCAGAACGATTGTAACTATAGAGCGGAGGCAACAAATTATTGTACCTACTTATGTCCGAAAAGAACAGACACTTGAGACCATTTCATAGTTTGAAAAGGAATCAATTTTTTTTTTTAGCATGTTGATATTTAATACAATTACTAGTGTATATTTTATCCTAGTATCTGTAGACATTTTTTTAGCCGTTTTTCTAAGCCATACTTATCTTCTTTAAAAACTTATGAAGATTGCAATATTTGCATATGATATAAAGCTTATTAAACATAATTTTATAAACTTCAACGATAACTACCTACATAATCCTGTATATTTATGGATAATAATACACTTAATAACCTATAACTTTAAACAGTAAAAATGATAGCATATACTAACAGATAATTTATTACGAAAACTAATACTTGTAAGAATAATTTATATAATAGAGGGTAGTGGTGCATTACTTTTGTCAAATGTTCACGGAATAATTATGAGAAGTACGCAGCTAGCAACTCGAACAATAGAAATTTCTAAAACAAAAGAGCTCGCCGGGTCTTATCTTTAACAGTATTGTACGAAGTTCGCATAGTAGGCGCGCGCGCAGTTCTCGCGACTACCGACCCTATTTCTAAAAAGGAACGGGTCCAAGTCGTTTGCGCATATTGCAGTGGTACGTAGGTGACTGTGGGTTAGACTGTACCAGGCTATTCATCGCACTTAAGGAAAAGGTGATGGGGTAATTTGTATCGATTGTAGGTGTCGATAAAATTTATTTCTTGCGAGTTTTAGCAATATTTTTTATGTGTTTATTTTTGCTACGAGGATTACTGTGCAGGTAAAACTTTTTAGAAAGTTTGTAAATAAATTCAAATAAGGACGGAAAGCGAATTTTGATGTGTAGATTTAGAAGGTTAGTACGAAAGGGCGTGTTGTATGCATACTTAAAAGCTTTGTTTTGTACCACTTGTAGGTTTTTTAGATTAGAATGACACGTGCTACTCCACACTGGGCAAGCATAAGTGATACAGGGGCGGACTAAGGTGCGGTAAATATTTAATTTCATTTTGCTACTTAAAGGGGAGCGTCTATTCAATATAGGGTTTAGGGAATTGAAAGCTTTCATGCCAAACAGCCTCAATCTAAGGGTGTTTTCAGTCCAGTTAAGTTTTCTGTCTAGAATGGTGCCCAAATATTTCACGCTGGGGCTCCAGGGAATAATATGGCCATTGACTTTAAGGGTTCTATTGGGGAAAGATCGCCGTCTTGAAAACATTATAGCTTCCGTTTTGGAGGCATTCATTTTAAGCTTCCATGTTTGGAAGTATGAGCAGAAGCCGTCTAAAGAGAGTTGGAGGCGGTGTCATCAGCAAAACCTGCCAAATGAGTGCGTGCCTGAGTGGGTAAGTCATTCAGGTATAATATAACTGGGGTCCAAGAATGGAGCCTTGGGGTACTGCTGCAGGTATGAGTTGAATTAAATTTATTGGTAGATATTTATTTTAAATACCCGGTCAGGCGGAAAATTACCAAATCTTTGTTGGCAACTAAATTATTTTTGATCAGTAAAGAAATGGCTGTTCTAAAGTTGTCCTACACCCTCAACTTAATCGACCATCATACATAATATATACATAATAGTACTATAAACTAAACATTTAACAAAAGAATCTCATCATCAGTTCTGTGACATCTGCAACCTCATTGACTCAATGAGTGCTGAGAGAGGTTTTCGTGTAAAAAATCCTAACATCCGAGTGTAACGCCACCTAACGGATCCGGTTGTAAACCTATATCATCCAGAAACCCACTCTATCGGACCACTCAATAAAAATCCGAATTACGACTTGTTCCTGCTTTAGTACTAGTAATTGTTGCAGAAATATTTAATAGGCTGTCACAAGTGTCACATTACTTCCTGATAAATTTAGTCATTTTTGGCTCACCACTAGATGCGGCTCAATTCCCTTTTTCTGCTGGTAAAATCAATTTTTCAGCTGACCAAAACCTCTTTAATCAGCTGACCGTCGTACCGACTGTCAACTAAATGATTATTTATCCATTAACAAGGTATAGGTAACTCCATAACCTGCAGCAGCTGGTCGGCGTGCGCGAGCAGCTTGTTGTCTGCGTCGCGCAGCTTGCTCAGCGCGAGTTCTCCGTAGAAGTAGCGGGTCTCGGCGCGCTCACGGGCCTCCCGGTCTTTGCGCTCTTTCTGTAATATACCAACACTCATCATGATGATCGAGTCGCTAAGCCAAAAACTGAGCAAAGAAACAAGTTTTTCATTGATCTAAATTGAGGTACATTGTAGAGTCCTCTTTATGCTCCGTTTGTGCCAACTTGCTAACCAATGTTTTTGTATTAATTTTGACTTTGGGCGATACATGTAAATGTATTATCTTGTATTCTGAGCTCTTTAGATAGGTAATTATGTTCTGTATAGTATTATATTTGACTGTCTGACGCCAATAGATAATGAAGAGTTTTACTATTTGGAACAGCATGTCATCTCTGAACTGATTGATTTTCCGCTGTTCCTTTTGGTGCATCCTCTTCTTATAGTCTTCATAAATCTCCTGGTTCTTGAATCTGAAACACGGTTGATTACACTTCTTTACTAAAGTCCACACCAGAATATATGCCGCTTTCCGTTCCCCTTTATCAGTACTACCTAGTTGTTGTTATTGGCGACAGCTAATCACTGATCTACCTACGTAGTTGTTCTTTCACTGCTGGCTGCACCCAGCAGTGGGACGCTTCCGATTGGTATTGAATTGAATCAGTAGGGGGAACCTCGAGACTGTTAGCTATATTCTGCAGTGAGCTCAACTGTTTCGATTGCACATAGGGTCTACTTAGTTTAATAACTAGCATCCATTAGATGTAGGTAGGTAATATTCATTGATATAAATAGTAGTTATTTGTACGTGTATTTTAGATTTAATTTGTATACGTTTTGTTTGTTTTTCTTAAATTTTTATCGTAATTTCCTAGCTTAAGTGTTTCTTAAGTATGTCTTGTGTCGTGCCAAATAAACTTTTTCATTTTCATTTGTAATTGTTAGTATACTGATAGTATTATTACCAGTGAATGCAAAAATTCGTTCACTGATTATTATCGGTACTTCATTCCAAACTCTACAAATTCCGCAGCCACTACGCGCGCACGTCATCGGTGCGCTCCTTGCGGATGTACGAGTATATACTGTTGGTATTGTTACCGGTTCATGCAATCCCAGCTCTGCATGTTCCGCTGCTCGTGCAGCCGGCGCTCCTCGTCGCGCAGCCACTGAGCACGCATGTCGTTGCGCTCCTTGCGTATGCGCGCGCGGTTCGCCGCCTCGCGAGCCAAACGCTCCTCCGCGCTTTAACATAAGAGTTCAATCGAAGGCATGTGATTCTGATAAATTATTTACCTAACGCTATACGTGAGTATAGCATTAGGTAATTAAATACTTGTATTAGGTCTATTACTATCCCACTGCTAAACAAAAATCTCAAACTTATCTGGGAATCACGCTCGTTCGTCCCAATCAGTTCAAAGTGTTTTTAGTATCAGGATCATCATTAGAACTTCGCTCAGTGGGAAACAAGATATTGTCTTAAGAAGGTAAATTTAAGTTAATTTAAGGTTTAAGAACTCACATATTTTCAGATTCCTTGCGCGCCTTGTCTAATATACTCTGCTCGCGAGCCTCTCGTTCGGCATCTCCCGACGTCAGCTTATTGCTGATGGCTTCAAGGACTTTCAGCTTTGCTTGTCTCTCCTATACACTCTGATCGTTTAATTTCATTTTTAACATCAAATCTGCCCGGGATGAACTACATGGAAAACATTTTGTGCCGCAGTAAAAAATATTCTGATTTCTGATTCAGATTTCATAGTTGTCATAAATCAAAAATATAACATTATATGAAGATGATGGATACAATTTTGCTCTATAGGGGCGGATTAGGTTTCTTAAATTCATACCTCTAGGCTAGGTGATGTTACGGGCATGAACAGACATTTTACACTGGTGACTAATCGTTTTCCAAAAACTATTTGATGTTATACAGCGTTATTTCAAGTAAAAGATTAGTTAACTCTAGAAGTCTAGATTACCTAAACCTATTTTCCATCTTAATTAGCTTCAACTCAGGGAGCTTATAACAAAGTTGTTGATCCATTATTTTATGCAGCTTTTTTTGTATATATTGACTCGATACTGGATCGACTCTAGCATCATTTTATTTCGCGCGGCGCGATGAGATGTAGTTGCGGGAATCAAACCTGCAACTGCATCTCCAGCGAACTTTTACTCACTGCACCACAGACAAAAGGGACAAGACTTACCGCAACTTCTGTTTGCTTCCGTTTATTCTCAATCCTAGCGCGAGACTTGTTCAGCACTTCAATGAGACGATTGTCCATGTGATCTATTGCTACTAGCTCAGCCTTTCTCCTGTTGAATTGTCTGGATGCTTCTTGTAAGCCAGCCAATATCTCTGCTTTCTTCTTAACATTCTGTTAGGGTACATTAAGAAAATATGCAATTGCTTACAAGCTTATAAGTATATATCGAGTGTGGGAAGACCTCCCACTCGATGGACCGTCATCGTAGCGGTCGCAGGGAGTCGTTGGATGGAGGCGGCTCAGGACCGCTATTCGGGGCGTCGTTTGGGGGAGGCCTATGTTCAACGTGTACGGGCTGATGATGATGAAGTATATACCGTATAGCTTGGTACCTGCTTAATAAAGCTTCAAATCAGCTATAGATTCTTCGTCTAGGTCGCCGTGTGGTGTCCACGATTTAATGATCATTAGCAGAAATACCTACCTACATACGTCTACTAGGTCAAACGACGTTTGCCATAATCACCTTCCGTGGCAGGGGATTTGCGCTCGCATTGGAGGTGTTTAAAGTACACAGAAGGAAGCTGCTGTATTTTCTCTGATAGGTATAAGTTACAGTTATGACGACATCGACGACTGGCTGAGTTGAAGGGGTCGATTCTTACGCCACAACAAGTCCCTACGCCCATCAATTATTAAAATTAATGTAAAGAAAAGATTGAAAATTCTCACGAAATCTTCTTCGAACTCTTTTAAGGCATCCATTTGTGCATTTGCTTTCTTATTATCCTGTAACTGCATTTTGAGCTCTGTCTCGTATTCCCTCCGGTTCTTTTCGGCAATCTCGTGCGCTCTGTGGAATTACATTGTCACGAGGAATCTTGTGTTGGTCTTTGTAAGAAAAAAATATCACAAAGAACAAAACATACTGAAAGAAAAATGCCACACCATAACTTTTCATAGATAGGTACTATTTGTTATTACATGTAACAAAAAATATACTTCGTTAGTTTAGTCAAAAATGTGTCTAAGCATAGCATGTTACTTACTGCGTAAGAATGTCTTTCTGATGTTTTTTGTTTTCTTCAATCCGCTTTCTCTTCTGGTTAGCTTGATGCTGCTCCCACTCTTTCGCCTTCCTGATGGTTTCTAAGTCATCTTGCTTTACCTTTTCTGCAGCCTGACGTTTGAGTTCCGCTAAGAACTTCACTTGTTCTTCCCTTTCTTTTAGGGTGCGGCTTGCTATAACAGCACTGGAAAATGTGTAGTCAAGTGTCACTCGTGTTGATGTATGTTAAGGATTCTTACGATATCTCATACATCTAAGTCTGTTCAGGACACATAAAATAAAGAAATTCACAAACCTACCTACATACAAATGTACATGTACATGTATATACACTTGAGAGCAAAAAAATCGCACATTCATGATTTTTTGACATAACTAAAAAAAAAACAAAAAATATTATGTTTCTGTAATGCAGATTCATAGTCTATTTTAATACCTATCCAGTGGTATCTGATTTGTCTTTCAATCATTACATAAAAATGCTTTTGTGGATCAATAACAAAAATGCATGTTTAGTAAAAAATTCTTTATTCAAGTATTGGTGTCAAAGTTATGAAATTAAAAGATAAAATTAATTTAAAGTTTGTTATTAATATCGAGTGTTCCCTCCCCTAGCCTGAATCACTGACTCCATCCGTGTTTTCATTGATGTTACTAGACTTTTGATAAAGTCTTGAGGAATAGCCTCCCATTCCTCTGCGATCGCCTGTTGCAGCTCCTGTAGAGTCGATGGAGGAGCATCTCGGCCTCGAACTCTTCTTTTCAGCTCGTCCCATAGATGTTCGATGGGATTGAGGTCTGGGCTTCGAGCTGGCCACTCCATAACGGTCACATCCACCTCTTGAAGGTACTCGATCACTATGCCAGCAGTATGCGGTCTTGCATTATCTTGCATAAACAGAAAGTTTTCGCCGATAAACCCAGCAAAAGGTACGACGTGGCTCTCGAGTACTTCCTCAATGTATCGTATGGATGTCAATCCTCTTGATTGGCGACCAGTATTCGGTCCGGTGATGAAGGCAAGCTCGGTTTTTGCTTCCATAGACATGCCTCCCCAAAACATGATTGATCCACCGCCATAGGCAACACGTTCTGTTATGCAGCATTGGGCAAATCGTTCTCCCGATCTTCTATACACCTTCCCCCGTCCGTCGTTGCCATGCAAGCACATCCTGCACTCATCAGAGAACAGGACTGCACTCCACTGCTCTTCGGTCCAATTCAAATGGTCTCGAGCGAACTGAAGGCGGGCTTCTCGGTGGGCTGGGGTCAATTTCGGCCCGTTTGCTGGCCTGTGTGCAGTCAGGCCACCTTCTCTCAATCGTCTTCTGACTGTCCACCGGCTAACTTCTACTTCACGAACTTCTTGAAGTCGTTGGCCCAGTTGAAATGCGTTCAAACGACGATTTCTTAAAGATGTCGTTATAAGAAAGCGGTTATCACGCTCTGTTGTAGCACGGGGACGGCCCGATCCTTGTCGCCGTTTGTAGCCACCAGTCTCTTGATACCTCTGGTATACACGCCGAACGGTAAATCGGCTCAAACTCAATTGTCGAGCCACTTGACTTTGCTTAAGCCCCGATTCAACAAGGGCAACCACTTGAGCGGCTACTTCTGGTGTAGTATCCATTTTCGTGTTCCGTTTGAAGCCAATATCAATAGAGAACCTTTCACACTGTACGTTGGTATGCAAATGATGACCATTCCCTCAATATGCACTCTTTTATACCTGCGATAAATCCCGCCGCCGGCCTTACCTGGATCGAGCGACATAAGGGGGTCTATTGTTTTGTTGCTAATGAGTTGTTTTTAAAGGTAAATGTCAACCCTTTATCAGTTCTGCGAATGCCTAGATTATGCACTTTAATTTAATTTTATTTTAATTTGCTGTAAGCTCCAAATAAAAAAAAAATTGAACTTTTAAGTAAAAATGTGCGGATGTGCGATTTTATTGCTCTCAAGTGTACATACACGGACCCTGAAAACATTACGTAAACTTAGGCAGTTGTGTAAGGGTAAAATTAAATTGGGTACAAAGCCTTGGGCATATTTCATTTCATTTAATCCACCATAGGTACATATTAATACACTTGATGGTATTCTATTCTTAAATATTATTACTAAATTATTAAGTTAAATAACATTTGTTATATTATGCAGGGAAGCACTGGATTGTACGCAGCAGAAGTGAGAAGGAAAAAGTAGCTGTAAAAGGGCCTACAATTAATAATAATGCCTGGAATGAAAACAAAAAAATTCAATATTAAAATACATAGGTACATAGGTCATCAATAAATGTCAGAATAATGCAACTGTATAGGGGCTTTGACAAAATAAACATAAGTTTAACTTAAAATTAGCCTCAAAATAAGGTAGTAATATATGTAATACAATATATTCCTTCGCTAACCTAAGCATCAGTTTGGGTGCGTCCTTGTTCTTGAAGATGACGTGCCGGGCGCTGGTCATGAGGCGCTCCTGCTCCAACTTTTTCCGCTTTAGGTACTTGTTGTAGAACCGTGCGTTGGCGCTCTCCGCCGCTTCCGCGCGCGCGCGCCGCTCCTCCTCGTTGCGCCTGTTTACATTCTGGTTACAGAATGGAAAACATTCAGTTATTTAGATGGACAATACTTTAGCTTAATTTACTTTTACCAAATAATTTTTTACATAGTTTATAAAATAATAATTATCGAATAAGCGACATTTATTGTAACATCAACGAAAGATACACAGTTTGTTAAATGAAATGAAATAATAAGGGATATTTTATCCTCCTGATCTCTGAACAAATTTGACAAATCTCTTAATTCTATACTATTTAACCACGATCATGATCCTTAATAATTCACTCCTACTATTGTTATTAGCTTTACATACTATTTATAGTTAACTTCCCATTTCTTCTCGCCTTTACCTATCTCTCATTTTTACTTCACTCAATGCTATCCCTGTATCACCCAGACTCTTAAGAGACTGGAGTTTTATGGAGGAACTCGCTCCACGCCATAATATCACACTTACTTTACACATTTGGTTCTCCTGTTGCCCAGACTTTTATGAGACTGGAGCCTCGGGAGACCTAAGCAAGCAAACTTACAACACTGCACACACACCCCCTAAACTCAAACAAAATAATTAAAAATAACTACCTCAAAACTAACTCCTATTTAAATTGTTTATATTATTAATTTATTACTTTCATGCTACTATTAGCCGTTAAGTGGAGTTGCCTTGTTTATTTTTTGCGCATGTAGTGGCTACCTGTAAAGTAATTTTGAGTGCACTAGTTTTTAAGTTCTATGGTATTCATTTTGTGATCTCTTGTGTTATTTCTAGTTGGTTGCCCTTATTAAATAAATAAAAATAAATACATCTCTATGATTTAACCATCGAGATTTTCTAAGTTAGGTAGATTATGTAGCTAGGTAGGTAGTACATAGGTATTTGATTAATGTGTGTAATCTCTCTCACTAACTACAGAAAAGTTTTTCTATGGTGCAGGTTCATTTTAAATTGTTTTGAATTAGTTACCAAATCAACATAAATCAACGGAAGACGATATTTATTCCTTCTTTTTAACCGACTACCAACGGAGGAGGGTTAGGTACCTATTCATTGAAATATTAGAATTTTGACAATTACAATTTGTTTTAGTTCCAATTCTAACAGTCCAAATTCTTATATTTCCAAATTATGTAGAGTTAATTCCTAATCAAAAAAAAAAATAAGGAAAATCGGTCATTGTGGAGATCCTTAGGGGAGGCCTATGTCTAGCAGTGGACATCGATCGGCTGATATGATGTAGAATCCCTCATCCGTGCCTACCTCAAGGTTATGTTCTATACACTCCCAAACCATGCGCACAAATGGGCGTCAACGGATCTCAATGTATTTATTAGGGTGATAAATAAAAAATATTAAAAATAATTGCTCATTTTTGAAGAGATATTTCTCCGAAACTGTGGAGAGCTCAGTTTATCCAAAACTACAATAAAAAATTTGAAGGTTTTCATTTAATCAATTATAGAGCAGAAATATGATTGGTGAAATTATCTTGATAGAATTATTTTTCAAAGATAGCTCGATTTATACTTTTTAAAAATATTTCTATGTTTAATTACTCACAGTCAAATTAGGGTAAGTAAGATGGGCAATTTTAATTATCTAACAAATTTTGGTCGATTAGAATTTTTAAATATGTATTTCGTAGATAAGGAATATAAGATTTTTTTTTATTATTTGTCGCTTAAGTCGCTTTTACTTAGTTATCTTGGTTTCTTTCTTCAGCCCTACAAAATTAGCGTCGTCCGTTTCTCATCAGTCTCGGAGCAGCCAATCGCTAACTTTCTTAAGTTAAGGACGTATTCGTTAGCGATCTGTATTTTTTACATAGTACCTTAAGTGAATCCAATTAAAACAGCAGGCTTACCTCTAGCGAGTTGGGCCAGGTCTTGGTCATCTCCCGACTGGCCGCGTCCAGCTGCCGCACGTACTCGCGGCGCCGCTTCGCTTCCGGATCCTCGCGGTGCTCCCGCCCCGCCCAGTTTTGGATTCGTCCCCATTCGCACTTGCTCATCACCAGCGGTATTATGCAGTTCTGCTCTCGCTGCTGAGGTCACATATGTAAGATGGTAATTTGGAAACATAGTTCCAAATACAAACCTTAGTATTTTATTTGACACAAACAATCAAAAGCAAACTAATAAAAAATATAGGCGGCCCGACCCTTTTGAAGTCCTATTAAAATCATCTCAACTCAACCTATTGACATGACACCACTGAGGCCTCCTCTTTTACGTACAGGGCAGCTTAGTCAATGGTGTGCGAGCTTCATTTTATCAATTCAGTTCTTATCAATTAATTTCCAAACATTTTAATTCACGAGTTAAAATTTAACCTTCTATAAACACATCTAAGTACCGATGCACGTATTAGACTGTGTTTATGACAGTTGCTCGCTTGAACTTGCCCCATGTGGTCTCATCCTGGATCTGGCCCCGGAAGGATTCAGAAGAAAAACTTAAGTTCCAAGCGTCTATGGTTTCCTGTTCTTTTATAGGCAGTTAAGTAACTGACAAGTTAGCTTACCTCGTCGCTCATTTTGATGTATTTCTTTTCCAATCCAATTTATGTATGAGGGAATCGTGATCTAGGTATTCAAAAAATCCCGGTAAAACCAAGGAGAATACAATGGTAAAACTATTCAGATTTTTTGTTGTGACAAGTGATCTTCTCTCGTATCTTCTTGAAGTAGGTAGGTACTATGATGTTTTGAATGTCAAATCGATCGTGTGAGGTCGAATATACGTTGTACCGTCCTACAGTCAACAACAAAAGTCGCTCAACTGGCAGTAGATAGGTACCTAGGTACATATATTTTGCAAAATTATAGATTAATTACTTATATGAAAGAAAGAACGTGTCTTTTATTCTAGAAACACTCAGGTGAGGAGAGAACCATAAATTAGTACCGTTTCCAAGGCAATACACAAACTTATATGCAACATCCCTGTTTTGTTGTCGTTGTCGTCATCGTCGTCGGTGAACTCGGTGACTGACGACGATGTGGAGGGAGGAGGGAGGGAGAGTGATTTTCGACCAAGGAACATTAAACCCTGTTTTCGATCGACTAGCGTCTTTCACCGAGGTTGAGTGTTGCTGTGTTTCATCGTTTCGGACGAAGTAAATCAACGCCATACGATCGTCGTTTAAACTTTTGAACGATCACATCACTGTCAAGTTGAAAGCGATGAAGCTGTCAAAGTTGTCAAATCGAAGAATTTATGTCAGCCACGTTGGAAGTGCCAACTCGGTGTTTTTATGGTAAAATTAAATATTTCTAATCTGAAATTGTCTCTTTTTTTCGCAGTTTTATGTTCTAAAAACATATAATTACTGTTGACACTAACCAATACCCACGAACCAACTGTAAATTCCACTCGGGAACCGTTCCAAAAGTGTGACATAATTCTCCGTGTAAATAGAAGAAGTTGTGAGCTGTTTGTGTTGTTTTAGTGAAGTAAACGAGTGACGATGAAGCTAAAAGAGTTGAAGAAGACTGTAAACGTGACCTGGTCGCCCGCGGAGCGGCACCCGGTGGCGCTGGCGGCCGGCTCGGCGGCACAGCAAGTCGACGCTTCATTCAACTCCTCAGCCTACTTGGAGTTGTATTCTCTGAATTTGGAAGACTCTGGACAAGATTTGGAACTAAAATCAAGTCTTCAGACCGAACATAAGTAAGCCCTGATTAGTAGATTTCCTCAAAACATCTGAGCAATGTTTCAAAATGGTGGGGAGAGGTATAAAAACATTGGTGGGGCAATGAATGTATTATCACCAAATACCTACTACCAATAGAAAAAAATGCTGCGCAATCTACAGAGCATAACACTATACTAATATTAATAATTCTTCAAGGGTGGCCCCTAACTTAACAATTTACGGGTAAAATTATAGGGGAACTTTTATCCTGCAGTGAAATAAAAAAATAATTTATGTCCTGTTTCTTGTAGATTTCAAAAGATAGTATGGTCAGGGGCCAACATAATTGTTGGTGGCTGTGATGGAGGCCTGCTGCAGTTCTACAGTGTGGATAAACTGCTTAATAGTGCTCCAGATGCTCTACTCGGGAGCAACACTAAGCATAGCGGTAAGTATCTTCATATTAAAATAATTCATTTATTTTTGCTTACATTTACAATTACTTCTTAGTGTAGGTGAATTTCTATATGAAGGTATATATCAACCTTTGAGGAGAACCCTTGTGTGGAACTTAACATTGTTGTAATGCGAGAAGTCACTAAGTGTAAATTTTAGCCTAAATGACTAATTGATGTTAAAGTATTTTAAATGCATTATGTATCTCATGAGAAGGTAAAAGAGCTGTTTTAATTTTAATTTCGGGAAGTAAAAAAATGTCAGTAGTACTATCTGCTGTTTGAGCCAACAATCAGTCTACAAAAAAGTACCAAGGGTACTTAAGTAATTTATTTCAATTATTTACTAACATTTTTTCGACTACTGGGGGCTGCACTGCTCATTAATGTCATTTAGTGACATTTAGTGTTCAACTGTATTTAACACGTTTCACAATTACCTAGGTAACATGGAAAGTTAACTGAAGTAATTATTCTTGGTACAGCTTCTAACTTAATAACATTTTATTGAGTTTGCTAGAATTAACTAACTTATTGCTATGTATTTCAGTAACGGAAAAAATAGATAAATAATTAGATAAATAATTTATTGAACATCAGTTTTGTTTCAACTCAGAAAATGGTTTATTGCCCTTGGTGGCCATGGTGGCATGGTGGTGCTATACTAAATGAAACAAAACGTTACAGAGGTATCGAAAAATAGTTTATACTGGGTAATATCAATAGGCTTTTGGTAATTCTTTTCCATAACGATAATACAAGAGAAAATAAAGAGTGGCGCTAGTGTCGCATTACTATGCGCGTAAAAGTTAAATAAATAAATACTCTAAATGAAATATAACAGACACACTAGGCAGCCTTATTAAAGCTGTGGGTTGTATTGAATTATTTATTTATATTTATTTATTTATTGTTTTAACAAAATCTACAGCCCTTAAATCTAGACAATTCAAAGAATCAGAATCAATAACTTTATTTCTTTAGGCTTACAAAATAAGCACTTAGACAAGTCAAATTGTATACTATAAACATAGTTATTATTATCAAATAAGAAATAAGGTGTTATTGATATTCTCTTCACTTCAATTTTCAAACCTTAATGATATAACTTATGGCCAATTAAAGATTTATATTTTATAAAAGAAACTTTCAAAATACTGACAGTCAAATACCACTAAACAATAATAAAAACTTACATAAATAAAAAACAAAAATACAGTTGATAAAAATAATAGAAACATGGTTAACCTAACCTATAAACAACAATTGGTATATTCAATTTGTTTTAATTATATACCTGATTAAACACCTTGAAATACCTTAAAAATATACAACAGATACAGTTACCTACCTAACCTATTTATTTATGCTGTGACCTCCTGCAGTACATTTAAAACATCTCTTTTATATGCTACCTTACCAGCATGAAATATATCAGTTGTGTGAAATTCCATATTATAAACTCTTTGTAGCCGATTGACAATAGAGTAGCGTGCGTAGTTAGTTGAAGATTTTGAGATGGCAAAAAGTTTCGTATGAGTATGTCTTGTTCGTCTTTTTGGGGTCCAAATACGGAGAATCCTAGCAGTAAGTTCAGGGCAATCTATGTACCCATTACAAAGGCCATGTCCAATAAAATACGTAATTATGAAAGGTTGCTACAGAGTTATCTTTAAATTACCTACTATATGAGCAGCCTAAATCCTCTGTGAAGTTGTAATCTTGTAATGCGTAAAGATATTCTATAGCATAGGTAAATACTTTGACCTACTTTGCGTCTATTTGATTTTGGTGAAACCCTAGTATTGGACTGTTGTGCCAGCATATTAATCCTAAGCTGTTATTTCAATGAATTACTAAAATAAACTTTTTATTGGACTAAGAAAATATCTGCGGTGTCCTTGGTATATTAAAACTTTTATTGAAGTTGTCTGAAATCTATATAATAAATATACAGTGATAAAATTCGTTAGTAACATAGCTATTTAAACTTTTGTCTTGATTCTACATTTTCTTTCACTAATAGCTAGCTAATTTATAGGTAGGTGACAACTGACTAGGCTGTGTGACAAATACAGGGTCTAAGTCAAATACCGCTGGAGGTTACTCACCTGGTGCTACAGATGAACTTTCACTATACAAAGTAAGCCGCAAACGATTTTTTTTTGCCGAATTTTTAATTTGTTTCAAATAACGTCTTATACTACGTACTTAGCCATCCCAAAATGGAGCGACCGCTCTTTCATGCGTTGCGGTCATTGTCGCCTCACTGGCCCCGCCCCCATGCGAAAGTGACAGAGTTATACGTGATTCCGCGCGGCAGACATTGGACCGCGCCGCACGGTCAATGCCCTCCATAATATATGCCAATCATCTGGTTGGAGGGACTATAGTATAACGTAATACAGAACTTGCAAAATAAGGGTTTGTATAATTTTAGGTAGGTATAATATTGACCTTGGACCCCGTTTGTTAATTTTATATTATATATATACTGTGGCACTAACACAATATCCCCCCGCAATATTGTGCACTAATTTGTCTAACACCTTTTAGATAGTAGACTATAGCCATGGAAGTACTAATCCAAACCAACGTATATCCACAGGCAATGTATCCGCACTGGATATAAACCCATATCAGAAAAACCTCCTGGCCTCTGGGGCCTCGGAGAGCGAGATATTCATTTGGGACTTGAACAACACGAGTCAGCCGATGGCCCCTGGGAACAGAAGTCAGCCCGCCGATCATGTGCAAGGACTGGCGTGGAATCAGCAGGTAAGATTGATTAAGGCCAGAACCAGCAGTTTGCTAGTATATTTTTAAAAGTATGATGTGATGCTGGGAAATTCAATGAAATTCTAAGGATAAATTCATTGATAATATTGAAACCATCATAAAACTTATTGAGAACTTCAAAACTCCGTCTTTTGGCTATATTTTAGTAGTAAAGCAATTGAGGCACTCTAATCAGTTCCATATTAATTGCTTTGTGATTGACTTTATTGTGTTGCTTGTTGTGATAGTTGGTAGGTTATTGGTAAAGAGTTGTCTAATCTTTGCAACAAATATCTTTCATTCAGGTCCAGCACATCCTCGGCTCCACCTTCTCATCACGGTGTGTCGTTTGGGATTTGAGAAAGAATGAGCCGATCATGAAATTGAGGTAATGTTGTACGTTTTATGACTTGTAAACTTTAAATTTAGATAAATATTTCGCTTGTCCATCACATTATTTTTAAAGTCTAAAAAAATTTACGTTATTAATTTCTGATTCCACACAACATTTAATCAGAACTTATTATCTCCAGTGATGCTCAGTCCAGGACAAGATGGCGGTCGCTGGCGTGGCACCCGGCCGTGGCCACGCAGCTTTGCATTGCCTCCGAGGACGACGGGGTCCCCGTCATACAGTTATGGGACTTGAGGTAACTAAATTCATTCAACGAGAACAGAAATTACATTACACATTATTGCACACCAAGAAAATATGTATAAAAATACAGGCAAAGAGAGATAAAAGAGTCGCACAATGGTCTGACTTATCGCTAAGAGCCATCTCTTCCAGACGAAAAAATTATGTGTTTAAAAACCGTAAAGAAAAACCTTTAACACTTCCACTGCGGTCATCAGTCCACTTGCCAACCAAATGGTAGTTATCTTAAAACTCCTTTTTCTTGGGAGTGGAGGGGAGCACGTTCAGCAATGAATATGTGT
Source organism: Eupithecia insigniata (assembly GCA_947859395.1). Lineage (NCBI taxonomy): Eukaryota > Metazoa > Arthropoda > Insecta > Lepidoptera > Geometridae > Eupithecia > Eupithecia insigniata. Next base: position 944,253 of record OX402011.1, on the reverse strand, counting down.
GCTAATGAGTTTTAGCAGGTGAGGTCATGTTGGATGGTAAAAGTTCGTTAATCAAAGACAGAAAAGCGGATAGAATTTGGACCAAAAAACTGGAGTACGTCAGCTAAAAAAGGAAAATAAAAATTCACTATGTGCAATCTAAAGGCGATCATTTATACATATTAACTCTCATCCTATGCCTTTCACAGGCAGCCATCATCAAAGTCTCTTATGTATAAAACCTAAGATCATGGAATATAGACCATAAACTATCTCATGTTTAATTGAACAGATTAGCAGCATCACCACTAGCAACACTAGAGGGACACAACAAAGGAGTGATGTCGGTGTCGTGGTGCAAACAGGACCCGGATCTACTGCTGTCGGCCGGGAAGGACGGCCGCGTGCTGTGCTGGAACCCCAATGACACGCGACCGGTATGTTTACACTCTAGGCTTGAAATACCGGGGAAATGAATTGGAGGATGTTAGTCTAATGTTTATTAAGATAAACATTAGACTAACATCCTCCAATTCATTTCCCCGGTATTTCAAGCCTAGAGTAGACGCTAAGGCGTCAGATAAATTTGAAAGTTCATAGTTAAAAAACTATTGGTGTTGCTTGTGATTTTTGGTGATGTTATCAAAATCCAAAATGCTACAATTATGTTGGTATTTTTTTCTACTTGGTAAAGGAATTGGTAGACCGGGGAAATGGTGTCATGACGAACTAGACACCTTCCACAGAACGAGGGTCCAACTGTGCCAAGATCGTGTCGTTATATCAACAACACCTTATTTCTTATTTGATAATAATAACTATGTTTACAGTATACAATTTGACTTGTCTAAGTGCTTATTTAGTAAGCCTAAAGAAATAAAGTTATTGATTCTGATTCTATTGTATTGTATCGTTAATTTATGAGACGTTCTTCCAATACAATCTAGACTCGTAGTTAACTCCCTTATATTCATAACTTATGCCCCAAGATCGTAGGTGACGCGTGGATGTCGCTTGTAATGTAATGTTGTATCTCCCAGGGCGGCGCCCTCCTAGCAGAGCTGAGCCAACAGTCGCAGTGGGTGTTCGACGTGTCGTGGAGCCCGCGCAACCCGGCGCTCTTTGTCACCACCTCCTTCGACCAGCAACTCAGTGTGCACTGTCTCTTCGGAGGCAGCAAGGCGGAAAGCGTGAGTCCCGTCTATTCAATATTTTTAGAGTCGCTGCTAAAACTGCTGTCCGAATTTAAAAAGGTTCTCACGCATACCGCAGGAGGCGACTAGCATTTGTCCGAGAAATATTATAAAAATTACTAAGCTACAATTATTTGTTACTTACTCACCCTTGATTAGTTAGAGAGTGAAGGCTTCTTGTCCACTACAGTAAGAAGATGGACTGTATTCTGGGGAAGAACATAGACTACTTTTGTCCCGGACAAATGCGTGCGAAGTCTTGGGAACAAGTAAATGATAACCTATCTGTACTCTCCGCAGAGTCCTCAAAGCGCCAGCAACATAATGGATTCATTCGGCGGTGCAGATTCGTTCAGCGCGTTGCCGGCGGTCCCGCGGGCCGCGCCCCCCGCCGCCCCGCAGGCGCAGCAGCTGCCCGCGCCCCCCGCCTGGCTGAAACGACCAGTCGGTGCCAAGTTCTCGGTAACTATGTAGGCGATGCGATAAACTAGTGAAGTCACTGTGGCCCGCCTATATCTCCTGCAGAACTGTTAAGCTTGTTCTTGAGTAGAGATGCGATTCGGTAAACTTAGTTTAGGATACCCTGCGGCCGGTGGGAGAACGATTTGAAAAGGCAGCTGGCAGATGATCAGCGCGGTTGAAAACGGCGCTATGGCGCTCGTCAATGAAAGCTCGTCGTCGAGCAGAGAAATTGTTAATAACAACAATATAGACAATAAAACAGAACAAACATAGCACAAAAATCATTATTTGGTGTTTGTTAGATATAACTCATAAGTTACTAGATTAAGTTTATAGGTAAATTGTGTTAGTAATGCTACAAATAAAGTTCTGTTAAAACAAAATGTACTCAGCTGTGTAAATATATATAAACACTCCTTATACGAGCGCAATAAATATATAATACTTTAAATTATATTTTTATCTTTCAGTTTGGCGGTAAACTGGTCACCTTCGACAGATGTCCTCAAGAAGCAGGATCACAGAAACAAGTTTACATTAGCCAGGTACGATTTATATTTATCCAATAGAACATACCTACACCATACACCGAGATTACCGAGTATGATACAGGATGGATTATTTACAAAGAGCAGTAAAGGAAGGTGCCCTAAGTGGTATAGATAAAGTCTAAGGAGACTATGCATATTTTTTTAGAGAAATGTTCATTCCTATTCACAGATTTTCAAAATATGTATGTATATTTAGGTAGCAATAAAATGGGCATTTCACACAGTAACTTTTTTTTAATGCAATCGATCCTGTTTCGTATACTGATTAAAAACGTTTATCGGAAAAACTGAGGTTGAAGTACTAAAAAAGGCAGAAATCGCAGAAAACTTTTCCGTGGCTCTGTTGGTCCGATATAAATCAATATCCAAAGTGTCACGGTTGCTGAGATATTATGATTTTTTTGAAAATCACTCGAAATCTTGCTTTTATATCATGATATCTTTTTTTGTTTGCGGTTGTAATGCCACAAAATAACTTGTACTGTATTTTCCAATGTACACTCTTTCTAAATAAATTATTAAATCATACAATTCACTTTTTTTTAAAGTTATGAGCATACAAACTTCACAGTCCAAAATTTATGTAAAAAACTAAAACTTATATGGAATTTAGTTTTAAAAAGTTTTTCAGTTTACCCTTTCCAACGATATGCTACATGATATAATAAATTACTTATTAGGTGGTCAAACTTAAAACTGCTCGGGTCATCTTGATTGAGCAGACTATTTTTTATGTTATGTTCTTCTGAATGAATTTAAAGTACAAATCGGTCAGCTTTTCACTAACAGCAAGTACATCACGATTTTCTTATGTAGTAGGCGACGGTTAGAAGCCAACCATTTTTTAAAAAAAATGCCTGCTTTGTATTTTTTTAAAGTAATAGTGTTGTGCTTGTGTAATGTGGCAAGGCGAGCAATTTTTGTGATTTAAATGAATTCAGAAGAACGAAACATAAAAACCTGAGAAATGTCCTCTTAACTCCCCAAAATATGTATTATGTCGGTTCCAATACCAAACATCCTGTATATGTAGTTGTCTTATATTGAATTGTCTTATATTAACAAATGAATATGTATTCAGGTAGTGAGTGAACCAGAGATAGTGGAGAAGGCAACAGAACTGGATGGAGTGTTGGAGGCTGCACTCAGCCAAACGCAAGACGCGGCAGAGAGACTCGCACAGTAAGAAAGATAGATAGATAGAAAATGTTTTATTGCACACTTAATAAAACAATTTACAAACAATTCGTAACAAAAAAATTGACAATTGGCGGTCTTATCGCTCACGAGCGATCTCTACCAGACAACCTTGGATGGATAGGATTGTGGAATTGAATAATTCAAATTCGCCAATTTCCGTGTTGAGGGAACCAAGAACCAAGAAAATACAAAAACCCGTAATGATTGTTATTGTTGTCTTGACACTGTATGTTCATTGCAGATACTGCCTGGAGCGCGGGGACGCGACCACAGACCAACAAGAACGCTACACGTGGTTCTTCCTAAGGGCCAGCTTCTTGCAGCACTTCAAAACAGAAGCGCTGAACTTACTAGGTCAGTAAAGCCGTTCTTAGATTATATCCACTGTTTTGTTAGGTCAATGAAAAATGCATCGCAACCCGTTTTAACCGGTTCAGGTCAGAATATTTATTTCACTTTATGAATTTTAGGTCTATTGCAACTCCTATTTATACAAAATTCGTATAAGTCTTGAGGATTGCACGATTATCGAGACTTGCCCATTATTGTCGGATAAAACGTTTTTGCTTATATTATAATACAAAAAAAAATAAAAAATTATAATCTGATAGCTAGATAGAGTAATCGCAAAACTTAATGAGCTCTGTGAACATAGGCACGGAAGCAATACTGCGCAAGTACAATCAAATAGAAAATTGATATTTACCAACTAGCAACCCACCCGTACTTCGGCTAGAAATCCTTTTTATGGTGCTAATAGACACACCTGTTGCAGCTGCAGTCCACTGAAGTACCCTTTTGAGGTTGAATTCATCGGCTTCTTTTCTCATAAAACTTATGACATCGAACACCACTTTCCATGTTTGACGACGCAGTACGTTATTCCGCCCGCGAGGCATATTTAACTTTTAAGAGAAACAGCTAATATCAGGGAATACTCCACAAAATCGCAAGAATAAACTATCAAGTCAACGAAAGGAACACCGAACAACCGTTATAGACTTTGCTGCTGAAAAGCATTCATTCGACAGTATTGCCAACTAGATTATAAATAAATTTGCTACATAGTAATTATTTCATTTTCAAACTTGGGTTAATTGCGTTAAATAGTTATACATAAAAAGTTTAATTTCTTCTAACATTGTAGGTTTTAAATAATCTGTCATTGAGTATAAGATGTTTTTACATATTCTATAAATATTGAATTGAAAAATATAGTAATGCTTAACAAAATGTGCTAGACACAATAAAAATACGCCAAAACTCTTGCTGGCAACCCTGGTTTGACAGTCAGGTCCCCTCTCATCCCGCTTTTCCCCTCAACACCTTATTTTTGGTTCATTGCGCAGCCGTTGAAGTCAACTTCACAGAGCTCATAAAGATTTGCGCGTACTCTACCCTCTTTTCCATTCATAAGTCCAGTCTAGTAACAAGACCTGGATGCGACCTAGTTATAATTTGTTTCTATTATTTGATTGTTATTTTCTTTGTTAATAATACTTTACTTGCGTGAATTCAGTATTATTTATTCATTTATATTACAGGTTTCAAACAGGACGACATACCTTCCAAGTTCAAAAGCCAACAAAATGCCGTTGACTCCGCTCAGATAGAAACAACTGGACTTAGTCGGGTAAGGTACCACGCATTACACGGAAATAATCAATTTTATAAAGCTGTTAAGTTAAAAAAAATGTTGCTGTTTCTAACTTTAAAAATTATTTAAAAAAAACTCACTAACAGCTGGTTTGGGTGCAATTATTTGGATATAATTTCCAGTAATCCGAATTAGCATTAACTAGCATTGAGCTGTTCAGCGTGCGCATAACCGGCTGTGATCATCTGTACACACCGTTGTACGGTATTCCCAACAGTATACTTTTTGTAACATCAGAAATACTTGATTGCCTTGACATTTGCATGGCTCCAATTCTTACACATGTACTGTACAATCCTTACCTATATTTCAGTCTATGTCTGCATCTATAACTAATTTTCTAACGTGTCGGCCTCACTAACTCACGCAGGGCGAGTCCACGGAAACTGAGGCAGAACTGTCCACTGACACCAGCACAGACCTATCGGTAAGTTTACAGACAAACAGATAACTGACCATGACACGATACGCGTACCATCACGATGCAGTGATCGTGGTCACTGGATGACACACACGATCGCTGCAAAAAGATGCAGTCGTAGGAAAATTAAAACATTAGGTAACCGAGAACTTCTTGAACTTACGCGATTTGTTAATATATCATCATAGAGGTACACACACATATCGCTTAAGTTTAAACAATTCCTGATTACTCTTTCAAAAGTTATACAAACGATGGTGATGAGAAAAAGACACAGGCAAAGATACCTACCCTTTTCCAGGTTGTGTGAAACTGCGTGTTAAAGCTAGCCATGTCATGATCAACGGCATGATAGACTTGTGTCTTACTGCCGTTTCATATAGCGATATCTTGACGTTTAACCACGTTCCTTCCAGGACGCTCACACACTAATCGAGCGAAAGCTAGCGAACATCGACCTAGAACCGACAGCATCCAACGTGGTGATCCCCAGCGGAGACAATGCCCCCAGTTTGATCTGCCGGGCTCTGGTCTGCGGGAACCTGGAGGAAGCCGTGGAACTGTGCCTGGAGGCCAGGAGGGTCACGGACGCACTGGTCATCGCCTCTCTAGGTAACACCATGGAGTCTTTAAATCAATTCAACCTTCCGTTTAAAACTGACTATTATAATGCGGAAAGAATGTATATCTTCTTTAAGGCCCTGTTCACACATATGTGGTATTGCTCTGTGTAGCTTAAGGATATATGATGCTGTGTGAATTGTCCAGCATAATATATTTTATTTTATTTCGCAGGCAGCCAAGAGTTAGTATACAAAGTGCAGAAGTATCACCTGAAGCTGACAGCCCAGGACCCCGTCTCTCTCGTCACCAGCTCGGTGTTGCAAGCCCGCTGGGACATTATGGTCAACAGTGCCTCCGCCAGCAGCTGGAAACACACGCTGGCCGCCATCTTGACTCATTGCGAGGGCGAGGCGTTGGCGCATTATTGTGGTAAGCTTGATTATGAATTTTAAAATGAAAATAAAACCCCGCCTTGGGACAAATGTTTGTACGAAGTGCAAATATTTGCTCCCGGTATTTTCTATGTATAATAAAAAATATATATCTATGTTTTATTGTATTAAGTATATCAGTCTTCTAGTACCCATAACACAAGCTCTGCTTAGCTTGGGGCAAGATGATGCTGAGTGGATTGTCCAACATTATTTATTTATTTCACCCATTATAACGATTAAGCAAGCAAACCCTGTGTTGTGGGCACAGATATCTGTTATATAATTATAGTTTTTTTCTTGACTGAACTATTGTAAACTCCGGCCAACAGTAAATGGTTGATTACCTGTTAAACCGCAGAATTGCGAAAAGACACATTTGCGTGCCTCATCCGTGTCCGTCCGTGTACTAGACAAAAAAAATAATGGTGGTTCTGCGGGATTTGTACGAATAATACGCTTTAAATTAAGTCACATTTTAACACTGTACACCAAGTTTTACATGAACAGTTTTCTTAAATAATAATTTAATTGAACACCACATACAAATATGACCAATTTCCTTTTTAGTCTTTTTTTGCTAAGGCAAAATTCGAATTTATTCCAGAATTACTCGGAGACAAGCTGTCCTCAGAAAGTGATCCATCTCTCTCCGAAGCGGCCACAATCTGCTACCTAGTAGGCATGTCGGTGGAGCGGCTTGTCTCAGTGTGGCGGCGGCCTCGTGCGCGCGACATCGGCGCGCTAGCCACGCTGACCACTCTCGCCTTGCTGGCTAACAGGGCCGCGCTGCAGAGAGGCAGGCAGACACAGGTACTTTACTATCACTAGTCTGTCGGGGTTACTACACTCGAGGTCCCACTGTGAAAATTCCAGGAAATTTCTGCGTTTATGGCCGTTCTAAGGCGCAAAATTCTTCTGGCCCATCAAGATAACGGACTAACGCCGAAGTTATTCTTAGTCCAAAGTGACGGTACATGGCGGATGCGAAATTAGAGGTAATCGAAACAAATCTTCGAAAAGTCTTATGTTATAGGTTCTGCGAGCGGACCTGCACTTGGACGATAAGGACATTACCTATCCGGTTATTCCTCCCCTCTGCCTTGCTTCGTTGATGCTGTCAATCAAAACACACACTTCGTCTATTTACTATACCAGCACCCGCTGACTCGCGTATGGACCGATCGGTCCACAAATGTCATACATGTGTTAATACAAACAAATATATTGGTTATTCAGTGCCCGCACACAATAGATCGGATTTGCGTCCAATTGCTAAGTGAGTCCCTAATATGAACTAAGTAAAATGTATAATGTTTAAAAGCGAATGTTTATTCTACTTTCCAGATGGGTGGTAAACTAGAATCAGTACTAGAAGAGTACGCGGGGCGCCTCGCTTCACAGGGCTGCCTCCACAGCGCGCTCCGAACCTTGGAAGGTGCTTTACAAACTGAGCTGAAGGATAGGCTGATGTATGCACTGGGTCTGTCTCAGCCGTATAGGACGCAGGTAACTGGTCCTATAAAAACACACTTCCATACTAATCTAATATTATGAATCTGTGACTTTTCACGCCTAAACGGTCGAATCTTAATGAAATTTGCATTGCATGCACATAGGCTTTTTATCCCGAACAAGCGCGTGTGAAGCCGCGGGCAAAAGCTATAACAATATATATTTCGATCATTTAGTATTAAAACAAGCGTCAAGATAACCAATCACTCCGCAAACATTCTCACTCTCAAAATGAGAACGACCTGAAACAACTTTATATAAAAACACACAAGGTCTAATTTTAAACCGACTTCAAAAAAGGAGAAGCCTACCTATTCAAATAATAATGTTGTATGTTTCTAGCCTCAACAGCAAGTGAACAGTCGTGCGCGGACGGTCAGCGGCCACGGGAAGAGACCCTCACATACCGACAATACTTACTCCAGTGGTAAGTCTACCTAAACACCTGACAACAACTGGGTCAGTGCCTATCTTACGATTTTGTACATTGCATAGAGAAAAAAATTTAAGCATTCTTTCAATAGAAATACTAGCGCAAGTTGACAAAATTGAAAGAAACTTACATGTCAAAACTCCTTCGCTGATAAGCCATCAGTTTATAAGACTCGGGACGCACAGCTAAATGTCGACTTCACTGCTTGTGTAGGTCGCCTACGACAATTTCTACAACGCCCTCCAGTCGCCGGCCATTGCCCAGGATGATAGAAAATCCCGTATTTTTTTATCGCTTTGATTAGATGGTACACGTCTCGATTTTTTTTCGAAAAGCGCAAAAATCTCGACTCTTTGTTAAAAAATTCTTCGTTTATCCATTCTAGTGCCACAAAACCAATATGCCGATCAATCCTGGAACCAATCCTCGGTTCCGGCGCAACCCCCGCTGCAGCGCGGTTTCCAGCAACCATTGCAACCGCAACCGTTGCAATCGCAACCGCTGCAACCTCCCTTGCAAACGCAACCGCCGCCGATGCAGCAACCACCTAGACCGGGCAGTGTTGGCTCCCAATCAGGTAAATTAAGAACTTATTTTGAAGTAAATTAGGTTTATTTTTGCCACTACAACCACCTACTCCCGGCCTCGTTGGGTCATTGGGTCTCTATCAGGTAATTTGAAACTTTTGTTTTACTTTTAACTACTTTGAAACTTTCGTTTTGTTTTCCTTCCAGATTATATTAATATTAGTGAGTCAGGTGCGTTGAGTGTCTTGCGATATTGTATATCTTTTTATATTGTTTATTTAATTTTACTCAAAATCACAGTTTTCACGCTTAAACTTTCACCATTTTTTTTTAGTAATAATTTAAAATGTCGGAATGTGTTCACCGTTTTGAAATATCACTTTTTATCTTATTCTTTTGTGTTGTTCTGATTGTCTAGGTGTGTTGAAATAATTTTTCCTTATTTATATTCTTATTCTGTTTTTCTTTCAGGCAGCAAATCCGGCCGTTCAAAATACAAAGTGGATCCCTCAGTTCAATCATCCCCAATGTATAACAACTATAACTACAACAACCCCGTGACCTCACAGCCTAGCTTCGGCTACAACAGTCCAGTCCCCGACCATTATACCACCGGACACAACTTTGCACCTATCAATCCTGCGAGTTCTGGGTTCAGCCAGCCTAATCCTGGAATGGCACCGTTAAACCCAGGACTTGCACCGTTAAACCCTGGAGTTGCTCCGTTAAATTCTGGACTCAATCCACTAAATTCTGGAATAAGCCCATTGAACCCAGGACTTAATCCTCTAAACCCGGTGAATCCGGGACTGAACCCAGTGAACACAGGGATGAACGGAAGCTACTACACCCCTCAGCCAGCAGAGACGCTGCCGGAAGCCCCGCCGAAGGCCGCCGCCCCGGGGTGGAATGATCCGCCCATGCCGAGCTCTAAGACTAAGGTGACTCATTTTAATTAATGTTATTTCAACGAGCAGCGAGGAAACCGATTGTTAATAATCTGAATTAAGTATAGGGGTGCGTTCTGTCCACAGATTTTAAATTTTTTGTGTTTTGGAGTTGATCTAATCGACCAATCAGGAACGAGCGGTAGACGAGTGTATCTATTTAAAACCAATGAAATTAAGTGAAATGAAACTTAATTTTATTGGTCACTCTATTTATAAAATATTATTATAAAGTAATACAGCTATTACTAACGAAGTTTAAATAATACTTAAGACCTATATTAAAACAATAGGTCATGAGCCCAGGTCATGATTCTACGGGAACCCATGATACTAATGTGTTAGTCATAATGTAATGGTAATCAGATAGTATAAATGTAGTAACATTGTCAGCTAGGTACTTCAGAAATGTGCGCGACCCACGCCGGGACCCGACGCTGGGGACACATTATTGACCACCGGCGGGGGATTGAGGTACCGACTGGATATAATGCATGGCGTGTCTTACTTAGGGCAAGGTTTCGCATATTGTCTCTAGGTTTCATTATTATTCTCATTTGCATTGAATAACTCCCGAACGCTTAAACGCAAATCAGATTTAAGCACGTCACTCAAGTTGCAATTTTGGTAAGCAGTTTTAAATAAAGACTTGTAAAAAATTGTCTCTTAAGACGTGCGACGACGTCAACGAACGATGATCGCATGATCCAAGAAAACAGGTCTGCTCTTCCGGGAGTGGCTCCCGGTGACGTCACTGTCCAGTTACCACTTTATTTCAACAAAATGTAGAAGACTGATAAGAGTCAATTGAAAAATGAATAACAAATGTGAATCATCCATTAAGTTTGTTAGATCAGTCAAAACAGCGTTAGTTTAACACGAGTCAATGTGATAAATAATTAGCAAATACAAAACCATATAGTTTTATCAGATTTATGCAGGTAATACAAGTAGTTCGGGGAGTTACGATTTTACGCTACTGGTAACACCAGGATTCCTGTTCTCATTGACGTAAGCCACGTGATCATCGTGCTCGGAAGAGCATACTTTGTTTTCTTATTCCATGGATGATAGTTTTTCGTTTTACCTGATTAGTATTCTCTGATCAAAACTTCTTTTTGAAGGAGCGTGTGTCTTTGTTGTTTGTGTTCAATATAAGGCATTCGATATCGTACAGTAACATAGAAGTTGTTCATGTTTCCTATCTTGTAAAAAGAACGCCCTTTTCCTTTCAAATTTTAAATACATAATTGTTTACTGTCTCCATGACATGTCATTTATTATGTACGGTAGGTACATAATTTAAGCACAGGTAATGAATCCTTTTTGTTATCAAAGTGCGTGTATTAATTTTTGTGTTTTTAATAATTATAATCCCAAAATCATGAGACCGTCAACAGCCACCCAGTGTTTATGTTTTACTGTCATTTGTTCTGTTTTAGTTATTTGCACTATAAATATTTGTATATATTACAGCCAAAACAAGAAGTGGTGAATCAAGCGCCAATAACCCACCCACTCTTCGGGGCCGAAGCACCACAACACGTGCCGCTAAACGATCAACAATACCCGGGGCAACAGTACCAAGGCCAGCAGTATCCGGGTCAACAATACCCGGGTCAACAGTATCAAGGGCAGCAGTATCCGGGACAGTATGACCAGTACCAACAGGCACCTGGTTATACGCAGCAGGTTTGTAGTTTTTTACCCGACTACGACGAGGGTTATGATTTTGACACCCTATGTATGTATGTATGTAGCCGATTTTTATGTTTCCTCGTAGCGCTGAAACTACTGGTCCGATTTCAACAAATGAGGTGTCATATGATTCGTCTTAATAGCCCGATGGTTATAGGCTATGTGACGTCAGATAAAAATGGGGGTCTAACGAGATAGCGGAGGTCGAAGAAAGGGTCGAAAAATTATAGTTAAAAACTAAAACCCGTCTACATAAAAGTCGTAGACAAGCGTTCACCTATTGTCCATAGCATTTTCTTTTGATACTTAGGTAGTCGGAGGCCTTTGTTACTAATTGTACCCTAGGTATATGGGGTGGGTGCCTCCGACTACCTAAGTATCAAAAGAAAATGCTATGGACAATAGGTGAACGCTTGTTTAAGACTTTTATGTAGTCGGGTTTTAGTTTTTAACTATATTTTTGTTTAAATGAAAATGGCTATTCTTCCAAAAGCACCGTCAGGTGTAACAGGTTCTTTGAATGTTTCATTCCGAGAATAAGGCAAACGTTCTAGAGGGCCTAGCTTTATCAGGAGGTCCGATTAGATTCGCACGTTCGATTCCTTGAAAAGAATGTCGATTTAACCGTAGATCACTAAGCATTCGTAAAAATTACGACGCAAATAATCCTCAACTCATTATATATGTACATATTGAAGTTTTAATGGTCTCCCATGTAGCAGGGAATTGCCATAATCACCACGCTTGGCAGGCGGATTGGTGACCGCAGTGTTGGTGTTTAAAAATACTCAGACGGAAGCTGCTGCCCTTCCTCTGGTAGGTTCCCTTAGTCGGCTCTTACGACATCCACGGGTTGAGTTGGAGGGGTCGATATTCGTACGCCGCGGCCCAACCGTGGCCCCACGGCCAGGGTTTATGTAGTCATAAAACTTTTTTAATTATTATATCCTACTATCCTACTAATATTATAAATGTGAAAGTTTGTATGGATATTTGTTACTCTTTCACGCAAAAACTACTGAACCGATTAGGCTGAAACTTGGTATGGGTATAGTTTGGGACCAGGAATAACATATAGGCACAGCCATGATACTAGCTAAGCCCATTTTTTATCCTGATAAAACGCGGGCGAAGGCGCGGGCAGCAGCTAGTTTCTACATTATTATTGGATTTTATATAAACCTAAATTAATTGATTTTACTTTGATAAAGTCAATTCAAGTTAATAAAGAATAATAATATACAAAATATCGAATTTGTATAAGTCGATCAAGTCACTAAAAAAATGTAATTAAATTATTTCGATTTATATAATTGTCAAAGCGAAACGTCACGGAACGCTTCCTACGTGACTTCAACTCCTTTTTTCTTTAATGGCGCCGCTTGATTTTCGCTACGACTCTGCCAGTGTCAGTATGGAGTGTCATAAACTTCTAAATAATATGATCGGTTCAATGAACGAAGAAATAAAAAGTATAAAAAAAGACTTGTGGTGCTGTTCATGACTTGTTGAATGTTTATCAATTATAACCACGACGGAATCGACAATCGTTATTATAAAGACGTAAAATTTGTTTGTAAGGCTCTTTGAAACTACTGGTCTGATTTACAAAATAATTTTACTAATCGGCTACATTTCATCCGGGTACCGCGTGAGCAAAGCCGCGGGTAGAAGCTAGTAACGTAATGAAAAACGCCTTGAATCAGAATCAGAATCAATAATTTTATTTCTTTCGGCTTACAAAATAAGCACTTAGACAAGTCAAATTGTATACTATAAACATAGTTATTATTATCAAATAAGAAATAAGGTGTTATTGATATTCTCTTCACTTCAATTTTTTGTCCACTAGTGGAAGAAGTGAAAAAGAAACCACTAGCACACTTGCTTTAACATAAACACTTGTGTTTCAGCCGGCGGAGCCCCCCGCGCCACCGGCGGCCCTCACGCCGGTCCCTAAGGGCCCCCTGCCGGAGCAGCACGTTGTTTTACAAACTGTGTTCGACTCAGTCCGCTCTCAGTGCTCGGAGCGCGCCGCTAATCCTGTGAGTATTTATAACCTCTTAGGTTTACCTACCTACACTAGACACTCGCTCACTCGCTGCCTCAAACATCGCATATATATCTGTGCGATAATCGTCAACAACGTCAACAAAAACATTTTAAAGACCACAGCTGCACTGCAAGCTTGTAGTTAGCCTACGTTGATGAGTAGCTTAGGTATTTTTAAATAAATAAATAAATAATGCTGAACAATTCACACATCATCTAGTCCCAAGCTAAGCAGAGCTTGTGTTATGGGTACTTTTTTTTTTTTTTTTTTTTTTTTTTAATCTTTGTTTAAAGAGCTTAATCACACTGCGATTATGTCGCTCTAACTAATTAACAGAAAAGAAAAACAAAAAACACATTATTAAAATAAGAATAAAACTAAACAGATTAAACTTTCATCTACTAAACTATTAAAATAAATAAGAACATTAAGGTCAGCTCCGATCGGTCTGATCGGAACTGAACTCAATGTTGTACAATTTCACCAGATTTCTTACTTACTCCGAATCTGGGTTTGATAAGGATATGTTACAGTCCGCAAATTCTTTTAAAAAATATGCACACTTCTCTGTACGGAAGGTGTCATTCTGGACACACTCCATGAGAACATGCAATACGTACACCGCACAGATCGCAGTTAGGAGAAGGAACTTTTCCCATAAGGAATGCAAATTTCTTCGATGGAATGTGTCCAGTACGAAGCCTCAACATTACAACTATATCATTCCTAGACATCTCATTATCATTAATCCATGGAATTCGAAGAGGTTGTGGCTGGACAGTTTTGTACCAAATCCCTATTTCTTTCGACCGTAGATCAAAATACTCTTTCCACAAATCATAACACTGTCTTCTAATTAAATAAATACAATCAGCATAATATGGAAGTATGTGATAGTCTACCCCCTCGCTGGTAGCCTGCCTAGCTAAAAGATCAACTCGCTCGTTATATTCAATTCCACAATGAGAGGGAATCCATTGTAGAATGACAGATTTCGATGTAGATATTAAATCAATAATACTGTTAAGTACAGTGTAGGCGGTAGGTGTACCTCGTATACCCGTGGTACAACGAACCACGTGTTGCAACGCACTTCGGGAATCCGTAAATATGACTATGTTGTTAACATCTAGTGACATCGCATATGACAAAGCCTCACTAATGGCAATAAGTTCAGCCTCCATAATACACATATTTAAAGAAGTAATCTTGAATTTCTGACTAAGATTACATTGCGGATCTAAGAAAGCTGCGCCAATTCCAACTGTATCCTTAGAACCATCAGTAAATATTTTATAAAAAATACCATACCGTTCATTAATAAAATCCTGACAAATCGACTTTAAGTTATAACTAGTAAAATCCCGTTTAGGTTTATCAAGGTTTGGTATATTGCAACAAATTACATTATCGAGATCTACACTACTCACCCAAGTACTCATCGCAAACACCTCCAGCCGGCGACACGCGTAAACACGTGTGTCGGCAAGATATGCGTACGACGACAAAATTAACGGCTTACTTTTGTTACGCCAGTACCTGCTATCTTGACATTGAGATAACTGACCTAATAAATTATTCGTTATACTATCTTCACGAGATTTAGCTTTCAACATGAATTTACCCGCTAAGTAGGTTCTTCGTACAAACAATGGAGGTAGGGAGAGCTCACTCTCCATTGCATGTATGGGAGTAGTTTTAATAAAGCCTCCAATTACTCTCAATGATTGATTCTGAATTTTGTCTAGTTTATAACTTAAATGTTTACTGCAATTGTTAAATAAAAAACTTCCGTAATCAAGGCGACTTCTAATAATAGCAATATATAATCTTCTTAGATGCTTGGGATGTACCCCCCAACCCGAACCTGCTAAAATTTTAAATATGTTTAAATATTTCGAAGTCTTGTCTAATAATTCAACAATGTGCTTATTCCATTTCAAGGAACGGTCCAACCACATCCCCAAATATTTCACAGCACCGACTACTTCTATAGGGTTATCGTGCAAGTTAAGCGCTATCGGATGTCTATATATACCTTTCTTAAAAATACAAATCTTTGTTTTAGAAGGTGATATTGTTAATCCTAAATCATTGAGCATCTTACATAGGTGAGTAAGAGCGATTTGTAACTCATTTGTTGCGTCAGTAGGGTTCTTATGAGTTATATACAATGCATAATCATCTGCGTACTGTGAAATGTTAACATTATTGATTTTCCCTACAAATTTTATAGGTCACAATGTTAAATAATAAAGGAGACAGAGGGTCCCCTTGAGCTAAACCTATACCTGTACTTCTAGAAATTACATTATTATCAATTAGAATACTTAAGTTCCTTTCCTTCAAAAACGACCACAAATATGTACATATTTTGGAACCAACACCCAGTTCGTCCAAAGTGGAAAGCAAGACCGTAACGTCAACATTATTATACGCATCTTGTATATCAACAAAACAACCCAAGGTAATCTGATCTTTCGAAAATCCTAAGTGGATTCTTGTTATTAAATTGGTAAGATTATCTACGCATGATTTAGTTTTCCTGAATCCTGTAGTTTCCTCATAGAAAAAATCTCCATTTTCCATAAACCATTCCAACCTTTTAGTAATCATTGAATGAAAGATTTTGCAAAGGCAAGACATAAGAGAAATGGGTCGTAAAGCCGATAACGCGGAGGGGTCTCGTCCTGCTTTGGGGATTGGTATAATTCGTATTTCGCGCCATTGGTGAGGCACAAAACCACACGAATAGAACTGGTTATACAATCTCAGAAGGAAGTTAAATGCAATCTCTGGTAGATTCTTAATCATTGAATATGAAATGGAATCCACTCCGGGTGACGTATCTTTTGATTTTATGCATCTCTTTAGTTCACACATTAAGAATGGAGACTCTAATTTAGTATGGGAACCACAAGATGAAAATACCGGGCATTTTGGGCAAACAAAGTCCGGACTCAAATTACGTAATAATCTATTTGCCATTGATTCATCTGTATGTGAAGTAGGAGACTTATATCCTTTCAACCACTTCATCTTACGCCACATTTCAGGAACTGTGGTGGATTCGTCAATAGAAGAACAAAAATTAGTAAAACTCTTACGTTTAGCTCTTCTTATTAACAGTTGAGAATTTCTTATTTTGTCTTTCAATTTACCTAAATTATCGGGGGTAGGATTCCTTCGAAAAATAGTAAGGGCTAGACGTCTTTCTGCAACTGCCCTAGAAAGTTCTGCATTCCAATAATTCTTGGGTTTAAAATGTTGTGATGGATCGCGACTAATTTTGTAAAAAGGAATATTGACATCAGCAGCCTCATTAATTACATTAAGGAACGAAGCATAGCTTTTTTGCAAGTCATCATAAATAGGATAATTATTAGATAAACTAAACTTAATAGAGTTACTAAAATCCACCCATTTAGCTTCTTTAAAATTACGCTTTTTACTACATTGTGGATTATCATTACTATACAAAGTTCTGATTTTAATTAACAAATGGTCACTACCTAAAGTTTCATTAGTGACATTCCAATCAAAACATAAAGCTATAACAGACGATGCTGTAGAAATATCTGGGGAAGATTCCTGTAGAATTCCATTTACATATTTAAAACGGGTAACTCGGCCATCATTAAGAGAAACAAAATTATTTTCAACTAGAGAATCAAAGATATTATTCCCTGTCAGGTCAGTCTTACATGACCAACTGGGGTGATGCCCATTGAAGTCACCCAGAATTAATGTCCTACTAGTTTTAAAAGAGAATACTTCATTCCAATCGCTAAGAGAAGTTCGGATTGATGGCGGACAATAGACAGACATTAAATATTGAATGTGTAAACAGTTATAAATTTTTATACAAACTATTTCTATCCCAGGATTAGATAAGTTAAATGGTATAAGCTGGGCTCTTACTGACTTATGAACTAAAATTGCCACTCCTCCATAAGAATCTAGCCGATCTTGACGAAAGATATTATAACCGGTTATCTTAAAATCAATCTCACAATTTAACCATGTCTCGCTTAAAACGGCAATGTGTATTGTCTCACTACACAGAAACTGTTCTAGTTCCACTTGTTTAGGCTTAGCACTTTGTGAGTTCCACTGTAAAATGTTAATTTTAACTAAATCCATTACAAACCGAATAAGTTTTTAAAAGGCAGATCACTAAGGTACTGCCTCGCTGCCGATGTCAGCCACTCAATAAATAAGGATACTATTTTACTAATCTTACCCTTCATGCCATCCTCACACTCTGAAAAAATAATTGTACTCAACTTGGCTATGAGCTGTTCGAAACTCATGGTAGACGTACGGTTCTCAGTCTTCTCGATTCTCTGTCTTCTAGTTCTCTTTTCATTGCCCGATTTATTTGATAGTATATCTTGCTCGGATTCAGTTTCCGACGAAACATCCCAATTGAACACTTGATCATTATCCAGCTGTCTTCTTTTATTTTTCTTTTTCTTGTCTTTAGGTTGTAACACATTCGTAGGAGCCGGTTGGGGATTTATGTTTATATCACGCAGAGAATTATCTCTAGTCGGCTTTGTCTTGACTGCACTCGCGTACGAGAAATTATATGATTTTGTTTGTGTCGTAGGGGCAGGGGCGGACTCAGTCAAATCATATGAGTGCATGATTACAGGTTTTTCATATGAAACAGGGGGCTCCGGAGGAACATACATCTGCAAAGCTTTCCGATAAGAATAATTGTTTTCTGCCATCAAATCACGCAAATATTTTTCTTTTTGATATACGGGGCACGATCTGTCGAGCGTAGTATGACTACCAGCGCAGTTGATACATTTATATATAGTAGATTCACAGTTATCGTGTCCCTTTCCGCATTTGGGGCATGTTATCTTTTTTGTCGGACACATCCGCAGTAAGTGCCCAAATCTCCAACACCTTGAACATTGAGTGACAGGAAATACGTACGGTTTTACGTTGATCTTCATCCCATATATATATACCATGTCAGGCAGCGTCGGACCCCGAAAGGCCAATCGAACCGATTCGCTCTCTTCCCATCCCGAGCCGTCCTGAGTTCTTCGCCTCAGCCGTTTCACCGCCATTAATTCGGACTCGCTTTTAATAACTTCCATCATATCCTTTTCTTCTAAATCTGTTTCTATATTCTTAATAACTCCATAAGAGGTAATCACTTCGAGTGGTTTTTGAATTCTCCATCCTAATTCATGCAAAGCTTTGCACCCTATAAATTTCTCGGCGTTCTCTGAGTCATCAAATTGTATAAAAACCTTGAATGGGTTTAGGTATTTTACACGACAAATGTTTTGAATGCTATGCGTATTCAATAACTTAGCCATGGCGAATTGTTTTGGCAATTTTTCCGGACTACTGACGTAAACATCTATTTTCTGTCCTGTTCTTGCATTCTTTCTAGATACAACTGGAGTCCATCGTTCTTCAACGTGTTCATACCCTCTTTTGCCTTTTTGTTGTTTCATAACCACAATTTCTTCAGCCTCCATCAAAATCTCTTCCGTAATTGCATCCAGCTCTTCCGAGTCGTTAGGTAAAGGTGCTAGAATCTCCTCACTGCATTCCTCATTCAACAAATTCACATCCTCGATGATTGCGTCTTCCGCCATAGTGAATAGCGTGCACAATCGAGTGCACACTAAAACACGTCGAAACCTGTTTGAGCGCGCGCGACAAACAAAATACGTGTGTGTATCGTACCAATGCTCAAAGCAAACTGTTATGGGTACTTGATTACTGATATTCACAATACAATACATACATAGATAGATATTTTTTATTATACATATAAAATACCCAGAACACCCGGTACCAATATTTGCAGATCTTACAAACATTATTCCCAATGCGGACTCAAATCCGCAACCTCCTGCGTCGCAGGCGGACCTTCGCCCTCCGCGCCACAGAGGTCGTTTTACTACGGCTGTCTAAATTTCTTCCACAATTATGTGTTCACGCTAGGCTTTGAAAAAACCAGAAAACAGACAGCATCGCTAAACGGCATGCGAGACGCTAAGCTTGGCGCGCACCGTGTGGCCGGCTTCGAACATTTTCATACGTTTGCTTTGAACCTTGCATTCTCTCGTCCCTAGCCGCTTGACGCCATGCTGTGCGCCACCCTAGGCCCTTGCATATCATACACGTATCGTACACCCGTGGCTAATGTCGATCGTACATGTCAGATATCTATTCTCTCCATTCATATTTTACTGTTTTATTTTCAGCAAATGAAGCGGAAATTGGAAGATGTACAGAGAAGATTGGAGACAATGTACGATTTGCTTCGAGAATACAAGGTCAGTGAAATTTTATATTTCAAGTTCCAGTCGTAGAAGATTAAACAATTTGGGGGGTATTAGCTTTAATTTGCATCAAATGGATACTCACTCATTTCGTGGTATGAGAAGTCAAATGCTTATTTTGTAAGCCTAAAGAAATAAAGTTATGTGATCTGAAAATTTGGAATCTGAAAGTTCTGTCATTTGGTTCGAAAAACATATGTAGGTTATCTTGAAAGCTTACTGGGAATTTACAAAATGGGTAATTGAATAATAATTAAGGTTCAATCAGGGCTTGCGGTGCTCGTACGCTAAAACTAATGTTAAAACATAATTGCAAGTTCTAGTTTAATTTTGTAACAATGTTTTAATGTAAAATGAATCGGAAAAGCGATGTGGTAAAATAACCGCTATTAGGTGTAATTTTTGGCGACGAGACCGGCAAATTTAAAAATTGAAAAGAACACATAAAAATCTATAAAATTATCCATTTTTAAAACTCCCGGGAAAATACCAAATGACTAGACTATTAGTGCTTACGACATTTTTCTAATAATTTTCGAACATTTGTTAAAGCTAAACGTTAATTTTCTTTCCATAACTTTCCTTGGGAATTTTGAACACGACACGTCGGTTAGGTGTTTTCTAATTGACATACCTAACTATTCGTTAATGTATTCCAGCTATCCGAGTCAGCCCTCCAATCCCTCCACGGTTGCTCGCAGTATGTGCAGGCCCGCGACTACTCCTCAGCTCTCGGCGTCACTACTTCACTAGCGACGGGCCCCGACTTCGCCGCCGCCGCCGCCTTCCTACCTGGCTTGAAGGGACTCTTCCAACTAGCGCATCAGTTACAAGTCTAGACATGTTAAAACCACGAATGCAACACAACAAGACATAAGGAAAGCAGTGTTAGTTATTCCTGGGTCAATCTAACTGTTTCTGTTGGGTCATCAGAACCAAGTTGGATGATGTAAGGATCCTTACCATACCCCATAGATCCTAATCTGTGCATCCATTTTAAAATTATGCCATGGAATAAATAAATCTACATATTGTGCTTTGGCTGCATTATTTGTTATTTCGCCTCAGTTATTGGACACGTTAACTAAAATTAAGATATTGAGAGGCGAATAAATTAATATATTACTAAATATCATAATAAACATTTATATGAACTTAACGCTCTCTTAGGTGGGCGTAAGTTTAGTTTTAATTTAGTTTAGTGACCGACTGCTTTAGTCTAACATGGTTGAAAATAAATGCAAATAATATCATATAATGAAAACTGTTTTGTACCTTTGCTATATTTAACTTATTTTGCTGTTACTATTACGCGCAATAGAAGATATATAATTATATTAACGATCATTGCCAGCTACTTACTGATACACTTGCGATGTACATATGTACATATGTGTTTGTTCTTATAACAATAATACTAAGAGTGCCTTTACCCTGACTACTTTTCACCCTTTTTACAAAAATTAGAAAGAACAACAAAATACTTTGCAAATACACATTTCATCTATGAATAATATCTAGATTATGTTAGGAGTTATTTGATTTTGATTAATATGAGTTTAGAATGCATTTTCCTTATGTGACTTAACTATTATAAAAAATATATTGGTCCTGTGTTCCAAAGACGAATGAATATAACGTGAATGTTAACTTGAAACGTGTGTTTGGACTCGTAATTTATATTTTAAATAACCTACACTTATGTATTATAAATAAACTATATCTACTTATTGATTATAAATGAAATTATATTTTTAGATTTAGCCATTCTTTTATTTCAATCCTGATTCTAAAAATTTTGGGTGAATCTTCCATTCAGGCCAACGCTTTCGCTAACATAGGGTAAAATAAAAACCTACATTTTACCAAAAATGCTGGCAGCTTTCAACCGAAACAGTTTACAGAGCATTCTGTTTCAATAAGTCGAATCCATTATAGTTAAACGTTTTGTTTTAAATGCGCCTGCTATACCGCCGGAGCGACGAATGCTGCCGGAGCTACGAAATCGTACAGCAGAAGATTTGCGTGAGACTTTAAAGATTATAAAGTGCTTCCTTTTAAGACACACGATCTTTGTATCTGCAAAATAGGTTCCGCATTACTTAACCACCATTAACTTTCTGGTTGTTGATTTATAAGCGCAATTTAAAGTACTTGTCCATTTGAGATTCTTCAATAAGTATTGTTATCCGGAATTCGACTCCAAACATATAAATTTTAGTTTTTCTTGGTATAATTTGCAGCGATGAGCGATAGCTCATATGGTATGAAACTGGGTATGAATGAATGAATACATACCTACGTAAAAACAGGTACCTATGTAAAATATTTCTATATACTGACGCTTCTTTCTAATCATCTACATACCGACCGTCTATATATTTGTTATTCCCACAAGTCCAGGGGCGAGTCTATTTGAGGTTAGTAACGAGGCGTGATCGTAACTACGCAAATCCCATATAAATATTAA
The DNA here is from genome assembly GCA_947859395.1 of Eupithecia insigniata. NCBI lineage: Eukaryota > Metazoa > Arthropoda > Insecta > Lepidoptera > Geometridae > Eupithecia > Eupithecia insigniata. The sequence continues at coordinate 921,832 of OX402011.1, read as the reverse complement.
ATGTTATGATCACGTCTCGTTACTAACATCAAATAGACTCACCCTCAAAGTTTCAAGCGTCCAAAATTGTAATCCTTCAGTACTTTTTCCTTCAAAATGATGATGATGATGTCCTCCTAACCGAATCTTCCGAACCGAACACGGCGGCCCGTCTCAACGGAGACAAGCCAGGTGCGCAGGACATATTATAGTACACAAGTGTATGCGCAAACACAGGTGCACTCTATTCCCTCACCTTCATAATCCAATGGGATGGCAGACTCACCATCCCATCACACGACCGGAGAGAGGTCAGACTGCCTCGTTGCTCTAGCGGTCAGCTTGTTCAACCGCTGATAATGAGGTCCTGGTTCAAATCCCGGGTCGAGCCAAGGTTGTTAGTGGGGTTTAATAGCAAGAAAAAAATACACTAGAAGCCCGAAATTGTTACACCACCGTCGTACCAATAGACCTAGATTTTTTCTGGGAAAGCACGTCAATCCCGGTTTCGCCTTCAAAAATTTGTAAGACAAACGAATTCTATGCTATAGAAGTATTTTCATCTATACAGTAACATATTCAGTGCGAGGATATCCAACAAGATTGACTCCCTACTCCCTGGTGGAGGTAGTCTGGTAGACGTCAGGAAAGCACTACACTCTGCGATTATCGAAATAGTGCCTGATTGCTCCTCCGCGGCAGAGATGGGCTTTTACGTTGCCAGAGTTAATTGTTGTAGGTAGGGTGGTATTATTATAAAGTGCATTAGTCTTTAGATTTATGTATGTCTGCGAAAGTAAAACAGTCGCCTCTTTCGGAAAAGGTATTGAGGAATAACATTTACGCCCAACACATTTAAATCTAGTGTTTTTAAATCTTCCCACAGGCCATCTGATTTTAGGGAAGGAAAAGTACAGTCAGCGTCAAATTGATATGATCGTCTAGAGTAGTCAAAATGATCTGCAAAACATGAAGGCATTTTAATATACCTACGCAATTCGAATCATCATATTGTTGTATGCTCTAAGTGTTCAAAATATCTTACTACCCACCCATTGTTTCATATTTATATGAGAACATGCAGGTTATTGTGTTTTTCTATCGCGATACGTATGCAATTTATAATATTACCTAAGAATAAAAACTAAATAATATGCCTATGCAAGCGGAAAATTCATTCTTGGAAAAACGAGCTCATAGTGATTAAAAGTTCTGAATAATGCATGCATTGAAGGCTCGCATGAGCTGCAGAATGTAATACATTCCGTGAAGTCTGTGGGAGATGCAGGCAAGACGCGAGCGTATTGTAACCGCGATCGTTGAGGTGAACGTGCGCCCCGTTTCCATTGTTTTACTGCCATGAAAATTTCGTAGGTATCGTTACTAGCGAACTGAAGAGCTCAACAACCAGTAACGATCAATTTTCTGAATGATTGACGTAGCGTTTTGTTGTCACCAAGTCATCGCATCGCCCGCTTCGTTACAAGATGTGGCTTTAACATTGCGTATCTGCCACAATCTGCAACCTTCTAGGTTCCAAACAACTCGCTCTACTGTCAAGAAGACCCCAGACTACGCAGTTTTCTAATCTCGTCCAGCTCGTTCTGTCAATTATACCTATGTACCGCGAGTAGACCGTGCACTTTCCTTAAGATAAAATAAAGCTTGGAACCAAGAGAACAGACAATGCTTCATCAACAAGTTTAGTGCTTTCCCGTTTGCCAATGGAAATGCATCCAGCCTCAGATTAGCCCGGTCGCTCGCTGGCATTGTATGCTGGATTAAAAATAATACCGACACGGTAGGGTTCTAGAAACCTATCTGACGTCGTGAGCTCATGATAATATTGCTTAGGTCTGTAATGTTTCATGTTTAATTCAACCATTTTGTGTAGATCTATCATAATGCAGGCTTACTGGCGTTTATAAAATAAAGAATGTAATGCCGAAGATCGGTAAAAATTGTTATATAGTCCAGTCGTTTGGTTCAAAAATAGGCATACAATACATTACCGTTTTTCAACCCCTAGCTCCGGTGCGAGCGTGAAATTCGGAAAGAGCACATCGAAATCTATAAATATGTATGCCCATTTTCTTAAATCTCGGAAAACAACAGCAAAATTGGTAGGTAAAACTAGCAATTTACTGAACTTTTATGGGTGAAGCACATGTTTTGTGTTCTTGAAAATGTAAAGTGAAATGACCATAATTAAACAATGAATAAAATAGGTTCATGCTTTTGGTAAAAATCAGGGATATCCCGAACCCTATAGGTTCAAATTGCCTCGTAGGCACTCAGATTTTATGATCAAGGCCAATCCCCCAAAAGCCATATAAGATAAACGTATAAGCATGCGAAGCGATTAAGGCGAATTATAAGGGGAAAAGACGAAAACGACGTCTTTTTCGAACATGTATTTGACGAAAATATAGATCGTGGACCTTTGAAATTTATATATCCGGTAACACATATCTTAAAGTATTATGTGCCGGTTTCAAATGCTTGCCAGTAGTTATAGTAAGCACTCAGAAAAAGTTTAGAGAAACAATATCTTCAGGTGAATGAGCACACTTTTTGGCGGTGTGTCTTATTCGTTTACTACCAAACTCAGTATAGTTATTTATGTAGCTCGTATGCTTCAATTGCCGGTCCATTTGTTTTGAAATAAACTCAAAATAAGAAGTTTTAACGAAAAAACTATTTGCGCCTACTAAAACGTCTCTCTCCCACGAACGATTGCTCGCAAAATTTGATTAGGCAATGTTAGTAGCGAGGGCGCGCGCTAGGCCTCAGCGCTAGGCGAAGACGCGACGTTGCAAGCTCGCTAGCGGCCGGCTCGAGTGCGAGGTTGCCAGACCAAACAAAACAATCGTGCCGTCGTCTTCGTCGTTGTCGCAGCCGTCACGCGTTTTTCTTTTTGCATTATCATGCCTACATAATATCATCTGAAGCAGTTTCAAAAATAATGAAGTACCTACCTAATTGATTTTCTAAAATTCTGTGTTGTGTTTTGTCTTTAGTATTTCTTCTGGAGTTGTGTTTTAGTGAAACAATAAGAATATGGGAAATAAACAAGGAAACACCTGTACCTACCCAAATACCTACCATGCTACCTATATCTGAGGGCCGCCAAACACGGACTACTCGGGCAGTTAGCCATTGATCAACATACACTAACTGGCGACTGCTTGACCGCACGATCTTCCGAAGCAGTTCAACTGCTCGAGTGGTTCCGTGTATGTGTGTATGAATGACTGCTCCAAGCAGTCCGTGTAGTACCCGTGTAGTATGGTTGGTATGGTGGCCCATACATATAAATAATAATTGCTTAGTCCCCTAGTCAAGTTCTCAGGCATAGTCTAATATCGATGCATCGATGCATAGAGTAGTGTCGTTACAGAGACTTATTAGCATCGTGTTTCAATACCAACTTTTTACACACGCAACCGAAGTAACATTACCTAATCTGTGGCGCAACTTTTACCTAAGTACCTAATAGTTATGTATCTTTCGGCCGAATACTCAAACGCAACTCAGATGTAAGCACGTCTTATGTCGCAATATTTTGACAGTTTTCAATGAAAATCTGTCAAAAAATCGTCACTTGAGTCGTGCTTAAATCTGAGATTCGTTTGAGTATTCGGGGGTTAGGTACCTACTAATTATTGACGTAATTGTTATAATTATTATAATATATATATATATATGACTGAAGTGGCGATGGGCAGGCCATATAGCTCGTAGAACCGATAACCGTTGGGAAGTAAAGGTTCTCGAGTGGCGACCGCGATGCAATGCGAAACGGAGCGTGGGAAAACCTCACACTCGATGGACCGACGATATCGTAGCGGTCGCAGGGAGTCGTTGGATGGAGGCGGCTCAGGACCGCTATTCGTGACGTCGTTTGGTGGAGGCCTATGTTCAGCAGTGGACGTGTACGGGCTGATGATGATGATATATATATATATAAGAGTAGACAAAAATTGTATGAACTGTATATTGAAAAACAACACAATTTTAGCCTGGAGTTCAAAGACAAAGTAAAAAATCGCTCAAAAATATTTAGAAAAGTTTGTCAAATGGCAAAATGAAATTATATTAGATCAAAAATTAAAAACAGTAAAAATGTAATAAAATAACGAACGTATAGCACCAGATCTAGCTTTTATGTTCAATGAATCTATTGATTGTGACGTTTTTCCTGATTTGATGAAACATAGTAAGATAATCCCACTATTTAAATCGGGTAGTAGGTCTGACCCCACTAACTTTAGACCGATATCAGTACTGCCTACATTCAGCAAAGTTTTTGAAAAACTTATTTTACATCAATTGCTTAGGCATTTCAATGGCAATGACCTGCTACATCGTAAGCAATTCGGGTTTACTCGCGGCAGGTCAACTACTGATGCCGTGTAGAGTTGGTATCGCATATTTTTGATGCTTGGGAGAAGTCGCAAGATGCTATAGGTGTTTTTTACGACTTGTCAAAAGCATTCGATTGTGTACACCATGGAACATTAATCAGGAAATTACATCACTATGGAAAATTGACACCTCTTCTTGCTACTTATTTGAGTGACAGGATACAAAGAGTTGACGTAAATGGGAAACGGTCATCGGGATCTGTAGTTACAATGGGTGTACCGCAGGGATCTATCCTCGGTCCTTTCCTATTTTTGGTTTATATTAACGACCTGCCTCATCTCGTTAAAAATAATGACGAGATTGTAAAGTTTGCTGATGATACTTCCTTAATTTTCAAGATGATTAGACAAAACACAAATTATGACGGTGTAAACAATGCAATATCAAAAGTAGTCCATTGGTTTAATGTCAATAATCTTTTACCAAAACTAAATGCATTCGATTTATTCTACCAAATGTAAAACAAGTAAAGGCTGATATAAACGTAAAAGGAGAAACTTTAGACATTGTAGACAGTACCGTATTCTTAGGAATAACTTTAGACAGTAAACTTCAATGAGGTCCACACATAGATAAACTATCGAAGAGACTTAGTTCTGCAGCATATGCAGTCAAAAAAATCCGTCATCTTACAGACGTTGATACTTCTAGACTTGTCTATTTCAGCTACTTCCATAGTATTATGTCTTATGGCATATTACTGTGGGGGAACTAGAGAATCCCTGCGTAATAAATTCAAAGAAATAAATATAATGACCGTACCATATCAATATATTTATGAAAACTTATTGTACACTCATAGAAATATCGATCGATTCCCTAAAAATTGCGACATACATAATGTAAATACTAGAAATAAGAATAAACTCGCTTTGCCCAAAACTAGGCTGCACAAGATTAGTGTATCTTTTAAAGGGCAAAGTATACGTTTCTAAAACAAATCTCTGAGTGACTGAGTTGCAAAAATTATCAATAAATAAATTCAAACAAACTATCAAACATATCCTTTGTAAAAAGGCTTATTACAAAATATCAGATTATCTTGAGGATAAAAAAGCATGGGACGACTTTTGCTCCAACTCGAAATCTAAAAACCTAACAAGGTAAAGGTTTCTTGTTCGCTTCTTTACTTTACCTTAAAAAGATTGAAGTGAACAAAAAATCAAAGTGATCACTTTATTTCCCTGTTTTACTTATGTAATTTTAATTTTGTGACGTTTCCTACAGTCCAAGTGTCCTATAAGGTCTAAAGGAAATAAAGCACTTTGATATTTGATGGTGGAGGGGTAGGTAAGTATTTTTTTATTTGCGAAAATGTATAAAGGGATTTTATGGGACCTAGGGAAAATTCCGACTTTTCGAGATTTGCCCCCCTTCTTCCCCCCTCTAGTGCGGCTCCCAAGCAGAGCCATATTATTATTTTTTTATGGGGATTTTATAGAAGAGGACAAGTAATTTGGAATGCGATAAAATTTTTGCCCCCTTGCCAACAAAAAATCCCTCCTTTTGAGATTGCTCCCAGATGCCGATGTGATAGAGGAGTATCGATTGCGGGACCGTATAGAGGGTTTCTACTGAAATTGGAAAAAAATCACCCCACTTTCCCAAAAAAAAAACTCCGCTCTTTTTGTATCTCCCAAGCGAAGTGACTTGAAAGAAAATATTTTGTTGGGTCTTGTAGAGGATCAAAATAATTTCGAAAACAAAATCTTTGACCCCCCTTTTTAATAAAAAACTGAAATTTGGTCTAATTTTGACCTTTTTTTCTTTTATACCTTTTTTCCTATATTTGGATACCATGTTATGTATTTTTCTTATTATAACATAGTTTACCAACCATATTCTATCAAATGGTATCAATTGCCTACCTACTACCTTTCACTTAGAGAATATTTTTTCTAGCGGGCCATTAAATATATTAATTTCTTTATTTTTCAGTAAAAGAAGATTAAGGGTTCCGTTAAATTACTTCTTTCCAGATCAACTTACCACATCATAACTAGTTACCATACCAACCACTTACCTAGCACTGAAAACAAGGACGAATATAATTTTTTACACAAGATAGTGAATTTATATTATCATGCCGAGTGTTCTCAACAATATTAATAAAAACTTCAACAAAAATAAATTTACTAATATTTGTTTTACTAAAAAGATATTGAATATATGTAGGCTTAGGATTAAAACATTACTACACATAATGTTTTAATCCTAAGCCTACCTATATTCATATACATCATATAATATTTTAAGACAATTATTATTCCTTTGGTCAGTTTCTCTCAAGGGGTATCTCTGATCATCATTACTCTGTGTACTGTGTGTACGTATGTACTACACTAGTGCGCGCCATCTAACTGCAGTGGAGGACACCGCGCGCGCGTTTTGCTTGCTCCATAGATGGCGCGTGGTATCCCCGCTAGGCTGCCAAATGCCCAAGGTCATTTGCCTTTGTATACGCCTAGTCAAAAATCTTGGGTTGAATTGAGAGTATATTATGGGTTGAAATAACAATTTTATATTCGTCGTGAGAAACTGGGTCCAAAGTCCAAATAACAATACACCACAGTTTGGTTGACAAAATCACGTGGAATATATTTAAAGAGTTACGAAAATTTTATGAAATGGAGAGATGAGAAACGTGTGGATTCTTTTACAGAAGGGGTTTTTCTCACTTATTTTGATGAATTATCGAAAAAATTCAAATCGTCGACTCTTTGGAGCACATCAACGTTAAGAATGACCTTACAAACGAAACACGACGTCGATATAAAAAAATATGTAAATTTAACGGCTTTACTGAAGAAATTGTCCACTGGATACAAGGCAAAAAAATCTAAAGTCTTGACGACACAAGAAATCGAAACATTTTTAAATAACGCTCCAAATAAACAATACTTGGCAATAAAGGTAACCTACTTATGTACTCTACTCAAACTAAATAAATAGATACCTACCTACATACCTAAATTATGTACTAGGTTATTACGATTATTAACACACTTATTTTTTTGTTCAACAGGTTGCTTTAATTTATGGAATCAGCGGTGCATGCAGAGGAATAGAGCTTGCCAATATAACGCTAGAAGACGTAGAAACGGATACAAACCTACAAGCTGTGAGTCTGCCGAACACGACAACAAACAAAGAACGTAAATTTGTCATCAGTGGAGAATACCTTAATATAGTTAAGAAAAAATCTTCTCGTTGAAACATTAGTGGGACGTAACTCCTGAAGCCTATCAGGAGTTCATCATCATCATCATCATCATCAGCCCATACACGTCCACTGGTGGACATAGGCCTCCCTCGTACGACGCCACAAATAGCGGTCCTGAGCTGCCTCCATCCATCGACTCCCTGCGACCGCCACGATGTCGTCGGTCCATCGAGTGGATGGTCTCCCATGTAGGGGGGGATTTGCCATAATCACCACGCTTGGCAGGCGGATTGGTGATCGCAGTGTTGGAGTTTGAAAAAAATACTCAGAAGGAAGCTGCTGCCCATCCTCTGGTAGGTTCCCTTAGTCGGCTCTTACGACATCCACGGGTAGAATTGGAGGGGTCGATATTCGTACGCCGCGGCCCCACGGCCCTTCGATCAGGAGTTACGTCCCACTAATGTTTCAACGAGAAGATTTTTTCTAAATTATCAAAATGGTAAATGCACAAGGCAAGTCATAGGCAAAAATAAATTTGGTAACATGCCTAAAGATATTGCCACTTATCTAAATTTACCAAATCCGGAACTCTACACGGGCCATTGTTTTCGCAGAACATCCGCGACTCTGTTGGCGGACTCTGGTGCGAATATAACGACATTAAAACGGCACGGTGGATGGAGGTCCGATCAAGTGGCTGAAGGTTATATAGAGGACTCTATACAAAACAAGTATCACGTCACGCAGCGGATTACGGAAGGAATCAATATTCTACCAAACATTACAGAACCCCAAGCAACTACATCGCGGGATTGGATGAATATGTCAACTCAAAGCTGAAGCCGCACTCTGATCTTAATAATGTAGGAAACTCAAGCATGAGTCGAGTCTCTCCAACTTTTACTCCACAACAATCAACTCAAAATATTATACATCCCAATCACAGAGAACCGAAATAAAATTGCCCGGGAAAAACATATCACTAAACATTCAAAATTGCTCTAACTGCATATTTAATTTTTAATAAAATTTCTGAAAATTGTTTAATTTTGAATTGTTTTATTCTCTCGCAATCGAAGTGAAAAGTAGAGTGTTTTACTCGGGCCAAAACCACCCATTATAACTCGGTCTTGTCATCCTCCCTCGCTACGCTCGGGAGTATAACAACCTCGTATATAATGGGATGGTTTAGTCCCTTGTAAAACAATCTACTATTATTAGCTGTCTGTTCTTCACTAAATTATTCCCGCTCGTAAACGGTCGCTGCTGGTTCATTTTCCCATAAAATGATAGAATTTCCTATTACTTAGTCCCCACACCTACCATAGAACCTTTCCGGAATGGTGGTTGAAACAGCCCCCTGAAATTTAGTTTTCTATTCGAATATAATAACTTCTAAAAATATGAGCGATCGTAGTTACTAATGTAATGGTAATATGATTTTTGTTTAACATAATTGATCTAATCATCATTAATTTTTCACTAGAAAATTATTGAAAATACGTTTTCTAGATAAATGACCAAACTAGATATCAATTTGTTTATAATAAATATATTGTAAAAAAACATAGGAGACGTCAGGAATACATTTCGTGAGACGTTGCGACTGAGCACGTCTCACGCGAGACGTTGGGAATGACTCGGTTTTGATTACAATCAGTGGGCATAGACCTGTCAGTACCTGACTGACAAGGAAAAAGTACTTATTTATTTATTTTTTAAGGAAGGCCTACAGCTTATTCTATTACAAAATAAATTACAAGAATCTAGCAACAAAAAAGCTAATAAATGGCCTTCACGGCTAGGTGACAGTGTAAATATTAAGTACGCTATGCATTCATACATTAGAAAGAAGAAAAAAAAAAAATTAAGTTATACAATCGTCGAATTTAGAAGATTCAAATGAGAAGAACTAGTAGTAGAAACTGGGTTATATGTGTAGGAGTAGGTACCTAATTGTCTCATCTAAGTGACTTAATAAAAAAGCTACTTGTAAAAAACTTAAAGAAACATAAATAATGAGATATAATGGCGTCCCACCTATAAACCTCCCTCAACACTAAGCAATAACTAGAAGACGTACGTTTGCTTTTTGCTGATGGATTTCCATAGGAGGAAATTTATCTTCATTCGACTTACAATTTATGATACCTAAATGAGATTGGAGTCAGCCTATCTACCAAAACTATTACCAGTTAATTATCACTAAAGAATTTACTGCTAAGCAGCCGCCGTGCCGAATGCACACTCGTGCAGTGCAGGTCGATATTATCATTGTGTTTGCATACTTTGTTGAGATTGGTGCACGCTCTTATGATAAATGAGTTCTGTCTATAATTGGTGTTACAGGATTTAACGTTGAAAGGCGGATTATGTCGCACACGTTTAGGGGGAACGTTTAAGTTAATTTTGCTGAGTAACTCTGGACAGTCGATGGAATTGTTTAAAATTTTTAATAGAAATGTTGTGTCGGATATGTCACGTCTAGCAGATAATGGCAGAAGGTGGAAACGTTTGCAATTACATAAGTAACTATCGGAATGATAAGGGATATGAAGTTTGAAGCATAAGAATTTGATGAATTTCTTTTGAATTCGCTCAATTTGTGAAATATAGATGTCATATTTCGGGTTCCATATTTGACTTGCGTACTCTAATATACTACGGACGAAGGTACAATAGAGTATCTTTAACGTTTTGGCTTTTTTAAACCCTTTAGAGCTTCTCATAATAAAACCCAATGCTTTATTAGCTTTTTTTACAACGTGAGAAATGTGATCGTCAAATAGCAGTTTAGAATCATGTACGACACCTAAATCACGCGTGGTGTGGGTATGCTGCAGAATTTGAGTTTTAAGAGTGTAAGACGTAGCTATAGCCTTAGATTTACGAGTGAATGTGGTTATAAAGCACTTAGACGGGTTAAGGTCTAGTTTGTTTTTAATGCAGTAAGCATCCAAGCGTCTTAAATCGTCTTGAAGTTCATCAGCGTCAGTGATGCTATTTATCTTCCTGAAAATTTTCATATCGTCAGCGAAACATAGCAGCTTGGAGGCGTGAAAACAATCAGAAATATCATTGACAAATATCCCAAAAAGAAGGGGTCCCAATAGGGATCCCTGGGGAACACCGCTTGGGATGGTAACCCAACTAGATATGTAATTATTAGCAACGACAGCTTGGGAACGCCTATCAATATATGATGAAAACCATCTTAGTAAGTCTCCATGGATTCCGATGTTCTGGAGTTTAGAAATCAGGGTGATGTGGTCTACCCTGTCAAAAGCTTTGCTATAGTCAGTGTAGACCACATCAACCTGACTGCCTCTGTCCATTGAATCTGTAATGTAATCATTGAAGAGAGCTAGGTTAGAGACTGTTGATCGTCCTTTCAGGAAACCGTGTTGAAATGGGCTAAATGAGTTTTTTAGAGCTGCGTAGACTTGATCATATACAACACGTTCAAAGACCTTGGCTACGATACATAGTTTAGAAATTGGACGGTAGTTAGTTACATCCAACCTAGACCCTTTCTTGTGAATTGGGGTAATAAAAGCGGACCTCCACAGAACTGGAAAGTAAGTTTCGGAAATGGATCGTTCAAATAATATAGATATTGGCACAGAGATAATCTCTGCGCATCTTATTAAGATAATAGAGTGCAAAGAATCCGGTCCAGCAGACTTGGAAGGATCCAACTTACTAAGGATCTTAGAAATAAGTGATTTGTCAATTGAGATTGTATTTATACTAGATGCCGATTCGGTGCTACTATGTGATGATGGAGGTAAGTGCGCGGAGGTGTCGGCAGAGAGGTAAGTAGAAGAAAAGTACATAGAGAAGGCATCGCATATGGTCTCACCCGTGGTGGCTACTGTGTTGTTATGTTTGATACAGTTAGGCAAACTATTTGATTTGGTGCGAGACTTAAGAAATGACCAAAAATAATTAGGGTTTCTTTCAATAGAATCTTCTACACAAGATAAATAATGGTCGTAACAAGCATTTTCTAGTTTCCGAACTCTGTCTCGTAGGTATTTAAAACTAAGTAGGTCAGCGGTGTTTTTATAAATTCTGTATTTACGCAAAAACTTGTATTTTTCTTTTATTAATTTTATTAAGGGCAGCGTAAACCATTTTGGGTAGACTTGGGAATTGGTCAATCTAGCGGGAATGTGTTTTTGTTGGAGTGATCGAATCACTTCATAGAAGTAAGTTACAGCCTCGTCCAGCGGCTTGTCTCGAAGAACAACATTCCATTCAATCTCTGAAATTTTTTGGCACATTAGATCATAATTACCTTTGTTGAATAAATATTTTACGTAGGAATTTTGTTTAAGTAGAGGTATATTTATGAATGAAACATTTATTAGTAAGGAACTATGAAATGGGTCGATGGGTACAAGCGGATCTTCGTCACAGTTGCTAACTGAGACCGAGTCATTCGATAATACGAGGTCAAGTATTCTATCATCCTTATTTACGAAGCTATTGAACTGGCATAAATTGTGCATCGCTAAATCATCGACTAAGTTAGATTCATCGATCGTAGTAGCGTTTGTAGGATATAGTCCACCTAAACAGTTTGACAACCAATGTATTCCACTCAGATTAAAATCACCTATGATAAGGAATTTGTCATCAGGGTGAGCCAATATAAAGTCGCTTAGTTTTGATAGGAAGTTAGTTAGCTGGGCCGAAAACGAGTTACCTTTATTTTGTTTACATAAATAAAGCACGCAAATATGCAGACAAATAGGACGTGAGGAGTTAATTGCTTTAAATGATAAGGTTAGCCATAGATCCTCGGCAGATGAGTGATAACCGGGCCGAGCAGTGACAACTATATCCCTCCGCACCGCTAACAGCACCCCACCTCCCCGCCCCTGCTCCGTCAACTCATAATCCCTATCACGACGCCATACGACGTAGCGGTCATCAAAGTATTCTGAATCCGAGAAACTATCATGCAGCCATGTTTCAGTTAGTGCCACAACATCATACGAGTTTAGGCAGATATTACGGTAAAAAGTAGTTGTTTTAGTTCGCAATCCTCGCACGTTTTGATAATAGATGTTTAATTTGTCGCCTTTACTATCCATTATTAAATATAAATGTTGCTAGTAGCATTCTAGATAAAGATTTAATTATGATTCCATTAATAATTGTAAAATGACAAAACAAATAAAAATAGTTGCGAGTAAAATTATAAACCAGTACCACCGTCATTTTGTTGTTTAAAGTTAGCAGGTAAGAACGATTAGGGAGCGTTATACTTGCTTTGAGTAGGCATTTTCGTAAGTAAGCGCTTCCACCTTGCATAAAGATAAAGTTACCAATGAATTTACGCGTTAGAATTAAAACTACCATCATTTCGCGATAGCGAATTATGGAAAACAAGTGGTTACTAAGGTGCAAATAACTAAAAACGTCACCCCTCGTGCATCGAGCCGTTCTGTAAAAATAACTGTAATAAGGAGTTAAATGTATAGTTAATAGATAAGAAAGTAAGCTACGAGTATTGATTGACATATATAGGCATATTATTTGACACAATAACAATGAATGGGCGCATTCATTGTTATTGTGGCAGAGCAGTAGGTACAAACTGAATATGAACAGAGTTAGGTATAAAACGAGTGGATACAAATAAGTTATAACGAGAAGGTAATATGTAGCTACAAATTTAGTTATAGGTACGTACATAGACGTCTTCCAGAAAGGTTCCGATAAATATTCGAAACGGTTTACACAATCTTGTTTAAATCACTTTCATTATTTATAACTATCACGCGTGAGGAGTCATTTTTTCGTATGTGAATTTTACCAAATTTCACCCATACATGTGCGTATGACTTTTCCTTTGCTAGGGATTTTGATCTTGATAGAAGTGCCTTGAGATCCGCATTCAGGTGGTCATTTACGAAGACTCGATGAGTCGCGTCCTTAAAGCCAACGTCTGCAGCTGAAAGGCCCTTGGTCGCCCTTGCCGCTGCCATGAATTCCTCCTTGATGTACCTATTTAGGAAACTGACGACTATTGCCTTCTCCTTGGAGTTGTACAGAGGTATTCTATATATGTAGTTAATTTGGGACCTGGGGAACGTAAAGTCGATCTTTCTGCTAACGGCTTCTATGATGGTGAATAGATCCTCCTCTTTCTTTGAGTACTAAAGGACTAAAATAAATAATAGATTCAGGCGTTACTTTGCGGAAATCCATTGCACAATATTAGAATGATATGATATTTTCATTCTAATATTGTACTAAAGTACTTCAAAATCACGATGAATACAATATTTTTGTATTTACAATGCTGACTATAAAGTCTCTACTATGTACTCGTAACTACTACTATATTATACTACTAGCTGACCCGTGCCCACAGCGTTGGGCGGTAAACATTTTTAGTGAACCGAACCGAACCGTGAGACCGAGTCGAAGATCAAAGTAGTATCCACTTCCACCAGTGTCTTCGCCACGACAGTAGGTAGGTATATAAGCGAGTAGAGGCTGAAGAGCATCAAATGCCTGGTGCGTTTCGCCAATGCATTGCAAGCGGTCATCCCGGGTACCTACGCAGCACAATGTCCCGCCTGTCACAGTGCTGATCTACCAGGACGACGGCAACATCATTGGTAGCGAGAGCGAGTGTTTGTACAAACCGGATGCTGTCCAGTGGGTCGTTTATCGTCACTAATAACAATTTTGTAATCATTTTATTGGCTTTGGGGTATGGACTCGTATTTTATGTCCTTCCTCGTAGTATGAACTCAAATCATGCTAAGTATCATTCGAATCCATTCAGTAGTTTTTGCGCTATTTTAGGCTGAGAAATGTCACTTCCATCCCCACTCCCAAAGGAATCTTAACGAATTCCAGGATAAAAAGTATGACATGACCTTCCTCGTAGATGAACTTAACTAATGCCAAGTTTCATTTGAATACATTCAGTAGTTTCAGCGCTATGCGCAGCCAAGAAATTTTACCCTACTGCGGGGGGCCACTACGGGGGGCTTCTGGGGGTCCCACTGTAGGGCAATGTGGGGGGCCCACTGCGGGGGTAAACTGCCGGGGGCCCCCACTGCCGGTGCCCTCCACTGTAGGGGCCTACTGAGTGGGTCTCACTGCATGGGGTACTGCGGGGGGCTACTGGGGGTCCCACTGGGGGTACCACTGCGGGGCAATGTGGGGGCCCCACTGCGGGGGGCTACTGAGAGGGTCCGGTTGCCTGAGGGGCCCCACTGCTGGGGTCCCCACTTCTGGGGCCCCCACTTCCTGGGGCCCCTCTGCCTGGGGCCCCACTGCCAGTGCCCCCCACAGTGGGGGGCTATCGCTCTCTACCGCCCTTGCCCCGCGCGCCATCCTGCAACCCGCAAAATTTCACTTCCATCCTCTTTCATAAGGGAACCCTTCTGAGTTCCGGGATAAAAAGTATTTTATGCCCTTTCTTGTAATATGAACTTAAATCATGCTAAATTTCATTTGAATACCTTCAGTAGTTTCGGCGCTATGCACAGCCAAGAAATTTTACTTTCATCCCCTCTCCCAAGGGAACCCTATTGAAATCCGGGATAAAAAGTACCCTATGTCCTTCCTCGTAGTATGAACTCAAATCCTGCCAAGTTTCATTTCAATACATTCAGTAGTTTCGGAGCTATGCGCCTCCAAGATACAGACAGACAGACAAGATGGAAAAAAAATACGTTTTTGGCATCAGTATCGATAATAGAATGCCCTCCAAAAAAAATTTTCAAAATATCTTCAATGTACAGAATTGGACCTGTTACAGTTTTATTATAAGTATAGATAGTGGCGATAGTACTATACTATAGTAACTGCAATGGAAAAAACGTTTTAATTTAGAGAGCGTATTATTCTGAAATGACGGTGCGCGGTGGTTGGTTTTATACCCTTATGTTTCAATATACCTATAGTATTGCAATGAGCTTTACAAAACAAGGCACATATGTAGGTACTTACATACTTGCATATACCTAGATTTATTTTTAGAGCACTCTTGTAATATTCACGTATAAGCAGCATTGACCTCAAGTGTAGGTACAATTTGCGTAATAAATCATGCTGTATCAGCGACGCTGCGCCAAAAACCATTACATATCCTCGGATTTATTGCAGAGCGCCATGTTTGCCCATTGTTTAGCTATTTTAACAGCAGTTACTCCTGCTTGTACTTTTTGAAATTTTCACTAGAAATATATAAATCTTTGTTCGGAAAGGAAATAGGCAAACTGGACAAAGTGGAAACGTAAGGAAAAGAATAAGACAAGGTAACCAATAAATATATAATACATTGACTATAATTATACAAATATTACTTATAAATACCTACCAATAAATATTCACTAATTATGGACAAAGTAATTTTAAGGCCCCTATTTAACTTCTATTCAATACCAGGATTTCCTACAAGTTCTTTTTTAATGCGCTTTTGGTGTTAACCCACTGTCCAGCCTCAGTGGTGCAGCCCGCGCGTATGAGCGCATGAGCCGCTCTGCTACAACACGATCAAAATGCCTTTTAAGTTTCAATAATTTTATTTATATTTTTGTAGATGTTGTCTCTACTTGGTAGTTTAACCACAAATAAAGAAAAATCTCGTACACAAAAGTTTCCTTGTAACATCGGAAAAACAATGCAGAAAATATTAAAGCGGTTCATAGAAAAGAGAAACAATTCCCCGCGGCCGCGGTCTAAGCAAGACAAAGGCACGTGTGGCTTCCTCTGTCTGTCTGTCTGTTTGACGTATTACACACGCTGGAATACGACGTTGATCGCTTAGAACTCGGTACCTACCCAATGATATGGAGTTGCTGACAATAGTATTAATTTCTAACTTGGCAACGTTCTGAAAAAAATTGTTTCTCTGTTTACTTTTTGCAGGATACTGCATTTTTATTTTTCTGTGTGGTTAATTAAGTTTCCTATCAAACTGAAACTCTGTGACTCATTATAAGGATTTTGTTAATGTTTACTATCTACTGTATGTCAATAATCTACAGTCTACACTTGGCCCATAGTTTGGGTACACCAATATTATCTCGCATTTGGTGACCATGAACTTGCGAAAAGTACGTTTGGTCATGCAAAATGCGTTTGTCGACTCGTGTATGATTAGATATCAATAACGACGTAAAAACGGCTTAGCTAAATCGTTGCCCACTAACGATAGCGATAACGGTTCTAACGAATCGAACGAGATCGAATAAACGGTGTAATCTTTAGCACTTTAATCTCTCAACCAATAATTATATAAGGAGCTGAGTTTTCTTAAATTTTCGTCATTCTCCACCTTTCTATAAATTAACTCCTAACCTAAGAAAATTCGGTGAACTTAAGATGGTGTCAGACTTCAGAAGGAAGAAACTCCTCCACGTCTTTAACGCTTTCATCGACACTGACCACAGTGGCGTTGTCGACAAGAAAGACTTTGAGCTCGCCGTCAAAAACATCTCGAAGCTTCGAGGATGGAAGGAAGGCGACGTCAAATACAACGAGACTCAAGATGTGCTGATGAGAATCTGGGCAGGGCTGCAGAAAAGCGCTGATGCGGACAACGATGGGGAGGTATCGAAAGACGAATGGATAGCGCTCTGGGATAAATACTCCAAAGACCCATCAACAGCCCAGGAGTGGCAGAAGCTGTTCATCTTCCAACTGGAAGACGCAAGCAACGACGGCTACATAGACGCCGACGAATTCGTATCTGTGTACGTCTCGTTTGGACTCGACAAGCAAGAGTCTGCGGAGGCCTTCCAGAAGATAGCCAGGGGCAAGTGCTCGGTGTCCTGGCCAGAGTTCCAGGAGTTATGGAGGGAGTACTTTACCACTGAGGATAAGGAGGCTCCAGGGAACTTCATCTTTGGCTGTTATATCTGCAGCCTGGATCCAGATTCACATTCACACTCGCACTAGTTATATCTGTTTAGGTTCGTATAATTATTTTGACATACATTTTGATGTAATAAATGAGTTTGTGTTTTATAATTAGCGATCATATTTTATTAGAAATTAAACGAAATTGAGACACCATAAAAACTAAATCTAGAAAATTAAAGAGTGAGGAGAACATACTGCATCGAAGAAAATACGTTTTGCAAGAAATATATTTTGGTTAGGTATATAGCTATTTACTATTGTAAATGTGTTACTTAGATCGACTTACCGCCAAAAATTATACATTTTTATTGTTACCTATTAAAAACCTTGGCAATGCCAAGTGGTTCAGTCTTATCATAAGTACTTAGATAAGTAATAATCAGGCAATTTAATAGATAATAAGATCTAAACTCCTTGAGATAACACATTACGCTAGGAGATAACTATCTTGGTCCTTCGTGATGACGTCAGTCGGCAGGACGTAGGTAGATGGATGGTAAATCAATCAAGAGTTTTGTGTATAGGAATCGAATCTATATAAATAGGCGATTTTTAGAGGAAGCATTCTTTAGGCTTACAAAATAAGGACACAGGCAAGTCAAATTGTAGTTTATGTGCAACTGTAGTCATTGTTCAGCTGAGATGATGATGATGATAAGTAGGCTAAATGTGTTTTCAGATATTTTACTATAAAAACATTCATAGTTTGATGAATCTATTATGAATTCATTATTAGCTGGTGTAGTGAGTGTAGTGACTATCTGGCGCAGCGCGTTAGCATTGCCATACAGCGGGGCAATACAACCAGCGTATTGGAGACGCTTCCGACTGGTATTGATATGGGCCAGTTGAGATACCTGTAGATTGTTTGCAACAGTCTGCAGTTAGCTCAATTGTTTCCATTGTAAATACTAGTTTAATTTGTTTATATTATTTGATTGTGCTTTTCTTTGTCAATAAAGTACGTTCATTATGCTGTTCTTCCAAAACAAACTAGGTTCGTAGTTAACCTTCAGATAATTTCATTTAACAGTAAGAAAAACAAGAAAAGAGAGAGAAGTTTTTGTAGGTCACATCACAAGTCACATTATTAACACAATCTACAGTCCTTGCTACGTCGTAGAGGATCTACGAGGCTGCTCCGGCGTAGAGGGTCTACGAGGCTGCTCCAGCGTAGAGGGTCTACGCTGTTATCCATAGGACCCATGATATTCTACGAATAATCCTACTAATATTATAAATGTCAAAGTTTGTATGGATGCATGTATGGATGTATTTGTTACTCTTTCACGCAAAAACTACTGAATTGATTAGGCTGAAATTTGGTATGGGTATAGTTTGGAACCTGGAATAACATATAGGCTATTTTTTATCCCGATAAAAGGCGGGCGAAGGAGCGGGCAGTATATAGTTACGTTATAAAACAGCCATTTCACATGTATACACTACATTATAAAGTAGGTACTCGTAATAAAGTAAGAGCTCATGTTTTATTTGATATTCAGGTGTCAAATTAATTTGAGCAAATAGCAACCGACGGTCGCCAAATAAGATAAATTCCCGTGATAACTATGATTTGTTATGTTTAGCCAAATTTACCATATTCAGAAAACACTTTTTATTTTTTGACTTTACTATAAAAACACTGTGTGAGTGTTTTTATAGTTATCTATCGGCTACGTTTTCGGTGAACAGCGAAGCAGTAGTGAGAGTGGAAGCAGTTTTTTGATAAGCTTTTAATGAAATGTTTCCCCGCCACGCGCGAGATTTCTTTACAAAAAGGTCAAACACGCTTCCGCTCTCAACTACCATAAATGCATCCTCTTACGTGAATGTGTCAATAATACCACAAATAAATAAATAAACGCAAAGGCCGAAACAAATGCAGTATCCATTGTTTATAGAACAGTGAAGATTATAGAATAGAAACAAACAAATGGTTACTAATTACTTTCCCTGCAATGCAGCAAGATAACGATGATAACAGCAGACGTCAGTCAGCGAAGATTCACAGATAACAAGACAGTATAAGAGAACCACACGACAAGTTTGAACATTGTATCAGTAATTAGTACCTGTCACACACTCTGTCAAAATGGTGTCCGACTTCATCAAGAACAAGTTGCTTTTCGTCTTCAAGACGTTCTTCGACGTCAACGGCAGCGGCAACATCGACAAGACTGACTTCGACCAGCTGTTGCAGAAGATCTCCAAAGTCTCTGGATGGAAGGCCGGAGACGACCAGATCCTCAACAGGGTCTGGACCGGACTGCAAGGCGCTGATCTGGACAAGGATGGCGAGGTTTCTCAGGCTGAGTGGATCGCCCTGTGGGAGAAAGGGATAGATGCTGATTGGCAGAATCTCTACTGCAAGTTCATCTTCCAGCTCGAAGATTCTAGCAACGACGGTTCCATTGACAGTGAAGAGTTCTCGAATGTGTATGCTGCTTTTGGCATCCCCAAGGGTGATGCCACAGCGGCCTTCGCCAAGATGTCGAAGGGAAAGCCTTCTGTCTCGTGGTCGGAGTTCCAGGACCTCTGGAAGGAGTATTTCACCTCTGAGGATGTGAACGCACCGGGTAACTACATCTTCGGTAAATCTAGCTGGTAAAAGTGATGCGATTATCTTGTTACGGTATGTTTGTTGATATTTTATTTCGATATTAAATTATTTTATTTGTAAAACTGGATGTCTTTCACCATCTTCCTCTACTATAAAACCTTTTTGCTAAGTTTCAATCTTTTTCTATTTAGTTTTTCAAAAACAAATTCATAGTACATACCCAAATTATTTTACCTACACTTAATTCTTTTGCTAGAGTACCAAATTATCAAACTTGTATCACACATTTTATTATACGAGGCAAACATTGTATATTTTAATAAAAACAAGTACCTATCTCCTAGTCGCTGGAAAATATTAATAATTATTATAATTTATTCCGCGAACAAACTTGAGTGAAACAACAAGTCCTCCTGGATATTGCAAATGAGTTTATGTATTTTTAACAAGTTTCCAAGAAGATACTTGGATGCTCAGTTAAAACATTCTGCTGGAGGTAATAATTATATAGTGGTACTTATAACTTGACGATGTAAGATGCCGCGAAATGTTTAAAACATTGACGTACCCACGAGAATCAAATAGATCTGTTAAAATTTAAAAAAAAAGTAACAATCGCCTATGTAATACTTATCTATCTAGTCTAGGTTATGTACAGGTATTATTAATAACTACAACTACAATAGGTACCTAACTTAACAATTTCCGACATCTTAATTTCAAGCTCTTTCATATTATTAATACGCAACAAACACTTGAGCACAAATGAAATTGTAAAACGCGTCCATAAAATTCTTATTACAATGTAAGTTAAATTATAACATTTTAGGGTTCCGTTTTTGACCGGAATATCCTCAAACAAAGCTGCTCAGAGATCTGCGTCAAGATTAAATTGTGGGGGCTATAAATAAAAATAATATTGCTAACAGTGGGAATTAGAGAGGCGACATTTTTGTCGGAATGCGTGGAACGCTAATTAGGGTCTAAATTAACGCGTTGAACCCGAGTGGGCGATGCCACGAGGCCCAGGTCAAAGACGGCGTCGGAAACCTCTGTGGCGGATGTGGGTACTCTGCGGTAAATGCTGTTATTGTGTCTCTAAATGTTACGAATTTAAGGTCATATTGGATGGTACAAAAAAAAGGGCCGAGGTGGGAATTGAATCCGCAGCCTCATGCGTCGCAAGCGGATCTTCGCCCGCCGCACGACAAGGGTCGTAAGATGATAAATCCATTTCCTCGTATCTCCTGTGACCCGTACCGCACACCGCCGCGGGCACTCTCGAGCCTACCTGAAGTGCCTCGGATATTTATTGCGCTGTTATTACGCGTAATCGCAGTTTAAATCGCCGGCCTTTATTACATGATCTCTACCTTATTAACCCGCAAATGAAAAGTTGCTTAAGTGACCTCGGTACTTTGGAAAACAGGTCGGAAGTGGGGTAGGAAGCTGGGATAAATTGTGGTTATGGAAAAGTGGGGGATAATTTTCATTTAATTTCAACCTACGGGAGAAGAGGGAATTTTTATGAATTCTGTTGTTACTTATGAAATAAGCGGGCGAGTTGCGAGAGCCATTAACTTTGGACAACGAGCAAAATGTTATTTAATATTACTGATGTAGGTTATCATATCACACAAAGTAAATAAACAAAATATTACATTTGACAAACGAAGAGTCTAGAGGGCTAAGATACTAGAAATATTGATTTATTTTGAATTTTTACTTGGGCTCGCGCGATCCAATTGTTAGGGGTCCAAAGTGAGACGAACTCTGAAGATTTAACAACCCGTTGTATCTTCCAATATTGTGGTACTTTTTGATAGTTAGCTTTTTAAGTTTATTTTCTTTATTTGTGCTACGCCTTTTTAAAACATAAAATAATATTAAAATCCAGGGATTTGCTTGTCTTTGTTAAACGATAGGCATATTCAAACCCCAGCCCAGTATAAAAACTGAAAAGGTTCGGCAATAAAAATAGAGCATCAATAGAATAAGGGCTTCCACTCATAACATTCATCATTCGAGAGCGATTGGCAGCACTGCTCTGACGTCATCGTAACGTCACGGGCTTTCAGCCAGCTTTTTCAGGGAATATTATATAAAATATTTTAGAGACTAATATGATCATAATATACCTATATATTAGTCTACAAAATATTTTATGATATTTTTATGAAATAAGCTCCAGAGTAAGGTGTTGGCGGAAAGTCGGCGGCTGGTAGTACACGATTCTCATTTGTTTTGTAGGTAGAGCATCATAAAAAAGTTATAATATCAAACTTATACGACAAGTTTCTTTTATCTTCTCTGGAAGATATTTCGTAGAAAAGTTCCTGTCTAGCAATATAAAAAAAAAATTTTGATTCCTTTTTTCAGGACCATGCCACCCTGTATGCATGTAAATATTACATTAACATTCACAATTAATTTACAGGATCAATATGCCGTAGCATCATGAGTAATTAAAATTTCCTCAATGCAAGAGCCAAAATGTGCAGTTTGTGTATTATTTCAATTTACACACTAGCTTTGGAATCTCCCTCTGATGGTTGGTAACAAAAATTCATTCACCAACATCTGGCATGAGTTTCTAGTCTAAAAGTTACAGGATAGTTAGTTTGTAATAGTTCCATAGAGGTGTAGCGTGTGAATAGTTGGTATATAGCACAGATTATTTAATACTATACTAGTATATAGGTTTTGTTTGCTAAAGCCTACATACCTACATCAGTTGGGCTAGGTACAATCACCGCTAGGCACAGTGTCGCACGGCTGCGGCGTGCTAGCCGATGTATGATGTACGGAACCGCACCGCTTTTCGCTACTCGATTAAATCGCACGCCACTGCAGCGTTCCCGAGGAAGGAAGCTTTGGATGTGGCTTATTCATCAGAACCAGCTCACAACAGTTAGCTGCTAAATTTAGGCCTACCCTAGTGATCGTCATAGCACCCTGTCTTCTTGTGGCTTATTGTTTCTACTCGAATCTCGCATAGATGAAGAGGTATTACCCGAGAGTTTAACATTTTTTTAGGCCGTGGGGCCGCGGCATAGAATATCGACCCCTCCAACTCAACCCGTGGATGTCGTAACAGCCGACTGAGGGAACCTACCAGAGGAAGGGCAGCAGCTTCCTTCTTGGGCTGATGACATTTTAAAATTTTTTGACAGTGGTCGTTACGGTGTTATCGAACTTAAAAGAGCGTTGTCAGTTACTCGTTATGAAAATTAGGCTGTAACCTAGTAAGATGTATCTTATCTTAATTGTTCCCATCGAAACATTGAGTGCTCATTCGGTTTGGGATTAAACAACGCCACAATCGTATGTGTTTATTCAATTCCCTTGAAAAATAGGTCGATCAACATAAAATGAGCCTTCTGATTTCAAATCGGGGCTCTAACCAATTCAATCTATACACAAGCCAAACTCGATGTGGAATGTTTGTAAACATACCGCCCATACTTAACCTAAAATTTACTCTGCCATCGCGTCCGAGATCGTTCGCGAGATCCTTCCTTCAATGCATATTTTTTTCAATTATATCTGAAACTCAACGCCAAGCAAGTGAGTTTTATTGGTACCTACTTAATTATGGACAACACGTCTGAATAAACAAACTTTATATTTTTATTTATTTATTTATTCATTTGTGTCGTGGTTTATTTATAAGCATTCTACATCGTGTTTGGTTAATGGTTTCATATCTCTGACAAATTACCTAAGCTTCCAGCGAAAAATATCTTCTTCATTCTTCGCAGATCCTCGTCGCTGCAGGCAATCGGCTCTGGCCGTCACGGAAACGTGAGGTGGTCAAAAAGTATTTAGCAGAAGATTAATGAATACCGTCCGCCGTCGACCGGACGCGACACGGTGACTTTGTGGATACATTCACGTTGGACATATTCACTTTGGTAGGTAGCTTGTCTGACAGGGCTTTTTAAAGTTTGTATGAAGTTTAAAGTGATCGTTATACTGCTTTCAAGAAACTTTCAAACGGTTTCCGGTGAAAACGACATCAAAACGTAAGACTGAAAGTTAAATAAAAAGGTAAAGTTAAAAAATACTAAATCATAATTGACGGAAAACTTGACAAACATATTATGTACATAAAAAACATACATACAATCGAACACAGAACCCCTTTTGAAATCTGTTAAATATGTGATTCGAAAACACAGAAGCCTTTAGCTAGTTTTTAGTTGCTATTTAAACTTATGAAAGTTTTTGAGTTTTGCAAACTAAGATTATGGATGTAAATAAATATATAAAATTTAAAATTTTAATATGTTATTCAATTATAGTTTGCCATGAGATTTTTTATTAAATCTGAGCCATAACGCCGTTATTTACGCTTTTCCAGTAAAATTAAATGGAGGTTAAAATTAGGAAAGTGC
Organism: Eupithecia insigniata; assembly: GCA_947859395.1. Lineage (NCBI taxonomy): Eukaryota > Metazoa > Arthropoda > Insecta > Lepidoptera > Geometridae > Eupithecia > Eupithecia insigniata. The sequence goes on along the minus strand of OX402011.1, from coordinate 897,402 downwards.
TCTAGTTTGTTAAATAGCGTCGTTTTATCCCGTCTATTTATATTAAAAGGCGTAATTTTCTAAGATATTCCGAGTTTTTGGGTCAAACCACCGACTAGAAAGGAGAGGATAGCATTTTTAGAGTGCCTGGCTAACTTGAGTATTATTTTAGGATTATATGACCTTATTACATTGTTTTCAGTAAATTATATAATGGGAATACCTACGGGTTCGAAATTTTACTTATTTATGATGACAAATTTGGAACTCTTAATGACGGAATGCAACTAACCCATAATGTAAGTAGTCGCCTACCTACATATTCTTTAGATCCTTTAAGTATATTTTGTATATTATAATATAATATATTATATGTCCTTTATTGCACATCTAAAGCGTGTTAATCAAGAAAACAAACTTATTTTAGTGACTACAGGCCGTACAATTATAGTTGAACCTCGTTGCCGACAGTCTATGTTCTATAAAACAAATCTCATTTTCTAAACACCAGGAAACTTTATTTCAGTAGAAATTTAATTCTAACGTTCCTGCTAAGTGAAAATCTTCAGGCGCGGCGTAATCAGCGGCGGCTTTTGATCTCTGCGTCAAAGGCGCCGCCGATCGCCGCCGACGCAGCTGTCTGATTAGCGGATAGTTCCCGATTGAAATTGATGTGGGAGCACAAAGCGATGCGATTTAAAATAAACTAGTTTTACTTCGTTGGCTGATAGGTTTTAAATTCAGCTAGATTAGTAGAAAGATGAGGCTGGGGATTTTGGAATAGGTATTTTGGTCAGATATTATGAGTTTATACTAAAAACGAGACGTTGCAATAAGTACATAGTAAGCCATGGCCATGCTAAAATGAGACTCACGAACACGTGACTAAGGGTCATGTCATGGCAATAATAAATAGTAATGAAAAAAAAAATCAAAATAATATTTAGACATACTTCTCATTACTAACTCGCGGACGACCCGCATAGGCTCGCGATTGTATGCAGTTGGTGAGTCACTGCGACGGTTTAGTTAAACTACTATCTCTGCCTAGTTAAATCATTTCAGCTTCTGCTATTTATTACTGCACATGTTCAAATCAAAAAACTTCACTGACCAATGGCCTCATCCTAGAGCTTACAGCCCAGAGACGTCATAGTCGGGAGCGTCATCGGCACTCGCGACTAAACCGGCGGACGGATATTGGATGCGGACTGACACGCGGATTTTATATGCTGTTGCGGAAGGCAGCGGCAGAAGCGGAAAGGCTCGGGAAACTGACAGTCAGAATAAACGAGAACCATACTTTCATTACTAAGATCTAGACTCAGGCCCCAGTGATTAGGTAATTTACTTCGTTTCATCCATTCTTTATGGGCTTTAGATCTTTTTTAAACTTTTGACTGCTGAGACTGTTATAAGCTGACGAGTCTTTGGAATTTTACTATCAGCACTCCTATGTCGACTGCTAAAAGTGCCTGTCCCAAATGGGACCCCCCGGATTGGCTATAACCACTACGCTTGGGAGGCGGATTGGTGATGGCAGTAGAGGTGTAAAAAATACGCAGAAGGAAGCCGTTGCCCTTTCTCTAGCAGTTCCCTTAGTTGCCTCTGTTCCTTTAGTTGCTCTTACGATTTCCACGGGTTGAGTTGTAGGGGACGTCACAGCTTTATCTTTGTTTGAAATGTTTCGGTTATAGATATCTGTGTAGTTTATCTGATTTGATGTACAGCAGGGCTTGCCCTGCCCTACATATACATTTCAATTACTATGAACAACCAACCTATATTATACATGATAATGCTCATGCCGATTGATGGTTTTATACGGCATTGTTCGGAATAATATCCTGACAAACGATTAAAAAAAAATTTCAAGTTAGTATCATCATAATTTCCCCTAATTAGCGCTATGTTGTTTGTATAATGTCCAGAAACTCATTATCCGCCCGCTCTCCGCCCGCCCCGTGGCCCGTCGCCCCACATCTCAATCGAGCGATTATTTATTGAATTTGCCCAGATCTGCCAGAATCTGCCAGCTTCCGCCGGCGCGGCTCGCTTTGATGTGCTGAAAGGATTGTCTATTTCGTTTCCCATCTTCCTAACTAGATTTCAGGAAAAATATACCGTTTTTAATATAGCGGTTTTAATATAGCGGTTTTAATATAGCGGTTTAATATAGCGGTTTTAATATAGCGGTTTTAATTTTAATTATCATGTGTGACGATGAAGTTTATCTAAAGATTATACATAAGGTTAACACGTTCAAGTATGTTCATAAGGTTAACACGTTCAAGTATGTTCATAAGTTTAACACGTTCAAGTATGTTCAAGCATAAACGATGTTTGTCTTCTTTCTTCACGAGCGACGTTTCGTTTTCATTTATATTCCTACACTTCGGCCTGGCCGTTCAATAATTCTAAATATCAGTTTTAGCTTTTTTTACATTCACACTTTACTCCGGTAGTAACTCATTTATAAAAATAATAAACAGAGAACACAATAAATATACGGATAATGCAATGGGCGGCCTTATCGCAATATTAATAAACATACCTACATACGTGATAAATTAACTATGTAAAAACATTAAGTTAACGCGTACGTTTTAATATAGTCAGTAATAGAGTTACTATGCTCATAAGTAATGATATTGACGAGTCCATTAAAGGCTCTCAGCGTAGTACCTAATTCGGCGAAATAATCGCGGATTCGCAGTCCACTGCGCTGTTTGTTCACTAACTCGTCTATAAATCAGATCAAACAACCAAATATGCTCGCCCGCCAAATCCCACCGAATTATTAATTGCTCAGAAACTAATCTATACAACGGATTGGGCAATGATTAGTTGGGGCAGATAGGATATATTATGATGCTTTAACGAACGATCACTAAAGTTACTTTTGTATTTTGTCTATGGGCGTGGATTATAGAGATTAAAAAGAACATTGGAAAAACCAACCTTAGATTTACGTTCCGTAATTCCAACGAATACGTTTACCTTACGTACACGGAGCCGCTTTTCAAAGAGAAGACTTAGTATTTTTACGACTTTTGAGCTATCGTTTATCTACTACCTTTCACCAAAATACGATTAAGGTATCAAAAATATGGTTTGTTTTTGATTGCTATAGTAATCAAAGTAGTCATTTTAATTTGAAGAAGAACAAATGAATTTTCAAAAATCCCTTCGCCCGTTTATGATACCTATCATACGCTTTTTTTAATGCCTCTGTAATAGATTAGTTTTGTATAGTTTAGGAGGAGATGCGAAAGCCAAGTTTGGTGGCCAAAAAGTGCAACCTCGCATCTCTTCCTACACTATACAAAATAAAAATAATACAGAGGCATTAAAAAAAACTTTTGATAGGTATCTAAAACAGGCCAAGAAATAAAAAAAAAATCCTTTGTTCAACGTAATAATACGATAAAATAGGTGGCGGCGCTAGTTTGGGTCTGGGAACCGCCTTAAAAAAAACGCTTTTACGTAAGTACCTACTTGACGACTTTTTCAACGATACTTTTAGCGACTCGTAATATTTAGTATAGGGACCTAGTAGATATATGTATATTAAGTAATATATTAAGTAAGTGCATCTTAAGTAGACAGGCATGATACTTGGCCAGTCTTCCATTGAAAATCCCTAAATGAGTACATACTGTGAATATAACAAACTCAAAACCTGATGACTGGATGAATGCAATAAATAAAAATACTGAATACTGATTAATAAAAGAAACCCTGCCTAGTCTATGAAACTACAATCACACGTATTTATTATCACCATACAATTTGCGGCGAGTACTACCACCATCGTTAAGTACCGGAATAATTCAATAATGCCTGCAATTTCCAACCATTATGATTCTAACAATTTATCAAGTTCATCTATTCGCAGTATGCAGAATACAAATATTAGATTTATAATATATTCCTATAACCATTACTATTTTAAGTATGATTTATTTATATGCAGTTTATGGATAATGCTGGACAGTTCGCACAACATCATCCAAGCTATGCAGAAATTAACTTTGAATTGTTATATGTTTTGAAATTCAAACTTATTTAGCTCAAGAAGCGGGTTACTAACCGAAGCCAAGAACTCAAGTAACAAAACATAAATATAAAAAAAACTCAAAACACTCTTCTTTCTATCTATTAGCACCGAGTCAATTCAAGTCCGATAAAGACTGAGCCAATTCAACTTTTGTTTCCGGAAACATTTAATTTTGAGATATATTTCATTGAAACGATCGCAAGATTTCCAATTAGCAAATGGCCCGGAAGGTCTATTTAATCAAACCCCTCGAAGATTTTGTTTTACTTTTGTATCGATTCGGTTTCGGTTTATGAAGTAGAGAATGTCACAGAACACTCAGTAAATTGAGTTTATTATAACTAAGCAAACTTATTGGCAAGAGCAGATCAAATTGGAAATATTAATTAAGCTATCATAACTTGTGCAAAGAAATTGTGGACGTATTTCTTTCTCCTACAAAATTAACTCCTATCGTTTCCATCCTCTAAGCAATGCTGTAGAAATTGTGCAACTGTACCACCTCTGTTTCTAATATTAAAATGCTTCGTCATCCCAATTTGAATACTGCGCCCTAAACGCAATCTGATTCCAAACGTAGGTACCTACATAACATATTTCCCGTCCGCTCAGAACGCGTGACGAATTATGAGTGACATGTGACGGGGTGGAACGGTACGAGGTAACCTCGTTCCCCCACCACTCGTGATTGGATATATTAAATTCTTAGCTTTTGAAGGGGAGCCGAAACTGATTTAAACGGTTAACGTTCGCTTTTGTATCACAGATTGTTTTGATTTGTTTTTAGATAAGGAAAACATCGTCGGCCGAATCGTCACTTTACATTGTACACAGTTTACATCATCATCATCATCATCAGCCTATACACGTCCACTGCTGGACATAGGCCTCCCCCGTACGACGCCACAAATAGCGGTCCTGAGCCGCCTCCATCCATCGACTCCCTGCGACCGCAACGATGTCGTCGGTCCATCGAGTGGATGGTCTCCCATGTAGGGGGGATTTGCCATAATCACCACGCTTGGCAGGCGAATTGGTGATCGCAGTGTTGGTGTTTAAAAATACTCAGAAGGAAGCTGCTGCCCTTCCTCTGGTAGGTTCCCTTAGTCGGCTTTTACGACATCCACGGGTTGAGTTGGAGGGGTCGATATTCGTACGCCGCGGCCCCACGGCTGTTTACATCGTACAGCTAAAATTGAGCCAAACAAAGTTCTATTGGCTATAAAAAAAATGCAACCGCAATCATGACAAACACTCCAGAATAAGCATACAGAGAAGATGACTCGTAGTGCAAAGCTGCTTCCATGATAGGTCACGTCTCCAGGATTGGGGAGCCGCGGGGAAGTGCATTGATGGACTGATTAAAGTAATTGCCTGCAGTGCTCTCAGTGGCTCGGAGTTGTATTGTGGTGGAAAAAGGCGTGCGCCAAGCTGCAAGGATTTTAGCGTGGACTTGGTGAACTGAGCTAGAGAACTGGATGAGACATCTTAGCTTTATTTGATGTGCAGAGCGACAGGGGATGGTCACTAAGTATTTTTTACCTTAAGCCTTAAGCAGGCCTGTTACAAGGAATCCTTGGCCTTACCGGCACGCTCAATCAATATTATTTTCGAAAATAGGTAGTTTTTATCTTTGACATCAACGGTCACTTCAACATAATCTGCCATTTCTCAGCAACTTTTGACAATAGCTGTCACTTTTGACATTAGCTGAAATGTTTGTCGTTTGCTTTTCGCACGTGATAAATACAAAACAATTTTGTTTCTCCTTTATTAGTGAGAACTAGAATGCCATGAAATAAATACCTTTAAATTGGGTGCGTACAAAATATACACTTGCGAGCTATAAACTGGAATCACTTCATCGCTGGTTTTTGCAGACCATATTTTACAGTTTCCATGCAATAAACTGTAGGTTGTGGTATATTATTTTAAAGATAATTTTATTAGCTTTCAAACTCTTTCCATATCATAGCGAAAAAAATGTTCATCATATGTCATGGAACGTGAAAACAAAAGACATAAATTTTTGGAACAAAACATCTATTTTTTCAAACTCCTGAATCCCTATAAAAACTGGGAATTTATGCAATTTTGTCATCAGTCCAATATGTTACGTCACTCAAAATACTGGAATTACAAGAAAATGGAAACCACACCAATAGAAGCCGCTCAAATCGTCACCCTAATCCAGCAAGGGTTCTCTCAGCGTACTATCGCTCGACAGCTTCATCTGAGCCAGTCCTGTGTCTCCAAAGTATACAAGAGGTTTAGAGAGACTGGAAACTTAGTTCGAAGACCAGGATCTGGACGACAGCGATGCACTTCGGCGAGAGATGACCGATTTATTGTCAGCACTTCTCTCCGAAATCGACATCTAACCAGCGTTGACGTCCAGCGGGAGCTCGGAGAAGTTCGAGGGAGAACTGTCAGCGAGTGGACAGTAAGGATGGGAGTTATTGGATATTTTGGCTACCGGTTATTAGTTGGGTATTTTGTTTCAATACCGCTAATACCAACTGGTACCCAATAACGTTACAATACTCTATACCTGTTCTGATTTCTACCCAATATATTTCTAACCGATTTGGTTAGAAATACCATCTAACCGATTTGGTTAGAAATACCATCTAACCGATTTGGTTAGAAATACCATCTAACCGATTTGGTTAGAAATACCATCTAACCGATTTGGTTAGAAATACCAAATACTTGTTTCAGCTACATAACTTTACGGGTGAACGGTCCGCTAGTACCTATGCGTAGATGATAGTTAGGTAAGTATAGGTATTGAAGCGTTGGGTAGTTATGGCTCACGGTCGGATAGGCGCGATGCTCGCTTTGCACAGTTATTCCCTAGCGGTATGCGGATTTTACAATAGCGTTAGATATTTTAGGACCATGCTAACAGGTACTGAGTTAGTTATTGAATACCGGACTCATCTCTAGTGGACAGTGAGGCGAAGACTCAAAGAAGCTAACTTGACCCCAAAAAGGCCAGCAACTGGACCCAAATTGTCTACGGCCCACCGACAAGCCCGACTTCAGTTTGCTCGTGATCACTTAGATTGGGATATACAGCAATGGAGCCGAGTTTTATTCGCGGACGAGACTAGGATGTGCCTGCATGGCAGTAACTGTCGACGGAGAGTCTACAGGAGACCGGGAGAGCGATACGCACAATGCTGTATAGCGGAAACAGTGGCATATGGGGGTGGGTCTTGTATGATGTGGGCGGGGATTTCAATTGAAGCTAAAACGGAGCTGGTATTCGTACCCGGTGGAGGTCGGGGAGGAGGACTAACCGCAGAAAGGTATATCAACCACATTCTGCTGGGCCATATACTCCCTTACGCCGGGTTTATTGGCGAAAATTTCCTGCTAATGCACGACAATGCCCGCTGCCACACCGCTCGTGCGACTAGACAGTACCTGGAAGAAGTCGGGATTCCCACAATAGACTGGCCAGCCGTCAGCCCTGACATGAACCCTATCGAACACCTGTGGGACGAGCTGAAAAGGCGGGTACGAGGAAGATCCAGCTCCGGCGTCAATAGAAGACCTAAAAACTGCTCTTATCGAAGAGTGGCAGGAAATTCCACAGGATCCCATCAGGAAACTCATTAGGTCAATGAAAAACCGTTTACAAGCAGTCATTAGGGCCAGGGGGGGGGGGGGGGTTGGCAATACAAAATATTAAGCGGGAAATAACAAAGATTTTAAATAAAAATTTGATATTTTCATATTACTTCTTATTAATTTAAACATCCACAACTTCGACCTATTGTAATAATTCACTAAATGAAGGTAGGAAACTTAATTAAATTTAAATATTTTTTATACCATTCGAAAGTTAATAAAATTTCTTTTCAAATGGTATACACCAAGCAGTTTATTCCATGGAAACTGTAAAATATGGTCTGCAGAAACCAGCGATGAAGTGATTCCAGTTTATAGCTCGCAAGTGTAGAATGGCTTAGGGTCGCCATACACGGATGGCTTCGAACAGCCATTATCGATTGTTTCAAGCTACGACTGCATAGCAAACTAGTGCCTTGCACACTACACACATACACGGAACCGCTCGAGCAGTCTTAGGCCACAGAGTCCCAGGCATACACTGACTGCTCGAGCTGTTGACTGCTCTCGCACAGTTACCTCCGCCCGCTCTCTTCATTCCACTTCCCGCGCGTCCCGACCGCACGTTTCATGTTTTGTTTTTTGAGCAGTTGGTATCAACTGCTCATGCAGTTATCAATGGCATCTTCAATCTGTTAACTATGACTACAAGAGCGGTCCGTGTATCAATGTGTGTTGATCAATGGCTAATTGCTCGAGCAGTCGGTTTACGGTGGCCCTAAATTTTTTTTGTGTGCCGTCGGTCTGTTTCCTTGAAAGAAATGGAAAACTAAAATAAAATAAAATAGAAGATGAAAATGAGAAAGACAGAATGAAATATCTTTAACGTTTTCCAATAAGGAGGCGGTTCTCAATTCGGCTATAAGTTTTTTATGTGTGTTTATTACCTATCTACTTGATATTTCCTTCCCCCTTGTTTCAATATTAAAATCCAATTATTTTATTCCCGAATTACTATTTATCCCGTAAGTTTCATAATCTTTTTGAGGTTTACAATGACTTCCAATACCATTTTTTTCTACAATGAATATTAAGCAATTTGAAGTTGGTTTTTAGTTTGTCTAAAACGCGCCAAATTATCCTAAAAATGGGTCATCCTAATACCTAAATGGGTCATGCGATCTAGAAAGTTGAAAAATGTCCTGTCCTATCCAGCCCTGGGACTCCCTGTTGGCTCCCCGCCAGCAGTCTAAACGCGTTTGTCCGTATTGAGATTTACTGTCCGAACGGTTCTGCTGCAAACTGCACGGAATTGGTGCTTACTCCGCCCATTACTGAATTGCACTCTTTAACCTTTACAACATCGCGAGTTTCCACCCCCGTGCGCGATGAATGCTAACAATGAGGGAAATATGGGTCGTTTTACATGGACCCGGAATTCGGGAGGTATTTTTGGTTGGAATAACCTAAAATGTTGGATGGAATAAATGCGAGACGGAGGAAGCAAGTGCATGGCTTTTATTTCTGGAACCTTTTGTTTTTAGAGGCTTTCAAAGTGAGTAAAAGTTTGAAGAAGGTACCTAGTAAGTTTGAAATTGGGCAGTTACTTTCGAGTATGAACTCGTATAATGATTGTTTACCACAGAGCTCAGATGATATTTTACGGGAAGTAATCTATACATATGTATATAAGATATAAATTAAAACAGAGTTCAATAAGATATGTGCAAAACAAAACTTAGACAAAACACGGTTGGATGATTGTACTCCCTTCTGGAATGCTGACCTAAATGGGGAAACGGATGGCGATAGAAGTGTGTTTGTTCCTACAATACGGTACATTGTATTTTTTCCGCGACAAGATTCTATATTGTTAAATAGCGTGTTAATTTTCCTGCTGACCGTACCACTAAATCTTGATTAAATAAAAAAACCAATTATTTCTGTAATTAAAAATGACTTAGCTGATATTGTGATAGTTTGTTTGCGGACCTTACGAGCGCGAACGAAACTAACATCTGGATTACAATGTAGTTTAGGAGCCCATCGCTTATTCCCAATGTTATGAGGTACTTAGAATGTCTGAGTAACCAGAGTAGAATGAAACAGTGATCATGATCTATTTGGTGCATTTTTGTGAGTCTGGATGTTGTTTTTATTACATTTACGATTTACACCTAAAATTTTAGTAAGACTGATGTCATAAAAGATGAATTTTTGAACGATTGCTTGTTTTTCTATATCAGTTTATGCTAAATTGTCGTTTAGGATCTACATGTTTTCGTACGAGATTATTTAAATGTAACATGTGGTCGGCCATAACCCACTTTTTACACTTACCTCAATTTAAAAAAAATATGGAGCAATTTGATTAGTATCGTTAGTTCATAGGTAATATTACAGTTGACCCACTTCACAACAGTGCGACCACAAAGTATTGATTGCACGAAGCACTCCGCCCCCTGTCAGCGCGGAACTTGCCAATCATCAATCCAGCTGCTCTAATTAATATCCTGTCAATTCCTTTGTTTATATCGCAAATTAATAGTTCGCTGTCTCCGCGACTATGCCACAGATGAGTTAGAAGCTTTTGCAAGGTCAAATTGTCACTGTTGGTAAGAGTATTGTTCATCGGATTCATCTTGAAAGTATTTAAATGTCCAGTAATAGTCTCAGCAGGGTTGTGAACAATTTTATAAAATATTTTATCGTCTACTTGTGATGTGACGGTTGACACGATTTAGGATGAACGATCTCTATGGGAACAGACCTGATCAGCGGTTGGTTATAGATCTATCCTTCTCTCTAGGTAGGGTACCTATTTGACAGTGTGAACTTTGCATTTTTTACAATTTTGGATAGTAACGAACGACATTCATATCCGGAATACGTAGAAGAATCAAAGTAACCGACATAGCACTGAGAATTAACCGGCTGAAGTGGCGATGGGCAGGCTATATTACTCGTAGAACCAATAACTATTGGGGATTAAGGGTTCTCGAGTGGCGACAACGATGCAATGCGAAACGGAGTGTGGTAAGACCTCCCATTCGATGCACCGATGACATTGTAGCGGTCGCAGGAAGTCGTTGGATGGAGGCGGTTCAGGACCGCTATTCGTGGCGTCTTATTTGAGGCTTATGTACAGCAGTGGACGTATACGGACTGCTTTAGGATATTCATAATACAGGACTAGTTTTTACCCGCGGCTTTGTACCCTTTTTACGCGACTACGAGAGGGTTATGATTTTGACACCCTATGTATGTTTGTATGTATTTATATATGTATGTATGTATGTAGCCGATTTTTATGTTCCCTCGTAGCGCTGAAACTACTGGTCCGATTTCAACAAATGAGGTGTCATATGATTCGTCTTAATAGCCCGATGGTTATAGGCTATGTGACGTCAGATAAAAATGGTGGTCTAACGAGATAGCGGGGGTCGAAGAAAGGGTCGAAAATTTCAATGTTAGTAAATATGCTCGTGTGTGGTATCGTTGCAAAGGTCTTTGTTTGTACTTCCGAAACCGTTTCTCAAACTTTTGTGAGGTTAACGATTCTCAAACTATTAGCAAAAAGGTGTAAAAAAATATAGTTAAAAATAAAACCCGACTACATAAAAGTCTTAAACAAGCGTTCACCTATTGTCCATAGCATTTTCTTTTGATACTTAGGTAGTCGGAGGCACCCACCCCATATACCTACAATTAGTAACAAAGGCCTCCGACTACCTAAGTATCAAAAGACAATGCTATGGACGATAGGTGAACGCTTGTTTAAGACTTTTATGTAGTCGGGTTTTAGTTTTTAACTATATTTTTTTTACTGTAGAAATGTTTTTTTTTTCTTTTTTATGGGAACTAGTTTATGGGATACAAAGTACCTTATGGGTTATTCTAGGTCTAGACCTACATCTGTGAAATTTTATCTATAAAGTAGTTCTAGCGTGAATAAGTAGCAATCATACATCCATCCGTAGTATGGTTAGTAGTATGGTTAGTAGTATGGTTAGTAGTATGATTTGGTTGGCCTATCCTATTCTAAAGTCTCTGCCTCTTTTTTGCTTTTTTTCAGTACGAATTCTCTAGCCATCGTTGAGTGGAAAGGAGAGTTCATGCAATTTAGACCCTATATTTTGACAACAAGGTCCATTTCACATTATAAGAAAAAATGAGTGGTATAAATGAGAGGCGGGTATGACAAATGGCTACAGAGTGCGTTATAATTCGTTTTTAACCGTCGCACGTCAGCGTACCTGCGCAATTTAGATATAGAGAGTACGTAGTATACAGGATGTTACGATATTTCCGGTTTGCTAGAAGAATATTACCTACTATAATATAGAACAGTATTTCTACGAGTATTTTTATATTACGTATAAATGTACATACAGTAAAGTGTTTTGTATTGCAAAATATGCTTGATATGACAGTACAGATGATCTTTTTTTATTTTTTGTATTTTTTTTCTATATTTACTAGTATACACATTTTTATATTAATGTTAAGTATACCAGAGTATAATTAGAATCTAGCCATAGAATTGGCTATTATAATTGAGTTTTAACTTATTTTTATAAGAACTTATTACTAAGAACGTGTCCATTGGCACTATTCTTATTGTCTCTATATAGGTACTTAAGGGGAAGAAACTTGGTTCATGTGTTCTTAATGATAGCACATATACTATAATTATCACTACACTAAGTCGAACGGTTTTGTTCTTTTGAGCCTTCTCACTATGTCCGTGTTGTCGAGGAGCTGGATCGCCTCGATGTTCACATGATGATGAAGCCTCTGTTCATGAGCCTCTGCGTATGTTTGTATTGTTATATCGACGAATTCAATGTTCAGGTCCCTGAAGACCGTCATTTCTTACATACCAACGAGTATTAACAATTGCTCTCAGTACTTTATTCTGGAATCTTTGTATGCTTGCTACGTTTGTCTTTTTAGTACAGCCCCAGAGCTGTTTACCATAAGTCCAGAATGGCATGACGACTTGTTTATATAATAGGATATCTAATTTGTGAAAAACTATTTAAACTTTCATGATTATCATCTCTATTGACTTCCTCGATTATTTAAAATCATGGCAGCTTAACAGATACAAGAGAAACCGGTGGCGATCTATTGTGTCGGAGGCGAAGATCCAGTTTGGGATTGATGCGGGTTCATAGTACCTAGTAGCTTCATGTAAAAGGAGTATTGCAGGACCATCTACTCGATGGACCGACGACATTGTAGGGAGTCGATGGATGGAGGTGAATCAGGACCGATATTGGTAGCGTCGTTTGAGTGGTTCCTGCCCAGCTCTTTTTTTGATATGATGATGATTGTGACTAGAAGTATTACTAAACATCGATATATTTTTGTATATTTCGTCATCCTTCTTCGATCTAAGGATCACAATCAAACACTGTTCCCACAAAAGCGTACTACCTCCCCCTAGCATTAGTAAATAACACCCTGTGCAGCAGTATTGAGGGATGGCGGCGCGTCACGCGATGCCTTCATTTGCTGACCACATCCCGCGGGTTACGTAGGTACCTCGTTCAACGAGGTTGAATGTTTTACCTAGTTTGGTTTGGGCGAATCGATTGTTGTAGTTTTCTATTGTTCAGGAAGTTCTACCGTCTAGTCTACCCGTGAATGTCGTCAGAGCTGGAGGAAGGGCAGTAACTCCCTTTTGTGCATTACTAACTACCACAATTGGATGTCAGAATGGATGTGAGAACGGAGGCAGAGGTTCTAGAAATAAAGAGCTGAGGAACATTCAAAACACCACTACACAGTTCAGTTGTTAACACTGCGATAACCTATCCACCTGCCAAGCGTGGTGATTATGGAGATATGTTCAGAAGTGAACATGTGTTCTGATGAGTAGGAGCTTTGAACTGGACAGATCCTTTCTCCTTGTGACGTGTATGTCTGTCCCATAGTTCTTTAAGGCAACAGAAATAAATAAATAATGCTGGACAATACACCCAGCATTATCTAGCTCCAAGCTAAGCGGAGTTTGTGTTATGGGTACTAGATGGCTGATATAGAATACATTACAGTGATTTTTGATGTATTTTTGAGAGATTATGTAGATATTTTTTTATAGAAATTGCTCATACAATACGAAACAATTTTTTGCAGATCGTACAAACATTTAAATAAACGAAATAATCATTCCTACGTGTAATGTACATAGATTGCCGTGCTTATAAAGATATCAGGGGGCCTACTCGGAAAAGGAAAATCGAAGTTTCTTTTTCGTGTTCGTGCAAAACCAACTCTTATGTCCATTGCATAAGATTAGCGTTTCCACGAAAAAGATTTCGTTTTTAAGAGTACGGGCCCAGGAGACTCATCATCGAGTCATCGAGACTGTATTTTGATAGGCCCCTAATATTGCATCACGTCTCACATACCTATTATGTAAACTAAACTGAGAAGATAGAACGTAGAGTATTTTCCTCTTTTATTATAATGTGTCAAGTAACATTCTCAATCCCCTTCTTTAAATAGGCAGGTTATACATACATTGACTTTCAGATATTCTGCTACTGTTATCGTGACACACAAACAGTCAGTGTCAGCACGTTTCCGGTGTATAATAACTTTTGCGCGCGACATCTGGCGGACGCACCGCGAATACTAAACTTGATCTCATGTAGATGTACGCACAAGTGTCGCGTCTCGATTGTGAATGAACTTGTTTTTATGATTTGGTCTAGTGGTTTCATCTTCACTTTCTATGTTCATGGACAAAAAATTTAAGTGAAGAGAATCAATGAACACTTATGTTGCCCATGACGCATGCATCGATCTTTCCGCTCAAGCTAGGGCGGCGCCCCTTCAAATCGCACCGCAGAGGCTGGGCCATGCAACTAACACTTTCATTGCCCTTGACTTACTCTTCCTGTTCCTAGAGCAACGGTGCACCGCGCCTTCGGGTCGCACTGCAGAGGCTGCGCAGAAATGCAATAATGCTTTATCCTATTTTTTATTTATTTGGTTTAAATTTGACTTGTCTATGTGGTTATTTTCTAAGTCTTAAAGAATTCTTAACAGCGCATAAAATTAACAAATTTATTGATTCTGGTCGTGCTCCACATTCGTCAGAAATACAAAACAAGTGGACATTAAATGGAATTATCTTTTGTTGGTGCCAAACAATATGCATTTATTGCCTCCCACAAGACGCATTTTAAAAGCAGGTTTTCGTTTTTTATACATTTATTAATTCGATATAGAAATTCAAAACCATCCTCATGTCTTGTTACGAAAGTACTCACTTGGTTTTAGAATCCTAGATAATTTTTGTAAACAAATGGTTTACAGAAACAACTAGAGATGAATCCGGTATTCAATAACTAACTCAGTACTTGTTAGCATAGTCCTAAAATATCTAACGCTATTGTAAAATCCGCATACCGCTAGGGAATAACTGCGCAAAGCGAGCATCGCGCCTAACCGACCTTGAGCCATAACTACCCAACGCTTCAATAGCTATACTTACCTAACTATCATCTACGCATAGGTACTAGCGGACCGTTCACCCGTAAAGTTATGTAGCTGCAACAAGTATTTGGTATTTCTAACCAAATCGGTTAGAAATATATTGGGTAGAAATCAGGACAGGTATAGAGCATTGTAACGTTATTGGGTACCAATTGGTACTAGCGGTATTGAAACAAAATACCCAAATAATAACCGGTAGCCAAAATATCCAATAACTCCCATCCTTAGAAACAACATATTTAGGAGGAAAACATGTAACCGAGTATAAGAATTATTTTTTCGAGTAGTTGGTAGGTCATGTAAGACACAGAGCAATAAAAAACAAGCAGTCATATAAAAATCTTACAAAATAAGGGCAAATACACACCGATGCCTATAAAATTACAATTCTACGCGAGTCCGAGACACGCGTGCTCGCGACGTCTCCGCCCGCTGTGGATCTTACAAATAAATATGGTTAAACCAGGTTTTGTTACTTGCGTCAAGAATGTGCGGTGTATATCGAAAATTAGGTTTGTGGTATATGTAATACCTGTTAAAAGTTCTTTAAGTTCGTATTAGATTTATTGATTTGAAAAAAGTTAAAATAAGACTTAGCAGGTCCAAACTTAATGTTTGTACTCTCTAAACTTTTACAGTTTATCCAAAATTCCGCAAAGAAATAGTTTATCAGTCCCATCAGTTACGCCAGATTAACATTTTAATTTCCAACTCGGTTATCTTTAAATCTACTTACGGACTTGGTAAGTATTTGCGTATAAGCCGATAAGTCAAACTTCTGACAGCTATTGTCAACTTGTCAGTTATGGAGATGTTTGGATTGTGGAAGTTTTACCAGATTTTACCAGAGTCGCTGGGTTATTTGGGTTTTCTAGATAAGACCTTGTCTTCTGCAAGAAATAGCTTTTAGTTATATTACAAATTATGTTAGTTGCACTTTTGTTTTCCGACTTTCACTTTCATTGGCAATATAGTTCACAGGAGAAGAGTTTTTTATTTAGTACCTATCCGTTTGCGGCTTCGCATTAATTTTTCGGGATAAAAAGCCTATATTTTTATCCAAATGTTCTACATCTATGCGAAATTGACGTCGTTGTATTTATCAGGTCACATAAATATTTTTCTGGTTCTGAATAGGTGCCGCATTACTTCTCATGAAAAGAAAATTTTGAGAGGAGCAAGGAGCCTTTTCCTCCAAAATAAATAACAGAACACCGTCTACAAAAACAATCTGAAACCAAAGTTTGTGAGGTCGATCCTGAATTTTCCAGTAATGACAAGAAAATACGAGTCAAGAGGTCTGAAGCGCTCTCGCCATCAGGCTGTATTAACGAGCCCAATGTCGCGTGTGAAGGGACGGTCGCAGGCTGGGGTTACAGTGGGCTAGTGTTTAGTAGAGTTACTATTGGTTTAGACTACATAGGTTTATATGTAGTAGCTGCGCCCCGCAGTGTAACCCACGTTGATAAACATATTTGATAATCATCCCACATAAAAAAAGACTGTGTTTTAATCTAGTATGTAAGCTGGTAACAAACATTTCTAAATCTGTTGAGACGTCTGAGCACGAAGGTGTAACAAACAGAGTAACAAACACACACACACACACACGTTCAAACTTTCGTCAACAATAGTAATTGTTTGTGTGATATTTATTTTTAGGAATCTCAGACACACAACACTATCTTGGTGTAACAGAAAATTATCTTATCTAAGCACAAAATGAGTTCGTAACTTCTTTACCACAATTTTTACGATTCACTAGTTCAGCTCACTATTCTAGTGGGAACCCCGCCTTACGTATGTCCCTGCCTAAGGGCTGCTGTTCACGACACAGGGATAATGGCAATGGCTTCCCTTCACTAATAGGGTCAGTGGGATGCGAAAAAGCTAAGTGCCGGAATTGCATGTGCTCCACATTTTTACTTGTCAACTTTCTGCGATTTGAGTTTGAGTCCGCTCAATTTTTTTGATGCTAGCTTTCTCCCGCGGCATTGGTTCAACTTGGAAAATTAAAAACAAACAAAAAATTAAAAACAACACTATAGACGATCTCAATGCTCTAGAATATTCTCGAAGATAGTGTCATCCAGGTCTCATCACGCAGTTTAATTCTATTACGTATTACAAAGAGCGTAGCATTTCCACACTGCAAGTGCGTAACTACAATTTTCTTCTTCTTCTTTCAGCTTTGGCTCTGCATCTGGTTTGATGCAGTTCTGCCAGTGTCAGATAGAGGTTGAGTTTGGATATTTTCGCTCGTCGCGGGACTCGCATCTATGACAACTGTCCCCACACTCTCTATCTCATCGGTGCTCATGTACTCATACGTCGACGTTCTGAACTTATCTCCTCCAAACAAGGGTGGTTTTGCCACAATCACCACTCTCGGTAAACGGATTGCTGTTAAAAATACACAGAAGGAAGTTTCTGACCGCTTTCTGGTAGGTTCTCTTAGTCATCTCTTACAATATTAACAGACTGAGTTGGAGGGGTGGATTTTTACACCGCGATCGCGATACTTCCCAACACTAGCTTAAAATGTGAGTATATTTCAGATTTCCATAGCTTTATTTCTTTAAGCTTACAAAATAAGCACATATATAAATTAAATTTTATACTATAAACAGCTTTATTCATTCATCACCGTCTGGTAGAAATATCTGCAAAGGCCGCCAATTGCAGGATAATGTAATTAATTTTTAAGAACTTCTTGTACTATTAATATTTCTTGCAAAAAAAACTTTTATTTATTAAAATACCTACCATCACGTAAAGTAACGTAGATACACGTAAACCGTCTTATACCGTATTTTCTTATCGTAAGCGATAAGGAAATACGGGATAAGACGTTTTATTCAAACAAACGCGTATTCATTCTACCCGCGATTAAATATTTTTACGGGCACGACGCGATGCCTCACCTACTTTATGGGACCATAAAACGAAAACACCTGCTGTAGGAAGTTCGAAGATATACACAATTCATATTAGTATGATTGTATAAAGATATAAAGGTCTTGCGATATCTAATAAACGATTAAAGTCTATATAAAGGTACCACTCTGTGTGATAGTCATTCTTTTGAAGAATAAGCCAGAATCTATCGCCGCGCAATAAATCGTAAATTATAATATATCTTATAAATACAACAATACAAAATTTGAATCGAACCTCGTGAGGAAGTAACAGATGTCAGACATCCAAATTTATTCTTGCCATTTTAATGAAGTGGTGATCATTATTTTTAGGAGAACTGTCGCTAAAAGGTAGAGCGAGTATCAATATAGGCAATAACTTTTCATTCAATTCAATACACTATGACGAACGAGCGACTTCTCTTCTTTGCACTTACCTAGGCTGAGGTCAAACGAGAATACATACTTATGTTTTAAAGTTATGAGTCAGTTCCTCGCTTCATATCACACCAAAAAACCATGTATTCCGCGTCTTTTTTGTGCCTCATGATGAATTTCTGTAAAAAATAAAAATACGAATTTCAGCCAAATTAAAACTAAAAAATTATGGTTGTTTTGCCTAAGCCTCTCCGCCGCGGTGAATCAAGGAGTGCAATTGGTGCATACAAGAGCTATCCGTGCGAGCGTTCGCATGTTAAATAACCTATTATTTGATTTGCACACTGAACTGCACTATTTACATGCGAGAAATCAATAATTATATTTCAAAGTTCCATCTCGCTGCATTACAATAGCTGGCTCATAACTTACAATCAATAATTAATTGAAGCTCATATCGCAGTTGATTGTAATCGATTTAAAAATGATTGACTGTTTACCTATTAACGAGCAAAACAAACTGAATGAAAACAGAAATTATTTATGTCGAGTTTCTGAATTATTTGATCGAGTCAGTATAACATAATCTGTATGATTGGTATAACATAATCTGTATGATCGGGAGGTGAGAGAATTCAATTTGCGGTCGCGGTCAGCCTTAATATACTCCTGAATGTTTGATGATACTGAACTTTGGACTGGAAATTCATGGTGCTTGTTGTTTTGAGGTAAAATTGGTTTAAAACTAATCGATTGATATATTCAAAATAGAATCCTAGAAAGTTCGGAGAGACCCAATGAAAAAAAAAAAAAAAAAAACAATAGTTTGAAAATTTTGCATACAATACAATATGTTTTAAGAGCCCAATATAATTTTCGATAAAAGTTACTGAGAGGCATTTTTTCTGAATCAAACATGGATCGTTTTGGGTAAACTTATTGTCAGATAGACCAAAATAGATAAAAGGGATCTACCATTTTGCACTGGCAACCAAAAGAACTATATATTTTTTATTATCCTCTCTCACTGTATCACTCCACTCACAACTACCACACTATTGACAGTTATCTAAAACCAACCTCCTGTACAAGCCCGCGACCTACATACCTACACCCTATATATACCTACCACTCTATACGTACATACGTACGTAGCCGCACGTTAGAGGCACACGCGCCGTCGATCAAACAAGCCCTCCGACCGCGGAGTGGTCACCACTGGACGGTAAATAACAAGATTTTGTTTAGAAATACTATATTAAGGAAAGTCTGTTCGATTATTAGATAAATAAAACTTTATTGTATGTATAAGATACAAGTTATCTTTTTGCCTAATTTTATTATAATTCGTTTAGATAATTAAAGACGTAGTATTTTTTTAATTTATATTAAGAAATTAGGTAGTTTGTGGAATAATAGAAATTATTATTTCCTCTTTTCTTTAAATGTTTTCAATGAGACGTAACTTTCTTCATTCAGACGCTACGCTACGTAGAATAGTATCCACGCAAAGTGCGACAGTAACATAATTTCAGCGTCCAGTGGTATAAGGTCCAAGTTTATCCTTATTGGGTTGTCTACCCTTTGAAATACTACGCGCAGATTTATTTTTTGATTGATTTCTCCAGAACAAAGGTTTTAAGAATCCTCTGAGGTCATTCAAAGCACAGGAAGCTTACGTACCGATAAATAATTATTCGAAATCGTGGCCGGATACATTTATAATATAAACACTTGATATTTAATATAATCCAAAACATTATAATTAAACACAATATATTAAGCTCCACACTACAAAACATATATATGAAGGTTGACCTTACTTCATTGATTTTTGTCCTCAGCCAAGACAACCAACATTGCCAAATACTTCAAACTTACACGCCTCATCTAGTAAGATCCAACTAACCTGTGACTATCGTCGGTAAACAAGTCAGATTCGAGACAATATTGGAAATATTTTTTCGATCGCGAGGCTCTCAGAATTACTAGAAAGGAAGTTGCTGGACTGTGAAATACGTTTCGTACTACGTTCGAAGCACCTCGTAGCACCCCGTAGCTCCTCGTAGCTCGTAGCGCCTTCGTAGACGATTGCTACGAAGTTTATCATACGAGTATTTTTAAAAATTAATCTTTAATGTTATACCTACAGGTTGGTATGCAATTACAGGCATATTCCTTTTGTTTTTTCTACCACCTTTACTGCGATCACCAATACAAGCCTAGTGTGTTGATTATGGCAAGACCCTGTATTGTGAGACCGTGGGAGTAGATATATAGATAGAATAGACGAAAGAGAAGAGAACGAAGAGAAGAGGAGAGGGTCAAATACTTCTTCAATTTGTCGTATAATATGACAAGTTCGAGCACGTAGATTTGTAATTTTTTGCGTGATAATCTGACAAATTACACATCCGTACAATATTTCATTCAAACGATAACGATTTTAACTCCATTCTAGAACACAACCAGCTCTGATAACATTTATTTAGCCCGATCCGAAACGAATCTACAAAAAAGAACTAAACTAGTTCACAGGGTGTTACAAATAATAAAAACCAAATACCCTAAAACAAAGGTAGTAAACGAGTGATTAACAAAGAAAAAGTGTAACATTTCCGGCGGAAACGGCGTTTCTAATCCTTCGGCAACAATCGCTTCCCTGTAATCTACCCTCATAACTCAAACAAGTGTAAAAGTTTCATGTCAGTTTCCTGATAACATTGATAAGACTTTCTTATTCTTTGTTCCGAATGATAATAACACAAAGTTTGTAGTGAAAGTGAAGAGTCCTGTATTTCTGAGCACTTATTCTATTTACTTGTTCTCATGAACATATATTTACTTTATTTGACCCTCGGTAGATTCTGAGTAATCACACTCTCCTACTAATATTATAAATGTCAAAGTTTATATATTTGTTACTCTTTCACGCAAAAACTTATGAACCGATTGGGCTGAAATTTGGTATGGATATAGTTTGGGACCTGGAATAACATGTAGGCTACTTTTGATCCCGATAAAACGCTCGTGAAGTCGCGGGCAGCAGATTTTGGATAGATGGATATTTGTTACCTTAAACAGCGGTCCTGAGCCCCCTCCATCCATCGACTCCCCACGACCGCTACGATGTCGTAACATTGTGTTCAGTAAAATGTATTTGTATTAAATCGTACCTGATACGACGCTGCCCCGTTCTCTATAGATAACAACCCTACAACTTATCCTTATAAAACGATAATAAACCGGTCAAATGAGACAGCTCACTCTACAAAATCAAAAGCAAATCGACGAGGCTTGACATTAACCCCTACATTATGTTATCAAACAGAATTAACCCTGCAGGTACACTCTAACCCGTGCACCCTCATAATGAAGCACCAAACAAAACGAAAGGGCTACTTGATTAGACGAATGATTGCACTATGCCAATACCCGAACTTTGCAATGACCGCATCGCTCCAGACACAACCTTCCTTCTACTTTCTCTCTTACACAACAGTATTTCCCAGGAAATAAGTCTCTCATCCCTCTCTATCCCGGAAAACTGCTGGGGCTGTCTGTTTGGATTTTGGATACGCTAGTTAGTTTACGTCGCGCGCTCGCGGCGAACGGACGTGTAGGGAGAGGTGGTTTCCTCCTTTCGCGATTTGTGCGTAAGTTTTCAACTTCGACTTGAGAGTTTGAATATTAATGTAGAATAAATTGTAGGATGTTGTGTGTGTTGGATAGCAGTGCAGTGGTTGATGTTACAGTTTGAAGATATTATTGGTTTGTGACTAGACTAAATTTGTGGATAGATCTTTAGGTAAATTGTGTATTTCTCATGTGTTCTTGGGTTGGGTTGTGTATACTTAGTTTTCGTTCGGTTAATTGGTTGACAGTATGATAAATGAAATGTTTAGTTTAAAATTAATTTGTTTGGTTGACAAATGAACATCGAGAATGCGTCGTTGTAATAATTGGTAATAATAATGACCACAGCAATTAATTTTGTTATAAAACGTGTTTTTATGTGACCTATAAAATACAGTCATTATAGTGTAAGACGGATTATATAATTTTTAAATTAAACAAATAATTCTGGACAATTCACACATTATCTAGGCTGTAGCTAACCAGAGCTACTGGATAACTGTTAAATACTTAATACGTTATGGCATGTTCGAACCGACTCTAATTATCTAGGAATACTAAGTCTTCTACAGTAAGCTGTTAGTGTAAAGTGGCAAGTGTTCGCATCTTTTTGATATCTGTTCAGCTTGTTTGTTATGGATAGTATCAGGAACGACCGGTACGGTTTTCAAAATTTAATAATATCTAAAAAGGTTTGATATTCCATTGTATTATATAATTTTACTAAACCACGAATGACTCCAAGTACGCTGCAGACAGCTAGTAGTACGAAAAATAGTTTATAACAAATAGATTATGCCTAAAAAATATTCCCGGTCAATTATAACTTAAGAATTCATGTTTTTCCTTATCCCACCGTATAATTACATTGTTTCAAACAGCTATAAATTAGCAGTTCCTCTGCGATGTGGCGTATCTTTACGGCTTCGGTATCGGGTGGCGGATCGATTCCCGGCCCCGCATCGTAATGAACGGGGTAATTGGCGATTCGTTCATTAATCTAAGCTAACCGTGCTGCACTGAGCGTTAGCGGCAATGGGAATGTAGTTCAGAACACAATGATAAACTCAGTTTCTAGTAGTTTTGTAAAATTGTAGAGCTTTCTGACTTTTCTGTAACAGGGCTCGTCTTAAGAAGTACCTACCTATTACTACGTTGAAACTATACTTTTTCTGTGACAACACTACAGCATTTTGATTCGAAGGCAGTATAGCTATATACCATACTATATATACCCTATATACTATATATAGGGTGCAGATTCATTTCTTCGTACTTTTGTTACAAGACAACCTAATTTTCATATTTGCAAGGGCAAGGGATTTTATACTGTTAAACCTTATTGTATAAAGGCAAATTTTATGTATGTACATATATGAAATGTATGCAAACCAATTGTCGCTTTAAAACATTGCAACACTAAAAACTCGTGTAAAATCGTCCCTTGCCTGTGAACACAATCAAATTCCCGTGTACCTACTTTATACACTTTCCATAAATTGCCCAATATCATGAATCCGCTCAACATAAAATCATCTGACCCGAATATTGAATCGGAATAAAGCTCTAATAAAATAATAAAGTAGATTACCGTCTGTTCGTACTGGCTTTACATTATACAGGGTGTTCAGGATCACGCACGTCGATACTTCTATTAGCTGCACGCATTCGATTACTGAATAATCGATTTTCTATCAAAATGGGGTGGTTTGGGAACTTTTCATACAAAAAGTAAGTAATAACTTATCAATATTCCTTAAAATCTTGACAATTGGCAGGAGAGAGAGTCTTTAGTCATAGTTTGCGAAAAAACATTCATCATCATCATCAGCCCGTACACGTCCACTGCTGAACATAGCCAAACGACGCCACGAATAGCGGTCCTGAGCCGCCTCCATCCAACGAAAAAGCATTATAAGGATTCAAACCTAGTTTGCTTGAAGTTTTAAAACATTTGGTATTATTTCGTTTATTATATCGATTAAAATATTAGCACCGTACTAAATCTATATTCGCATAATTTATATCTCTCTTTTTTCTCAATCTTATTGGGAACAGAACATACCTCCATTTCTATATTAAAACATGATTCAGATCAGAAATAAAAGGGAAAGGAGTTATTATAATCGATAATATTAATATCGAAGGGCTTCGCCGAGCTATGGGCACATTCCGGACCCGCGAGGATATGACTACGTACATTTAGGGAGATGTGAGTTGTACAAATCAATCAAGTAACCCTGTCTAACCTGCCTGTAGTTTATGCAAATTAATGATTTTGAAAAGCGTCTAAAGGTTTTTACCATAAAAGCGTTATACAACTATTTGGCAGTTAAAATGATCTGCTATATTCATTTAATAATTGCAAATATGTAACTTAGGTTATAATTATACCAAGAGTTAGTACATATGTATGTACGTCCTGTTGGATATAACAATTTATTGTTTTGTTACAGATTACGTAAATTTTCCATAGTTTTTCACACACATTACAATAATTTAATTATTTACAATTGTACATAAATACTTGTAATAATAAAGAAAATAACAGTCAAAGAACAAATTAAAAGTAATCTGTGATTTGACTGTTATTTTCTTTATTAATAAATGTTATTTATTTTTTACACAGGTCTCTTAACAGCTAGGATATATTTAAATTTTTTATCGAATCAATAAATAAATCAGTATAACAATGTCAGTGAATAAATTCATTTATGCTGTAATAGTTTTCGCTATGTAGCCAGAGTCGTAGCTCTTTGGTAAATTTTGTCAAAGGATTACTTTTTTTAGTTTTAAGTAGTGCATCATGTATTTTCCACACATGGCAGATGTTTTTAGTCTTTGAACTAAAAGCTTTTAAAAGAAAAAGCCATTCTTAGAATATCGAACACAAGTTCCGCTTATTTGGGGGCTAGCTACATTATGTTGAGTGAGTTGTCCAGCATTTTTCATTTATTTATTAAACAGATTGTTTGGGACTGATTTTTTTAACTTTACTGACCCAGAGGCCGCTTTAAACCATTTAAGCTCAAATCATCATGGCAGAATCACTGCAAGCGGTTCACGTGACGAGGGTTTTAATTTTTTTGTACGGAACCTTAAGGGTGACCCGCGTACGAACCATTTTTCATTTTAACTGGGCAATTTGGGCTGCGTTAATTATGTGTTTCACTTGCATATATCAGAGATACAGGACATAAGTTATGTGAAGTCTTGAAATTGTGGTTATAACTGTTATTACTTGGTTGTAAATATGGCTAAGTTATTGGTATACCTTCAAAAAATAAGCTGCCCAACAATAAAAGTACCTAATTACAGTTTAGTACTAATAAAAATAAAAGTACTTCATCATTCAGGTAATACTTATTGGGAAAATTCAGATGACAAACGAAGGTATTCGTGTAAAGCATTGCTACTGAATGTTTTAAAACTTTTTGATTCTAAAATCTTTGCAACATTGTTGGTTCATTCACGATTAATCGTTGCTTATAAGTCATTTATTGTCAAAACAGAAATGTGCTTTTCTGTTCTAAAATGGATAATATTCGTACAAATAGATATTACGCTAGCAATCGACCTTGAAAAATCCTTAATTCAACGAGTATACGTGGTCCATTTGTAAAGTCAGGCTGATGCCATTTAACCTAGATACTTGAATCCCGGTCTACTCTGGTAATAATACCTTTCCTCACATTCCGTTTAAGTTTAAGCCTTCGAAGGACCCTGTTTCCGACCTTCGGCTATCTCCGGCTGTGTCCGGTCTGCTTCCGATCTCTACCTGACCATATGCTCCTAATAACATTAGAAGGAATAATGTCATAGGGATTTTGAGCGACCAAATAATTGTCTCCTTCTATTTTAGCTGGTTAAATAAGATAATCAAATTTATTACTATCTTATTTATTATTCTTAAAATACTGTTTTGTCGCTTTTTCTATCATATGGGAACTGATGTATGCGATAAAAAATGCGGTGTATCCAGTTTAGAACTATTATTATACAAAATTTCGGGCTTATTTGTTAGGTAGTTTTAACAAAATCCATTTACACTACTACAGAAGTTATAATAAATTTTAAGTAAAATAAACGAGACTTTGTTCTTAGACAAACATAATATAGGCTTTAAGGCACTGCTAACTATGTTCTGTAAATAATTTTTAATTAATTAATTGATATATCTGTGTATTAAATCTGTCGCATTTATAATATAAGTGAGTTAGTGTGATTCAAACCAGTGTAAAGGTAGAAAAATTATCTCTGGTGTGGCACAGACGGTGTGACTGAGGTCAATCCCATCAATTAAAAGAGAAATTTACAAAACCATCAACCAAAACAATAGACTGATTCTACTGATGGAAGTAACATAAGATAAAGCCTACAAAAAATTGCGTACCTACCTCCGCAATGGTGATGCGCCATCACTAATGAGTAGACAAAATAGATATCCGAGCAAAAAAAAAAGGAAATACTTAATGTTCAACAAAAATGTATAAAGTTGGTTAAGTAGCTAATTCGGGAGTCATTTATAACTTAGAACTACGACTTACACCACCTACTAAGAAGCCTAATTATTTTCTCAATCAACCAGTCCGCAAATCTCCAAAGAAAAATCACGGAAAATACTTTCAATTACCGCCCCGTAATAGATTATCGTCATCGATGGCCACCGACGGACCGGAAGGACGTAATAAGGACCCGTCCGACCGGAAACTATTGCCTCTTTCCCCGCGCACCTACCCACTACCTTGTTTGGAAGCTGGCGGTGCAACAAATTGTAGTGAATAAGGCTGTGGTGAGGGACCTTGTTTGCCCAAAAAGGATGAAGCAAAGAAGCACACTGAAAAACAAGAAACAGATCGGTTTGTGTCTGTACTGTACTAATAATTTATTATGATGTTACTAAAAACCGCGACCGGAGAATAGAAGATTAAGGCCCTTATTACGAAAGCTTCCTCAGTAATGGATCTATGCTTGAGTCACACTTTTCTTTGGAGTAAACATCACTAAGGAAGACTCAAAACTCGAAACTCGAAACTGCTTTATTTCCTTTAGACCTTACAGGACTCTTGGATACGTCACAATATACAAAACACAAACTTTCATAATACGAGCCTAGAAAGAAATAGTGTGTTCTGGGTAAAGCTTTTGACAAAATGTTGATACATATTTGTTATATAGGTAATGAAAAAAAAAAGGGCCTCAGAGATTTGAAAAAAAAAAATTGCCACTGTGCTCAATAGATGGTGGAACTGGACTATGGGAGATAGACTATACTTCTTTTCTCCAATTCAGTTTTCAAGCTATACTTATTCTGATTTCAAGCGTTCATCTTGCATAGAATCTATAGTAAATAAAGACCGCGTGAATCACGTCTTCTCTCTACAAGCAACTTTATCCAGGCAACCAATATCAATTTATAACCTGATCCAGCTATTTCATCCGCCCTATGGCAGGTTACCTGTGACGTCACATCCGGCCGCCATTGTGCATTTTTTAATGGAGGATGTCGCGTCTTGTTTATTCGCGGAGTACACCGGGATGCGGTGCATTGCCTCGCAGGTTGCAACGATTTTTACTAGGATTGTTTACTTTGGTATAATCCGAGCGCCGCCGCCGTTAGAATGGGATGGAACCTCGTCAAACTAAATATTTTACGTCACACTATTTATACATACAGTCCCGTGTGAGTAATCAGAGTTCCTACTTTTATCCAAATTATTTTAGTAATTGAGTCTCCTTAAAACTTGTTCCAATAACTAGGCATCGGCCTAGGTCTTTACTGACCCATTTCTATATTCCGCCTCGCATTGCTAAAATACACAGAGAACGTCGGTGTCGTATACAAAATAATTTCTTATTTTCCTTCGCGGTTTTTATTCAAATTGTTAGTTTGTGTGAACCATTGTTTTGACGTTTGTTTCACTAACCGCTATTGACAACGTAATCGATGTTTCTGCTACCTGCTACCTTTACTACTAAAAATGTAGGCAGCTACATCTCTTGTGCTAGCTTATATTTTTAGTAATCAGCAAAACCTGGCAGTGTTTTTTCACTTCCCCCCTCTCTCCGCCCCGCTTGCATACCTTGTACGTAGAAGTGCACTTGTAGTATGATACTTTACATTGGTAGTTAATAAAAAACTAATCAAATTATACCTTCGATGTCTCTCAAGCATGCAATAACCTCACAACTCATAATAAACGAATGTTTCATCGGAGTTAGTTCAGCCACAAGCGGTTTCAAGTGTCATCAATACTCAGCTTTACGCCGTCACGCGATGGGCTGGATCGTGTGTTCAGGGCATTCGATTGGATAGAACACTTGTAAACATTTCAGTTAGCTTGATTTGTTTTCCAGGGCATTAATGAGCACATCGAGATTTTTTGACGTTACTAGGCGTCCTAAGTGCTCATATATACGAGCGGCAAAGTGCCAACGGCAGAGGTAACTGTAGCCGTCGACACGCGCCGATGGCAGCCGTCGACAATTGACGGCAGCCGTCGACTATCGACAGCAGCCGTCCACGAGCCGACAGCTGTCGTCGACACGCGCCGACGGTTGCCGTCGACAGGTGGCGACGGCTACAGTAACCTCTGCCGTTGGTACTTTGCCGCTCGTGTATATGAGCACTAAGTGGCGGTGCGACGTTCCGTCTGGTATAAGGAATTTTTGACGTTGACCTTTGACGAAATTTGTATTTGATAATGGCTATGATGCTTTTTTGATGTTGGCTAAATCAACTGACATATGTACTTTAAAGTAAAATTGGTGAAAACCTAGTGCTTAGATAAATCTAACATAGGCTCCTAACTTAAGTTGTAATGTGTTTTGTATTGAATATAACATCTATCTATCTACAGTCACTAAGCGAATATATCGTCCATATGATTATCGTGTCTAAGTGTGACTAAGTTTCTTGGAGATATCATTTATGATTGTCTAATTCAATGAATCGTAGAACGATAACACACTATTTCCAGTATAACTCGAATACTGTATAATAAATGTCTAATATAGCTTGTACTTGGTATGCCTTATGTATCTACGGGATAGATCAGAGCCCTATGTAGGTTAATGCTATGAGCTATTTAGTGAGATTAATTGTGGATGCTGCTTTGATATTTCATGTTTACTATCATGCGTTCTCTGAGAGAGTGTTGTGGTCCAAAGAAGAGGAGGCTTCCGGAAAAATGCTCGTCGGAGGAACTTTCAACATCGTCACTTTTCAGTAGCGAAGTAGATTGGGCATCATCGGTTTGAAGGCTTCATGCTAATTTAAATGGTTGGACATTCTGCCTTCATCAGCTTACAATCTCTTCAAGCTCATTTAGCCTTTTTATAAAACGAGAGAACGAGAACCATGATAGTTTCAAAGGTTTTATTGTTTAATATTTAGTATAACACACAAAATCTTGTCGAATAAAATAATTTTTTTTTGATAAATCACAACACCGGACTTCAAGAGAAATACAACAAAGATGTATCTAGGTCGTTAGCCGTCTAGGTCGTAAGTCTTTAGGTTTTAAGGTCAAAAGGTGGGCGTCGTAGGTATTTCAGTTTACATAATCTCACGTATCCGCTCTCCTGTAACATTCGCACCACACCCCATGCGACACGCGCACGCGGAATACAAATGGACCAGTGATCGAGAGCACGCGCACTCATGTAATTACAGGATCAAACGATTCCTTCGCACGGCGGCGCCCACACGCATTCCGATAGTTCCCAAATGTTTATTGCGTGATTATCATAATACACGTCGTACACAAATTAACCTGGAAATGGATCATCACCGTATAAACCGCTGTTATTTAGTGAAACTCTCTATATTTGAAGCATACTTGGCGACAAGTTCACCACAGCGTCACCTGGTTTGGCCAGGATAGTTAGAAACTTTGCCATGGCGGTCGTGGTGTAAATAATAAATAATAATAAATAAATAATGCTGGACAATTCACGCTTGAGTTGTGAGCTCTGCTTACAGAGTTTATGTTATGGGTACTAGATAACTGATATACATAATACAATAAATTTCATGTATACATATTTTTTATTATACATAGAAAACGACCAGAACAACCTGAACAAATATCTGCAGATCGTACAAATATTTGTCCCGAGGCGCAACCTCCTGCGTCGCAAGCGGACCGTCGCCCACCGCGCCACATTGCGCATCGGTCATCATGTGTCATGGTGTAAGGATCTACCCATCAGCTCGTGGATGTCCTAACATAAATTAAATTAAAATTCATTTATTTCAGATAACCAAAATCCATAATTTGTTAGTAAACTCTTATATTAAACTAGCTGACCCGTGCCCACTTCGTTGGGCGGTAAACATTTTTAGTTGTTAATATATATATATATATATATATAGCCTATAACACTCACAAATAACGTGGTTATTATATTAATAATAGTTATATGAATAAGTAGATTCAGAGATTACCCCGTACAACCTCACAAACCTTACTTATTTTTATTAATGTAGTATAGTATAGATTTACATAAACCTAGATTTTATTGACTGGACGTCACACAGCTTTTGATAGTACAGTACTGGAGTTTAGGGCACTACACATCTATTGTCCAGTTCTAAAACTGGAAGGAAGAATCACCAGTCGTCCTAAATCTTCACAATTTCTATCTTGATTCATGGCGTCTCGTAGATCTACATAATTCTCAGCGCGTAGTCTTCTCTCATTAGTTCTGTTCTGATGTATACCAAACGCTTCGTTTTAATTTTGGCGTAAACGTACATCAGAAAACGGTTGAACAAACCTCGAAACCTTCCTCAGGTGAGCAAGCGAACTTCTCTCATTGGTAAAATGTATCTAGGCGTAGAATTGCATTGCGTAAACTTTTTTAGTGTCGACAGTCTCGTCAGTTGTCGGATTCCCATGTCGAAGATCAAAGTTGTATCAATCTTCGCCACGTCCTTCCTCGTAGTATGAACCCAAATCATGCTAAGTTTCATTCGAATCCATTCAGTAGTTTTACGCTATGCGAAGCCGAGAAATTTCACTTCCATCTCCACTCCCAAGGGAACCCTAACGAATTCCAGGGTAAAAAGTATTACATACATTATTAAAGATTATATACCGGGTATTTATCGCGTACCTTTGGTAAAGGTACGCGATAAATACCCGATAAATAATCTTTAATAATGTCAACAAATCGCGAAAGTTTAAAAAGTTTTATTACATACATTGTCCTTCTTAGTATGAACTTAAATCAGTTTCATTTGAATATATTCAGTAGTTTCAGCGCTATGGGCAGCCAAGAAATTTTACCCTACTGCGGGGGGCCACTATGGGGGGCTACTGAGGGCCCCACTGCCGGTGCCCCCACTGTGGGGGCTACTGAGGTCCCACTGCGAGGCAATGTGGGGGCCCCACTGCGGAGGCGGCTCTGCGGGTCCCACTGAGGGGCAATATGGGGGCCCCACTGCTGGGGCCCCACTGCTGGGGCCCCACTGCCGGGGCCCCACTGCCGGGACCCCACTGCCGGTGCCCCCACTATGGGGGCTACTGAGGTCCCACTGGGGGGCAATGTGGGGCCCCACTGTCGATGCCCCCCACTGTGGGGGGCTACTGAGTGGGTCCCACTGCCAAGCTTCATTAGAATACATTCAGTAGTTTCGGCGCTACGTGCAGCCAAGAAATTTGACTATCATCCCCTCTTCCAAGGGAACCCTATTGAAATCCGGGATGAAAAGTATCCTATGTCCTTTCTCAAAGTATAAACTCAAATCCTGCCAAGTTTCGTTTGAACACATTCAGTAGTTTCGGCGCTATGCGCAACCAACAAATTTTACTTTAATCCCCTCTCCCAAGGGAACCCTTTTGAAATCCGGGATAAAAGTATCCTATGTCCTTCCTCGTAGTATGAACTGAAATGCTGTCAAGTTTCATTTCAATACGTTCAGTAGTTTCGGAGTTTTGCGCGGCCAAGATACAGACAGACTGACTGACAGACTGACAGACATGATGGAAAAAAAAATATTTTTGGCATCAGTATCGATAATAGAGTGCCCTAAAAATTTTCAAAATATCTTCAATGTACAGAATTGGACCTGTTACAGTTTTATTATAAGTATAGATGTTGGTTTTCATAACCGGCTGTCGTTACTATTGATATATTACTACTAAACTAAATAAAAAATGAATAAAATCGCATTACATACAATAAAGGAAGCCATAGGTAGGGTAGAAACTTCTTCTGTGTATTTTGTCCAGCTCTAATGCTATCACTAATCTGCCTGCCATGCTTAGTGATTGTAACAAAACCCCCCTTGTTTGGGCAAGGCCCGTTCAGCCGTGGACATGTGAGTGCTGATCGTTACTGATCGTCTATAAATATGTAGTAGGTAAATGCTGAGATATTGCAAACAACGAATGATTTGATAGAGAGGGTCGCCATGACTCTGCCAACATGTGAATGAATCCTACTTCTTATTCCATCTACTATTTGTTTCAGAAAATGCGGACGTTGCCATGGGCATAAGTTAGTGCGGTATATTGGTCAACATTTTGTGGTCTGCTTTGCGTAAAACAGAATGAGGTAATTTGTCGCGGTGATGACCAAATGCGACCAAAGTCGTCACATAAACTAGTTTACATAAATAAAACATGAGTCTCCATTCCAGTCCCGACACAATTTCATTTGCAGCGAAAATGTTTGAATATCAAATTTTATATTTAGACCGTTCGGGCCGAATCCACCAGAAGTTGATCAGAGGTGGGTTAGAGGGTGGATGGTTTGTGTTGGTTTAGCTTACTGGACTACCTACTAACTGGAAGTGTGGAATTAATAATTTTAGTAAAAAATGAGCCATTAAACTCGCGGTTCCCAGGGTTAGGTGAGTAAGCCTGATTGAGGTTTAGTAGGGGGGATTTACCCTTTGTAAATCCCCCCTACTAAACCTCAATCAGGCTTAGGGGGCTAACCCCCATAACCCCTTAACTCATGTAACCACCCAACCCTGTGGTGTGGAGTTAAATCATTTTAAGAAAAAAAAGCGACTAAACTCCTGTTCCCAGGGTTAGGTGGGTTAGCTTGTGGTTCGGTAGGTGGTTTTGCAAGGGTAGTTTTTGTGAAAGTGAACTAGGGCCGCTAAAAAAACATGTGTTCAATATTTTTCAATGTTCTACTCGTATACCAAGATTCATCCAATTCGGGCGGTCACACTTGCGTAGGTTTACTTGTTAGTTCAACTACAGCCACATTCTAATCTAATCGCTAACTAAACCGCATCTAAAGGTGCCGTCCTCACTGGTTCGATCGTTAGATCACACAAATAATTAGTAAATAAGTATATTAATAATTATACAATTAAAGCTGTTACCATTTAAAATTGTGATGAACTACATTGAATCCACAAAAATGTATAACCAGAGTGTCCGATTAAACTACCTCTGTTTCTACTATTTGAATTACCGATTGTATCGAACTGTATCTAACACAGTTCTGAGATGTGGATCAACGATCCCAAACGAATCGACAGAGGAAAGTTTACAGCTCACGCTGTAACTGAGTTTAAGAACGTCGGTCGCGTTTGTTGAACACGAATCTTAGACGTAGTGACCTCATTTTTTAATCTAACCTTTTGAGATGCCTCGGGTCACTTCAATCCCATTCAGTTTTTGCCATTCCTACTCGACAGTCCTCTGTTTTTGTAATAATAGCGCCAACAGAGGCGGGGTGAGTTTTATGTTATTTGAGACTATCGCGAGTATCTCCGTAATTGCTTATTCGTTGTCATGACAATAAATAACGGTTTTTACGTAACTCAAAAATTTTAAAGTGGTTGTGTAGTGCTTTTATGCTCCTTTCACTTGTGAGCGTTTTCAGTAAACGGCGAGGGCTGAACCATTGTTTTAATACAAAAGGCAATTTTAAATTGATTGAATTGAGGGCGGGGCCGAATTTTAGTCAGGTTCCAGTAGATCATGTGCTCGCCCGCGCTTGATATTTTCTTTAAACATTTTGATATAAAAATCCGTTTGCGATGCTCTTATCTACTAAATATTCTTCAAGATGCCGGAGGCGACTGGCTATAAGGGCCAAACTTGTACTTCCTATCCTACTCCTACTAATATTATTAATGTGAAAGTTTGTATGGATGGATGTATATTTGTTACTCTTTCACGCAAAAAGTACTGAACCGATTAGGCTGAAATTTGGTATGGGTATAGTTCAGGATCTGGAATAACATATAGGCAATTTTTAATTCCGATTAAACGCGGGCGAAGGCGCGGGCAACAGCTAGTTACGTATAATTTCGTAATTTATAAATTCATTTTAACTTTTTATAATGTTAATATCGTTGCTTTTACTGTTCAGGAACTCAATTTAGTATCATCATCATCATCATCATCAGCCCATACACGTCCACTGCTGGACATAGGCCTCCCCATACGACGTCACAAATAGCGGTCCTGAGCCGCCTCCATCCATCGACTCCCTGCGACCGCTACGATGTCGTCGGTCCATCAAGTGGATGGTCTCCCATGTAGGGGGGGATTTGCCATAATCACCACGCTTGGCAGGCGGATTGGTGATCGCAGTGTTGGTGTTTAAAAATACCCAGAAGGAAGCTGCTGCCCTTCCTCTGGTAGGTTCCCTTAGTCGGCTTTTACGACATCCATGGGTTGAGTTGGAGGGGTCGATATTCGTACGCCGCGACCCCACGGCACAATTTAGTATATGAATCATAAATGTCACGATTCGATTGTCTTCTGTTTTTTATGCGAATAAGGTAAACTAAATAAAAATCACTTCACATCTAAAAAGTATTTACATTGGTCACCATTACTGGTTAGGTATTTACTTAATTTTCCGATGATGTTCTTATTTTTTGGACGGAAACAGCGCGTTCGGGCTAATTGATTTGAAAAAATGTATGTTCACAAAAAATATTTAAAACTTTACCAAATAAATAATATCTATCAAATAAATAAACTTAATTATACAATTATAAAATTTTTGTAATTTATTTTTATTTCGTAAAAATCAATTATAAAAATTTTATTTTTGCATTGTCTGATTTAAATGAATATACCCGTAAACAATAAACCTGTCCACCAAATAAATAATTAAAAATTACAGGAGACCCTTATTTTGTTGTGACTTGGATAAGTACATAAATTTAATATTATCTTGAAGACAAAACCTCTGTTTGTTTAGGCACACGCCGACTCAGCTGGCACGACTACGATCTCCCGGTTCAATGCTCAGCCGATTGACCGTGCTTACTTATTGTCTTGTAAATCATCGACTTTCTCACTGTTCCGGCTTTTATGTTATTTTTCGAGCTTATTTATGTTATTTTATGGGCAATAACACTCTATTCGCGGTCGAAGGTCGTAATCGTTTGGTTAGTCGTGCGAGAGAATGACGGAAATCAAAGTATGTAGTTTTATTGGTGTATCGTTTACATTCTTTTTCATTGTATGGTAGGAAGTGAGGGTTGGTCGTGTACAAACACAATGTTTCTAATTGTATGTACTTAATATCAGACTTTATTTGATGTCGAGCTTTTACCCTTATTTTTTTGTTTATGAGGTATTGCATACTTAGCCTGGTAGGAATAACTTAAAATTATTTTACCTCTTTAAAACTTATGGAAGTTTGACCTCAGATTAGAAAAAATAATCGGACTAAGCACACTCAAAATATCACAAATCATTGTAAATATTCCGGTACTAATTTTACTAATAGTAGGTAACGTTATAAGTATTTGTAGGGAACTAATTTTCATAAAATTGGGATGTATAGAGAATCATCTATAACTAGTTTCTATCTGCAACTTCGCACGAGTTGATTTATAAAATAAAAAGTGACCTGTGTTTTATCCCAGACTTAGAACTACTTGTACAAAAAAAATTCTTCCAGATCCGTTCTGTAGTTTTGGTGTGAAGAGGTAAAAACATCCGAACTTTCGCATTTATAATAACAGTGTGATTACACGGAAATGAGCCATTTTATCTGTGAGTGCCATATGTATGAGGCAGAAACTAAAGTAGAACAAAAAAGTTAAGCGGTCGTTTGTATCTACTCCTCCAAAGAATAAACAATACTTTGTACAAGTTGGAGGCTGCGGGCCTGCTCAATGGCTTGAGGAAAATCGCTAGTTATACATTATTCAATGACTTTGCACATAAAACTAACATAAAACACAAATAAAGGAAGATAAAGGATCTTTATTCCGTAAAAGTTAAAGTGTATTTTAGTCTAAACAAAGCACATACGTTTTGTTTTCACAGTCTAGAGAACAAAACGTATACTGAACATGTGGGTCTAGAGTCTACCCCACGTATTCAGTGTGTAAACATAATTTGATGCCTCGATTGGCCGACAATAGTGACGTTTCAGACGACCAGATAGGTACAGTGACAGGTTAAATACACACAATTTAACAATATCAGACGATCCACAATAAACTCTACTACTGTCCTAATAAACTTCAAACTCGCATGACATAGCTAGTGCTTACAATTGTCTGCCTCAGTAAAGCGGTGGCATACTAAATCTGTTCATCTGTTATCTGTTGGCCTACGCTCGTAGCATCGCCAATATGTCGCTCGTAGCAAACACCGTGCTTGTCTACGGCGCGGCGGCGGCGTAGCGTTCTAGATTGCATGATAGTTTGTATTGCACATTTGTACGGCGTAGCTTTGTAGTTGTATTATAGTTTGATTTTGAAAAAGGTTGGTTTTGAATTTAGTAACGTACAATGAAAAACATGTAACGTTTCGTTACAACATAGCTTCATGTCACGATTGGCCATCGATCGAAACACCAGAAAAAACGTTGTACATAGTTTTTGATTTCAAAAATATTTCTAACAACATGTTGTACGGTTTTTTATCCTAATAACCAGTTTTTTATCCTAAGATAACCGAGATATTCTATTGATTGATCCATAATATTCGTTTTAGGAGTAAAACTGTCTCGGGTTATCTTCTTCTTCATAATTAGTCCACTTCACTTTGGATCGCCTACAGCTGGTTTTTTTTTTCATAAACGTCACATACCCGCTTTCTCACTAATAGCGCGCCCCATTTTATTCGACGTGAAATACTTAACAATAAATCCGCATGGGCCGATCCGTTTCCGATTGGGAGAGGTTCGTAGCCTTCTTAAGATCTAGTTTGTATCCCTCAGTACTCATACAATATTCGCCGTAGGAGCACAAGGCACACTTGGGTACGTCTACTTAGAGGATTTATATAATAATGATAGGTATTTGTATATTGAGACAATATAAGTACCTAGGTACCTAATCAAAGCAACACAAAACCAACAAATTAATTTCTATATCTGCTGTAAAAGGGTCGTCAATAAGCTTAAACAGAATAATTATAAAATTAATTGCTGTAAAAGGGCACTGTCAAAATTAAAATTATAATTTACTTGTTATATTAGCCAACAAGACAGACTAGACAGAGAATCTATCAGAATAACTATATAGCAAAACAACGATATATCAACAAAACGACGAGATCGTAAAAGCTCTAGTATTCAAGTGCCCTAGTATCAAAACGACGGGATTGCATTAACTTAGTACAGTTGAAGTAACATACATATTTACATTATCTTCCAATAGAAAACACTCTTGACTTAGTATTATTTTGGTTACGATAAATATTTCTCGTTTATGCAAGCTAATAGTAAACACCACTCAGAATCGTTCTACAATGTGAAATGTAGACATCCGCGATAACTTTTATAAGTTTCATTTGTATCGCGATGAGCACACATTCAGAAAACTTCTCCACTACGTTTCAATGGAAACTTTGCTCGCTAAGTTTGTGGCTCCAAGTGACACAAAAGAAACTCCAATCGAGCTAAATTTCGATATCCATTTCTGCAATTTCACAAAAGTTAAATAGCCCTGGTTAGGGATTCGTTTGTAAATTTGAAGTCCGGCTAAATAGTAGTCGGACGAAAATGTTCGTCTACTATTTTAAACTATCTCTTGACTATGGCTGTCCGTGTCTAACACAAGCTCTGCTTAACTTGGAGCTAGATGATGTTGTTGTGAATCGTCTAGAGTTATTATTGTTTCACAGTAATCGGTTGAACGAATCGTGATTAAGGAGATTCTAATCATAGGACGTATGCATGCATAATTTGTAATATTACATAATATATAAAATTATCCTCTAGGTTTAAGCATACTCAAAAATAGCAAACGACAAATATCCGGCTATTTTCGACTTCCTGACATCTCTACTTACACTCGTATAAGTAAAGCGCAGTTTAAAATTAAGTTTCTTAGTTAACTTAAGTTAACTTTACCCCGGGGCCGAGTCCGTGGTAACTTTGTATTTAACTTGTTCAACGCACGGAAACTGCGATGAAAATAATAATGAATTCAGATAAGAATCTAAGTGCAGTTGGAATTAAATATGTAACTGAGATGGTATTACGACTTTTATATTCTACGAAATTTAATAAAATCCCAACAAATTTTCGACTACGACAGGATTTGAACCTGCAACCCTCCCGCAGTACGGGATGTGGTAACCAATTGCGCCACGAAGTCTATTCTATTGAAGTAGGTGTCGTAAACTCTGGTACTTTCTTAGAACTCTAGCGCCGTCGAAATCGTTTTATATTCTAACTATACAGACATGAGTCTCGCGGCAAGGTAATAGATATCATCCTCCGATGACATCGCTCACGTAGAGTTGTTGTCTTTAACAAAATCGGCGAGTATATATGATAGTCTAGGTAGGTACTAGGCACAGTCAACGATGAAAAATCCTACATTGACAATTTTGAAGATGCATTTTATTACACTATTGTCTATAGGATTAGATATCCGTCCACTTGGCAACAAGAAATGACGGCCCGATAGCATTAATGCGCTGGGCACTGACTAACTCTAACATTGTGTTTTAAAATTTTTCTGTGTTATTTTCATAAATTTTTGTGTATTTTGATATGGGTCTTTAATTTAGTATTATACGCCTTAAATAAACGGATTATATTTATTTATTTTATTTGTTAGCTAATGTTTATGAAAATAAGTGCAGATGTAAGTTTCGATTCAGCTCTATATTTCAGTAGTTTAAAGTAATATTTCGGGGGTTTTGAATAAAGGGCACCTAAAAGGTGGACTTTGTTGAAAAAGCAAAAGGGTATTTGTTTACATTACATAGTGGTACATTATCCTGCGTGGGGCAGCCTGTGTACCGATCAGAAGGCTCTGGGGCACATGCTCATGCAACATTCAGACCTGCGTGCCGCGACGTACCTTATTCGTAAACGAGCAGAGCTGAATGTATCTTATTCGTAAACGCAGAGCTGGATGTACCTTATTTGCAAACATGGAAGCTGGCGGGATGTACTGATGAAAGATTGATCTAATGAAAAGATTGTTTTTTTGCGGAGATAAACTAATGCATTGCACCTTAATTTAGTAACAATTTTGTTGTTTAAATTTCTGAAACCAACCAACTAAAGTTGGACGCTTCAAAAATTTTATTATGTTACTAAGTACGTCCTTATGCAAATTCATTAAAACTTTCAAAACGATCATGATTAACACCTGAAATAAAGGAGCACTCATCATGGTAAATATCCCGTTTAATATGACTTTAGTATTTTGACGACCGATGTGGTGCGGTGGGCGAAGGTCCGCCTGCGACACAGGAGGTTGGGAGGTTTTGGGTTTTGGAGGGTTCGATTCCCGCCTCGGGACAAATATTTGTACGATCTGCAAATATTTGTTCAGGGTGTTCTGGTCGTTTTTCTATGTATAATAAAAAAAAACTATCTATGTAATATATTGTATTATGTATATCAGTTATCTAGTACCCATAACACAAGCTCTGCTTAGCTTGGGGCTAGATAATGCTGTGTGAATTGTCCAACATTATTTATTATTTTAGAGCCTTGGCTTCTCAATTCGGACATTATTATTAATGTCGATGTGGACTTATACATACAGCCGTACTACATATAATATTACTATGGATTGTTGGCGTGCAGTGATGTGGATCAAACTAACCATGAATGTGCTCAACACAATAGATCAATATAAATTGACTTACAAATTCCGTTATCAACACAAACAGAACCATAATCCCGTTGTAAAAATATAAAAAGCCGATTTGCAAAATGTCCTAAACCAACAGTCGGAGACAGAAACAAACATGGCGGCAAGGATCTGTCAAATTGTTATATGGGAAGTGGGGCAAGTGCTTCAAGTGCGTAAAAGTTTATTGGCGAAGGAAAACATTGTTATACAGTTTACGGGGAAAGAATATTGTTAAAGGATATATGTAAGCAAAATAAATGAAATATGAAATAAAGTAAATTACCTACACGATCTTTAGTTATCGGTTTTCGTGTTCTGGTGAATCAGGAGGTTGTTTCTGTTGATCACTTTAGTGCTAGAGTCGCCGCCACAACCTAGCCCAGGTTGCGGCAAGTTCTCGCAGCGGTCCATATTTCAATGCCTTTTTTGTACTGCGTGGCAGAAGTGTGGCTTTAGTATGCGACAACCTTTATTTCAAACATGAAATAGTCGGTTCAAAATTCCTAATTCAATTTTGACAGTCCGAAAACCAATCAGCGCGTTTCATTTGCTGCGAGTTTCTCGAAGAAAATGAGAGACGATAATTCTCTTGGTATCTTTTCAATTATCTCTTTCGCTCTCGTCTCTTTCATTTAGGTATTTATTGGATTCGGCCACCTTAATTGTTTTTAATTATCGTTATTGCATTTAGGAAACATCTTGAGAGGGCCATAAAAATGTGTGCTTTATGGAGGGTCATAGAGCCTTTTATTTGTCTGTCATTGTCTCTGTGAACGTCTGATAAAATTCATTCATAAAAATCATGTTGAGAATTATAACAATTCGATTTTTATATTAATCTTATCGCCTTCTCAGTTGTATGTTTCGCCATTTTTTATTGGTGTTAAATATAATAACTATCTACCAAATAATAGAAAAAAAAAATAGATCTAGTATATTTTATAATTGAAGCAATTGAGCCAGCTGCATGCTATTCGAAACAATCTACAGGTAGCTCAACTGGCTTATCAACACTTGTCTACTGATTACGTATTAGTACATTTAAATACATAATCGTTTGAAGTTTAAAACTATCATGATCTCAGTAGGGATTCCAAATTCAACACGAAAATTACGTTATTAAAACAAAAGACGGTTTAGATTCCGATTTAAAAAATTCCATTCTAATAACACTCCTCCGTTGTCGGGTAAAAATAGGGTTTTCTATGGTATGTTAGGTACCTACGTACATAAGTATAAAATTAAATTGCTTCTAGAATAGAGATAGTACTAAACTGTCACCGTCTTTTTAACCGACTTCAAAAGGTCCTCCTTTTGAAGTCGGTTAAAAAGACGGTATATACGGGTTCTCAATTCGTCTGTATGTTTTTTTTTTGGATGTTATACATTATCTCCGCCAATTATGGACCGATTTTGAAAATTCTTTCACTATTGTATAGTAAATGATCCCGAAGAAGTCCCATAAAATTATCCCCAGGGGATTAGTATTTATCCCGCAAAACTTAAAATAAGTGTAAAAGTAAGGAAATTTGAAGTCGGTTTATCGTATTTAAAACACGCCATATTATGTTTTAAGTGATCGCTAGCTAGTATTTAGCTTAAATTTGTAAAATAAGCAATATGTTTAAAAATAGTTGCAATCAAACAAAATGATAAAATGACAATCAATTAAGCTCGTTGCAAAAACAAATGGAAATAACTTTAAGCCCGAGGCCATTAATACAAAACATTCGATTAAATGTACATTGTGTACTCGCGTGCAAATAAATCGCAAGTGTGAATTAAAACGGGATATTTTCGCCATTTTAAAGTGCACTGCAGTGTAATCGGATCAGCTCGATCATTTTGCCATACATTTTGGGGATGAGATAAAGGCTCGGCCACACGGGTCGCACGGGTGAGCGCGCCGCCGCCGTGAGGCTCAGTGTTAATTTATTCCCTAGATAATCAAATTGCTCGTATTATATGTAGTTTCTGCAATAATAAAGTTACTTTTGTTTCGCGCGATATTAAAGAAAAATATGTATGTATCTGATAATGTTTGCCAATCGATAACTATAACCGATTTTGATGAAAAAGGCTTTGAGTGAATGACATAAAATGGATATAATAATATGTATTTTTAAGAAATAGTTAAGTAGATGGCTGCTTGAAAAGTATGTTTATATTTTGAAGGGATATTTGGAAATTTGAATTGTACCATAAATGACTAATATCTACTTATAATAATGACTCATACAATATTTGCACGCCATCCTAACTAAAAGTATAAATGCGAAAGTGTGTTTGTTGAAAAGATGGAGAGTAACATAAGCTACTTTTTGTCCTGATAAAGCATCAAAATTGACATCTTCATCATCATCTCATGGAAGATACCGTTTTTATCCCCCTAGAAAAATGAAATTCGAATTTAACGCGGGTTTAACCGCGGGACCAGCTGGTATGAATATAATTACTAAAAGCAGGGCAATGTAGCCAAAGTCTTCCGACTGGTATTGATATGGACCAGTTGAGCTATCTGTAGATTGTCTGCAGTTAGCTCAATTGTTTCAATTGTAAATACTAGTTTTATTTCTTTACATTATTTGATTGTTAATTAACTAGTTTTAGATCTGACATATTGTATATTAATTTTATTAATAAACGATTGATTATAATAATGATAACAGAGAGTTTTTGTTATGTTAAGTGAGGTAGTTTTGAAGCATGGAGTCTTCTGTGGATCGTCGCTGTGAGAGTTATGCGGATGATGATGTTTTAAATTTGTTGCGAAACTAGTCGTTATTTATACAAATCTAAAAACCACAAAACAACCAAAACAGATAACATTGATCGTTCACACAATACAGTTTTATTTTTATTTGTTTGACTGCGGTGATTGCCGCATCCAATAATAAATAAATAACTTTAATTTATATATTTTATTGTATTGTTGACTGTTCATTTTGGGACTCGTTACGGAAACTCGGTTAAATTAATATCGGTTATTGGCATCTAAAATAATGGTGTTTACTGGTTTGTTAGACTGTGGAATAGGTTTAATTTTAAACCAGATTTAACCAAAGTTAAATCTGATTTTCACTTTTTGCGCAACGATGCATTTCGCCATTTTTCAACTTATTTTAATACGATTTTTGTAAGACCGTTATTCGCAAGTTTAAATGGATGAATGTTTGTTAGTTCTTGACACCAAAACTACGGATCGGTACGTGCTGAAATTTTGCATAGATAGGCTGGGGTAGGCTATATATACTTCTTTTTATCCCATAAATACTAATTTATGGTAAATGTAATAGTTCAGAAAATAATCTAAACGTTTCTGACGAAAAAGTATTCATGGTTGAATTGGAATAACATATCTATTGGTTACTTTTTGTCCCGAAACAACAAGTACGAAGCTGTGGGCAGAAACTAGTACATAAGAAGCTAGAGTTTCACTTGCATCAAAACGCATGCTACATTACCTCACCGTTTAGCACGTCCCAGCACGGACTCGGGACACGGGACAGTCCAACTGTCCAAGACCATCAATAATGCACGTGTAATGGCTTCCATAACAACTGTAATTTGCCTGTTTGCAGTTTAGTCCTTGCCATGAGGTAGAAAACAAACAATGGTAGAAAAACCACTTTGAAACCAGTCAGCAGTCAGCAGTAATTTGCGTCCAGTTTTAGGGACATCATAAAACATGTCACTGA
Source organism: Eupithecia insigniata (assembly GCA_947859395.1). NCBI lineage: Eukaryota > Metazoa > Arthropoda > Insecta > Lepidoptera > Geometridae > Eupithecia > Eupithecia insigniata. The sequence goes on along the minus strand of OX402011.1, from coordinate 853,590 downwards.
GTTTTGGCATTTCCTTTCTTTTATGTCAAGTAATATATCATAGTCTATAACTGAAGCGAAAAGGCAGATGTTCTTTTAGCTCGTATAATGAATAAATGAAGGAAGCCTTTACTGTAATTGAAAAAATAATAAATAATATAACATTATAAAAGTTGGCCATATCGATGAAAGCTGATACTAGGTTACCTGTAGCTTCTAGACTAAATTGACGATATCGTTGGAATATGATACAATTTTACCTACGATTTATTTTAAAATATACCTAATGCTAATTAAACGCATTTTGCTATATTCAATAAAATTGGAGATTCTTTGAGAACATTATTTGAGTGAACATCATTGTTAAGTTTACAATAGGAAGGGCTATTTTACAACTAAGGCTATCCTTCCTTCTAACAAACGTCAAAGTCATCCTGGGTATATCTATAAACCACCTTTCTTATAGAAAAGGTATTTTTAAAGTAAACAAATAAAATAAAAAACCTTTGACAGCCGTTTAAGTAAACAAACAATTTTCTTTTCAATTCGGTCCACTGTGAAAAATTACGGGTAATCATGGAGTCCTACAAACTAGATAGTTGACAGCACAAATACCCCCTGACTTTAAACAGAGGGGGGAGGGGGGAATAATTGATAGTTTTAAGTATGTAGACAGACATATCGGTCGATGATTACGATAGTTACGGTTACTATAACGTCATTACATCCAATGTTGTGTTATCAATTCGTCTGTATGTCTTTTTATTTGTATGTACATATGTTACGCGATATCTCCGCCATTTATGGACCGCTTTTGAAAATTCTTTCACTATTGCTATTGTATAGAAAATGATCCCGAAGAGGTCCTTAAAATTTGTATCCCCAGGGGATTAGCATTTATCCCGTTCAACTTAAAATAAGTGCAAGAATTTGAAGTCGGTTTATCGTTTTTTAAAACACGCCATATTATTGTTTTTTACTTTGACGTTACAAAGGTACCTTTACCTATGGGGTCTAATGTAGGTATCTATACTCCAATTTAGAATCCAAGATATTTTATGTCAACAAAGACATTTATGGATGAACAGCGCATAATCATAACTATTATGTACATGTGTTTTGAATTCGAAAACGAATGAGAGCTAGTTAAATGATGAATATCAAAATCAAAAATTGTTTCGAGTTTCTGTGCTCTAAATATTTTCCATCAATATTCCTTAGTTTTTGTAACCCCTTTGTATACAAAAGTAGCCAGGTGTTTTAATCGGAGTATAGTTAGGTACCTATATTAGATATATGTCAGTACTAATACAGTTGTCAAAAATTGTTAAGTCCAGATTAAAACAATGCGACTTACTTAAGAATTACTTTTAAGTATCTTTAAAGTAATTTAAAGTTCGCAATATATTATTCATTGCATTAAAATTTGCATAACGACTATGCAAAATATTCTGGTCCTTAAATCCATAAAACAGCTTGAACGTAATATTTCTTCAATAATCCCATTAAAGTGAGCAATAAGGGACTAGAATTGAGCCCTCAACAATTATAAAGGGCCATCAGGTTCATTAAACAACGCCCGTCAGGGTACTCCTTTTAGATGTAGTGTAAGCTCCAGCATCTAAATATGATCACGACAGATCAGAACTTTGTTTGCCATATGGAGGATAAGTAATGATGCGTTGGCCAACTTCTATTAGATGTACTATGATTAGTCATTCTGGTCGACAGGTGGATGCAGTATAATTAAAAAAAAAATATATAGTAGTAAAACTCTAACAAATAGGTAAAGGAATGGAAATGACTTTTAGGATGCTCAATCGGCTCTTTATATTTTGTACCTACAAATGTTAAGCAGTTTTGAAGAATACTACCGTCAACAGTCGTTTTTTTTCCAAATGCCCATGAAATGATTATCTGGGTTCGCCAATTTTGCCATCGACTATGAAGGTCGGGCCATCGACGAACGCCAAGATCAAAAGTCAGTCTGTGTAGGTTAACTTTCAGCTGAGTAACCTTACATTAATTAGTATAAGATTAAGAGCACTCCCTAACAAATGGCTGAATCCTCGACCTCGCGGACTATTACAATGGGCTACGTTTTGACGTAAAAACGTCAATTTAAGGGCCCTTCCGAATATCGCCTTAATTGAACAATTAAAGTCGTTGGATCTTAATATTCCCTGTTTGCGAGGCCTGTAAAGGCGTTTTCTAGTCATTGACTGTGTCGAAATGATTCAACATAGAGGAATGTTAGATATCTTTATATTGGCCGCTCCAAAAAGCTATAAAGATAGGATTATCTTCAGCATCGGGGTAACATTTTAGCCTACCAATCTGTTAACAACATTAAATATATTGAGTATTGATTTAAAAAAATCTAATATCCTCCTCTCCTTCTTTCCAGACAATGGCCCCCTAATCCCCACCATGGAGCGCCGCGAGGAGTTGCACCGCCACGGCTGCAGCATCGCCAAGCAAACCATCCTCACCACGCACCCCAGCGGCCTACAGACCCGCGTCTCCGTCGAGCTGGCCAACTTCGATTCGCTCTGTCTCCACTCCAGCTCACCCAAGCGAATGTGGGACCGACGAGGCGTCTTCGGCCAATCAGCGCACACCACTCCGGTGTTAGGTAGAAGAAGTGATGCCGTCAATGAGGGTAGGCTGTCGCAGCAATGTACGCCCGTGATGAGGAGAAGGGAGGTGGAGAGTCCGGGGGGAAGTCCTTTGATGGTGAGGCGGGGGGAGGAGGTGCCTGAGGTGGATAATAGTGTGATCAGTGGCTGGCTCAAGTTCCGGGATAATAAGCGGGTGAGTGCTATGTAGCTTTAATTGCATTACTTATCATGTTCATATTAAAAAACGTCTTAGGGCTACTTCAGATACGGCGGCATTCCAAACCATAATTAGTGAGGTCCACAGTGAGCTTGTTGTAGATCCATGCGCAGGTATATTCAGGAGGACTACTCGGGAAAAAAAGTTACTGATTCGATTTCGTGAAAAACCAAGTCTTAAGCCGCTTGCATAAGATTCGTGTTTGCACGAAAACGAATCACGAATTTCGATTTCGCTTTTACGAATACGGATCCTAAACTCTTCTTGTAGCTTCTTTCATACAGGATATTCAGCAATATTATACATTGACTTAGTAAAATACAAAAAGAGTATGTCTGACATTTGAAAAAGTCATAACTTTTGCTTCTCGATCCTAAAATAGTTTTATTATAGCAATTGTTCCACATAGCTACCTAAACTTATTAGTTTGGACAATAGACAATAAAGTTGATTGGGACAATAGTACCAATTAACTTTGGCCCTAATAGGTATTTTATTCTTTCCCCTTACATAACTAAACTTATCAAAATCTTTCCGTCCACACATTATGTATAATTTAATAATATCCCAAAAATTCACGACTCCGGCGGGACTTGAACCCGCGACCCTCCCCTGAATACGGGGATGCGCTAACCAACTGCGCCACGGAGGCAAGTACCCGACCAGTCAAAAATCTTTGGGACTTACGGACTATAGCGCCGTTAGCTCCACCTACAGGGGAAACATTGAAGTTATCCAAACCTTATGTATAATGACGTAACTTTCGTATTTCAAGGAAAACATACACATTGTGTAGAAACAGTGCGTCTGTCTGTCACGACATTTGGCCTCGAGGAGCGTTCACCTCTGAATGTTTTATTATTTTCAAATTGCTTGTACAAATGAAAGAAACCTCCGTAGGGGCTGAAACCCGGGTTTGTCAGGCTGAATATACTTTGTGAGACAGCTGACTTCAAAGCTGAAATTCGATGATTTTTGTTGATTTTCTGTTAGTCTAAAAATCAAGCAACGCTTTAAAGTTCTTTTGATACAACAAAAGCTCAGCTTTTTTTTTTTAAAATGACAGTTAAGAATGTCAAGCATATCCTGGTATATTACCTACTTTGTGTTAGGATTTATTAATTTTTGTAAAAAAAGCAGCAGTTTTAATTTTATTTCCTCTTACGTTCCGCTAGCTGTTCTCTGCTCAGGAAGGTCCTTAGCCCAGTTGCGGCCTCTCGTCTGATACTTATCTTCACACAGTTATAAGTGCTATAGAGACTTGCAATGTAACTTTAGAACCTTGTCATTGTAGGTTTCACTTTACAAAGCTGGTCCTACCACAGGTCATTATAATAAAATAGCTAATGAAGTTTAGACAAGCTCTTGCATGCATTTATCTAATGAGAGGTTTTAGTCTAGCAAGAAAATCTCACAAAATGCGTGAACCTTATGAAGAATGATCTAATGTATTGTATTCATGGAAATAAATTTAATTTGATTGGTTCGTGTCTACATTGTTTGTTCCATATTTTGCCTAGCAAACCAAGCATTCCATATATTTTAAGGAATGCAAGAAGACCACAAAACTTTTGTCTCACTGTCCAAATGGACATATTTTGACTCAATTTCCAAATGGATATATTTTGCTATAAAGAAAGAAGATAATATAAAAATAATAACAACTTTCAACATGGATTTTTGTAGCTGCGGGCAGGAGCTTTTTTATATAATTTGGAAAACTCTTTCTCTTTCAAGGTTATAAAACAGACTGAAATTAAGCAGGTTATATCATCCTTCCTTGCACTCACTTGGTAAAGGTAAGAGTGTGCCGAAGCTTAATGGACGAGACGGACGCAAGATACAGTGAGACTCTCATGTTGCTGAGAATGTAGAGTAGAGGAATTAATAATTTGTTGATAATATGTACTGCAAAGAGTTGCTACAGCCATCGAAGACCAGCTTATCAGAAATCTTAATTTTTTTATTAATGCACTTCTATGAAGATACCATTTTACTACGCATTCCATCGTCATATGCCACAACTTCTTTCTTTCAAACACTATTTACTGGGACGCTAAATCAATATTGGGGCTACAGCTCATGTTCCCGTATAAAACCTTACTTACAATTACAAGCTCTCTGCGTTAATGCTACAAAAAGATCACTATGTAAACCGTCCATCGAGCATGTACCTAATGATCCCTCTACATTTGGTCAAGTCCTTGCAGACGTCCGTTGTGACAATAGATTTCTATAAGTTCGCCATGGCTTCGTCAAAATGTGGACGGACGATTTGAGATGGTGCGTCCTACTAATATTGTCTGTCCATACAACGCAGTGGATTCTTACCTTGACCAGGTCCCGCTAAAGTATAGCGGAATACGGCGGATAGTTTATTATGCTAATCGCGCTGTCGTGTTTAGCGGACAAAAGCCTGTCGGTGCTTCCACTTCAGGAAACCTCGCTATTTACAACGGAAAAACGGCTTACTATTTATTGGACAGGAAAAGAGTTAATATACTATGTGTAAAGCTATTAGACTTAAAAAGCTAAAATTTTGAATACTAACTTACCGACAATTTTTAAAGCTTCTTGAGTTCACTTGACATTACCCTCGTAGTGTTTACATTCTTGTTATTGATGTTGCTGTTACTTCTTCACCTCATAGTTCATAGATGTCGGAACAGGCCGGAAGGCAGAAGTATCAAAACAAATGTAGTTTATCTACATATCTGTTTTCGAATGTCCAGTGTCATGGATGTAAGTGGACATTCCAACGGAAACCAACCTGTCCTGTTATCTTTTATTTCTGTTTGAGCTATTAACCAAAGCAATCTGCACTGAAAGAACAGACACGCAATTTGGCACGAGATTGTCGCTACGATAGGTTTGAGCCGTAGCCTGTTACCGAATGCTACAAATCGTAGCACTGTTACGGTACTCTATACGAGTCGTAGAGCTGCTACGAAGTGTTACGAATCATAGAGCTCATGGACCGCGAGAGATTAGTATAGAGTGGAACCTTGCCGAAGTAAATATTTTACGTCACATTCCTCATACCATGCGCGCGTTGGCAAATAATACCAGCCAAGTGCGAGTCGACTCGCACACGGAGGGTTCCGTACCATTGTACTTAACTATTTCGCAAAAGGAACCCTCAACCTCTCAAGCATCGCGCACGCCACCGCGCAACCCGTAGGCGCGCTGCAAAAAACTTCCGTAGAGCGTCGCAACACCTACGTAGGCGTTCAGTTCAAACTATCATTTGTCTCTAGCAAATTAGCCGTTTTCCCAAACCTAACCAATAGCATGCTTTATATAATTGGGCGCGTAATTTTACAGTCAATACGATTAAAAAACTGGTTTATGCCCCACTCATTGGTCAAATATGAGAATTTGATAAGTTTCACGGACACGGACGGACAGTATTGCGCGATGGCGGCGTGTTTCATCATCATCCTCAGCCCATACACGTCCACTGCTGGACATAAGCCTCCCCCGTACGACGTCACAAATAGCGGTCCTGAGCCGCCTCCATCCATCGACTCCCTGCGACCGCTACGATGTCGTCGGTTCATCGAGTGGATGGTTTGCTCCATGTTTATTTTCTATTTATTCGATATAATTAGTGCAGTGGATGTTTGAATTATATAATTATCACTGACATAACAATCACAAACGCATTATATAAACAAACAAAACAACTAGTAACAGTTATTTTATTTGTTTATATAATGTGTTTGTGATTGTTATTTCAGTGATAATTCATGATGACGACCTCTGTGGCGCGGTGAGCAAAGATCCGCCTGCGACGCAGGAGCTTGCGGGTTCGATTCCCGCCTCGGGACAAATGTTTGTACGATCTGCAAATATTTGTTCAGGGTGTTCTGGATGTATTCTATGTATAATAAAAAAAAATATTTATCTATGTAGTGTATTATATTAAGTGTATCAGTTATCTAGTACCCATAACCCAAGCTCTGCTTAGCTTGGGGCTAGATAATAATGTGTGAATTGTCCAGCATTATTTATTTAATTGTATAATGTTCTTGGTAAAAGTGGAATACAAAATCGTGAATTTTGCATTTATTGGCAAAAATGGATTACATGAATAACAAGGCGAGTTGTATGTATTTGTTTATTTCATACATGACTTACAATATCTGTCTTTTCAAAAATGTATGCAACATAATAATCATATGAAAACCTGCAAAGTTATGAGCGTTTTTATCATCAAGGGTAAGATTTCTTTCCGCAATCTAAAAAACCTTAACGTTGTAGGGGAGTTCTTAGAAAATCTGGTAGACGCTCCTAAGATTAAACCGTTTGTTTTAAATCTACAAATAGTAAAAAGCCAATTTGATCCAGTCACCCATTCAAGTACTGATTGCACCCGACGTTGCTTATTTTCGGTAATTGGTACTCAACTTGGCAGATAATCAGCTAGCCAACCCATCAACATCAACAGAGACATGGTCCTCGCTTGAAGACACGGTCAACAACATCTGCCTCAATTTTCTCCGACCGAACAACCACATAAAAAAACAGCAATGGATGACCATCGAAATCCTACAGCTTATGGACGAACGTAGAAGATTTAAGAATTATCCCACAACATACAAGGAACTGGACCAACTCATCACGAAGAAAATAAGAATAGCCCGTGATTATATTTATGCAGAGAAATGCAATAGGATTGAGGAACTCCTACAAAAGCACGATGGTTTTAACTTGCATAAAGAAATCACAGACCTAGCAGGGCTCTCAAAAAAGTCCAGTTCAAACGTACTGTGTGACAATCAGGGACAGCTCATTCTTGACTTAGAAGGTAAGAAGAAAACTTGGAGTGAATATATTTCACACATGTTTGCAGATGCCTCAAGAGAGCAACACCATAGTCTGGGACGAAACAGGTCCTTCTATATTAAAATCGGAGGTCAAACAAGCACTAAAAACTGCTAAAGCAGGTAAGGCATTGGGCCCAGACAACATACCCGTAGAAGTTTTCAAACTCCTGGAAGACGATTTTATAGATGCCTTAACCATCTTATTTAACCAAATTTACAACTCAGGGGCTCTGCCCGAGGATTGGTTGAAATCCACTTTTGTCACAATTCCGAAGAAAGCAAAAGCTAAAACGTGCTCTGAATATCGTACTATTAGTCTGATGAGCCTTGTACTGAAAGTATTCCTATCTGTCATCCACAATCGAATACGACCTAAGTGTGACGAACAGCTTAGTGAAAGCCAGTTTGGATTTCGATCTGGAATGGGAACACGAGAAGCTCTTTTTGGATTGAACGTTCTAGTACAGAAATGTAAAGATATGCAAACCGATGTAATCCTATGCTTTTTGACTATGAAAAAGCTTTCGACCGTGTTAAACACGAGATACTAATGAAGCGTTTGATGCACGTCGGCTTAGATGGCAAATATATCAGAATAATAAAAAATCTGTACTGGAACCAGACAGCTACTATACGGGTGGAGCATTCGGAGACTGACCAGGTAGATGTGTGCCGTGGAGTGCGACAGGGTTGCATTCTGTCTCCCCTCCTGTTCAACCTGTACTCAGAAGCCATAATATCAGAAGCCCTGGAAAATCTGGAAGTCGGTGTCACCATCAACGGCAAAACTGTCAACAATCTACGGTACGCTGATGACACTGTACTTATCGCGTCTACAGAACAAGACCTGCAACATATATTAAACAGAGTACAGGAGTGCAGTCTGAAGGCTGTGTTGAATATGAATGTGTCTAAAACAAAGGTTTTGGTGGCATTGGGTAACAGAGACCTAAATCCTAGAATTAAAGTGGCTGATCTAGATCTTGAGCGAGTTCGGCAATACAAGTATCTCGGTGCTTGGGTGAATGAAGAATGGGACAGTACACAGGAAATCCGTACCCGGATCGAAATCGCCCGAGCAACATTTCAGAAGATGGAAAAAGTTATGTGCAGCCACAAACTAAACACTAAGTTCAGAGTAAGGATGGTCCATTGCTACGTTTGGCCAGTAGTTTTATACGGTAGCGAGGCTTGGACCCTGAAAGCAGACACACAGAAGCGTCTCGAAGCTTTCGAGATGTGGTGCTACCGGAGAATGTTATGCATTAGCTGGACGCAGAAGGTTTCTAACGTGAGAGTGCTCCAGCACGTTGGGAAGACCCGAGAACTATTGAAGACCATCAAGCGTAGAAAAGTTGGGTATCTAGGACACGTGCTTAGGCACGAAAGATACCAACTACTCCAGCTTATCATGATGGGCAAAGTGAGGGGTAAACGACGCGTTGGCAGACGAAAAAAGTCGTGGTTGCGGAACATCCGAGAGTGGACGAATATCGCCAGCGTGGAAGACCTATTTCCCTTGGCGCAAGATCGCGAAAAATTCGCTGAGCTGACGGCTAACCTCCAGTAGTGGAGAGCCACTATAAGAAGAAGAAGGTACTCAACTTGGTATGGACGTTGGACCTCCTAATTATATTATTTTTATTACAGCGGCAATACATATTTATATATTTTTGGGTATTAAAAATTCATAACTCTATCTATTACAATTCAAGAGATATATGTAGCCTTGACAAAAGTAGAACAAACAGCCAAAATAATCAAGTTTTTTTATGGGATACCTTTAGATACAGCCCTCTGACGGATGGACGGACGGATGGATTGACCGACGAACGGACGCGGAGGCTTTGTAATACGGTCCTGTTTTTCAACCTTCGGGTACGGAACCCTAAGAAGTACGGAATTTTGTAAAGGTCCGACCGCTGTTGTTTTAATTTGAAATGTTTCTACCCCTTTCTGTTAGCGCTCCCCGCAGTCCCCGCGCTGGACGAACGATTACAAATCGTAGATTCTCATTTATTATAAAGAGACATATATTGACAAGCACAGATTGATTGATTGATACAGCACAGAACAAAAGAAAAGTAAAAGTAAAGGTTTCTTTTCTGCGCTGTATCAACTAGTCCTATAAGTAACAGGAAATGTATTTACACTTCTGAAATAAAACTATAATTAATTAAAAATAACGATTTAATTTGTACGAAGACAAGGACGACGTTTTGACTTGATAATAAATAACGCAGGCATATCTTGTATAAATCCCTGGCACACATTATTTATATTCAGCCGTTGCTGTGTCACTGCTGATACAGCAACTTTCTAAATGTTTCACGCACTGGCCGGTGCTAAATGTGCAACGAGTTCGCCAGGCTATTTTTTGGGCCTGTGTGCATAAAATGAAAAAAATTTAACATTTGGAAAAATAACTCACAAATAAGCAACACTAAATCACTTATTATCACCGTCCGTTCTTTTCATCCGCTTCCAGATATTCAAACATCTCTGCAACTTTACGCAGCTTCCATCAACATCCCTTAGAAGATTCCACTTACAGAAGCACCCTGTACTACACTCGGCTAGGCAGACTGGTTTGGGATCCTCACAGGTTCGATTGCAGTGCTCGCAATATCGGTACTCCTCGTTTTGAGGACATTGGAAATTGATGTGAGGTAATTTTTTGCTGTGGGCGGGTCGCCCTTTGCTGTGAGATTTTGTGTTTGATTTCTTATAGTTATATACTACGTTTCCATTGCCTAGGGATTTCGATGAGTGTAGTTTTTTGGAAGTTACTACGCTCCCATTGCCGCTGGATTTTGATGCATGTACTTCTGTGTAGTGAAATAATTGAGCCTCTTTACCTCGGGATTTTGAGGAGTATAATTCTTTCTTTTGGGATACAGGACCTGCTTTGCCTCGTGATTTTGATGTGTATAATTCTTTTGGGGATAACGCATCCCCTTTACCTCGAAATATTGAGGTGTACAATTGTATATTATTGGATAGCGGACCCCCTTTGCCGAGAGATTTCAATTTGTATAATTCTTTGCTGGAGGATATGCCCGTTTTGTTTCGGGATTTTGTTGTTAATAATTCTTTGTTTTGGGCTAGTGGACTTCCTTTGCCGAGGGATTTTGAATTGTATAATTCTTTTTTAGGGGATAGAGAACTCGTTTTGTTTTGTGATTTTGGTGAGTAAAAATATTCAGGGAATACTGGATCCCTTTTGTTTGGGAATACCGGACTTCCTATGCGTGGATTTTTTGTTTTAAATAATTCAATGTTTGGAGAGAATGCACCCCCTATATTAATCGATTTTGGTGCATATAATTGTTTGTTTTGGGATATAGGATCCGCTTTGCCGCGGATAATCGATGAATATAGCTTATTGTTTTGGGATACTGCACTTCCCTCATCTCGAGATTTCGAGGAGTATAATACTTTGTGGTAGGATAGAACATTCCATTTACCGCGGGGTTTCATTGTGTATGATTCATCATCGTGATATACTGAAACTCCTTCGTTGTGGAGTTTCAATTTGTATACATTTTTGGTGTTGGATAATGCTACTACTCCGTCGCGGGGATCCAATGTGTATAACTCTTTATTGCGGAACATTGAATCCTCATCATAATATGGATTGTAAGTGTATAATTTTTTGGTTTGAGATACTAAACCAAATTTTCCGAACGGTTGCAATGTGTATAATTTTCTGGTTTGGGATTCTGCATCCTCTTGGGATTTCGATGTGACCGATACATTCTCTTCGCTGCGAGGTTTTGATGTGCTTAATTCTTGAGGGGAAAGGAGCTCCCCTTTGACATAGGGTTCCGACGACAAGAATTCATCAAATGCTGAAAGAAAAAAAAAGTTTGAGAGCGATCCCTACTCATATACACGGCCGAATTTTTTTTAATGAATGTTGCAGATGACCGATATAAAATGGAGCTGAAGTCAGTTCAACGATACAAACTTATCATAAAATCTAATCTATAACTGTTTGACTGCCTGAGTAAAAAATTGACTTAGTACCTACCTACTCAGTTATTAGTACATATTACAATTAAATATTATAACATAGACATAGTCTATGTTATATAATTTAGATTACCCCGATCAGTGCGAGGGCTTATGCACCAACAAAAACCTAGAACTGTCTATACTTATACATATATATATTTTTCCGACTTCTTTGTTTGTATCAACAAATATATTAAATATCTATTGTAATAATCTTAAGATGAATAACTGCGCCCTTACTGGTCTGTACTTACTAAGCTAAAACTATGTAAATATATATGTATGCAATTAAGAAATAAATAAATAAATAATATTCAGACAAAACAAAGAAAAGCAAGTCGTACGGAACAAAACAATTATTATTTACTAGATATTGATAAATACCTATTTTTTTTTGAGTCGTGTAGAGGGTGAACAATGATTTTGAAAGCAAATTTTTTTGGCCCCCTTGCTCTTCTAGACCCCCTTTATATAAAAAAACAAAAGTTGCCCTATTTTTGAAGCAGTATCTACATATTTTAACCCGTCTATGTGTAATTCGTCCGTCTAAGTACCTTTACTCTTAATCTGAATCAAATTACATAGCATTACCATCGATGTACATTTATCAATTTCCTTAAATAACAAGTCGTCACCATAGCCGTCGTTAAAAACTATAAAGGAGACTAATATAATTAATCAAAAACTGTGTATATTGAGTATGTAACTCACGTAATTCAGGACAGTATTTGGCGTCCACACAGTCCCCGTCATTGTTCCTTAGCTCATCCCCCTTGCAGAAGCAGCCTTTCTCGCAGGCCCCCCCGCAGGTGCGCGCGGGGTTCCGACAGTTGCGGTGGCAGCCACACTCCAGGAACACCTCGTTGGGCTGGCTGCAGAAGTAGTTGATGGCACCTGGTTGTCAAGGAGTGATAATTAAAAAAAAAGTTTGTACGCTCTTTTATCTGACTGCGCACCGCAATCTACAACTTTACCACGTAATGATATGGCGTGTTTTAAAAAACAATAAACTGACTTCCAATTCTCTTACTTTTATACTTATTTTAAGTTTTGCGGGATAAATACTAATCCCCTGGGGATAAAATGTTATGGAACCCCTTCGGGGTCGTTTTCTATACAAAAGTGAAATAATTCTCAAAATCGGTCCATAATTGGCGGAAATATCGCGTACCTAACACATAAAAAAAAAACATACAGACGAATTGATAACCTCCTCTTTTGAAGTCGGTTAAAGAGGTTCACAAATAAACATCAAAGGATGGAGACATCTCTATGTATCACAATAAGACACATATCAATGGTAGCAGTTTTGTTTAATGTTATGACATCACAGGCATTACTCTTTAATGACCAACTGTTATTGTGTTATGAGAGTGAAATTCAATTATTTATTTACCAACATCATTTGTGTTTAGGTTCATCTGAGTGGGTCCGGATGACGATGGTATCGAGACGTGATCGTGGAGTCTCCTTTTTCTATAGAATTTCACAGCATACATACAAAAGTGAGACGACACGATCTCGTCTCGATACTCTCGACAACCCAACTCAGGTCTCAGATTAGCTAACTATAATAGGTAAAACATTATTGTTATGAAACAAATGGTTAGAATAAAATGCAATCTGCAAAAAATAAATACTTAGAAACAAAAGTTGCCAATACTCTCATAAGTACAGGTACCAAATCTCATGAAAATTCTACAAGACCCTATTCCATACACCTTGGTCACTTAATTAAATAATTACGTACCTACTTGTCGCTGTCATGAAATTAATTAATATTTAATGATCTTTGTATTATTAACATATCATTAAATTTTATTATAGTTGGTATTAAATGTCTCCCAAGGATGCACCTGACTATGAATACAAATTATAATAACTAAACCAAAGAGAAAAATAAATACATGGAACGATTACCTGCCTTAAAACAAACAAAATATACTTTTAATTTAAATGAATGTTATCAATTTTCTATTTTATTAGCAGGCCCTTTGATCAGCAATGGATGGGAAATGTCTTATGAGAAAATAAACAAATAAAAAAAAAATATTTCTTTATCAGCATTCCTTGTCACATGTCCACTGCTGAACAAACCGTCCCAAACGAGGAATGATATGTAATAATCACCATGCTTAAGAACCGGATCGATGAACACAGTGAACTTGGTGAATAATACAGAAAAGGAAGCTGATGCCCTTACTTTGGTACATTCCCATAGCGGGCTCTTACCACGTTTACGGATTTACTTGGAGATTCTTACGAGAATTTATTAATATTAATTCACTACTTGAGTTGCCACTTACCACTGATCTCACCAGCCGATAAACAGACAGACAAATAAACAAACAACACTCTAGCCTGCATATTAGTGAACGGTCACCGCTGCACTGAACTGGTGAGTCTCCACCTGAACTAAATATGTGATTGTAAACAATACCCACATAGCTACGTAGGTATGTGGTATCTTTCTACAAGGTGCCACAAAATAGCTGTAGGGTGATTCGAGATTCGATTCGAGAGGTGAATCACTTTAGAATTTTTTGTAGCACTGCCTACAATTTGTTTTAAATACGTTTTTATCGATATGAAATGCTAGATTGTTGTCTTTTATTCCATTGATTTGTATCGTTCCATTGTTTAGGTAATAATAAAACAGATTTCGATAACTAGTAATACTAAAAGTTGGTGAAATTACACCCATGCCCCCCCCCCCGGTAGGTGTGCTTAAGCGTTATATGCATAAATATTATGTTACTATAGGACAAACGCGTAGTTATTTTTTTTAATCTGATTGAAAATTGCATTACAATCTAAAAAATTGCATGTCAGATGACAGCGCATCTGACATGTAACATTTTTGTAATTTTTTATGTCACTGTCACCATTATAATTATAACCGTTCGTCAGTACGTTAGGTATCTAAATTTTTTCCCTAAAATTAGCTGTAAAAATCAATTGCTGTTCGTTAATCTCACTAAAACTTAAAAACGGTTTGACTGTATTTATATATTTTTTTTTTGTTTAAATAGAGGGTTTGTAAAAAATTGTGGGTAATACGAAGTCCACGGGGTCATCTAGTAGTGTATAAAAAAAAAATTGTAGGTAAAATTAAGATCCACTTACAACGAATAAAAATATGGATTAAAAGACACTATTATCAAAATCTTTCCAGCCATTTTGGCTCCTGCAACAACCAATCTCAACAAAGTTTTTAAAACTTACGCGATCTGAATACATTATTATTAAATATTCACGGGTATTTATCGCGTTTATTTACCTTTTTTCCCGGATGTTTAACAGGTTTACACTAAATAATTCACCCCGGAATAGCTGCACTTCAAGAGTCAGTGGTTGATTGAGACAGAAAAATGCACGGCTTGTTCTCTGTCGTGGTCACGGGATGACGGTATCAGTCATCCGGTAACCACGACAAACTAAAATAGTTAAATAAACGCGATAAATACCGTTGAGTATTTATAACAATAAAACATAACATTCAAAGTCTTGCAAAAAGCAATGTCGAATGCAAGTTGTTTTTGTCCCTGCGGCTTGTTGGAGTGCTGTGTTGCTTGCTGTGTTTCTTGGAGGTAGTTTCACAGTCCATTAAAATATAGATAACACTAATAGAAAAGAAGAAAACTTCCTTAGCAGGCCACAAATTGACATTATTATTCAATCAATCAATAGGACCGATCAATAGGATTTCAATAACTTTATTTCTTTATGCTTACAAAATAAGCTTTTAGACAAGTCAAATTGATGATGAATCGGTTTTACTTTCAAGCAAAATGCTTGGTTACAGAAAAAAATTATGACAGGTCTATTTGGTAATATTGTCCCCTGTTGGTCAAGTCTGTCAAAGCTCGTATTCTCGTATAACAGATTTGCAATATATGTTCCTATTTTCAACAAAACCCCGATAACTATACCATCTGCCACGATAATTACCCTAAATCCCGCTGTATCCGAATCAACAGATTTGTCCTGTTTATGTCCTGTCCATGATTATCGGGTCATTTGTCCATTGCTCTTACTTATTGGGGTGTCCATGATTTACGGCATGGGATATGGCGCGAATTGTCCAAGCATTTGTCCGCTAGTGGTAAATGACCGGAGATATTTCAGTGACCTTTAGTTACAAAAAGTTCTGAGGATGTTTAGGGGTGGTGTCGGCTAAAGTCTTACTGGAACCCGGAGTGAGATCATTAACATGAAACTTATTGTAGATAAAATAATTTTGTCCAAAATATACAAATTCTTTCATATATGCCATACCGCAAATATCCATCTGTAGGACGGCGGCGCGCCCCGGCTGCTAAAAAACCATTTCGCTGAGAGTCGCTAAGGACTAAGGAGTTATCATTTGACTGTCTAAGTTAAATTCTGTAATTTCTGAAGTTTTTTCCTGAAACAAATCTGTTTTGAAATCGTTAGCTATCGTTAAATATTGTGATACGATGTGTTCCACACATTAAAGGAATTCGGGAAGTAATTTCAGACTACGCTTGGGTAGCTACTTTCCTTTGAAGTTTATTGGTCTTCAGGATTATTAGGAATGTCTTTGTCCCTGTTTCTTTATGGTCGGTAATAAGGTCCAGATGTTCCTTATTGTGTTTCTATTTTATGGCGTTGGAGTTGAGGATTCGTATGAACTTTATGATAATGTTCGGCAGGTGGACATTGTTTTTGATGAGATGAAAGGTTATTAAAACCACTTTTCGTACATCATCATCATGATTCTAAGGATTATATATAGGATTATACAAAAAAATACCATCTAAACGGGAAGTGAGCACGTAATGTTCCACTCAGTAGAGGAATGTGCCAACCAGTTCGCTTTGTACATTGTGCGCACAAAAGATAATTTTACTAAGATTCATTTTGACTTACGTTTTTTTCTGTTTTTGTTCATCCTATGTTGAGGTATTTTTATTGCTTTTCTCAAGGTCAATTTAGAACTATGTTAACGAAAGACTGATATTCCCCGTATACACTACAGATTCTCTATCGAATCTTAAGATATTAAATAGAAAAGACAACCATAAGTTAGCATACCTACACAGACAGAAGATGCGCTCTTGCACACTACGGAATCCTAAAAAGTAAAGTGGGGGCAATATCTCAATATGCACTTTAGCTCGCAGGGTTCCGCCATCAAGCTCGCGAATAAAAGCGTTACTTTAAATTGGTAATGCCGCGTGTTTCACTGAGCGCGGATTGATAAATATTAATACGTTTCTACGTAGGTACTATAGCGGGAAAAGTTAAATTCAAGGTTTGGTTCTATTTTTCGTTAGTTTTTTATACCCTTAAGAAAAATGTTATCTAAACCTTAACCCTGAAGATTTATTAGAGGGCTATTAGGTTTTGGGTTATTGGTTAAACTTCGGTATTTTGAGAAGGGTATTTTTTATAACTTAGGCCACTTGAATATACCGATAAGTACATCTACCTAGGGAAGCAAATCAGTTTTGATAGAAAAAATAATGAACTTGAAGTCGAAAGAAGAGTACAACAAACATGGACAAAATACTGGAGCTTGAAAGAAATCTTTAAAAGTAATCTCCCTATAACAATCAAAACTAAAGTTATGAACTGCAGTCTCTTACCATGCTTGACGTACGGATGCCAGACGTGGAAGTTCACCTGAAAACTGAAAAATAAAATTACAACCTGCCAACGAGGACTAGAGCGCAGCATGCTTAAAATAAGGAAAATATATAAAATACGACACACAATAATAAGGTCATTAACCCAAGCAATAAATGCATTGAATTATGCACAAAAACTCAAGTGGAAATGGGCGGGGCATGTCGCGAGGCTTAAAGATCAGAGATGGACCTTAAAAGTGACATTTTGGAAAGGTCCTCCAGGTAAAAGGAGTAGAGGAAGACCGTTGACACGTTGGGACGGAGAGATTGTAAGGACAGCCGGCCAAAACTGGAAACAGACCGCACAGGAGAGAGACAAATGGGCATCTTTGGAGGAGGCCTCCACCCAATATGGGGTTCCTGCTCCTGCTGATATTGTTATAAGCTAAATTAAGTAACGATAGATTATTATTATGTTATTTTAAATAAGTTATTATGTAAATGTAAAGGGCCGTGGGGTCGCGGCGTACGAATATCGACCCCTCCAACTCAACCCGTGGATGTCGTAAGAGACGACTAAGGGAACCTACCAGAAGAAGGGCGGCAGATTCCTTCTGAGTATTTTTCAACACCAACACTGCGATCACCAATCCGCCTGCCAAGCGTGGTGATTATGGCAAATCCCCCCCTACATGGGAGACCATCCACTCGATGGACCGACGACATCGTAGCGGTCGCAGGGAGTCGATGGATGGAGGCGGCTCAGGACCGCTATTTGTGGCGTCCGGGTACGGGGGAGGCCTATGTCCAGCAGTGGACGTGTATGGGCTGATGAATATATTATGTAAAGCAGAAACGTAAACAAACTAGATAAGCGTATTATAAAATTAGTAATAAGTGAAACAATCAATGAAAACCTAGTTATGTGAAGTAGTATATAAAGTTATTGATTCTGATTCTGATTCTGAGTAATTAAGTAGTAATTAATCATATTAGATAAGTAACTCAAAAACAATGTAAAGCAGTTAATAAGTAGGAAATAAAAGGCTTTTTTATTTTTATTTATTATTTTTTATAACCGGTTGCAATACAATACAAACCCTTGGCATGCAGATAATGTAAAACTTTCATAATACCTATTTAAATTAAACACAACAATAGACTTACATTTATATAAGTGATTCAGATCAACTTATTTATTCCACAATAATATGAAACGAAAACTTTATACTTAATTTATTTGATTTTCAATTTAAAAAACATAATAAAAATGTAATCATAGGGAAACAACAAAAAAATTTCAGTGATTTTTTTCACCGTAATTACGTTGGAAATTACATCTGAAAATTGCATGTTATAATAATTTGTAACGTGTACCTCCTTACACCATTCGTGTTGTACTTTTAACTGTTCTCCGTGAACAATTCTTTGGCTCCAATACTTTTTCCAGATGCACTCCATCTGTACGTATACTATGGTAGATTCCACCTTTATAATATAGTAGGTGCTTCGTCACAGCACCACTGGGACCCCGTTGTACCAATCTAAGCTTGCACGGGCTATAACTCAACGGAAGAATAGACCCCAAGAAGAATGGAGATGTTTTTAAATGATATGCATTTATTAAATGAATTTTATACATAATTTTATCAGTTGCTGCTTAGATAAATAAAAGGAGTTTCGGAATTTTTAAATGAAATTTATTTACCTAGATAATTTCGTTACATTAGAGATCATGGAATTATTTTTTTAAGATTCATGGCATCATTCGGCATACTTTTTCACCTGAAGTTTCCTCGTAAATATAGATGTACCAATATACATACATAAATAATCATTTGAAAAAATTAGACGTGTAACCACTCGAATCGGCGCGGCAGTTTCAGCCGGTTACGGACCGGAGTTGCGCCATTTTGCGGCATACAGCCGCCTAAAGCGGCAATTCTGATCGTACAATAACTAAACTATTTAGACAGCTATTAAAATATTGGCCGAAAGAATTTTCTAGTTTACTTTTTGCAACAACAGAATCGACCCTCTTACGTAAATAAAATATTTTATTCAATAATAAAAGATTCACAGTCTTAATCATAGTGTAAGACATTTGTATATGTACAAGGTGTACAATGTGAACCTACATGAATAAAGGGTTTCGGGCAACCAAATGTAAGGCAACCTCACCTTACCCATCCATCTGCGAAAAGATCCTCTCCCAAACATTTACCATACATACATACCATCCTACCAGCTGCTATCAAAACCTAACTTTAATAATACAGCGTATTGTTCCCGTGAAATACCGCAGGTAAACCGTCATTGCACATTTCACCTTGCTGCATTCGTAATAGGGGTTAGAGGAGGTAATAGTCTCGAGGGCAGCATCAAACATTTATGAAGGTAGGAGGTAGGTATATTTGTGTGTTTGGGCTGAACAAAATTAAATTAAACTTAAAATACTCTTCGCGAATAAAAAAAAATATATATCTATCTATGTAATATATTGTATTATGTATATCAGTTATCTAGTACCCATAACACAAGCTCTGCTTAGCTTGAGGCTAGATAATGCTGCTGAATTGTCCAACATTATTTATATTTATTATTTATTTATTTGACTACAACTGAGCTGGCTCATTGGAAAATTCAAAATAATACAAATCATGGTAAATATCCCGTTATTAATGATATTAAGTATGACCTGCAAGCTGGTTAGTAAGGCTATTGAAATGGATTTTAAGGCTATTAAAACGGTTTCCAAATATCAGTTACAGGATGGATGGTTTTTGCGTAATCGTACACCACTCAAACTCTACACTACATCAAAATTCAGCCCACCTTCTCCAAGATTGAAATATAGAATCCACACACGCAACTTTGAAATATTTTCAAACTAGGAACGCGTTTAAGAAGCCATCGCTCCGGCCCGAAGGTTGACGAAGGCGCCCGAACGCGCGCGTGCCAATGCCTTCCGTCACTGTCGCTCCTAGACGACGAGCAATATGTCACTCTGTAGTGGGGTAAGGAGCGAACATACTGGAGAAAAGCAGCAATACAAACACCTTGCCTCGCTTTACTCTTCCATAATTGAGCCTTCAGCATCAGGTTTTTTTTTTCACTGTAATTGGCATGGTGTCAAGGAGACAAAAATCACACGCCTTCTTGTAAAGTTTTTTTTCAATATTTTTGTCTTTTTAATGATAGTTCAACCAAATTATTGGAATCACCTAAAGTCAAGTAAAACCAACCACGAAAAATTTTGAGAAGGGGAAACTGAGAATACATGGTCCTTTCGGGAGACCGGGTACAGTGCCATAAATAAAACCTATTAAACGATTCAGATTATTTTAAAATAGCGACACTAACTCGATTTTGAGGAAGTTTTACCACTGAATCATTAGCGCATCATCAGTTTCGTTAAAATCGGTCGCAGTTTTTCCGTATGAGGCACGCGAGATTTTTAATTTCGAAATTTTTTACCGCTTTTCAATAACAATTTAAATGGTGGTGTGATTGGTGATCACTGATCATAGATAAGATATATAAATATTGTGCAATTTAATCTTTTAAATTATAATGAGCAGATTTATTAACTTTTTGGTATTGGAAAGACTTGGGAGACTGATGATATGGGTAGATTTGATCCCAGGACCAAGTCTCCCATAAGTGCTGTATAGGTACTGTTAGTAGTATTTAAAATTAGTGGTAAAATAAAAGATAAATAAATGCAATTAATTTTATACAGTAGGTTTTTTATGGTAACTATATTAAGCTCTCTTCCCCTAAACTCGCTGGAACAAGTCTTCTGACAGCCAGGATCAAGTCTCGCGAGATGGCCTGGCCTTAAAATTGCTCCATATTCTGTTACATAAAATGATTCAGTGTGTATTCACCTCAACCCTATACATGTATGTACACGTTTCACGCGTTTTTCAGTCAGTGGGTCACGGGTATCGGGTATCGGGCTGTAAATGCACTGCGCCGAGTTAATGAGCTGTGCGATCGGCTTAATAGAACTTGGATAGACCTTTACGGAGCGTTTTGTAAATGCCACGTTTCGGGCTATTACCGTGGGTGGGTATCCATGTTTAATGCTAGCCGGGGTGATGTATCGACTTGTTCTTTACTTTAGGGTAGAGCTGATTGGATCTAAGAAAGAAAGCTGATACTGGTAATCAACCCACCCTTCGAAAGAATTTCATTCAATCGATTTTAGTTGCTAAAATAAACCTACAGTAAAATAAGCCCTATAACCTATAGTAGATAAGAATTAGCTAACATTTCTCTTAGAAGCTCGCAGGGGTTAAATATAATATGATACCATTTGTCTCAATAGATGAACGAACAAAATTAAATAATATCTCCATGAAATCTCATTTCCAAAGGGAAAAAAAATGTGGTCAACTCACTCGTAACTCATTAGGATAGTCTGAGTAAAATTATAATTATCTTAAATTACCAAGAATCATTATTTATATCAACCAACACAATTTTCGTCTCGTCGAGTTTATTTGGAATTAGAGTAAAGTAAACTTTAAAACAAAAGAGTTGAGAAGCAATTTTGAGAGACGAGCAAACAATGCTAAACGTTACGACTCAACAATGAATTGTTTACTGAGAGAAGAAATTAACATATCTAGAGAATACCTACGGTTACATCGAGTTAGTAAATACTGTAGAAATTGGAGGAGGCATTAGAGCCTCCAACGATTCCAAATTTTAGTCAAACCTGGAGGTATGTACTAGTTGCTTACAAGACAAATTAGCTAAGGTGTTAAAGGTTATAAGTCAAGAACTATAATACTTTTTTTATAACGAACACCTACAAGTCTAATCTAAAAGAAAAGTGCACAGTACGAGTACATTACGTATTTTATCACATTATAAAATGCTTTAAATTTGTATTTCTTCCGCAATGCTAATTTTAAAGTACTTTATAATGTGACAGAGTTCAAAATTGTACAACATGCTTTACGCATCTCATATTTTAGTCAAAATACGAAAATGCACATCCATTATTTTCCACACGCGGGTACTTCCGGTAGGCTCACCGCAGCTTCTAATCCGTTCTGTGCTCGGTCTGTCCAAATTGAAATGTGCTGTTTTAGACCTCCCTACCCACTACCCCTCTACCCACTACCTACCCTGCCTACCACTTCACTTACAATGGACTTGGAGTTGAAATAGAGGATTAGAAAGAGGGTATGTAAATGAGGCGTCAGATTTTGATTCATGATGGGGTATAAGATGGTTTAGTAATCCTTATTGAATCTTTGACAACATCTGTGTTGTGGTGGGTAAAGCTATGAAAATTGAGAATATATAATGATATCCTTCCTTTAAATATACTATGAGATTGCTTAAATCTGCTGTGAAATAGGTACTTGTATTCTGGTATAAGACATAGACAAAGGCAGGCAGGACATTAAGCTTGCATTTGTACGGCTGGCTGCTCACAAAGTACAATTAAAACAGACATCGCGATGTCTGTTTTAATTGTATTGCATCGGTTGTATATGGGTTCCTATACCGTAATACCTAAAATGCGCTGCAATGCGCCCATTATATATCTATCTACCTCCAAAATCTAAATTATTTCATGCGTGTGTAAAGTTTATACCATAAAAACCTTAAGAGGTTTGTCTCGGAGCTCACATCCGTTTTAACTTTATTTTTAGTAAGTCTTACAACTACATATATTGTCTACGGCTAGATTTTAGTTTTAAAAAAGTGTATACATATAATTAAAAAAAAAATGAATGAACGGCAATTTAATATTATTTGAATTTGGAGTTGCAAAACAATATTTCAAATTTCGAATGGAATACGATTGTATCCCCGCAAATGACCACATTGTTACCACTATGTTACTATTGTCACATGTTGCATTAAAAAGTAGTAATTTTCAATCAAGCTCGCGATTACTTCGACAGCCGCCAGGGGGCGCTGTAATTTACAGTCCCCTGCTTAGGGTTGTAATGACATTACGGACCGTGGGGGTCTACAAATAATGTTACTCGTATGTTCTTGTATATGAGAAGTCTTGAGAAATACCAACAGAGAGACAGACACATCTAGATATAGGTGTAGATATAACTATGGTACTACCTACCCCAGGTCAATTTACTAGAGTGGCACTTAGGCAGAGAATATCAAATAATTTTATGTAATTTTTCATTACTTAGCAGATTCTTCGAACTGTCAAAACATCATTTTAGTAGGTATTTCTGAAATCTGCGTAAAAGACTGTGAAAACTTAAAATCTTCTAATATTTTAGTAAGAACAATATTTTACTGACTTACCTACGTTATTTTAGAGAAAGCTGTTTTTTTTTTCAAGATGGTACATGGTAGTCTTATTTTGAAAAGCTTGTGTAACGTAACTGCCAACATTTTCAATTAATTCTTTTATTGAATCGTTTTTCATTGAACCCTAATTAGCAAAAAAAATGACAGTGATCTTGAACCATTAGCATTTCACAATCAAATAAACAATTCTAAAAATGAGACAAAAAACCAAAGTGTAACAAAGACAGGAAATGCAATTTTCCTCACCAAGAAAAAAGAAAACCGCCAGTACCGTGTGGAAATCAAACAGCATTGTGATTCTAAAGGGAGGGGGTAATCTTGGGGTAATAACACCCCATAGTGGGGCATTTACATTTATATGAAAGTTGTGGATGTTGAATCAATGTATTCGCTGATAATTTCTATTGTATGGAATTTCTACCTACGAATATTCTCGAATGTTTGGTCGAATAACGCACAGTAAACTGAATGTTGGAAAGAGATTGCGAGCTTTTGAGACTTTTTTGAAAATGGAACGTCACAATGGGGCTTACTGTAACTATTTGTGACTTTTCGTGGAAAGGATGAAGGCTAAATTGGGTCTGCTATGTATGAGCCTTGTGGCCATTATTGTTTTATTTAAGATGGATCGATTTAAATTGCGCGAGGTTTATATAGATTAAAAAAAAAATGCGTTATATTCGGAGTTCTACAAGGAACAACACTAAGCGAAAAAGTAATTTGACTTACATCATAAACTAGTTTCTATGAAACTACGAATAACTAACTTTTTTGCAATGGTAGGTACATTAGGAGCATGTCAACAATGATTTTAGTAAAAAATTTGTAATGCTCCAAAAATACCATTGAATACAAGTTTATAACAATATGGTTTCAAAGAAAATGGCTTACGTTTTGCGGCAAGTATTAGGGATTTTTTCGCTAAAACGCAAAAAAAAAAACTGCTAGTATTTGAATCTCCCGCGCAATGTAAATCGAACGCCCCAAGGCAGCTTACTATCAAGTTCCACAAAAAAAGGTTTCCGAAATAAAACCCGTAAATCCGTACCATAATCAAAACGTATTTATAAGCCGTCAGATTATAATGTTGGCCAACATAATAACTGCAATTTGAATATATTAACTAAATAATAGTGGCACTACCGTATTTTGGGCAAAATTACACGATCGCTGGATACATCGAGTTGAGTATTTTTGGAACACGCGAGATACTAAAATAAGGGTTTAAGGGTAATGTAAAGGTTACAGGGCAAGCTTCTTATTGCGTATGACCTAAAACAGAAATATATTTCAGGTGAAATTCGAAGGTCACTAATAAAACAAACCATTTATTATTATTTTAGTATATTTATTTGTGGATCTACTCTAGCCGCGGCTCGGCGTAAGAATAGACCCTATCAACTCAGCCTGTGGATTTCGTAAGGATGGAGTCGACTAAGGAAACCTACCAGAGGAAGAGCAGCAGATTTTTTGTGTATTCTTAACACCTCAATTGCGTTCACCAATCCGCCTTACAAAGCGTCATGTGAGCTGAAGAAGTTTATTTTTTGAGTACTATCGTCGAAGGTATATCAAAATCTTATATAATATTATGTAAAAAAATCTAATGTGACGTTCTCAATTTGCAGCGTACAAAATTAATGATTTTCAACTGAAACGGTTCAGCTAGTTATTAATATAACAAAACAGATACAAAAACATCTTCTGTTTTTGATATTCGCAATCACGTCGCACAATGTCCAAATAAAGGGCTGTGACACGGACCGTGACTCGAACCCACATCAACTGAAAATTAATATAACAAACAATACCATGCGAGCCTTATACGTCAAACGGTTAAAATTTTCATTTTCGTAGGCTTTCGTTACCTTCACAATGGTAAAGGAAAACCGCTCTTATTGTGACGGTGTATAGTTTATGTAAAGTGCAATTGGTACGGTTGTGAATGTTGTGATTCAACAATGGGGTACAGTTGACAAAGGCCCGGTTTGCAATGAATGGCCGCAGTATGCGTTGACCTCTACTCGCCTTTGCCCCACTCTCGGTCGTTTTGTTCGCGAAAATTTTAATCTTTATGGAAGGAAATGTCAAAATTTAATGCGAAATTGAGTATTATTGAAATCAAGATTGGCTTTAATGTGGGTATAATCCAGTTTCGCAAGCTTTTGAACGCATTTCTTCATTATGAGCCTTCTCAGTACTTATCTACTTTAAAAATTTGTTATTAAAACTACGTACTTAATTAATTCACTATTGCATATATGAAAATATATTGAAAAAATATGTAAGTATCTGAATATTCTGAAATGGTTTTTATATTTTAGTACTTGAAAAACTATCGTAGCTTAACGAACTTGATATTAACGTAATCGAGTTGACTACGAACCTTGTTTGTGTTCTGCATCCTTTAACGAGGGTACAGTTTTTTTATCCGAAAAACTTTTTCATGAAAAAGTTCAAAAATAGATATACTGAGGTAGGTACCTACCTACTTACAAAGCCAAACAACCTAAATCGACTGTCATTAAAATAAACACCCCCACAATCAGTTCCCGAAATATTGAAAGAGATTAATTCTAAAGCTAATTACACACCGTCCCCGATCTTTAAATAATGACGTCGACAATATGGCCGGCGGATATTGCGCCTCTTTCATTTCCACCCCTCACACGTGGCGCGGGTTAGCTGATGAGCTATGGTGATCTGATGAGGGGCCCATGGTGACCATAACTAACCTATACTTACAGCCAGCCAAGAAATGTTTCGAGCATAATAAAGACGAGACTTCTCATTGTTATTTTACTATTTTATACTTTATCGTTTTTACCGATAGCAGTTCGTCCCACAGTTAACTGAAACAGATAGGAGTTTCAGCAACGGGAAAATAAAAATTCCGTTTGCCCAAATATGCGTCTTGTTGCTCTATTTATTGCTTGTCGATACTCAATAAATAACTCACGTATAAAACCGGATACTGGGTGTAATGTACCTACCATTCGCAGCGAGCATGATACAGTGCTCAAATCCGTTTCATTGCTCGTTGCGAGCGCCTTCTTTCCCCGTACTGACTGGTCGCTCGCAAGTGCATAAGTGTAACACGTTGTGTTGCACGTTGCATTACGCCCCGAAACACCGGCCAGTGGAGGCATAGCCCTTTAATATTTCATCAAACTAAGCCGGAAGGATGTTTTTGCATTAAGGCAAACCTGTGATCGCTGATCACTTTTCAAAAGTTTATTATAATACACGTAAAAACACAATACAAAGCAAATCCGTCAGACGTTCTTATCGCGTCGCAGTCACTAGATAGGGCACTAGTTATAAGGGCGTAAAAATACCAATTCAGTAAAATTAGATACTTAGTACGTCTTCGTACAGCATTCGAGATCAAACTCACACAAACTAAAATAAATATACCCAATTTCATTCCTCAAGCATTTATAGAATCCAAACTAACCTGATTCCTGAACTTGCGAATAGTTCTACCGCGTCGCGGATCCGTCGCCGATAAATCTCAAGTTGGCGAGGTTTCATCGCAGGTCACGTGACACGGCTGCGTTAATTGAATTCTGCAGTTGCAGTTTCGAACACTGATACGGATAGAGATGTCTTAGAATACCTAAAATACCTAATAAATAATTCAAACATTTGGTAAATATTACGTCTACATTGAGCTTGAGGTACAGTGATTTTAGGGGCCAACAATGATAGATAGAAGATACCGAAACAGCCCGAATACCCGAATACCTGAAACAGCATTGGTATTAAATAATAAAATAGATATGTGAACGATTGGTCGCCCTGGGAATACAAGATTATCAACATAAGTAAAACTGGTTCTCAAAATTTTTAAAGAAGTTATGGGAAGAGTTTTTTTGCGATTTCTGACTTTTTGAATAACTGGTATTGCCGTGGGGCCGCGGTGTACGAATATCGACCCTCCAACTCATACTCGTCGTAAGAGCCGACTAAGGGAACCTACGAGAGGAAGCAGCTTCCTTCTGAGTATTTTTCAACACCAACACTGCGATCACCAATCCTCCTGCCAAGCGTGGTGATTATGGCAAATCCCTCCCTACATGGGAGACCATCCACCTGATGGACCGATGACATCGTAGCGGTCGCGGGGATTCGATTGATGGATGCGGCTCAGGACCGCTATTTGAGGCGACGTATGGGGGAGGCCTATGTCCAGCAGTGAACGTGTATGGGCTGATGTGATAATGATGATGATGTGATGAATGAGGTATTCCTTCCTACCTCAATTTGTCCGATAAAATATTCGAAGCAGAATCTATTGGCTTTATACAAAGTTTAAATAGCGACGTACTTACCTATTTGGCATGTTCTTAGACTAAAGCTCTGCGCACATAAATCCAACACCTCTACCCCAGAGAAAAATATGCATTTAAATATGGGCATTAAGCCCATATCTTTGATAAATTTTTCATTGACAAAATGGATTCCCGCAATCTTCAAACGAGTGAGTAGCCCGCGAGCTGACAGACAGCTCGCAGGGTGCATCTAATATATAAATATTACGAGTGTCAGTCCATATTTGATCGAATTCATGCTTTATTGACAAAGAAAATAACAATCGAATAATATAAACAAATTAAACTATGTAGTATTTACAATTGAAACAATAGAGTTAACTGCAGACTGTTGCAAACAATCTACAGATAGCTCAACTAGTCCATATAAATACCAGTCGGAAGCGTTCCCAAGACGCACATTTTTGTGTAGTGCGATAGCAGTGTTTACCAGTTGTGCGACAAGCTGAAGGTGTTGTGATGTGATATTTAAAGGCTGCGTAATTTTGAAATAACAGATAGATATAAAAACGTGCCATTTAGGTATTCTGGTATTTCTGCACTAATGGAAACAGGATCGCGGTTCCTCATGAAGTAGTTTCAGTATGCAGGCGGCGTGCTGCGCGAATGAGCAGCGTGAGCCCATCACTGAACTGACTTGGGGTCTCGCAACATTTATCTACTCACCCCTTTTCTGCCCAGCCTCAAGTTACATCTCCAAAGACTCTGGATTTCTCAATCACAGCATGGGCTTTTGATGGGTTAAGCGACGAGTCTTTTGCGCAACAATTAGGTATTTATGTACTTGCTTGTCGATTGTTACCATGGACAAAATAAACTAATTGTTACTAACTATTAAGTCTACAGAATTAGCGGGATAAGTTACAATAACGACAAAATCCAATTCAGACAGAATCTGAAAAACTCTTTGTATGTATGACTAAGTGCAAATATCGTCTATTTCATAATTTCTGACAAATCAACATAACTTTTCACTCGTTATGACGTCCTTAGATATAAAATTTACTTTTTCTGATTGCTTCTACCGATTCAGTGTCAATAAATGTGATTAAACCCTCACACCGAATTGCATTTCTGTTTGGCTTGAAAGTTTAATGCTTATCTTAGAGTTAAGTTTGGTATTCATTGGGGTTTTATTCATTGGAGTCGAGAATTTAGATAGGTAGGTCTAATCGTGCTATCCAGTTTTTCCTACTAAATTTCCCAGAGGCTGTAGAATTACGAAATAATAGATTTTTTGAACAAGCATATTAAAACGAGATTATAAGTACAGTTGTTTTTTGGGATAATAAGTATTCTTACGTGATCCTAAAACACTTTATTTCTCTAATACCTAACAATTTAAAATCTCGCTTCAGACCTCAGCAACACATAACAGTTCTTATCTGTAATGGGGTTCAGAAAGTCGCACTTGCGGCTCCCAATAGTATCAATTTCCCTAAAATCTTGTACATAAACTATACCAAATTCAAAATTCAAAATTACTCACAAACACCAGTACCACAGAGTAAGTAGCATTCAAAAATAAACTTGCGGATTTATCTCCAATCGCATTGCTTCCCCACACTAATACACAAACAGCTCAAAATCTCTCTCAAAAACCTCAGTAGTCCTATTATAACCTACACCTACCACAGAGCAAGCACCGTTCAGAGAGGCACTTGGTTTTTTCCCCAGTCGCAGTCGTCGGGCGACAATCCCCGTCACTCAGCCGGCTTAATTGCGAGTAGTAAAACAAACGAGGGAAGGTGCGGGGAGCGCGTGTGAAGTGTCTGTGTGGGCAGACGGGCTACTTTTATACGATATTTTGATTTTATATTTGTTTAGCCACTCCAGGAAGTCTATCTCCAGCAGCGGTCATCCAACGGCTGAGGTGATGATGACGATAAACATCTGCTGGACGCAACATTACGTTACATTTACTCTCTTGGGAAAACTGAGAAGTTTTGCAGATCATCATGTGTTGAAAAGTTGTTGCTGAAAGGAAAGTACCTACCTACTTGAGGAGCGTCCATCAGTGTACAAAAGTTGATTATCATATACTACACTAATCGGCAAGTAAATGGGTATTCGTTTGCTTGGGCTGCAGTCAAAATAAATGGATGGATACGGTTGTATGAGAAACTTTCATAATCATAATCCTTTATTTGCTGAAATGTAGGTACAGTAGGTCTTAGATATTAAGTTAGCTCACTACATTCTGCCTCAAAGTGCGTGCAAAATACCATTTGTTCATCTCCGTTATACATTAATAGGTACCTAATTAAGTTATAAATTAAACACACAGACTTACACATAGATCATGAGGAATTTAACTTGGACAAAACAGACAGTGATATTCGTCCACTGTCGAAAGTCTCTCATGCAACATCAGAGTCGGAGTCTTTTTGGCGTATAATTCGCTGTTCTCCAGTAGTCAGTGGACAGACACCGTAAGCAGAAGTCATCAAACTAGACAACCTTCGTAATTTTGTATTCCACGTTGCTCAAATAAAAAAAGCGAATAAAAGTAACCCGTCTGCTCAGCCCGACCACAATCCCAGTCGTGTTCAGTTCATCCCTTCCCATCTCCAGTAATTCCAACCTTCAGAATGACCAATCAAAATTAACTGCGCTCGTAAACTGGCAAAAATCATTGTTTTTGGATCGTATACGGACCTGTCGTTATTTTGATTTGTGGTTGATAAGGTGGTGGATGATGTCAGCTATCTAAAAGTGATTGTTTTTGGATGTTATTTGTGTGTATGTACGTGTTTTTGGATCGTAATTGTTGTATTTTGTTGTGTGTATTTTTGTAACGGACGTGCGTGGGCCGTAAATCGACTAGGAGGATATTATCCCTATCCTCCAGGTTATTTCTGGTTCTTGGGAACTATCCCAAGGGGCAAAAATAACCTATAAACGCATAGAAACAACACGTGCTAAGTCACGAGCACAAACATATTATGTAGACAGATTGCAAAATCGGAAATAAAATATAGGTAACACACTATTCTTTAACCGTAATCGTG
Source organism: Eupithecia insigniata (assembly GCA_947859395.1). NCBI lineage: Eukaryota > Metazoa > Arthropoda > Insecta > Lepidoptera > Geometridae > Eupithecia > Eupithecia insigniata. The sequence continues at coordinate 822,682 of OX402011.1, read as the reverse complement.
TGATACTCGTAGTTTGTTACTGCCCATGGATAGAAATAGATATCTAATACATATGTAAAACCCGTAAAATTCTAATTTTTTTTATTATAACATTTTTACAGAAAATAAAGGATACGGGCATAGCACTTACAATCTAACGCATTCATACACGTAAATAAATTATACAAATCTCATGAGTTAGATAAAATAAATAAACAAACATGGAAACCAATTACCGCCTTATTTTACGAATTGCCGGATAGTAAGACTATCTGTTAATGACAGATGCATTCTATAAAATGTGCGTTCTTACACTATTTACGGGAACATTATGTGTCCGCAATGCATCCACAGTCCACACCATTTTGATTTGTGGCTGCCATGTGTGGTTAGTTATGTGGTTGTATCTGCGTGTAACATTCCGATCTGCTTGTACCTATACATAGCTAGATATTAAATTATGTACGACTAGCAACGCGCCCGGCTTCGCACGGGCAGAGCAGTTTCATCATCATCATAATCATCAGCCCATACACGTCCACTGCTGGACATAGGCCTCCCCCGTACGACGCCAACAATAGCGGTCCTGAGCCGCCCCCATCCATCGACTCCCTGCGACCGCTACGATGTCGTCGGTCCATCGAGTGGATGGTCTCCCATGTAGGGGGGGATTTGCCATAATCACCACGCTTGGCAGGCGGATCGGTGATCGCAGCGTTGGTGTTTAAAAATACTCAGAAGGAAGCTGCTGCCCTTCCTCTGGTAGGTTCCCTTAGTCGGCTTTTACGACATCCACGGGTTGAGTTGGAGGGGTCGATATTCGTACGCCGCGACCCCACGGCTTCAGAGCAGTTTATTAGATCTTTATTAGAGGAATAGTTGGTTGGTTCCGACATCTTCAAAAATCAGCGTCAATAATTCAGCCAGTTTTGACAAACTATTTTTTCCTCGTGAATTATATAGATAAGGATTTTTAATCCTCTTCAGACACCACAAACTACAACAATTATACAGTAGATACACTAGTAAAAACTAGACCTGTGTCGATCGATCATTTTTCAAGACCTGTTCGATCACGATCGAACTTGCAGAAAGATCGAATCAAAAAGACTCGATCGTTGCGTGGGTCGCGGGTCGCGAAGACCCATGACTTGCCACTGCCATGCAGCGCCAGTGCGTGCAGTCTATCGTTCAATCGATCGATCGATCGATCGTTCGTATTTGTCGGGAAAAACTATCTTACCAGTCACGCCATAAGGTTCACTTTGTTTTGCATTGCAAGAATGAATTGATTGACTCACTCAAAGACTCGATCGTTCCTATTTGTCGGGAAACAACTACCTTACCGTTACGTCATAAGGTTCATATTTCTTTTACAAGCAAATTAAGCATGATTCAAAATTCAATCAATCGAACGAAAGACCCGATTGTTTTGAAAGTCGCGGGTCACGGTTTTTTTACGAGAAAAACTACCATAATAGTCACAACATAGGGTTCAGTTTTTTGACTGTCATGCAGTCTGTCATTCATTCAATCAATAGGTCGATCATTCGTATTTGTCGGGGAAAATTTTACCTTAACTTTTACATCATAAGGTTCACTTTTGTTTTACAAGCATCAACGCCAGAATCATCGACTGAACGATCGAATCCTTTTAAAACTAGGGATTCGATCGATCACTCACGGGTCGCGATCAAGTCTTTGTGATACGATCGATCACGATCGACACAGGTCTAGTAAAAACAAACACCATACATGGTACCGTACGATGGTATACAAGGTGACTTTTTGAGATGGGAGTTTATGGCTAAATCCGAACTATGAGAGTTTCGTGGAAAGTCGTGAGTCGGTGTCGTCTTCATGACTTGTCTCTACTTATGTATTGTTGGGATTAAATTGACATTGATGGCTAGGTTAGGTTAGGTAAGTATGATTAGTCGGGGGAGTGTACAAACTGAAATTGTAAAAAAAATATCGTTTCCATTCACTTTCGATACTGCATTTCTTTGCGAAGATTGACCCTTTTCAGCAACCGGTTCTTTTGGTGTAAAAATCTAAATGTTGTTATTGTTTTCTCCTTACACGACCCGACACCCACCACCTAAGCCACCTTATCTACTGCATGGAAACCTATCCTGTTAACTAAAGCCAGCAAGTCCAAGATAGTTAGCTCTAGTGCGGTAACTTAGATCTGGAGGTCTACTCCGCAAAGCGTGCCGCATGGTTAGCACTTCGGTTAAGCGATAAACTTTACTTTGGATCAAAATAAAATATCGGCTGCATTCGCAGCATGCGACATATGAATACCCACGAGACGACGTGGAATACGTATATTCTATGTTTCAAAAGTTGCCATCTGTTCTATTTTTTACCCATCCTCCCCTCGCCGCCGGCAGTCTTTGGATAGTAAGTGTCTTTTGGTAAAAGAGATACAATATTTTGATTTGCAAACTTGAATCTCTTTAAGGTTATCGCAATAGCTTTTCATAGCAGCCCCTGGTCAGTGATCCTCTTTGAGTATTTGCGAAAGGCAAGTTATACGCTAACTTACTTAAGTACAGTATGCTAATGTGCGGAACTCGCAAACTACCTGCCTGTTCGGGTGTGGATTTAACATTGTTCCGATTGTACCCTAACTTTGCCTTGTTGTACCTACATTAGGTTAGAATTGAGGTTCTTTGAAATATCAAGAGTGAGAAAAAGTACAGAAGTAGGTGGAGTGGACTGAAAAATAATAAATAAATAAATAATGCTGGACAATTCACACACCATGAATGTGTGAATTGTCCATGAAATGAACCTTATTCCCTACCACAATGTATGCTAACGGAGCTCGTTTGCCTCCTGTCTATCTGTCCGTACACCCGTCACAAGTCTCTCTTTCCATCACCGTAATATGTAGAGTTTGAGTTTTCAAAGAATACGTGTGAATATAGAAACGGGTACGACAAATATATCGTAAAACACCGAAGATTTTACTTTGAACCGAACAATATTACTTTTGCATCAAATTTCATCAAACACAGCTAAAGCACTCTTACAAAAATCTTAAATAAAATAAAATCAGTTATCTTATAGTGCTTTCGTCCATGCTTATGGACGAAAATAAGCAAGGGGGGGTGAAAAACAGCAACGCCACAGTGTTAGAAAATGGTATAGCAGGTACTTCCCCTGAGCGTGCCCACCAAAATGTCTATTACTATGTTTCGGTGCAGGGCTGCTGTGGTCTCAATCAGCAGAGGCTAGATAATTACTTTAAATGTTTAATCCAACTTAGTTAACTACTTGTCGTTACGGTGCGACGGAGCTCCGCTTGCGGACTCTGGTGTTAATAGTCCACGCGTAGCATATTTCAAATTTACAGCACTTCTAAAGGATTTAATTTTGTCTCAAATGAATCTATCATTCGAACATTCCAGGGGGAGCTTCAAGTGGCAAAACATGAATCGACTTTTTTCAATTACGGTTTTCCCCGATCAATTTAAAGTCCTTTATGTACAGGTATGTAGTTCTTTATCACGAAATAAAAATAAGTATCCTATTAATCCCTGAAAAACCATCCCTACCGCGAGAACGCTACCCTGTTATCTCTTACAATATTCCTTCTTACTGACCTCAATCATCTAAAACAACATAGCAAGGAACCCACAAGTCCTACTCAAACATCCTCTACCAAACCTTATTCCCAGAAAACTAATACTTTCCCATACAGGAAACGCCAGAAAAACACGAACTAATACGAACTTAATCAACTAAGTGCCTATCTCATTAACAATAGAGCGATTTAGCGCCGCTAAGTAACAGAGTCGTTTGTCGATATTTATTGTAAAAGATAACGTGACTGACTGTTAGGACAAATAATATAAAGCTGAAATAGTATTATCATCAGAATTTCTAACATTTGTAAGATGTAAAATGAAATGAAATAGTTTAGTGGACAATACAAAGTACACACTTATAAAGTTAGTATAATAACTACAGTTAACTAAATTTACACTGACAATGAAATATACAGAGATACTACTTAAAGTACGGTAAATAAGTATGTAGACAGTTGCCACATCCACATGCAAAATCATCTTTCGTAGATGAAAATACGCCAAGACTGATGATATACATGTAAATAGTAACAGCAAATGAATAAAGAAAGATCGCAATTGTTTATTCAGTAGATTTCAACGTACATCAAGTATTGCAAGTAGACATTATATATAATATAGGAATTTAGGTGAATAAGATTTACGACCTGACCTGACAAATTGTACTGTGTACGAAGCTATTTATTATTATAATTTAGATCTTATTTCCCCTGAACAAAATTGCTGCAGTAATTTTGGTGATGTAACACGTCACATATAATTATTTTGTCCCCCATTTGTTCACTTCATCGCGTCCACTAATAACCAAAATGGCATGTTGGATGCACATTGCACCCCAACTCGAAGTTTCAACTTAATTGTGGATGTCTGATGGTGCTATTATGGTCCTCCACTCAACTCCTCCCAGACTATGGCGGTCGTGTGCGGCCAATTATTTAGCTGTTTCCTGACGGTTGGCTCTCGAGATATTGTCCGATAGTTGTTAAGAGGTTATGGGAAAATTGAACTTTGGATAGTTGCTTGAGCAGTTTAGGTATCATAAGATGTATATAATAAGAGGAATTCAGTTTTTTGATCACCAAACTAATGTTTAAAGAATAAATATGAGTTTATTTTGTATTTTTTATTAAAAAAAGAAACAAACCAAAAGACAGTATCAATGTCAAATAGTCGATTGCAGAGAGTTGAAATGGAACAGAATTTCATACAAAAATCTTTTTTTAATAACATCGCGCAACATGAATTCAAATAATTGAAATGTCATCGCGTCCGCGTCGTGCCATATTGTCGAGTACCCTCCTCGTCCGTAACTGCAAATATAGTTCTTATGTTGATGCTTATAAGGCGTTGCACAAATGGCGTTTATTCGTATTAGTGCAGCAGGGTGTGCAGCGAATAATCGCTTTTTAATGAAAAGATTAGTGGGCCTCCCATTGTCGCGCGATCAATAGATCCGAACACTCCAGGAATTTTACAATTTGCACCATCGACGCCAGCTTTGTTTTACAAATGAGGTATTATCACGTTTTACAGCGAGATTTGCAAAAAAATTTGCATCGAGTGTTAAGAGGCTTTTAATCTTGAGAAATATCTAGACGAGAAAAGTCGAAGATCGAGATCGAGTGATACTTTATCTCAAAGTTTTGATGATCGACCATTTAGGTCGAAGATATAATTATGGACGAAAAATTTACACTTGTACCTGGCTAAGTCTCATTTCAATATTCCAACCATACGTTCTCTATCATTCAAGACGTACACAGTTAAAAACAGTGACAAACGTTATTGATACCATCATTGAATCCACAACACCTAATAAATACTGATTATCAGTTGCCAGTTGTTGTTCAGTTGTAAATAAAAGGAAAGAACAAAGAAGAGAGTGTAATCTGGAAGGAAACACTGGAGAACTATGCGCGCCGTCCTTGTGCGAGGCAATAATTAGTTCTCCCCGCGCTAATGCCCGAACAAACCCTGACACTGGGACTATTATAAAGCGCTGTGTGATTAAAAAATAAAGCACAAATAGTCAACACACAGGCTTTATACTATACGATACGACATTAATACGCTAGAATGCACTTGACTTATGGGAAGATAAATAATTTTTTTTTCTTTGAAAACAATATCCATATAGAGAATATTCGGATATAATGAAACTAATCAAGTTGACAGTGTTGTGGTTAGGTCATGGTAGATCTCTAATACTTACTAGAATATAAATTAACCATGCAAACCATAGAAACCTACTTTCTTTTAGCCCACTTCTATATAAAGAACAATTAAATATTTTCGACTACATTAAGTCGAAATCATCTCAGGTGTAAAAAAATGAAGACTCAGTATCATCATTGAAATGTTCATAATCAAAGGGACTAGAGAACACACAAATATGTCGTCTCTTATCAATACAATCCCTTTCACGGCGATAGTGAGACATTTTTAATTAAGAAAATCGGCAGCCCATTGTGATTCCTCGAGGGAGGTCCATCAATGACTTCTTTGACTGCTTTGTCAGTACTTTGTAGGAGTGACGAAACTTCCTTTTGTTTTACACAAGTAGATGCATTACGGAATGAGGCCGCCGGTTAGAATTATTCGCAGAGTGGAAAGGAGTCTTTTGTCTCAGTTATGTATTTAGGTGTTTTCTGCCGTCGGTCGTCTTTTGTTATGGTAATTGAAAGAGATGACGATTCTGATGTGATGTCATTGTAAGAACTGAATGGTATTTTGTGATATGAGATTTTGAAATTTTCTGTGTTGAGTAAGTCTGATTGTGAGTGATATTGTGGACTCTCAAAGATTGACCACCGTGCAGCTTTTTAAAAAGCGTATTATTTTATTAACGGAAATATTTCTAATGTGACTTGTTTTGTGCATAGAGGCCTAGCATAGCAACGTTGCACTTGTGCATCAACCTAAGAAACGCAAAGTTCTTACTTAGCAGATCTTAACGTAAAATTTTACATGATATATATATATATATATATGGTTTTATATGACGGAACAAAGCGATATTACTTGAGCTTTAGACTATCTCTTGTCGTACAAAGAGGAGTTCATCTAACTCCATGTCAGCGTTTCATACTCCGCCGCAGCTTACAACTTGTGCTGGAACTTTTAATCCATGGTTGCATTGTTTGGTCCCGCCTGATTACGCGCGCCACACAATGCTGTGGTTAAACTCGCTCCCACTTTTTGAATACTGTCCAGTTGGATACGACACTCGTGATTGTTGTTTTCAGTTTTCCTTTCAAACTGGGCGTAGGCGATGTATGCCTTGAATGAATTGGCAATGAGCGCCCTTAGGGGACACCGGATAATAAAATTAGAAGCAAAAAGTGTGAATAAGTGGAATTAATTTGTCGAAGAAAGTTAAAAAACATCTTTATGTAAATATGATATCATAAAAACTCAAAACCCTATAAAAACTGTTTTTTTTTTTAATGTTTTGCGGGACAAATATTTATTCCTCGGGAATTAGCCGAGATTAAAATATGGGAGTACACCGAGAATATGTTCTACAAAAACCATCATCTAAGTGACTGAGAAATCAGCGACCATAACAAAAAACATACATACAGCCGAACACGTGTCCCTCCTCGTAAGTCGGTTAAAAATAATATTTATTCCACATGGCAAAGCTACATTTTATTATTATATTTTGAAGGCAACTATATCTAAAGCGTTGCTACGTTGAAACAACTCTCGATTTTCCCTTATTATGGGCAGGACTACATTTTTATCCAAATGCATTGTCCGACTGGCAGGCTGATTGCTTCAGGCATCCTTCACAATGCGCCAGTGAAAGTTTCATTTGGACTTTTAGAGAACTGTCTAACTTTTAATACAACACTGCTGATTGTATTTTCGAGAAAAAGCTACGCGATGACTATTTTACTTTTGATTTAATCTGAAAAAATCTGTAGTTTATTTTGTTGGAAATACATAATGCCGGGTAGTAGGCAGTTTTATCGAATATTTTACTAAAAGTTAATAAGCAAAATATATCCAATCCAATATCCAAGAAATTAAAAGTGTACCTAGTTAAAATGCAAACAAAATAAATCTTCCTCATTCAAGTCTAATAAAACATTTGTTAAAGTAACGAACACTTCAAGTGGTTGTTAAAAGTTATTTGATTCCTCGCATACATTTTGCGAAACTTGCTTGAAACAATATTTAAGGGGAATCGCCGGTCATCGTAACTTTGGCTGTTTTCCCTCTCTTATTACACGCGAAACAAAAAGAGATAGAACTTTTGCTTGAACTTGATTATAGTGCGCTTCATAGATCGGCCTTAAAACTCCACAACAAACCAGTAGTGGAATATTTCGTAATAATTGAACACACACAAACACTGTGTCGGGTTCGTTTAACCCGACACTATACCGAAGATATCCCGGACGTCGGAGTCTACGAGATAAGGACGGCTCTCAAACAGCTTAAAAACAACAAGGCACCAGGGGATGACGGAATAACGACAGAGCTTCTGAAAGCGGGTGGATCACCAGTACTTAAAGTCCTTCAGAGGTTATTCAACTCCGTCATTCTCCAGGGACAAACGCCAGAGGCGTGGAACAGAAGTGTGGTGGTACTGTTCCATAAGAAGGGTGACAAAGCCCTTCTAAAGAACTATAGGCCCATCTCACTGCTGAGCCACGTCTATAAGCTGTTTTCAAGAGTAATCACCAACCGTATCGCTCGAAGGTTTGACGACTTCCAGCCGCCCAAACAAGCCGGGTTCCGAAAAGGCTTTAGTACCGTAGACCACATACATACGCTCCGGCAGATTATACAGAAAACAGAAGAGTATAACCGGCCGTTATGTCTAGCGTATGTGGACTACGAGAAAGCCTTTGATTCAGTCGAAACCTGGGCAGTCCTGCAGTCTCTCCAGCGGTGCCAAATCGACTACCGGTATATTCAAGTGTTGAAGTGTTTGTACTGCAAGGCCACTATGTCAATTCGTCTCCAGGACCAAAGCACAAATCCGATCCCACTGCAAAAAGGGGTGAGACAGGGAGACGTCATTTCTCCGAAACTGTTCACCTCTACATTGGAGGATATATTTTAAGCTTTCCCGTCCCAACGGATATGGCATCAATATCAACGGCGATTACATCACTCACCTTCGGTTTGCCGACGATATAGTTATTATGGCAGAATCACTGGAAGACCTTAGCAGGATGCTCAGAGACCTCAACAACGTTTCCCGCCAAGTCGGTCTTAAAATGAACATGGGTAAGACAAATATCATGTCTAATGCCCATCTCGCACCCTTACCGGTCAATGTGGGGAACGATGTTATCGAAGTTGTTGATCATTATGTCTACCTAGGCCAAATGGTCCAATTAGGTAAATCCAACTTCGATAAAGAGGTCAGCCGACGAATCCAACTCGGATGGGCAGCGTTCGGGAAACTTCGCAATATCTTCTCGTCACAGATACCGCAGAGCCTCAAGACTAAAGTCTTTAACCAATGTGTGCTACCAGTGATGACTTACGGATCCGAGACGTGGTCGCTCACTATAGGCCTTGTGCATAAGCTCAAAGTCACCCAGCGAGCTATGGAGAGATCTATGCTCGGAGTTTCTCTACGCGATAGGGTCCGAAATACGGAAATTCGTAGAAGAACCAAAGTTACCGACATAGCTCTCAGAATCAGCAGGCTGAAATGGCGATGGGCAGGCCGTATAGCTCGTAGAACCGATAACCGCTGGGGAGTAAAGGTTCTCGAGTGGCGACCGCGATGCAATGCGAAACGGAGTGTCTTCCCACACTCCGTTTCGCATTGCATCGCGGACCTCCCACTCGATGGACCGACGACATCGTAGCGGTCGCAGGGAGTCGTTGGATGGAGGCGGCTCAGGACCGCTATTCGTGGCGTCGCGTCGTTTGGGGGAGGCCTATGTTCAGCAGTGGACGTGTACGGGCTGATGATGATGATGATGAAACACTGTGTTTCTGGTACTGCATACTGAAAATCTTTGTAAGGTTGTTTGTTACGTATTTAAGGCGATCTTCTAACCAGGTAATAAACCATACTAAAGATGTCCATCATCCTAAGTTACTAATTTATCTTGAGTTTAGTTTCTAACCTGTGTCATTAAAAACAAGTTGCAGAAAAAGTTTAGCTGTTACTGTATCAACAATTTTACGGTTTCTTACAAAATATTAATATTTTATATTAGTTGCCTATTACAGTCCATTCTTTTCCCTTCTCGTGTCTACAAGAAACTTGTTCGAGCAGTGTACACTAGCGATAAATTTATAGCGAAACTTCAGCGTGTAGACAAAGTTAGTAGATTCACGTTAAGCACTCGAAACAAGCGTACTTGCGTACCGACTTATTGATCGCTAGTTTGTTTAATACGTAATTGAAGTAATTTCGGAACTAGTTTGGGGATATGAACGTTTTCAGTGGCAAAACGCTCATAAGTTATACCTATAAATTATCATCGATTTCATAATTTTAGCGACTCTTGAAGTTGGTAAGCGATCGTCACAGATCGATAAGACTTAAAGAGCAAAAGTGCAAGAAGTACTTTATGAAACGAAAGTTTGATAAAGTCTGTTTGAATTTCAGCCATAATAGTGATAAGTGTAGCTTTATCTATTCACTTAAAAGTCAGCCTTGAACTGTGATTTAAATATCCTTCCTTCTCTAAAAACATCCACCAAAATGCAGTACATACTTTCAATCGATTTACGACCAATAAATGCATTTACAATCCATGAAGAAATTAGATAAAAAGTGACTCGTAAACGACGTTGCAAGGTACAGCTTGTCCGCAATAAAAAGCCACTGAATAATCGATCCTATACATAACAACAATAGAGCCTACATTTTAATCACGACAGAACTTTGCCCGGAACTTCAGCAAGTTTGATGAAAAACTTAGACGTGGATGGATGCGATGGTAGTGTTGCCAGCGGGATATTGGACGCGAGTTTCCGAACAGAAATTTTGAATGCGAAACTATCATAAGTAGAAAACGCATCAGATAACTTTGCGTACGAACCACATCTACGGAAAAGTTTTAGAAGTTAGAAGGCAAAAAAACGACCGGAGTTTTAATTAATAGAGGATCAATGTGCGGGCAAAAGCATGCATGCGACGCAGGAGGTTGCGGTTTCGATTCCCGCCTTGAGACAAATGTTTGTGTGATCTGCAAATATTTGTCTCGGGTGTTCTGGGCATTTTCTTTAAAAATATATATTATTCTAAATATTATTTCTTATTCTTTAAAAATATATATCTATGTAATATATTGTATTATGTATATCAGTCATCTAGCACCCATAACACAAGCTCTGCTTAACTTAGGGCTAGATGATGCTGTGTGGATTGTCCAGCATTATTTATTTATTGAATCATTCATTTCATACGTCTGTCGTCGTTTTCGAACTCGAATTGGAGCCATTTTCAGTGCGCTATGCTAGCAAGTATGCTTGTTGAAGTTTGTGTTCTTGTTAGTGATAACCTTGCTGTTACATACTTATTTTCTTTTATTGTTATCAGTTTTTCATCATCATCTCTATTATTAGTTTTTATTTATAAATGACTTTACTTAATTGACATAAATATGTTGTGTTCTAGAACCAATTTATAGGCATGTCCCCTAGGCAATAAGGCCTAATATTAAAAAGCAATTGATTGATGATTACATACGATGCTGATCCTGATAGATATTTCATATTTATCATTCTTCCCATTTTATAGATTTCCGATTTAATAATAAGTACGCAGCCTTTTCTATGCCTATTTAATTATTCGTCTCATTTCAACATTCTTCCCACTACACAATAAACAATATAAATCGCATACCGACGCAATCATCAACAGCACATAGATGATCTAGGCACAGCAGCGCAAACCTTCCATTTAAGGATGGCGCTCACGTGCCTCATTTCCATCGCTTAGCGCGTTTACAACATTGAGCAATAATCAACTGTACCTACTGTTTACTTCCATCTTGTTAATATTCATGCCCCTATCTTGGGGAACAAGATTTAACTTGTATTGTTCGTGTTTGTAGTTCTATTGATATCGTTTATTAGGCTCATGGGTCCGTCCGTTTGTTCATTGGTTTGAGGCTTTGTCCCCACAGCTGGTACTCGAGTGGATACAAAAGCTTTACCTAGTTCAATAGAATGTTTTGAATGGGTATCAAGTGGCGTAAAGAGCTTTGAATTGATTAAAGTGCGTTTATGGGTGGATTTTCGGCAAACAGCGAGGGCATCTTGATATCTTCCTCAGCAAACGTTAGGTTAAGGTCGGTAAAGAATCCGAAACAGATTTCTTCCGTTATTCGATGAAAATTTACTATAAAGGATGCTCTACTCTTTTTCTGCGCCAAGTTGAAATAAAAACGATGTGATTCAGTCTTGAAAATTAATTTCTTTACAGTCTCTTCACACTACCATTGCTCCATGCCAAAATCGTAGCATGGAGCAATGGTACTGTGAAGAATTGCTTCAAAATGAGGATCGCATAGGTTTGTAAAAGGCATTGTTTTCTGTTATAAAACGACAAAGCTGAAATGCCTTTGTTGGGTGTGTTTTAACAATCATTACCATTGTATTTCCCCTAAACATCTTGCGATACAATTTATGTCTTTAATTTGAGCCCGCGCCCTTAGGTGGCTAATGACGTCACGTCCGTGCTGATTTAAATATTCGCGCCATAATTGACGTTGTTATTTTGTCGCTTTAATATTCATGGGTTGGTTTTGGATCGATCTGACGATTTGAGTAACCTCTGAACTGAATTATTAATACTTGCTTTGACCGTGAAACCTATTGAATAGTCTGAATTTGATCAGTTTTGTTTCAAGTAAAACTGATGTGAAGCAGTTACATAGCAGCTGGCCTATTGATAACATTCAGTGACGCGCTCATATTATTTTTGCCTCTTATTTTATATACACACACCAATAAGCGGCTAAAATTGTCGCAGCGACTCATTAACTGAAAGTAATTATTAATAGACCGTGTCTAACGTTAGGAATTTGCCCTACGATACCATGCATCATTTTATCCTGCCCTCCAAACTTGGGCAGTCGAGCTATCGCACCCTGGCTTGACGAAGTGGGAGCCACAAACTTTATGCTACTGGCAAGAGACACCTCATAATTCAGATGTTGCCAAAACTATATTAATATAACAGCACTTAAATTGTTGCCGTCCCTTTCATAACGATCGAAATAAAAAAGATAGCATTATATTAGTTAAGTGAAATTTGCTTTGTTTAGTTTTTGGCACCATCTGAACAACTGGATCGATGGGCCCCAAATTTACTTTGATATGCATATTTCAGGGGGTCATCGCTAAACAGTCGATTTCCTTAACAAATTACATTTCCTGAACTAGAGTACTCTCAAATTTGAAGTATCAAAAGCATTATTACTAAGTTCAATGAGATTTTTCCTCTCGCCACCGCTAGCTGAATGCGTAATGACAAGAACGCAGAGTGATGTATGGGCAAACTATAGAAGTACTTACAAGTTCTTTTCACAGTTACATAATAAGAACTCCTGAGACGATTTTGTCTCAGTAATTCCTTGCAAAATATTATAATCTTTACCCTTAGTAAAATTATAAATTTACTCTTTTCCCTTGACGGCAGCGACATAAAATCACTGATAATATTTGCGAAGAATAACGACGATTAATTCATGTGGCGTGTGTGTTGCTTGTAGATAGATAGATGTTTGTAGACACTCGTACCACTACCAATTTTCATATCAGCAGTCTTGCGAAAATTACTCTCTGATAATATTCCTAAGTTCTTAGATTTTTTAATGATTCGTACAGCCTTCTTTATAAAGTTGTCAATGGTTCTACATTTGCTTACGTATGGTCAATGTTCATACCTACACGAGAAGGTTAATATCACTCCTCAGCTGAAAGGACCGTGTAATACTTTCACGTTTTACAGAATGATCGGAATCGTGGCCGGAATGGAATGAGTTATCGACGGAGTAAGTAGTTTAAAGTGGACTTGTTTGGTCGGCTCTTTCAAATATGTTACGATAAATTATTGGGTCAACTGGTGGTAACAGTCCTAATGCTTTAAGATGTGGGTGGGAACCATCATTTGGCACTGTTTACACAAGCTGCTGATAATTCTTCGGGATAGATCTAGTATCATAATTTTATTTATAGTTGTTTAACATCTTGTACAAATGCTCAAGTGCAGTCATAGTAAATTTTAATATTCCTAAATCAAAAGCATTTTAAACAGGAATCCTTGTTTTTTTATAAATCACGTCAATAGAGTATTTCTTTGCCATGATGCTACCGTAGAAAGTAAAATTATTTAATTTCCAAACTAGCGCTAAAGTCTACTTTGCAAGTTTTGCCACCACTTGCAATCTGTCGTCACTGTAATGCCGGTTGTACACACTCGGCGAGAGCCTCTCGTTGAGTTTTGTATCAGTAGAACTGTGGATATCGTAACCGTACCATGGAATTGCTGAAAAATGCGGTATGTGATGTTGCAACTGCCAGCTATGATTTTTTAATGGTCCGATCACATCACAAAACTGCTATAAGCTATCATCCTTTGTGTTCTTCAAAATCTGATGACAGTGTTGACAGCCGGAGAGTATTATGTAAATCTAAACCTCGCCACAGCTCAATCAACCATGTGGACGTCCAAATCGAGTCAAGCTCGCCTTCGCAACTCGCTGGGCCTACACAAGTTTAATGCATCTTTGAAAGGGCAATGTATATGCTTCTACAACAAAACTCCAAGTGAGTTGCAAAAATAATTAATAAATACATGTCCTTAGTAAAAACTAAGGACATGTTTAACTATGTATTTGTTTGAAAAAGGCTTACTACGGAATATAAGATTATCTAGACTAGAGGATAAAAGGTTTCTTGTTCGCTTCTCTGATTTAACTTAAAAAGATTGAAGTGAAAAAAAAAATAAAGTGATCTCTTTATTTCCTAGTTTTACTTGTGGTTAGATTTTTGTAACGCGTCCAAGAGCCCACATGTAAGGTCTAAAGGAAAAAAAAGCACTTTGATATTTTATTTGAGAGACCGCAAGAGAGACCATTTGACTTTGAATTTGACAAAAACCGAAACGTTATCGAGATATGTAGATCCGGAGACGAGACGAGAGCAGTTCTCTATGTATACACTCACTCTCGGCCTGTCTAGGTTTGTCTCGCTGAATATTTACAGCAATCCTTATGTTCCTAAGTCCGCAGCAATGAGACGTCGCCCAAAAGTGCAGCCGAACCTAACGAACCGAACGAAGGGCGCGCTCCAACGAACTGCAATAAGAGGATTCTGCACCCTTAGAGGGCTTGGGTAAGGTTTAGAACTGATTGTCTTCTGATAAGGTTATGATCAGATTGAGAAAGGAATATTGGTTGGGCTTTACAAAACTGACGACTCGCGGGTAAAAATACGAAATAAGCTCTTGAGACAGCAGCGTTTTTTTATTTTTATTTTTTTTATTGATAGTGGTAAAGCGTTTGACCACCATCTCACTCGGGAAAGTGAAGATGTGGCCTAAGATGGAGCACGCTTTTCCAGAAGGAACTTATTCACTCGGGATTTGAAGACTCCTAGATTGTACTCTACTAGAAAAACAGAAGCAGGAAGTTCGTTCCACTCTTTACCGGCACCTATAATGAAAGTAGAGCGAAAACGTTTGGTTCGACACGATGGTATGTCGACTAGGTATGGGTGGGTGGTATTTACCAGTACGTCTGCTTGTCCGGTGGAAGAAGGGGGAGGTCGGGATAAGGTCATGTAAATCCTGGGCACAGTCACTAAAGTGGTACTTGTAGAATACCGACAGTCTGGCAACGCGCCGTCTGTGTTCAAGGCTGTGGAAGTTGTTTTCCACAAGCGAATTATCGCCTATGAGCCTAACAGCGCGTCGCTCAATCGAGTCAAGGGCTTCGAGCTGGTATTTGGCCGAGCCGTCCCAGAGATGGCAGCAGTACTCCATGTAAGATCGGACCTGTGCTTTGTAGAGATTAAGAAGCAGTCCCGGTGTGAAGTACCGCCGAACTTTAGCTAGGATGCCCAGCTTCAGTGCAGCATATTTTGCCTTCGACTCAATATGAGAGCCAAAGTTCAGATTAGAGGAGAGTTCAACCCCCAATAGGCTCAGACTATCGGTGACCTGAAGCTTAGTGTCACGGAAACTGAGCGCAGGATTCCACTCGGTCTTCTTAGCTGAAAACACGCACGCCTGTGTTTTGGATGCGTTGAACTGCACCAGGTTCGTGTCTCCCATTCAGACACCAACCTTAGCGTGTTTTTACTCTATGGTCTTTCCTAAATGCTTACGTGGAAGCACTAAAACAGGAGTAGTGGAGATAAATAGACCAATTTGGAATGTTGTCATTATTGTTTGTGATTAAAATTTAAATTAATGGATCTTCAAATTCTGACTTTACAAATGTCACAGTTGCAATACACAATGTATACACAAACCCTGATGGAGTGCTCCTTGGAGTGCTCCCGGCGAGCCCCTGCGCGGGTCGCACCGAAAAGGCTGGGCAGTGAAAGCGATAAGCGGGTCAAGGTTAGCCAACAGGCTAATATTTTATATTCGGTGAGGTAACAATTTTTACATTTCTCAAACCATTCACATAAGAAAGTTGTTCTTTAGGTGGAACCCGCTACCGCGTCCGCTCGCTCTCCCCACCGACCCCACCCTAGCAGGAAATTGCATTAAATTATAAGTCGGCAAGCAATCACGTTTTGTTTCGCTCCGATTTAACGGTTTGAATAAATCTCCTCTTAATTAGAGAGCCATTTTACAAGCTTATTCCTATAAATGGCGCATATCAGCTGTCATTATCTGACGTTTCTGGAGACAGCAGTTCTTTGACAGCTTTGTCGTGCTTTTGTTTTTGTCTAGGGAAGATACGTCGATAGGGGAGAAGAAGTTTAGAACACAGAACTAGGAAATTACTGTTTAGAAGATTTCAGAGTATTTTATGTGCAGTTTTTTAGTAGAATTCTGAATCATAAATGGAAGATTAGAAAAAAACGTTAAGTTTCAGTAGATAGATCTCACAAGTTAACAAATGTATTGAACAAAATGTGTAAATACATGTAGCATGATTACAACTGTTTCGCTTTAGGTTTACATAACCTATAAGTATATAATTTACTATCCGAGCAGAACATACCAAGGTACCAGAAGAAAACGAATGAAAACAAGCTAGGTTCGTAGTTAACCCGCTTAAATTCATTATGGAAACAAATTAATTCTTGAAAATACGTCCCATTCGTCACAGACATAGACATATCATTAATTTACCACAACAAGGGATGTGTATTAACCATTTACAACAGTAGCGTGCGAGGTTTTTTGCCATTCCATAAAACTTCGACATAGAATTCTAAAATTCTTGGATTAGAAAGGCGTGCGTAAATGTTTTAACAAGCCGTTGAAGATATTTGCGACCATTATCCTCTTATTTGAATATGCATCGCACATCCCATCTCTCAAACTGTCCCTAACAGCTGCAAAATAAACACTTACCCAACAGACGTTTTAACGGAATAATCTTAACTTTAACCGACTTAAGTACTTAGGGCTAAGAACCCTTGGCGCTCACAGGGATGTTAGAATAACTGGATCTGTTTCAGTAGTAGTGAAACAGGGTGCGGCACAAATCAGCTCAAACTTACAGTACAAACTGAAGGATGGCTGACTGTGCTACGGCGTAGCAAGTCCTACGAAGCTACGAACGTAGCTCTTTCACAAGACACATTTAGTATTTCCTGTTATATTCTTATTACTATTTCTTTAGTTATTCACATTTCTTTGAGTAAACTTTAGATAATGGCACCTTTTTAATACTTTGTATAGTCTAAATAACGTTACTTTTCAAATGGAAGTGCATACAAACATTTTTTGTACTAGGTATATAGTCTATTTACGTGTCAAAATGCGTATACAAATTATTACAATAAATATTTAGTCAAATTATAAATTTAGGAGTGTTTG
This sequence comes from Eupithecia insigniata, assembly GCA_947859395.1. Classification (NCBI taxonomy): domain Eukaryota; kingdom Metazoa; phylum Arthropoda; class Insecta; order Lepidoptera; family Geometridae; genus Eupithecia; species Eupithecia insigniata. Next base: position 805,108 of record OX402011.1, on the reverse strand, counting down.
ACTGTACGCAAATAACAAGTCAAGCATTTTTTTGACAAGCTGTGTCTATCTTGTATCTAGAGACTATGTAGAAAGCCAGCCATTCTCCCCTCGCTACGTCCCCATCCGTACAAACATTTGCGTATCTCCTTGCAGGGCTGAAACCACGCTCAATTACATACAAACAAACTGCTTATTCGCGAATCTGTATTAAAAGCTGAATAAAATGAATTATGGAGTAAACATAGAAACGCAGAAAAAAGCAATTTTTCGGGTATTCTGTTGGTTTTGCTTTAATTTGTGATGGAGGAAACTGTGCGCTGAATAATAATATTTGTCAAAAACAGAGGTATTGTAATAAAAATCAATTTTTATTTATAAGTCAGAAAATAACTTTATAAGATAACCTAGTAGATACCTAAGTGATCAATTAAACGAAGAGCTTAAAACTACTCAAGTAACCTTACCATAACATTTTTTTGCTTACTTCGACCTCCATTATTCTCCTCAACCCATGTTAGTTCACTGCTGGAAATGAGCCCCCTATAAGCGCTACATCAGCAAGGCCAGCAGTCTTTCGCAGACTTATAGATTCTTATACAGCCTCCACTAAAATTGTCGAGACGCGGTCTCCACTCCCAACCTTAGCCAAAATATAAAAAGCAGTCACCTTTGTTTACCCGAAAAAAGCCAAAGGTTTATCGTAGTATCGCGTTAACACGTCGCTGGCCACAGGCGTAATGCGTCCGCTCGCTTAGAAAGATAGCTTTTGACAACTCCACGTGATAAATTGTCAAGTACAATGATGTGTTGTGTTACCCACACAATAGGACGAAAAGAGATCACAGCCTTTGAATGTCTATATTTCCGGACAAAATATAAAAATGTATTTAATTCAAGAGATCCTTTTGTTATACAAAATTGTAAGAAAGCCGAATAAAATAATAGACCAAATTAGCTTTTCAAACACTATCTAACATGGTTTGAACACAGGCCGATAATTTCAAAAAGTATGCCAACAAAATCGATTTATGTTCCAAGATTATCTCCAACAAAGTATATGTAGGTATCTACTTTACGTTCCCTATTCATTACTTTATTTTTGAAGATGCGATATCTCCTTGATTTCTCCTATTTGTAAATTCTAGAAGAAGATGACCGTTATGGCCCTGGCTCAGCTGTTAAAAGAATTGCAAATGTATTGCTTAACTCGACCAAAAAATCCCACTTAAACCCAACCACTTATCAATCCCGTCCGTCGGGACTCGTCCCATTTACGCAGTGGGACAAAAACTATTTACGCAAAGGGTACGAGTAAAACAAAGTTCAATTTTTCACGCACCCGCGTCAAAGTGACGGGGGCTGATTACGCAGGTGTGCTCACGACGTTATTTGACGGCGTTTGGAAATGGGACGTATCGTCCCACGCGGCGACTTGCAGGCTAGTGGTTAAAAGCAGAGAGAATTATTAAAAAATTCATCATCATCAAAACTTGACTACAGCTGCGCTTCCGCGTTTTTTCATATTTACATTTTATAATTACATTTTGTTTGGTCCTGCGTCACTACTACTGCCTCAGTTAAGTATCAGATAATTATCAGAGTTTCACAGAACAGAGGCGAATTATTATGATTCAATTTCAATTCTATTTCATACTGTGTTACCTCAATAAATATAAATAAATATTATTTATTTATATTACAAGTGGATTTACAGTTTAAACCAACGTCCAAAAGTCAGATACTTATGAATAACTACTAGAAATATGGTAAATCAAATCCTTAATAATGAATTTCAGTAATTTACAATTCAATGTCAATCTCAAGACAAATGATAATTAAATTGCAGTATTTCACATTTTATAATATTTACAAATTTCTGGATACATTTCAATTGAACGCATGTATTATTCAAACATCTCAGGAATTCGCTCGACCCTGAGTAACGCCTCCCTAAGTCTACAAACCATTACGAATTCACCAGAACCTCATTGAGAATTGATGACACTATCCAAACACATCTTATACATTACAGAACTACCTGTAACTTGCCTTATGGTAGAGAAAATCATATAACTAACTTAGGGCACCTTCAATAGGCACTCACCTACTTCCAAACTATCGGTTTATACAGGATGGGAACTGTGAAACTAACAATTGAATGTATTTATTTCAAAATCGGTATTGATTGTGGCGTTCTTCTGTATGATGTAACTAATCCTGTTACTTCATAAAACCCACTAATCTTTATGCAATAAAATAGATCTTAGAATAGGTTTCTTCTCTTCGGTTGACATATATGTATGTACATATATGTCAGCGTGGGGAAAAAATATTGCTCAGCAAGTGTTTTAATTTGTCAGACGTATAAAGTAAGAGAGTTGACTTAGGTCTAATGAAAAATACATAAGTCCGTAATGGTCGTAATCATTTTTGATTTTAATTCTTTGTTGGACTCATCCTGTATCCACGTACTTCCGAAGTCAAACAGCCGGCTATTTGTCTCCGTTAGCAGTTGGAGTAATACTCTCGCCCGCTAATCGCGTTTTGTACCGCTAACTAATCATTGGTTATAGGTATGTTAGTTAATTTGGGACGGGTGGTTACCTATTTCTTTTTTAGTAGGTGGAAGTTTAATTCACAATAGTTAATGTATTACAAAGCAGTCTACTTTGTCTAGTGAAAAAAAATTGCCATTTTTCCGAATAGCGATAATATTGGCAGTTTTTTTGTATTGGTATCACAAAATTGACAGCCCTTAAATACTTGTTATTCTGCTATTGTATACAAAACTAACGGCCAAAAAAACGTTCTTAAACATACAGTCGCATGTGCGATATAATAAACAATAAATGAAAATAAACTAAACGCTTTTAACAATTCTTACAAAATTAAAAAACTTGACTGATATCCAAAGTTCATTCTGAAACCAGTCAATCAGGTGCCACGTGGCCACAAAGAGACTGAGTGCGAAGTGTGAGAGGCCACTGCAAGTGCTTTGAGGCCTCTTTGTGCCCTTTATGAGGGATTTGCGCATTGCCCTAGATTGCTGCAGTGCGGTGTTTTGAGGTGAATCGCGCTTGTTTGATGTCCGGTTGTTTTGGCACACGATTTACCCGGTTCATATATAGGTAGTGTACGAGTGGTTTGTCCAAGAACTGCTATAATTTTTGCCTAGCCAACTTATTTGTTACTAGCGGTCCGCCCCGGCTTTGCATGGGTATTTAGCAAATATTTCAAAATACGAAAATAATTATATTATAGCCTATGTCACCCGAGGATAGTGTAGCTTCCAAAGGATGAAACAAATTTTTCAAATCAGTTCAGTAGTTTCGGAGGCTATTCAATGCAAACATACAAATAATCAAATCATTCTTCTTTATAATATTGGTATAGATATAGATAACGAAAATGATTGCTAATAAACGTTTTCAAACAGAAACTTAGCTAGGTTTTCTATAGAATCACGTAGGCCAATATGACAAGGTTCTAGAGTACTTATGGAGAATAAGTACATTTTATTAGCAGTTCCTCAGCCCATCTGCACATTTTCAAGCCATTTGCACAGTCTATAAGACAACCCTTCACCCCACTCAGCCCATGGCCCTCTATTGACTATTGACAGAGCACTCAGTAAGCCAAATGCCTGCGCCGAATATTCACAAAACAAGCAACAATGAACGTGTTCTTGTTCAATTTGCTTCGTTTATTTTATTCAGGTACTCCAAGGTGTTCAAAGAGTGGATGGTGAATTTCAGTGTGAATTGTCGCTTTTAGGCAATACGAGTCTATCCACCTAAGTAGGCGACGCAGCCCGGCCTAGTTAAATTAATTTTACTTGATTTGAATTTTAATGTATGCTGTCATATCAAACAAAACAAAGGACATTTGTGATGACGCACCCATCTTGTTTTCCCCCGTTTGGGTCATCTTTAAATGATACTGATAGTCTATACAATATTCTCTGAGTGAGTAAATCATGCGCCGTTGCCAGTGTATAAATCAATCAGCCAGCTCTCATTCTATCAGCGACAGTGTCAATCAATCAGCGACTCTAATGCCCCCTACACATTATCACATCTTGCACAGTCAATACAGTAGCTTAAGACGAGGGCACACTGGTCAAATCAGTTGGTTTATGAACATGCTTTATTGTGCTTATTACGATAATTCTGAGGAGATATAAAACTGTTATGGGTTTTTCAGACACAAAGAACTGAATGGGTACTGAACAACTTGACCAATTTTTTTAGAAAAAAAAAACATAGTTTATAGATAATTCAAAGTTCATTGTACAGTAGTAAAATGAAACCTCAAATATTTTTTTGCACTACGAAATTACTACAGGCGTTATTAGCATTGCATGACAAGATTGTTTTTTAAGGTTTATCTTTTCATTAAGTTGAGTCTAGGCTTCAACACCGTTTGTTTTTGTAAAAAGTATTGTTATTTTCTACAGCTTCTTTGTTTTTATTATGGAGAGCATCTCCCACTTTGTATTTTATAGTTATCGAAAAATACGGTAGATCAAAATAGTTCTTCTTCCGTCAGTCACTTAGAGGCATAAAAGCTTCCTAGTGTGTACACAGCCTATCACATGTAGCGTAGCCAATACAGTCTACAATTTATTTAGTTTCCGAGGTCATCGATCTTAATCTGAGGGTAAAAGAGACTATCCACAAGAGGGTGACGTGTGGAGAATTCCCGGAAATTTGCTGGAATTCGCCAGAATTTTTCTAATTTGCTTTGTAGTGGCCTTCGAAAGGGTTTAGTCTGAATGCGGATTCTATTTACCTGAAAGTACTTTGTTCGAGGGGTTTTGAACAATCTTTAACGAATTGCTTGGTATTTAACATTTTCAAAAACGCGTATGTCGTTTACCGACGAAAAAAGATTTTATAATATTGAGCTTAGATGAATAAATAAATAAATAATGCTGGACAATTCACACAGCATCATCTAGCCCCAAGATAAGCAAAGCTTGTGTTATGGGTACTAGATAACTTACTGATATACATAATATAATACACTTCATAGATAGATATTTTTTTATATACATAGAAATTATCTAGAACACTCTGAACAAATATTTGCTGATTGTACAAACATTTGTCCCGAGAATAATAGATTCAAGCTAATGTTACAGATTTTGCGCGGAATTGTTACTAAATATTTTCAACCGACTTCAAGGCGCAGGTTCTCAATTGAGGATTTGATGGATTCGACTTTGCGTTTTTTGTTATGTATGTTACGCGAATATTCCGCCAATCATGAACCGATTTTGAAAATTCATTCACTATTGCATATGAAAAAATTATCCCGAGGTGGTCCCATACAAATTTAATCCCCAGGGGATTAGTATTTATCCCGCAAAATTTAAAAACAGTTTAAAAGTAAGGGACGCGAAGTCAATTTTTAGGTTATTGAAAAAAATTAAATCATCACAATGACTGGTATAGTTTCCACGGCAACGGGCGTAATTTTAACTCGGTTTATACTTTTTTAAAACACGCCAAATTATTCATTCTAATATTGATCTTGTTTAGAATTTTTTCAGAAAAGACTAGTGACTTGACCAAATTCAATCTGTCAAAATAAGCTGTCTATCTTAGCATAAATCTCCCCAAAAATGAGAGTATTTCCTCGATGTAATCCGCCCAATCGAATATAAAGAGGAGAATGCATTAGCAACCTGATCTGGCGTATTAATACGTGACGTAGTCCGTATTAGTCCGTCTTGTTCTATTTATTGAAGTGATGTATGGGCTATTTGTTTTGTATTATGCGATATAAATATGTTGTTGGTTTAGGTAACATGCATGGATATATCTATGTATAAAAAATATAACTTTTTGTAATCTAAATGTAACTAATATTAAATGAAGCTAACTGCTGACTGTTGCAAACAATCTAGAGGTAGCCCAACTAATCCAAATAAATACCAATCCGAACCCTTAAGACGCTGGCTGCTTGCCCCGCTTCATGGCAATGCTGATGCGCTGCGCCAGATACTCATACCAGCTCTCGGGTACCACGTTGCTTCGATCAGAAATTCTCATAAAATAAGTTTTTTATTCAATTGTTTGTTTGGAACAGCATATTAAACAAACCCAGACCTGAAACAAATATTAACCAATACAAACAAAATATAACCCACCGCGGTGGGAATCGAACCCAACCTAAGCGTATCAGCTGCTTGAAAAAGCAGTCTGTGCCCAGCTAACAAAATTTGTCGAGACTCATAATATTTTGCCTTCTTATCAATCAGGTTTTTGGAAGGGTCGTGGTACGGCGACAGCTCTCCTGGACGTTGCTGACAATGTATTGGCGGAGCAGGATAAAGGTCATAGTACAGTCTTGACTTTGTTAGACTATTCACGTGCTTTCGATTGTCTTAACATCTCACTTCTCCTTGCCAAGTTGTCTTATTATGGTTTAAGTGAGGGGTCAGTGAGATGGTTTGAAAGTTACCTGGGTGGTCGCACACAGTCTGTCAAACTGGTCAAAGATGATGGTTCCGTTCTGTGCTCGCGTCCAAGGCTTGTTGATCGTGGCGTCCCGCAGGGTTCCATACTGGGACCCCTTCTCTTTATTATCTACAGTGCGGATCTTCCTAAAGTTATTCGTAATTGTATGTTCCATTGTTACGCGGATGATGTCCACATTTACGTGTCTGATTCGCCAGATCAGCTACCACTAGCTGTTTCGCAATTGAATGAAGACTTGGATGCAATTGCGGACTGGTCCATGCGTAACGCTCTCGTACTTAACCCCGCGAAGTCAAAGTATATGGTTTTGGGCACTAAGAAGCAAATCGCTAAAATAAGTTGTAACCCAGATGTAAAGATCCAAGGAATCTCAGTAGATCGAGTGAGTGAGGCACGTAATTTGGGTGTTATCTTCGATAGTCAGCTTAGATTCGAGAACCATGTACTTGGTTTAGTGAAGAATTGTTTTTATCGTCTCAAAGTGCTCTATAACATCCGCAATCAGCTGTCAGAGGCTTCGCGCATTGCTCTCTGCGAAGCATTGGTTCTATCAAGGTTGAATTATGGCGACGTAGTATATGGTCCTCGATTGCTGGCTCGAACCCAGCAAGTGGTACAGCGTGTACAGAACGCATGTTGCCGATTTTGTTTCACTATCCCGCCTCGGTCTCATATTACTCCTTACTTAAACAAAATGTCTATGCTCAACATGGAATCGCGCAGAGAGCTACACCTTGGGGGGTTGATTTTCGATGTTATCAAGTTCAATAAACCTGAATATTTGTACTCTAAGTTAAAATTCGCAAATAAGACTCGTGGTCTAAGGTCAATTAGATCTGCACTCCAGTATCATAGCCATAAAACAGCAGCGTTCAGAGGTAGTTTTCGATATCTGGCAACGAAGTGTTGGAACAATATACCTCCACCTTTACGTAATCTCAACACTAAATTCACCTTCAAATCGCATCTTAAACTCTCACTGTTAAATAAACAAATCGAGGGTATTCCGAAACGCTTCGTTTGTCTCAGATAGGAAGTACTGAGGCTGCTAATTCTACTTCTTAAACACCTAACTCTTAATCTAGCTTAAGCATAGTACACCTAATAGTACACCAAATTGTACCGCCATAATACATCCACCTATATGTATTCTCTTGTGCTCAAACACTGCGTCAGTCAAGCACTCATCATGAATACAGAATTATATACAGAACAACATGCCATCATCACATCACACACTATTTGTTTTGTTAGTGCTTCGTTTTCCTGGTCGTCTCAAGAGGTAATACTGAAAATCAGTGCTTTGCTCTTCGAGGAAAGCTTTAAGCTGAGTTATTGCCTTTTTGACAAGCTGCAGCACACACATAATTTCACTAATCCGTTCCTAATTTTAGATTGTTTAGTACCTACATAATGTACATGTACCGACTTTTTGTCTCCGAGCTTTGTTCCACCCATAATTTCTTAGTTTTTCTGTGTTATGATAATATGTATGGTGTACCTAATTTAATGTGATCTTTGTTTTGTGTGTTGTAGTTGTAGTATCAAATAAATATTTTATCTATCTATCTATCTATCTATCTATCAGACGGACCTTCATCGAATATTCATTTATTTGACTTCTACAAATCGTGACCTTCCTCCAAATAAGTATAACAGTCAAGTACCTTAAGCCTCGACAAAATTCACAAGGGCTTAAAGTCAAAGTGAAGTTTCCAACAAAAGTCGTCAGAATCAGGCTTTAGACTGAAAGGCTCTTCGGGAGTTGTGTAAAGGGCCCTTTATCTCTCTAACTAATTTGTTTGTTCTTCATTCACATTCAAATTGAAATGTAACAACCTATGTATTTGTTCGGACTCTTTTGTGCCGAGCTGATTTATTTACAATACTTTTTAAGATAAGCCTATTAGAAAATTTTTGATTATTATATTATCAGCTATGCTAGAGCTGCAAATAAAGCAGAATAGAAGTAGTTCCTAAGTACTCTTCTTAATACCAAGATATCATCAAAAATATCCAACTTCGTGTAGCCTACCTCCTGCAACATCAAAATGTTAGCTTTTAATACGAAAATAAACTTGCGTGTTATTTACCTTAAAGTTTTAAGCAATCTGTTTCGGATAAACATAAATGTCTTGTTACTACCGATCAAGACTTCAAAATCAATTTCTATCAGTCGAATCCATCATTCGGAAGTCCACCACATTGTCGGCTCCCGTCAAGTGAGCCTCATGAATATGTAGCTGTCTGAGAGAGCCAATCATCCAGGCAAACCCGCCGGCGTTTACATATGCAGGTGCTAAGTGATACGGATACAGGGACGGTGAAGCTGGCACCGCTGGACAATGACTGTCATAATTAATTATCGGGTAATTATCACGTACCTTGTGTTATTATTTCCTTTGTGTTAACATCAAGTAATTATGTTAACAAATCCCGAAAGTTAATAATAGTTTTTACGAATGTCATCTCCAAAACGTTACCTTTATAATAAGCTAAATATAAAATTGCTGGGAAGCTGGACCCGCCCGACGCTGGGCAATGCTCAAGACAATTTTTTATACAAACTGTAGGTAAGGTACCTATAGAATGTATTGTTTGGAATAATGTTCTCGGGCTTGCAACTCGATACAGTTTATGCTAAGTACAAATGTTTTGTACATTCAGTATGTACAAATTGTATCTTAGTAATTATTGTACGGTCATCTATTCAGTACTGTCGTGACAGCTCTGTCAAAGAGCTGCTAACCTATTGGTTTTATAGACGATAGACCTTCGTTTGACCAAAATCTCTCCTGATGGAAAGCGACGATGTGGCCGACGGTGTACCACAAAGGTCTAGAAGACACCTATTGACTCGTGTCTTCAAGAGATCCTGATTGTAATTGGCCGGAAAAACAGAAGGTTGCGTTGATCAATCGTCACCTTAGTATATAAGCTACTTCTGCGAGTGGCTTCGCACGCTTTTTTCTAAGATAAATTGTAGCCTATTTCCGTCCCAGGGATACCATCTACATCCCTGCCAAATTTCATTCAGATCCGTTCAGCCGTTTAGGCGATAAAAGGTAATAGACAAACAAACAGAGTAACTTTCGAATTTCTAATACGAGTATGGATTTCGTTACCGTAATACGTCACATTATTCCTATGACGACGTCAAGTGAGTGACACGATACGTATCGAGACACGCGATTGAGCGTCGTCAGCCAAATTCGGAAAAATTAGTTTTTATCTGAGGTTGAACTAGCAGTCAGCAGTCCTCCTAGTCCTTATGTAGAAATGTACTTCATGATTACTAGCAGGAAGTAAATATCTACTTAAGGACTGAAAGATACAAAATGCGTGAGGTCTTAAAACCTTTGGGCACCTCTACATTAATATTCTCAAAATGAAAACAAAAAATAAACAGAGAAGTTTCCTATAACTTTGACCTACATCTCGTGAAATTAAACTATTTGTTCATCGAGCGAGAAACATCAATTTCCAACTAAAACACAACTCCATCCAGCCGAAGGTAAACAAACAAACAAAATATAAACAAAATAAAACGTACAGACAACTTTTCGTGAGAACAAACACGCGGTTTCAGAATTGCGGAGTAGGATGTACCTTACTAAAATTTCTGAACTTGAAAAAGGTATGAACCGTAGTTAGCATTGTTCATACTAATTTCAAGAAGTTCCTTGTGTATTGATCGTTTAGCTCTTCTATGAACACTTCGTAAAGTGCCTTCTTTTAGATGTGACCACTTCTAGATATGCCATCATCTAAACAAGATGATTTCATACATTTGCCCACTTCGTTTTTGTACCCTCCCTCCTACCTATGATGATTTAATTACCTGAAAACATGACTATAGAAAAGTTATCGAAGATCAAACCAGGGTAGGTATTTAATTACAAAGCCTAACGTTATGCTCTAGCGCCGTAAAAGCGATGTACCTTACTAAAATTTCTGAACTTGAAAAAGGTATGAACCGTAGTTAGCATTGTTCATACTAATTTCAAGAAGTTCCTTGTGTATTGATCGTTTAGCTCTTCTATGAACACTTCGTAAAGTGCCTTCTTTTAGATGTGACCACTTCTAGATATGCCATCATCTAAACAAGATGATTTCATACATTTGCCCACTTCGTTTTTGTACCCTCCCTCCTACCTATGATGATTTAATTACCTGAAAACATGACTATAGAAAAGTTATCGAAGATCAAACCAGGGTAGGTATTTAATTACAAAGCCTAACGTTATGCTCTAGCGCCGTAAAAGCGATCTGAACTGGGGGTGTTAATTCTAAGGTTGTGTTTAGTTAACTTTACAAAAATGAAACTCCCACTTAAAAGTTAAGGTTTTGAAAAACCTAAAGTAGCTTAAAACCCGAAAATCTAAAAGTTTCATAATAATTTTAGTTTGATAGACTGGACCGGATGCGTAGAAGAAGAATAAGGCAGTCCTAGGATGCCCTTATATCTGTCACAGCTAACTGTCATACCTCCGTTATAAATAAACACGCGTCTTGAACTCGAGAGCTCTAATTAAAATTAATATCTTTCGGCTTCCGAATTAATGTGGCGAGGATTCTGGTTATAAGATACAGCAATGCCTTAACGGGAGGGAGTGAAACAGGAGCGAAGTAGAGAAGTTTCCTCGAAAATAGTACTGTACCTTTATCTAGGTGCCTACGTACCTGCGCTGCGTTTTTATGTCAAATTGACGCCTTTTTATAAAATATCTTAAATACGTTTTCGTAATCCCTCCTTGCATCGCTAGCACAATACTGGGGGTCGTGACTTTATCACGGAAGCATCTTCTCCCGTACGATGTTCGTTACGTTTTCGTAATAATGAGATTTGATTTTACAACGAAATTACAAAACAAAACTAGTATAATAATATTACAGATACAATCTACGAGTGAGATTATTTCACGCTCAAGCAAGTGGAGGCACACACAAAAAAACGACAGCCTCAAAATAATAATTATGTAAATTTGATTTCAAGTAAAATATTAATGGAAAATTAAGCGCAAAAGAAGGTTCCTTGTCAAAAATTAGCTCATAATTTCTAGGAGTAAAATGTTCTAAAAATTGGGTAAAATTTTGCACTGTTTCGTTTTTACCGCAAAAAACATCAATGTTATTCGATCTTCAGCTTGGCAATATTCTGCAATTTTTCACTGCAGGTGAACTCAGCCAAAGTAGTAAATGCAATGCCTAGTTGGAGGGGGGCTAGCATGACCACTGAGTAACACGTTTGGCGTTTTATGTTTGTTCTAGTGTCGATAGACGCCTAGCATACTTATATGGATTACGGAAGTAAATAATACTAGCCTCAGAGGGAGTAAAATGAATAATAGGCCTGTCAGATTGGGAGGGCCTGCATAGGCCTCTTCTGCTCGATGACTCATTGTTAAGTACCAAAAAAATCCTTCTACGTAGCTGGTTACCAAACTTTTTTCTAAATATTTGCTTAAAGAATAGGATCCTGTAGGCTAAAATTATGTTGAAGCTAGCATCCACCGTTCTATGCTAAGCTTTCAGTACGTCCTTGATGGATCGACGCCAAGATTAATGCATACGTGTGCTTTACGTGTACCACGTGAGCTACTCCAAGTTCCTGGAAGTGTTCTTGGGTAGGGAATCAATGGTGTGGTGTGGGTTATCTACCTGTGCGTACTATTGCTATTGCCAGGAATAACATTGCTATTGTTATTCCTGGCAATAGATTACTGCTATTGCCAGAAAATACGATAAAGTCAGTTACACCGAAATGAGCCCAAAAAGTTTCCCTTTAGGTATGTACAGTCCGTACACAAAGAAAATCTAATTTACACATTAATAGACGAAGTAACATTGACTTAAATCATCGTGTTCAGTTTAACAAAGCAAAGCGCACTTCGTATGTATTAAAATAATATTTAAATAATGTTGAACAATCCACACAGCATCATCTAGCCCCAAGCTAAGCAGAGCTTGTGTTATGGGTACTAGATGACTGATATACATAATATAATATATTACAAAGATAGATATTTTTTATTATATGCAGAAAATACCCAGAACACCCGAGAGAAATATTTGTAGATCGTACAAACATTTGTCCCAAGGCGGGAAACGAACCCGCAACCTATAACCTAACACCACACGTAACTTACACACTTGTAACGTATTAACACGGCGGTATGGAATAAATCTTCCTGACACACAGCATATTTTACTCAGGTACCCAATCGACAAATACTTTCAAACCCCCTTACTCCGCGAATTACGAATTCTGATTGAACCAGTGATTGAACCTTGAAAAACTTCCCCATTCAGACTCAATACCGCATCGATTGAAAAGGAACCGATTGAGAGATTGTCTCCAAATTTAATAACCGAGTGACCTGCCCGCCCGCCCTTCGCCGTGATTGCGGTGAGGCGGCGTAAGGCGATTTGGGCGGTCTAGGGCGCACTGGGAGATACTTGAAACTAGCTGTCAAACTGTACGTTTGACTGTCAATTTGGAATGAATAATGTGCTTGGGTGGTTCGAATTGGTTAAGCGATCTCGTATTTTGGTCCTAACCTTTGTTATGTAGACAGTCGATTGGTGCAGGACTGTTTTCGTTCATCACTAAGATGTTATAGTAGATGAAATTATAGAAATATGTAAGGTTTCTCTCAGTGTACCGTAAACTCTATTCCGAAAGGTTTCATGAAATTACTTGGCCATCTGCTTACGAATTCGACCAGATTTCTTTTTCCTGTTTTAAAGAAAAATTCCAAGTTTCCTTACGAAACTAATTTATTTAGTTACATTAAATTCTCTCAGAAAAACTTACCTGAATTCTGTAACGAAATTCAGCATTTATATCGAAACCTGTCGCTTCGCTAGGAAGTCTTGATTAAAAATTTTAACGTAAATTATTACAGGGTATGAGTAATGGGATCGTTCGCTTCATAAAAATGTGGACTATGTGAGGCTGTCCCTAAATTGGACGGAAACATTTTGTTTTCAAGGACGTTACAGGGCTAAATATTTGGCAGCTCAGAGGGCTATTTTGGAAAATCTTTTTTATGTAAGTAGATTCATAGACGTGTTTTCCAAAATTCACAAGAAAGTATATTTTGAAAAATAACCTTTTCCTTTTTGTGCGGCTAATTTAGGAGTCTGTACTTGTCACATGCTGTTATTACTGACAATAAACGTTAGGGTATAAAATCACAGAACTTACAAATAAAGAAAATGATCGATACCGAATCAGCCCATTGTTATGCCATTAAACATTTTAAAATAAGGATTCTGGGAAACAGCATATCCCCCCAATCGCTGGATTTCTAAACAAAGAGAGTTCTGCCGTATATCAGCGGAATTTTCGCACAAACGGGCAGCCCAATTAAAACCAAGGTTTTTTTCAATAGTCTTTATGAATTGTTTACACGATACGATTTATTAGGTTCAATTTGCGAAATAGATACTTGAGTGTCGTAGGGAATTTCATTACAGCAAATAAAAAATAAATTATGAGGCTTTGCCCTGCTGTGAGATATACATTTATTGGCAAAAATGTACAAAATAAGTTGTGTTTAGGTGTGTAGGATACATGTTAAGTATTTTTTTCTCGAAACACTTAACCATGCTCCACATTTTTGGAAACTATTATTTTCTTATATTTTTATTACCTGAGTTTTCTTAACTGAGACGCAATGTTCGTTAGCTAGTTTTACGACCAATCAGATAACATCTAAAATCTCTTGCCCTAAGAAGCAGCATCCTATATCGTATCGCAAATCGGATGGTGTAACATGTCCTTTGAAATAAAAAGTGGCGGGTCAGCAAAGTTCGCCCTTTGAAACGTAAGGGCCGCTTTGAAATAAAGTTGAGGAAAGTCTAGGTTTCATGATCAAAGACAAGCGTTTCTCTGCAAATTATGGGCTTTTTGCTTTTTAGGTTTTTTAATTTTACAAAATTTACTACCTATTGAGCCGTGCAGAATGTTAACGAGTTATTTAAATGTTCAAACAAAATCGCTTTACTTAGGGTTGTGTTTTAAATGATAAGTTGATGCGTGTGATAATGTTGGTCTGGTACTGAGAGCAACCAGGAAAAGAATCGTTGAAATATATTAGAATAGATAAAGGATACTTTCGGAATATTCAGAATGTTAATTACCGTCTTGTTATTTACTATATTGCTTGTAAAAGCAGACATTTTAACAATTTCTCCCTTTAACTAATGAAATTGCGTAAGTTTAAAACAATTCCCGAGTTGGCGGGAATCCGCTAAGTGCAGCGCTCCGATAACCCTAATCCTACAGTTTGGCTGGATTCAATCAACGAACAATACAGCGGGTTCATTACTCCCTACACAGGGAGGGACTCAGGACAGCTGGGTCATTGCCAAACTAAATTGAAACGCAGATAGCGTTTCTGAAAAAAAAAAAAATTAATCCTGGACTTAGGTATCAAATATCGTAATGATCATTATGAATGATGGTCATCTGAGTGACCCCTAAAATAAGCAGAGCATTTTGTCAATAAGATGTTGTCAGAACTAAACTTACCTAACACAGCACTGAAACTTATATTTATTAATGTCATCCTTTTTGTTTCTATCGCAAGGAATAGGGATGGCAATATTCGAATGTTGTTAAATTATTTAATTATTTTAACGAATTCTGAATTGAGACTAATGCGTGGTTGTGGGTTGTTTATGACATATTATACAAATATGTAATGTTTTTAACATTACATATTTAAGAACAAACTAGACCCGGCTAAACGACATTACAGAGCACATAAACATTTTACGCGGCCTGCATCACACTTGTGATGATGATGACTTTGTAATTTTATTAGTTGAACAACTATTATTGGCTGTGTATTTGCAAGCCCCTTAGACAGACAGACAGACGTAATCTGATTTGCGGCGCAGATGCGACAGTTTTGACAATATTACTGTTTTGTTTGACAGCTGTCAGACGACGGGTGTTGCCAAATTAAATAAATTTTGGAGTGGATGAAGAACTAAAGAGATAGCAACAAATATACTATGAATATGTCATTGAATGTATGAATGAAGATTAAAGTGTACTGTTAGGGTTCATTCACACGTCACGAAAACGATTTTTTTCTAGTAGCTAAAAATCCATGAAAAACGGTCCTGTAATAATCGTTTACTGGATCCGGAATACTTTTAGGTGTGTGAACTCGCTTCTACAGCTACATACGCAATCATAATAGGAAAATAAAAGGATCTGAACTGAAATCCTAAAACGCTAATTTAAAACAAGAAATTAAAACAAAATACTATTAAAGTTGTTCGTTATCAAAAAAAGTTGAAGGTACTTGGAAGTAAAAGAACAGAAACGAAACGAACAATAGATGAACAATGACTCATAATAACCGACAAAATTAACAAGCACAATATTACTTACTTGGACCGTCTCACCTTTTCGACTAACCGAAGTAGATCTCAGCCAGCAGAGTGGCCAGTAGTAGCGACATATGTCTTAGACGCTTCGAGTTCAGATCCCTGCTAAGACACTTTTTGCACTAAAGGAAATCAAGATGACGCAAACTCGTAGTCACATAGCAATGCAGGATGCAGAAAACAGAATTCGTAAACTTACAACTGAGTTACAAAAAGCTCAGGCGCTCAACATAAAACTGTTAAAAGAACAAGACGATTGCTCAGATGATTACAAAAATTTACTTAATCAAATTGCTGGCCTAAAATCCGCACTGGCATCAAGAGAAAGTGAACTGGAAAACCTAGATCATCAAAATAGTGAATTAAAAGAGCGGTTAATACAAAGCGCGCATGATGCAGTAGTCTATAAAACTCTCAAATAACGTGGTTTAAACAATGAGTGTTTAAACAAATTCAATAGGTAAAATAATTTTCAAAATTGGCTCAGTAGTTTCAGAAATTACCCCCTACAACCACACAAACCTTACTTATTTTTATTAGTGTAGTATAGCATAGATTTACATACACCTAGATTTTATTGACTGGACGTCACACAGCTCCACATTTACATAGGTATATTATGCGCTTCAAAGTAAGCTTGATAGTACCTACTGGAGAATAGAGCACTACACATCTATTGTCCAGTTCTAAAACTGGAAGGAAGAATCACCAATCGTCCTAAATGTTCACAATTTCTATCTTGATTCATGGCGTCTCGCAGATCTACATAATTCTCAGCGCGCAGTCTTCTCTCATTTGTTCTGTTCTGATGTATACCAAACGCTCCGTTTTAATTTTGGCGTAAGTGTCCACGAGAAAACGTTTGAACAAACCTCGTAACCTTTGCAGGTGAGCAATGCGACCTTCTCTTATTGCTAAAATGTATCTAGGCGTAGAATTGCATTGCGGAAACTTTTTTAGTGTCCAGTCTCGTCAGTTTTCGTATTCAAATGTCGAAGATCAAAGTTGTATCCGTCTTCGCCACGACAGTAGGTATATAAGCAAGTAGAGATTGATGAGCATCAAATGCCTGGTGCGTTTCGCTAATGCATTGCAAGCGGTCAACCCGGGTACGCAACACTATGTCCCGCCCGTCACAGTGCTAATCTACCAGGACGACGACAACATCATGCGAGAGCTTTTTACCAACCGGATGCTCCAGTAGGTCGTTTATCGGCATTAATAACAATTGTGTAATCATTTGTTGGCTTTGGGGTATGGGACTCGTATTTTATGTCCTTCCTCGTAGTATGAACTCAAATCATGCTAAGTATCATTCGAATCCATTCAGTAGTTTTTGCGCTATTTTAGGCCGAGAAATGTCACTTCTATCCCCACTCCCAAGGGAACCTTAACGAATTCCAGGATAAAAAGTATTACATGA
The DNA here is from genome assembly GCA_947859395.1 of Eupithecia insigniata. NCBI lineage: Eukaryota > Metazoa > Arthropoda > Insecta > Lepidoptera > Geometridae > Eupithecia > Eupithecia insigniata. The sequence continues at coordinate 787,810 of OX402011.1, read as the reverse complement.
CCTTCCTCGTAGTATGAACTTAAATCATGCCAAGTTTCATTTGAATACATTCAGTAGTTTCAGCGCTATGCGCAGCCAAGAAATTTTAACCTACTGCGGGGGGGCCACTCCGGGGGGCTACTGGGGGTCCCCACAGTGGGGGCACCAGCATTGGGGCTCTCGGCCGGGGGCTCCCACATTTTCTCGCAGTGGGACCCCCAGTAGCCTCCGCAGTGGGACCCACTCAGTAGGCACCTCATTTCACTGTATAAATCAGGTATCATTGATAAAATTGGCGAAGAAAAAAATTGATAAATCTAATACGAAAGATCTGTATGACATAACTGGCACCTTCCTATGTCAAATTTTGCCCTATTTGGGTGAACATTTAATATTTCTTATAAATAGCGTTCTTAAGTCGAATTTTTATTCAGAGTGTCTGAAAACAGTAAGAATAACACCCCTTTTTAAAGGAAAAGGAGAAAAGTCTAACATTCAGAACTATCGACCTATTGCAATTGTGCCCACCATATCCAAAATTATTGAATGTGTTTTGTCTGACTCTATACTTAATCATTTAGTCGAAAGCAAAATTTTGTAAGATAGTCAACATGCATATAGAGCTGGTAGATCCACTGTATCAGCCACTCAACACTTTATAGAAAAGGTCATTAGTCCTTCTTGAAGATAAGAGAAAAGTAGCAGGAATTTTTCTTGATTTATCAAAAGCCTTTGATTCCGTCAATCATGAACTTTTGATAGAAAAACTAAAGGTGTATGGATTGGTAGGTAATAGCCTAGATCTGATTAGATCCTTTCTCAAAAATAGACATCAGATATTAGAAGTAAAAATAAAAGGAAAGCGGTTGAGATCAGCTCCCAAATGCTCTACCATAGGGATTCCCCAAGGATCCGCATTGGGAAATTTCCTGTTCTTGGCGTTCCTAAATGACATAGTTTATTTGAATATTAAGGGTGAAATTATCCAGTACGCGGACGACACTGTAATTTTAGCAGCCGAAAGTAGTGAAGTTCTTATAAGCCACATACAGGACACGATTGCTAAATTGAACAGTTGGTTTCAAATGAATGGCTTAAAAATAAATGAAAATAATACTGACATAATATTTTTCTCAACGACTATAAAAACATTAAATAGTATACCAATAACTTTAAATGACGGAAATAGCTTGGTTAGCTCAAAATTAGTAAAAATGTTAGGCTTCGAGTTAGATCCATTATTGTCTTGGAAGCAACATATTGACTCAACTTGTAAAAAAATAGCTAAAGGAATTTATGCACTTATACAGCTTCGACCTATTACTTCAGCAAAAGCACTAAAAGACATATATTATGCATATATTCACTCCATTATGTCATATGGAATTATTTTATTCGGGAGCTCCACAGACTACGAAAGAGTACTGAAATTGCAAAAGCGTGCCATAAGAGTATTATTAAAAGCAAAATATAGAGACTCATGCCGTGATCATTTTAAAAACTTTCGCATACTCACATCGGTGGCGGTATACATAATGGAGGTCATAAAGTACGTCAGGCTAAATTTAGGTGATTACACAATAAGAGGGGGTAGTAGCAAACGCGCCGCGCGAAATAAAATGATGCTAGAGCCGATCCGGCATCGACTCAATATGCAAAAAAAGCTGCCTAAAATAATGGGCCAACAGCTTTATAATAAACTCCCCTTAGAGTTGAAGACAATAAAAGATGAAAATAGGTTTAACCTAGAATTAAGAAATCTTTTGCTTGACAAAACGCTGTATAGCATCAAAGAGTTTTTGGAAAATGACTACAGTCAGTTTAATGTCAAATCGTCTCGAACTACCTGACATCGTCGTGAAATCACCAAACCTAAAGTATTAATGTACAAGAATGTCAAATTTAAGTATAGAATTATACCTTGACTATTGCCCCTCTACAGCAAGATTGTATTTACCGAGTTTGGACGAGTCATATCCTCATCATTTAATTAAGGTAACAATTATTTTGTAATTTTGTTATTTGTATGATGTATGACAATAAAATGATCTGTATTCTGTATTCTGGATCCTGTAAAAAGGATGCAGTGTGAATGAGCCTTTATTTGAAGGAATATTCATACCATATCGTATCTAGTTTTATTGTAACTAGCTAGATTAAACTAAACGTACCTATAAGCAAGTACGTAACTTACGGCCTACTTAAAGTTCAATGTTCTAGCCATACTACTTAACTAGACCAGGAAACATTTCCTCGGGGTGGTCTTTTTTAGTCTCTTAAACTAAACTTGAATATTCCTTTTCATCCCATCTATTCGAAAAGAGGCAAAGGGTTTCCAATAAGTGCGAGCTAGTTGGGTCATTCTATCACATTTAATAACAGTGACGAAATGACGTTTGAATTTGGAACACTATAGTTTGAATGCAATTCGCTTCAATAAAGTCCTGGCCGGTACTAAAAACAGCGCGCGTACCGAGGTGGCATTAGCTATCTAAATTTAAAAAAAGAATATGTGGGAACTTTTTATTCGTTTTATTACTATTTATGAAAATATTACAGAAAATGTTAACAAATTGAGGGATAAGTATCTAAAAACGTATGAAAATTTTATTAAATGGAAAAATGAACAGGAAGCCTGGTCATTTAGGCTCTATCTTCAGATAACTTTATAATTTTCTGTGATATTTTCTTTATATTTTTAATTAGATTCTTAAGCTTGACAATGGCCCTTTTGCAGCAATTAAATTTATTATTATTCTTGACGATGCTCATTTACAGCAGATATATGAATTATTTTGTTTGTTTTTGTATTGCTTTTATTTGTTTTGTCTCAATAGATATCTATCATTATTGTAAATAGATGTAACCAAGTGTGCCTTGTGCTCCTACAGCGTATAAATACATATACATACATATAAGTATTTGTAATTTGGTTATGTACCTAAACATAAATATTCGTCACGCCTAAAGCATCTTTTATATATTTATCTCGTGGTGAATTTTTCTAGGATGAAAAGCAAGTCTTATTCTTTCTTATTCTTATTCTTTTTCTAAAATAGAACGATGTACTTTGAATCCCTCCCTCGCTACGCTTAGGATTCTACTCTAGAATACTTTGCTTCGGTCTGGATTCAAAAAATTGCTGTCGCCTTAAATAAATACATTATTTTGTTCCCTTATGTATGACACCATCTACTATATAATATTTTTTTAAATTCAGTTATTGCTCCAATTCAAATACGCCAATCAATCGCCAGTAACAACGAGCATGTTTATTCAAAGAGCACTAAAAACCGTGAAAACTGAATTCTAAAATGGCCCCATTTCTGTGAATGCCTCACATGCGTTTACACCACTTTTTACACAATTTTACTTCGAACACTTTGTGTAAGTGCCGCACACCGGCGATTATAATTGGGCAACACTCGTTTGAGCACAATTCGCTTGTATTTTTAAAATGCCTGTTTTACAATTTCAATAGAATGTGGTGCACACGGAGGTCGAATATCAGTTTTGCATGGATAAAAATTTTATTCATTCAAATCCTCCACGCCACCGTCTATATTGTTCTTTTATATCCTGTCCATCCCAAGGTTGCCTTGAAGACATCGCTCAAAGCAATAAGGACGCCCTTTGTAATTTTTTGTTGCCAATATTTCCTTCTGTATTGTATTTTGTGTTTGTGTGTTACAATAAAGAGTTATCTATCTATCAATCCTAACTCTAATATTTAAACAAAAATTTGGTAACAAAAGAATTCGATTTTTTGCTCCAGTCTAAATGTATGTTTCGTTTCATAATGTAATGTTGTAAGGACATATGTTTACATACATATGTCACATGTAGTGATATATGTACGTATGTTATAAAACAATCAAATGAAGTTCTACGAAGGCCTTTTCGTATGGCAACAATATTAATGTACCTAAGTGTATAACGGTCCCCTCCTAAAAAGCTGTTAAATAACAGAACACTGGACCTATATTTCTTAAACTGCAGTTTATTTTCCGGTATCTGGCGATAATTTACTGATCCCTGGAGTCGCCAGCACGTAACCCCTTACACCTTTGTACGCTAAAGCGTTCGGCATATCCGAACACTTCAGGCTAAACTAAATTTAGTTTCGTCCGCTTACTCTATTCTAACCTACTATACTCTATGCCTGGCTGGGCTCAAACAGCGATGGAGGGGGCAAAAAGTGCTGCCAATTGAATAATCCAGTTGTAGAGTGGGTGAAGTAACAAGAGTTCACGAAATTCGTGTCATTCACCTTTTAACTAACAATAAGTTGGTTGGGTACTTACATCTGTCGTAGAGGATAAGTTATGTATTCTGTTTTAGATGATAGCATGCGCACCAATCTACTTACTATATAAATCCTATAATTAAATAAAAAAATGCTGGAGAATCCACACAGCATCAGCAATAGTGACCCGAAGTATATCTTGGTCTCCAATGTGAAAACTTGTCATTTCTTTTTCATATTGTTCTTTTTCATACGCAAATGGTGATGGTGGTAGTTGTTCGAAAGACGAGAGTCTTTATCTACCTACATAATCCAATATCACTACCTATTATAAAGAAAGTCCTCCGCCGCGTCTCTCTGTTCTCGATAAACTCAAAAAATACTGAAAGAATTTTCATTCGATTTTGACCAGTCAATAGAGTGATTCATGAGAAAGGATTAGGTATAAAATTTGTCATGGTTTTATGTAAATTGGTTGAAATATAACGATAATTATTGGAAGTGTCGGAAAAAGTTAAGCCACTTTCATCAAAACAGCTGTCCATAGACAGCGTTTTTGCTCCATAGACTTCTTCATCCATAGATTTTTTCACTACATTTAACTGCCAAAAAGTCAGCGATGGCAATGTTTGTTTTGTGTTTTTTTTCTTTAGGTAGATGAAAGATAGGTAGGTACATACAGAATGAAATTTGTCGGAGGTTTTATTAATCCTTATAACTGATTTTTGATACCTAAAAGATGGAAGTGTCGGAAAAAGTCAAGCCGCGCCTGGGAGCTTTCTTCGAAAACGCTGCATAATCTCTTTGAGATATAACAAAACAATGCATGATATTCTTAGTTCACGCGGGTGGGGCCACGGGCGGGTCAGCTAGTACCTAATAATGATGACTCTATGTGACTCTACTAACATGATCATAAAACGCTACAGCTTATGCTTTAAGTCCATTTAGTTATACAGACATGCCATATGTTACCGTTAATATGTAGTGTTGGAATTTTAAAGCAAGCAAACTTCTATCAACTCTAGCAAACGTAGCTTCTATTTATTTGGCAGTGCTATATAAGCATAACTGAGTTAGGTGAGTAGGTTTTAAATTGCTGGGGTGAGTTGAGCTTTGCTTGATTTTATTTTGTCGTTTTGATACTTCGACGTGCAAAATTGATCTCTCACACTTCCCATGTACAAACCGTTTTGTCCCACTTATGTGAGGAAGCGGGTTCGATTCTTCCTTAAGGACAAGTGTCAGTACGATCTGTAGGACCTGGAACAAAATATGTTCCGGGTTTCTATGTGTATGATACAAATATATATTTATGTAATGCATTGTAGTTAGTATATCAGTTTGTAGTAGTACCCTTAACACACAGCTCAATAAAAATGAGTCAATCCCCTGTACGAAGTGAGGGGTCAAGCGGTTAACCATAGCGAACTCACGTTGTTAGCCGGGTCCCCGTAGCGCATGGCTAGGTTTGGCTTGTTTAGGTTTGAGCAGGATGTCCAATCAAACCCAACAAACTTACCTATAGAAAAATTACATTTACGATGACTCGACTAACATGTGGATGGACAGGATAACCATAAGGTCCAGCCATCTCCCCTGAGGGAAAGATCAGATTGACTGATGCCTGATTGGCTAAATATATTCTTAAATAAATAATATATATGAAACTCGATCAGATACTTTTGTGGCATTAAAACAAATTATAACGAACGTATTCCTCCGAAGATGAACGACTCGCCACAAATCTAATCGGCCCTAATTTCGCTTTTTACGTGTGAAGAGATTTATGGCTCGGGCGTGGCTGGTTCTTTACGTTTTTACGTTCCGTTCTTGATAAAAGTAATCCGCTGTGTGTTAAATGAGATTTTTATTTCGGAAACGAGGAGGTAATTGTCCAATTTTCTACTTACTTGTTACCGTTTTGAGGAAGCCATGGTAAGGTAGCGAACTGGTAATGTAATTGAAGGACAAAAACAGCGTCAGCAGAACTTTCAAAATTAAGTTTTCGTTAGTTGTTGTTTTAAATGCACTTCACCACCAACTGAAATAGGGGGCATCAAAAGAAAAGCTTCCTGAAAAAGCTAGTTTTATGTATATTCCTTGAAGAATTAGGTAGGTACTAAACGGAGAGCATAGTTTAATATTATTCTAATACAATGGGTAAATGAATATAAGTGAAAACTCTGTTAAATTCTGTTATATATTGTTATGGAATCCAAGTTTGAAATATGTATATCCTGGCCAGCAATGAGCGCTGCAGAGCTGCAGAGCGCAGCTGGAATACCTATGTATGTATACCATGAAAACATGTATTTTCCGCTGGCCGATGAACTGGCGTTTGAGATATTAGCTTGCTCCTGCTGTTTTTGTTGTTGTGGTGAAAAACTGCGATACTGCTATCTAGAATTCAGGAGGTTTTAACGCTTTTATAGTGGATAATGAAGACTGTATTTTCTAGCAGTTATCGTACCTACCTAATTATCATTTTATTCAAGCTGAACAGCATTTCTTTGATTTCGTTTTGTCTTACCTAAATCCAGTTTGCCCATATTTGGTTAAATCTTTCAAAAGCGTTGAACATTGCAAAGTTTCCAAAATTCTAATTTTCCTCTGATAGGTGTACTAAGTAGCTATATTTTTATTAATTAATTAACTGATATATAATAAAAATGAACCCCTATTTTTTCTGGTCACGCTATTACTTGAGAACGGCTTTACCGATTTCATTCGTCTTTTTTATTTTTTCTAATACTACGTAGAACGTTCTTACATAAAAAAATTAAGAAAATTGCGAAGAAACTAAGAAAATTTAAGAAAACTTAACGACTAAACTTTTTTAACGTAACCTTAGCCCCAGCATTGTATAATACTCTTCGCTAAGCACGTTTGAAATAATTGTCAGTTGTCAGTTAGAATTGAATGACAGGACAACGTCTGTCGGGTCAGCTAGTTATTAGATAATTAAGTAATTTTCGCATCGGCCATGCTGTCTACGCGGTACTCTAAATAGCTTTATCACTGTACCTACGTAGTTACGAACCTTTCTTTGTCTGAAACTGAAGGAACAGGAACTTCTTTGGAACTGATCTCCCTCCTTTGTCCGATTTCTCCTTGATTCTGAAATCGTAAGTCCCCTTGTTATTTCTTTGACGTTCTCGATATACTTCTAATTGAAAGTACGGGAAGACATTGTTACTACTTTACCGTCTGCTCATTACTGTTTCTACAGTCCTTTGTCATGTTATCTTTTTGTTTAATACCTTTGGAATACTACCTATACAAAATCAGAATCAAATAGGTAAATATTTAATGCTGGAAAATTAACACAAAATTATCTAGCCCCAAACTAAGTAGAAAGTTGTGTTATGGGTACTAGATAACTGATATACTTCATACATAACAATAAAAAAAACATTTTTATATTATCTATTGTGTGGATATGCTAAAAGTAATATTAGTAAAAAAATATAGTTAAAAACTAAAACCCGACTACATAAAAGTCTTAAACAAGCGTTCACCTATTGTCCTTATCATTTTCTTTTGATACTTAGATAGTCAGAGGCCTATGTTACTAATTGTACCGTAGGTATATGGGGTGGGTGCCTCCGACTACCTAAGTATCAAAAGAAAATGATAAGGACAATAGGTGAACGCTTGTTAAGACTTTTATGTAGTCGGGTTTTAGTTTTTAACTATATTTTTTTATACCTTTTTGCTAATAGCTTGAGAATCGTTAATCTCACAAAAGTTTGAAAAACGGTTTTGGAAGACCTTTGCAACGATACCACACACGAGCATATTTATTAACATTGAAATTTTTGACCCTTTCTTCGACCCCCGCTATCTCGTTAGACCCCCATTTTTATCTGACGTCACATAGCCTACAACCATCGGGCTATTAAGACGAATCATATGACACCTCATTTGTTGAAATCGGACCAGTAGTTTCAGCGCTACGAGGGAACATAAAAATCGGCTACATACATACATACATACATACATAGGGTGTCAAAATCATAACCCTCTCGTAGTCGGGTAAAAAGTAGAGGCAGACAAGCTTGAAAGTTTTCCTTTTATAAACTTTATTTGAAGCATTCAAAGTTGAATATCGATGTTTTTTATCATAACAGCTGAGCTAGACATTCGTGTGAACCCAAACTCAGTTTACAGCAGTTCCTCTATTTCCCATGTTTGCGGGTTCAGTAGCCGTTTAGAAGCATTTTGGTGTACCCCTGAATATTTGATGCATTTGAAATAAACAGAAAAACCCTCTTCAAAAGCAATGGACCTATCGACAAAATACCTACTCAATAATTCGAATGGAGCGCAGCTCTCGATTTTGTTAGCGATTCTTTATTCGGAAAGTTTTCCAATTATCTCGAAAAAGAGGTCGCTTCAGCTTTTGAGACAATATAGGAGACTTCATTCTAGGATGCAATCATTCACGTAACGAGCGTTGGAGACAAAATCGCTGTAATATTTCATAGTAGTTAGCACGAATAAGGTCCAGCTGTCGTCCCCTCAAGCCTTAACCCGCAGAATCGCTTTTTGTATAGACATAAGATACCTCGTGTGTATAGAGGGAGCAGAATTTGGCGACGGTTGCTAATAATCAAATATTCTTTGATTTACTCTTATTACATTTTAGCTTTTTAAATTTATACTTATATTATACTAGCTGACCCGTGCCCACTTTGTTGGGCGTTAAACATTTTTAGTAGTCTATAAAACTCGCAAATAACGTGGTTTAAACGATGCGTGTTTAAACAAATTCAATAGGTAAAAGAATTTTCAAAATTGGCTCAGTAGATTCAGAGATTACCTTCTACAACCACACAAACCTTACTTATTTTTATTAGTGTAGTATAGTATAGATTTAAATATACCTAGATTTTATTGACTGGACGTCACACAGCTCCACATTTACCTAGGTATATTATGCGCTTCAAAAGCTTTTGATAGTACCTACTGGAGAATAGGGCACTACATATCTATTGTCCAGTTCTAAAACTGGAAGGAAGAATCACCAGTCGTCCTAAATCTTCACAATTTCTATCTTGATTCATGGCGTCTCGCAGATCTACATAATTCTCAGCGCGCAGTCTTCTCTCATTAGTTCTGTTCTGATGTATACCAAACGCTTCGTTTTAATTTTGGCGTAAGTTTACACCAGCCATTTTAATTTTGGCGTAAGTGGCCACCAGAAAACGGTTAAACAAACCTCGAAACTTTTGCAGGTGAGCAATGCAACCTTTTCTTATTGGTATAATGTATCTAGGCGTAGAATTGCATTGCAGAAAATTTTAGTGTCCAGTCTCGTCAGTTTTCGGATTTACATGTCGAAGATCAAAGTTGTATCCGTCTTCGCCACGACAGTAGGTATATAAGTGAGTGAAGAGCATCAAATGCCTGGTGCGTTTCGCCAATGCATTGCAAGCGGTCATTCCGGGTACGCAGCACAATGTCCGGCCGTTCACAGTGCTGATCTACCAGCACGACGGCCACATCATTGGTAGCGAGAGCTTTGTACCAACCGGATGCTATCCAGTTGGTTGTTTATCGGCACTAATAACAAGTTTGTAATCATTTTGTTGGCTTTTGGGGTATGGACTTGTATTTTATGTCCTTCCTCGTAGTATGAACTCAAATCATGCTAAGTATCATTCGAATCCATTCAGTCGTTTTTGCGTTATTTTAGAAATGTCACTTCCATTCCCACTCCCAAGGGAATCTTAACGAAAATCAGGATAAAAAGTATTACATAACCTTCATCACAGTATGAACTCAAATCCTGCCAAGTTTCATTTGAATACATTCAGTAGTTTCGGCGCTATGCGCAGCCAACAAATTTTACTTTCATCCCCTCTTCCAAAGGAATCCTATTAAAATCTGGTATAAAAAGTATCTTATGCCCTTTCTCGTAATATGAACTTAAATCCTGCTAAGTTTTATTTGAATACCTTCAATAGTTCCGGCGCTATGCGCAGCCAACAAATTTTACTTTCATCCCCTCTCCCAAGGGAACCCTATTGAAATCCGGGATAAAAAGTATCCTATGTCCTTTCTCGTAGTATGAACTCAAATCCTGCCAAGTTTCATTTGAATACGTTCAGTAGTTTCGGAGCTATGCGCGGCCAAGATACAGACAGACATGATGGAAAAAAATACATTTTTGGCATCAGTATCGATAATAGAGTGCCCTCAAAAAAATATTTTCAAAATATCTTCAATGTACAGAATTGGACCTGTTACAGTTTTATTATAAGTTTAGATAGATGATATAATTTAAAGTAGTTTATTCTAATGTTATAATCTTTATTTATACACATGACATACAAGTATGTGCATAAAAATTGGTTTGACTAGTTCCAAAAATGCTATTCCAATAATAAGCAACGCAAACATAAAAATAGATGGAATAAAAGTTAGCGAATTGGGCTGAAGCGATACGAGCTCATCAATTCAATTATTCGAGTTTTGTAAATCCTATCGGATACTTTTTGCCGAATTATCGTACCGAGAGGAGGTATGATTCGCAGAGTAAGGTAAAACGGAATAGCTCTGAAACTGTCCTTCATAGGACTTTTAGGGGGTTCAGATAAAATTAATCTTTGCTTTCTTTTATGCCTTTGCTTGTTTTGTTTTGCCTGAACATTATGAATTAACTTAAGTACTTATGTACTTAATTTAAGAATTAAAATACTTAGATATGAATCCGCGTCAAACCTTCTCTGACCAACAAAGTAGTTTATTTGTTTGTAGTAAAAAATCTATCAAAGTAAGTTTTCAACTAGTTTCGTCTCCACCAGACATCATCAGGCCACTACACAAATACTCTTCTCAACTTTTTTTGACCGTCCAGCAGTGGACGTTTGTGGACTGATATGATTATGATAATGACTGATGATGTCATGACGAGCTTTGACTCGCTCAGAGATCTCACTCCAAACGAATCAGAGGACCCATTTTTATTTGTTTTTAATTAGATGCGGTCTTTCTTCATTATTTCTCCTCTAAGTCTTGAGTAATGGCAGTTGGATTAAGGCGTTGTAATCCTGCACCGTTTATTGCTAAGCTCAGCCCATTGCTGGGCAGCGGACGGACACCGTACATCTCCTTTGTCTCAAATAATGTTCATGGGGTCTCACTAATATTGCATTGCATAACGAATTTATTGGTTTTCAGAGGTTTATATTTAATTAAATGTAAAAAAAAAAGTATCAAGATTATCCCTCAAAACGTGAGAAAACCAAATTGAGAATTTTAAAATAGGTGGCCTTTGTCAAATAAGTGTGTAAGTTTATATTCTTTTTAATAGTTTTAATAATAGGTAGATGGCTTTTAGTTTTTCCGCGGCTACTATAATGCTGTAACTAGTTACAGCTCGCAGCTTAGCACGCGTTTTACGGGACAAAAAGTAGCCTATCAAATTGTTATTGCAAACCTAGGCAAGTGATAGACTTGCCTAGGTTACGTGGATAATTCAGCCGGACACGAAAGTAGTTTTGATGCTAAGATGCAAAAAAATGCTCTCATGTTTTTTGTGATGTGAACCAATAAATTGATTGTCTTTCCTTCAAACAAACATCAACAGTTTAGGCGGTCTTACGGAATTGTTCTCATCCAATTAAATTGCAATCGCTTACAATTAGTTAATTGGCTGCAATGGAACAATAAAACCAGCAAGTTCCGACTCATTCCCAACAAAGGCTGAAAGTCTGAAACTTACAAAACTTGCGGTAATTGGAAATAACGCTGGACAGATGCTAATGAACCTAAAACAGATATTTACCGCGGGAACTTGCGATATTCATCCCAGCTGTCAACGGGAGTTTCAGGAAATTCGCGAAAATTCGCGAGTTGGTGAGAATCGCAGGATCTGGCAAGTTTGAATAAAGTCGTTGTGAAACGAAAGTTTTTATACAAGGTGCTACAAAATGGGTTTACTAAGCCGAAAGGAGGCCGAAAGGGGGATTCGGTACTTATTCTTATGCAAGACGTAACAAAATGGAACATAGCCCGAAAGGAAGTGATGACCACGTAACGGGCGCTTAAATGCGTGTGACGTTTTTTTTTTTTCATTATAGTGCGTAAGTCCTCGCACTCGGGATAATCGTTATTTTAATGCGTGCGTACATGTTTCTTTCAATGTGCAAAAATAGGTAGGTACCTAGTTATTAGATATCACTAAAATAACGATAAATTCATATAATTTATCTAGATTTAGTCCAACATCAACTTTTTCACATTGAGAAAACCGATCATGCGGCACCTTGTACAACTAACAAAGCAATGGAGGCGCCAAGAGCCTAATTTTTGCACAAAACAAGGAAGCTCCTTTGTTTTCGGACATCAGATTAACACTGATGCCGTTTTATTGCGCTTTTTATCTGGGGATATACGACTTGCGAGCCACTGTGCGTTGTTAAATTGAAATTGGACGTAAAATGTTAAATTTTATATTCTGTTTCGATCATACATTACGCTAGAAATGGTTAGTATATATGTACGATAATTTATACAAATTTGATATCACAAGTAGCGCATTACTTGACACTTTATTGCACACAATTAATAAATGTAAGTATGTGGTGAGCATAAATCCGATGGCATTTTCTACCTGTCAACCACACATAAACCACACATATAATTACATACGTATATACATATAGAATTGCATATAAATTACCTACTAAATCAAACACACTGCAGATAAAAGCGCTTTGTCCCTAACATCATTTTAAAATGAACAATTAAACTAATTCCCAACAAGTACAAAGTGAATCCCGACGCGTGGACACATTGTTGCAACGACGCGACGCGACGTCAGAGTTGTAACTCCATTACGCGAACTATCTGGGGCTATACAGGTGTGGGGACGGGTTGGAGCGTGGCATAGAAATATCTGTGACTTATATTTATATATTTCTATTTAAGATAGCTTCATAAATCAGCACATACTTACCATTAACTTACTTAATCGGTGCACATACGTCCACTGTTGAACATGCCTCCCCCAACATGGAGGTTTTGCCTTGTTTTCTTTTTCTTTGTTTTATACAGCCCGCTGACAGATTGTCGCCCGCTGACGGACAGACGGCGGAGGCTTAGTAATAGGGTCCCGTTTTCACTCTTCGGGTACGGAACCCTAAAAAACTGGGTAACTCAGTAAGGTTGCGATAAAAACTACACACCGTATTTCCGTCGTCCGGTTAAACGTGTCGTTTCGTAACCGTACGAGTACCGGATAAAAGTTTAATTCGCTCGCTACAAAAGTTGGGGCATGAAATATTTTAACTAGTCCCGCACTAGTTTATCTATTATTAAGTCGTGCCCCGTGAAATGTGGACAGTTTCAGCAAGCGCTGAAATACGCGTGTGGGTTTTAAAATGGCTTTGAATTATTTGGGCGGTAGGGAATGAGGTACGTTTCTCTTGTTTTTTTTTTTTTTATTTCTAAAATATTTAACAATTATACAAAAATATTTAATGCTTAAGTTACTTATTATTAACATTTAAAAAATTTTTTTGCGTGTCTTGCGACATAGGCCTCTTCCAGTCCTTTTGTAAAATTTGTGATGCGTGCCTTATGTAGGTATCGTTTTTCGTAGGTAGTTCTTATTTGCTTGTTCGTTATTTATTTCTTGTATTTTATTTTTCGTTGCATCCTTCTTTCTCTTGTAGTTAGTAATAAATAAAATATTTTTTTCTGGACATTTCTCACAGCATTATCTAGCCCCACGCTGAACAAAGCTTGTGTTTTAGTTCTGTAATGATTAAGATTTTCACTTATAAACCAGACGTTCAGTTTTCGAAACGATTCTACATTAGCACTCTGAAAGTCAGTAAGTTACCATAACATCCCAGCATTAACTCTAATACAGTACAAGTGTTGCCATCTACCGGAACATTTAATTAACAGTGTCCTAATCCAGTCGCGCGCATTTGTCTCGGGTGACTGAGTGAGCCGTGGCTACTAACAAATTGCACTGGTGCTGGTAATCCGTATACAGCTGGGATAGTTTTCTAAGTCTGCAAGTCAAGTTAAAGTGCCTTACACCTTTTAGACCTTACAGGACTCTAGCACACGTTAGCTATTTTATGAACTCCATAAGTTCATCATCTTTTTATAAGTAAAGAACGTATTTTTAGAACAGAACCCAAAAGTTACCAGCAAATATCCTTATCGTCTAACCGGTGGTGTAGTTACAGGATGGAATGTATGTATGTATGTGTGGGATGAATTGCTCACTTACTTATTACATAAGTTTTTCTGTAACTATATAATTTTAGAAGTCAAGTGGACCTTACGAGAAACCGTTAAAAATAACTCGTACTTTGCCGATTTTCAATTATTTTCTTCAAAGCTCTGATAACGTGTTTCATGTTTTTGTGCATTTTGAGTATGACATTTATCTTCAATTGCCGAGCTGTTTAGTTTGTTTCAACTAACGCTTTTTCTGGACTTGCTGAGATTCATTTATTTTTAGCGCCAGTAGTTTGCTTGTAAAACTTTTAAAAAGAAAATATTTGCAGCACTTTTCTTGCTTTCGAGGATAAAAAGCTTATTTGTATACTGACAACAATGTTAGCCACATTCAAGAAACTAGAATAAGATGATTTATGCAGTTCGTATAAAAATCAGGCAAAATAAATTGTTTCAGCAAAGAAAATATAAAAACTTAGAGACAAACAAAACTTTTGAAATTAATTGATAGCAATTTTAATAAGATCCCAAAATTTTTTCGACTTCGACGGGACATTAATTTTCTTAGAAATTATCGCCAGTGTGAGGCTTATGCACTTTAATAACAAAAACCTTAATTGATAGCATTTTTAGCATGTGCATATCCTTATCAATAAGTTCAGAATGTAGGAACTGCAATTTTTCGACTTTTTTAAAAATATTTCAATAAGTGTGACCTAGACAAAAATACAGAAATAGTTTTGAAACGTACCAACATTTAATAGTTTTTTCATTGCACAACGAGATATATTAAGTACGGCGGCCCGGCGGGAGGATGTAAACTTAAATAATTATAACATAGTCGCCGCTCCACGTGGCACGGGACTGTGGTCAAACGTCTGCGAGAAACGCACTAGGGATGGGCTGGATTTGGGAAAAATATTTTGAAAGACATGTCTTTCGTTTTATATTCATAGGTTGAATCGCGTAGACAATACTATTTCTATCAAGCAAAAGAATGAAGAGGGGACTGAAAGAGCCAGAAATTTACATAATTCTTTTCTTACACAGGTATATGTTCTGGAAGGTTTCCGAAGATACAAGCTTTGTAAAATAACCTTTTGTATATCCGATAACCCATTATCAGTTTTTTTATCTATTAGAAACAATGAGGTGGTTTCAAAAAAGCCTCTATTTTCCTTAGAATTCAATAGGTGGTTTGGTGGCGTGGACCGCTAAAAACGTCGGCAATTCGGGAGATTCAACAATAAATCGAATGTTAAAATATTAGTCTTTGGAGCAACACTATGAAAGCATATACCTGGCCCGTAACCCGCTGTGCATGCAGTCTAACGAGGGACGTAACTTTTTAATTTGAGAGAAAAATTACGAATGTTCTTTTCATAATTTATGAGAGTGTAGTTCAGAATTGTTTACATAGCGTGTTTTCGTTTGTTTTTTGTACAAATATTTTAATTGAAGTCTACATCTAACTATCAAAAAATTTTAAAATCAAAATCATATACATATTTCAATCGTATCGTTCGACTTTATCAAAACCTACTCTTTCTATAAGAGTTAAAAGATAAGAAACTTTACAAGTTACATACATAGCATAGGTACATATGTATGTATATATCGCCTCGTCCCACTACACTACAGGGAAAAAAACCTTACTTCTTTTCTTTCAGTTTTTCAGGTTCCTTGATGTTATTGACCTGGCCTCGTTAACCTAGTAACACTGTGTACCATAATTTAATTTTCTGTTTTTTGTTACAGGTAAGTTTGAGAACCAACATCTACGCAATACGCATGTACGAAGTAAGTGCCTCCCCTACGCGATGATACATGAACAAGAACTGTTTTACGTATAAATTATTTATTCCATTACGAAGTTGTATGAAAAAGGGTAAATAAAAACAATCCTTTTTCAACAATGAAAAATTAATCCATTCACCGCAGTTTATGAGGACCATCCATCCGGAAAAAATCATAAACCAATTTCATAATTGAAAAATTATTACGGATGCGGCCGGAAAGGTCGAAAACGCTGAAATATTGCACAGTGCGGGCAAAAAAACTAATTACGGTCATGGCTTTTGTGCGACGACGGCGCGGCGGCTGCGCAGCGGACGCGCGGCCGCCCCGCCCCGTGGTGATGATTTACTGCGATATCCATCCACCATTCACACAGAACGTGTTAAAAAGGGTTTTTGTCGTTTTCGAAACAGATTGTCAGAAAACATAGTGGGATAATTTTAATGCTATTTCATAAGTGCATCTGGATCAGACACGTCAGTTACGACTCGTCAGATTCTATTCTTCATCGCCCACATTAGGATATCGCACTAAGTGTAGTCTTGGTCGTATCAAATTCTTAATTTCTATTATATCGTTCCATGTCTTTGCCCGTTACGTTTCCAATCCAAGGTTTTGTGGTGAAATAAGAATTCAAAATTTTATACAGCGATTCAGTCTACAAAAATGTAGTGGTTTTGGTATATTTGCCAGAAATTTCCTAATATTTTTCGGCCGCTTTAAATATTTGCCTGACTGTACCTACAGTTAAAAAGTACCGGTCGGTTCCCGCGGTGTCTTTTTTGTGTCAAATAAATGTTGCGTTTTGTGAGTTTTGGGGAAAATTTTTAATGTTGGCAATCTTCTGGAGTACTTGTGGCAGGCAGGTATGAAAATTATATGGGATAATTTCCCAGGGTTTTATTTTTGTATGAGAGCCATTTGCAGGGCAGATGGACACTTTGCTTCTATTGTAGACCCTGGTAAAGGAAAATAACGGTGAAAAATAATGCTGTTTTCTCAATTCCGAGATGCTACAATATTGGGTGTGGTTACTAGGTACCTATTATTCCAATATCATCTTTACATCGCCCCTTAATATACCGCCAGCTAAGTCTTTAACCAGTGCCAGGCCTACTCTCATTCCAGCATATAATAGATCCTCCGTGCAATAGGATTGTCATTCTTAGACCATCCAGCCTATTTGGAATTAATATTTACAATAATAACGTTGCTTACCTACAATAACACTAGACGATGAAAAGGCCCGAGTAGAAAGCATATTGTAGTTTTTGTATTTATTTATTAAATCAAATGCTTTGTAGATGAAAACTGAACTTAGAAGAACGACGCCTCCATCTCCGTAATTGTAAGAAAAAGGACCAGGAAGCTAATTAGCAGAATTAATCAGTTTAAACCCCTCTCCATCAATGGCGTTTCTCTCAATTTCACAAATTAAATTGAAAGTAACGCGACTGGAGGAAATGCGCTCAGTAACGTGCGGACGGACGGACAGACAAAGCTGAATATTTCGTAACTTGTAACGAAGTTAACGGAAGACGGTAAGTCTTCAGGCAGGCACATAGCTCAGGGAAGTTAGCCAGTTTGCTTTTAAAAACTGAATCGGAAAATAGTTTGGATACTTTATCTCTTCTTAATGCTCTTTTTTGAAGGCGACTTCAAAAACAAAGGTTTTTTGTTCGATTTTGATGATTGTTACGCTCTTGTATATAAAATGATCATAAACGCAAACATGATTTCATGAAAGGTATATTCTCGGGGATTACTATTTGTCCCGTAACACTTAAGAAATAATGAAAATGTGCGATAGATCATTCTTTATTCATAACCTTTATTCAAAATTAATCCTATAGAACAGAATAAATAAATAATACATAATACTCGACAATTTACACAACATTATCTAGTCTATAGTAGTAGAATTGGCGGCCTAATAGCTTACAAAAATATAAAAACAAAATAAACTGTCTTGTTTGATCAGGCCATAGTTAGAAACAAGTCTTTAGTGATTCCAACCCAATCGATGAAAACCTCGTTCATAAACTAATTGCTAGACGTAGCGTTATATTTTATATCCAGAACAGATAAATCACTATCAGTACTAATTGGCGGTGATTGATGCGATCAATCGTCACTTCGCTCAAATACGGGCGCAAATGTGCTTATACACATATTTGTACAAGTCGGGAACAGAGCCGAGACAGATAGGTCGTTTTGTTAAAACATAATTGATTATGTTGTTACTAAGAATAATATTATACTACGTGCGCATTTCAGTTACAAATAAACGTACCTATGTACATATATCTTTCTCACGCTTAGCGTGACGAACTAGGATTATTAAAACTATCGACATAACTCAAAGAATAAACAAGCTGAAACGACAACCGCTGGGTTAAACGAGTTCTTGAGTGGAGACCGCGACTTGGCAAACGTAATGTAGAACGCCCTCCGGCCAGGTAGGACGGCATCCTTCGAAAGATTGCCAGTAGATAGTCTGTCTGAAGACTGGGCGCTTTGGCGCTCATTATGGGAGGCCTACGTCTATCAGTAGATTAGTATGTACCTATATGCTGCTGCTGATGATGATGATATTTTTTCTATGTATATAATTTCCTACAATATTTATTGGCGATCCAGCCGTTCCCGATGCAACTGTAACCGGTAAGACGTCTGTTGAAACAGCTTTGTGAGCAGTTCCATCTGCTTACGTTGCGGTATTATAATTTGTTGGTTGTTTCAAGGAACTAGACGAAAGAGACCTAAATGTTTGTAGTTCCGCGAGTTTAACTTATTTAGACCATTTCTGAGTTATATATTATAGTATCTCTTACGTGTCTGCGTAAGCGCAGTTTGTCACAAATATGATCTACAGAAAGGCATAAATCTGTATTATATTATATCTACATAAGATGACCACCTCTGTGGTGCGGTGGGCGAAGGTCTGGCTGCGACGCAGGACGTTGCGGGTTCGATTCCCGCTTCGGGATAAATGTTTCTACGATCTGCAAATATTTATTCAGGGTGGTCTGGTCGTTTTCTATGTATAGTAAAAAATATCTACTTATGATATAAATATTATATTATGTATATCCGTTATCTAGTACCCATAACACAAGCTCTGCTTAGCTTGGGGCTTGATGATGTTGTGTGAATTGTCCAGTATTATTTATTTATAGGTACTATATATACATAATTATATTTTATAATGGAAAAATCAACCGAATCTTGAAGGTTACTCGTATGTATGTATAAACAAACATAAGCATTAGTAAAATTAAATTAATATCTAGACTGGTTGTTGCTCTCCTACTCAGTGAGCTGAAGATAAAATAAGACGACTCAGTTGTTCCAATTTCAACTTAATGTTTGTGTAAAGAAGAAACTCAAAAACTCAAGGTGCTTTATGTTCTCGAACCTTTAATCTGACCTGCAGATTTTGGTTCCTGGTGTGTTGGGTGTTTTCTATTTAAAATAATCAGTTACCTATCACCACATCTGCTCTACGTAGCTAGATATTGCTGTTTTTTGCTACCTATAGATTGTTTAACAGTCTGCAGTTAGCTCAATTGTTTCAAATGTAAATACTAGTTCGTATTTGTCACGAAGAAATTTACGATTTAGGCGGGACTTGTAACGATCTATATGTAACTTTGAACAGGATTGGATAAACTTCAATGTTTCCTCTACATACTATATGTATGTATATAAGTCCCAAAGATTTTCGACTCGTCGGATAATTACTTGATTTCGGGGCGCAGTTGGTTAGCGCAGGCTCGTACTGAGCGAAGTTCGCGGGTTCAAGTCCCGCTGAAAATGTTATATTTTTTAGATAGCATTTAATTACTTTGAGATTAACCCAAGTACGAGGGCTTAAAAGATGAAAAGATAAAGATTATTTATTGTCGAAACTGTGTACGAAGAGATCTTAAAAAATTCGTTGGAAACAACAGTTTGTCCGTTAATTACACGATATTTAAACGTACAATATTTAACTCAATTAACTAAGAAATAGAACTTATTTGTATTGTATTTATTTATAGATGTTTTTTCATGTGTTATATCAAGGTTTTTGTTACACACTTTAATAAGAATAACATAAACCTTATGAATTTGTGTTTACGCCTGACGTAAGGTGAAGAGTACTCTTCAAGACATTTTGTATACTAGCAGCCATTTTTTATTTAAGAATTTGTTTCTATTCTTTGATAGAACTTTATTTGTATCGTCTCGAACTAAGGATCAGTTGACTAAAGAGCCTTTAATTAACCTGTGAAGAGGTGGACATAACTTTTATAGTCTTTTCTTAAATATAACTTCAGTAAAACTATACAGAGCAGAGTACAGTCTATGCGGTAAACACATCGACGCTGCCGTCTAAGGAGCCATTTGAGTTCTGACACAGACTTATTAAAACTTGTAACATAGCCACTATGTACTCAATGCCGCATCGCAGTTCTAGCTCTAGGTCATATAACAGGAAGACTTACTCCATGCATACCATATTGATAACTATGATGGTTCGTTTTCAGAGTCACGGAACCTATCATATCATAGTTTTTCAATCGAAGAGACATTACGTTCCAATCGAAAACACACCTAATCATAAACAGTTCGGTTGATTTTCGCTGAGGCTAATAAAGATCTTAATACATAAACCGACGGTAAGGTCGTTTTTGCTACGACAGTTAGGTTTCCTCAAGGGTGCTCGATACAATGGGAGAATCAGACGAACCGCACCAATTTGTGGGAGATCGTATGTTTGTTTGTAGATTGTACCTTTTATTGTTCCTGTGGGTTTTACACTTTTGCTGGTAACCTGTTTCAACTTCAACTTCTTCTTTTATGGCGCCGCTTGCTTTTCGCTACGACTCTGTCAGCGTCTGTGTCAGAGTGTCATAAACTTCGAAAATAGAATATGATCGGTACTAACGAAATAAAAACTATTAATTTTGCTGGTAACCTGTTTATGAAGATTTAGGTTCAGAAGTAGAAAGCTTCAGAGATAAAGTCTAAGGTTTTAAATCTGATGAAATGTTTTTTCTTTTATTTTTCTCGTAATTTTGAAGAAACTAAGGACAACTTATGAGTACAATAATTATAAAATCAACCAATTTTTTTTTTCTCTAGAATATATTATTTCCTAATAAGGATGACATTCGTACAAAACCAAATATTATGATAAATTTCCAGTTAAAATCAATTTGCAATTTGCCCTTCATCAAAAAGTCGGTAAACCTAAAACGACAAACTTTTTTAACAAAATTAATTAATCACTTTAAAATTGAGTAAGTTAGTCACTTTAAGGGTGAATCTACCCTACCCAGCTAGGTTTCAAATGACACGAAGTAAAAAAGGTCTGTGAGGACAAAAAGGGTAAAATAAGTGTTTTGCGTACAAAATCCACACCCTCTCGTCTTGCTGCATTTTTCGATTATTTTGTTGCCAATTTATGAAAATATAACTTTTTTTAATTATTCCTTATATAAAATTAAGTAAGGTAGGTCTATTTTACTAAACTAATATCAGATTAATTAGGGCTATTTATTATCTTTTCCAACCAAGAAACAACTTCCAATAATATCCTTCAAAAAACCTTATCTACGTAATTATAGTCACAACATAACAAGAAATATACCAACTCTCTCGAACTAAAAACCAATAGCAAAAAAATCCATTCCCCTCATGACATAATTTAATAACAGCGTCATCTCTCGGGATCCATTGTAACAAAGACGCTAATTTCATTACCTATCGTGTGATTGCATTATTTTTGTGTTCTTTGCGGTGACGTGGTTGTGACGTAATCGAATTGTCTGAAATGGGACTTACCCCTTTTGTCATGTGAAGGGGCGAGATGTAACATCAAAGGGTATGAATTAGTATGGATGGTTAGTTTTTTGGTTTGTATTAATGGATGAGTAATTAAATGAGGGGAAAGATTTGGTACTCATGCAAAAGACTAAATAACTCGTTAAAAATAATTTAGTAAAATGGAAAAGTGAAGAGCTTTATTTAAAAAATAAACTTTACAATCGGCTTCAGAGTAAAGTAAGTAAGTAAGTAGGTAAGTAACTAAGCCATTTATTTCCGAAGTGGTCTTAAATAACATTTTGGTATTCTATGGATGTAAATTGAACTTACCATTTAGTATTACAATTTATCTTAATTTTATTTACATTAATCAACATTTATTATGCATTAAATTGTGGTATAAATTAAATAGTTACATTAAATTAATTAATGCAAAGATATCAGAGTAGTATCTGCCATTTGCATTTTATTCATCGTGTTCGATTGCGTTTTGAATCACCATCATCAGCCTTACACGTCCACTGCTGGACATAGGCCTCCCCCGTACGACACCACAAATGCGTTTTGAATACTATGGTATAATTATACCCATTAGTTAGCACTAGTTTCAGAGTTGTATTGTCTCCAACTATAATTCAATCAGCCAGCACACCACTCTAAACTCACCCTTATTTATACCAAGTTTATGTTTAAATCACGCTGTCTGTATACCTCTTATAAACCAATGTGACAGACACTGGCTTCATATAAAGCAATCAACTGTCAATTAGTTTTGAGCCATGCTGCTCAGAGCTTAATGATGATAATTGAGTGACGGTGATTGGCAATGCTGATTGCTTGAGTGGGACTAATATGAACCTTATTGTGATGGGATTAGTATTATGTAGTTATGACTTTGACGGTAGAATTAGCTCTAGAAATCGTTTTGTTGCTTCCAACAACTAAGCGTAGCAGTGTTACGAACATGCTACGATAATTTCGTAGCGCAGCTACGGCGTAGCAAATTGATAATACTTGCTAGTTGCTTTGACACAAAATCCATACCTACTACTATTTCTTCTATGGTTAGGGTTTATAAAGAGAAACTTTGGAAGAACACATTCGAATCTTTGGTGAAAAATCTACACACCTTGTGAATATTATTTTGGAATTCGGACATGCCAATAATGTAATGGTGTTTAAATTGTATTTACTGTAATACTGACATGGGCAGCATTAGCTAATCTGACGCAAGTTTTAATACAATCTACAAATATCCATTCTTTTAATTATTTTTGCATTTTACTTGTGTAACTAGTCAACAGTTCACTAGGTGCACAAGTAAATTAAGATCAACTAAAATTACTTTAATTAATAAAACCGTATATCAATAAAGCTGGGTTTATCCTCTTAGATTATAACCTAATCACCAAAGTTTGCGGGTTTGCTGTTTCTATAAAATGCAAGTTTTACTTGGGCACTACGCAGCACAAATTAGTTACGTCTATACAGGATGTTCCTTTGTTTTGAAGCTAACCGTATTACGAGAGCCGCCATATAATAGGGTAACCTTAGACTTTTTGGGTTTCTGATGCTTTCTCCTGGATTACTTGAAAAACAAATCATTTGCTGTAGTACCACTCTGTAGGTATCTGCGTTTTCAAAATTATTAATAGACCAAATCGATCTCAACTAAACATTTCTGTTTTTGCATAATCTTGCGTTTCGTTTTTTTATTCATTTTTTAAATCATCATCATTATCAGTCTACAATCGTCCACTGCGGGACATAATATAACCGTTCCCCACAGACGTCGGGTCAGCTATTTCATATTAAGTGGAGCCTAAGTACAGTGCGTAATCTCAAATGAATATTAAAATATGGATTGACAATGATGATGTTTCATCAATGACAATTTACATAACTGATTCGCTGATACAAGGTGTCCCAGAGTCATCTCTGGGACACCTTGTATCAGCGAATGCAAATGCAAAGACAGACATCCATAATTGATTCCCAGACGAGGTGTCCCAGTGTCGCGTGTTCTCTCACGGGACAATCAGCGAGCGGTTGGCAATATGTCGACATCATTCAATCAATGCTGATACTGATACGTGTCAATTAATATTTAGTGCCAATTACAAGGTAGCTCATGATTCGTAAGGTGACATGGGAGACGATAAGAAATCTCACAATTGCTCAAGTTTAAAAATGATAAAAATGATCTGTATTAAATCTTACATTAAGCTTTAAAATAAAGCTTTCTATATTTATGAGTTCGTTGTATTTCTATTGTACAATAATTCTTTTTCACCAAACCACAGACGAGCCTAAACTATAGTCCACGACCATCGAACACGTTAAGCAGCGTACTTACCTCGTCATATAAACAAGTAATACAACTTTGCAACGTCTACTACTCGACAGAAAAGAGTGTATTTAAATTCATGTCATTCAAATAATCCAAACAAAACAAGAAGGAAGGCTGTTTAAGCCTTTCTTCTCTAAAGTCCACAGTAATAAAGGCGGTGTTGCACGGTATAGACAATAACCATCTGAGTTGTACATGGGACTATTAGGCCCATTAGGTCCCGCTGGGCCGCCGCCGCCGCCGCCGGTGTGAGCCGCCGCAGTAATCTGATCACTGCCGCAAGACTAGTTTGCGACTCTTATGACACGCTCATCTGGGGAAATGATAAGTAGATAGATAAATATAGATCAAGGCGTCAATTTAGATAAGAAATGATAAGTATTACACCATTCAAGGCACCCACCTAGCTTATTCTTATATTAAATGTGTTGCTCCTTGTGAAGATAGTTCTTAAAGATGACGTACCAACCTTGTAACTGAAGCTGCGAACACATACCCAGAAAAAACGATTGGAAACGTTACGTAACTTAATATTACTGTTTTATAATTATTGAATTTTATGTATAATTAGAGAAATTAAAAATTAAATGTTTATCTGTTACGTGTGATGTTACCCTAAACCTATGTACATATGTTGTCGCTATCTGAGTAACAGGCGTTTTATTTTTATAGACGGTTTCAATATTAAAAATACAATAAAAAATATGTTACAAATTACAAAGCCATTTTACATAATTGGATTTACATCATGTTATTAGCCCCATAACCAATATAACGTAGTAATATATTGCGGGGGAGGGTAGGGGGGGATAATGATAGCAATAGGAATCGGGAATGAATAAAAGGTGTAATTTATGTGTTCATACCCCCGAAATGTGGACGTGCAATTACGGGGTCTGGTTAGTAGGGAGGGGACAGTGATCAAATTTTGGTCGATATTATTATGTCTATTAAAAGTACCTACCAGAGGAAGGGCAGCAGCTTCTTTCTGAGTTTTAAACACCAACACTGCGATCACCAAACCGCCTGCCAAGCGTGGTGATTATGGCAAATCCCCCCCTACATGGGATACCATCCACTCGATGGACCGACGACATCGTAGCGGTCGCAGGGAGTCGATGGACGGAGGCGGCTCAGGACCGCTATTTGTGGC
Source organism: Eupithecia insigniata (assembly GCA_947859395.1). NCBI lineage: Eukaryota > Metazoa > Arthropoda > Insecta > Lepidoptera > Geometridae > Eupithecia > Eupithecia insigniata. Next base: position 762,262 of record OX402011.1, on the reverse strand, counting down.
GTCGTACGGGGGAGGCCTATGTCCAGCAGGGACGTGTATGGGCTGATGATGGTGATGATGATGATTAAAAGTTTAATATCGATGAGACACAAAGGGGCTTTTAAGTGTTGTAAGTTAAAATTGAAAATATGTCGCATAAGCAATAAATATCGAAAAAGCCTGGGTTTGAATATCTTGTTAGTTGGAATGATTAATTTTAACTAACGTCTATAAATGTTGAAGGCTACTAGTCAGTAAAATATTATCAAATATCAACAATGTGGAAATCACGTAGATAACTAATAGTCGATTAAATTGTACTACTTTCGATATATTTCATCGACCCCCGTCTATCCCTACCTGACTTTAGTAAAATACGCATTCTATTGGAGAAAATGCTAATGATTTTCTCCACTCAGACACCGCGGTTAGGCAAGTCGTAAATTTGATGAATATTCAGACTGAAACAATGTAATATAGATTTTCTATTGTTTGGATCCTTTGAATGTTATTACAAATTCGGCTTTCTTCGAGTATTTTGAGGTATCCTGATGTAAATTGATCTTCAATTCTTGAGACTTTTGGCTTAAGTGCTTTGGAAACAACTGATTCATAAACTTAAAATCGAATTTAATAGATACGTCTCTGTTTAAATCACCATTCTTAAAATTTTAACTACGTAAGAAAATATTTTGCCAAGTAGTAAATGGAACTTAAGAGAACAAACCATTCTTATTTTTCTAACTGAATAATAATACTTTTTTGTAACATGCAATAAAACTTATTAAATTTCAAAGATAGAAAAGAATCACACAATCACTGCCACATGCTCATAACGACATGTCAGCACCTAGCATAACCGAATTAAATCTCAGCTTTATTGACTTAATCTAAGACTCAATTTGACACACCAAGCCACCTAATAAATAAGGCCACTTATACACTATCCTGCTGACAAATGTACATCGGGACATCCTTAAACATGTCGCCTTAGATTAAATGCTCGCAGTCGGTAAATTGATCTGCTAGGGATCCTGCACATGAGTCGTGTATCGAGGGTACAGATAGTATACAACTTAAGGAGTGTGTCATAGGGTCTTAAATACTATTTTGTATGAGAGATCTTTAAAACAAGGGGAATTTTTTATGTTTTTTCGGTAGGTATATGTTACATACCTACCACCTTCCAGCACTTGTTATGTGGCTACTCTAATTTGACTCAAGATGGTACATTTTAAACAAAAGACACGCTGTGTTATGTGGACTTGGTTCTGTCTTCTCATATACCTACTCCGAATTTGGCATAAATAAATAACGAAACAAATAGGCACTTCCATTGCTTATGTATTCCAATCTCCCATAAACAAGTGTAGTACATTGTAGTAAATAATAAAACAGAAACATCTATCACTTTACTCTCCCCCCCATCAGCGCTGCTTGTTCAGATTTGCTGACGTCACTAATCCAGGCCGCGCGCGCCATCTAGTTCATCAAGTATTCATCGCGACAAGACATCTCCATTTAGTAACAATCGAATCGAATTCAACTGTTCCATTTGAAATTCGAACAAATTCCGTCATAGTGTAACAGTTTATCGATAAAAATGTGTCGTGTCGACGTTTTCCTATCACTATTTTATGTGAAACATTAAAAAAAAAGCAGAGTTGCCAGGAAATCTAAAAAATAAAGTGAAGTTATTAACTCAATTCAAATATTTACCTACAAACCCATTGCATCTTGCTTTCTACATAAATCGTATTTTATTTCTATAAATTACGCTAACCGAAATAAAATAGCAAATCCGTATCATATCGCTTTACCGGCATTTCTACGATTTAATCATCCATTAAAACCAATGTAGGCTTTCTAGCAAGTGGTTTCTAAAGGGGCTAAGTTAAACAGCAATGTATTTTGTGCAAACCGTGAATGTAGCACGGAGGGACCGCAGATCACCTAAAACACACGTGCAGCTTTGTGCCTTTGAAACGAAGCTTTTAGGTAATTCAAGTGATTCTAGATAGGGTTTCAAGGTATTTTTATCGGAATTTTGTTGGAAACATACTGTAATTTTTTTTTGATTTAAAATGCCCGCAATATATTGAATGGAGATTAATGCAACCCATTTTTTGTGGAGGTGCTTATCCGAGACTTGTGATTCCCACCGAATCGTAAGTATTTTAAGGCTCCGATTTAATAATGGCATTTATATCGACAAATAACTTTTGACGAAAACCGTTTCTGAAGTAGAGTTTTTGCTTATGATTTGAATGTGGCGACAAAATGAAACCTCCATTTGTGACGTCACTGACAACTTGAAGGCTATTACCTCATTTTTTGCACCCCTTGATGGTAAGGGGTGTCGGGTGAAGGGGGTCGAAGATTGATTACGTGCTCACGCACAGTCAGACATGAGAGAAAGTAATTAAATATAATGATTGTGGGAAAAAGAGATTTTTTCGTGCGTTGATGGCGATTTTATGCCAAGATAATGCGGAGGCATCGGTCGTTGTAATAAATTGTGCGCTGAATGTGCTACTTCAGAGATGAACCTTAGCTTCTGATCTCGGTAAAACTGTGTCGAAAAGGAACATGTTATTATTTAACCCAGAATTGCTGTTTTACTATAAGATGATATTAGATACTTTATTAATTCTAAGGAAATATTTTCTGAATGTCTAAGTGATTTCGTCACAATTGATCAAAATACAAGAGTGATATGTCCAGCATTATTGCTCAAATATTGTATTTATTTAATTATGGATTATTTGATTGGTTCGAATTTTTCAAAGGGGTCTTGATATGCGTAGGTAATATTTAAAATATATACATAGTATCCCATATTTATAACATAGGTGTACAATATACATACATAGTCCTAATAAAACTCATAATCATTTAGTCATAGCTTCAGGTATTCGGCGACGAAGTGCTGGAACAATATTCCACCCCCTATCCGCAATGCTAACACTAAATATACATTTAAATTAAAGTTCAATTTTTTTTTATTGCAAAAGCAAATAGATGGTATTCCCAAACACTTCGTCAGCCAAAAAATAAAATTACCGTCAGTTATCACATTGCACTGTCCGACATGTATTTGTTTATTTATAAATTCAATTATCTTTAAAATTCATGATCACTACTTGCTACACAACCACAACAATTCATAGTTACTCGTAGGTACAACTACACTGTCTTTCAACTCGTTTTGCTCGCCCTCGATCGGATCTTGGCTGAAAATCAGTGTTTTTGCTTTTCAGCAAAACAAATTCAATGAGCCATGGCCCTTTTGTCACCCTGCAACACACAACCTGCACTTATCGTTCTATGCTACATACAATAATACTTTAAGTTTTACAGCTTTGTAATTAGTTAACTAAGTATGTATAATGTGTGTGTTTTATGTGACAAATAAGTGATTTACTTACTTACTTACTTACATTTATGTATCCTATTTATGTATCCTATTACAAGCTCAAGTATTTTCTAAGCTCTAAGTTCAGATATTAGGCCTTTACATGGGTCATCATGGGCGCCATTATAGCAAAGCCAACCTGATTAAATATAAAAATAATTACATACAAGAGACGACCATACCAGGTGAAAGAAATGCTTTTCCCCGTACCCAAGTACACACACATGTGAGTTTGCATGTGTTTGTAAACGCACATGTGTACAGCAACTCTCAGTGAGAAAACAAACGCTAGGGCGGCCACAATGCGGGCGTAATCCGGCGCCCTCTACTGGAGGCGATTGATAACGTTTTTATTTGCCACTTTAACGCCAGGAAACAAGGGTTCGGATGAAGTGGAATAACGGTAAATCTCCTTATGGGTAGTAGACCAACCACTTCAATTGGCCACCATTCATTTTTTTGTTAGCCAAAGTCAATTCTCTGACTGCAAACAGTTGCGGAGATACCGCATCGTCTGCTGGCAACTACTGACCAGTTTTGAAAATAAAATTGCCAAGTCCTTTATAGTGTAGCTAAGCTCACACAATATCCTGACGCATCGACTCGGAAGTGGGTCTTGACCTCCGACACAATATATCGCCAACGGCTTCTGTCCTGCACCGCCTCCATCCAGTCTGGTGCAAAGACTTTAAGTGAGCGAAGGTCCTTCTCCACTTCGCCCTTCCACCTGTATCTGGGACGCCCAACTGGTCGCAGTACTGGTTGTTAATCAGTAAGTTTATATTTAAAGCCTAGTTCTGCAAGTGGCCACAGTACGTGTTCTGTTCTGTGACTTTGACTCGCTACTTATATTGGTTACATAAATGTGTACGGTACGGTACCAGATGGCTAGATATGCAGACATATGAGACGGCTTAGTTGCGAGGTCCCTTCCGTCATCCAAATAAAGTGAGGTTGCTACAATGTGGCCCGTTTGCTCCGACCTTAAGTTTCGAAATGCGAAAAGTTGGTATCTTGTTATGTATGTTGGACAAAGGGAGGATTTTTAGAAGCTTGGACAAGGGCCGGTAATATTGGCTATTCTGTGGCAGGGGTAAGAATTCTTGGAAAGATCACAGTTTTATCTATTTTCTGTTTCGATAGTTTGTATTTAGCTAAAAGTAGTAAGGATATAACTAAGAATCATAGTTATAAATACTCATACTCATACAGGGTGGATTTTTGAGACGGGACAGTAAGGGCAGGTACCTTAACCGTTATAGTTATACGAAAACGTTCCTAAGAGACCATCCATATGTTTTTAAGATATTCTGAACTGCATTTACAGATTTTGGAAAAAATGTACAGTCAGCAAGAAAATAGCAATTTTACACAAAAACTTTTTTTGATGCCAATCGATTCTGTTTTACCCTATAAGAAACGAAAACGAGGCACCTATCCCACTGCAGCATGTATCTGGATACATGCTGCAGTGGGATAGGTGCCTCGTTTTCGAAAAACCTAACTTCCCAAAGTCGCAACATAAAACTAATAGGTTAAATAAGGAGCGTATGCACCACACACCTTTTCGCCTGCAGGTCACCCTGTGGATCAGATGCGTCTTGTTATTGTAAGACTAGTGATTTTCTGAACATTTAAAATAAATACGAATTTTTCATCATGATAGTTAATTTAAAAAATCAGATCTTGATTTATTTGTCAGACAATAAGGTACTTAAAACATATTTAATATTTACTTATTGTATTCATATAGGGCATCCATCCTCTTAGCATTTTCATGGTGGGGTATCCATCCATATAGATAGGCATCTAGGCCCAAAAAGGGTCTGCAAAAATTCAATTCCTGAACAATCAGTAATTGTTAGGTCAATAAAACCAGTAAGTAATGTGAGATAATACATCATGCATTAGATTATTCACCACAATTAATATTTTATAAAAAACAAGGTCCTTTCAAAAATTTATCAATCCTGAGTTTACCCTAAGAATAAAAAGTCTCTACTGGACCGACTGAGGTATGAGTTCTAGAAATGTCAGAAATCGCGAAAAAAAAAATCCATACATTTCGTTAAGAGAGACAAACCTCTTCATTTGCGAAATTTGTATACTTATTCGCCGTAGGAGTACCAGGCACACTTGGTTACGTTACGTCTATTTACAGGTTATTTATAATAAAGTAAAGTAAAGTAAATATTTACAAATAAAATTAAACAAATAAGGGGGGAAAATATTGCAAAGCTTCAGGAAATTTGTACTCAATACATAAAAAATCGTATTTAGTTCAATAGACACTATATAATATTCCTTCCTCGACTCCTAAACCCGAAAAATATCACTTTTCTATAAAATCATAGGGGAATTTTCTAAGCAACAAGCTCATAAAAATTTTGCATAGCTTAGGCGCAAAAGAATGTAGAAATAAAAACTAAGCCACACTGTGCTTCCCAATCTCTCACGATGCTCTACAAACGAGACAGCAGTAATCAAAGTCTATTCATTGTGACCTACAAACGGACAACAAAGACGTGAAATTATCTTCTGAATAAAGAAATATCATGGTTTTGACGGGACTTGCGATTGTGTGAAATCAGGGCGATGTTTGAGTGGGAAATACCTACACATTAGACCTACTCACACGTCAAATGTTTTAAAATTAAGGAATCTTTTTATATTTATACTATGAAACGTTAGCGTCATCAGAAAAAAATACTTGTGGATATATTTCTTTACAAACATTCTACATCGAGATTGGCTAGTGTATAGGTAACAAATCAGATACTACTTTGCGATCAAAATAGCCACACTTCCCTGAACAAACCCTATCAAAAGAACTATGTCCAACCAGACGCAGAGCTATAATCAAGAAGTGGAGCCCTCTAAAAGCCGCTACAAGCTATCGCGATTCTGTTCCCTCGATAGTAAGTAGCTACGTGACATCTACAGGAAAACAATGTTTGTTTACATAAGCCCACGCTTCTATAGCCCTCGCGCGAGCGCTCGTCACCTTCGGCGGTAGGCAAAAAAATACTGTCCGCCTAAAAAAAAAAAGGCGTTTGTTTCATAGAAAAAGTATAAAAAGCTATGCGCTGTTATTGCGAAGCCTTGCTTGCCCTTCCTCATCGAAGGTAGGCGTTGTTGACATTCGTTTGACATAACATCGGTACGCCGCCGCCAGAGTGTCTATTGACGTCTTCTAGTGTTATTTTTTTTTATGCCCAAAAATTTGCCCAAATTAATCAGAGCTAGTGTTATGGGCCCTAGACAACTAATACATATATGTAGTTACATTACTTAAAAAATTACATAGATAAATTTTAACATCCATAAAAACACCCGGAACACCCGGATCAAATATAAAAACCTAGCAGATCGTAAAAACATTTATCGCGAGGCGGGAATCAAACACGCTACCTCCTGCATCGCAGGCCCAATGCGACTCATCGGTCGTCTCATAGGAGGTGACTAGCTTTCTTACGAGGACTATATATATCTTAGACGAATTGAGGCAGTCCTCATACGTTACCGAGACAGATGGCACGCCCGCGCCTTTGTTTGTTCCGAGGGTAGTTTTAAATTTATTGTGGTGCGTGATTGATTGGACCGGCTTGCTATTAGCGGCCGGTGTAGTGGGCGGTTACTGTGACTTTGTGTTGTGGTTGTTGGTTCAAGGAGGGATGCATACTATTTGTTTTTCTTTTTAATGTAGGTATTTTAATGTCTGACCAGCACAGTCTATCAACAGTACTATATCAGCTTTAAGTAACATCAACAACTATATCGATAACATGATCACCAGATTCCAATCGTGACTTTGGATGCCCTATTCCTGGACAAAAGAAGCATTTTAATAAGCACTCTAGATCTTGAGCATCATCTATGCAAAATTAAAGTTCTCTATATTAATTTTGAAACGAAGGAGCAACATGCATTCATCCAAACTTAAGTGTGTGTTAATAAACAAGTTTACGTGTTCACTACTCCAATCAAATGAAATCAATCATTTATTTACAAGAATACATAAATATTATACAATGTCAGGTCTTATAACTATTTAGGTAATTGTATTCAGCGTGCACTCACACGCAGGCGAGCAAATATTGTGCGGGTCATATTATTATAGATACTATTAAATTTATGTTACAATTCATATTTTCAAATATTTTCTTTTACATTATAGAAACCATCGCCCGCTCCCTCACGAAGTCCTCAAAGTTAACACATGTGATGGGTCCGGCAGTATACAACAAACTACCAGACTCTGTAACATCTGACGGCAGTCTATCTTGTTTTAAAGTAAGACTGAAACGTTGGCTTGTCGAGCAGAATTTATATTCTGTGAACTATTACAACTGTAAACCTTATTTTTGTAATCGCATTTATGATTTGATTTTGAATTTTTTGAATTTAATTTTTAATTTTTTGAATTTATTTTTTTAATTTGTAATGTAATTACAATTCTATACTTATCTACGTAATTCTGACATGTAAATTGGTTTTATAAATAAATTGTATTTCTGTATTTGTCCAGTAACCATCCACTTAACTTTTTCCTAATGATTTTATTTATTACCATGACGTTCTTTTTATTTTTCTGGTAATTTATTATAAATGACACACATGTTATAAACATTTCTCTTCAAATATCTTTATGGCTCTGGGGTTTGTAAGCAAAATTTATAAACTTCATACTCTTGGCCGAGTAATCTCATCGCTACGTTTCTTAAAATAGGTCGGGTGTGATTTTACAAAAAAACTAATTTCCCTCATATATGTACATGCGAGAGGTAGGATCTTACAGTTCTTGTAGAGAGGCTCTCTACTTACCATCAGCAAAAACTCAAAAACTTTTTCCTCCATAATCAGCAGTTTCCACAAGAGTTACCTCCAGTTGCCAATTCATTACTGGCAGGCATTAGACCCTCTTACCAACTCCTATTGGTTCTGGGCTGTCGGCTTTAGGGTCATGAAATTTGACTCCCATTCGGGAATGTTCGACTTGCACTTCGCAGGAATATTATGTAAGATCTCTCGATTCATCTTCATTTCTCTTAAATTCTTCGAAAAGAATCACAGGATTAGATTTTGATGCTGCTTCTTCACTGATTATCTTCTGGCGAACACCACCTAGGTACCTATATACTACATAGATACGTACCCATTTTGTCTCATACACAAATCTATTTATATGATTTATATTCACTTTTTATTAATGGTCTAACAAGATTGTTAACGTTCCGGCATCTATAAAAAAGTGAATCGGTGGGAAGAAGCCAAAATACATATGTATCTAGTAAGTAAATAATTTATCAGTCAAAATTTTATTTGTCACTTATAACAGACATACAGTTAAGTGATTTTTTTATTTAACTGACGAATAAGTTTGTGATGAATTCATCGATCCAAAAATCTAAATTAAATGAATTTTGGACAAAATACATGAATGTTGAACTTGAAGCATGTCGATCGTTTGACCATTCAAGTTAAATATCCCTAAAATCTCGACTCAGCCTTACAAGATCTTTATAAAGCTATAGACAAGGAGGACGGTTGTGGTATAATCCCCGCAATACCATTGGACGGTGCAGCGACCAGATAATGGAAATGTATGGGGGTGATAATACCGAGATAATAAAGGAGAGAACGCCTAAGGATTATGCCATTAGCCGTGAAATGCCCTTATAAAAACACTCGAAGGGCTGAAAATGGGATGTGTAGGTAGTTTTTTGATTTATCTTAGGTTTGCAGAGGGGTTTTGGGTCAATGGTATGAAGGTAAATAAATGACTTTTACGCTTATATGGTGGGAAATAATTGTTATACCTACTTTTATTTAATCTAGGTTCAGCAGTGAATGAAACTGTAATTGAATTAAAAAATAATAAACTTTAGCAAAAGAGGTTCTTATTACCTACTACTTAGGTTATTACAAAAAGACCCGCATCCTATTAATACTAGACAAAAATTCGCTACTTCATTAACATTATCTGCAACAGATCATACTAAAGCGATACAATGTCACATGTCGTACCTTTATGTCATTCCATGGCATCTTAAAGGTGGAATGGTGAAATGTAAAGGAATCTCAAGACCCTTTTTTGGGGAGAGATGGAAGAGTTCAATAAATTTGAGGGCGAGTCCACTCCACGCGGGATGTATGTATAGGTACCCAGAATTACTTTATACCATGCAAAGTGTCGAGGCAGCTGGTTAAGTTTAAATACTTATTCAAATAAAAATTCCAAACTTTTCTTAGTAAATTCCATAGCTGACGTCGTCGTTTTATAAGTAATACCTACCAAAAATAATATACATAAATATAGACGGTTTTCTAGTGTCCCGTTTATTACGCACAGGTATAGTAGGCCACAGGAAAATTATATTTTTATCATTTGTTTTTAAATGATTCAGTCAAAAATAACCCAGCCATCGACCATGTTCCTATGTCGAAGTGAAAGACTTGAAAGATGTAGACAGTCCTCGATCGCGATAAGAGCTGCGGTAAATGTGCTCGTTACGTGAGATGGTCACGTGATGCTGTATGTACCTACCTACCTATCTATCTATTGCAGATAGGATATCTACTTACAGCCGACAGTTGGTGAAATGTACTTGATCGCGTCACGGGATATACTAGGGAGAGAGGATTTATAGTCACGTAAGGGATTCCTGTTTTCGTCTAAAATATTGTTCGAATACAAAGTTGACTTCATGTTTTGTTCATTATTCATCCGGAAAAAAAAATTATAGGATTGCTTAGATTTTAAAGACGTGGAGTAAGTTGTCTAGTATGAATTAGTTATAAGTAAACATTATTTTCATCCAATAGTAAGGTAGCAATCGCCTCTGCTGTCTAGCTCTTCCGTAGTCGAGGCGCGCGGCGGTGATTTGATGACGTGCCGAAGTGCCCGCGAGTGCAGGTTACCATAGCGACCGCGTGTAAAAAAAAATGATTTCTCAACGTTCGAAAAGCAACTACATGTTATAAATTTCAATCAGGTTGAAAAATATTTATGCCAAGCGATTTGATACCTATCTCTAAATAAAAACCTAAAGTAACGTTGGACTTCTGTCTCCTAAAATATAACCATATTTAATTGACTATATCCGTATAAAATAACAATCGCCCTATTCTATTCTCTGGAACAAAATGATGTGTGAGTGATGAATGCATGATGGCTCTTGGAATTGCGCCCGGGACCAATGGCGTGGAAAACGACTTTGATCACAATTGACACAGTTCTTTATCCCTTTTCAAAATTTTCCAAGTCATTTTTATCATTTATATTTTCCAAGTAGGAATCTTCGTTTCTGATCAGTGCTTTATCTCTATTAGGCACGATTTACAAAAAAATTATTTATGAAAACCAAAACTTTACTACTAATACAATTCTGGTTGAAAGTTTCACGGGTTCATTCGTGAAACTTGATCTCAACAAGATCGTGATTTAAATAATCCTATCGATTAGATATCTTTTTTTCATATTAAATAAAGACTGCGCAGTAATTATGAGAATTCAATAGAATTCATGTGGTTGAATATGAAGTTTTTCTGTTCAAACAGAACTCATTACCTTTTTGATTGCCTGGAAGAAATTAAACGATCAGGCCGCCATTATCATAGCTGTTATCTAGAATTCAGTTAAATAACTAATTAAAATAAAACAAACATTTTCTACTATGATGATGATTTCCAAAATAAAAGATTTCATTTGAAAGCGTAACAACTATGTATATCTCTCCATCGTTATTTAGTATCGATCCGAGATTACGGCACCCTATTTGTATCCTCAGTAATCTCCTTACAAGAAACCCATACATTCAATTACTTGCCCGCTGCATTCTTAATGCAGGGGAAGTATAAATAAGGGACAGTTTTAGTTGGAATTGTATGCCGGTAGAAAATATAAAGCTGTTTTTCTCTTAGTAATTCACAAGATTAGGGAATCTTAATAATTATGTACATATGTGTGTGTTCTTCCAACACAAACTAGGTAAAACTAACTACTAACTGAATAAACTAAATAATGAGTTATTTGCTATGAGGTTAACATATCGGCCTTAAAATAAACAGAGCGTGTGCTATGTTAAGACCTGGCCAGATCTACGCGGTACTCGCTACCCAGCACGGCAGTAGCAGTCAATTCGTTTCGCTTGAGTTTCGCATTCGGTATCGCATATTCCGCAGTATTCCGTCGAGAGGATTACGCATACGCACTCGGATTTCGCTACTTCTCAGAATACCGTGTAAGTTGCATATAAACTACATTTTTCTGCATTTAAAGGGTGGTTTTGATACTTTTCTTACAAAATATTTTTTTAACTGCTAGGTATTAATATATTTACTATTAATGTTTCAAGCCCTACACTAATAAAAATAATTTTTACGAAAAGTATCAAAACTACGATTTCTGAATGAGCACTAATCCTTATCCAGCTTAGAGATGCGTTTGCAGATGAAATATGCAATATTGCAATTAGCATAATCAATATCACAGAGTCAGCTCTAACCACAGGCTCTAACATAAAAAAAATAGACCAAAAGCCACAAAATGTAGAATTCTTGCCAAAAATACCTTTTATTTTCGTAAGCCCTAACCAATTTATTGAATAAAGTACAAAGTTGTTCGGAGGGAGGCTTAGCTGGATAATCCGTGCCCCGCCACCCGGTCATTTCAGTTGCACTTGAGAATAATATGAAAACAGATTTAGGTTTTCAGCTTGGTTAAAGTTAAACACAAAAATATAAAAAAGATTTTGAATCTTGATAAAAATTTGATAATATTATACTAGCCCCTATTTGCGTAGGGTAGGGACACCGCGAGACATTTGTTTGATTGTCAATTTAAGTTAAGCCGATTTCTACTGCGTGATTTTTTGCCCAATGATCTCTATAATAGCCTGATCAATGAGGCACAAAGCACACATTGGTAAGGAATTTTAGTAGAAGAAGAAAAAAAACCAGGCCCTTCCTATTCTTTTGATCGAGTTAATATTAACCTACATATGTACACTAGAGTAGGTAAAACATCTTCATGTCTAGGGAAATAAAGTTCGAACTCATTCAACCGCAATCCAATTGTCCATTTATTTATGTGCACTTTTGTGTAAAATTACCTGCAAATTTAAAAAAAAACTGTGGCTCTTAGGTATCTAGGTATGCAAACAGTTATCAAATCTGCACTTTTATCCCTCAAAACGACAAGTTTGCGATAAAAATAATATAAGCAGCGGGCGGTCATTGTGAGGTATTGTGGATTCACGCCGCGCCTGGCTTATTGTGTCAGCGACAGTGGCTCTGCAGACTATGAACACAGCTACACCAAATCTAAGGCCCGTATTATGAAAGCTTGCTCAGTCATCGATCTTTGCTTGAGTAACGTTTTTCTATACGGCATAAACTTCACTCAAGCATAAATCTATGACTGAGCAAGTTTTCATAATTATGTGCCATAAGGCTTAGGCTTAGCGTTGCCTCGGTCTGTCTCTCGGAGTCGGCTAAGACTTTTTAAAAATGTTTTTGTATTATTTTTATTTTGACATGCAATCAAAAAAGCATCGTTTATAATTCAACCTGACCTCACATACTGCTGTGGCCACATCTCGTGTTAGGCACTACTCCCTACGGTCATGCGCTGTGTGATATAGATAAATCTCATCTTCACAGATTGCAGTTAAAATTTGGTATTATTTTTTGTTTTATTGTGTTTCTATGCCTGTTGAGCATAAATTAGATGCATACGTATTACATACCTACACTGATTTTTAACATTGTGCGTTATGTATTTTTCTATGCCTGTTGAGCATAAATTAGATGCATACGTATTACGTACCTACACTGATTTTTAACATTGTGCGTTATGTATTTTTTCATCCAAAAAATAACAATAAATTAATTAGATTTCAACTAAGTTTTACTTAGTTACATGTCATACAATCTTTTTAACTGTGATATCTTGCTTACCACTTCTAGTTTGTGCCGTCGTTCTATTTTATCAACCGCGTTAAAAAAATTAGTACGTTCAAATAGAGTACTTCCTTCATACATTTTTTGGTGCTCTTTTACTATTATTATAACAAAAAAACGAATAGTCCCAAAAAAATATTCCCGAGGCATTAATATTTGTCCCGCAAAACTAAAAAAAAGTGTGATATACAATGATAGGTTAGGTTTTTAAACACAATCAAATTATCTTGATCGCGTCCAAAGTGAAGTAGCCGTTTCTTCTCTGAGCTATGTAGACCTATTCTCTTGTGATTTTTAAGATGTCAAAGATAGCTAATTATTTCGGTTTGAATGATGATGCCTTATGACGAGTGTTTCGGACAGCTGACTGGGGACAATTTAAATTGGGCTTCGTTGTTAGTTTTGTTAAGTAGGTATTTTTTACAAGGGTCCCGATACAATGAGGGATCAACGTTTGTTTTGGTTTATATTTCTCTGATTCTGTAGATGACAGCGAGGCTGAAATTTACTGTTCCACCAGCATACCCATCATGGTAAATTATACCATTAAAAAACGTTGCTAATTAACCTCTATAAATACCTTCGAAGTAACATTCTTAAAGCAAACAAATCACACTTGTAGAGCCATCAGATTTGCAGCTCGTTGAATAATTATTAACATCCAGTTCTGCTATACGGTCGAACCCGCAACCTCGCTTCAGTCCGATAATCATGCCACAAAAAACATTTGAAAATAAATCTACTGTGTTCTTTTTTCAGTGCTTTATTCTTAAATCACGATACTGCTCTTTTCATCTCGTATCCATCCCATAATCGGCCACAGAGCTCTGTTTAACCGGAGCTCTGTCGAACTCTCAATTAAAAACAAACACACAAACAAGCTGACAAATGAAAGCTCCGAGCTGTTTGCTGAGCCATCGGGAAGTTAGTTGATACCGCTGCTTGCTCGCTATTAGTTGGAGAGAAAGCAAAACCTCTATCTTGTTGAACTACATATTCACACGCGGTGAATGGATAACCATCTGTGACTTATCTGAGATTACCTACACGTACCTATAGTATGATATAAACCATGATTTGAGATAAAGATAAAGATAAAGATATTTATTTGCAAAAAACATGTGTATAAAAGATGTCAAAAATATAGGTGAAACAACATGCTTGACCGGTAACAGTATGCAAATTAGGAGAGATGGCATGCATATAAAACTAACCATGCAACAATTAAACTATAAAAATTCAATTATAATTTATCATTTAAAAATTCGTTAAGATTGTAATAACATTTTGTAATTAACATTTTTTTGAGTTTTAATTTAAACATTTGTAAATTCATGTCTCTTTATAGTTTAGGTAGTTTATTATAGATTTTGGTAGCAACACCAACAATACTTTTCTGCATTAGTGTTGTTTTTACAGGGTGTGTTCTTAACCTAGTATTATCCCGTCTGTTTCGACTAACAAAATCAGATAGCCGTGGGAACAGATGAGGATTGCTTTTTACAAAAAGAGCTACTTCTAATATGTAAAGGGACGGAAGTGTCAGAATTTTGTGCTTAGAAAATAATGGTTTACAGCTATCATTGATTTTTATTTTAAACATGGCTCTCACACATCTTTTTTGTAGCCTAAAAATAATGTCTTTATTGGTAGAGTTGCCCCAAAATATTAATCCATATCGTAGAACTGACTCTACCATACCGTAATATGCAGTCAATATGGCATCTGTATTAACTGTAGACGACAGTTTATACAGGGCATATGCTAGACTTTTGCATTGCTGTTGAATTGATAGAAAAACAAATTACAACTAATAATAATAGATCTCGTTTTAATATTTAGGATACAACGATAATTTACGAGTGGTTGATATTGAGTTATTGGCTTAAGTATAAGTTATTGTTAATTTGAATCAAATTGTTTGTTCTAAAAAAACTAAAGTGTGTATGTTTTATAAATGTTTGGTTTACAGTGTTGATTTCCATAATAGTATCAGTTCTATGATTTTTCAGACATTATTACATTTACATGATATATTGAAGTTTTGTTTACGTTGCACGAGAGGTTGCCATTATAATACCAGGTAAAATGCTTCCTTGAAAATTTGTGTATTTTAATCTAGGAACATGCTACTACGACCTACAATATACATAGAAAGACGCTATACAAAAACATTTAGACTCAATAATAATACGGTAAAGGAAGTAATATCGTTAAAAACAGAAGCTATGGACGTTTAAAATCAAAATTCCAAGTAAATGGAAAACACATAAGCAGGGGATATAAAACCTGGTAATAAAGACCTTTACGTTCAGACATAAAGTCGTAAGTTGTGCGTTTTATGGGGCATCTAATCCTGCAAGAGGATATTAGAGGAACCATGCAGGTGTGTGCTAATATTTTTAATGTCATTGTATTAAAGATGGTAGCCACTTATGAGATGAACGAAAAGAGGAGAAAGGGGGTTTCATGGTTATTCTTAAAGAGTGGTGCTCTTTTGGGGGAAGAAAATTACTTTTATAATAATACTTTTATGACGACCTCTGGGCGTGGTGGGCGAAGGTCCACCTGCGACGAAGGTTGCGGGTTCGATTCCCGTCTCGGGAAAATGTCATGGTTTGCCAAATTGTTTGTTGAATGACACAACGTAATTCATAAATGTCACCTTTTTTAGAATTTTCGAAGTTGTATTTTAAAAAATTAACTTTTAAAATCCGATCTTTGAAAGGGGAGCTTTTCTAAAAACGCTCTGAATGCAGATGATAATGCCCAACTACCCGAATTTTGACAAGGGCAGTCTCCACGAGACTAGCCAGGTGCACCAGGTGCACCGGACATATTCAAACATACCTAATAGGTACCTGTAATCCCTAGCCAGACAAATAAACAACATTCTCTTATAGAGAATTTTAATGAGCTGATGTGATTCATCAGCTCATTAAAATGTATATCTCTTAACAATTTGTGTAAAACTGTACAATCCATACATCCAGAGTATCCCCTACCCAGACCATCTAACAACTTTAAATCTCAATTACTGCGAGAACTCAAATGAGCTTATAAAACAGTTTAATAACCGTACCAATATTATATATCCGCAAGTTATTCTTTCTTTTTGTATCTTTTCACAACTTAATGGCTGAACGGATCTTAATTTAATTTGGCAGGAAGGTAGACGGTATCTCAGGGAAGTATTTAGCTACTTTTTACCTCGAAAAACGCTGTGCTAGGCCTTGGGCGGAAGCAAGATCCTTTATAAGTCCGTGTAGGACATCCCATCCATTCATTTAGAATATATTATCCTCTATCCAGACACCCAAACAACTCTCTCCCCTAATTATTTAGAGAATACAAATGAGCTAATAAATCAGTGTATTCCGTATAGGAGATAGAGCCGGTAAAAAGTGATAAAGAAGCGGGCACGAGCGTGTTAACGCGCGGTCAAATACTGCAGTTTATTGCAGCGCGCCGACGCCATTTGTCTGATGCACCAGGCTGGATGTGGTGCAAAGGAAAGAGGATTAAAATTATTGGCTCTAAATTAGCAATTGATTAGTTAATTTAATTTTTGATTAAGTGGTTATGTCGGCTGAGTGCGGGTATCGCAGACAGGCTGTTTAGTGGGGATCTTCGTGGGAGGCGTAGGTCCAGCAGAAGAATTATTTGGTCGAGATGATCACGTTGATGTCAATATAGCCGGGAAGGAGTGGATAGTGAGTGTAGAAAAAGATTTTATATAAAGGCCAAATAGAGTGTCAATAGCGGCCGATAAGAGGTGGCGATTACAAGTGCAAAGGCAGTATATCAAGATGGACGCTTCTGCAAAGGTTTTAGATATTTCTATCGTAAGTGAACGGATGTAACCAAGTTTGCCTTGAGATCTATGTATAAGTATGAGTAAATAAAACAGTAAATAATGTGTAGATTTATTAAGAAGTCACTCAAGCTGCTCGTGACGTTTCTTAGTTCCTACACAAGATACAATTTAACTTCGGAAACAGTTGCTAAAGTTGTATATAACCTGTCTATTTCTACTATCAAACAATTTTTTTGTCTTTTTCGGTTGGAAGAGCAACTGCCGAAATTACAGGAATTTCGGGGAACACAAACAAAACTAAATAAAACCGTACACGTGGCTTTTTCTATGAACCCACGTTTTGAGTTTACTCTAAGTGTGGGCTAATATGTCATGTGAAAAAAGTGAAATTTCTCCTGACTTGCACCACCAGCTACTTTGCCCCTTGTAGTGAACGCGCGCAGACGATGCAAAATGCGATTTTTCTAACGCAATACTTTTACACGCGGAAATGAACTGCGCTGGCTAATGCTTTCAACGCTGATTGTGGCAAATGGTTCACTATTATAACTATTAGGAGCACTCGTACACCATTACTGGTACCGAGTGGATACAGAGACCTAGGATGATTTATGATCGATAACTATCGTATGCTGGCACGACTGCTATTATGTAAATTATGAAAAATAGTAAATAAAATAGATTCAGGTGTTACTTTGCGGATATCCATTGCAAAATATTAGGATAAAAAATATGTAGTAATAATTAAGGTTTTACGTGGAATTGGTTCTAAATATTTTTTATCTTAATATTTTATATGACAAGATATATTTTATTGATGGTAGAAGCCCTATTTTATGATTGTTCACTACCTTCGAAGATACAAAAACGTGAAAGATACATATATATATTTTCTGGTAGATAGGTATGTATCTGGCTGGCGGAGACTCTTTATTTACCTCCAAGCATCAAAACGGGTTAAAAGCGTATTTGATAAAAGAGGTATCAAAATTCTCGTCTCGTCTTATAATTATGTATATGGTTCTTAGCTACATTTAGTAGCCATTTCATTTGACGAAATACAATTTTGCTTACAAACATGATTGCAGATTATTGAAATAACTAAACTTCAATGTCAAGTAACTCATACAATGTAAATACCACATATACATATGTATGTACCCATAAAATTCCATTACACGAACATGATGGACCACTCAGTTCGTGTGGTCTCGTATAATGGACCAGCGTTTATTTCATCAGCGAACGCAATTTACCAACGACTCTAAATTGAATACATTTGTTTTTAGATTTACAATAGATTGTTCCAGCTACCAGCAGGTTTGATTTTATTGTTTTGGATGGGTTTTTCCATTGTAATTCATTTCAATTCGTTTATTTAAAACCAGACATTACATTACAGAGTATTTCAATGCGTTATATCTAGAATCGTGGTGTTTTCTGATTCAAATCAAAATATTAACGAAAATAAACTAAGAAAACTATCTACACAACATGACACACCGAAATAATATATTTTTAAACAAAACTAGTTGATAAGATACCTTAAATATACGGATTCCACAATAGGTAGTAAAACCAAAGAAATAGTAGATTATGCGCAGTGTGTGAAAATCAGTGTCTTACTCGTAAGTCACGGACCAAGCTTGCAAAGCTGTGTGCGGGCAGAAGCCAGAAATTGATAAAAGTATAAACTTACTTTCTTATGACATGGAGTGTCCGTCGCGAACATTTTACTTCGACGAGGTTCTATCAAATTCAAATAGCGTAGTTGCATAGTTATTATCAAGCGAAAAAAACCCGAACTTTCGCAAAGCACATTCCACGAAAGTCAATATCCCATACAAACGAAACAATAACCCTTTCCCAACGCCCACCTAACAGAGATATTGTTTGTTCCAGTGGAAGTCGCGGTGGGGAGTCGTCACGAAGCTGTCTCCGGCCGCAGGTGAGCTTTATTTGCACTAGCTGTTGTGTCTTGCTTTATTTGTGCCTTGACAAGTTGGACGTACCTTTCAACTTGTCAAGGTCTTCTGTTTGTGCTGTACGAAGACTTTTATGAGACTTTATACACAAGCGGTGACTGCTGAAGTACAATAAATAATAGTTATTTTGTGCTGCTGGCCAATCTACCCGGGTTATACATATATATGATATATAATTATATTTGTTTTGTAATTTGTTTTTTTTTTCCAATTATTTGAAAAACTAAACAACGGCAATTTTTAAAAAATCGTACAAATTTAGTTAACGCTTTTAAAAGTTTATACCTTCTGTTCAATGCTTTTTGCTCAATGAACAAAAAGCATTGAAACATGAGAATCATCGCCAAATATCAAACGTGGTAATCGTAAGCGCCCGGTAAAAGGGCACATTAAGGCGTTCGATAAACATTGCACTTGGGTTTTACAAGAAATTCAGAAATTACCACTTAATTCGAGTTCCTAGCAAGCATTAAGTCTTCCGTGTTAAGTACAGATTGAGGGTAGATAAAGACTTGGTGGCTGGTGCAATGGATAGACACAAGCGATAGAAAGCCCACTACTATACATATTTTTAGGATCTGGTAGAGATCGCTCGTGAGCGATAAGACCGCCAATTGTCACATTTTTTTATTTTTTGTTCAAATTGTTTGTAAACTGTTTTTGTTAAGTGTGCAATAAAGTATTTTCTATCTATCTATCTATTTTTAGTTCGGCTTACGAACTGTGGTTCGGCGTTAAGTATGTTCCCGAAATTTT
Source organism: Eupithecia insigniata (assembly GCA_947859395.1). NCBI lineage: Eukaryota > Metazoa > Arthropoda > Insecta > Lepidoptera > Geometridae > Eupithecia > Eupithecia insigniata. Next base: position 742,347 of record OX402011.1, on the reverse strand, counting down.
TGTCTATTCGACTTTAAATGATGCTCGTCGCTGCCTCCAAAATAAAAAAAATTGTCTAGAGGATACTTAAGCTTAGAATGGGTTTTGCTCCAACTCGAAAAATAACACGTAACGCGTTAAAGGTTTCTTTGTCGCTTGTTTACTTTGGTCTACATACCGTAGCGCCAGAAAAAAATATCACTTTTATTTTCATGTCGGTGTTTAATTTTAAGAATTAACATTTAGGGCTTTTTTTATTTATTAAAGGCCAAAGCTATGGAAATAAAGCATTTTTGTTTGATTAACTTATAAGACAAGTGTAGCTGCTTATTTGTAAGTCAAGTATCGGATTCTTATTCTAAATCTCGTACTTTTTGTGTCTGGATTGTGTGCTAGTAAGAACAGATAGATTGGATGGATTTTTACTTTATTGCACCATCTGTACATAAAACAATTAAACAAGAACTTAATACCAACTATATCTAGTGTGGTACAATCGGCGGCCTTATCGTTGCAGCAACAGCTATCTCTTCCAGGCAACCTTTGGATGGCTAGTATCAATACGTATAGAAGCTATTGTCGTATTAACAAAAATACCACATTAAAAGTACTTGAATGTAAACAGAACCTGCAATAATTTATAAAAAAGAGTAAGATACAAATCAAATCAAGAATAAGAGGTTATAAGCATTATTATAGCTTATTCCAAAGAAACAGGTTATATTGTTTTTAAATCCAATTTTATGAAGTTCTATTCTTCTATAACTTAGACCCGACCTGCAAAACTTTCCTACGCCCTATCCCAAACATTAAGGGCCAGATTTTTCATAAAATATTCGACAATTTTGGGTAATTTTCGTGAGCATTAAAAGGGTGTAACAGCATTAGTAGCCATTCTTCATTGTTCAGTAGATTAGATAAACAATTATTTGAATAAAGCAACGAAGAGATTCACCGATTTGGTTTTGATGACAAAACGTGACCTACTCGTATCTGTTATGAGGTGTTTTACTGAAGAGCTTTTAAATATTTACAATCAAGTTTGCCTTTTCCATCCCCTATGAGTGAAAAATATGAAAATTATTGATAGTTATTTATCAACATAGAAAACATTTTTTATATATATATATATATAGAAAATATTTTTTTATTTATTATTATTTTATAACATAAAAAAGTTCGATAATAATTATATAACTTCGCTGCTTCAGTTTACTTTTGCTTTGTACAATCCTTTATTGTGTTTCCTATGTGAAAAGTTTGTGGGTGAATATTATGTAGGGTGCTATTTAAATTAGTGCGCAATACCACGGGGATGTTGTTTTGGTGCCACAGAATAATATAGAATTAACAAACGGGGTCCAAGGTCAATATTATACCTATCCAAAAATGTTGCAGCTAACTTATTTTGCAAGTTCTTTAATACGTTATACCGTTCCCCAAACAGCTGATTGCTACAATATGGAGGGCATTGACCGTGCGGTGGGAGACAGTTGACCACGGCGCACGTGTGATGAAACGTGAACTCTGCCTGTCTCGAGAACACGTAAAGCTCTGTCACTATCGCGTGGGGGCGTGGCAGGCCGTCGTCGAGTGAGGCGACACTGACCGAAACGCATCAAAGATGTAGTAGTGATATTTTGGGAGGGCTTGTTACGATAATAAGCATTATTTATTATTAAAATGATAATTCTGTAAAAAATAAAAAGCGTTTGCGGCTTCCTTTGTTTAATGAACGTTAGTCAGTAGCAGCAAGTGAGTATTGCATATTAATTCAAATAACACCCTGTTTTACCTACGGTGGACAAAATAAATACAAAAAAATTATGTCGTCACGCGCTCTTTGGTCTGACTGAGTACTGAATGTGTGCATCAAGCTTTCAAATATATTGGAATTCAAATATGAGCTTCAACTCACAGTGACTGTCACAGCGTAAACTAGCAGCCAGCGCGCGGGTCAATCGCTTGAAGCGTGCAAGCATCTGATCTGTGTAAAATATATCTAAATGTTACGAGTTTAAGCCCTCATTTCAATGCTAATTTTTGAGGTGTGTGGTGTGGGGTTGGACGTGTGAGCGACAACGTGTAGCTTTTCGATGACCTATATCCAGCAGTGCTTTTTTATATGCTGACTTATTTTGTTTCATATTTAGATTGCATGCAACCTACAAAAATCTATGTCGATAATACGAAAACTGAAGAGATACAAACTCTCAAAACAAACTCGAACTTTAAAAAACCGAACATTTACTAAAATATTCTAAGCACGTCTTCAGAACGTGTTTCTTGCCAATTAATATAGAAAAGATTTTCATAAGTAACATAACACCACGTCCCATCGGCGCTAAGGAGTCATAAATAACTGAACAAATTAAAAATATGGTACACGGTACATGCAGTCTCTGGGGTAGTTTTATTGCAGTGCAGGGTGGATGTAGAGAATCCAATATAAATGGCAAAAATGCAGTGGCAAGGTAATTTTTATCTTAGCTATAAGAAAAACTTCAGTCCTAAGTACTAGTAGTGCATTAGTTTATGGTGACGGACAAATTTTTCGTCTATACATTTGGCACCTTGTAGCGCCTCTACCGGATAAACAGGAACTAATTTTCGTTGTTTGACAGCAGCGGTTGAATACTTTCATACATAGGCTACTACAATTTTTCAAACAAACTCGATTTTAGATTTCGAATGGTTTTGAGAGATTTTGTCAGATGCTATATTCTTTGTCAGAGGTTATATTCCTTGCTGATGCTATACTATGAAGTGAAACAGAAGTTAAAGTCTATCGAGCTCTCGATAATTTTTCCTAATGAAACTCTGTACACTGGGCGAGTCACGGAGTATTTAAATAATTGGGCTGTTGTTGCAACACCAGTGTGCATAATGTTATTTGCTAATTTTAAAAGAAATAAATTGAAAATTCGTTGCACCTAAGTTACCCTACTAAAGAGTATTTACTATTCTGCTGAAAAATAACACATATTTTGAAGCACCTTAGGGACGAAGGTTTAATTATTATTTTGATAAATATTATATTTTGTCCTTCGGCAAAGGCAAAAGAACAATAAACAATCATCTAAATTTATTTAAATCAGATCCTTGTATTAAATTATTCTCAAGCATTGTAACATCATTATACTAACACAGCACTTGTACAAACTGTAACAAGCATTGTACTCAACCAATAAATAAGCTTTTAATTTTTAAAACATACAGTGTAAAGAGTACACAATAGCAAAACTATATCTCATTAATTAAATTCAAATAATTCATCTTCCAGACATCTTAATCAAACCGAGTCCATGTGTGCCATAAATATGCGGCGCAGCATCCCTAGCAGAGACATTATACAGATTTCCCTCTGTTACGTCCATAAAACCGTAATTTGAATTCCTGGAGACCTACCAAGATTATGATGGTTACACAGTACCCGATGTTGCACACAATTCTCGGGTACATAAATTATATCGGTCCGTTGCGTCGTACATAGAAGAGCAGATAAAAAACCAAACACGGCTTAAAAAATATTAGAGACATGTGATATTCGAATCTGATACATAGGGCGGTTTGTGGAACCCTGTTTAGTGGACATTACAGGCTGTTTGGTTGTTGGTTAGGAATTTTGTGATAATGGTTTCGGTTATATGAAGTTCACATCGTCGTTTAGTTTTAACTAGGTTATGATTCCTATATCTATTAAATTGGTAAAATTGGGTACTAGCTGCTGCCAGCGCCTCTGCCCACGTTTTATCGGGATAAAAAATAGCCTATATGTTATTCCAGGTCCCAAACTATACCCATAACAAATTTAAACCTAATCGGTTCAGTAGTTTTTGTGTGAAAGAGTAACAAATATCCATCCATACATCCATCCTTACAAACTTTGACATTTATAATATTAGTAGGATAGTAGGATTGGTAGTTGCGTATTGGTAGTGGTTGTATTTTAATAACATATTTTACTGGGTTTTTATCTAACTATAATTTGACTAACTTGAACAGTCATCGATTGCATACAAAAGCGACCCCGCGCGGGCACGTACGCAAATAAAGTTAATATACATATGTTTATATTATTTGTCTTTATTCTGAATATCTTCACTAAAAACGATCAAGCCCTCGGAACATTAATAGTATCCAAGACGATGAAGGGAATATGTTAGGGCGGGCGGAGGGAAATTTTATTTATTACGTCATCAGGAGGCGACGCACCGTGAGTAATATTATATTTTACGACATTATGTAGCAGATTGTACTAGATGACTACTACTTGTGCTTAAGGGACGGGAATTCAGTTAAATTAAGCGAAAGTACTGAAAACTATTTAAAGAAATTTTTAACTTTTTACTTAAAACCATTAGAATAAAAAACAACAGAACAAAATTTTGTGGAATCAAATTGAGATTGCTAATTATGTAGCTATTTTGAAAATAAAAACCCAAATTTTTTAGGTAATATTTCCCACAAAATCTGTTTTATTTGTTTTATAAAAAAAAATATAAACTAAACATAAAAATACTGAACTAAAAATAAAAATACTGAATAAATTACATCCCAGATGTGCATAATTAAGTTTTGATTGATAAATTGTGTAGTTTCATTCTTTAAAAACCAAAAACTCAAAGATGCGTCTAACCAGCCACTAAAAGTCAAAAACCAGTATTCCTGGAGCCAATTACACCGCTCATAAACCCAAGTTTAATTAAACTACGATATCGTAAACGTAAATCCGTGGAATTGTTACTAGCTACAGCTAGTAAAACGCTGCTTATTTTGAAATAGACAATACTACCTTGAACATGTAGCTAAATTCACTTGAAAAATCTGGGGGAAACATTATTATTTAAAGTTAATCTCGAACTGTAATTGGGGAAGCACTTTTAGTAAGTACCTCATCAATACACACACATGTCCAGCGGAGCATGAGGGCGTCGCACAGACTGCAAACACACTTAATCGATATTCCCTTCTAAAGATAGGAAAACAACAAACACAATGCTCGAGATGAGCCGCGAGGACCTAAGAACAATGGTGGGCATCATCACAGGTCACTGTGAACTGAACCATCATCTTTTCAAGACTGGAGCCACAGACAGCAGCCTGTGTCGCGGCTGCTTCCAGGAAGAAGAGACTGTGGAACACTTTGAAGTACACAGTACGGCCACGGAGGAGGCCAGACGGAAAACGGGATTGAAGAGTCTCATAGAGACATCAAATCAGTTAACAGATATAGAAAAGCTGAAACGAAGCTGTCAATCACCAAAAGTCCTGCTCCGATACTTCAAGGAGCTGGGCTGGTTAGGGCCTGTTTAGGCAGGGGGACAATGCACAATACAATCCTATGCGAGATGTCAGTGTAGATCCCACTTACAATTAGAATTAAAACACACACGTCCACTGCTGGACATATTTCCCCCAAACAAGGGGTTTGCCATAATCAATACGCTTGGCAGGCGGACTCATGGTCGCAGTGGAGGAGTTAGAAATAAGAAGAAGGAAACTGCTGCCACTCCTCTGGTTCCCTTAGTCAGCTCTTACGACATCCACGAAGAGTGAGACTATCTGTGAACTAAGTTGAAGGGCTTTAGTATTTACTTGTTTTTAGAGTTTCATAATCCACTCGTGATACCTAATCTGACTGATATAATCATGCATGAGTGACATTTATATAACACATGGGCGTACGGATTAATAGGTTTGTACAGGGAGTCCCCCGAATAACAGAAATCTTCAAACTATTGACGACTTCTGTGGCGTGGTGGGCGAAGGTCCGCCTACAACGCAGGAGGTTACGGGTTCGATATCTGCCTGGGGACAAATGCTTATACGATCTGCAAATATTTGTTCAGGGTGTTCTGGATGTTTTCTATGCATAAAAAATATCTATCTACGTAGTCTATTAAATTAAATAGTACCTGGATGACCGAGCTTTGCTCGGTATTTTTTTTTTTGGTAAGATGTAGTGTTTTTTGGAAATTATATTTAAATACGAATTACAACCAAACCCTCATTTGCTTAACAACGCCACCTGCTGGAGTAGCCTTAGTGTTGTTGTAGTCGGAGAAGTTGGTTGCTCCCAATTAAAAAAAATAGTATTAATATTCGCCAATAGATGTCGATAAGAGTCATATTTTTCAGTTTATTTATCTACGAACAAAAACAATGGACTGAATTATGTCTTTGGTCCTGTCTATAGAACCTATAGACAGGGCCAAAGACATAGTTCATCTGACAACTTTCCTCCCCCATTGTGACGTCATACCCGAATATATGCAGTAAATATAAAAAAGCTGTGATACATGATAGATCATAGTGATAGATGAAGGCTTTGTAGCGTCGAAATCTTGTCTATGGGAGTACCCTATCGGTAAAGTTGATTATCGAAAACACGAATAAAACAACATTTTCTAAAAATGAATCCTAGCTAGATCGATTTATCGCCCCCGAAACCCCCTGTATACAAAATTTCATGAAAATCGTAGGAGCCGTTTCCGAAATTCAGATTATACATATATGTATATATACAATAATTACTGGTTTAAAGTTATAAGATATCAGTTATCTAGTACCCATATCAGAAGCTCTGCTTAGATTGGGGCTAGTTAATGTAGTGTGAATCGTCCAGCATTATTTATTTAATTGATATGAAACAATAACAAAAATAATCATCGAATATTTTTTACAAAGTAAAACCCTTCCTCGCGGAATGTGATCATTTGAAATTTTGCTTTTCACTAGGGTATTTCATATCTCACAAATTACTTATATTAGAAAATAATATCTATCATGTATCAACAAAACACACCCCCACCCCAGAAACAGCCAAGGGAGCCAAATGAATCGTGTGAAACTTGTTCGCGTCGAGTCAGACGAAGGATCTCGGAAAATAAAATAAAAACGCATTTCCTTGATTATCATAGAATTAGAAATGAGCGAAAGTAGAATCTTAATGCTTGGTATGTTCCTGGCTATAAAAATTAATTCCCCTCCAAAGGGTTTCCCTCACTTTGAACGGAGAGCAATAATAATTTCCATTTAGTGCATCCTGTTAAAAATGCGAAAGCGCCCTCTGTAGCTAATTAAAATTTTAACCGAAGCTGCACCGCACCGTGTACACTGCACGTCGCATTACGTAGAAGGGAAACTTAAAACATTAAAATGAACAACAGTCAGATAAAAATCTCTTGGTCATTGTGATATTTTGCTTCCTATCTTAGCGAGGTCACATTGTAACTCTGCTGAAGTTACAGTGTTAACTTTAAGGAGTAATAGTTAATTTAGAGCAAATTCATTGTAGGTAATTGGAGAATATAAATCGTATTAGTTGCTCAATACATAAAATACCAAATAAAAATACAATCCGAGGCAATTAGTACTCTTGTAATGTGATAAAGCACAGACTGTATAATTCATTCAATCATAATTTTGCATCCATAATATAATGTAGGCACAATTGTTTTACAGTAAGTTCTTACTGTTTTACACTGTGATTTCTCATACTGCGTTAATTTCGCCTACATAGGTTTAATCTGTTCATAGCGTCGCTAAGCAGTGTTGGTTTTTGAATTTTTAAAGCAAAGTGATGGCCCGAGACTTGTGGATATTAACCCTAAGTTTTATAGTGGAACCTCAAGTTTTACAGTTCTTGCTTCTGTAGTTAATGGCTAAACTTTAGGGTTAAGTTTTGGCGCAGAGTTTAAAATTTTGTCTAAATATTTCAAGGAACTTTGGTAATTTGACGTGATAAGACTGTGTGTTTGTTTTGTACGTCTCTTGGTTTTATTCCTGAACTCCGGTCAAAAAATTATATAGGGGGGTTTTTTATACTAATAGGTAAAGTGCGTAATGTAATCACCCAACCAGGTCCGAAAAAATTGCCAGTGTGGTATGAAAGTACCTAATTATTGATATAAGTCCACTAACTTATTATGACGTGGTGTTTCTGTCTTAGGAAACTTTTTGGGTCATTTACCTTTTCAAGCTTTCCTCGCAAAATACTTCTCAACAGGCTGAAAATCACCAGAAGGTCGTATTTCCCCGCTTCTCCATAAATCCCACGCACACCGATATCTCAACCCCAATCTTCAAACTATCACTACGGTCAAAACTTCGCAGTTTTTCCCCTACATTTATCCATAACTTTGGAGGCCGTGCCATAAAACGCAGCCGTCTGAATTTGCATAAACTTGGCACTAAGATAGTTGGCGATAGGGTGCGAAGGGGTGCATAGGGGTGCATGGGGTGCAGAGGGGTGCATTTGAATAGACAACTGTCGTATATTAAGAAATTTATTGGGGAAATCGTCGAGTAGGATCGCGTAAAATCGTGATTGCTAGATATAAAAGGTTGCGGACGTGAATTAATTTCAAATAACTTATGCTGAATAAATAATATGATTGTTTAAAAAAAAAAAAACACTTTGGATCCCCTAATTTAAAACTTAAAACTTTTACTATTTTAATTTTGGTATAATTATTCAGAATCAGAATAAATAACTTTATTTCTTTAGGCATACAAAATAAGCACTTAGACAAGTCAAATTATATACTATGAACATAGTTATTATTATCAAATAAGAAATAAGGTGCTATGATAACTAATAATTTTATTACGTATGTAATACGTATAATATTACGGCCTGTGATCATGGAAATTATGATACTAATCCCTCGTGAATTAAAATTTTATGGGACCACCTCGGAATTATAACTATCTATACAATAACGAAATAATTAAAAAAATCGTTCCAAAATTGACCGATAAATTCGATGAACATACATAAAAAAATTATACATTCAGCCGAACATAGAACCTCCTCCTTGTTAAGAAATCAATTAATTATCTAAAAGAAAAATAGCTGTGGCAAAAGTTAAAATGCTCTACCTAGACACTTCAAGTCTCATCTTCAAGACTACAGCTTTATGAGAACAGTTTTAGTAGAGCGGTTCCGAAGGATCATCTCATGCTAAAGTGAGGCCCATCTTAAATCAGTCCTGCAAATCTTGACATACTTCACTTTACCTGGAGCTTCAAGAATATTGCGGTACAGTGAGTACACTCAGCTGCAAAAGTTTTTAAAGTCGAAAAGACATAAATTATTGTAGGGGGACTGGGACACAGGCTGAGGCATTGTCATTAACCAGTAACTACAGCGATTTTTATTATTTACTTGTTTGAATAAATAAATTAATACTCTATTGACAAAGAAAATAACATTCAAATAATATAAACAAATTAAACTAGTATTAACAATTGAAACAATTTAGCTAACTGCAGACTGTTGCAAACAATAATATAAATTAATGAACATTTCTGCAGGAAAGTAAGTAATTTATGTGAGAAACAAATTTTAGCTAAATTGTACGGTAAATTTTGTGGAAATCGTTGAATAAACCTATACACAGCTGACTGTACAACGATATTGCGCCTTAACTTACTGCTCAAACCAGCTCGGTGCGCTTTTCTACTTCATAAAGGCACTTATAAGATAATCCGGGTACACATATGTAGCTCTGGCGTACTACTGTTGGTTCTTAACTGAGTGTACCTATGTACTTGCAACAGCGAAATGAAGGTAAGATCTTCATAGGCAAGGCTTTCTGAGCCGAATTAAATGACAATCTTTGAACGAAATATGTATGGTAAAAAAAATATAGTTAAAAACTAAAACCCGACTACATAAAAGTCTTAAACAAGCGTTCACCTATGGTCCATATCATTTTCTTTTGATACTTAGGTAGTCGGAGGCCTTTGTTACTAATTGTACCCTAGGTATATGGGGGGTGGGTGCCTCCGACTACCTAAGTATCAAAAGAAAATGGACAATAGGTGAACGCTTGTTTAAGACTTTTATGTAGTCGGGTTTTAGTTTTTAACTATATTTTTTTTACCATACATATATCGATACAATATATGTATATCGAAACATTTTTCATTTGCCCATCCCTAGATGAGCCGTTGCCATGGTAATAAATAAACGAGAGGTCTCCATGGCAACGGGTGTGTCATCCTTCCCTCATCACATCAAACTAAATTAGACTCGAACTGTAACTAGATGTCGTCTCTTGCAAAATTTTATCGCGCTATCGAAGTGGTCCAGGTGTAATTTAGACCCAGCTATCTCTTAAGACCCTCAGTTTTGTCGGACACCATATAATATAATGAGGTGATGGTAATGAGACGAATCAATCGATACCTCACTTGTTGAAATCGAAATAGTAGTTTCAGCTCTACGTGGGAACAAAGAAATCGGCTACATACATACATAGGGTGCTAAAATCATAACCCTCCGGTAGTCGGGTAAAAAGGTTAAATAGATTCAAATCAATAAAACCTATGTAATTTTTTTAAGAAAATCTAGTTTCTACCCGCATCTTCGCTAATGTAGAACTTCTATAAAACGTAGCCTTTCGCACATTAAAAAAAAAACGAACTTTCTGAACCTGATCATTTTTATATGACCTTGACAATATTACCAATTCATATTTCAGTCGAAATTTCACTCACTGGCAAAACTTTTCAAGTACCTTTTGTTCAATGTGAGAATTAGTCGACAGAATTACAAAAAGATATTGAATCTGGTTCGATGAGGTAACCAACGTCATTTCATGGTATATTTCAATCAATTTTCAAGAACAGTGCCCTAAAAGAAATTGCCCCAAAATTGGAATAACAGGATAGGCAGGAATAATTCCCATTGTCAGGGGACCTCAACTTATTGAGGGAAACCAATTTACTCCAGAATCCACTTTTTAGGATTCCCTACCTCTGAGTACCGGATCCTTGAGGAATAATTTATTTTTCCCCTTTTCCCTGGTTTTGTGAATGGTTGAGATTTTTTATGGGAAGAACATTATGTTACACTTTATCTTATCATCTTGTCATGTTTCTTTTTATTTTATATTTTGCTGTTCTTTGTTGATATATGTAGGTATGTTTGCTATGTAGTAAGTAATTGGATTATTAGTGAGTTAACTTATAATTGAGATGATATTGCGATTGTGTAAAGTGAATTTTTTAAGTTAATTCTACTTTTTTACAAATCATTTTTAAAATTGTGGTTATTAAATGGATAACATAGAATATTGTTCTTTTTTTTTAGAAAACAACAATATTTCGATGATGTCTCATGATTGACAAAGCTTTCTTATTATGTTCGAAAAAAAAATCTACAGAAAATATTGATCTCAAGGAACCCATAAAAAGCTGTGTCTTCTTGGCCTATTTCGTAGAGGACTTTCCTCAGCTTGTCTCATTCTGTGGAACAAATGTACTGTCAGGTTGGCTCCTAATAACCCGAGAATAGAAATAGATGGCACCGGCGACTTTGTTGTAACTTCGCTAAATTGATTTAAATACGGACAAAGCGTATTCTTTAAGTTTACGAGGTAATAGTATCTGTTACGCTATCCTACTATATTATACATAAACAAATATAATATTAAAGTAACTGTGTCTATCTGTCTGTCTGTTACCTTTTTACGCCTAAACGGAAGGACGGATATCTTAATGAAATTTGGCAAGGAGGTAGATGGTATCCCGGAGACGGACATAGGGTACATGAAAAGTGCGTGAAAGCCGCGGGCAGCAGCTAGTTTAGAATAAATTTAACCAATCCATTGTTTTGGAATATTGAGTGAATTAAACCTTATTTAGAACTAACACGTAAAATGACCTAGTAAAACAGCAACATTTTGGTTCTTACTGAATAATGGTCAAAAATTAAATTAATCAACAGTGAGATCATATTTTCTGTGAGTTCCTAGTAGTATCTGTGTTAGTGACTGCTTATTATTATTCGTGGTCACTAGGCATTTAATTTCATAACAAACATTCTAATACTTGTCAATGATAAAGTATTAGAATGCTTGTTGTCGTAGTACCAGTTTATATTATTGCTTTTTGCAAACCCCATACACGAGTTCATCAAATCATTAGCGCAACGGATTTCCGTAAGAACTAACTAAATGAAACTAAATCAAATAAAAAAGTGTATTGTTCTTCCGGGAGTCCTTTATGTGTTCAAATGATTTTCGGACTCGTATACAGAACTAGTTGTCTCAAGATCGTATCTGAAGTTGAACGAACTCTTGCCCTGCCCTCGTACCCTGTACAGTGTCCAGTGACTGTCTAGAATTACATAAAATCCGTATAATCCAGATGATAATGATGTCCCTATCCTTTGAGCGCCTTCACACGCGTCACATTCAAATACATATATGTTTCCCTACTACGTACGTCTGAATTCAGAAAGACTGCCCAAGAAATAATCCTCCAACGTAAACACTCCATATTGAGTAAGCTAGTTGCTCAGTGATATTAGATTTCAAGAGCACGTCGCCACACTCGCCACTCTATGACTATCTACTTCCGTTTTCGTTTGAATTAAGCTAACTATGTAAGTTATAAGTTGTAAGCTTTATGTCTTGGATTCTTTTGCTTGAAACTATTATCTAGTACCAAATGGTGAGGTAAACACTGATACCTAGCATGGTTTCCCTATGTGCATATGTGTTTATGATCATAATAAATTATTATATTCCACTCCCAATGATAATATTTTGTTGACGGCTGTGGCAGTAAACTGCAAACGAGCAAATAACTTTATATTTATTATCAAAATGTGAAATATGTTATTTAAATGGAATATACTTACCTACGGAATATTTTCATTTCAGCAAGTAACATCAAATTAACACAAAGTAATAATTTCCTCGAAGCAGGAACAAAAGTTGGTCCTCAATATCGATTCTGTCCCACTATCCCACTTGAATCAAAGTTCATGACTCGCTACCTCAAAATGCATGTACAGAGCTACGTCTCATGTAAAGGTGCACGTACACAAATCCTCTCAGCGCACAAAGGCTGCTTTACCGCGGCATACCTACAGTTTATCTTACCAAGGACTTTTGTATTCAAGTGTGGACACATTTTGTGAGGGATACTTTTAGAGTTGATATTTAGGGAGATGTTACTGATGTAAAAGCTTTTTGGAAAAAATAATTTTGTTCCTAGAATTCAATATTCATATTTTTTTTTGTATTCAACATTGAATTCGTCGACTTCTTTGTTCCAAATTTCAATGAACTGTTTGCGTTCGATCTAGATAACTGTTTATATATGTACTGGTTACATTTATACACTAAACCTGCCGACATACTCCGGCGAGTTGATGTGACATTTGACTCAAAATCAAAGTGGGTCTTGGTCTTTGACACAATAGGTCACTCGTTGCGAGTTAACAAAATATTCCATATTGTAAGGCCGTAGGTACATAGTCTTTTGTGAATGTGTAGGCGAGCCAGCTAATACTTAGTGCAGACTCTCATTTTGAAAAAAAAACACGTAACCCTAAATAAAACCAACGAATACAATAAATAACAACCCGATGCGTGATTTCATCAAATATTGAAATGGAAAAGATAACTTCAACCTTAATATTCAACTGGGGGTTTTGTTTTTCTTGAGACAGCGTAAATTGTGAAAAATCCTTGCATCTAGAAAACCATTAAAACGTTGTTATTTTTTCAAATTTAACAGTCACAGCGCTTTTCACCTGGAAGAAAATATCTGATATAGTACCTACAAATTTTCTTAAAGAATTGCACTCTAGTGAAACAATTTATGAAAACAAAACTTTGATCCACCGACCGTTGGTAAACGTCTATTAACCCACATTAATATTAAAATTAGACGCCGAAAATTCCTACAAAATTATATACAAAGACCCGTCTGAAATTCCAACGAAATTACGGAAGTTTTTCTTCGTAATTTTGACATCTTTTCAGCGCCTGCAGCTACGGCGTAGCAATCTGTATCGTAGCGCTTTTCTACGGCGTAGATGTTGCTACGAATTTACCGTTTTCACACGTACTCGTAAATAATTTTCGCAAAATATAATTTTGGAATTTATTCCTCCTATGTTTTTCTTTTTCCAGAATACATTTATTTTTGGTTTTTATTAAGGACAAGCTCAAATGTTATTTATTACACATGATGAAGATTTACCCCGAGTTCTATGGTTTTACCCATACGAAAATTCTAATTTTTAATAACAAGCGTTCTTTTTAAATTATTTGTATACAAACTTAGCTACTTAAAATATAAACACAATTTAACTCTTCCAGTTGCTTATATTTCAGAGCATAACACAATTTATTTATTATTTGAGCTGCGAGGAGCGAGGAGCGAGGAGCCGGCTGAGAAAACAGCATTAAGATATCGATGGGGCTATGAAACTGGAGGGGAAGGATTAGCAAGCTTCTATCTTATTCATGCAGCTTAGGAGTCTGGTTTAGACAAAATAATAATTTAAATACTATAATGCTTGAAATGTGGTGACTGAAGCAACGGTAAGGTTGATATTTACTGATGATCAATGGATATCATTATAGCCGGGAGGTTGCTTTGATACAAAAGTTTTAGTTTATTTCTTTATGCAAAGGTGTTCAAATTCAATTCAAATTCAAATTAATTTAAATTCAGAAGTGTAATCGCGTTCTTCATATTAATTTTATTGCATCATTGTGTACATTTGTAGGTCTTAGTATCTTGATAATGTATAGGAGACACAATGTTACCCAAGCAGGGCGTGGCAATAGGTACCTACTGGGAGTGGAAGTGAACCGAGTTTCTAGAAGACTAGACACTTAGGTTTCATAAGACAAATGTAATTCAGTTACGTAGTTTTAGTTAAATAATAAAATATTATGTGGGTAACACTATAGGCTTTATGAAAGTATAAGTTTAAATAGCAGTGTAGTAGTCCACTTCTTCCACTAGTGCACATAAAATTGAAGTGAAGAGAATATCAATAACACCTTATTTCTTATTTGATAATAATAACTATGTTTATAGTATAAATTTGACTTGTCTAAGTGCTTATTTTGTAAGCCTAAAGAAATAAAGTTATTGATTCTGATTCTGATTCTAGTAATGTGTATTTTTAGGTCGATTTTTTATATAATTTTTAATGATAAGATAGATTTTTCTCAAGAACTCATTTAAACCATAATAATATTTCTGTTAAAGGTATTGTTTTAATTTTGATTCAAAAAATTTGTCTTTTCCTTATTTTTGATTTCAGCCAGTATTTTATTATAATTTTTTGATGTCATAGCGTTTGTGCCAGAACTTCGCATTTTTAGTTTTGACTCGGGTTGTGTGATTTTTTATGCTTATACCTAGTCGGGTAGCGCCGCGGTAGATCAGCAGTTTTTTGGAAATATTTGGGATATTTTCGAATAAATTTGCAACATTCAAATATGTAAATACCTACATGTCAGTGTTAAAATTTTCAGTTGACTAAAGTACTTTTGTTTCAGTTTCAACTGATTTACCAAATAAAACAAGATGCGCACCATACTCGATTTAGCATGCTTGTCTGTGTTATCGAATCTTGGCTCAAAAATATAATATTCATGTAAAAGAGTATTTAAAACATTGTTTATACATCTTGAATTTTAAGAATCCATTCAAAACCGTTGACTTGACTAGTATATGGATTAAATGGGTAAGCAATAAAACCCAGTTTTATAGCTCTACATTTTCTAGTCGGTGGCGGTGTTGACTTTCAATGATACGATATGAATAGCGGAAGCTTTTATTATCTTCTTTCAAATTCAGATGTGTGTGGGTCTCTTCAAATCGGCTTGTTTAAAAAATTGAGCTAAGATGCGATGCTTTAAGTTTTAAAATTAATTGCAACCTTTGCAGAATTAACTTGAGTGAGTCCAGTGCAGGGCCGTAAAGTGTGATTCAGTACAGTTTGGAAGTAGTTTTATATTTTATCAAGTCGTGGGTCGTTTTGTGTAGGGCCACCTTCGGTCTCCATCTTCAGACCAGCTCGATGGTACCATGACATTACATTGTTACCAAACTTACATAAGTATGCCAAATTTCAGCTCAATCGGTTGAGGATAACTGATCTAAAATTGAGTTGCAATGCAAGATTTGACCCGAACAAACATATTCATACATATACGTACATTGCAAGTTAAATAAAGCTTGTTTAAACGGTGAACTTCTAGGAATTTAAACGTTGTTGGAATTTAAATCCACAGCGTTTTGTATCTCGGAGGGCTGAATTCCTCATAAAAAATATAAAGATAATTTTTTTCACATACGATTACACATGCTAGATTAGTAAAATCCAGTTAACTTTATCGACTTGAAATAATCCTTGCTATGCAAACTTCCTTGAATAACTTCAGAATAACAATGCAAAGTCTTGCTATTATTAACATGAATAAGAATCGAGAATATTGGTGGAGGATAAAATTTTATGACCTTCCGGCGAGGAAGTACCTATTAGAGAACACGACTTCCGAGTTGCAGTGTGTAGTCGAGATGTACCATAGAGGTTCGATTTCCACCACGAGACAAAGTTTGGCTGTGGTATTTTTGGGCAACTGGCACTATTTTCTTTTAGTTATATCTCGTTCACTTATAGAATCTTCTATTCACATTTCTGGCCACTTTTTGTGATTCTAAAAGTGGCCAGAAATGTGAATAGTTATCAGATTATTTCCAGCCGCGATTGGTTATTGTAATAATTGTTTTTTTTTTAAACTGCTACAGGTATTTACGTCACAATCGGGATCCGTTTCTACAATTACTTTTTTTGTATCTACCTATATCGGGATCTGTGGATCCAAATATTTACTTGTTTTTTATTGGAAACCGATCACGGTATTGCTGGGTACAACTTGGCGGAATCAATGGCTAATTTAATTTGATTCCGGGATCCGTGGACACTAACCCAATAATTGAAATATTACGCGCAATAATTTAGTAAACTGCAGATTTCTAAATATCTAGACCAATAATTATTATAACAATCACAAAAAATGAAAATAAAATAAATTTTATTTTCATTTTTTTCATCTAAAACTGGCCGCCTTGTATACCAGAAAGATTGCCAACTAAGGTATGTATGTAAAGAGAAGTCATAAAACATAACCAATAAAATGTTCCGCATAAACCGTACGTAGTTATACCGTGACAGTGCAGTGCAGTGGTTGTACAGTTAGTTGCAGAGGGTAGTGAACCTATGAGCATAAAATCAACAGAACTATAGATTTGTCTTTAATTGTGAAATTTCTTATCAAAAGTATGCAAGTATGTAATGAAATTTCACGTGGATGAAGTCGCGAGTAACAGCTAGTAAATAATACTGGATAATTGTAAATACGGTCACATAACCATCGGAACTTGGCACCCCTCGGCCAGAGCTCTTCAGTCAAGTAGGTTTTTAATCTGCAAGAGCTATCTCAGAATACCTAAAACAAAAACACAACCAGAAATAACTTTAAAATGCACTAAAAATATTACATCTCAAAAGAAGCGAGCAAGACGTTTCACCCTTCCTTCAAAGAAGCCTGCATTATTTAACTCTTCATAATTCCCTCTCCAATATTACTACACTAACCTCTATCCGCGACTTCGCTCAAGTCGTCCGTAGATAAAACGTAGTCTACGTCACTCAGATGCTCAACTTGGATATATTCGTGAGTGTATCACTCAAACTATCTTTGCAGATCATTTGTTCATTTTCTTTTATTTTTTTGTGTGGCGAAAATGAAGTATGACTTACACACTCTAGAAAATATTACTGTATATTGTATATCTGAAGTTACCACGAAGAACTATGTTGCTTTTCTTTTATTGAAAGAATTTTCAAAATCAGATCGACTGGTCTGATTTTGTGACCTGAACTACTGTTGAGAGAGATAGACCCACTTCCCATAAACAACCTTACATACAAGTTTTACTACTAGTATGGATATAAAAATGTCTGAATATTCCATGAGAGCCTCCCTCTGATTATTTCGAGTAAATATTAGCTAATTATTTGACTGAGTAGTTGTTTGGTTTAGCTTTTTACGTGATTGTTTGTACACACACTACTTCACTAGTCGGATCGCGATGAATTATTTAATGCTATGGGAATGTAGACTTATTGGGTTTTAAAATTAATGTGAGGTTTATTAAACTGGTAAGAAATTCAATTTTATACGAGCACTTATAATTGAATTTTAATTTTAATTTCTTTACATCCTCCATGGATAGAAATTGAATTCAATAATTCTTTAAATCGTTCCATTTAAAATGTACAAAGATCGAATACTCAGATATCATAAAAATAAAATATGAAAGCCGTATTTACAAATAATTTACGAAGAACGGTAAAACTTAATATAGCTTTTCTTATATTAATAGCGCGCCCACATGTTGGCCAAGGTATACATTTACATACTAAAATAACTTGAACAATGCCATTCCGCCCTTCTCAAACTCGTAAAAAGCAGGTAGCTCAAAATTTCCATAAATTAAATTAAACTGCTTAAATACGGGAAGGATTAAAAATTAAACAGCAATATAACTTTTAATACCCACTTAAACAAATCACAGTTTGACTCGAAATGACGAGTTGGCTCAAAATTATGACTTTGATTCTGAATGATGGGTTTAAAGTTTAAATGATGGCTATTAAGTTGGCTCGGTAACTTTGGACCGCTTTGGGGAGAGCTGATTGAAATTAGGACATCAATCAATATTTGGCATTAGCAGGTTAAAAGTTTACCATTTTCCAAGTTACTTAAAAGGGATAGATGAGAGAAAGGTTTCACATCTTTACCATGAAGAAATAGTTTGTAAAAATGACCTTTGTTCTCTAAAAGAACTTTTGGTAGGCACGCTTTCACGTAAAAGAACTCTGTTTCTATAGTACAAAAAACTTCTCGGTATAGTTTCCCAAAAAATACAAAAACTAAAGAATATCCTAATATCAGTATCCTAGTATATAAATATAATTAAAGCTCCATTTGCCCGTGTACGTACGCTCATTCAAACATTTCCTCGTTATCGCGGCCACGAAACCACATTAAACTTTACATATCTGAATGTGGAAGTAATAAATTCTCTCACAGAATTTCTAGAATACTCTCGAACATTCTAGAAAGTCCCAGGCCATTCCAAAATGCTCTAGACCTATTCAAAACAGTGAAAAGCACTCCCTTGCGGGTCGATTCCGCAAGATTCTGCCTGATTTTGCTGGTTTATGGCGCACAAATGTGGCGAGACATTTTTGTTGCGATGTTGTGAAGGTATTTATAACCTACTCTACTTTCATAGGTAAAAAAATAATGGTTTTGTAATCTTACTAGGAGTTTTAATTAACTAATAATGATTGTACTTAGAAGAAAGTAGAATAAAAGTAAATAATTTAAGTTTTTTGAAAATAATTACCGCCTTCTAATCCCTTTATTTAAACAGTTTTTTTTTCAATTTTACGGGATTGTTACTTATTCATTGGGAAAAACCTAGTAGATATTTACTAAATAAATAAGACCTATCTTGGGATCATTTTCTACACAACTGCAAAAGGATTATCCATATCGGTCCCTATATGACGCAGTAATTGACTTAAATACATAAGATACCTACAGCGGAACATACTCGTAATAGGACGTCCTCCTTTTTTCGATAAAAAATCAGCATGAGGTTAAAATTTCCTTAATGTTTCATATTTAACCTTTTACCCTAACAGGGCTCATAATACCTAGCTTCTAAGTGAAATATTTAAGAACTCTCATATTGTATGTATAAGGATTGCAAAGTAAATACTTTTAATATATTTTGAACGGAAATATATAACTACATTCCCAACATGCATTTTTTTATATAATAAAAACAAAAATGTATAGAACAGTAATATTCATTAAAAGAGATACATTGTGCAAACTATAAAATAGTCAAACAACGTAAACTCCTTTAAAATGCAAATAATTTTCCAGAAACATGTCGATACAAGTGAGCGGCCGGCAGCTGTCGAAATAAACAAGTTTGTGTGTGTCTAGTCACCCCTGATGCGTTTAAAATGTTTGGCTATGGACTTACAGCCCCCGGCGCGGGGGTTGGAGCTCCACGGCTTAAGAAGTGCTGTTTGCTTGCCGCCTCAAAGGCTTTTCAAATGAAAGGGGACTTTGACAAGACAATGTTTTTTTGTTTTTATGTGGTGATGGGGTCAAGAATGAATAATTTTATTTGATCTTAATCCAAAAGTCTTTTTAAAAATGCGTTCAAGGAACAAACACATTTAACAAATTCGAGGTGTATTTTTCTATAACTATAAATAAAAAGTGAAAACTGGAGGAGGTTATTGGGCGCTGGACCGATTAAGATTATTTTTATGTATTTATGTTCGTTAAAATAAGGTTTTACATACCCATGTATGTATATAGAAAACCATCAAAATATTTGCCCCTGAATTTATTATTCGGGAAAAGCTGAAACAGCTTTTTTGACTATTTTCTAATAGTAAATATGATTATTGAACTGGTTGCAGCTATTATCAATAGAAATAAATAAGACAATGGCGGATTATGATAACCAAAAATGAGTTGATATCGTTCAATAAAAATACTATAGCCAAAGTAAAAACATTTAATTCGTGTCGTCAACATTACAAATGATCAACGCTCGCTAATTACTTTGTTTGGCCGTTAACGAGTCGATCTATCTTCGTTTGGAGGCTGGTTATGGTAAACATCTTCAGTTATAAGATTAAATGCTTCTCAAACAGACAACCTATTTTGATTTGTCCTTCGCATTATTAATCTTAAAATAGCATAGACTTATGAAGGTAATTTTGTAGTGGTGTTTTTTACCTTTTCTGATGCTGATGTCAATTTCCCACAAATTGGGCGGGCGGTGCACGCGAATTCCATTTTGTTCGAACAAATCAAAGAAAAGAAGGTGCGTGAAATTGTTACTAAATATTTTTATCATAATATTGCATAATGGATTTATGCGAAAGCACTCGAAGATAACGTCTGTGTCTATTAGTTATCTTATAACTAGGTATTTTGATTTTAATGATAAAAGAAAGAAAAATAAAAAAAAACTCAATCTCCCTTAAGGTATCAAATCAGTCAGTAACGGTTTCAAATAATTGATCCCCTTCCTGTAAAAGTAATAACCGACCCGATAAAAAATTAAAAGAAATCCCCAACCAAATTGAAAAGTTTTTGATCAACTTATGCGAAATTTGATAAAAACTCTTACAATTTTTATGTCTCATTACTGAATTTGTTTGAAGGGGCAATTTTTCATTAGAGACAAGGGGAATAATCGAGTGTCGGAAGGATGTAAGGGTCTTAAAAGTGCCGGAAAATATTAAGAAAATTCCAAATTGAATTTTCTGATTTGCTGACGGTTATCTTGCTTTGTTTATTATTCTTGACTTTTTTCCAATTGTAAGGGAGAGCTATGTTATATGTGCCTAGTTTTATCTTAAAGTAGCTTCTCCAAAGTCGCTCCCAAAACGTAACACTTTGT
The DNA here is from genome assembly GCA_947859395.1 of Eupithecia insigniata. NCBI lineage: Eukaryota > Metazoa > Arthropoda > Insecta > Lepidoptera > Geometridae > Eupithecia > Eupithecia insigniata. Next base: position 721,026 of record OX402011.1, on the reverse strand, counting down.
TGTAAGTCTAGGTAGGTTGAAACCAAAATTAAAAAAGATCCATTCGGTGATGATAATATTCTCCTACTAGACGAATCTTCGACCACGGCGGCCAGTCTTAACGGAGACTAGCTAGGTGCGCAGGACATATTATAGTGCGCACAAGTGTGTGGGCAAACACAGGTACACTCTCTATATCCCCTATCTCTTAATCCGATGGGAGGGCGGAGCCTCTCGACCAGGCGCAGGAACATCTGTTTAACGTGCTTTTGGAAGTACGAGGGTGTAACACTGCCAACTTCATGACTCCGGGTTGTTACTGTGATTTTTTCTTGCCCGACCCGGTTTTGAACCCGGACCCTCCACAATTGATTGCGACCACTAAGCCAACAAGGCAGTCGGTATTCTCAGTTTCAAGGATTAGTCATAGGCATTCATAATTAATACACTACGAAATTATAATAAGTATAGGTAAGAAAACACTTGTACAAGTCAGTTAAGAAGTGCCAGTCAAGTCTGACATTTTTTTCTGCCATAACCGACGAAGCAGTGAAAACTAATAGAAAGCTCAATTTGTGAGCGAGAAGTGAAACTTATGCTAATTAGAAATCTCGTTTATTTTTCACTTCAAGCTTAATTAAACAAGTTGCTTAGTTAGTATAATGAACTTTGTTATTGACTGGTTGAACAAGTAAAATTTTAGAGCAGAAGAGTTTTGGAATGCTAAACATCTACACAAACCGAAGTTTGAGAGGTTGCCCATTGAATTTATCTCTCAACAGAGCATAAAATAATTTGCCGCAAACACTCCTGAAAAAAACGTCCTTCACATAATTCGGTATATATTTTGTATTGGTTAGGTGCTAAATCATACTACACGAAATTCACCAATCAACAAAGTGTTAACCTATTCGTATAACCGTTAGTTTTGAGCTTTATCTGTTGAACTTAGATAGCAGCACAAACGAGCAATGAAAACTAAGCTGTTCTATTCATGAAGAGGATCTGTGTTATTGTTATGAGAACACAAAATCATATATAATGTAATAGTACGCTCTTCACGCCATTGTCGTGAGATATTCGGGAGTCAGGGCTTTGCTATTAGCATGCCTGTTTGGTTCACAGTTTCTAGACATCCATCGACACGTCAGGAAAAACCCATCTTCTATTTCCATTGTCAACAATAAGAAGATACCAGTAATTGGCTGGGTCCAGACTGACCTAGCAGCCTCCCGAGGCAACCTAAAAATTATATAGCTAGGCCTCGTTCAGCTGCTTTTCAAAATTTTTTTTCTATTTCCAGATTTTATCGCAGGTGTCGAGAAGCAAGAATTGAATTGTTTCCCCAACAGAACTTTTATCGAAAATTTGTGCGACATTTGACTAAAATTAAACCAAAAAATTTTTCTTGTGAGTTTTTGGAATTTCCTTATTAATTATGTGTTTGTCTAATGCAAACAAGGTGTGTGAAATCAAACTGTCTCTTACACTATGCATGTGATTTCTCTCATTATCAGATAACAATAATGCTGCTAATATCGTTAATTAATCCGCCTATTGCCGTTAATATTTGGGACGTTACCGTTAATAATAACAATGGGGTAGGCGCTAGGTAATCGGGCTCCGTGGGAACTCATTCTAATCAGATTAATGTACATATTCCAATTTGATATATTATTATTACGCTTGGTTAAGTTTGTAAGTTCGTTTATAAATATTCTGATTTAAAATGAAAATGATAAAAAAATGTTACCGATGACGTAACTTGATCCCTCACCATACCTATGACTATAAGCGACTATATTCGTCTGAAGTCAGTGATTTTTACATATAATTGAGCAGTCACATCGACTCGAAAGAAGAAGTACTGAACATATAAATCAAATTCAATATAAGAACTTCTCTATTTAAAGGTTAAGTAACACTTTGTGTCGCAGAGCCCGAGGAATATAACACGTTACTGTTATTTAAGAGTAGTAACAGTGGTTCTGTGACGTGATGAGCTTTTTCATAAACAACCGAACTCTTGTTTTGTCCATTCTATCAGTAGGTAATTAACGAGTATTTGCAGCTAACTGTGAACCAATTATGAATTTGAATGATCCCCATTGTAAGCCGCATTTCCGCAAATGTTGCGGTCAATGCGCGCGAATAAACTATTTGGACACCGCACATGTGCGGCGCTGCGTCATGACGCGACGACCGCAAATGCGTATTTGTTTAGCTTTTATTTATTGCACGTTACTTATAATTGCAAACAAAGTAGAGGTAACTCCACTGATTTAAAATACTAGTTGTTCAAAGCAACACTCTAAATGCATGACATTGACAAACATTGCATAACGACATTCACAGAAGCGCAGCTGTCAAGGATGACAACAGTCAAAAATTTCTCGCACATAGCCGTCAAAATAACCATAATCATATCGTTATCGGTATCGTTTCCGTACAATAAAGGAAGAACGATTGACATTCACATTGCTAGAATGGAGATCACGGTAGCCGAAAAACCGCACGCGGTAGATGGGTCGATGACATCCAACAACACGCAGGCCATGACTTAACGTTATACCGCAATGCTATATAAAACATAGCTATTTAATATTTTTTATAATGTGGACGTGTATAACACAAATTATGTAACGTACTTCAGGTAGTTAAAGAGCTAAGGGCTGGGCTACATACAATTTATAAGGGAAAGGCCGATAATATAGCCGCACCGCTAAGGAATGGAACTCGCCTGTTTCAGTTTTTCCGGTGAATTACAATCTGGGTCTCTTCAAGACAAGAGTAAACAGGTGTCTTCTAGACTCTTCGGCCATATCATCACTTTCCATCAGGTGAGATTGTGGTCAAACGAAGGTCTATATACTATAAAAAACAAATAATAATAGTATGATGATTATGATGAGGGAGCGATGATGTTCACTTCCTGTCATCACTACCGTACCTAATGAAAGCTGAGCTTGATAATCATTCGATCAACATTCCTGACGTATCCTATGTAAAACAAACAAAACAATTGACAACATTGTAGTTTCAATTTGCCATGAAAGTATTATAGAATGATGAGAAAACAAATAGCGTTCCATAAACCTGCGGATGGTATAAAGTGCACTCTGTATGCGCGCCTTGCGCGGGTTATGGGCCGTGAAACGACTCCTAGGACATACTTGTGCTGCTTAGGGATGCACGGTTGGAATGTTCCGTCAGGGCTATCATGGCTGCGTCAAGTCACAAGCACGATCCGTCAAAACAGGTCCGATGACAATAGTTTTAAAAATAGTCAAAAACTATTACCACGTTAAGGCTTTTTTGTAGCTATTAAAATAATGATGAATAATTTTGTAATGGAAAAACTGTGTATCGCTTTATAGTCAGTCGTTTTTTCTATAAAAAATATAAAAATCGTGTACCTACTATGGACCGTAGAATAGGTTAAATAAGATCCATACTTGTTCTTATGTTATCTGAAATAAGTTAAATATTATTATTATTTAAACAAATTAATATGAATTAAATCATAAACAATCTCTTCTCCCACGTCAGATACGTTTAAAGTGAGCAGCAAGCTATGTTCATTAGTGAATGGACAGACCGATTGAACCGTGTATTTGGAATATGATAATGTAAGGAAATGCAGCTTCTATGATAATGTCTGCAGTATAGAGAGCCAACGTTCAAAAATTGGTCATTATTATGAAAATTTAGCTCAGGAAATATTTATCTACAAGTTTTATTCGACATTGTAATCAATTTAGTAGATTCAGCCATGATCATACCTTGTAATTTTACACGGTGATATATGTATGTACATTGTGACGGATCCAACCAACCAGCCATAAAACCTGGCCCTAACATGGCGGCCGGAAACAATGCCAAATTAAATGCATACTAGGGTGATGGAACAGCACGGATGCAGTTCGTTAAACAGAAAGTTGCTGATTTGCCTTTTTATTGTTTCATGTTCATCATAACAAAATATTTGTCTTATTTCAGGTATGTTTATAACAGTACAGTACACCTAACAGAGTAGGTAAGGAATACTGAGCTTTGGAATTTGTCCGTACGTTTTAACCTCTGATCTTCTACCGTTTTACAACCGTGACGGGGTGGTGACATTTGGTTAGCAAACATCCACACGAGCTTTACGTTTCTCATTATTTGACTTTATAAGATGTATTTTATTTAGAGTTGTGCAATAGGATTTGGTCCTAAATCTCCGGAATAACTGGACCGATTCTGAAACATCGTCCATTGGCCGTGGTCTACCTGGGTACTACCAGTCCACCTTGGTGGATCAAGTTAGTCTCCTAATAGTTATTCTAGCCCATCGTGATTAAGTCCTACGAAAATAATAATCTCCTTTCTTAAGCAAAATAGAATTATAATTTATCCATGTGACATATGAGCAAGGATGTAAGCTGGAGCTTATAAAAAATAAAGGTGAGTGTGAACCGAGGAAAAGCGGCAAAAAGCTTAGATCCATGAAAAAAAAACCGTTTTTTATAAGAGCTTTATTCTCGTCCTCTCTACCCCTTTTTGTAGGTTTAACGTAAAAAGGCGGGCAATAAATAATTTCATATATTACAACATAAGGCGGGGTCATAGCTCAATGGTAAACAGCTAGAACTCTTTACGCCCTTCGAGTCTGAATCAAAATTATGCAATAAAATTAGGCTCATAGGCGATAATTTGTGGGGAAAAACCTGCACAGCCTTGAACACACACTGCGCGTTGCCAGGCTGTCAGTGTTCAACAAATACCGCTTTGGTGATTGTGCCCAGTATTTACATGACCGTATCCCGACCTCTCCCTTCTACCACCGGACAAGCAGCCGCACTGGTAAATACCACCCTTACCTAGTCGACATACCAGCGTGTCGAACCAAACGTTTCCGCTCTACTTTCATTATAAGTACCGGTAAAGATTTGAATGCACTTCCTGCTTCTGTTTTTCTGGTAGAGTAAAATCTAAGAGCCTTCAAATTCCGAGTGACTACAAGTAAGTTACTTCTGGGAAAGCTTGCTCCATTTTAGGCCACATTTTCACTTTCTCAAGTGAGATGATGGTCAAATGCTTTACCGATAATTAATCGAGGATATAATTATTATTTTTTTCTCTTAAAATAGAATATTTTTTTTCTATAGCTATCTCTTGAGAGCCAGCTGTCCTGTGTTTCTGTACGTAGCATGTTGGTACACATGCCAGATGCGGTCGAGTTATAATCATAACGTGAATTACGACTTGTAAGTCATCTACCGCAGGAGGGATTAACCAGTACTGGTGCAAATTACAGATGCTGCTTACATTAAGAAGAGTAATTTTACAGATTTACGAACCAGGGCTTTATTTTTGCCGTCACGATCGTCTTTTAAGATAATAAATTTGACAGCTTGTGTTTACAAGCTGTCAAATCTCGTTCTCTTAGCAAATATGTTCAGTATGTGATACATAATAATTAGCTACCTCTCAAGTTGCATGGCGCTCTAACAGGGCTCCTAATACCTAGCCTCTAAGTGAAATATTTAAGATCTCTCATACTGTATGTATTAGGATTGCAAAATAAATAAAAATATAATAAAAAATAAATAATACTGGACAACTCACACAGCATTATCTAGCCCCAAGCTAAGCCAAGCTTGTGTTATGTTATGATGGGTGAACATGGGTATGATGGGTGTAAAAATACTTTAATACAAGTTATGAATGACACGGCCTACCTCAGCCAAATGTTTATTAATCAAGAATTCGTAAGAAATTGAATTACCTTCTTTTTGCGAATTTCACTTATAGAAAAATAGAAGAAAGAATAAAAATCCCTAAATCCCACGCCAAGATAATATTTTACCGCATTCCGCACACTTTATTCCTGCTTGCTTTTTTGTTGAACTATCTGAAAGTTCAGTATACCCTGCGCGCGGCAGCAGGCACGTCGCATTATTCACAGTATGACAAGAAATTCGTCTTCCGCGACCCCACAGCCACCACCACAGGCTGGTGATAAGGAGGATAAGAGATCGGGGTTTTCCGGCTGACACAACTTAAAAAGCCGGACCAAAAACCTTGAATAACTTTTGGTCTTTCTGATTTTAAATCACTTTAAGCGATAAGGCCACCAGTTCAATTGCCATTCTATAGGTTAAGTTTAATTATGTCCTGAATAAAATTATGCTCTACATAACTATTTATGTATTTCATAGCCTACGCTATGAAATAAAGCATTAACATCATCTATGTTTATAGTTTGGTCTCAGAAGTCTAACTTGGCGATAGCAGTTTTATCAGGCGTTCAAAAGAAACGGCGAACGAAAAACCTAACATACTTCTAGTGGATCTTGGCTCACCTGGAACCACTCAGTAATTTCGCTGTTACTGAGATTCGAAAACAGACCTGCACGGAATCGAAGTTATGCATACGAAAAAAATTGATCCTGTCATTACGATACGAATACGAAAATTTTAGATGTCCTCGGCAGATAGTGCCAGATAATTTTCAAGAAAAGTATTCGTTCTAACTATCTATTAATACAATTGATTTGCATTTAGATTAGACATAGATTCTAAAATATCATCAAAAAAGCTTGTAAGACAACTCTTGGTACTTTTACTAATATGACATAATGCTAACCGGCTAAAATCCCGACCAGGCATCACTACTCTAGTTTCCACGTTTTTGGCAAAAAATCCACCGCGTAGCTATTATGCGATTCCGTGCACCTACTTGTACCACATATTACTGTAATGACGCGGAATGTAGGTAATGTGGAAATATTTCGGTGAATATTACGCGAGATGCTGAATTTTTTACACCATAAATGTGACTTGTGGTTATTAGGGTGAAGCTTGTTTCCGCTCACGAGATTTTTCAGCCTTGTAGATGTTGATTTTTAGTTTCAGTTATCTAATATTGACGATTAATCGTTTAAGATTATTGGCTAAAAACAGGGCTGAGCGTCAATTACGCACATGCTGAGCCAACACCTATTTCGTCTCAGGAACAAACAAAACACGACAGGGCAAAGCTCGATCTGACGCCCACCATTTTCTAATTTAGCTGAAAAACCTCCATGTTCTATGCACTTAATTTGTAACTTGAAATAAATGAAATTATATTCTATTACTTAACTAGTACAGAGGACAGACACTTGACCAATGGTAACTCAAATATCAAATATCAAAGTGCTTTATTTCCTTAAGACCTTACAGGACTCTTGGACACGTCACAAAATTAAAATTACATAAGTAAAACAGGGAAATAAAGTGATCACTTCGATTTTTTGTTCACTTCAATGTTTTTAAAGTAAAGTAAAGAAGCGAACAAGAAACCTTTACCTAGTTATGCATCCAGTCAGTAGAGACATCATAACATTGAATGCCTAAAGTGCAAGCTTGCACAATAGGGTGGGCTCTACTAGGAATGCTTATCGCCTCGCCGTTCGCCCACGCGCGTCTGGGACGCGACGATGGTACTTAGGATCTAAGTTTGATTTAATTAATTCGTCATTCGTATTGAGATTAAACACGCTCATTGACGTCTCATTGTAAAAGTGATTTTTATTGTCAATCTCCAATAGATTTCCTTTAAAGTTAGTTTTTAAAAACATTGACAACGTTCCCGAATCCTTTACTGGCGCAGCCGGGGCAGATTTTCCGAGTTTTCCATGTGATTTTCCGCGAGTTTCCGCGAATTTTCCGACGGATCGGATCTGTTCGAACCAAATAAATTTGTGAAGATCCTGGGAGGCGAACAAGCATGTTGGTGACTGGCTGGTGAGTAGAATTTTTGCCATCCTTTCCTATCCTTTGTGCTTTGTGTTTTGTTATTCTTGGAATCGAATTTCTTCCATTATAACGTTTCTGGTTCCTATTGTAGGGATTTTAGAATAAGTAGAGTTAAGCAAACTGCTCTATAAAATTTAGACGGATTATTTTAATAAAATTTGTTAGTTTAAAATAAAAAAATAGAGTAGAATAGAATAAAACATGACCACTTTAAAGCAGATTCCAAAGGAATTATTGTGTATAATACCATTTTTTAATGGTAACAAAAGGCACTTAAATCTATTTTGAAAAAAATGTGATTATGTGGTCGCTAAATTTTGCGGTGAACAAGAGCAAAACACTTACGTTTTGCACACGATAACGAGTAGGTTAACTGATGAAGCCGCTGCCTTAGCAAGCGAGCGAAATGATATTGACACTTATGAAAAACTGAAAACTGTCTTGGTACAGCATTTTGGTGATCCTAGAAGTGAGGAATGCTTAGCGATAGAGTTAGAATCTTTAAAGATGAAACAAGGGGAAAGCTACCAAGAGTTTTGTAATCGTATTCAGACAGTTAGGTCGATACTTATCTCTAAGGTAAATCAGACAAACAACCTTACAGTGGCGAGTAGAATCGAAATTTACAATAACAAGGCGCTTAACGTTTTCTTGTACAACTTGCCTGAAAATGTATTAAGACCAGTTAGAATGAAAAACCCACACACTCTAGAAAAAGCATTAGAATATGTGTTGGAGGAAGTGAACTTCTACGAGCAGTATACGCTCAGAAGTAAAATGTTCAAGCCCCAGCTTGCACCTGCAGCAACACCTGCAGTAACACCTACACTTAACAAGTTCAATCCTCCCACGCACAATGTGCCCTTTCAGCTGAGTGGTTTTAGACCAGCATTCGCCCCTATGGCTCCCCCTCGTTTTAACTTCGGGATTCCAGGAAACATGCAGTACAGGCAGCCCGCTATGACTCAGTTTGCCCCTCCGGCTCCAATGGGTTATAGACCTCAGTTGATGCAACCACAACAATTCGGGTTTCAATCTCAAAATTCAAGGCCGCAACAATTTGGCTACCGGCCTCAAATTAATCAAGGCCAATTCGGTTATCGGCCTCAATTCCAACAAAATCAATTTGGCTATCGGCCTCAGTTGAATCAGTTCGGTTACAAGCCTCCCAATGCAAAACTTGCAGATACGGATGTTTCTATGAGGACCGCACCTCTTCAAAAACCACCGATGCCGGCTGCGACTCAACAACCTCAAGGGTTTCGCCTAAATGAGTTAGGGTTAGAAGATGGTTATGGGTATGACTGGTATCCGTATGGATATGAAAATTTCGAAAACAGTGAAGGGTATTGTAGTGACCTTGATTTCGCAAACTATTTTGAACCGCAAATGGATGTGAATGTTTGGCATGAACAGCAGGCTACCCTCTCCGATTCTACCCAGTTGGGAAATGCCCAAACACAGGACAAGAATGAAAATTTTTCGGTTGTAGCCTCGAAAGAGGATGTGAAGTGATAAAAATTAATTGCGATACCAAAATAAATCTACCATACATTTACTTACCCGAAATTGATGGTAAATTTATGATCGATACTGGCAGTACACGTTCCTTTATCAGCCCAGCAAAAGCATATCAATTTTTTGGCAACTACATTAGGGGTGAATTATTCAAAGTTATAAGCACGCACGCATCAAGCGATCATAATGAGGTAATTGAGATTCCCCTAATGCCTTCGTTTAATAGCTATGACTATCATAAATTTTATGTGTATGATGTAGATCCCAAGTATGAAGGACTTATAGGAAACGACTTGTTAATGCAACTGGAAGCTGTCATTGATTTAAAACATAACAGTCTCAGGACTAAAACAGTAGATTTGCCTATAATGAGGTGTATGGGAAATCACGTTATCGAATTGAACCCGCGATCTGAGCAACGCGTAAAAATGCCTACAAACTTGTATTCTGGCACGGCAATTCTAAATTTTAAACAATTTTGTGACGGTATAAGAATGCCAGATGCAATTGTAAATTGCGAAAATGGGTATGCTACCACCATTATCCAAAACGCAACTGACAAATTGAGGAAATTAGTAGTAACAGGTCCATTTGAGGTTGAAGAATTTCCCAATGATAGCATTGTAGGTGTAAACTGCCTTAACGACGTAGAAATGAAGGATATGGAAGTAGAAGATATATTAGATGAAAATTTGACAAGACTAAGGCTAGACCACATGAATGAAGAGGAAAAGAAATGCATTTCTGAATTATGTAGATACTATAAAGATATATTTTATAGTGATAAGCTTCCATTAAGCTTCACAAATCAGGTAAAACACTTTATTCGAACCAAAAACGAAGATCCAATTTATGTCAGACCTTATAGACAACCACCTGTTCAAACGCAAGAAATTAAATCACAGGTAGAGAAACTTTTACAAAACAATGTAATTCAGGAATCGCATTCACCATGGAATGCGCCTGTTCACTTGGTACCAAAAAAAATGGACGCTTCAGGTGAACAAAAATTTCGTATGGTCATTGACTATAGACGTTTAAACGAAATTACGACAGACGATAAGTACCCCTTGCCTAATATTACCGACTTGTTTGATAAGTTAGGCAAAGCTAAGTATTTTAGCACTCTTGATCTAGCGAATGGGTACCATCAGATAGAGATCAATGAGGAGGATAGGCAGAAAACAGCTTTCAGCACGGAAGCGGGACACTATGAATTTTTAAGAATGCCTTTTGGCTTAAAAACAGCTCCCGCAACCTTTCAGAGAGCCATGGATAACATACTTAGAGGATTGCAAGGGTTACATTGCCTTGTATATATGGACGACATCATTATATACAGTACTAGTATGCAGGAACACATCAGAGACTTAAAATCTATCTTTGACAGACTGAGACAAGCGAACCTAAAAGTTCAGCTAGACAAGTCTGAGTTTTTGAGAAAGGAAGTACTGTATTTAGGACACACAATTACAGATCAGGGCCTTAAGCCAAACGATGATAAGATTAAAGCAATATTAGACTATCCGCTTCCAAAAACTGTGACCGAAATTAAAAGTTTCCATGGTCTTATTGGCTATTATAGACGATTTATTAAAGATTTTGCAAAAATTACAAAACCATTGACTAATTGTCTTAAAAAACGGAATAGCATTGTTATAGATCAGAAATATTTGGACGCTTTCCACCAATGTAAGGAACTTCTTACGCATGCACCCTTACTTCAGTATCCAGATCCATCAAAACCTTACATACTCACGACGGACGCATCCGCCGTAGCTCTGGGTGCAGTACTGTCGCAAGGAACTGTAGGTACTGACCTACCTGTTGCATATGCAAGTAGGACATTGAGCGAGACAGAAATGCGTTATAGCACTATAGAACGTGAGCTTTTGGCTGTTATTTGGGCCATTAAACATTTTAGGCCATACCTATATGGTAATAAATTCACTATATATACCGACCATCGGCCCTTAGCTTGGCTAGATTCTATTAAAGAACCGAATAGTAAACTGACACGTTGGCGATTACGCTTATTAGAATACGACTATACAACCAAATATAAGGACGGTAAACAAAACACGAATGCTGATGCGTTGTCACGTATTAAGGTAAATGCGTTAGATATGTCTGATGATTCATCTTCAAATGAATCTATGAAGGTCCAATTCGATGAAAAGGAACAAAAATTACAAAAACATCTTCAGGAAATAACTAACAAAATTGTTGATTTGGCAAAGGACGACGATGATCAGGAAACGCATATAGAGACAGTCATCTTGTCAGATGCATCGGACTCGGAAGAAGCTCGTAATATTGACAAATTAGAACCCAATTATCCACTTCCGCCGCTCTCACATAGTTCGGAAGGAACAATACATTCAGCCGCAGATCTAGAGTCTAATGGAATTCCTATTTTGAAAGAAGCTGTGGATACTAAACCCAATCAAATACTTATTTTTACTTGGCATAGAAAGGAAATTAATGTAAAAGTTTTAAGTAGAGAGCATCAAAAGGTTATTGAAGCATTTTTGCCATTGAATAATGAAGAATTAATAAAGCAATTCCTTAAAGAATACATTAAACCTAAAACAAAATATTTTATTTATTTCGAAGACAAACAACACCGGAAAGAATTTAACGCCGTAATTATTAGGTTATTCAAAAGAGGTACTGTAGAGTTCTATGAATGCACGGAAAGGGTTATAGTAGTTGAAGATAAGAATGAGCAGAAAGCTATAGTATTGCAACATCATGAGGGGAAAACTTGCCACCGAGGCATAAAAGAAACGGTTATGAGGATAAAAAGAAACTATTACTGGAATAGAATACAAGAGATTACAGCAGCAGTCATAAATGGCTGTGACGCTTGTAAAAAAACGAAATATGACAGAAAACCTATAAAGCCTACTATAGAGCTGACTCAAACTCAGTCATCTCCATTTCAGGAAATCTTTATTGACATATTTTCTATTGAAAATAGACCTTACTTGACTATAGTTGATGCTTTTAGTAAATTAGGTCAGGCTATTGAGATAGAAAATAAATCAACACCGGAAGTAGTACGTGCGTTGATTCAATACTTTTCAATGTATGGGGTCCCGATTAAGATCAGTAGTGACCCAGGGTCCGAGTTCAACAACAATTTGATAAAAGAATTAGCTGAAATGTATAAAATAGAATTACACATTTGCACTCCAAACAATCCCAATTCGACTGGTATCGTTGAGCGTTTTCACTCTACAATAATAGAAATTTACAGGCTAGCGAAATATGAACAGAAATGTACCGATGCAGCTTCTATAATGACGTATGCTATTATGGCCTACAATAATACAATACATTCGGCAACAGAATTAACTCCTTTTGAAATTGTTTTCGGACACACAGATTCTAATAAAGTGTTCGATGGAGAGTTTGAAAAAGCATACATGCAACAATTACTTAAGGATCATGCAAAGCGAACTAAATATCTTTATCAGTACATTTCGGATAAATTGGTAGAGCGAAAAGAGAAAGCTAGGGAAAAAAGATTAGGAGAAACGGTTGAGCTAGAGCCAGGAGATGTAGTATACACGAAAGATATAAATACAAGAAAAAGCAAGGACAAAGCTAGATACAAGAAGGCAATTGTTAAATCGAGAGTAGAGCGAAATGTAGCGTCGGTGAAAATTGATCAAAAACATTCAAGGGTCCCGATTAAAAATGTGAAACGCCCTTCACAGGTGGTGTTTGGTCGTACTCACCCTACTTCCCCAAAGCCGGGCCCTTCATCTGCAAAAGATTGAAAATAATCCAGGTATTTTACCTGTGAAGGAAGGACAAGCGTTCAGGCAAACAGATAAGTGGTTAATAGTTAAGACTTTAGATTTAAGCGGCATAGGTAGTAATTTGGATTTTAACATACGGAAATTCAATGAGTTTATTAAGTTAGTTGATAGTTATAAAGCTTTTACCCATGAATTTTTGGGTATAAAAACACAAGTAGAGTACGTAAGGAACACAACTGTCGTGAAATTTCGCCAGTTAGTTCCGTTGCATAGATATAAGCGAGGTTTAGTTAATCCCCTTGGGTCACTTATTAAGGCTGTTTCGGGTAATTTGGATAATGAAGATGCTATTCGATATGATTCACTCATTTCACGAATTAATTCAAAGGAAATGGCTACCGAGAAAAGAATTACGATGATCACCAGAATGTTGGACAATTTCGAAAATAGTACAGAAACTTTACAAGAAAACATAATTATATTGGATAAACGTTTTAAGGTTATTGAAGAATTAATTAAACTGCAAAATTTTAAAGAAAACACCTGTCTCTATCTAACGTACGTGTCAAGTATGTTCGATATGTTTATAAGCACGTTTAGAACCATCTATGTTGAATTAAACGAGATAGAGACAGCGTTGGCATTCAGTAAGGTCTCTGTACTACATCAATCAATTGTAAATTCCACAGAGCTCTTGTTAATATTAAAGGAAATTGAAAATGCACACCAATTGATGTATAATGTAAACGAAAGTAATTTGTTAAAATTGGAAAGGGTTATTGAAGTAAAAGCTTATGTAAAACAGAACCAGATAACGTTCATATTGGAAGTTCCATTAATTGATAAAAAATCTTATGATTATTTTAAAATCTACTCGTTACCTATTTTTCGAAGTTCCTTGAATAAAACTGTAGTTGTTTTTCCCGAATTCCCATACCTCTTGGCGAAAGATTCGAAATACCTGCCGGTCTCAAAGTCATGCGAGAAAATTGCTGAAAATAACAAATTCCTCTGTCGTGATATGATGCAATTTCCAGTACTTACCTGTGCAGAGCAGCTCCTAGAATTTCAGCCAGACCCCAACTTGTGCGTACCATACGCTGTTGACATCGAGGATATCAAGGTTCAGAGGATTGGTTTAGATGCTTGGATTGTATTTACACAGAAACCAACAGTTTTGGCTGAAAAATGTCATAACGAAAACAGTAGAGAATCTCTACATGCTACTTTCATTTTAACAACTTCGGAAGACTGTGAAGTATATTTGGGCGAGCTTAAATTGGGATATCATAAGATGTCTGCAGGAAACCTTCAGTATAAAATAACGCCGATTGTTACCTTTCCAAAATTGAAATCGACGAATATAACTACACTACCCACGGTCAATATCAAGAACATTGATTTGGAAGAAATTAAGCATTTTTCACGTATCCTAAAGCTAAAGGAAAGTGAAAATAGTGAACGTGAAAGTGAAATGAGTGTCGTGAACACCCAAAGCATTAGTTTAGGAACTGTTTTATTGTACTTAATTTTAATTATTTTCATAATTTGTCTTATACTTTATCGCTATGTTTTGAAGCGAAATGATCAGATCGAAGCTTCCGCGAGACCTGATAATTTCGCACTTGAGGGGGGAGGAGTTATGCATCCAGTCAGTAGAGACATCATAACATTGAATGCCTAAAGTGCAAGCTTGCACAATAGGGTGGGCTCTACTAGGAATGCTTATCGCCTCGCCGTTCGCCCACGCGCGTCTGGGACGCGACGATGGTACTTAGGATCTAAGTTTGATTTAATTAATTCGTCATTCGTATTGAGATTAAACACGCTCATTGACGTCTCATTGTAAAAGTGATTTTTATTGTCAATCTCCAATAGATTTCCTTTAAAGTTAGTTTTTAAAAACATTGACAACGTTCCCGAATCCTTTACTACCTTGTTGTTCAAGATAATCTGATATTTTGTAATAAGCCTTTTTACAAAGGATATGTTTGATAGTTTGTTTGAATTTATTTATTGATAATTTTTGCAAGTCACTCGGGGTTTTGTTGTAGAAGTATATACATACATTGCCCTTTAAAAGATACACTAATCTTGTGCAGCCTAGTTTTGGGCAAAGCGAGTTTTTTCTTATTCTAGTATTTACATTATGTATGTCGCAATTTTTAGGGAATCGATAGATATTTCTATGAGTGTACAATAAGTTTTCATAAATATATTGACATGGTACTGTCATAATATTTATTTCTTTGAATTTATCACGCTGGGATTCTCTAGAACTCATGTTATAGATAGCACGAACAGCCCTCTTCTGCAGCACAAATACGGTGTTAATATCTGCAGCGTTCCCCCACAGTAATATGCCATAAGACATAATACTATGAAAGTAGCTGAAATAGACAAGTCGAGAAGTATCTCGTATAGTCTGTAAGATGCTGGATTTTTTTGACTGCATATGCTGCAGAACTAAGTCTCTTCGATAGTTTATCTATGTGTGGGCCCCATTGAAGTTTACTGTGTAAAGTTATTCCTAAGAAAACGGTACTGTCTACAATTTCTAAAGTTTCTACTTTTACGTTTATATCAGCCTTTACTTGATTTACATTTGGTAGAATAAATCGAATACATTTCAGCAGTTTTGGTTTCGTTAAGTAAAAGATTATTGACACTAAACCAATAGACTACTTTTGATATTGCATTGTTTACATCGTCATAATTTGAACTACAACTAGATAAAAAATAAGTAATAAATCCTACTAATAGAAAGTAACTCTGTCTATCTGTTTGTCTGTCTTTTCGCGTCTAAACGGCTGAAAGGTTCTTCATGAAATTTGGCAGGGAGGTAGATGGTATCCTGGGGACGGACATAGACATACATGAAAAATGCGTGCGAAGCCGCAGGCAGCAGCTAGTACCTAAATAAATTATTATAATTGCAACACACACACAACTCTATAGGGCCATTTTGCTTTTTAAATAATCTTTACTGTTTGGTTGACGATACTCCAAAGAAAGCCAATAAAAGCAGAACATTATCAGCAGTCTATGAATGAATTCAGTGACACAGATTGAGGGAGTGCCTACACTGCGTGGTGATGAATTTATTGTAACACTAACGTGGCAGACAACCGTGCTAGGGGTTGGTTTTTATCTTTAATGTTTTGGGTAATAAAAAATATGTGTATCATTGCTATCAGCGTTGCCCGCCATAATAATTTCAAAAGTTTTACAGAGAGTCAAACTGTATTGTAAAACAATAAAGCACAATATAACCGTAGACATCGTTTCTAAACCCATACAGTAACGTCAATAGCTCGGGGCATTAGCGTCTGCGGCACGCGTCCCTGATTAATACCCATTGCTCATCGACACATACCTACCGCATAACTACCAGCTACTCTCTGTTTGCTATGTATACCGAGCTTACTTAGCTTCATTTCATTGACGCCATAGAAAGCGAGCGATCCATAGGGAAGCATTTTCAGTGGACATCCGGAGCAGAAGATTTTGGTATTTCAATGGTTACAAATGCTGGCCGCATCGATGCAGACGTCCATTGTGGACTGATATGACAGCCCAATACTGTACAAGTCTAGGCGCGCTTGCTAAAGACCCTGCCGATTCGTAGAAGGGCCATTTGAAAACTATTTCTCTCTGTACCATTGCAAAGTCAACAGTTCCATTGACCCAAAACTATGACCAGAATCAACTTTAATCATCAAAAATTCTGCTTTTTGTTGATGACCTATATAAAAGTGTCAAAGATTAAGTTAGTATGGAAAGCCCAGTTTGAGAGAGTTCGCAATCGGATGGGGCGATCGATCAGTGCAAAGCCAAGCTCAGAGTTATGACATTGATTAAGCCAAGTTTGCCAGACACGTCATCTTGGGAAGGCAGGCTCTTGGAGATAGCTGGTCCACTACGATATTTGATGAGCACATGCGCTGTAACATTATGTTACTTCAACTACATAGTTGAAATACGACAGAAGTTGTCTCGCATAGAACCCATCTAGCTAGGGCAATAGCGTAAAACTGGAGCCTCCATCACAGTCAGGGAGCAGTTGTGTTCAGTTTTGGACCGGCTAATCCTGAATACGACACTCTCCGGTTTTCCTGTCTTTTTACCGGTTTCATTTAGAAAAGAATAGAATTTAATTATTTATTTAGGTCAAAAACAACATTATATTTTTGTTAAAAGTGACTTAAAGCCTAGAAAGGTTCGGTTTAAGGCGCATAGTAATGCGACACTAGCGCCACTCTTTAGTTTTTCTTGTATTATTGTTATGGAAACGAATTATCAAAGATTCTCACGTCAATTGATAATACCCAGTATAAACTATTGTTTAATACTTCTGTAATAGTTTTGTTTTATTTCGATCAAACAGAAAATGTTTTATTGCCTTTGGCTGCCACCAAACGCAATAAACCATTTTTTGCTAATACTAAATGAAACAAAACTATGACAGAGGTATCAAAAAATAGGTCATAATGGGTATTATCAATTGGCGGTTAGAACTTTTGATAATTCTTTTTCATAACGATAATACAAGAAAAACTAAAGAGTGGCGTTAGTGTCGCATTACTATGCGGCTTAACTAGACACGGAGTTTGATTTGATGCTGTACAGAAAATAACCCATTTTCTGGAAAGCCTCTTTCAACTTATCCGGTTGTTTGTTTTCATTTGTTGACATAAAGTCTGAAAATTAAAAACACTGCATTTTCATTGCTTACAGTTGATCGAGTTTTAGATCTATTAAAGAAGCAGAAAAAAGTCCAAGTTATCAGCAGTAGTTAAGCTGTTTCCATTAAAGCTGTGAGCATGTAGAACTAGCAGCTTATGTGTAAGATTACGTAATTGGGCTCTGGATCGGCTTATGGGACTTGGCATTATTTATTGCCTTCGTTTGATTCAAGACATGCGTTTAATAGTTCCTAGCCTCGAGGCATTACTTGCTGTTAAATTAGGTGTTATGTGAACTTGGCGTGCAGCAGAGGAAATATTTTTTAGGGTGTTGTATGGACCAATTTATTGGTACAGGTAGCTGTTCAACCTGTAAATAATTTGTGAATGTTTTGAAAAAACAAGAAACCGACCAGAATTCCCTAATTTTACGCTGTTTTAAATTTTTCTATTATAAATACTAATCTCTCAGAAATAAAATTAGGGGACCACCTCGGAATCATACTCTGTACAATATTCGAAATGGACCTATTTCGAATATTGTACACAAACATACATAAAAAACATACATACATACATAAAACCTCCTCCTTTTTCAAAGCCAGTTAAAAAGTAGTACAGGGCGCTTTCCAATTTGTAAAAAAAATGTTTATTTTGTCATGGTGTAACACATAAATTACAAATTATTAACCAACCATAGAGCCCTAGGTGGGCCATATTCTAAGTTAATATAAGGTCGCCATGGAATACATTGATGGGTCAAGACCTTGAGTCTTAATTAATTAACTTATTGTTTGATTTATATATATGTATATACATATAAATTACCTAACGGTAACTAATACAGAGAAAAATCTACATTTATCCTTATTTTTATCGAGCTTTACGATTATACATAATAAAGACAATCAGTTTCAACACAAGAAAGCTACAATATTGTAAAATATAGAATGATTTGCCTTATATAAGCACGAAATTCGAAACTTGCCACTTGTAGCCTATTCAAAGTGAAATCAAACTTTAAAAGCTGACACTGATCCTTATTCCTCTTTTTACGAAAGTCCTTTAAAAACTCCAAAAAGACACCCCAAATTAATCTTTTATCCCCGACAGAACAACGCCGTTCCCCAGCTGTTTCTTCCCACGGTATGTATATTTACCCCGTAATGGGTATAATTCACGTATAGAATAGAAATTCCTATACATCTATCACATCGCATCAGCACATGCTTGAGTACGGATTGGTAATTGCAGTGGAGGAAAGAGGAAGCTCCTACCCTTCCTCTGGTTGATTCCGTTAAACGGCTCTTAATGGGCTGAGATGGAGGGGTCGAACGTTGTGACCACTGCGGCCTCTAACGCATACCTCGTACAACGCTTTAAGACGCAGCAATGAAGGAAACGAAAATTGTTATAGTTTTCGTATAATATGCACAACCCCTAAAATTGTATGGATATTAGTTCTAGTGAGTACTTTGCTAGACACAAAATATAGAAATTGTCATAATGTGTTGATTTCTCGATAGTACTCGTAAAAATGCAACTCTTTAGAGTCTACTAGATAAGTACTGCGTCTAGGGGATGCGATGCTACGTTTGATTGTTTGCCGTGACATTTTCTAATTATCTTAACACAGTAACGATTATTTAGCGATGGTTTACCAGGAGCAGTTTCATATCTATCGTGATTATATCTACCGTTCAATTAGAACGTTTGAAACGGTATATAATTAGATGTTGTCTCGAAGCTCTAATTTCACCCTGTACGACTGAATCCACAGCGAAACCATTATTAAACTAAAGGTGGGTAATTAAGGGTTAACATTGTGTTCTTGTATCATACATACATATTTATACCTTGTAATTTCAATATTTTCATGCTTGAGAATCGTATGACCCAGATTTCCACTCTATGTTATTTATTATTTCCAAACTTTCTAACAATGAGTGTTTATTTATTCCATTTAAAACTAAATATACATTATGTGTGGAAAACTTAAATCTAAAACTTCTGAGTTGCCAAATATATAATTGGACAAACAAGTAAATTTTAAAGACAAAGAGAATGATTATTTGATTTGTGTTATTATTATTGAAGAGAATACAATTTTGACGATATTTTGTTTGCATATTTAAATATAATGTACATTATATATATGTTTATGTTCTTGTCAGGCCAATCTTATAACTGTATCTTATAACAATATTATACTATTATCAAATCTCGAAAAGTTATTTACTAATGTGTCGTACATACATACATTAGGTATACATGCATGATAATGCGGAAAAACATTATTGTACCTTTTAAGGAGACCTTTGTGTATTTAAAATATTTATAAGGATGTTGTTTATATGAATTTTTGTGTTGCAAAATACAAAAAAT
Source organism: Eupithecia insigniata (assembly GCA_947859395.1). Lineage (NCBI taxonomy): Eukaryota > Metazoa > Arthropoda > Insecta > Lepidoptera > Geometridae > Eupithecia > Eupithecia insigniata. Next base: position 700,904 of record OX402011.1, on the reverse strand, counting down.
CTTTTCCATAGTTTTGAGGAATGCGACTGATCTCATTGGATTCGAGGTCTTTAACATACTCGGACTAGTTTCGTTCGTGGTCGCTGGTGGGTCACAACTCCGAATAAAATGCCCATTTACCTTTCAGCTCAATCGGTTGAGGATAGCTGGTCTAAAATTCAGTTGCAAGATTTATCCCACACAAACTAACAGGGCAAGTAGAATAAATTCTTTAATCTGTGTCTAGTTAAACCTAACATAGACTTTAAGGCACTTTTAACAAAAATTTATTGTTTTCTTTACCTGAATAAATTATTCTATTCTATTCTATTAAATAGAGATGATCCGCGTACGAACAACCGGCTGTAAGGCTTTCACAGGTCATATCTGTCATCACAAACTTTATTTAGATGCCTTATTTTTTTATACCACAACTTTAGTAGTCAAGCGTGCGGTCCACCTGATGGGAAGCGGTTACCGCAGTCTATGGACACCAGCAACGTCAGAGACGTTACCGCGCGCTGCCGACCACGTAAATACTTTAGAACGCCCTGTTTGAAAGATCTATACTATAGTCAATTGGGAAACCTGAGCAGGGAGATCATTCCTCGACCTGAGTGTTCGCGGGAGGAAGTTCCTCTTGAACCTTACGGTCCGCGAGCATAACGGCTCCAAAGTATGGGCGTGAAATCTCTGCCGATGGCGAGCGGTGCGATGAAAGAAGGGAGCCGCGGGCACCAAGTACCTGAGTAATTTTATGGGTCTTTAGTCAACTGAGGCCGCATCTACTCTTACGCACGTTTTTCGACAAGAATAACATTAAGTCAACATAAAAATAAAAATAACATAAAAGTTACCTACGATCCAGCTTAGAATAACATGACTTACATAGGTATTAATTAACTTACAGTAGTTTAATCCAAACTTAGAAATTAAGTAGAACAGGGGTCAAGAAAGTCCAACATACCTGGTCTATTCTATGTTTTACTTTGGAATTATTTATTGGTTGATGAGTGCCTTAGTTTTGATGATAATTGTAGAGTAAAATTGTCTATGATAGGGGTGCATTGTTAAGTAGGCTTTAGTTGTTTTGTTATGCTTTGTAAGTATTACTAGATAAGCTGGTGAAGTGCGCGTTGAGCTATGAAGCGGGGATTCCGTACTGCAAATATTTGCATTGCATTACATGTTTATTAAGTAACTAGTTTCTGCCCGCGGCTTCGCACGCCTTGTTACTATGAAAACGTTTAAAAGTTATCTCTTTCCCACTGGAACCGATTTATGAGATATAAAGTAGCCAATATTTTACTCTAGGCCTACAACTACACCTATGCAAAATTTTACTCCGATCTCTTTAGTAGTTTTGATGTGAAGAAGTAACAAACATCCATCCATCCATCCATCCATCTGATTATTGTGATATTGTTAGACTATTTTATCGTTAGAATTTTTATGTTTCCTATGTTAACGTGACTTTGTTTTATGTTTAGAGCTTTCTGTAAAATATAAATAACTAGCTGTGCCCGCGACTTCATCCGCGTGGAATAGTGACATTGTGCTTTTCATACAAACTTTCACCCCCTATTCCGTTTGATATTTTAACCCCTCGAGGGTAAAACATTGAATTATATTTTTATCTAATTAAGGGCCTAAAATCAATTCCAAGGTTTTAGCTTTAACAATGACGATACTTCTATAGAACTTCAACCCCTCTTTCAACCCCTTACAACCCTTTTTTCGCATTAAAAAGTAGCCTATATACAGACCGACAGAGTTACATTCGTATATATAATATTAGTAAGGATTTCTGTAATTCTGTAAAAAATATCTTAAAAAAATTTAGCCATTCTTCTTTCATGTATCCTGTAAATTAAATCGCCCTTGAGGCTTAATCTCAAAATTGAAAGCAAAATTTGTAACATATATGTTCATAAGGGCGGTCGCATGCAACGCACATAATCCTGCCAACAGGCCATGTAATCTCTGCACTTGAGAATAATGTAGCTCTTATCACGATGCAATAAGCCTCAATGTCCAGCAACTTTTTGACTTGCAATGTAGCTTTGAAGTCATTCAAATTTAAACCCAATTTGGTTAAGGTTGAAGTTGAGCTTTGTGTGGGAGGGAATAGATGGCATTATGCATTGTTTGCTGACGGCTTGTTACGCCAAATTGTGTTATGAGTTGTTCTGGATGAATGGGTCCTTGTTGGTGCAATATTGTAATTGTTCGAGTTAAGTCCACATTTATGATAAATAATGGTAGGGGCTTTAGTCAGGAGCAACTTTTGGTAAAATCTGTAACCTGCCTGAGTCGTGACTTGCGCTGTGAAGGGTTGCCGGTAAAAGTAAAGGCAGATGAGGTGAAACATTTCTTTTTGCGAAAGTCACAGACTTTTTGATATATACCCTTAGTTAAACTAAGATCTAGTTAACAGAGATTTTGTATCTACAACTGGGTAGTAACACCACGGGTAAGTGAATTTACCCGTGGTTTTATCAGTTATATCTGAATGTCTGTTAAACCAAGGGCCCGCCCCTTGGTTTGTAGGCAGTCAATAAATACATATTGAATATGTGAATAGATTTGAACATAAATATCGATATAAAATCTGCAGCAATATTTCACAAGCTTCACTTTGCCAGGAAATCTCATATTTCTTATAAAGTTTACACGCCGTTCTGATACAATTTCAATATGAAAGAAAATATTACATCGACGTTTATATAAAATATTATCCAAACCGCAGTGGAGCGGACAATAATAAAAAAACGTTTCAGAAACATTTAAAACCCTCCCTGAGGATAACAGAACAAATAAATAAAATGCCACCCAATCGCTAACTTTTAAGATAACGTTTCGATATTTTTAGGTTCCGTGGTTTTCCGTGCTCAAACGAACTTTACGCCAACAGGTACTCACAGTAACTTCATTTCTCTATTGTTTATTTATTTGTTTATTCACGATAATCGAGTAAATTCAACCCCAGCCAATCTCACGCAAATGTTTTCTGCGCAATAATCGTACGAAGTTCATATCAGGCGTAAAGATTTGCGGGATCTGTATATGCATTTTATTCTAAAATAGTGGTTAATTTTAAACTTGACAAGTTTTCTAAGTATAATTTATTGTATTTAAGAAAATATAGAATTTTGATTTTGACAAAACTATTTAAACAAATTTTCGTACATAGGTTTGTTCGGAAATATGAGAAAGACATATGAAACTAAATTGCTCACTTTATTACCTCACAGTCAAACAGAATTGACGTATTGAAACCGAATCTTGGTCATTTTATTACCCAACTATCAAAGGTTGTGTTTGCGGCTATGCAAATCTCTCTGTTCGTCCAACTGTCTACTACGGAACTCTAATGAAACAAATCCAAGCGCTCTTAGCAATTTTTTGAGATCTTTTCGACTGTTGCAGATTGAAGGAAAGCTATGTCTGATATTTTTCAAAGTAAAGTAACGATCGGCAATTTTGTTGTCTAAAACTTTGTTCAGTTTGAGCTGACTTTCGAAGTATCGCCAAATACACAACACACCGTCACCTTTGTGCACAAAAATTATTATGGGTTCATTATATTTTTGACTTTGCTTTTAAAATGTAACATCTTATTTCAGTCACACATTATACCCTTATTATAACAATCTGGAAGCCATTGAACTAATACCTCCGGTCTCTAAAGTTCCAGTGACATGTTGCGCAAGTAATGACTGATCCCACCGTAGAGTGGGATAAGGACAAGAAAATGACGATGATGGTCAATTCATAGGTAGCCTAGATTGATTCGCATAAGCTGTTCGCAAACTTCGATAGCGGTAACGCGGCCAATATCGCCATATTAGCAAAGTCATTAACCGCTGTGTGCAACTTTATGTTCCAGCAGACTCATTTCTATTCCTGTAAACTTACCGAATTAAAATCCACACCACATTCCGGTACATTCTGTAGAGTATTTAAATCCCCCTGTCGACTGCGGCCATAAATATCGCCTAACGAAGGCGGCGGCGGCGGCGGCGGCCGCGTGGACGCACTGCGGCGACGCATAGCGCGCGTTCCGGGATGCGCGGCCACGCCGTGGATTCTGGCCTTTACTATTCTATTTGCATTGCTGAATCAGAGTATATTTGTAACAAATTACTCGCTGCGCTGGGTGACATAATCAATGTAATATAAATGTCAAGGAAAACTTGTTACGTTAATATTGATCCAAAAAATTGCTGTAACGTCGTTATTCGAACGTCGCTTTTCATGCACAACAAATACATACATTCGTAGCTTCGTTAAAAAAAAAAAACGTAGATAACTTTTTGATACACCTAACATCCTGGATGGAAAAAGTTCCTTCATCTTTGGAGCTTACAAAACTCAATACCTTAAAATTCTACCCTAATTAAAAAAAAAATCTGGGCTACCTATAGCACGATTTTAATTTTTCAAAGCTCTAATAATTTTTCTATTACCCTCGACACAGTTCACACAAGTAGTAGATAGGTAGGTTATTCCTCTTGTGACGTCACAGTACCACGTCGTCCTAGTCAAGTGCCGCTGTGAAATGTCGAGCACTCGCGGGCGCGTTGACTCCGCACTCGTGACGTCACAGTACACCTCAGTACGCTCTGATATCATTAGCTCTATGGGAGTGAATGAGTGGGAGCCTTTAGAGACGATGTTAACGAGTGATACTTACTGACTTACTGCATATTTAGGAGTGCAGTATTCAATACTTATTGCAGACATAAAATAATATCTTAGTGACTAGGTGAGTTTAAATAATGGTTGTTGTAGTATATACCCATTTATGGTGTTGCCATGGAAGATTGTCCAGGTATCAAACCTTTCTACATGAAATGAACATAATTATCTCAATAATATTTACGACACAAAATTTGTATCATTTGAAACTTAATCATTTCAATCCATACTTATAAGTAAGTATTTATTATAAACGCAAAAAATAATTATGTCGGTCTCTTTGATCTACCTATATCTTGTAATATAGATATTGTTTTCTGTGAACGGATTATATAGATTTAGTTTTATCTAAAGCTATTGTTTTAATAAATATAACTTTCTACAGTCTGCAGTTAGCTAAATAGTAAATAGTTCCAATTTGTTTCTTTTCTTTGATTGTAATTGATAAATACATGTAAATATGATACATATACTTTCTGCCCTTTCTTGAATCTTTATTTTCTTATACCTACTTTGATTTTATCGTTGATAATTGATATTCTCATTACTTTTTCAGTACCGCAGTTTCTATGAGATATTTTTCACGCTCTGCGGTAAATACAATTTTCATTACATTAATAACGAGTGCAATGAAAAATTAATATTCCACTAAACACAATTTATGTGTGTTCGTTTGCGGAAACTGGCAACATTATGGTTTACGTGGAGGAAATTAAACCGTAAATATTAGAAAAATACATTTATTAAGCATTGCGGGTTTTTACTTAAGTACATTGATTTTTTGCTGGCTTGGGTTAGGAGTCTGCAAAAGCCTCGTATAGTCAGGTAACTACCTCATCATCATCCACAGGCTATTCTAATTTGTATGTGTAAATGAATTCTAAATCTGGGAATAAATGAGTTAATAATAATATACTGGTCTGCTGGAGTAATGTCCGTAGTCCTCACACTGGGCAAACAGGTTTATACAGATATGTATTTAGACTAGGGCTTAGATGCAGTGAATTGTGAAGTGGTTATTCTATGAACACATTGATCACGCTTACCGTTATAATTTAGATCAACTACATACATATTATGTATTAGGATAAACTGTGAGGCTTCATGTCAGCAGTACATACAAGAGAGAACACTCATCTATGACTAAGTACAAGAGGGAGGGAGACGAGACAGACTGTGATAATGGGGAGCCATAACAATAATGTTTATTTACAATCTATGGGGTGCCTGCGTGAGTCATGGTGCTGAATTTGTGGTATTTACATCTTCAGTAGCTGTAGGTATGAACTGCATATTTATTGATAGTTTGTGAGGCAACAGGAATGGGTTGAATGTACCTACCTAGGTATACGTTACGAAAATAGTGTATTCGATATTGTTAGTTGTTTTGGAGAAATTTTATTGTCATCTAAGCTGCGATGATCACCTTCTTAGTTTTAATTTTAAATATATGTGTTTTGTAAGATCTACAAGAAATAAAGCTCTTTGAGTTTTGCTTATCATCAGACTTTGAAGACCAGGGGCCCTATTCTGCTTAAACTATCGTTTCACTAGGACAATGGTATCGTGATATCACAGAATTGGCACCATAGACACGTTTTTGAATATTATCGTGATTGGCGTTTGTCTGACGATACCATTGTCTGCTCCCTGCTTATCGCCTTTTGGGAACAAAACATGAATAAATTCTGCCTTTGGTTTCGCATGTATTTTTATATTTGTTTTAATCGAAGTTTATATCATTTTTATGCAAAATTTCAGTCAGGCCCATAATTTTTTACTTGAACCAAACTTTGACTTCGTATAACAGGTTTAAAATATATTTATTTTCTTCTTATCGGTATCCAGGCAATTTTCAAAACATCTTTTCATACATTTTATTTACGTAAAAGCACAAATCCCCGTAACCCAAAAAACTCTTCGTTCGAATTATTCGACGGAAGAGACATTCGTTAACATCGTTCGCGCAGGTCGTTCACCTGAGATAAGAATGTGAACGTAATCAGGACGGAGGAATCGGGCTATTGTACTCAAATCTACATTTAAACATCGTGAGTGGTTTTTAAAAAGCCTTTTCAGGGTCTGATATCGTAAGTAATATCGAAGAAAGGTTGGATTTTAAAATAAAATCGTAGTAAAATGTTTTTTTTTTATACTCTTTAGACTTTCGTTTGACCGCAATCTGACCTGGAAAGTATTGTCGATTTATTTTCACACGATTTTTTATAGACTACTTGCAAGATTTTACGTTCTAAGCCACGATTTTATCTTATCACCGTACGATAAACCGGCTGTTAGTCCTACAACCGACTCTGTAGAACACTGTAACCCGATCACTTATTACAGAATCAGGACAATGTCTTCTTGAGGCTTTCATGTTTACAAGTATAATATTTATTATTCCTGTAAATATTTTCGGCTTTAGTTCAAAGCGCGGGCTAGAAATGAGGTAACAGTTAAAAGTCAAAATGGGTATTGAGAGACAGAAGTTATTCAAACAAAACCACTACAACTCTATCTAGCTACTTAAACTCCCCCTGTAGAGTGTTGAGCGAAAGACTGACCGAGACAGTAGCGAGTTCGAATCTGGGCCCCAGAAAAAATTATGTTTAAAGATTTAGATGCTTTAAATTTTTATTTCAGGACTAGTTTCACTCCCTAGAGAGATATGCGAGTACATTCATCTGAAACTCATATCAAAAGCTCCGCTTACGTCAGGGTTCCATGAAGCTGTGTCAAAATCTCCTGAATTATTTATTTATGCATCTTAGGCAGTTTCCTCCAACGTAATAAGTATAATCTCAGGATTATCCAACTCCTATTGTAAAGTACTATCACGCACAAAGCAGGAACAGCATTACCAACTTTGTTCACAATAATACGAGCATTTAACAACTTTGTTCAGCACATTATGAACCGCGATCCCGAACTCGAATCCCGGATTATTAAGTAATTAAATTAGTTTAACAAACGATGTATTCTCTAATATTGTATTATTTAATTAAGTGGCTGGTTATAAATTAGGTTTATTAGTTTGATTGTATTTAGTGAACTATTCTTTGGGGATACAAATTAAACAACTATTTAATAGAAGTCCGTCAATATTATAAATTAAGTAGTTATAACAATGTAACTAGTTCTAATTAATTTATTTATATTATTTTAATCCATCCACTCGATGGACCGACGACATCGTAGCGGTCGCAGGGAGTCGATGGATGGAGGCGGCTCAGGACCGCTATACTGTGGCGTCGTACGGGGGAGGCCTATGTCCAGCAGTGGACGTGTATGGGCTGATGATGATTATTTTAATACAATTTTGTTTGATAATAAAATAACATTAATTTTACTAAAATGTGTGACAATGTACATACCCATAATTTGTAAGTATGTTTTTACAGATTTTATTTATGAAATCTGCTAAAGCATATAGGATTTTTATTGAATGGAATATCACACAATAACTCTCCACCTTACACTATTATGAATGCAAAAGTTTTCATAGACGTTTGATTGTTTGTTATCTTTTTACTCCAAAACTACAAAACGGTTCCGAGTGAAACTTTTCATTGAATGTAGGTTCTAGAGCTGGATTAAAGACATATAGAAACCTGTACGAAACCACGAGCCGAAGCTTGTTTGTATTACCTATGTAACATGTCATAATATTAACAAAAAAATCGAGTCTTATTACATAATCTTCATACGGCTATGAACTACTCGCAAATTGTGGTACAAAAAACTATAACGCCATTTATTCCGAAGTTTTCTCCACAAAACAAAATTTCCTGTTTAGTACTAAAACCGAACAATTTCCTTGCAACACTTTAGTACATTAAAAGTTTCCATCTCGCGCTCATTGGAACCACGCGTAGCCGTGTCCCGGGACATAAAATGGCTAAGCAAGAGTAGTACACGACCCATAGGTTCCTTTGGATTTTATTTGAGGGTTATAACAGTGTTTATCATCATTCTGTAAGCTATGAGGATCGATGCGCGTGACGATTTGTTATCATAATCATTGGAAAAAAATATTACTCGAATTCTACATGTGAAGGTCTTCTTGATGAAACGATGATTTGCCAAAGAGAATAGATTGTGGTCTGGGAAAGAAGTAGGGTACTTTTATGAAAAAGAAACTTTTTAAGAAGACTTTTTAAGAAACTGAATAACGTTTCTTATTGATTATGGAACCCTAAGAAGCGATACATTCTCAATTCCCTGCCGTAGAGCCGCCGCTCGTAGCTCGTAGCACCTCTGCTACGCCGTAGCATCTCGTAGCGTCTCGTAGAGCTTGTTCTTTCACTTGGAAGTTATTTGGATCTTACACATAAACTGCGTTCATTCAAATTAAATGGAACAAATTAAATGATATATTTATATTTTAATTTTGCTATTTTCACTTGTTGGTAAGTTGTTAAGGAGTAGTTGTTGTACACAAATCTCTTCTTAAATCCATGTTTCTTCTTCCGGTCCTTGTCCCACGCTAGCCACGGCTGTAGGCAGACTTCACATCCCTATATTTATCATTTTTGCAAAACTTTATTGAACAATTCCTACTGTCTAGTGGGCGTTTTCGCTGAATTACCAATATTTTCTTCTAGGTTGGCCCAAAACAGTGGGACAGTGTGTAAATAAATTCATACTAATACTATAAATTCGAAAGTTACATGATCCAGTGTTTCTGTTACATGATCCTGTGTTTCTCTTGTATGTAACCAACTACACGAAAACATTTAAGAAAGTCTGGAACACAGCAAAGTGCCTATTTTTGAGGAAAAAAATTGCAAACTCGTCTAATAAAATAAAAGCAACATGGAGACTAATAAATAACGAAACTAGTAAATCAAAGCCACGTAACAGAGAAATAAGGTTAAAAATTAATAATTCAATTCTTATACATGAAAAGGATATTGCCGATGCTTTTCATGCATTCTTCTCCGATATCCCTAAAGTTATTACCCGGACTCTAAACTCCTCACCTTCGATGGCGGTTGAATTATTAGAATCATCTGTTGAAAAATGTAAAGAGGTCTTTATATTTACTCATGTAAATGCAAATTATATAGTCAAAACGTTTAAGTCTGTTAACATCAAAAATACTGAGGATCTCTGGTGTATCTCAACCAAAGTACTAAGTTCAATTATAAAGGAAGTGGCTCCTTGTTTGGCCTTTATTTTCAATAGTTGTGTCGACGCAGGAGTTTTTCCTGATCTCATGAAATATAGTAAACTGGTTCCTCTTTTTAAATCTGGAAGTCACACTGATCCGGCCAACTACAGACCAATTTCAATATTTCCAGCAATAAGTAAAATTTTTGAAAAAATTATTCTCACTCAGTTGTCCTCTCATTTCAACCTTAATAGGCTACTCCATAAAAATCAATTTGGCTTCACTAAGGGTAGATCAACAACCGATGCTGGTACAGTTTTACTTAAGCATATATTGGATGCCTGGGATAAAGCAAAAAACGCTATTGGTATATTCTATGACCTTTCTAAGGCTTTTGATTGTGTAGATCATGCTACATTAATTGGAAAATTGAAACACTATGGAATTCAAAACAAGGCACTGGACCTTATGCAATCATATTTATCTGATAGAGTTCAAAAAGTAGATATTGGTAAAGAAAGATCTAGGGGCTCAAAAATTGAATTAGGCGTCCCGCAAGGATCAATAATAGGTCCTTTCTTATTTTTAGTATACGTAAATGATCTCCCCTTTTAAGCAAAAGATCTGTGTGATATAGTCTTATTTGCTGATGATACTTCACTGATTTTTAAAGTTAACAGAAATAAATGTAATTATGACGATGTAAATGATGCGCTTTCACACGTACTAGATTGGTTCACCGCCAATAACCTTTTACTCAATGCTAAAAAAACCAAATGCATTAAATTCATGTTACCTAATGTAAGAGAATTTCCAACGAAGAAAATGCTAAAGAATGAGATTGTTGAATTTGTAGACTCTACTGTTTTCTTAGAGTTACATATTGATTCCACTCGTCAATGGAAACCGCAAATTGATGCTCTTGCAGGCAGACTTAGTTCAGCAGCCTATGCAGTTCGAACAATTAGATATATTACCGATGAAGATACAGCTAGGTTAGTTTATTTCAGTTACTTTCATAGTATTATGTCTTATGGTATTTTGCTTTGCGGACAGGTAGCTGACATCCAGACTATCTTTGTTCTCCAGAAAAGAGCGGTACGCGCAATTTACAAATCAAAGCCACGCGACTCTTTGAGGGAATTATTTAAAGAAATAAATATTTTGACAGTAATATTGCAGTACATCTATGAAAATCTTATGTATACGCACAAAAATAGAAATAGCTTTTTGAAAAAGTGTGATGTTGACAATAGAAATACAAGAAACCAGAACAAATTACACATCCCAGCTTATAGATTACGAAAGGTGGGGAAATCATTTATGGGCAATTGCGTGCGCTTCTATAATAAGCTTCCATCTGAAGCAACTGAACTTCCTATTCGTAAATTTAAACAGTACATTAAACAAAATCTTATCAGGAAGGCCTTTTACTCCATAGATGATTACATCAATGATGTTAATGCTTGGCCAGATGTTGCTCCGTTCCGCACTGTCAGTAGTATGTAAGAAATTCAATGTTCTGTTTAGCTTTAAAGAATTATTGACATGTATCTAAATTGCGTTAAATTTATATTTAGATAGACAAAATAAACATGTATTAGACACATAAGTGATATTATAATGTGCTAGTGGTTTCTTTTTCACTTCTTCCACTAGTGGACAAAAAATTGAAGTGAAGAAAATATCAATAACACCTTATTTCTTATTTGATAATAATAACTATATTTATAGTATAAAATTTGACTTGTCTAAGTGCTTATTTAGTAAGCCTAAAGAAATAAAGTTATTGATTCTGATTGTGATTCTGATTCTGAAATAAAGTTATTGATTCTGATTCTGTTTCTGAAAGTAATTCTGTCTGACTGTTATATTTTCTTGCCTATGCGGCTAAACGGATCTTAACGAAATTTGGCAGGAAGGCCGGGGACGGACATATGCTACTTTTAATCTCGTAAAAGCGCGTGCGAAGCCATAGGTAGGAGCTAAAAATAATAATTATTACGCTTCTGTGATAAATAAATAAAATAAAATAAATAATATTATAATAATGTATATAAACCAAAATACGCACAATATTACTCAGTTTCAAGCCAATAAACGTTTATAAAGTAAAACATTACGTACCTACTATCATGTATTCTTCGTCACCTCTACGTCGTCGCAGGAGACATAAAACTTGTACCGTTAAAATACTGAATAAAGAAATAAAGAGTTTCGCTTAGCGTGTGCGGAACTCTGCTCTTCTGGGGTTCAGTTCCATACGTGAGATATTTATAGCCGGGGGTTTTATCTTGTAGCTTGGGAGTGGGTTCGAGTCTCGCGGAGACGAGAGGGATGGTCTGTGGATTAATGCGATTATTATTAATATATATATGGAACTTATTATCAGTTGTACCTAGCTTTCAATTTGACCATTTTTTTATCTCCAAGTCTGGCAAGAAACCATTTTATATGAGAGACGTTTATTTTTTCCATAATATATTTAACAACATCTTTTGTGATATGATTAAAGGTCCGCCTTGATTAAGAAGGTTGCAGTTTTTTTCACGTTGCATGACAAATATTCTGCATCGTAGCGGTCGCAGGGAGTCGATGGATGGAGGCGGCTCAGGACCACTATTTGTGGCGTCGTACATGGCATGATTATATACAATAGATATAATATGTAGATTAGCATTCATTGCAACACGTACATAATTGTTATAAAAAACAAACAAACTAACTAAACGTGAACTGCAAATATTTCTTTCTGCTGAAGTATTTACCATAGGTCTATAAAAGCGGGGCAAAATCTCGCATTATTTAGTTACTAATACTTCTGGGTCTCAGCAACCAAATTAAATCGTGGCAAAAGACTTCTCCAGATTCTTGGGTTGTATGAGCCATACATGAAAAATACTGGCCACCAGCAAAAAACAAAAAACACCTGGAAACGGCCGGTATTTTATAACAGTTCTTCCTCCCTCTCACCACTTGCGTAAATTTTATGTATATGAGGTGACTAGCTCTCGCGTGAGGATTGTACTGGAGGCCTTTTCTCGAGGTAGGCCTAGATATACCAGTTTTATTTCTAAAATGTTTAAGAAACACGAACCGCCGCCGTCTTACTAACATCATCCATCATCCTCTTACTAAGATCGCATCTTATTGGACATAGAAGATAGCTTCACATAACCTATCTCCACTGGTTCTGTTCTCGGCAACTCGCAGATGTAGTTTCTTGGCACCCCGCTGAGCAATTTACACTAAATTATCAGAGAGAATAAAATGAAAGTTTCTTTGTTTAGTGAAAATCTTTGCGAGAGTTGGATTAGATCTGTAGGATGCAGAAAATAGTAAGTTAACAAAGTCCATAATGGATTTGAAAAGAAATTGGCTGAAGGGACGATGCGGGTTTGATTCCTATATATATGTTTTTTCTTCTTAGCCTCGGAAATAACAAGCGAACTCCCCCATCATAGTGAAATTGCTATTTTTTTAATTAATCTCTGCTGATCGATCGATATTTCTGTATTTCTACCAATTATATTAACTTTACTCCTGTTAATCGAATGAACTTTACTCTCGTAAACCAAATAAACTTGAATTCTGTGAATGGAATAAATTTGATTTCTGGAAATAAAATGACTAACGTATCAATAATGCAATAACATGTACAAACTGCAAGTGTCCCGTACAGCCGAGCCGAGCCGGCCCGCGCTCGCATAATTCGTACATCTCGCTCCAACAACGACTGTCAATAATAAATTCGCTGCAGGCAAACTGCAAATATTAGCCCAACTTAACGAGTTGCCTTTCCTGCTCCTCGAAAAACTACCGTATCCTAAGCTGGGAAAGTCCTTTTTCGGAGTGTTTGTCTGCTAATTATTATGTTTAAATATTTGCCAATTAAGGTGGAGTTGCAATTTGTTTTACTTCGGGGGACGGCAGGTAGGAAATGTCTTGATTTCGCCTTTTTGGAAATTGCTTTGTTAAAATAAAAGGAAAGAATAAAAACTGTCGAGTATGATTTGATTTATGCTTCTATGCATTTAGTTTCTAGCTTCATTCGTATTTATATTTTACCTGCATATTTATTTTGTTCGTTGTGCTAAATACTTTCTAGGTTAAAATTACACGTACTCGTAGGAAGCGCATTCTCTGCTCAGCCTCAGCAGTGCTCACTGTCAATCTTACGTGAGCCAGAGGCACTCGAAACGTTAATTAAGAAAAAAGCTCAAAAACTACAAAAATATACTCCAAATCGATATTTCTGTGCGAACAATAAACCTATTAAATTCATTAGTTTTTGTAATTTCCTTCTAAAATTCAAAACTTAAGTATCCGCTCCATAAATCAGCTAAACAGGGTTATACAATATTTATTGGCTATAGTAGTGGTCTGTATAAACAATTAGCCGCAACCCGCATAACTGTCACGGACCCTTGTAATCACTTGTTTTATTAAACAGCCCCCTTAAGGCAGCGAACAGTTTAAACCACGATGCGGTGGAATTCGATAAATTGCAATGGAAGTGAAACTGATAATCGGTTTTAAACATTATTTTATGGAACGAAATAATATTGTCTGTCAGAAATATCTTTTTTCAGATCTTTTTCAGAAGTTTAGCTACCTCAAAAGTAGCCAAACTTCTGAAAAAGAAGAACGTAATACGTTACATTATTAGAACTGGATGGCAGTCACCCTAAACAATATTAGTTTTATGAAATAAACTTTCAGTTCAGTTTACTGGATGAGCCATGGAGCGTATTTCCTGAATGCTATCTTTAATTAAGAAACTTCTGGAGTGGTTCATGTTCCAACCCTAAAAGTGCAATAAAGACATTGCTCAAGTGGCGCCATCTCGCGGCGGTACTTACAAACATCAACTTTAGAGCGACATAAACTTTGCGGATAGTCAGTGCTGCTTTCATACACTCGCGATACTGCAAATAAGATGACAGCACAGTGATGATATTTGATTCTTGAACATGTTGTATTCAACTTTATCATGTTATACTTTTGAAAAATACTTTATTATACCTACTATGATGTTGTCAAAACTCAAAACTACATAAATGTAACAGGCTGATTAAGTTCTCACCATTCAATTTATCCATCGGTTTAGCTATGATTAGTAATTTACAAATTTTTAACCAACTTCAAAAAAGAAGGAGGATCTCAATTCGGCTTTATGTTTATTGTATGCATGAATTAGACAACCAATTATGCAAAACTAGAGACGACAGAATAAATCTGGAGAAATTTGAATCTTAGGTGGTTACTCGTCTTCGAATGTCGTCTGTAAATCGTGACTATAGCTAATGCATACCTACCACAATTCTCAATAGGTCACGACCTTCTAACTATTGGATAAAAATAGCACTAACATACAAGCGCCTACTTCGGAGCATAACACGACATTGGCACAGCATCACTGACATCGTGAGGGAATTGATGAAATGACTGAGTTACGGCATTTTGACTGTTGACGCGAAACGATGAACAGTTTATGAACCGTTTTATAGATATGTAGGTAAATACATAATAAGAGTAACGTCTTGGTTTTTACTTTGTAAGAAATAAGGCTACTATGGCTAGGTATCTTATTTATTATAGACTAGCTGCTGCCCGCGCCTTTACCGCTTTTTATCGGGATATAGTTTGGGTTTGGTTCTTTTTAACTTTAACTTTTTTAACTTTAACTTGGAATAACATATAGGCTATTTTTTATCCCGATAAAATGCGGGCGAAGGTGCGGGCAGCAGCTATACATAAATAAATGATAAATAATATGGCGTGTTTTAAAAAACGATAAACCTACATCAAATTCCTCTACTTTTACACTTATTTTAAGTTTTGCGGGATAAATACTAATTCCCTGGGGATACATTTATGAGACTCTTTCGGGATCATTTTCTATACAGTTGTGAAAGAATTTTCAAAATCGGTCCATAATTGGCGGAGTTATCGCGTAACATACAAACATACATACAAAAAAAATATACAGACGAATTGAGAAGCTTCCTTTCCTTTTGAAGTCGGTTAAGTAAAAATCATATAGATATACTGGTTTTCAAAGTGAACGATGACTAGTTTAACTAAACAAATCTCTGAGAACTTTAAGACGTAGAGTTTTACAGTCTCCAGAAGTACATATATAATATGAAAGTTTAACGAGGCAATAAAGGATTTTATTTGGCATATCCCGGCTCAGAATAAATTGACGTCTCGGAGTAAATACGCGTATAGTACAGGAGCTAAGACTTTAGGAAGAACCTCGTTTTAAAAATCCAGATTTCTGGATTCAGTTAAAAATGTTAATATCGTAGAGTTCATATGAAACTAAGAGTAAAGTAAAGTAAAGTAAAAAATATTTATTACAACAAAATACATAGATATTTACACTAGGTGCACATTCGAAACTATTATTAAAACAAGTTATGTAATACAGAAAAATAAGAGAAAAGCAACTAAATAAGTATGTAAATTGCAGACAGCTATAATTACCTATTATTGTACTTGTCTGTTGATTTCTTCACTAGGCTAAGCCTGTATTGAAGAAATCATGAGAGAATTTAAAATATTCGATTAGCTAGCTACGGAAAATTTACTGTGAAAGTGACAGAATTAAAAAATGAGAACAATCAGGTAAGATATATAAAAAAATGAGTATTAGAGTTTCCTACATACATGTATAAGTATATGAAATTTAAGGTGTAGAATTTCTTGAGTTTTATGATAGTTTAATGTGGTAAGCCAATCTTTCATTATATGTTTAGCCTCAGTTACACTTTTGTTCTTAATTTGACAGTTTTTAGCTATAATATTGTAGATATGAATTTTTATAAAGTTTCCTGTTCGTTGTGCGAATTTAGAGTTTGTCGAGGGAGTGACCAATCTATATACTCTACGGCGGGATATGAATTCAAAATCAGGGGAGGATAAGAATGATTTATGAACCGACAGAGCAGTTTTTAGAGTTGGCGGACGGTGAGTATACGGTATCCTTATAGATTTCCGTTGTGGGATATCTAAAAGGCTTTCGAAGCATCACCTTTAATACTGAACGCTGTGCTCTCTCAGTTCGTATAATGAAGGTCTTCGCAGCACCGTTTTGGGGTCAACACGATATGCAGTAGGTTATGATTAATTGACATAAAGCGAAATAAACTGATTTAAGGGTGTCAAAGCCCGCTACATACCGAAGGCTTTTCATGATGCCTATAATGCCTTATTCGCGCAGAGAGAGATCCAATGTGAGCTTGAAATGTCAGTTTTTGGTCAATAAGAACACCAAGATATTTTATAGCTTCTGAACAGATAAGAGTTTCACAATTACAGGGCCCTGTCGGACCTGAGCATGTTCTGGCGTGAATTTGAATACACGTTTTAGTGTCTGGAGCTGAGGCCGCTATTTTGTGGAAACTCAAATACGTCGTTTTTTTAGTATTGAGAGTTAGAAGGTTTTGCTGAAGCCATTCACTGATTAGCATCATGCCCCTTTCAGCAAGCAGATACGCCTCAGACCATGACGTACCGTGAAAGATTATTGCAGTATCATCAGCATAGCACAAGGTATCTGCATTTGAGATCGGAACTTCGTGAATATCATTGATATAGAGAAGAAATAAGGTGGGTCCTGGGATGCTGCCTTGAGGAACGCCATAACGAACAGGTTGTGGATCACTAGTAACCTGGCCGATCCTAACACACTGTCTCCGGTTTGTAAGATAGCTTGTAAACCAATTTAGTGCAGTTCCCCGATTTCCAAAACCTTCAAGCTTTCGCAGAAGTATATTAACGGAGACAGTATCGAAGGCCTTAGCCGAGTCCAGGAAGATACCCACGGAACATCTATTATTGTCCAAATGCAACGAGACCGCTGAGATCAGAGAGGTGACAGCCTCATTAGTGCTTTTAACCTTTCGAAAGCCGTATTGTTTGGGGGAGATGAGGTTTTTGGACTCCAAGAAGTTTACAAGACGCTTATTTACCAACTTTTCCAACAGTTTAGAAAAGGTGCACATTTTGTTCCCCCTTTGTGGATTGGAACGACCAGTGCAGTTTTCCAGTCATATGGGAATACACCACTAGACAGACTTAGGTTAAATATATGCGTTAGCGGTATCAATATTACATCCGTTATGTGTTTAATAAGTGCATTACCAAGGCCATCGATTCCTAGTGCTTTATCATTCTCTAGAATAGTGATCATGCGTTTAACTTCCTCCAAGTCTGTAGGGGCTATGAAAATTGAGTCAGCTGGAGGGTTCTTTACGAAGAGCCGGCTTTGTTTTTGTTATGAACAAACTTCCATGTTAAAACAATCTCACCTGATGCCTACCATCATGATCATGTTTCATCACGATAATTCGACGTCATCTGCATCAGATAAAAAAATAAACGTCAGGAATCCAAAAACTGTTTAATTTCGTCACACATTCGCACACACGCTTTCGGACAAACAAAAATAGAATTATAATTAGAAATAATCGTAATTCATAAAATTAGTGGCCTCTCAACATCAACTTCTTGGTGATAGACTCTGCTTATTCACCACGTAACTGACAGTGACTTGATAAAGACAAGAACGTCCACCCAGCTCCTGCTCTAAACTCGGTTGAATCGTAAACGGACTGTAGGGTATCGGTGTAACACTGTGTGGGATTGCCACTTTAATGACTTTCTTTATGTGGCCTGAAGCTGGCTCGAGCTTTGCGAATGATGATAGCATTTAATTATTTAGCTCTTCATTTTATTAGCTTGAATATTTTTAGAATAGCAAGGTCACATGTGTCCACAACTAAATACTCAATCGCAAGGTCACATGTGTCCACAACTAAATACTCAATAGCAAGGTCACATGTGTCCACAACTAAATACTCTATAGCAAGGTCACATGTGTCCACAACTAAATACTCAATAGCAAGGTCACATGTGTCCACAACTAAATACTCCACTGGGTTTATTATTCTTTATTAAAGGCTTCATCGTACACGTGATATTATTATATATGAATGAAAAAATAGACCTACTTATTCAATGTGATGTGTAGATAAACATTAAAGTAAGAGTCATTCAGTACCAGGTCAAATCAAATGCCCAAGGACCACTCAGTAGCATATGACTTTTTTATTTTTGTTATGAGTGTTTTCGGAAACATAAAGATGTCGTAGGCTTTTGTACCATCCCGAAAACAACAGCTAGTTATATACTTTAGATCTTAGAGATACCTACTGTAAACTAATGAAACCAAGCTTCAATTTCTTTCGTAACCTCTTTCCAAGAACTGATGCCTGCTGCAAGAACAGTTCAGCTTCCTGCCATTTTATGTCCGTAGTTTAAATTCAAATACAGCTGATACAAGTGCAGTGCAAATAAAATGAATGTACCTATTGGCTTCGTCCGAGATCGTCACGTCGTCGGTATGTCCTCAGGTGAATGCATGATCTTTGAATATGCGGTATTTTATGCGGAAATATAAGCGATAGGTATATTTCACATTTAATGCGATAGACACGTGCGGTTTTCTAAGACGGTACATTATTGGTTTCCTGTGTAGTATTCTCGGTCTAGGTCTCTTGAGTCGCTCAGGTACACGTGATCTTAAAAGGTGCGGTATTTTATGCACCTACATGCGGTATCGATATATTTGTGGTGGAATATTAAAAGCCTCTGTATTATTTTTGTCTCTTTTTTGTCCCTACATGAACACTAAAAAGTAGATGGGTAGGTAAATAATTGAGCAGCTGCCACATTTGTAGAGGTATGCATAAAAATAAATATTCTCAAATTCTCACAATTAAATTAAAATATCCAACCTAACTAAGGTAAATTAAATTGTTATAAACAACATATATAGAATCCTTGCTTCATTTAAGGTACATTCAGCACCAGGTTTCCGCACAGACTTCGCGGGCCATGGAGCGGTTTGTGTTAACCACAACTGATTGCAGCGGCCCGGGGCGGCCCGCACGAATTGTGTTAAGACATTGTTTTAGACACCGCGGGGCGAGATTGATCGTCGGTTGGACTCGCTTACTCGTTGTATTACAACAGTTTGCTTGCCGCGGAATTATAGAATGCGGGAATGCCAGTACCGTATTTATTGAGTTCAAGTCTTTTGCCGTTGATTTAGCCCTGTTGTTGTCCTTTATTTAAAAACCGGGTAGGTTTACGAGGTTTAGGTTATGAATAACTAGCTGCTATCTGCGGCTTCATACGTGCTTTTCAAGTAGCCTCCCTGCCAAATTTCATTAGCCGTTAAGTTGTTTAGGTGTAAAAAGGTAACAGGCAGAAAGACTGACAGACATAGTTACTTTCGAATATATAATATTAGTGGAACCACAAGTGGAACCTTACTATGGATATAATGAGGTACATACACTCCAGCTGTGAAACACAACATAACATTAAATATTGATTCAGGAATCCTGTGTGTCAAAGTTACTATCTATACCTGCCCTACCTTAGAACAAACGCCAGTGAACCTTTTTTTGGTTCACAGATATGATAGGTAGTACATAGTAGTAAGGTACGAGGTAGTTAAGTTATTAGGTACCTTAAAACTTTATGATTTATAAATGGACGTCATTTTCTTCAGCCATCCTGCTTTTGCAATGAAAACCACTGCATCCAGCAGAATTAATGAACAAGAAACCGCTAACATTCATCAAAATGCTAATCATCTCAGGCAAACATTTAGCGAGCTCAACATTCAATCCAAAACCGCATCTATCACTATTTAGACAGAGCCTTGTTTACCAAAACTCGGCTTACAAACTACCAATACCGACCTCACTAATAATTAACTTAGTTATTATTGTAGGGATGTTAAAGTTCAAATTTGTGTAACAGAACAACTTCTTCGACTCTACTCGCAAATTGCACAAAACAGTTGCTGGTTCACGACATCCAGAAAACTCACAACAATGAAATACAATCTCTCCAATATCGATCCTTCTGAATGGCGCATAACGAAATAATGTGTTCAGTATCAGATCGATTCCTTTAACTTAGCCCGTAGTTGACGTAAAGAGAACCTACCAGAGTAACGACAACAGCTTCCTTCTCTGTATTTTTAACACCTCTACTGCGATCTTCAACCAATTTGCCAACCGTGAGGATTATGGCAAACCCCTCTTGTATGGGGGAGACCTGTTCTTTCGGTAGTGGACGTGATTTATGCAAAAGGTGTGAAGGTGTGAAAGAAAACTAAAGCATAGGATCTTAGAAATTGAATTGAAAATAGTTTAGCGAGTTTTGGTGAAGTATTCAGTGGAATCCATTCGCTCGTTTCGGGGCGTGTAATTAATTACGTTTGTTCATAAACAAGCGCAGGGCGGCATTGCCGCGGGCAAAGGTTGTTTTATTAGTTTGGAACTTTGACATTTACTGCACCTACTGGTGAGTTTTATCACTATTACTTTACTAACGCGAGCTTGATTATAAAATGACTTTATGTCTGTTTTTAAAACATTTTTAAATTATAATGATTGATGTGTATGTCAAATCAAACAGGAATTTAACATTAGCATTAAGTCATTAACATTTTGTTGAAGGTTAATGAAACCAGGCCTGAGCTGAAAACGTAACAGTTATTCTTTTGTTAGTTCTAATGTAAGGCGGAAATTCAGAATAGCCAACTTAACAAATTGGAGGCTAATTTCTTCTTTTATAAAATGAGTAAGTACTCACTAGTAAACACCGATTTTGCTTTATTGATATCGAAAATTTATCAACTTTACACCGTATAGCATTTTAAAATTCAAAATTTGTAACAAATTCGCTATTGTGAAATTCCAGCGGTTTCTAAGAAGTTGGTTTCATCGGAACTTGCGGATATTGGAATACATCGGATCGCATTATACGAGGCGATACGCTCGCTTTGCTGAATCATTTCATATTTTATCGAATTTAAATAGGTACCTATATCTATAAGTAGATATATTGTCACCACTACTTGGGAATAGGATCCGTGTGTTGAATTTAGAACGAAGATAGTCCAATCGGTAACTAAACCGTTACCTACTTTATTTTGTTGGTAGACCGTCTATTGTTTATAACGTTGTATAACGTTTATGACGTTAAGTTTTGAATTTAGAATGATGTAAGATCAAAATGTGGATAGTAGTAGTACATCTATAACGTCTACTGCTGAATATGACTCCCTAAACGTGGCAGGCGGATATGTGATAGCAGCTTCTTACTGTGTGTGCTTCTTACTCTTACGACATCCATGGTCAGAGTTGGAGGGGTCTATTCTAACGCCTGCCACAGTTATCGTAGGAAGTATAATGTATTCTGCCGCTTGTAACTCCAGTAGGGAACGGGCGTTTGGATACGCTATAGCGTATCTAACTTTATACATAGAGCTTGTTCATAAATCTTTTTCGTATCTGTTCCTAAGTTAGCTTCAATCCACAGTTATCGACGTACGTAAAATGTTTCGCTTCGTTTCAATACTTTCAAAATTTCAAACATTGGGAAACAGATGTAGTTTCACTTGAAAAATAAATTTTGAGAAAAATCTGTTTAGGCATAGAGTAAAAACTTGCTCCTGTCACAGCATTATTCTGTGGTTTTTCAGATTAGTCCTGAGCGCTGCGAAATTAAAATATTGTTCGTTCTGAAGATAAGGGACGCAGATAAGTTGTTCGATAGTCAGATTATACATTATTATGATAAGTAGGTATGTATTATAAATTTACAGTTAATTCAATGTCTGTCAGTGACAAAGTCGTCATAAATCGTGACATGTGCCGCGGCCATTAACCGTCCATAACCACATTTAATTGCCTGTTCGCTATCTAAGTGATTTGATAGTAGATACCTATCTGTTATATTATATAGATCAGGTTTTACCTTTATATAATATAATAATTTAATATTTATTTTCAGGGAACTGTCAATTAATTTCAATTTAAAGAGATATTGTAATGTTCAGGAAATGAATATTTTATTTTCTTTCTGGAAATCTCATATAGAGAAAGAACACAATAAAATATTTCTTGCGAAATACAGATTGATAACAAGTTTTTCTTTACCTTTATTCTAAGATTTCTTCTTACACAACTACGCAATATTCATTACGTATTAACTTATCTGGATAAAATGTTGGCAAGCACAATAAACACCTACAAAGCTACAAAATAAACACCTTTGCCGCCATGGCTGAGTTCAACATGGCGAGGATAACATCTTGCTTTCTTTGATTAGACAATAGCATTGAGAAAGCGAGACTCACCTTGACTTGGCGAGCCTGAACTAACATAACCTAAAAACCAAAGATTGCAGCAGGCTACGTTTCATACAAAATTGTTCCTAGCTCTAAACCCCAAAACTGATTCAATTGATATTTAAAAATCTATGCATTATAAAAGTGTAATATAATATCAAAGGATATCAAATCTAAGGCCAATAGGGGAGCATTCCTCGCATGGCGCGCTGCAATAACCCTCGATGGCTATGCACGGAATGTGCGCAAGTGTTCCGATTCATTTGATTAGCACTTTGCAATATCTGGCGGTATGAGACATTTGGATTTGGAACATTTGGAACATTTGGATCTGAAAGGTAGTACCTATTTTTCATACCAAAGCAAAGCAAAAGTGATTAAAGCCGAGTTTTGTATACAATCTACAAATAAAACCTAGAATTCAGTGTTCTTATTTTAATTTGACGCTATAGGTATAGTGGTAGGTTTTTTACACATCCCCGCTCCGATCAGCTTTGGTAGAATTCATATTTTGTTTAAACTGTCAGTCACAACAATACAGCGTATTATAAAACTAAAAACCGCCGAAAGAATAAGCACCGTTTCTTTACAAAATGAACCCTGAAGAGCATTGGACTCGATCGAGTGGTTCGGTAGTGCAGCGTCGCGCTTCGCCGCTCCCGCATTGTACGAGATAAGCTACATACTTTTTCAATATTGTGGATATACTACTTGAACTTGCTGCAGTTTCTTCAATTTATTCCTCTGAATAAGAACTCAAAATCAAATTGTTTGGATTAATCTCCTGTTTTGAATTCGTGCTAGAATTAGTTACGTCGTAAAGATGCGCGACTGTGAATGATTTCATTCGAATTATTCGATTTGACAAATCATTCGAACGATTCGACTGACTAGAGTAAATTAGTAACTAATTTGGTTAGTAGTCGCGCGTCGTTCCATTCGTTCGACTGCCCGAGACGGCCTTCATTTCATTCGTTATTCGACGTGCATTGGTCCAACCAATGCACGTCGAATAATGTGTGATCGTTCGACTAACAAAGTCGACTCGGAGCCATGAATAACCCATTCGTAGAGGCATTAGTAATTACTAATTAGTAGTTGTCATTCGACTTGAAGATAAGTATATTACAAATTTTCAAGTCGAATAAGGAAATTAGTAGTTGTCGATCATTCGAATAGTCAGATAATTCGCAGTCGCGCATTTTTATTACGTCGTGATATCTGAAAATTATTGTGTTCTGTTAGAGTTACTAGGTAAAATGTAGTAACTGTAGAGTGGTTTTGGTGAATACCTGTGTTATCAACTGACAGGAATAGGAGAACGGTACCAGTTCGTCTAAAATATAAAGGTGACCTACCAGATATAAGCAAATTAATTTATGCTTTCATTTCAAGGTCAGCATATGGACCGTGTTTAGTCCAGGAAAATTTACTGGAAAACAAGATGGACGCTACTAAATTACAAAAACCTCAACAAATTGAATTTCTAATTAAAACGACCGCATCAGATAAATACCCGAATAATAAATGAAGGGAAGATAAGAAGGTCCAAAAGGCCGCCTTTAGGGACCCCGGAATTACAGATTCAATTATAAGCCGTGCTTTATGATCTGCTAGTTTTGTGAACAGAATATTAATGAGAGAACTATAGATTCTATGAAAATCTTATATCTATTGTTGAGTCTATCATACGTAGCTCTTGGTTCTTCAGCTTGTGATATGTTGTTGAAATCTTGTTGAGTACCGGTGTTACTCGAACACCAAAATGAAAGTAAAAATTTTTGTTAAATAATTTTACATCTGTTGACTGTTGTTTTTCTAATAAACATTTATTTAAGTAACCTGGTCAAGTACTTAGTCAATGTTGGTACCGTGGGTTATTTTAGTAATACTATACCATTTCTTTGGCTTTTTTTTCGGCTTTCCATCTAGATATCCTCCACTGAATAACGGTAATAATCCATTTCCCTCACTATCTCTATCTCACTAACTACCTACAGCGTCCCATAGAACGCTTCTGTTCCTTGAGGGACTAAACAACCACAAAATTCCACCACATATTCCACCCCAAATTCTTGTCCCACTAAATCATAATACTTTATCTAATAAAATCTACTCAGTACAACAAAATGTGTGGTAAAACCGACGCATAAACACTTATACTCGAATAGTTTCCCTAATAGAGCCGCCGCGAACTTTCACTAATAATAAACTTTTTCACAACCGGCCTAGAACCGGACGGTGATTTGTCCGGAACTAGTTGACCCGGTTCTGGAAATATATGGACGCAATAGAAAGTTTTCCGGAAAGGATTTTGAGTAAGTATAGTTAAATAGTTTTAGATTGTTTTGGTTTATTTCATGAGTTTGACGAAGTTAGGCTCTTAAAACTTGAGGTTTTTCTAGGAATTTTCTCCTTAGCTCACCATTCAAAACTTGGAAATTGTAACGAGCATAGATACCATAGATTCCTAAAAGTCCAGAGTGAGCATGATTATTTGTTACAAAACTATTTTATTTTCATCCAAAAAGAGAGGCACAAAAAAAACGGAGGTATCCTTTTAATTAATGCCACGCCAAAACAAAAGGCATTCTAATCTAAAACAATAGTTGCCATTACAATTAGCTCCTTAGGGGGCCCATCGGACCCCAAAGGTCCCCCATTGCTCAAATATGCAAATATCATGTGGGGGACACCTTAATTGTTTTATTTTAATCTATGACGTGCATTGGTATGTAGATTCGAGATTAAAATGGCCGTTGACTTGTTGCTCTGAAATTAAAATATCTCATTATTTTCTGAGGCTTTTTCCTGAAAATCAAAAGTATTTTGGTTCTTTTTTTGTTCGTAGACATATAATAATTCTTCCGTAAACTACACTATTCATGAATTAAATTCCATTTTCTTAACTAGAAAAGGATTGAATGTAATTTTAACAAAGCCTGACGTGAATCAATCACTTTATACAAAGATTCATGTACAACTTACCTACAACCACTCCGCTTTCCGAATTATTCAATTAAAAGCGCCAATAGGATTGATTCCCTCTAAGACCCAAACTCTTAAACTTCCTATATCGAACCTACACCAGTTGAAATAAAGCCTGATTTCCATCTGAAGCTCAAACCCATAGAACAGACTTTTCACGTCCGATCCTATTAGAGTCAAAATCGAAAAACAAACGTGTCCCCACCATCACAGAATATACAAGTGCTTGTATCTGAAACTTTCACTCTAAATATTCCCAATTCGTACTCATTTAAGTGTCGTATAATGCATTTCAGTTGGGCCACCTACATGTAAATAAGGGTGCACCCACAGAAATCTTAATAATATTATTTAGATTTCTGTGGGTGCACCTGATTATTTCAGTCAATTCAGTGCCTAGGGTACAAAGGATTACGGACTTCGTTTTAAATAGGTATTTTGATTGATCAATCTTTGAAAATAGTATCCATATGTACTATATATTATATTATATATTCACACATTCACATCAGCCCATACACGTCCACTGCTGGACATAGGCCTCCCCCATATGACGCCACAAATAGCGGTCCTGAGCCGCCTCCATCCATCGACTCCCCGCGACCGCTACGATGTCGTCGGTCCATCGAGTGGATGGTCTCCCATGTAGGGGGGGAATTGCCATAATCACCACGCTTGGCAGGCGGATTGGTGATCGCAGTGTTGATGTTGAAAAATACTCAGAAGGAAGCTGCTGCCCTTCCTCTGGTAGGTTCCCTTAGTCGGCTCTTACGACATCCACGGGTTGAGTTGGAGGGGTCGATATTCGTACGCTGCGACCCCACGGCCAATTATATATTAACATATATATTATACAGACTATATTTATTAAATTTCGTCATAGAAATAATTAACACAGCACATAGATGCATTGAATGTACAAAAAAAATTGACATTAAATAACCCCCTGACTATTCCCGGTGCAAAGGTGCCCATAATGCTTGCAGCATTACCTCGCTGAATAGCGATGGAAATCCATTGCACTAAGAACGACCCGGAGCGGGAGTCTCCTGTCACTTCATTAAGTTTACGGCCTTATTCTCTCATTTATATAGACTATGAATATTATATAGATATTATAAATTCGAAAGTACTATCTCTGTCTGTCTGTTACCTTTTAACGCCGAGACGGCTGAACGAACCTTAATGAAATTTGGCTGTGAGGTAAATGGTATCCCGGGGACGGACATATTCTGCTACTTGAAAAGTGCGTGCGAAGCCGAGGGCAGCAGCATAACTATTGAAATCTCAAATCTATATATATTTTCTGTGATAGCATAATACCATTTTCACTTATGCCATTTCAAATATGCTAGTCGATGCTAAATCTAATGTTATCGACCTAGAGCTTAGAATCACTCTAGCAGTTACTACAGTGAACTAGCTCCTTTTATAAAAAGTTTGCATGAACACACTCCGTCGATCCATTAGCAGCTGCATTTGGGATCTGGAGCCGATGGTGCTGGTTTGATGTCCGGCTAATGGTCATATGTTTTGGATTATCGAATAAATATAGTAACAAGATTAATTTATTGACGGTGTCAGCGATTGTCTGGGTTCTTTACAAATCATCAGCATTACCATTTTTATATTTTTTTTTATATCTTTTCAGCGAGTTTTTGATATTCAGCCTCTATAATACGCCATTCATTTACAAACATTTCTCTTTCTTTTTAACTTTGTTCCTTCATACGTGTCCTTGATGACTGCATGTCGAATCAATTTACGCCTGGCGAAATGAAGTTATGCCATTTCCCATTTTCACCGGGTTTAATACATTTTTCAACCTTTGGTTTTAACCGGGCTTAGGGATAACTGGCTATAGAAATTCTATGAACCTATGAAAGACACAGTGAATTACATTTTTGATATAAGCGGGTAAAAATATTGTTTCGCTTAATATCTGGTCCCTGCCTGGTCAACTTTTGGCATCGGCTTAAAAGTTCAACTTAGATAAGTATAAACAAAAGTTCTATTATTATTATTTCTCGAACTTTATATTTTCTGGACACTTTTGGTCATTCTGTGAAATCATTTTAAAATGGGCTTTAAATATAACCTTTTAATTAATTAGTCGCATCGGAATTTTCGAAAATACCAGCTGAGGGCCAGTGGGACCGCATGGCGAAAACAAACCATTACTTTGCCGATAAAAAATTATGAGTTAAATTTAATGACAAAGTTTGGGACGGTATCGAATGTACATATTCTGCCAGCTTGCCGGGCGACCTCTTGCGGACCGTGCTTCATCTATTATTTGTGAAAGACATGGATATTATGCAGAACTTCCGTGCATTTATTTACCTACATATTATTATTTTTTGTCTATTTGTCTTCTTTTAAACTTAATTGCTAATATAGTAGGTACGCAAACTAAAAAATAATCTACCAATTATCAATTGCCAGACAACGCAGCGTTTTTCATATTCAGAAAAACCGCAATAAAACTGGTTAAGCTGATGATCGTTTGCTGAATGGTTCACTGAAAAGGTCTACCAACCCAATTTTTAATACACAATAGAGCACGCAAAATTTATTCCAAAGCCCTATTAAAATAATTTTAATAATCAGAACAACAATTTAAAATGCAAACAAAAATACCCTTTAAACGCGATATGTGAAGTGGCATTTTATTTTACCCCCATTCATTAGCAGAACAAAAAACCAATGACAACGATTAACCTTCGGAGCCGTCTATTGTCTCCCCCTCCCTCTCTTAACCCCCCACTGGTCACGTGACGTTTAGCACCCCACTCGGACCGTCGATTCAATTTATTGTTATCTGTGATGATACTATTAGTTAGGACGCGCTGACTGATCAGAGATAATAGGAAACTGAATCGTCTGAATCCAAAAGTTGAAAGTTTATTTTATGGGGATGGTTTCGATGAAATCATTTTCAAGCGGATTTATAAGCGCAGAAATTTATGAATGGTAAAATTTACTTTTGAAGTAAATCACCCAGTATGTGTCATTTACGAGGAAAATATTTGTATAAGTTTCTCTAACGATAATATTATTCCACGGCAATCTCAAAATTTGTCGCATTTAAATCCTGAAAATCGCAGTGGGTGGCCTTATCATTCACACTCCGAATAGACTTGCTTCCGTGGAAAATTATAGGTTAATTTGCCCCTGGTATGACAAAACAGTTAATTTCGTCCCGTACGATGCATATTCGGATGCGATGCAAATTGGCCCTAATTTATCCCCGCCTACATTCACTGGATGGGTTGCCTTGCTCGGGAGTCAACTTCCGTGGTTGCCTAATTACGAGTATCTATACTGTTATCGTTTTTGGCACTGTAAGTTTTTTAGCCTCTATCTACTTTAAAATTTCAAAGAATTAGAAGGGTATAAACAAAATCAGAGATTATTCTGACTTATCGTTAATTTAATCGCACGAAATCCTATATCTCATATTACAGACCCAAAGATAATTCAAATCTACTTATACAAAACCGTATTTAACGAGACCCTTTAAAATAAAAAGCACAATAGCACGTGTCAGCACCATAAACAAAATTAGGGTTCTGTCATCGCATCCCGTTAAAAACGCATAAAATGGTGCTCATATCCACTATGCAGACCCCGACAATGGGTTCCTTTCAATTTGTTCGTTGGCGAATTTACTGCGATGCAGTGGTGGGGAGCGTGAGGCAGACAGACCACGCATAAATTAGTAGCTGTCTGAAATCGAAAGGGCTGCCATAGATTGCGAGGCTAGAGTGGACTTCCGAAATGGGCCGGTAAAATGGCTTGGAATCTCCTACATATGTACAACATGCAATAAAATTTTACGTTCTGAATGATTGGTACAGTTACATTGATAACTCAGAACAAGAATATTCTCTGACTCATCTTTAGAAATAAAGTACAAATGCTATTGAAACTTAAACTAATGTATTTATATCTAAAAATACCATTACTCTTTATTCACTATCCCTATTTTTTCTGATGTTTGGATAGTTCAGCGCTACTTAATCTTTGGCAATTTCAAATACCTTTTATTTGAACAGCATCGTTCTAGAAGGGTTAAAAATCGTGACTTATAGCGCGAGATCCGGTATTATTATGATTTACACCATTTAACCCTTGTATCCCCGTTATGGCGGATAGCGATGGATAGGGGTGGTTTTATAAAATAAACGGACAAAACAAATTGTATATTTTAAAGAGACATCAAAACTATTTCTAGATCTGTTAATTTCTGAGAATTATTTTTCAAATAAGACTTTTTAGACGAGAAATTCTTTAAGATTTCTTAGTCTGGTTTAGTTATAATCTGACTCGAGTTTCATTACTTTTCAAAGACAAACTACCGTTGATTAAAGATATCATAAGTTTCCTACAAGCTTCTAATTAAGTTAAAAGGTAAAACCAACTAGTTCCTGCAATTTTTTTTTTACAAAGTCGTTTCAGTACTCGGCAAAGGCAGTTTTCACAGTTACACAGTTTTGAACTTGCGGAAAAGTATACAATTTCATGTGTAAATATAAGTAGGCCAGTAGGTACCTGATTTATTTAAAGAATGCAAGCTGTTTTAAAACGTGAGTTTTGTTTTTTTTGTTTTTATTTATGTTAACGTGGCAAGCAAATGAGGGCTCCCTTCTTCTTCAAATAGCAAGCCTATCAATAGCAAGGTTTATTGGCAATAAAAAAAATTGAAATTGACCGCTCAATGTCAATTTTAACAATAATTTATTCAGATCGTGTGAGTTTCACAAACTCTAATAATAATTTATTAGAATTAAATTAAATAGAACTATTTATTCAGGATCGTCAGATCAACGACAGAAATTGCTGAAGTCAGCTTCCCAAAAATATTTGTGAAATATCACAGTATTATTAGAAACCTTGGTTTACCCTTGACAAAACCTTTATTGTTACAATGTAGTTGTGACGAAAATCAGCTCTAAGTGCATTGCGTTGTCATTAGCGCCGATGATGGTGGAATTCCAGCCCTTTTATAAAGTTTCCTTATAAGAAGAATTATCAAAGATGACCTCTAGTAGGTATTCTTTTGTGCTATCTCCTTTTACAAAATGGTGAAGAAAATAAAGAAATAAGAATAAATATTAGTATTACTATGCAATTAGTAAATAAAAGACGGATTGAATCACGAGCAAGTAAAGGATTCTAACGCCCGAATTACGACCGTAGGGAGTGATTCATGATGATTCAAGTGTTATAATCCCGAGCAACGCGGGTGATTCGCGGCACTCGATATAAATTCGTCCTTTATTCAAGAGCTGCATAGGTGCATACTATACTTTATATCATGACCACGAGAAAAAGAAAGATATAAGCGAAAATACACATTTTAATGAAGAAAACAGGAAGTTATGTTGGTGTGTTCTAAATTCAAACACCAAAATAGTGATTTAAAACTTTTTATTCAATGTTTTCTGTGAATAAAATAAGCTTTTTAGAGGGTGAATGATATCAATAAATTTATTTGAAACCATTATACAATAAAAGCCACATTACATTAATAGGTAATGCATAGTGTATGGATGATTAAGTTTGTTGTGAAAATAGGGTTCGCTCACAGATATCTTTGTTAACGAGGTTGAACATTGACTCTAGAAATTTATTTGAGTTAGAATCTTAGCGAAAAATAAAATAGGAGGACATATATAGGTAACAAGTACGTTTTCCATCTATTGTCCGTGGTCCACCTGCGCTGCTTGTTCCACCTAGGTTGAACACAGGAGCAAATAATTTCCCTTGGTCTACCAGAATCACCAAATGTGAACAACGTAATTAAGGCTTAAAATTATTTATATTTTTTATCATATGCGATAACTTCACTGAGAGATGTCAAATAGTTACGCTTTACTGTACCTTAAAAACTAAAATTCTTTCAAATCTATAACTAACGATCGGTAACAATCGACCATCGAAATCGATAACACCTACCATACAAACAAAAAAAAGAGAAGTGAAAAGAAAATCGATTAAACACTTTCTTATCAATAGTTAAAAAGTTGACTTGAGCTTATTTTGTAAGCCTAAAGAAATAAACTAAATAATGTTAAATAACTAATTATGTTGAAATAGTTACTTCCACTCCACTGGTACTCAACATTTCTCCAAATCCAAACTCGTCTCACTTATTTTAGTCTCTGATGCACAGTCGATGTATGGCACTCTCCGTACGGAATTAGCAGAATTAGCACAACTAAATCAGCCGCAGACGAGACATCCCCAACATGCTAATCCGCAGTTTCATTAGCATACGCTAATGTTCACTGAAGAGGTTTATTGCGTGGAAAAGTTTTTTGAGTTCTCTTGTGTGTGGAGCTGTAGATAAGAGTGACTTATGATTTCTTTGTGCGCAGTGGACGCGGGCAGCGGGGCAGCGCTGGTCCAGCCAGCTTGATATAAACTCAGATTCAGCAACTAGTTAGTGTTTTAGGAAATTGAACATGTGTAGCAAGTTCAAGTTACTAAAACACGTCAAAGATAACCATCCTACTAATATTATAAATGTCAAAGTTTGTAAAGATGGATGTATGGATATTTGTTACTTTTTCACGTAAAAACTACTGAACCGATTAGGCTGAAATTTGGTATGAGTATAGATAGTTTGGAACCTGGAATAATAAATAGGCTATTTTTTATCCCGATAAAGCGCGGGCAGTAGCTAGTTAAAATAATGCCATCGTCTTAGTAGAATTTCAGCCACTCAATCTCAACGGAAAAAAAATATATCCTGTGCATAAGCCATGTGCACAGGACATAATTTAAGCGCACAAGTCAGTGTGCAAATACAGGTGTACTCACTCTCACTCTCTATAATACGATGAGACGGTAGACCAACACGATCGGGGAGAGATCAGGCGCAGGACTAACGACTTATCGTGGGTTCTGTTCTAAGGCACGGTGGTTTGACACCAGCAACTCCCTGACCCAAGATTTAAACCTGGGACCTCATCATCAGCACATGCGGCCTCTAGATGGACAATAAAAATACAGCCTAGAGTCTGGTGTGACCTTTTAGATCCTACCCTTCTCTACTCCGCTGTTAGTAATTTATAAAACGTTGAATGTTTGAAACGCTTAGCCGTTTCCTGTCCTCTTAACTTCACTTACAGCTTTATTCACTCTGTACCTTGTGTACATTTAATACCGAGCAGTTACCTTGTACCCGCCGGGTAAATTATTAGGGAAGTTGGCAACACTAATAACTCAGTGTTGCTCGCCTTGATTGATGGCAGTGTGTATGACTTTTATTACTGCGACCTACTATAAACTACACACAGGATTGGCCGAGTCCGAGCGCAGTGTAGCGTCTCTCTCTTCTGATTTAAATACTGTACAGTAGGTAAAAATTGTGGTATTACAAACATAAACAAATAAATAAATAATGCTGGACAATTCAAACAGCATTATCTAGCATCAAGCTAAGCAGAGCTTATGTTATGGGTACTAGATAATTGATATACATAATACAATATATTACATAGATAGATATTTTTTATTATTAGAAAGCCGCATTAAGAATTTTCAAAGTAAAGTGGAACTAGCAGTATCTAATATATCTTGTTCTGATGATCCTAATGTTCTATTTACCAATCTTTTTAATGTTATAAACAGAGAACACAGTGAAATATTCAAGCTTAAAACATGCACAGTTAGAGACAGGGTCGGGTTTACTGATTGGGCCACTCCCGGCATTTATAGAAGTAGGAATAGACTATACGATCTTTATGGTGCTAGAGAAGCTATGTTACATGATCCTGTGTTTCTCTTGTATGTAACCAACTACTCGAAAACATTTAAGAAAGTTTGCAACACAGCAAAGTGCCTATTCTTGAGGAAAAAAGTTATAAACTCATCTAATAAAATAAAAGCAACATGGAGACTAATAAATAACGAAACTAGTAAATCAAAGCCACGTAACAGAGAAATAAGGTTAAAAATTAATAATTTAATTCTTATACATAAAAAAGATATTGCCGAAGCTTTTGATGCATTCTTCTCCGATATCCCTAAAGTTGTTACCCGGACTCTAAACTCCTGCCCTTCGATGGCGGTTGAATTATTAGAATCATCTGTTGAAAAATATAAAGAGGTCTTTATATTTACTCTTGTAAATGCCAATTATATAGTCAAAACGTTTAAGTCTGTTAACATCAAAAATACTGAGAATCTCTGGGGTATCTCAACCAAAGTACTAAGTTCAATTATAAAGGAAGTGGCTCCTTGTTTGGCCTTTATTTTCAATAGTTGTGTCGACGCAGGAGTTTTTCCTGATCTCATGAAATATAGTAAACTGGTTCCTCTTTTTAAATCTGGAAGTCACACTGATCCGGCCAACGACAGACCAATTTCAATATTTCCAGCAATAAGTAAAATTATTCTCACTCAGTTGTCCTCTCATTTCAATCTTAATAGGCTACTCCATAAAAATCAATTTGGCTTCACCAAGGGTAGATCAACAACCGATGCTGGTACAGTTTTACTTAAGCATATATTGGACGCCTGGGATAAAGCAATAAACGCTATTGGTATATTCTGTGACCTTTCTAAGGCTTTTGATTGTGTAGATCATGCTACATTAATTGGAAAATTGAAACACTATGGAATTCAAAACAAGGCAGTGGACCTTATGCAATCATATTTATCTGATAGAGTTCAAAAAGTAGATATTAGTAAAGAAAGATCTAGGGGCTCAAAAATTGAATTAGGCGTCCCGCAAGGATCAATATTAGGTCCTTTCTTATTTTTAGTATACGTAAATGATCTCCCCTTTTAAGCAAAAGATCTGTGTGATGTAGTCTTATTTGCTGATGATACTTCACTGATTTTTAAAGTTGACAGAAATAAATGTAATTCTGACGATGTAAATGATGCGCTTTCACACGTACTAGATTGGTTCACCGCCAATAACCTCTTACTCAATGCTAAAAAAACCAAATGCATTAAATTCATGTTACCTAATGTAAGAGAATTTCCAACGAAGATAATGCTAAAGAATGATATTGTTGACTTTGTAGACTCTACTGTTTTCTTAGGGTTACATATTGATTCCACTTTTCAATGGAAACCGCAAATTGATGCTCTCGCAGGCAGACTTAGTTCAGCAGCCTATGCAGTTCGAACAATTCGATATATTACCGATGAAGATACAGCTAGGCTAGTTTATTTCAGTTACTTTCATAGTATTATGTCCTATGGTATTTTGCTTTGGGGAAAGGCAGCTGACATCCAGGCTTCTGTTTCTTGTTCTTCAAAAAAAGGCTGTACGCGCAATTTATAAATTAAAGCCACGCGACTCTTTGAGAGAATTATTTAAAGAAATAAATATTTTGACAGCAATATCGCAGTACATCTATGAAAATCTTATGTATAAGCACAAAAATAGAGATAGCTTTTTGAAAAAGTGTGATGTTCACAATAGAAATACAAGAAACAAGAACAAATTACACATCCCAGCATATAGATTACGAAAAGTAGGGAAATCATTTATGGGCAATTGCGTGCGGTTCTATAATAAGCTTCCATCTGAAGCAACTGAACTCCCTATTTGTAAATTTAAACAGTACATTAAACAAAATCTTATCAGGAAGGCCTTTTACTCCATAGATGATTACATCAATGATGTTAATGCTTGGCCAGATGTCGCTCCGTTCCGCACTGTCAGTAGTATGTAAGAAATTCAATGTTCTGTTTAGCTTTATAGAAATATTGTCATGTATCTAAATCGCATTAAATTTAGATTTAGATAGGCAAAATAACCATGTATTAGACACATAAGTGATATTATAAATGTGCTAGTGGTTTCTTTTTCACTTCTTCCACTAGTGGACAAAAAATTTAAGTGAAGAGAATATCAATAACACCTAATTTCTTATTTGATAATAATAACTATGTTTATAGTATACAATTTGACTTGTCTAAGTGCTTATTTTGTAAGCCTAAAGAAATAAAGTTATTGATTCTGATTCTGATTCTGATTATACATAGAAAAGGATCAGCACACCCTGAAAAAATATCTGCAGATCGTACAATTATTATCCCGAGGCGGGAATCGAACCCGCAATCTGCTGCGCCCACCGCGCCACAGAGATTGTCAAATACCTTGTAGGCAAGAACTCACAAACCACCGTTTGGCATGTAAATGATACAAATAATATTATTTATTACAAGTGTGAAATGTGTGGACGTTGTTATTTATTCAGTACAATATTATTGACCGGTGATTTGGTGAAACTTTGCATAATGTGATGTACTTACAATTAGTCAGATCAGATCAGAAGTATCAAAGCCAGTTTATCCTGAAATAGGTCACTCTAGGAGTGTAGACTAGAACAATAATAATTTGATTGTTTTGAAAGTACCTAAAAAACCGAATTCGAATTGTTTATTAAAGTTTTGCGGGATAAATGCTAATACCTCGGGAATAATAATTTATGGGATCATTTTCTATACAACTGCAATAAATCGTCCAAATCGGCTCATAACTGACGGAGAAATCGACGAACATACATACATAAAAATTGTATACATACAGCCGAACATAGAACCTCCTACTTTTTTCGAAGTGGAAACTTAGCTTTTTCTGGGCAACTTTTTTCCCCGATGCAAATTTAATATATTTGTAGATCCGGTATTATAATTAGGTGTGTCAGTTTATTTCCCACTTATCAGCACTCATGCAACTGGTCAACGTGCAACACCACGCATTGCAGGCGGATTGGTGATCGCAGTACAGCTGTTAAAAAAGACACAGAAGGAAGCTGCTGCTTCTGGTTCGTTTAAAGTTTCTAGGCCTGGTGCTAGACAAACAACTAAGCTGGACCATACAAGCCGAAGAGGTGTGTAAGATGCTTAGCAAATCTGCTTATATGCTCTACAGACTGCGGAAAGTTGTTGGTATGGATGCGCTTAAAACTATTTATCACAGCTACGTTTCCTCTAGATTACGGTACGGCATCATGTTTTGGGGAAACTGCACAGACAATGAAAAGATTTTTAAATCACATAAACGATGCATTAGGGCTATGTATGGCCTGAAGACAACCAACAGTTGTAAACCCTACTTTATAGGATTGAAAGTACTTACCGGCCAGCACTCTACATTTTTGAGATATCTGTTTTTGTTAAAAGTAATCTATATAAATAAAATTAATAAATTATTTGAAAAGCCAAACCACTCACGCAGTAGACGCGACCAACAACGCCTATGTTCAACCAGCGCTAAAACAGCTCTACTTAGTAAAAGTTTCTATGGAATGGCTACAAAAATATTTAATAAATTGCCGAAAAATCTTAAATTGCTAGCGTTGACACTGTTTAAGAATAAACTGAATAAATTGTTGACATCTAAATGTTATTATCATATAAATGATTATCTACTGGATAAAGACATAAAATTAGACTAATTAGTAACAGGTATCAAGTAATTTTTTTTGTAATTTTTATCATTAATGTATATTAATTTGCTTTGTAATATGTCCCTTATATCAAACCTATGTATATTTGCATGTCTTAGACTTAGGTAGAACATATTGTGCTGTTATATTATTTTACATCTTTATGACTCATGTTCGCAAATAAATGACTTTTGAACTTGAACTTTTGAACTGGTTGATTCCCCCACGGCCTAAGTTTTTGTCCTACTGCCGCGTAAAGACCTATTTTTTTCGCCACTTGCGTTTTTCAATAAACAAAACTTACGTAGGTATTCCAAGAAAAACCAAATTCCTTAATAACATTTTCCTTTTTCCGAAATGCGCAAACAGCCTCAAGCCCTCGGCCTTAAAGGTCAATGTCGACCCGCGCGTCTAATCCGACTTTCGTCCGACACGGGACGAGACGCCTCGGCTTACACTCTGACGTCACATTGTGTTCCGCATGTCGACTCAGTGTTACGTGAGGTTTATTTGTGTTGTGTTTCTGATTTTGATACTTGTTTTTTTATCAAGTTTATTTATTTTCAGTTCCAAATGTAGAAATTCTTCTTCTATACAAATGAAAATATGTATTTATAAGAACTAAATTACCTTAAAAAATTCATTGGTTTTACAATACATTACATACCTACGGGTCTGTAAAAGCTGATTTGCCACCACTTGGAGAGTACCCATTCAAATAAGCTCTTCAATTTTGTAATTTTTGTAAACAAGATCTAACCAGTTTATACCTAACCTATTTGTTGCATCAGAGTAATGACATAGGCAGGTATTTATTCGGATATCCGTTCACTTGGGCGGTAACAAGATATAACAACCCAGTAGCATTATGCTGGGTACTGATAAGCTACATTTTTATTTCAGCTCTATTCTACGAGCGGCTGTGGGAGTGAGAGGATTTTATTATTGTTATCAGTTTAAAGATGGCCGTCGCGCCCGATATTTTCTTTGAAAACTGTAAAAAAATGCTCTTGCTTCCCACCAAAAATGTTAATTTTACTGCAATTACAAACTGAAAACGCGGGTGACAATGAAACAGTCCTCTAGTTTTGCAGGAAAACCCCCTACCAGTAAAAGTATGTATTGAACAGATAAGCGCTGTACCTAAATGATAATGATGTTTCTCTCAAACCTCTAGGCATAACAGATTCATATCAGGAAAACCTCATTAGCCACTTCAAACAGTTCCAGCATAGTTCCAAGTCTAAGTTAACGTCAGTAAGTTATTTAATTTGTTATGTGAGCGCGGAAGAGACTCTTTGATAACGTAAATGCTCTGTGCCCGCGTTTTAAGCTTTTAACTTGGGGGTAAATTGGTGGTGTGCTGTCATATTATGTTGTTTAGCAGTTATATACAATGAAAACACGATAAATGTTCTACTTAAAAACTCTGAAACCGTCATGTCAGTTGATATAATGGCTCATATGTTTGACCTACCTACCTAATTTTATAGAAACGTGTGTGTGATACTTCCTAGGACAACCGCACAACGGAAAACATATTTTCGTCACAGATTAATGAAAGTACAGGTTCTCTGTTTCTTGAATTTATTATTTTAAAATTATACTCTTCAGCTGTTTAGGTACTATTGCTCAACTCAGATCAACACAGTCGTGTTCACCGAATATTTTCAAGATGGAAACCCTCCTTTTAAATTCGTTCAAAAATGTTGCTACGTATTACCACAGTTCGCATAGCGTTCATCCCCTTCGAGCTAAAATAGGATATCCATCATCTATGAAACCGCACTCGTTTCAAATATGAAAAAAGTACCTATGTCAAACCGATTACATTACTCATTCAGCTCAGTTTGTATGGATTAGTTAGGTACCCTTGGCTTGTAAAGGGTAGTTTCATACAATTCAGATGTTTAGACGAAAATCGCTAAAATCAACCTGAGAATAGGCCATGGTTTGAGGTTTACAGAAAATTATATAATTGAACGCTCTCAAAGCTTTCTAAGACCAAATATTTCAATGAGATCCTACTTACGTGAGAATTCGTTTTAATATTTAAGAAACCTGAAGAAAAATTTGACTTGTCTAAGTGTTTATTTTGTAAGTCTAAATAAATAAAGTTTTTGAAATCTGAATCTGAAAAGGTGACCTTGTTTGTGCAGTGGTCGAACTTCCATCTGAGACGCAGATGGTTGCGGGTTCGATTCACGCTGCAGGACCTTGTAAGTTTGAAATATTCTAGTATTTATTTTGCAATACGGTTCCTATCCTATAATACAAACGTGAATAGTTGATGCTTTTTATGTCCTGTAATAAATATGACTTATTCATATATATATACGTTAAAATAGGTTAAAAATTTCGACGAGGTTGTCAAAAATAAAAAGCAGGCTGTGCCCAACAATAAGCAATAACAATAAGTAATATAGTTAATAAGCAATTAATGTTATGTTTTTGTGAGACAAATAAATATTTTCTATTTCTATTTCAACAGTGGGTGACATAAAAGATGACGTGAAAAGGTGATGAAACAATTTAATAGCTTCATCAACTAAAGGAGTTCATTAGAATTCTGCTTAATCTAAGCCCCGTGGAATCCCTATTGATTCTTAAACCTTCCTACTGTAGATGTAAATCGCGTAGATACCGCAGGATATACGTTTGTGAACCCTAATGGCAGCACAATGGCGTTAATGCGAAATAAATCGTCGCCTGCCGACCCTCGAGGATTCAAGATGTCAGAGCAATGGAAGTGGCTGAACAATCTATATTATAATGAGGTCTGCTTGTGGCTTCACGCGCGTTTGTTTTTGCAGCATAAAAAACGTTCGATCGCGCTTAGGCCTTTACGACGTCTAACGAAAATTATCTAAACCTAGCGACACACATTTACCTAAAATGAACAGACAAGAGAGAACATGCATGCCTTCGCCAAAAATACGTGGCACAAACATTTATGACTAATATTTTAATTTTTGTCCAACAATTCCGCGGTGGGATAGGTTCACAGTAACCTATTTTTACATCCAGGGAAAATTATAACTGTAAAGTAGATGTAAAATGTTCGCGAATCAGGTCCTTTAGGGCTCGCTTTAACAGCCGGAACCGGAAACCGCACGACCTTCAGGAAATGCTCGCGTGTTTGTGACGGACGTGACGTTACACTCAACAAAAATGCTGAATATTGTCGATTTTCAATAATATTCACTCATATTTTTATGAATATAAGGTTTCTGGAATAAGAAATATTTATCTACCTATCATACTATCTATCAGACAGATTATTATACATAGATTATAGATTCTATCTAGAGAGCCTAACGAATACCACTGCTGGGAAAAGCCCTCCTTTACCTTCCTACATTCATCACTGTCTATGACCATTTCGACTTGACTTTTTGACTTTAGATTTGTAGACTAGACTAGCATCAATCTGAAGTCAATAAGTCAATGTGATATACGTTTCTGATTAACCTATAGAAAAGCTATTGGATGACTCTAGCGAATATTACGTTAAAAATATATCTATTTATTTATGACTAGCTGACCCGACTAACGTTGTCCTGTCATTCAATTCAAACAACTGACAGTTATTTCAAACGTGCTTACCAAAGAGTATATAACGCTGGGGCTAAGGTTACATTAAACAAGTTTAGGTTATAGGTTAATGTAGTCGTTAAGTTTCAGCGCAATTTTCTTAATATTTTTTTTTTATGTAGGTACCTTCTACCAAATATGTATATAAAAACATTAAAAAAAATAATAGAATCGGTAAAGCCGTTCCCAAGTTATAGCTGGACCAGGAGAAATAGGGGTTCAATTTTATAATATGTAGATGTTTAGTATCAAGGATACCTCTAACTTCTGGTACAATGGACAAAAAATTATATGCCTTAAGTACATATCTACAAGCAGGAACGTAGAAGGAAGGACTAATGATGATCGTTATGCAATCGGGTTTTGACTTATAAACCAGGAATCTATCAGGATCTCTATTGCAAGCACGTCTAATGCAATCGACAAACTGTAATTCTTTAACTAGAGACGGTGCTGTGGAGGTGGTGCATCCATCACCGCTGTTGTCACCATCTGCATTGCTGGCGGCATCACCTTCGCTCGAGTCCCACTGTAATAGCTCTAGCAACAATACAACACTTATTGCACCCATGGGTGGTCCTTCAATTCAAGCCGCGCCGTCTCTGGTTAAGAATTTAGATCTAGACCACAGTCAACAAACACCGAAGACTGTGATATACTCGGATAAGTTAGGTGCTGGGATGGGTCTGATACTTAGTGACTTACTAGTACAAAATATTGTAAACGATTGCTATCCAGATGCTAATATTAATGTAATTACCGATTGTATTCAGAAAGATAACTCTCTGAATAAAAGCACCACTCTAATTGTTCAGCTTGGTGAAATTTGTGTAAAACGGTCAGCGTTGATTAAGCTAGTTGAGGTACTTCTAGAAAAGGTACAGAATGGACGAGGGAAACTGATTATTTGCTCCTTCCCTTACTCAAATTCATTGACATCAAAGCAAAATGAAAATATATCAAACAATAACTTGCTGATGTACAACATGACATGTCGTCATATTGATGTATTACTTTTTGATACTAATACGTTTATTAGTAAAACTTTTTTGACTAGGGATACAATATACCTAACCAAAAAGAACAAAATGATAATTGCTAAATTGTTAGCATATAATATTTTTGATCCCGTTATAAATAGTATAACGCAGTTGCCTGACGAGCCTGTATATGTAGTTAATAGTAGTACTAATGAGGGCATTAAAGCGATTGTGTCAGTAAATACAAATTTAAACTGACCACAACGACAACGGGAAAGCAAAAAGCACTTCATATAGTGCATCAGAATATACAAGGCTTACCCAGCAAAATCC
Source organism: Eupithecia insigniata (assembly GCA_947859395.1). NCBI lineage: Eukaryota > Metazoa > Arthropoda > Insecta > Lepidoptera > Geometridae > Eupithecia > Eupithecia insigniata. Next base: position 658,571 of record OX402011.1, on the reverse strand, counting down.
TAGAATTAGAACTATTTTTGAATTTAAACAATTCAAAAATAGTTCTAATGTTATGTGCTTAACAGAACACTGGATTGTAAAGAATCAGTTACTTCCCTTTTATCATAACTATTGTTTTGAAAGTTCCTATAAAAGAAAGACTGCTATACGTGGTGGCTCTCTAATTATAGTTAAAAATAGTCTTAAATGTAAAGAACGGAAAGATATTGTAAACCTCACTATTGAGAGGACTATTGAACTTTCATGTGTGGAACTGGAGCGGCATATCAGTGTGTGTTTACCGCCCCCCCCCGATGCAAATCAGGTAGCTTTTGAAAGTACTATGGAAGAAGTTTTGCTGAAAGTATTTAAATATAGGAAGAATCTCATTGTTTGTGGCGACTTTAATATAGATATTTTAGCGAATCTCCTTGCCAATAGATTGCTTAATTTATTCAAATGCTTTCGTTTACAACATCTTTTTAATGACCCAACTAGGGTAACCCTAACATCTGCCACTTGTTTAGATAGTATTTACTGCAGTGAATCTCCAACTAGCAAAACAGTAATCAAGCATTTCAAATCAGACCATTATGGTCAGAGTGTCAATTTTAGTTATAATTTGAATGATACAAACAATGTCGAGGAATATACCTACAGGCCTATTACAGAGAGCCTAGCAGTATCTAATATATCTTGTTCTAATGATCCTAATGTTCTATTTGCCAATTTTTTTAATGTTATTAATAGAGAACACATTGAAGTGTTCAAACTTAAAACATGCACAGTTAGAGACAGGGTCGGGTTTACTGATTGGGCAACTCCCGGCATTTATAGAAGTAGGGATAGACTATACGATCTTTATGGTGCTAGAGAAGCAATGTTACATGATCCTGTGTTTCTCTTATATGTAACCAACTTCTCGAAAATATTTAAGAAAGTCTGCAACACAGCAAAATGCCTATTCTTGAGGAAAAAACTTATAAACTCATCTAATAAAATAAAAACAACACGGAGACTAATAAATAACGAAACGGGTAAATCAAAGCCACGTTCTAGAGAAATAACGTTAAAAATTAAAAACTCAATTCTTATACATGAAAAGGATATTGCCGATGCTTTCGATGCATTCGTCTCCGATATTCCTAAAGTTGTTACCCGGACTCTAAACTCACCTTCGATGGCGGTTGAATTATTAGAATCATCTGTTGAAAAATGTAAAGAGGTCTTTATATTTACTCATGTAAATGCCAATTATATAGTCAAAACGTTTAAGTCTGTTAACATCAAAAATACTGAGGATCTCTGGGGTATCTCAACCAAAGTACTAAGTTCAATTATAAAGAAAGTGGCTCCTTGTTTGGCCTATATTTTCAATAGTTATATCGACGCAGCAGTTTTTCCTGATCTCATGAAATATAGTAAACTGGTTCCTCTTTTTAAATCTGGAAGTCACACTGATCCGGCCAATTACAGACCAATTTCAATACATAATTAAAGATTATTTATCGGGTATTTATCGCGTACCTTTTGTTATATTTTCCCCTACGTTTCAACAAATCGCGAAAGTTTAAAAAGTTCAATTTCAATACTTCCAGCTATAAGTAAAAATTTTTAAAAAAATATTCTCACACAGCTGTCCTCTCATTTCGTCCTTAATAGGCTACTCCATAAAAATCAATTTGGCTTCACCAAAGGTAGATCAACAACCAATGCTGGTACAGTTTTACTAAAGCATATATTGGATGCCTGGGATAAAGCGAAAAACGCTATTTGTATATTCTGTGACCTTTCTAAGGCTTTTGATTGTGTAGATCATGGTACATTAATAAGAAAATTGAGTCACTATGGAATTCAAAACAAGGCACTGGACCTTATGCAATCATATTTATCTGATAGAGTTCAAAAAGTAGATATTGGCAAAGAAAGATCTAGGGGCTCAAAAATTTAATTAGGCGACCCGCAAGGATCAATATTAGGTCTTTTTTTATTTTTAGTATACGTAAATGATCTCCCCTTTTTAGCAAAAGATCTGTGTGATATAGTCTTATTTGCTGATGATACTTCACTGATTTTTTTAATTGAATGAAATAAATGTAATTATGACGATGTAAATGATTCGCTTTCTTACGTACTAGATTGGTTAACCGCCAATAACCTCTTACTTAATGCTAAAAAAATAAAGTGCATTAAATTCATGTTACCAAATGTAAAAGAATTTCCAACTAAGATAATGCTAAAGGATGAGATTGTTGACTTTGTAGACTCTACTGTTTTCTTAGGGTTACATATTGATTCCACTCTTCAATGGAAACCGCAAATTGATGCTCTCGCAGGCAGACTTAGTTCACCAGCCTATGCAGTTCGTACAATTAGATATATTACCGATGAAGATACAGCTAGGCTAGTTTATTTCAGTTACTTTCATAGTATTATGTCCTATGGTATTTTGCTTTGGGGAAAGGCAGCTGACATCCAGACTATCTTTGTTCTTCAAAAAAGGGCTGTACACGCAATTTATAAATTAAAGCCACGCGACTCTTTGAGGGAATTATTTAAAGAAATAAATATTTTGACAGTAATATCGCAATACATCTATGAAAATCTAATGTATACGCACAAAAATAGAGATAGATTTTTGAAAAGTGTGATATTCACAATAGAAATACAATAAACAAGAACAAATTACACATCTCAGCATATAGATTACGAAAAGTAGGGAAATCATTTATGGGCAATTGCGTGCGGTTCTATAATAAGCTTCCATCTGAAGCAACTGAACTCCCTATTCGTAAATTTAAACAGTACATTAAACAAAATCTTATCAGGAAGGCCTTTTACTCCATAGATGATTACATCAATGATGTTAATGCTTGGCCAGATGACGCTCCGTTCCGCACTGTCAGTAGTATGTAAGAAATTCAATGTTCTGTTTAGCTTTATAGAAATATTGACATGTATCTAAATTGCATTAAATTTAGATTTAGATAGGCAAAATAACCATGTATTAGACACATAAGTGATATTATAAATGTGCTAGTGGTTTCTTTTTCACTTCTTCCACTAGTGGACAAAAAATTGAAGTGAAGAGAATATCAATAACACCTTATTTCTTATTTGATAATAATAACTATGTTTATAATATAAAATTTGACTTGTCTAAGTGCTTATTTTGTAAGCCTAAAGAAATAAAGTTATTGATTCTGATTCTGATTCTGTCTCACTCGACATTTCGGGGTCGCTGCGCTGTCTCGCACCGACTCGGGAACTCGGAGACAAATGATCGTGTCGACGTTTTATAACAAACTATCGTTTCATCTCAATTGTTTTGTGGTGGAAACATTTTGTTTTTATAAATTAATTTTAGAAAAGCAGAGCAACATCGTCTCTTCTAGGGCAAATGGGTTAAAATTCTAATAAGCATACCTAAGAATGATTCTTTCGCTTTTCTTAAGTCTTCTTTATAAAGATTGAAGTAAGCAGTATTGCTATGCCAAATCTATATTTTTAAAAGAGAAAAAACTGACTCGCCTTTAAGAAATCTCTGAAACTACAAGAGCTACACTCTGCATGTAAGTTTCTTATAGAACATACACACTCACACAAACAAATATTTGGAAATTTGAAATCTAATAATAAGTTGCTCAAAATCGGGGTCAAAGTTTTATCGATTAGAAATAGGTATCCTTTCTAACGGAGTGGAAATGCGGGTCAAATTAGTTTTTCCTTCTTTCAAAGTTTGTGAAACTTTGTATTTTACGTTGACTTCTGTTTTTATTTGTTAAGTATTCTTTTTACCATACAATTATTGTTAATTTGTGTATGATCTGGAAAAAGGCGTGTTAAATTTCGAGATTTGACGACCTCTGTGGCGCTGTGGGCGAAAGTCCGCTTGCGACGCAGGAGGTTGCGGGTTCGATTCCCGCTTCGGGACAAGTATTTGTACGATCTGCAGATATTTGTTCAGGGTGTTCAGGTCGTTTTATATGTATAATAAAAATATATCTATATATGTATGTAATATATTGTATTATGTATATCAGTTATCTAGTACCCATAACACAAGCTCTGCTTAGCTTGGGGCTAGATAATGCTGTGTGAATTGTCCAGAATTATTAATTTATTATTTATTTATTCTATAAAACTTTTAAATATGTCCGTCATATAAGACTTAATATTTCTGTATTTAACATTGAAACGTATTCTACAATTTTCTTGAAAATGATTAGGTTTCAGATGACAGTGCCTGGAAACAAACATTATTTGAGGCAATGCTAAGATTCAGCGGGTCAGCTAGTGTCTTATAAATGCAGTCTTATCGCACTTTTTTATATCTTTATTTAAAGAGCTTAATCACACTGTGATTATGTCGCTCTCACTAATTAACAGGAAAGAAAAACAAAAAACACATTATAAATTATCAATTTGAAAGTTTGGATATTTGGATGAATGTTTGTTATTTCATCACGCGAAAACTACTGGATGAATCGGTCTGAAATTTTGTTCTAGATCAGGTATACCGCGTGTGCTAAGCCGCGGACGTAAGCATATTATGGAAATGAACGATAATGATTCTGAATCTATTTATATAGAGCTGTTTCATCATATCAGCCTATACACGCCCACTGCTGGACTTAGGCCTCCCCCATGCGATACCCCAAATAGCGGTCCTAAGCCGCCTGCATCCATCGACTCCCTGCGACCGGCACGACGTCATCGGTCCATCGAGTGGAGGGTCTTTTATGTAGGGGGGATTTGCCATAATCACCAAGCCTGGCAGGGGATTGGTGATCGCAGTGTTGTTGTTGAAAAATACTAAGAAGGAAGCTGCTGCCCTTCCTCTGTAGGAGCTGTTTATAGTATAAAATTTTACTTGTGTTATAAAACTATAAGTGCTTACTCGTATTTTGTAAGCCTAAAGAAATAAAGTTATTGAATCTCAAAGTCCTTATTATCTTCTCATTCCGTCAAATGTCCCATTTTTAACACAACATGACTCCCTCCAATAATCATTCGTACCCACTAACATATTATCCGACAAATGCCGAGTATATTCACCATAAGTTCTCCATATTTCTCCGTGTCTAACAAATTCCAAGTAGATATATTCCGCCATAAGTTCTCCATATTTCCCTGTGTCTGACAAACGCTCATGTTTATAAATTGCTGTGATCTTCACGTAGGTACTTACTTACACTGTATAAATACAGGATGCCCCGAAGAATCTTGGTCTACGAGAAAGGAACTAAGGCGCAGTTAAGTCATCAAATAATAATCCTGAACGAGAAATTGTTACATGTTTTATATCTGTATCTCATTCAGTATATAATAATTAGAAAAGCTTCATGTATAACAATTCAAAATATCGCACTAGTTTAAAAAGCTTTATGTGTAACCAAATATCCTACATTTAGGTTGATACTTAAATTACTTTTTATTCTTCGACATTTTCGTACATGATTTTAGTTTTTAGTTATTTTGACTTACCTGCTGTGGTTGGGGCATTATATATCTATCGATTAAGGAGGTGACACAGAGATGGTTTATATCTTGAGTTGGTATTACTCACTCTTAACTTACAAAAGTTATCAGTATAGGTACTTTCACTACATTGGTATAAGATTTTGTTATTTTTGATAGCTAATCCGTAATCAAATAAACGTTGTTAAATAATGGATTCCAATTCAACTTACAACAACAACTAATAAAATTAAAAATAAACTGTGCTATAGACATTGTTGAGGTCCTCACATAGTACCGATTCATCATTTATGCGTCCATTAAAACCTAATCTATCCTATTAAAATAGCCATTATCTGCCCACTAGAGACAATATTACTCTGTAGCCTACATTTATTGCGCCTGTCGCCTAAAGTCCATCCCTGTATGAGGCGCTCAAAGCACGTGCCCACTAGGTCACTACGTACATTACATGTATTGCATACAAACGTAGGGTTTGCTGGCATGCTTTCATCGAATTCGTTACGTTCCGCTATATAATGCAGCCGTTTAGTCAATTTCGTTACTTATGTTTGGCTCTTTTCTATGAATGTAGACATTGAAAACTATAATCAAAGAAGAGAAACAAATTATAACATCAATTTGAGCGTGTTTTGCAATGTTAATAGCTACTAATCTAGAAATCATTGATATTAATCATACAAATCAAAATATATTCCTATAGTTATCGACTTTGCCTATGAATTTACAGTTGAGACCATAAAATAACATTGAAATGTTACAAAATCTGTCACAGGTCAATATTTTAATATACATCTAATTAAAATCATATCAAAACTTTTAGGGCAGGGACGTTGGGAATAACCCCTGCCGCCGCAGTAAATTCTTCAAACCAAGGAACACAAAAAACATATTGCAAAAACTTGCACATAAATTATCGTTAGCGGTTGCTAGGATCTCAACCGTACCAGTCATGTGGACGATCACCTTCACGCTCCACTTAGTGGGACCGTCACATCTAATTGATTGATCGAGTCGATCCTACCTCAGTGGCGCCCCCACGTGAAATGTCTTTCACTTCAATTTGTAGGGTTAACGTGGATAATCCGTCATGTATGACTTACCTGTCTCGGTTTGAAATAGTCGCCTGCAATTAGGAACCATACAATGATTGGAACCATGAGACAGGGTTGGGTTTACTGATTGGGCAACTCCCGGCATTTATAGAAGTAGGGATAGACTATACGATCTTTATGGTGCTAGAGAAGCTATGTTACTTGATCCTGTGTTTCTCTTATAGTATGTAACCAACTACTCGAAAACATTTAAGAAAGTTTGCAACACAGCAAAATGCCTATTCTTGAGGAAAAAAATTATAAACTCATCTAATAAAATAAAAACAACATGGAGACTAATAAATAACGAAACGGGTAAATCAAAGCCACGTTCCAGAGAAATAAGGTTAAAAATTAATAACTCAATTCTTATACATGAAAAGGATATTGCCGATGCTTTCGATACTTTCTTCTCCGATATTCCTAAAGTTGTTACCCGGACTCTAAACTCCTCACCTTCGATGGCGGTTGAATTATTAGAATCATCTGTTGAACAATGTAAAGAGGTCTTTATATTTACTCATGTAAATGCCAATTATATAGTCAAAACGTTTAAGTCTATTAACATCAAAAATACTGAGGATCTCTGGGGTATCTCAACCAAAGTACTAAGTTCAATTATAAAGGAAGTGGCTCCTTGTTTGGCCTATATTTTTAATAGTTGTATCGACGCATTAGTTTTGGTTGGTCTTTTTAAATCTGGAAGTCACACTGATCCAGCCAATTACAGACCTATTTCAATACTTTCAGCTATAAGTAAAAGTTTTGAAATAGCTGTCCTCTCATTTCGTCGTTAATAGGCTACTCCATAAAAATCAATTTGGCTTCACCAAAGGTAGATCAACAACCGATGCTGGTACAGTTTTACTAAAGCATATATTGGATGCCTGGGATAAAGCGAAAAACGCTATTTGTATATTCTGTGACCTTTCTAAGGCTTTTGATTGTGTAGATCATGGTACATTAATAAGAAAATTGAGTGACTATGGAATTCAAAACAAGGCACTGGACCTTATGCAATCATATTTATCTGATAGAGTTCAAAAAGTAGATATTGGCAAAGAAAGATCTAAGGGCTCAAAAATTGAATTAGGCGTCCCGCAAGGATCAATATTAGGTCTTTTTTATTTTTAGTATACGTAAATGATCTTCCCTTTTTAGCAAAAGATCTGTGTGATTTAGTCTTATTTGATGACGATACTTCACTGATTTTTAAAGTTGACAGAAATAAACGTAATTATGACGATGTAAATGATTCGCTTTCACACGTACTAGATTGGTTAACCGCCAATAACCTCTTACTTAATGCTAAAAAAATAAAGTGCATTAAATTCATATTACCAAATGTAAAAGAATTTCCAACTAAGATAATGCTAAAGGATGAGATTGTTCACTTTGTAGACTCTACTGTTTTCTTAGGGTTGCATATTGATTCCACTCTTCAATGGAAACCGCAACTTGATGCTCTCGCAGGCAGACTTAGTTCAGCAGCCTATGCAGTTCGTACAATTAGATATATTACCGATGAAGATACAGCTAGGCTAGTTTATTTCAGTTACTTTCATAGTATTATGTCCTATGGTATTTTGCTTTGGGGAAAGGCAGCTGACATCCAGGCTATTTTTGTTCTTCAAAAAAGGGCTGTACGCGCAATTTATAAAGCCACGCGACTCTTTGAGGGAATTATTTAAAGAAATAAATATTTTGACAGTAATATCGCAATACATCTATGAAAATCTAATGTATACGCACAAAAATAGAGATAGCTTTTTGAAAAAGTGTGATGTTCATAATAGAAATACAAGAAACAAGAACAAATTACACATCCCAGCATATAGATTACGAAAAGTAGGGAAATCATTTATGGGCAATTGCGTGCGGTTCTATAATAAGCTTCCATCTGAAGCAACTGAACTCCCTATTCGTAAATTTAAACAGTACATATAACACATAAAGAAAATCTTATCAGGAAGGCCTTTTACTCCATAGATGATTACATCAATGATGTTAATGCTTGGCCAGATGTCGCTCCGTTCCGCACTGTCAATAGTATGTAAGAAATTCAATGTTCTGTTTATCTTTATAGAAATATTGACATGTATCTAAATCGCATTAAATTTTTTTTCGCTTTAGATTTAGATAGGCAAAATAACAATGTATTAGACACTTAAGTGATATTATAAATGTGCTAGTGGTTTCTTTTTCACTTCTTCCACTAGTGGACAAAAAATTTAAGTGAAGAGAATATCAATAACACTTTATTTCTTATTTGATATTAATAACTATGTTTATAGTATAAAATTTGACTTGTCATAGTGCTTATTTTGTAAGCCTAAAGAAATAAAGTTATTGATTCTGATTCTGATTCTGATTCATGTCGTCGCTGTAGAGTTTATACTGTTCTTACCTATCAAAAACAGAAGTATTTTATCGAGCACTAACGTTTGCCGAGTTCTGCCCTCGAAAAGAATTGTCACTGTGCATTTAGTGTAGTTATTTGTTCATCAATGGTTGGATGCACTAGGTTTCGTAAATAGGTACATAATACTAAACTGACAAGGAAAGCAAAGAACGACTGACGATATTTCAATCGGTCGGAGATGAGAAAAAGCCGTTACTGTGTAGCAGGATGTATGAATTATGGCTATATACTCGTATGTAGGCTGCTATAGAATTAAAACCGTACAGATAAACATATAAAATTGAATCTGCGTATAAAATCAACTAATCTACTGTAGATACAATTTAATTAATTAAACGAAATAACGCCACTGCTTCATTCCATGTTGACTTGATGTTGGCCACATTAAAGTTGTCGCGTTGCCAACTAAAATAAAAGTGTTGCCAACGAGATAAATTCGCTGTAGACTTTAAATTGGCAAAATGAATCGCGGCTACTTGGTTGCGCTGTAACTCATGTTTTTGTGTGGAAATGAGAGATATTTACTAAGATAAGACTTAATTTATACTCCGGTTCCATGTTTATAAGAAGAAACTTTCATTAATCCATATAGATTTGTACTCTTTTGAAGCTTGTATTTTTTTGACGCACCCTTGTTATACTATTTTTGGAATATTTTATGAATATTATTCTAATTAATAATATTTATTTTTAATTTCAGGTAAGAACGAGAACCAAACCGAATCTTGAACCTTTACTACGTAAGTCTTAAGATAGAATTCCCACAATATTGTTACGCGCACATCATTTTCGAGCCTGCCCTACTAACAATACCTGGTTATTAGTGGTCGGGAATGACCATATTGATCCAAAAACCGACATAACCGCTACGATTAGTTAAATCAATGTTCAGTTTGATCGTTTGCATTCAGTTAACCAATCGTTGACAATGTACGTGTTAATGCACTGCGCTGCGCTGTTAATTAAATGCATGCCATGCTCATCAGGTCTAACTAAGTTCATTTCACACGATGGTAGTGTAATGACAAAACGATCGGTAGTTGAGAGAATTTCAAAACTAGTGTAGTGTAAATTGTGGAATTAGGCCGAAATTTAAGACCAGGTCCGGGTAACACTGGATCAACGAATCTCCGCGAACTCGACGGTACTAGCGAGAGATAGCTCAGAACTAAGATGCTGATGGAGAAGTCTTGCTTCGAAGGCTAAGATTCACTTTTTTTATCACTAAGATGGCAAACAAGTATGCAGCTCGCCTGATGGAAATGGACTCTTTTTTATGGACCCCATTTTATAGTCATGGGGAGTTAAAAAAGAAAAGTTGGGTTTCTGAGAAAAAGTGGAAAATAAGCTTCTGATGGAGTGTCCTAAACAGTAACAATAATTAATTTCAGATTAGATTAACCACATATTGCTTTGGGTTAGAAGTGTGACGCGTGTAATCGACTCCATTTAGTTGAAAACATATTTCGCTTGAACTCCTAGGTACGTAAAACAACTTTTTAAACTTTCGCGATTTGTTGACATAATTAAAGATATATATACGGGTATTTATCGCAAAAAACCTATTTATCGGGAAAATATAACAAAAGGTACGCGATAAATACCCGATAAATAATCTTCCTAGGTACGTGTTGGCGATTCAATCAAAACTTAGTCACATTTCAAAATTATTCTCCATCTGCTATGAAACCCGTAATAATAGTGACTTTAGCTCAGTTTGAAATAGTACAAGCCTCTGGCAAACGTAAAGTATGGCAGACAACATACGCGGTAACTAGTCGAGTTGATGTTTGCTCAGTGTTGCCAACTTGCGTGGGCTGGAATTGCTCTACCATTTACCATTTTCTGTGTACGTCGGGGTTTATTTTGGACTTGCATGTCGCTATGTAGGCCTTTGAGCGGATCTAAAAGAACAATAATGCTTTTCATAAGATGCTAGATAAATTGACTATTACCGTACCATCGTCTGTAACAAAAGCATCGGTGCTCAAAGGAGAAAACGCGTAAACTGATAATGGCCTTAACACTGAAATTGATTTTTTTCCGGTTCAACTATTGGAAAGAAATAATATATCGGCAATAGTTATATATATCTTATCAAAAATTCAACTGTCTACCTATTACGGTTCAAGCGACACAGCCTTCACAAAAGTAGAGCAAAAATAGCTATAAAATCTTAAATTATAATATATTCGTATATTTTTTAAATATTTGTTATTGTAGTGACAAGAGAAATACACACTTTTATAAAATTTAAATGTTCACCTTTTACGAGTATGCGGAACGAGTATGTTGAACATTGTAACTATTGTTGGCTTTTGATTGTTTCGGTACAACCATAATACGCTTGAATAACTTCTACCTACTTCCAAAAATAAAAAAAGCAAACTTCTAATGATTGAATTGAATTTGAATTTGAATTATTTCTAAGATAAAATAGAGTACCTAAAGAGTCATGAATGATTTGTACGTATACGTAGGTATGTATATTCACTATTTATGAAATAACTCGTATAAGTATCTAAAACCTTTAACAGTACTGTTTTACTTCCTCTCATCATAAATAAAAAAACACCAACTCAAACAAAAAATTTTGCCCAACGAAAACTACATCGAGCCCATCCGCTATCATTACCCTGTCTTTGAACACTCGTGTCAAAGAATTCATTCCAGAATGTTCCGAATTCCAATTAATTCGATTCCATCCGCATGCCGAGAGGCTGCGTCGGCTCGTTAGCCGGACGGCGGCGGTCGTGACGTCAGCGGTTAGCCTGTCTTACTAACTACACCGGGGAGGACTAACTAATTCTGCAAAAGTATAGAAAAATGACTGTTTTTAATTGAAACTTCTAAAAGACGTCATCACATTATCACACAAGCCTATCGCTATTTGTTCATATACGATACTATTACTATTCTTCTGTATAAGTTGCTATTCGTCCATTTGACTTATAAATTGGTATCGAGATCGAATGCGACACCACTAAATCTTTTGCCAGGAAGAAGTTTGTGTCTTTTCAGACACCACAGGGTAGCGAAGAAGAAGGCTGGTTTTCAGTAGATCATGGAATAGTTGTGATTAAATTTAATATTTGAAAGTGAGTACGATAAGGACAACCGTCGTTCATAATTAGCATAATTTTTTTCTACAATATTTTATCCCACTGCTGGGAAAAAGTTCTCCCCAAACTCTCCCAGCAATAGCACCATTTTTTAAAATAAGAAATTATTCAAGAAATTATGGCTCCTTCCCATCACATCCAAATATGATTCCCAATCGCATCCAGCACCATTTATTAAATAAGAAATATTATTCCCACACATCCACGAAATGTTTTAACACAGTCAACATAAGCAAGTAGTATCAGTTTTGTAGTTTTTACAAGCAATATCAATACCGTACCTACTTCTTTATAATTTTTTTAGAGTGACTGTCCTCACCTTTGTCTACAAATATCCTTTCTTATAGCTCTCAGCACCTCTGCCATGCCCTAGCACTTCACAGTATCGTTTCGTGGTACACATTCTTAGAACATAAAGAAACCCTGCTGCTCTCCCCTTCACTGTGCCTGTCAGGCCTGCAAGTTTGTGAAATGGTGCGAACGCTGATACGGATGAATTAAGTGAATAGTTCGCGCACTCGCTAAACTAAATGAGGAACTATGAGACCACGCGGTCAGAAGAGCTGCTGATCGGAAGGATATCTATCTGTAGTTTTTGGTAATTATTACGAATAGACGATACTCATCAGCATACGTGCACTTCTCAACATGCCTCGCCCACACAAAGGGAGTATTGCCATAGTCACCACATAAGGCAGGCAGATTGGTAATCGCAATGGAGGTTTTAAAAATATAGAGAAGGCAGCTGGAGTCATTCCTCTGGTAGGTTAGTCAGCTCTTACGAGATCCATGGGCTGAACTGATGAGATGGTTGATTTTTAAGCCGTAACCGTCACGGCCACAGATTGATAACTCTATAATAATTAGGTTTATTATAGAGTTATTAATCTGTGGCCGTGAAGTATAAACAACACTACAACCATATGATTTGTATTAGGCCGTCTTCATGATGCGCTTATTGTATGCCAGTGATACACACACCTGTTCTTAGACAACGTGTTCCACAGCGAAGCCCCTCTATGATTAGCATCGCGGGCAGAAGGTGCAACTAATCACCTGCTAATATTGTAAAAGGGAAAGTAATTCTGTCTGTCGTTACTTTTTACGCCTTAACGGCTGAACGGATCTGAATCTATGGCAGGTACGTAGACAGTATCTCAGGGTATACAAAATGCAAATTTTTACGCCGGAAAAGCACGTGTGAAGCCGCGGTTAGAAGTTGATGTAGTTATGAATACTTTATCGGTTTTTTTTATTTTAATTGCCTGTACCTAGGTATTATTAAACAATAATAAATAAAAATCTATTATTTTAGACCATTTTGTGGTCGTGTGGATATTTAGTACCTAATCGCGTAGACTGTAGTTTTTCATCATCTTCAAAAGTCAACATTCTACATAACTCGAATTATGTAGAATGTTTACTTCCTTGTTCTCTGACCAGACTTATGCACATATTTCTGGAGCTCCGAACGGGACAGTTTTGCGGACTCTCGATGCAACCAGAATGTGTGCTCTTACTAGTGAAGGGCTGTCCAATGTGGTAAAATAGGTAAAATAAACAATCATCATCATCATCATCATCAGCCCATACACGTCCACTGCTGGACATATGCCTCCCCCGTACGACGCCACAAATATCGGTCCTGAGCCGCCTCCATCCATCGACTCCCTCCCAAGTAAACAATATTAGTACAAAATGTCAATGTCAAAATAAAACTTTGTTCGATGCTATACAACACAAAAAGAAATAAACCTATTTAGAAAGTAAATCCAGATAAGGTACTGGAAGTACCCCGCACGCTGTCAAAACCGAAGACAATTTTCTTAGCAGTTACTAAAGTTTTAAAGTTTTAAACGCCACAATTGTTCATATATTATTCAAAATGTAAAACTTTTTATTTTCCAGAAGTTCATGAGACAGACAGACACCGCGCGGCAGCCCTGCCGCGGGTCGACGCGCGGTGGCCTGTATCCGCTAAACGCATGCAAATCCCAAGCGAAAGCATTTGCATTTGAATCGGGAGTTTTCTGTTCTTGCAGTACAGTCAGCTGTAAAATAGGGCTTCTTCTTCTTTGTCGTACTCTTCATTGCTGAAGGTCCTGCCCGTCCTGGAATTTTTCATTACGGGTTTCTCGGGAGGATAATGCTGTGGTTATCCTTTGCCTTCTGCACCGCAGTATAATAAAAATGGGGCAAAACTATTCAAATTATAATTATTTTATAGATAACCTTGAATTTATATTATAAAAAACTCTGTGCTCTGTGTTTTGCTTATTTTGATGCCCTCGGGTCAAAATATCAAACGTTTTGTAGTATTCAATCTAAAAATCGTTTATCAGGGTATCTACTTTATCGAAAATGTATCAGACGTAGTACCTTATGCCTGCAGTCTCATTTAACTTGATTAGGTAGTTTTATATGTTCCTTATCTTTTTATTTTCGAATCCCATCAGCATTTTAAATATTCTCAAATCGTTCATTTAGGTACAAACCAGCTTACGTCGTCGACTGTACCCAGACCTGTAGCGTGTACGTTAGTATGCGTGTGTACGTATGCTGCGGCTATCGGGTGCGCTATCTGTGCGATTATATTCTACGGCCGGCGACGGCCAACTATTGAATATTGAGACCATTTCAACTCGAGATGAAAATATTATTCTAGTGAAAAATGGTATGCCATATAAATCTTCACTGAAATGTTAGAAGAAATAAAATAAATTGTCATAGTTTCTTGTACATTCTAACGTTAGTATTTTTTAGTTGATTTTGCTTTGATTGGTACTTCTAGTTTATTGGTAAATTTTGATGAGATTTTTCTAGCAAAAAAATTCAAAGTAGCAATCCGGAGACATGAAGTTTGCGGTGGTACACCCTTGTACCTCGGAAAGCACGTCAAACTGGTGGTCTTGCGCCTAACCTCTCCCCGGTCATGTCGATGTGCCGTCCCATCCGATTATGAGAGTTATGCAATAGATAGAGAGTGCCTTTGTATTTTTGTTACAGCGGCCAGCTGTGGCCGAAATTCGGCTAGGAGGGCATGATCATCATCATTACTAGTTAATATTCTATTTAAGTATTCTTCACTTTTTAGTGAATACTACAGTGACTAAAACTTTTAGATAAATTAAAACACAAAGTTATCTTCTGAAACAGGTTGCGCTGGGAAGAATCTCCAAAGTTATTCTTCAGATCTCACGCGTCCTCTTTCCTCAGACAACAATCTCCATACGGTCCTAAGCTTTGGCGGCGCGGGAAATCTTCATATCAGCGTTTGCTTTTTATTAATAAAAAGCAAATACGATCAAATCTGTTCTGAACGTCAATTCGGCAAGAGATATAACCATTTGATATGTGATTTAATCAAAGTTTCTAGTTTTTAAGTAAATATTAAGCTCCTGGTCGAAAAGACGCGTTACCCGAAAGCTGGTATCTGGCGCAGTGCATTAGCATTGCCATACAGAGTGGCAATTTAGTCAGTATATGGATCAGTTGAGCCACCCCTAGATTATTTGCAACAGTCTGCAGTTAGCTCAATTGTCAATGTAAGTTGTAATTTGTTTCTATTATTTAATACTAGCTGACCCGTGCCCACTTTGTTGAGCGGTAAACATTTTTAGTTGTTAAAATATATAGCCTATAACACTCGCAAATGATAAATGTTAAAGTTTTCAATAGGTGAAAGAATTTTCAAAATTGGCTCAGTAGATTCAGAGATTACTCCCTGCAACCTCACAAACCTTAATTATTTTTATTAATGTAGTTTAGTATAGATTTACATATACCTAGATTTTATTGATTGGACGTCACACAGCTCCACATTTACCTAGGTATAATAAGCGTTTCAAAAGCTTCTGATAATACCTTACCTACTGGAGAATAGGGCACTACACATCTATTGTCCAGTTCTAAAACTGGAAGGAAGAATCACCAGTCGTCCTAAATCGTCACAATTTCTATTTTGGTTCATGGCGTCTCGCAGATCTACATAATTCTCAGCGCGCAGTCTTCTCTCATTTGTTCTGTTCTGATGTATACCAAACACTCCGTTTTAATTTTGGCGTAAGTGTTCACCAGAAAACGGTTGAACAAACCTCGAAACCTTTGCAGGTGAGCAATGCGACCTTCTCTTATTGGTAAAATGTATCTAGGCGTAGAATTGCATTGCGGAAACTTTATTAGTATCTAGTCTCGTCAGTTTTCGGATTCACATGTCAAAGATCATAATTGTATCCGTCTTCGCCACGACAGTAAGTATATAAGCGAGTAGAGACAGAAGAGCATCAAATGCCTGGTGCGTTTCGCTAATGCATTGCAAGCGGTCATCCCGGGTACGCAGCACAATGTCCCGCCTGTCACAGTGCTGATCTACCAGGACGACGGCAACATCATTGGTAGCGAGAGCTTTGTACCAACGGGATGCTGTCCAGTAGGTCGTTTATCGGCACTAATAACAATTTTGAAATCATTTTGTTGGCTTTGGGGTATGGAGTAATAGACTCGTATTTTATGTCCTTCCTCGTAGTATGAACTCAAATCATGCTAAGTATCATTCAAATGCATTCAGCAGCTTTTGCGCTATTTAAGGCCAATTTAGGCCGAGAAAAGTCACTTCCATCCCCACTCCCAAGGGAACCCTAACGAATTCCAGGATAAAAAGTATTACATGACCTTCCTCGTAGTATGAACTTAAATCATGCAAAGTTTCATTTGAACACATTCTGTGGTTTCAGCGCTATGCGCAGCCAAGAAATTTTACCCTACTGCGGGGGGCTACTGGGGTCTCAGTGCGGGGGCAAACTGCCGGTGCCCTCCACTATGGGGGCTAATGAATGGGTACCACTGCGGGGCAATGTGGGGGGCCCACTTCGGGGGGCCATCTGCCGGCGGTCCCCACTTCCGGGGCCCCACTGCCGGTACCCCGTGTGGGGGCTATCGCTCTCTACTGCCCTTGCCTCGCGCGCCATCCTGCAACGCGCAACATTTCACTTCCATCCTCTCTCCCAAGATAACCCTTCTAAATTCCGGAATAAAAAGTATTTAATGCCCTTTCTTGTAATATGAACTTATATCATGCTAAGTTTCATTTGAATAGCTTCAGTAGTTTCGTGGCTATGCGCAGCCAACAAATTTTACTTTCATCCCCTCTCCCAATGGAACCCTATAGAAATCCGGGATGAAAAGTATCCTATGTCTTTTCTCGTACTATGAACTCAAATCCTGGCAAATTTAATTTGAATACATTCAGTAGTTTCGGCGCTTTGCGCAGCCAAGAAATTTTACTTTCATCCCCTCTCCCAAGAAAACCCTATTGAAATCCGGGATGAAAAGTATCTATGCCCTTTCTCGTAATATGAACTTAAATCATGCTAAGTTTCATTTGAATATCTTCAGTAGTTTCGGCGCTATGCGTAGCTAAGCAATTTTACTTTAATCACCTCTCTCAAGGGAACTCTATTGATATTCGAGATAAAAGTATCCTATGTCCTTCCTCATACTATATACTCAAATCCTATCAAGTTTCATTTGAATACATTTAGTAAGTTCGGCGCTACGCGCAGCCAAAAAATTTTACTTTCATCCCATCTCCCAAAGGAACCCTATTGAAATCCAGGATGAAAAGTATACTTTGCCCTTTTTCGTAATATGAACTTAAACCATGCTAAGTTTCATTAGAAAACCTTCAGTAGTTTCGGCGCTATGCGTAGCTAAGCAATTTTACTTTCATCACCTCTCCCAAGGGAACTCTATGAGATCCGAGATAAAAGTATCCTATGTCCTACCTCATACTATGTACCCAAATCCTATCAAGTTTCATTTGAATACATTTAGTAAGTTCGGCGCCACGCGCAGCCAAAAAATTTTACTTTCATCGCCTCTCCCAAGGGAACCCTATTAAAATCCGGGATGAAAAGTATACTTTACCCTTTCTCGTAATATGAACTTAAACCATGCTAAGTTTCATTAGAAAACCTTCAGTAGTTTCGGTGCTATACGCAGCCAAGCAATTTTACTTTCATCCCCTCTCCCAAGGGAACCCTATTAAAATTCGGGATAAAAAGTATCCTGTGTCCTTTCTCGTAGTATGAACTCAAATTCTGTCAAGTTTCATATCAATACGTTCAGTAGTATCGGAGCTATGCGCGGCCAAGATACAGACAGACAGACATGATGGAAAAAAAAACATTTTTAGCATCAGTATCGACAATAGAGAGCCCGCAATTTTTTTTTTCTAAATATCTTCAATGTACAGAATTGGACCTGTTACAGTTTTATTATAAGTATAGATTAATTTTCTGAGTTTGAGCAGAATTTAGACTCTAAAGGGCTTGTAGCAATCTACAAGCCATATTATCTCCCCCGCCAAGGTATCTTCTATACCCCAAGGCAAGGCTTACAAAGTATTTCTTTGAAGTGCACCCTTGGAATGCTATTCATACATTTTTGCAAGGGATTAGCATATCGCATCTGCCTCAAATTTACATGCCTATCCTCATTTATAAAATATACTTACTTTACGAGAAATGTTCAATATGTTTTGTATGAATTGCTTGCTTTTGAAGAAAGATGAACCGTAATAAAATCTGTTTTTGTCTGAGAATCTGTGTTAATACATACTCGTGCATGCATATGTACTCGTAGTTGCCTCAATATTTTTGTATCAAAGCGGTGTATATCACATTTCATCTCATTTTCATATTTCATAGATCATACATTTTAGAACACGCGACTGTTCATTAAAAGATGGCAAGCTCAAGTATACCTACTGAAAACGCTTATTTAGGGCAAAATTTTATATAACTTTCTTCATACGTTTATTGCCCATGGCTGAACAAACTGCTCTTTAACTGCGACATGTTCCCTTTGTATGTCACTTTTTAGTCTAAAGAAACACCTTTATCAAGAGGATAAAATTGATCCCAAACAAAAAACTCCCAACAAAAGAACAGTGGCAATTTAATTCCCAACGGCGATGTTTGTAACAAGTTTGAGACAAAGCCGGAGTTGCGACGCATTTTTACTGACTGCTAAGCTTTCTTTCGAGTTCCGTCCACCTGTCGCTAACTCTATTCTGGAGTTTGCTTCACGGGCGGATTGTACGGTGCAAGCTTCTACGGATGGCAGGGTACTGACACTATGCGGGGTGGTTGTTTTAGAAGTTGGAAACTAGTCAGTTAGGTACTTCTTACATTTTGCTTCTTGAGTTCGTCAACTTTAGGCTTCGTAGGGTACTTGGTACATGTCTTGCTTGCTCGTGGCTTTGTTTTATTCTTCGATACTGTGTATATACTTCCTTTACACCTTCCGTGGCATGACATGGGACTACAGGACTACTGGGCCGGACTTAAACGTTTTGTAGCTGAAAGTTCAGATAGGTTATTTGTAATCTGGAAAGCATGTGCAATGCTTAGAGCATCAGCTAGTCACACCAATTTTATAAATGCGTAAGTTTGATTGGTTAGAAATCAAAATGTTCGTTACCTCTTCACGACAACACTACTGAACGAATCAGGTTGAAATTTTGCATCGATGTAGTAGTTTTCGACCTTGATTGAAATATAAGTTTTAATTTTAGCTTGAGCTTTTTGTCCCAGAAAAACGCGTGCGAAGCCACTGTCTGAAGCGAGTTAGCAATAAAACATACCTCTCTTTCGTAAAGCTCATTTCAATCTGCAGGCGGGACGACTCAAGTGCTGAGTCTGACTAAAAAACTTCGCCGATGTTCTTTCTTCAATTGATTCTTTTCAATCGTCTTGCGACTTCACAATCTAATAACGTCCCAGATTTTCTTGTTATTGTTTATTGATTTTTAATAGGTAAATGTCATGCCTTTCATCCACTACTCCAGACTTACGTATATAAAAGTAACTGCGACAAAACCGTACAAACGTACAGGACTTCTTTTGATACGACGATTTTCTTAGAACTTTTAATCAGACTGTAAAATATTCGGACCTTCGTTCCCACAAACTCATGAGAATTTGCCAATATTCTTTGTTATTGCGACAGTACTGAAGGAAACACTCATGAAAATTTCAGGTTTCTTATCTTTAGCTTGTATACGTAAGTCTTATCAGTTATTTATCACATATAGTATCAAATGGTATTATTAGATAATAATTTCTGCCCGTGGCTTCGCTCGCGTTGTTTCTATGAAAACGTTTAAAGGTTATTTTTATCCCATTGAAACTAATTTATAGGCTAAAAAGTGGCCTATGTGGATTAACATCCAGAACTACAAAAATGAAAAATTTAAAAACGATCCGTTCAGTAGTTTTTGTGTAATGGAGAAACAAACAACATCCATCGGTCCACGTATTCATTCATGCAAACTTTCGCATTATAATTTTATCAGTATGATTAGCGTGATAATGTGATGTTATTTGTTTATCTACCTATATTGGTGGCGTTGGTTGTCGGCTGACAATAAAAACAAAGAAGGCTAGCTTAGGCTCCTGCAATTTTACACGATATCCTGAGTAAATAGTTTTGAAAATGTAACGTCGCGCACTAACCAAACCCATTTATAAGGCACAAAGCTCCACGCTTCCCGGGACTTGGCAAAAATTGGAAATACCCTTCAAATACAAGCGCTGAGCGCTGTATAATTAAATCTTGCACCATTTTTATCTTATATGGATGTTTTGAGAGGATCCATTGATGGAACGCGACGATCTTTGATGAAAGGTACAAGGACCATTATAAAACACAATCTCACGTATCTGATCATAGATCTTAAATTCCAAAACTACGTGCTTTTTAACTGGTTGACAAAGTAAACCACAGCCTGTTATTCGTCCGCTGATCATTTCTATCTATGTATCTACCTTATATATTGTGTTAAGTATATCAGTCAGCATGTAGTACACATAACACAAGTTCTGCTTAGCTTGTGACTAGATGATGCTGTGTGGATTGTCCAGCATTATTTATTTATTTTATGTCTATAATTAACGAATCAGTTATTTTCGTCAATTTGTCTATGTATCTAATAAAGTTAAATTTTACCAAAATGATTTGTATTGTAGAATCAGAAACCTGTAGCGATAAGTTTTGAAAAGGTTGTATGAGTACAACGTTGTGGGCTATATTTTTAATAATTTATTATGTAACTCTTATACCTACGTTTAAGATACATATACATATGTATGTAGTTGTTTGTTGTGTCTGTATTCAATCCTAACTAATATTATAAATACGAAAGTAGGTTTGTTTTTTTGTTTGTTTCTCCTTCCTTCACGGCCTAACCAAGCAACCAATCAACTTAATTTTGGCATAGAGCTAGTTGAAATGATGGAGAGTAACATAGGCTACTTTTTGTCCTGGTAACGTGGGTGAAACCGAGGGGAACAGCTAATCTATAATAAATCAACTCAACACGATTGATCATTGATGAGATAGGTAATAAGTCTGTGTTGATTACACTGGTTAACCAACGCAAATACATTTTTGTATAAAATTGTGCATCACACTAATTTCAGTTATTAACTCTTTCATATTGTCCAGCCTCAGGAGCGGTGTGACTGTCACTCGAGGGCGTCACGCGCCGGTGCTGCTAACAATAGACCGAACATGTGCATTCATGTCCGTGATGGGCACTGAAAGCGTTATTCAATGTGATATTATTGCGAAAATGCTGTAAAGCTGCGTGCAAACTTACTAGTCTTAAAAGTTAAATAGTAACTGTACCTTTGTCTTTAAGATAGCATCGTGAGTGCAGACAGAATTATTCGAGGCAATTGTGTCATCCCACTTGGCGTCTACAAGCAACTTTATTTAACACTTTTGCTCATTTAATATTAAAACAAACAGATGAATGACCCATATGCTAACCACCGTAATTCAACCCTTAAAATAAAATATTAAGCGGCGTCCATGAGTGTAAAATTGTATGTAGAACACGTTTGTGGTAAAACGAGCAATTAGGACCCCTGTGCATTACACCCTCCCAAGTGGACCTCGCTTTGGAAGAGTGCTCAAATACAGCGAGACATTTTTTAGATATTTCGACCACAATTTCTTTTTGCCTTGAAATCGCTTGACAGTTGGTAACGAAACAAAAAAGCAACACGTGGATCAAATATTTCATGATATGTTCTAGTATGTACCCCTACTAATAAAAGTCTCTCTAAACCACAGAAATGATACTAGCTGCGCCTAAAGTAGACTAAACATATTTTCACAATTACATAGAAAAGAATCAAATAATGTTTTGGTCACTTTCTCTCTAACCAAAAATGAATAAGCCTATCTTACCTCTTTTTACTGTAACAACGCTAACTCACCTATAGACAAATTTGAAGATGAAGCAAATTGCCATGCCATGTTGCTAAGCAACAAACGACAAATTTCAGCCAATTGTCATGTTATGAAAGTTTTGTGCGTGTTGTTACTTCTTTATTTTATATAAATCTCGTGAAATATGTAAGAAAAAGACTGAAATAAATGGCGAAGTGTAGAGCATCTTTGTGCGGCAAGGCATCGTATTGGAAAACACCCGAAATTACTTTTAATCGGTAAGTTTTGTTGTGCTTTACAATATCTTGAATTACTGTGTGGATATTTGGCGATAATTCGGCATTATTTATACAGTGACTAACTGTTATATATCCAGGATCTCGTAAAACATGTACTAAGGTCGCTTCTAAATAGTCCTGTAATAACATTTATCAGTTTTTTAAACATTGTTGCTTTGTTTTGACTTTTCATATACTTGTATGATTTTCAAGGGCCGCATTAGGTCCAGCCTGGGTCCAGAACGAACACGATTTTATCATTTGCACTTATTGATTTAGGCTATTGTTAAATTTGATGTAGATTTAAGAATAAAACTTAATGCTAAGCAAAGCAATTCAACGGAAATAAATCATTAAAACAAGTATTTTATTTAAAAATAAAGAACATAGAACCTGTGTTTATTTAATTGTAAATGTCGATGTGTGGCAGTATATTTACCGGAATAGATTATAATGCCACAGTTGTGCGCCCCCGCGCCCCCTTGTCCCTGAGTTCGGCCATAAATTGTCCATGTGTACGTGATATTTATATGTAGGTGTAATTGGCACGCATAGTTTTAGAATTGTTCGTTCTGCTTCCCTATTAGATTTCTGTGCTCTAAACCTAGGCCCGATTATCAATTTAACAGAAACATTTGTTTGCTTCATTTGACAGCAGAAAAGTGTAAGCGTGTCAGGGACTCGTCATGACTCGGCCTCTTCCTGACCAACATAATAACAAGGATGTGCTTTATAATTACTGCAATTGTCAGATTGGTCTATTTGTCTGATGTCCCTTGACCAGTATATTTTTGACCTTCACTTGTGCACAGGTGTATTGAAACCTTCTTATGACAGCCATAAGATTCACAACAGAGCGCACAAGAATTCGAGATATATGTATGTATGTACATATCTGCTCAAGTGTCCAGTCCTCGTTATTTAGAGCGACCGTCCGTCCGGCGAAACGTATAGGTGATACGTGACGCGATAATGTGCTTTAATAATGCATAGAGCATGGTTCAATATTCTGTAAGGGTAGACGTGAGGGCGATTCCATCTGAGAATAGGTTTTTATGACTAGTTATCTATATCTACGCCGATATTTATGAAATTCCAAATGTGTCGTTGTTGTATTTAAACTTCGAAAGTACACATAAATGGATGTTTTCTCTTTTTATGTGCCTAGTATTTTAATAAAAATGTAAAGCATTTTCTAACAATTATAATAATTCACATTATTGAATATTTAAATACAAATATGTAACAGTCATTCTTTAAACTAAATTCGCGTCCGGACCTTGTTAAATATTATACTAATGAATTAATTTATCCATTTTAATTAATTCAATGGCAAATGATGGCGTTCCCAGGCGAAAACAGGCGGAACAGACATAGGCTAAACGGGATAGCTAGCAACTTCACACAATTAAAATATTGACACTAAACTATATTAATTAAAGATTATTTATCGGGTATTTATCGCGTACCTTTTGTTATATTTTCCCCTACGCCGTGAGTCGCCCCGTGACCACGATCGCTGTAACGCGATGGAAACGTAGGGGAAAATATAACAAAAAGTACGCGATAAATACCCGATAAATAATCTTTAATTATATTAACAAATCGCGAAAGTTTAAAAAACTAAACTGTATTGTCACAACATGTAAATACAACGGACGGCTTCTGCAAGTCAACCTTTATATTAATATGTCTTATATTAACTTTTTGTTGTTGAAAATGGCATGGCTTAATCGAAGGCGGAGGAAAGCTCCTCCCGCCTTCGATTAAGATAAGGTACATTAGCGATAAGATTTTTACAAAATTGATCCCGGATGTATGCCTCAGTGTTGAAACGTGCCCTAAAATCCTTTCTTTTGAAAATCGCTCATACTCTAGGTTACGCTACACAGCCCATTAAAACTTGATTGCAATTTTCGGAAGTTCTGTTTTTTGGAAATGGGGCACAAATCTTTTCTGGTACTCTACCCTAGTAGCTGATGTTGATTGATTTTGTATATGTTGTTATCTAACAAACTTGCCCAGCTGTGTATGATTGCACTGTGTATAGCATAAAGTAAGCTGCACTTGCAGCCTCAAATTATGTAAAACCGAGTTTATGCTAATGCTGTTAGACGTATCTGTTTATTTGTTGTTCTTTGGTTATTTTGTTTTGGTTCCTTGGGGCCTTGCCGATAGAATATTCATGAACTTATTGTATAAGTTTTATAAATATTTAAACTGCAAAGCGCCTGCAATTAGATTTGAAGAATTGTTAGACACTTGATTTTGATATCAGAATAGCTAGGAGAACATTAACCAGAATTAATTATTTTATAAATAACCTTAGAATCTGTGAATTAGAATCTTGAGATGAGTTTCTAATAATTCTTTCATAATTCGACATAAAATCATTTTTTTTTACATACATATGTTGCGGTCGTCTGTAATCATAAGACACGGGACACTTACAATATTTCCTATTCTGGTCAGAGGAAGATTTTGGACAAACATGTTTATTTAATTAACGCCTTTTCTTCTGTAAAACATTTTCACCACTGTCCTTTACCACATAGACTGAAACCCCCTCAAGCCGGGTAACACCAACAATCAGTCACATCAACGTTCCAACCCGCCGCGACCGCCTCTCCATCACTCGCCTTCGTTAGCAGCGTGGGTAGCTGTAGCCTACTTAGATACTCACTACTACCGAAGTAACATTACCTAATCTGTGCTAAAAAATACAAATTTCATTAAAGCATCTCAACGTACTCTCAAATTCTGCCTATATCACTAATTCTATCTATTCCTTAGGCTTGCCACTAAGCGATATCCAATATTGGGCAATAGTACTATCCGACGTCGGGCAATACAACGATCCTACGTTGGGCAATAGAAACCATCGTTGAGTTCCAAGTGTGTTGATTGTAAGAGAAGTTTGGCACGGCTTCGACGCGGAATAAATCACCTCTCGCTGTGGGGAATTGCTGACTTGTGCCCGCACGATACCGATAGTGTTGTGTTTGAGACCACTTTGCGGCGGGACGGGGTATATGTCGATAGAATTAATAATAATGAATATTTATTTCATAAGGATTACCAAATGGCGCATAGATTAATTATATATTCCTGCGGAACACTTAACTTTTAACTTAAATTTTTTATCTTTGTCTTTAACTTAAGATTTTCGTTGTTTTTTTGACATCGTTTTCCAGCGTGTCAAGTAAGGAAGGCTCTACTACTACTTCCTTGTGGTGATGTGGTCTTCTCTGCACTGTTATTTTATTAACCATCGCATTTGCAATTATTTGCTAAATTACTTGAACACAAAGCTTAATGCAAAATATTGGTTTTAGTATACAACTATGAAGTAAATTTAATGCGATACGAAGTGCAAAATATCGTATAAGTATCTTCAGTAATTCATTTATTGTTCGTTCGTATCTTAACGTACTATGTTCAGGTGTTGTCGTGTTCAAAAACAGTTATTTTGGATAGGTGCAAAACTAACAGGTTTAGTATATCATAATTCATAACTCTGAACGGACTAAGATTTGGAAGAAGGTTTCAAAAAATTTTTGTTTAGCTAAAAGTCTTTACAAGTAATGTAAATATGGGAAACCCTGAAAACCAAAATGATCATCATACTTTCTAAGATTTTTGTGCTACTTTTAACTTTTTTATTTTGGGATGTAATCGTCTCAAACATAGGTTTAAATGTTCAAAAAAGAGTCGATAAACGCACTATATCGATAACGCTGAAACTTTCCATCGATACTCCCGAATCCCTACTTCCTCTAGCTGCGTCATCTAATTTCCGCATCGCTGTAGGACGCCTCGACGAATGCGTTGTCAAACTCTCCTACTACATGCACCTTAGCCCGTCGATATAACTCACATAGTTGCACTGCTGGTTATGAGCTAACGATCTGTGAAGGTAAGTGAAGAGCGATTTATTTGGTAAATTCTGATATACTATTAAGATAGTTGCTTCATATGCAAACTGTTTGCTGATTTTGAATAGGTACTAGGATGACGTTCCTCGTATTTTCTGTTTACAGTTGCTAATGCAATACAATACGGTGTATTCAATTCATAACAGTAGATTTGTATGTAGTAATAATAAATTAGTGGTACCTGGGTAAAAGCCTGATAAAATATTTGCCTTAACTAAGTATAAAGATACTCCTCAAATAAAAATATTTCATGATCCAGCCCTTCAAAAAGTCAGTACGGTGAATGGAGCACTATACATCGGGATGTTAAAAGCACATCCGAAATCGCAGCCGAATTAACATAAACCCAGCGAGGGGCAATAAAAGAGAGATTTCGAACAAGCTGTAAATAAATACTGCAGGGTTGTCTCTTGCAGTTTGATTGCTTTGTATTACACTTTATTAATATAATTTATTATGCCGGAGGAAATTGTGAATGCTAGACCCATTTCTTGTTGTTAATTTTGATAAAATGTTTTTACTAAATCGTAGAGACATTCAGTATGCAATTAAAGCTAACTTAAAGTGATTTAAAAATAAGTTTTTGCAAATATAAAGACTAAATGCACAATTTACGCTGTTGCTAATTGGTTAATGGCAACATGAATATTTGTAAATTAGACTGAAAGCTTTGACTTGCTGTGAGATGGAGATCGAAAAGAAATAAATAATGCGTACTTCTTTGCAACATGGCGTGTATTGTATCTCTGTACAAGCGTCGAGGTGAGGTAAGGAGAGGGGGGTCGGCTATACGGGTACAATTCAAAATAAGGCGCGAACATACGCATTGTATTTATCTTTTAGGAACAGTTATTTATAACGTGTCTCACTGCTAGGACACGCTATAAATAACAGTTATTTTTTTAATAAATAAATATTGAATAATAAATAAACAGTAATCTTTTAAATATTCTTAAGCAATAAACATTTTATAATGTCATCTACTTTGAATTCAATTATTTCAAACAAATAAGAATGCCTATGTATAACTTAAAGCTAAGGTGACAGCCCTATGTTTCACTAGGTCCTGTAATATCGTTTATATACAGAATGATGATCGGAGCAGCAAGGGAGGAGCAACTCAATTAGCTAATGAAAATGTACTGTTTTGATAATCTTAAACGGGCTGCAGCCTGTAGTGCTCAAGACAATTTTAATTAAATTTTTATTCGTTTGGAAATGTTTTTTTACGTCGTTAAATACGTTTTATGGAAGGAATTTTATGGATTTCTTAATGGTAGGTTTGAAATGAAAAATGCTTTAAATTTAACGAAATAATGATCATGTCTTGTCATCCAAATATAATATTCAAAACGGGTGTTACCATATTTTAGATAAAAACACAAGACCATAAAATAAATAATAAAAACCTTTTTATTTCCATAATTTTTTTTTTTTTTTTTTTTATTTGCTTAATGTGGCTTTAGTGTCACAGCGGCCATGGTAGGCCTATTGTGATCGCCACTTCGAGTGTTCACCCTTGGAAGCTGCGGCGTTTATAGTTCGCCACTTACCCTTGCAGCTGCGAGGAACTGTAGGATTCTCTTCGGGGAGGTGTCTCGTAGCTCGTCTGGGCTGAGCAGGTGCTTGCCCAGAGTAGTGCTACGTTTTTGCATCAGTGCTCCACACTCTCCTAGCAGATGGAGGGGCGTTTCATCTGCCTCCTCACAGTGTCTGCAGGAATTTATGTCGCATAGCCCCAAATTGAACATGTGCTTGTTAAGGCGACAGTGTCCGGTTAGGGCTCTTGTCATGATGCGAAGGTTGTCTCTGCTTAGCGCTAGGATTTGGTTGGTGCACCGTTTATCGAAGGCTTTGATCAGAACTTTTGAATGTCTCATGCCGTTGGAATTTATCCAGAGCTTGGTAGATTCCTCGTAGCAGGAGTTCAAACAGTCCTCGACTAACCTGGACGTGATGACCTTCGAATCCAGTGCTAGGAGGGCAGCCTGGCTGTCAGAGTTGATGAAAATGTTTTGGTTGGCGTATCGCTTTTGCAGATTTATATCGGCGCACTCAAGAATGGCAAATACTTCTGCTTGGAAGACGGAGGCGTAGTTACCCAGGTTAGTGCTACTGCTGAACCTAGGTCGCTCTCCATACACTCCAAAGCCTACGTCCTGACCAATTTTGGAGCCGTCTGTGTACCAGGATAGGCTCCCGTCCTTGCAGAGTAGTTGGTTGTTTGACCAGTCTTCTCTGGAAGGCAGTTCCACTGTGTAGTGTTTTTCAAACACATGTCGTGGCAGCATGACATCAGTGGTCATGCTTAGGATGGGTGATTCCAGAGTAGAGTCTTTCAGAGATCTCAGTTTCTGGGAGAGCCAGTTCCTTCGGCCCAGGGTGCTGACCCTATACATGCTGGTCTTTGCCTCTTTTTGTATGTACATGTGAAGTGGAGGTAGTCCCAGCAATGCGTTTAGTGCCAGCCCCGGGGATGTGGACATGCCTCCCGTGGCCATAAGGCAAGCAGTCCTTTGCAGGCTGCTTAGTTTGGTGATTGCGGTCGACTGTAGGGCCTTGTCGTACCATACCATGGAGGCGTATGTGATTATCGGCCTCACAATAGCAGTGTACAGCCACAGGGCAATTCTGGGTTTGATGCCCCAGTTGTTGCCCATCAGTCTGCCGCTGGCACCCAGTGCCATCTTAGCTTTATGCAAGACGTTGGCTAGGTGAGTGTTCCACGTCAGTTTTTGGTCGATTGTAACGCCCAAGTATTTTACTTCTGTGGAAAAGGTTATGATTTTACCGTTAAGTTTAGGCTTTACAAGCTTGTCAAGCCTTCGCTTATTTGTGAAAGGTATAATCACAGTTTTGTCAGCGTTGACTGAGAGTTCGCTGTTGCTGCACCAGTCACTGACAGTGTTGAGAGCTCGCTGCATGATGCTGGAGATTGTGGATTGACAGAATCCTCGAACAATGATCACAAGGTCGTCTGCATAACCCTGGGCATCGATGTGAAGGTCCGCCAATTCACACAGGAGCTCGTCCACTGCGAGGGTCCATAAAATAGGCGATAGGACTCCGCCTTGGGGGCAGCCCCTAGCAGTGGATATCTCAATGGTTGTTTGGTGAAGGTCTAATATTGCTCCCCTATGTGTTAGCATATCCTCCACCCATCTGGTGGTGGTCGGGTCAACATTCTTGTTTTTCAACCCGTTCACCAGCAGAGAGGTAGGGGAGTTGTCAAAAGCCCCTTCAATGTCAAGGAACGCACAGAGTGCGATTTCCTTGTCCTCCATAGCCTTCTCCACTCTGTCAATGAGGCTGCTAAGAGCCGTCTCTGTAGATTTTCCCTTGCGGTAGGCATGTTGGCTATGGTGGATGGGAGATGCGGCAAGAGCTACATCTCTTATGTGTCTGTCTACCACTTTCTCCATAGTCTTGAGTAGAAAAGAAGAGAGGCTTATTGGTCTAAAGGACTTTGGCTGGCTGTAGTCCTTCTTTCCAGCCTTGGGTATGAAGACAACTTTGACAGTAGTCCATGGTTCTGGCACATGTCCCCAGGCGAGGCTCGCCCTAAAGACTTTTACCAGATATGGAGTGAGGACGTCGATACCCCGCTGTAGGAAAACAGGGAGTATACCTCATATTTCCATAGATACAATCAGTTACACTATGAATAGGTCAAATTCTTAAAATTAAAACAGACGTGGGAATAAAGTGATATTTTTGATTTCTGTCACTTCGATTATGTAGACTAAAGTAAAAAATCGACGAAGAAACCTTTATCCTGCTATTTTTCGAGCTTATTTATTGTTTAGAATATTTGTATCATACTTGCAACACACAATTTGATTCTTAAATTGATTATAATGAGGTTATATTACCTAATCCGTTCTTTCAAAGTTTCACAATGTTAGACTGGCACCTACAAAAAATCTAGAAGCAATCTTTATTCCAATCAAAGAAAAGGCATATTCTTCCGAAATAAAATCTGTGTGGAGTAAATCTCTCGAATTTCCATCATATCCGGCGTAGGCCTCGGGAGGCCCACGCCGCTTTCCAATATCGAATGTGCGACTCACGTGGAGCACGTCATCCTAAAGTGAATGAATACTGTTATTCTTTCCATATCTTGGAGGTTGTCTTCATTTTTAGTTCGTACTAAAATGAAGACACAGACAGAAAATAATCATTTCGATTTCCAAGTTTAAAATTATATAGGTTACGATTCATTGAACGGTAACGATTTATCTCCATCATTGCATCATTGTATAGCAAAATTAAAGCAGAAACTGTAAAAATAGCGGGGTAAAAATAGCCACCATTGAAAGCCAATTTAAATGAATGGCAAATACAACAATTCACAAATTTATCAATTCAGTAAGATAATGCAAATGATGATATCGTAACTGAAAATTGGACTACTTTACGAAGATACAGAAAACACAATTTCTTTTTTGCGTCCTTCTGCAAGACAAAAGATTCCTTGTTCTTCTTTCGTACCACTTTTGTACCTGATCTATTACAAAACTTATAAGCACACAGTTTGACCATCCTCCAGTGATAACAACCCCTCTTACGGCAGATTACGTAGAAGAAACACCGCCAGCACTATAGCGGACCCCAGCGCGCGGATAAAAAGGTATATTTCATCGGCAATGGATTCCTCATCTGTGACGTTATAAATTGAAGGGTTTCTCTCGGAGGGACTGTTTAGTTCAGGATAGTAGGTATGAACAGTTTTATAGTGGTTTATACAAAGTTTACCAGCTTTAATTGTAACAATCTATCAACATCTTTATGTCCACCGCTGTACGTAAGTCCTTCAAGCAAGAAGGGCTTTGCCATCACCACGCTTGGAGGTGGATTGGTGATCGCAGGTAGGAAGCTGCTGCCCTTTCTTGAGTATGTTCCATTAGTCGCCTCTGAGTCTGAGGAGTTGATTCTTACGCCGCCACTTAATAGTAAATCCAGTCCAAATTGGTTAAATACTTTTAAACACAATCTTTTATATTATCATCTAGGACCAAGTGCCATTTAGGAGTTCCTATGGCCACCTTTGGTTTCCATCATCAGATCAGCTCGATGATACCATGACATTGCATTGTCACAAAACTTACATAAGTATGTATGCCAAATTTCAGCTCAATCTCGGTTGAGGACAACTGGTCTAAAGTTGAGTTGAAAGATTCCACCCGAATAATATCCACATACATACATACATACACACACACACTGCAAGTTAAATAAAAGCTTGTAAAAATATGGTTTCTTCCAAATAACGTTTTAATATTCCGAAGCCTAGGACGATTTAACCACAAATGTCTTTGTCTGAAGGCTGTGCATTGACGAGTGCGGCCAGTTTTTTTTTTCGTAAGTAATATAATGCTGTTGACCGCAGATAGCCATGACAGCGTTACCGGACTTCATCTTCACTTCAAGAGCGCGCTTTTATAGTAACGTAGCGTGTACATCCTGTTCGCAAGTTATTGCACTGATTAAAGACGTTGTTTTGCTACTGAATATCAGGATGGGGTACTTGCAATTTCCGTTAATAAGAAAAAACATCAAAATCGTGGTGAAAAGTAAAAATCTCCTCTCTCTCTCTCTCTACTCTGTAGTAAATTATATCTCTGTATCCTTACCCTTGAAGATTCCCAGTGGGTAGCTTGCCGCGTCCCGGAGCGAATTTGAATTTCCCTTTTACCTTTTTTGAAACGCTCTCAAATTGTATGCCTTTTGAGCTTAGGGATTTGCTAGAACACGGTACTCTGATGCGATTTTTAATGTATTTTTGTCTACACTGCCTTTGCTTTTGGCGTTGCTTTTACTTCGATAAAGTGGGTTGCTGCCTGTTATTTGTGTTATAACATAAGATAAAAAAATAATTATACACAAAATATTCAGAGACCTAAAATGGCAACAATCTGGCTTAGACATCAATGGAAAACTTATCTCACACTCAAGATTCGCTAAAGATCTGGTGCTATTTTCTGATTCATCAACAAATCTTCACAATATTATATTAGACCTAGATTTTGAACCCGGAAACGAACAACATCGGTGCAAACGACTAAGGGGTGTCGAGAGGTACGGCCCCGATTTTACCATCACGAAGACATGTGAGCGGGTTTCCTAGTTAATAAATAAATAATGTTGGACCAATTCACACAACATCATCTAGCCCAAAGCTAAGCAGAGCTTGTGTTATGGGTACTAGATAACTGATATACATATAAGTTTGCCCTAAACCTTCAACACTAAAATTTGCCTTTACGGAGAAATTTTATCTATTTATTCTTTTTCTATACAACAGACTAAATTCAATGTCTAATTTTTACGCGCTTAACTATAATAATTGTAAAACCTGCATTAAACTTAAACTTCTAAGTCTATCCTACGATGAAACAGAGAAGCTATTAGATATTGTCAAGTAAATTAAATTTTTATACATTAAGTTAATCTAGTTAAGATAGTGATTAATTTAGCTATACTCAATATAAGTTAAGTTCCTTATTAATACCATGAACCGTTTGTAATATAAACAACATTGTTATACTAAAATATGCCTTTATCGTAATATTAAAAGATTACTTTATGTAATAATTAGCACTGTTGTCGCCTGAAACACAGGATTACCTAGTTCAGTCAAAATTGTAACAGTTAGCTATATTTATTTACTAAGTGCACTCATGTGTTTTCTATGTACGAGTTTCTTTGAATATATTTTATTTATTTAATATATAACATAGATATATATTTTTTATTATACATAGAAAAACGACCAGAACACCCTGAACAAATATTTGCAGATCGTACAAATATTTGTCCCAAGGCGGGAATCGAACCCGCATCCTTCTGCGTCGCAGGCGGACCTTCACCCACCGCGCCACATTGGTCATCAATCAATTACGTATTAGACACTTTCACCTCCGAGTCTACATCCTAAGATGCATCTCTCGCCACTCCACTCAGATCGGCCAATGAAGGCAAGTAAGAGGTGGGGATCTGGTTCTCTTAGGATACCACTCCGCAAGCAGAGATGAGAACTAGGTACTTCTCCGGGAGCACTCGGTACCCGTGGTGTCGTTACTCACCAACAGCTCGTCACAAGCTGCCCTGTGGGCGAATTATTGTTATCAGCCTGTATTATCCCACTGCAGAGCACAAGCTCCCTTTCTTCCAGCTTTCCCAGTTCCTAGATGTCATGGGCCAGTCCGGAAGGTGCACATCTAACTCGTCCCGCCATCTCCATCGTGATCTGCAGCGTGGACGCCGTGCTTCTGGCACCCAATCAGGTGATATCTTCCTTTCCTGGCCCAGTCCCATTTCAGCTAGGCTGATTTCATTCCAACGTCATAGACCTTTGTTTAGGATTGCAGTGGTAAAATATGAATGTAAAAGTTAAAACGAAACGGTTCGATACATGCATTTTACAAATACTCATACGGCTGTCAAACTTGGGTACTCAAAAAGCAACGACTAAAAAAACTCAGCACATATCAAAACTCAATGGCGTGCTAAATATAAAAAGGAAGGACGAAATAAAAATCCCACATATTATTATGAGTGAGAGTACGAAGTTAAATGATATATCTGATAAATTAAATCAGCTCAAATAGAGTTGAGCAGGCCACTTAATGAGAGGTCTAGTCCTAGATCTATCTTATCTAGACCACTTTGGTCTAAATAGCAAAGAATTATCAAGATAGTTTCTCCGAAAAGGAAAAGGAATCAGGGAAGACCTTCACTCGATGGGCAGATGAGCTTGTCAAAGGAGCAGGCAGGACGTGGACGAGGAGAATTCCAGGCAGGGATGAGTGGATAAGGCTGCGGGAGGCCTTTGCCAAGCGGCGAACAAAGTACTTGGTGATCAATTTTTTTTAAATATTGTTGTACGAGTATGTATAACTAGCTGCTGCCCGCGCCTTCACCCGCGTTTTATCGGGATAAATGCCTATATGTTATTCCAGGTCCCAAACTATACCCATACCAAATTTCAGCCTAATCGGTTCAGTAGGTTTTGCATAAAAGAGTAAGGATGGGAGTTATTGGATATTTTGGCTACCGGTTATTAGTTGGGTATTTTGTTTCAATACCGCTAGTACCACCTGGTACCCAATAACGTTACAATACTCTATACCTGTTCTGATTTCTACCCAATATATTTCTAACCGATTTGGTTAGAAATACCATCTAACCGATTTGGTTAGAAATACCATCTAACCGATTTGGTTAGAAATACCATCTAACCGTTTTGGTTAGAAATGCCATCTAACCGTTTTGGTTAGAAATACCAAATACTTGTTGCAGCTACATAACTTTACGGGTGAACGGTCCGCTAGTACCTATGCGTAGATGATAGTTAAGTAGGTATAGGTATTGAAGCGTTGGGTAGTTATGGCTCGCGGTCGGTTAGGCGCGATGCTCGCTTTGCACAGTTATTCCCTAGCGGTATGCGGATTTTACAATAGCGTTAGATATTTTAGGACCATGCTAACAGGTACTGAGTTAGTTATTGAATACCGGACTCATCTCTATAAAAGAGTAACAAATATCCATACATCCGTACAAACTTTGACATTTATAATATTGGTAGGATGTGTAAACAGTTTGTAATAAAGGCTTTTATAATTTTATTATTATTATATATTATTATGAGTTTCAGATTTAAATATCCTTCAACTTAAAATAGAATTCTCTGTTTAGTTTTCTCATAAATTTAAGAAATGCAAGTGGCATTTCGTAAATTTAAGAGAGTTTCAAAATGAAAGTGGTCCAAATAGATATTTCAACAATGAAAACTTCATACCATCATGCTCACAATAGAAGTATTGGAGTAAAAACCTGTTTTAAGAAAAATATTGTGCACATTAATCATACTTACTGACGTATATTAATGCAAGTCCACACTTAAGGGAACCCTTTCTACAAGTCCATTGTCCATTCCGTAAATCCATAAAAAGCCATGGAGCCGACACAGAAACCCACTCTCTGACCGTAATGTTATGGACATATTGTGCAATAACAATACTATAGGTTACAGTAATGGTGGTCAGGCTGTAAGTAAGAAGGTTACGGGCAATTGAAAAGTTGTATGGTTTTTTCTTGGGTTTTATAAGGGAAACCTGAAATGATTGAAGTGAATTGAATTTGGGTATTTAATGTTAAAAACAATGTGTCAAAAAACGTGTTTAGTAGAGTCTGAGCCTATGATTTAACTTAATAAGATAATATCTTTTAGAATAATACATTAGTCTTCTAGATGTTTCTATGAACTATACAGTAAAGAGACAATCATTAACACCTTATTTCTAACATGATAATTATTTACTTTTAGTTTATAATTTGACTCGTCTATGTGCTTATTTTGTAAGCGTAAAGAAATGAAATTTGGATGGCATCCTTAAGAACGTAGCAGCACAGACTGGTACAGGACCAAAAAAGACAAACATAATGATCTACTGTACAAGTGAAAAATGCCCTCGTGATGCCAAAAGGTATGAACTATTCAACACCCTATCTAGTACCTATAACGTAGGCACTACAGCATGTAGATAAGAGTCCAGCCAACGTGCTAATTCTAAAGATCGCTGGCATCCCGCCAACCTCTCTTATTCCGACACTACCAGTTCCTATCCTAGCTCGATAGCCTGACTCCTTAGTATAGGTTAATTGTGCGTTAGTATACTAAAACTATAAAAGTTTTCGTTTCCTCCATACATTTAGTGCCTTGCAATGCCGACACGGATAGAGGAACTAATTTTCGTAGAATGATAGCGTTCCAATAAATAAATAAATAATGACATAGACATAGACATAGACAGTAGACATAGTTTATTTAGATCTATGTTTAAATAAATAATGTTGGATAATCCAAACATCAAGCTAAGCAGAGCTTGTGTTATGTGAACTAGATGACTGATTATACATAATACATACCTTTATAATACAATGTATTCCATAGCAGTTATTTTTTTATCATACATAGAAAAAACCCAGAATATTTGTCCCGGGTGGGACAAATATTTGCGGATCGCACAAACATTTGTTCCAAGGTGGAAAACCGAACCCGCAACATCCTGCGTTGCAGGTGATAGATTTAAAAGACTCTACGCATTAGAAAAAGTTATTAAAGCTCTGGATAAATCTAATTTTAACTACCTTGATATATAATTTCAACAAAAATGTTACTAAAAATCCTGATAGGGTTGCTATTGTGGGTATTTAAAGAAAAGAAGCACAACTAATATGAATAGATACTCTTATATTCAATAAAACAATCTAGTTACAACACAAATTATGTAGAGAAAGAAACATTTAATATTTTAAGGTTATATTATTACACAAATTGCTAGTCACAGGACAATTTATCTAACACCGAACAATACTTAGCTTTTAGGTCCGTCTGGGTTGGTTGCCGATCCAAAAGTGGTCATTTTCCCCCTTTTGGGTCGTATTTAAAACCTATGATACAATGAAAATTACCGGCTCTGAGCGACCGCCCACCTTGTTGGCGCGAGCAGTCGTTACAACAATTGATTTACTTTTATATTACTAGAAATACTTTCAGAACAAATAAATATTAACAAGAATTTTAGAAATAATATTCCACATATGTATTTTAAATATTACAACATTCAATAGGTCATAAATCTAAAGAATTATCAACACTTGTCAAAATATAATGTGCTAATGATTTTATTACATCAAAAATATTTATGAAATAGGTAATCTAAAATACTAAAACTATTTTAGACATACATTTTACATTTCTACACTTTTCTATATTAATCTATTACGGCCAATCTTGACCTATACTTCGTCCCGAAGTAGCTCTATCTACCTAGCTTAGGTTCTCTATTTTACATTTCAACTTACTAAACTAGTACCAAGTATTTACTTCTTATAATAACGTAACTATAACAAATAGTTAAATTTGTATTTGACTTTATCGATAGCTTTATTAACAAAGAAAATTACAATTAAATAATTTTATTTGATAATATATAAACAAGATATGTGATTACCAAGTATTAAAGTGATCTATTACTTTGATTATCTATATAGAAAATAAGAACAATAAGTATGTAATGTACACATTTTGTTGAATTGGTTTTAATGTTACTTATTTTGCATTAAATGATGTGTGATTATCTCATGTTGTTTTCTTTACTGGTTTATTTTATTATCTGGCCAATTACTCTGTATGTACTGCCGTAACCTCCACCTGCTGCCAATGGAGCGTCAGTACCCGGAATTGGAGGCTAGAGCAGCTAAGGCAACTACTACTTTTCCATGCTGATCACATCCATCCGCTGCCAATGGGATAATCAGCACAGCCTCGAAGCCTACAGCGTTAGCCAACTACCGACTGTGCTTCTCACGTCCATCCGCTGTCAATGGGATGATTAGCACCCAGTAAGAGGCCACACAGCGATACATAAATATAAATAATATAAAATTAGTTTTTCGCCATAACATGGCCCGGATCATGTGCCCGTTGAGATTTTTCATCATCATCAAGTAATGATTTACCAACTGTAGGAAAGTATAATTCATAATTTTACATACATTACATACCTATTTACCCTTTTTTTTTAAGTATTTATAATATTCAATAGCTTCTTATTTGTCTAATTAAATGTTAACATAAACAATAATAATCACAAAATCATGGCATTTTCAACAACAACATTCTCTTCCACCCATTCTCCCGGCCAAAACCGTAATTTCTCTTTTGCTGTAACTATATTTCTTAAATTACCTAAGCCTTTTAGAGCATAACGGTCATTGGGATTAATTGAAAGAATCTCATAAGGTCCCTTGAATTTTGGTGCTAATTTGTCATTACGCCTATGGTCCTGACTAACATATACTAAGTCACCTACATTATAATTCTTATTATTTCGTCTAACTGAATCAAATCTTTCTTTCATTTTCTTTGATATTATCTGTAACCGTCGTCTAGCAAGTTCTCGATCAGAACGTACATCTATATCCGATTCCAAGCTATCATTGTCAAGAACTTCGTTAAGACGGGCTTGCACAGCAGGTATATTAGCTTCTACACCAATCAGCAAACGTAAAGGTGAAAAACCAGTAGATTTCTGGATATTCGTATTTATTGACTGTTGTACTTTCCAGAGTTCGTTTGGCCAATCTGACGATTCATTAACCATAGTACATAACATATTAATTACTGTTGCTACGTAACGTTCAACTTGCCCATTGCTTCTGGGTATACCAGTTGCTATCATGTGATGTTCAACGTTTAATTCTCTGAACAGGGTTTGGATTTGGTTAGAGCTAAAATTGGTTCCACGATCGGTGATAACTAAAGATGGCGTACCAAATAATGTAACAATTTCTCTTATGATAGGGATTAATTCATGAGAATTTAAAGTTTTAAGCGGTTTTAATAAACAGAACTTGGTGAAGCCATCAACTAGTAATAGGATATATCTATAACCTTCATTGCTTAGTGAAAAGGGCCCAGTACAATCCAAATGGATGGTATGAAATGGTACAGCTGTTTTATATATTGGGTGTAGGTAGCCCTGTTTGGGACCAGAGTGGCCCTTTTTTGTACAAATTAAACAATGAAAAATATATTTCTTTACAAAAGCAGCCATTGAAGGAAACCAAAAGTACTTTTGAATTTTGTGAAAAACTTTATCAAAACCAACATGACAGTTTTCATCGTGGAATAATTTTAATATGCTCAACCTATATCCTTTTGGAACAAACATCCTCGGCTCAGCATTTGGATTAGTTTTATAATGTAGCAAATTATTTTTCATTAAATATTGGTTCGAATCCAAGTCACCTATTTCTAATTGCGAGATGAGGTTCTGAGTCTCAGGGTCATTAAGCTGAGCATTTTCCAACCATGACTGTGAACTGTTGTTGGACACATCTATACAATTTATCTCGGGGAGTAAACTCCTAGACCTAGGGGTTGAGGGTTCGATCGGATTGCGGCTTAAAAAATCAACATGACTAATAAATTTTCCTTTCTTGTACATTATTTCAAACTGAAAATCTTGCATAAAAGTCCACCAACGAGCTACTCTTGGGGACAAATCTCTCTTTGACATTGTTGATTTAACCGCATTGCAATCAGTTATGATTGTGAAATTAATACCAAGAAGATAAACCCTAAAGTGTTTTAGAGCATTATATATAGCTAAAGTTTCAAGATCATACGAACTATACCTAGACTCGGCTGGACTTGTTCGTTTACTAAAATAAGCTACAACTTTATTGACTCCATTAACCCTTTGTAGCAGTATGGCTCCGTAGCCGATGGAGCTAGCATCGGTGTGAAGTTCAGTTGGAAGTGCAGGGTCAAAAATGGTTAATAATGGTTTCGAAATTAAATGATCTATTATATATTTTCGGGCTTCATTCTGTTCGGGGCCCCACTGCCATTTTTGATTTATTTTGGTTAACTTACTAATACAAGCAGTTTTAGAGGCAAAGTCGGGCACAAACTTGCGAAAATAACTAGATAGACCCATAAATTGTCGAACTTGCTTAACATTGCTGGGTATAGGAGAGTTTGCTAAAGCTATGATTTTCGAATCACTTGGTCTCACACCCTCACAAGATATGTGTCTACCTAGGTATTCAATATTGTCTACAAAAAATTTACATTTTTTAGGTTTATTGTGAATCCAGTTAAGGAAAGTGTCGATATTGTTTGTTCCAAATAGTCAAGACCTTGTTCAATTGTATTGAATGGAATCAAAATATCGTCCATATAAACTAATAAAAATTTTAGATGTTCAACAGCCCTGGAAATAGCTCTCTGAAACACTGAAGGTCCTGTGCAAATGCCGAAAGGCATTTTAATCCACTGATATTGAGCATCCGGGGTCACAAAAGCTAGATATTTTCTCGAATCTTTTGAAACAGGGATTTGATGGAAGCCATTTTTCATATCTATAGATATATAATACTTAGAATTTCCCAGTTTATCAATTTGGTCCTCTATGAGAGGGAGAGGATATCTATCTTTTTCTATTAATTTATTTAAGGCCCTATAATCAATGCACATTCTATCAGTGCCGTCACTTTTTTTTACCAAAATGACGGGACTGGCAAAAGATGAATGACTTTCCTCAATGATTTTTTTGTCTAACAAGTCTTGGATTATTAATTTAACCTTTTCTCTTTCTACTGGGGCTAGTCGGTAAGGTCTATAATAAACCACTCCTTCTTTTTTTAATTTAATGGTTAATTCCCCGGTTCGTACATGACCTACTGATTCTAATACAGAATGATGGTTTTGAAAAATGGCTTTAATTTTACCTTGTAGTTCGGTATCTAAATGTGCTATGGCTGTTGAAAGTTCAGAAAACGGATTGGAAATACTTTCAATGCCCAATGAATTTATTTCCAGGCGCGATCTAGGCGGATATTTTCGTACAAGACGTGAACCTTGAGAATCTGTTATTATTTCTAAATCAGGGTAGCGAACACAGTCTCTGCCTATTATCAGATCATAATTGCAATCGGTATCCTTAACAACATAAATACATAAAAAAATACACAGTTCTTGAAATCGAACTGGTACTTTAATTTTAGCAAATCCCTGCAAACTACCCTCTCCTATCCCGGTCACACGAAAATAATGGGGGGTAATATCGCAACCAAGACGTTTTGCTACAGACTCCTTAATTATGCTACAATTGGCCCCCGTGTCAATAAGAGAATCTAGGTAAACATTGTTAATGCAAACTTTAGTTAGTTCGAGGTCGGATTTTCTTAAAAATTGACCTCTTTTTCGGTTATGATAGTTTTATTAACACTTTGGGGTTTGTATCTACAAATGGAATCCGAGTGTCCGAGTTTTTTGCAGTAGGTGCAGAATTTTTTTGGCTCAACGTGTTTCTGCTCTCGCGATAGTGAGTTGTTTGCTTGAGCACTACCCTCAGGGTTATTATAACGGCACTGTAGCCGAGTGTGACCTAATTTGCCACAGGTAAAACACTTAACATCATTTGGGCGTGTATCATTTTTAGCACGTTTGGGTCCTGAAGAGTCCCTAGAATCCCTACCGATCTGCTCCAAAGGACGTTTTTTAGCTTTTACGTATGACGTGAAAAGGGCAATCAATTCGGAAGTAGTTTTTACACTATTGTTAAATGATGCCATTTTTACATTTACATCAGTTATACTACCACACACTAATTCCACTAATTGCGACTCACTAAAAGCTATTTTCGTATTACGTAATAACCTAATCTTCTCCCTAGCATATTCGCAATATGAATCTGCAGAATCTGAAGTGTACAAAACTGCTTTGTGTAGTTTCTCAGCAAGATTCTTTTTCTCGGGGTACAAAGCGCACAACTCTGTGCGTAAAGCTTGCCATGACCGGCCCTCTGTAGGGTCCCATGTCTCAAACCACAACCGAGCGGACCCTTTGAGAGCTTTACCTGCCTTAGCAGCGGTTGCGATGCTGCTCCATCCAAATTCTGTCGCGAGAGCGTCGATGTTGTTGCACCATGCCTCAGCACCCAGGTCACACGTGGTCGGGTCGAAAATCGGCAGGACAACGTCATCATCTTTTCGGCCGCCGCCGGAAACAGCATCTTTGATGGCTCGAAGGAGGTCTTGCAACATAGACACATCCATCTGAAAAATTAATTATATTAATTAGTAAGGCACATAAAGTACAGATCCCACTTCTGATGATAGATTTAAAAGACTCTACGCATTAGAAAAAGTTATTAAAGCTCTGGATAAATCTAATTTTAACTACCTTGATATATAATTTCAACAAAAATGTTACTAAAAATCCTGATAGGGTTGCTATTGTGGGTATTTAAAGAAAAGAAGCACAACTAATATGAATAGATACTCTTATATTCAATAAAACAATCTAGTTACAACACAAATTATGTAGAGAAAGAAACATTTAATATTTTAAGGTTATATTATTACACAAATTGCTAGTCACAGGACAATTTATCTAACACCGAACAATACTTAGCTTTTAGGTCCGTCTGGGTTGGTTGCCGATCCAAAAGTGGTCATTTTCCCCCTTTTGGGTCGTATTTAAAACCTATGATACAATGAAAATTACCGGCTCTGAGCGACCGCCCACCTTGTTGGCGCGAGCAGTCGTTACAACAATTGATTTACTTTTATATTACTAGAAATACTTTCAGAACAAATAAATATTAACAAGAATTTTAGAAATAATATTCCACATATGTATTTTAAATATTACAACATTCAATAGGTCATAAATCTAAAGAATTATCAACACTTGTCAAAATATAATGTGCTAATGATTTTATTACATCAAAAATATTTATGAAATAGGTAATCTAAAATACTAAAACTATTTTAGACATACATTTTACATATCTTTACCACACTTTTCTATATTAATCTATTACAGGCGTCCCATCGCCCGCTACGCTACATCCATCGATCGCCCAATAGTTTCATACGAACTCTTCTACTTAGTTTTATGGTTTTTGCGACTTTTTGCCACAATTCTGTCAATTCGATTGTATTGTCGAATTATTTTGAGTTATTCGTTGTATTTTAGCAGAACAACTTCGTCAGGTTAGCGGAATTGAACGTTTTTTTTCGATATAGTATTTTGTGAACCCATACTAGCCACTCCAATAATTGCTACACTATTTTAGAGAAGATTCCCTTTGTCCAGCTGTTACAGTTATGAGCCATTTAGCAGACTATTGCTTGTTTAAAGCTGTTTTTGTCGGAGTTTCCGCTGCTGTGGAGGTAATAATCTGGAAATAAGAAGGTGAGCCTGAGATTATGAAATTTTAAAATGGAATTGTACAATATTTGCGATTCGCAGGAGGTTTTTATTTAAAGGTAGTTTAGAAACTATAATACTTCACTGGGCTTAAACTTTATTCTATAAAAGTAACTTTTGTAAACTGTACAAAACTATCAAGTTTACAAAATCGACCTTAAATTAGTATTGAAATTTTATTCGCCTAATATATAACTTTGTAAGGCATAAAATCTCAGTATATATATATATATATATATCAGTTCTTGAATGGAAAATATAGGTTCAGATGTTAAATATCGCGTTCAAAATAAAACGTTCAACTAAAACTACTCTTCATAAAACTAGTGGCTTCATTCTGTCATGAACGGAATCACATTTCTGAATTATGGCGTTATACCCGTACACCCACTCCAAAATATTTCACCTAACTTCAATTTTCCGAGAACCGATTCCAGTGCCTATTTAGTGATTATATAAGGTTCGGTTTGGTGTGAAGATT
Organism: Eupithecia insigniata; assembly: GCA_947859395.1. Lineage (NCBI taxonomy): Eukaryota > Metazoa > Arthropoda > Insecta > Lepidoptera > Geometridae > Eupithecia > Eupithecia insigniata. Next base: position 614,748 of record OX402011.1, on the reverse strand, counting down.
GTGTAGAAAATTATAATAAACAGAGTGAACATTTTGACACGGTAAGCCGGAGTCAATTTTGCAGGTTATGATCTTCAAAGCTGTTATTGTATCAAGAAATGGGTTGGAAGTTGGAAGCACTCGGTATTGTATCCAAGTGCTTACGGACTCAATTGTGTCGCACGAGATTTTGTGACGGGAAATTAACTGTATATTGTAGAGCTACTATTGTGTTGTCTGATGCTGTTATTATGTTTGCGAATGCTTGTATGTTTATTTAGTTACACAGTATAACCAACCACTAAAGAAACAAAGATAATAATTAAGGATCGCCCATTAAAAGATTTTAAAGTACAAAGTGATGTTAGAGGGGTTTCATTTGTCAAACACAACTCAACTTCTACTTTGGTTTAAAAAAACAACAATCCATTCAGATTTTAAGGATTTTTGGTTATAATTGTATATATGTAGTGTATATGGACAAATAAATTAAAATAATGAATTAATTATTAATTTATTTAACGTAATTATTTGTGGCGTCGTATGGGGGAGGCCTATGTCCAGCAGTGGACATGTATGGGCTGATGATGATGATGATGACAAACACACAATACAATACAGAAGGAAATGTTGACAACAATGAAGTACAAGGGCAGCCTTATCACTTAGTATCTACCTAAATGATTATTAGAATATTTTTGTTTCAAACCAATGTTTCACAATAAAACCAGCAGACCACTACCAGTATGAAATATTAAAAAGCTATCACACGCCTTTCATGGAAACATGAAAAAACCTTTCAAATATTCATAGCATATGTACGGGACCCAGTTTATGGTAATCTGCACCTTGGGCTCGCACTATCCTATTGTTGTGGAACCCCAATTGACGTGCGGAAAGTTTCAGGATTGACGGCAATTGACGGCTCCATGCTTTTCACTTTCGCGCTGGAAGTTTTTGTTTATTGTACCTTGAAATAGTATAACTGGTTGAGTTTTATACCGTTCTTTCATAACAAGTTAAAAAGATTTGATTCCTATTTGTCACAAGTGGAGGCAGGCTTGAATTAGAAAAACTAAGGATGAATGAATGAGAGACGTCTCTATAAGATTATTTGGACAACGTAGCAGTCAGGATACGCACAGGACTGTGGATGTTGGCAGAAACAAAAGTTTCTGCCAACATCCACAGCCAATTCGACGACCGATGTGGCGCGACAGGCGAAAATGCGCCTGTGGCGCAGGAGGTTGCGGGTTCGATTCCCGCCTTGGGACAAATGTTTGTACGATCTGCAAATATTAGTCTCGGCTGTTCTGGGAATTTTTTATGTTTGATAAAAAAAAATATCTATATATCAGTCATCTAGTACTCATAACACAAGCTCTACTTAGCTTGGGGCTAGATGATGCTGTGCGGATTGTCCAAAATTAATAATTTCTTTTAATAACGATGAAATCCGTTCACTAGTATTTTTCGTGTTTGTGAAATCGGGGCCGCACCTTGATACCCCTCAGTCGTTTGCATCGATGTTGTTCCTTTCTTGAATTTACATCGACATCCAGCATTCGGTAATTTTCCATCTTCCGCTTTAACAGTTTTGAGAGTATGGTGATGGCAGACGTCCGCAGTCTCCCCCATAGCCTGATTACCTAGTGACTAGGTGGATGGACTAGGTCCTAGTCCATCCACCCATAACAATAACCTGTTTTATTATTCCTTTGATTTTCCATTGCGATAGTCTCTACAACTGGCACATTATCATCTTCGGGTGTCTCATATTGTACAAACAAGGTTACCAATCGCCCTTACATTAACTCTCATAACTGTGCTGTTGGATTCAGCCCCACGCAAGCCTCCCCAATGAAAATGAAAAACAGACAAAATAATAACACTAAAATTTCCGCATATGAAGAAAAGAAAGAAAGAAAATAAATTTATTTACAACTACAATCATATAATAATACAGACAACAAGTAGTAGCTTAAAACTAAGTATTACTGATTGTAATTATGAATTAGGAAACGGCTCAGCATGAATGCTGCATGTGCTGGTAAACCAAACGCACACAACGCTGATCTTCCGCCGTTTCCTACATACAGTAGCAGGTAGCATTATATACTGACAATGTGCTCTCACAGGTCACAGTTTAGACTTGGTACCTAAACAATTTAGTGAAAGACTTAAAATTAATATTTTTACTTTATACTATTTAAACTATGGCCTATTGATCCACGGATAGCAACAATGTAGAGCAGTAGTTTATGTCTTATAAAAACCATATGTAATTACAGCGAAATTTTCTCTATAAGTAAAAATTACATGATTAACATAAAAACAACATACATAGAATAAACACATTAAAATATTTAATATATATTAGTTAAATATAGAATAATTGATTAGATATAGCAATGTATGTACTGTATGCATGTAAAGGATAAGTGGTATTTTGTGAGTATTAGTATTAGTATTATAGAGCATATCTATTCAGATTTTGATACCGCTCTGGGTAGTACCGCATAGGTCTGAACAGGCCTTAACGAAATATTTAGTAAAACAAAGTTATCAGCCCAAGGGTACAATTTTGTAGGCACTCATAAAACCAGCCTTTTCCGTGTTAATCGCGTTTCGCCAGCCACGCTGACTCAACAGAATGTTGATACCTAATGGACTGCCACGAGCTTGTACCTCTTTATTGGCCAATATTCAGGTTGTCATAATGATCATCCAACTTTTTAAACTTTCCTAACAGTAACGATAATACTTCGTTGTTCCTAACAAGTGGTTAAATTTGTAGATTTATTGTTGACATAAATCCTAATTTTTGGTGATCTCTGTTAATAATCGTCTGATTGCTCTTACTGACTAGGGAAAACATCGCTTAGCAAATATTTACAGAGTAGAGACACACGTTTTTTTTTTTGTGGTCACTAGAAAATCATCAAGGATTGAAATTTTTACGGAAACCCAAGAATATTAATTTAATTTCATTTATTCGTATCAAATAAATTCACCTGATGGCCACCATTCAAGTTTTCAATGAATTGTAAAATCTGCATCATAACAACAAACAAATACAAATTATTTCGTCCAGCCTATCTAGATTCTATAAAACCAAGTGGTTATTCCTAATAAGCATGTTTTCGCACACCTGCGCTATAAATCAGCCCTTAATTACCGTTATCTCAGTAGATCTAATTTGAGCAGTCGCATTATAACTGAGCATACATTGTCAGCATAAATTACAAAATTAAAACATTTCACAGCCACCCCGTTCACAATGCCTGTCGCCCGCAAATATATAGGGGTACCTAGATATGACCTACGAAGAGAAAAGCTGGTACAATTCAAGAGAATTGCTTCAACAAACGAATTGTTCGACTAACAAGATATTCTTTTTAATCAAATTTAGATCTTTTTAAGTAACCATTATTCTTATTCTGAATTACTTATGTACGATTGTAAAATTTATCTTAAAGCTTAAGTTCAGAAATTGAAATTTATGCACTTTTTCAGTACTGCGCTACCCTAGAATCTCTCTATGATATTTTTCACAAGGCTTACACAAGTACAGTGTCAACTTTACTATGCACTTAGTTTGGTCGCGTAGGTTTCAAATGCGTACCAGCAGCTTTAGTCTCCCTGTGAAGGCTGTAGGTGAAAAGTTATGTCGGATGCGCTTTTGTTAGGATGTTATGTGACGCAGTCGAGCGGCCAACTGTTCCCTCGATTATATCTTGTCTGTTTGTCTGTCTGTACGAACGCTCTGACGGGTTGAAGGAATATCAATTTTGAAATTAATTGAAATAATTGTGGTTATTGTTTTTTGAAAACGATCGGTCAACCGACAAGTCTGTCATTTTAAATAACAACATGAGTGATTACGAGACTAATTAAAATACAAACTGAAGTATTTATAGTGTAACAGCGTTGAGAGGAATTCAAACTAAACTTTTAAAGATATAACTTTATATAACTTGTCTCTTTTCAAATACGTTTTAATTATTTATATTTTAATTGGATCATTTGAACACTGTTTTTCATTTAATCTTCTTAGTAATTTAAAAATTACTTGAAAAGCGGTTACGAAAATTCGTGGATGATCTACGAAATTTTGTAGAGGTGCTACGATTCTCCGTAGAACTGTACGAATGTCCGCGTTTTATTTTTAAATTCATCGTTCGCATCTCCCTCTTTTCATATTTTTAATGGATGTTTCAGGACATAGAATTTGACGAAATTTCCCATAAAAATACTTTGATATCATTTAATCCACCAGCGGCGAGCCGTAAATACACAAGTCGTCCGGAAAGGCCCACCGACCCTACCAAACCTATTTACATACTTTTGTACGTTTATAGCCTTGTATTCAGTTTGAAAGACGTTGTTCGGGTTTTATTGCAGCTTTTCATAATGCTTTTGAATTTGCTGAATAAATCCAAGCTAAGGTATGAATGCGAATTTTTATTAATAGAGTTGAGAGCGAAACTATGCAAGACATACATTTTCATTTCGTTTGCTTTTTAAACTAAATCGACTTTTAAAGTGCTAGTTCTAAAATGTAGTAAAAACAATTTAGATTCGTGAGAAAGTAAACCAATAAAAGAATGTAACCAATCTAGTTTAGCTGCAAATCAAGTCTGCCAACATATATTAAACTTTATCATGACCAGAGTAAATTCAAAAAGTCGTAAAATCCAAACGCGAATCATCAATCAAGTGTATGTATTGTTGTCGTGATTTTCTCGTTGTCTGTGAGATTTATGCGTGTTATCCTCCTGCGTTGTTCTATGCGCCTGGTATCGGCAGGGAACACTTTTATGTACAAAAAACAGGACTATTCAAAAAACTACTGTTTAATTTCACAAGTTAAATACCCATTGAGTAAATTTTCACGTCATGCATCGCTTCCATTTAAATCCTGTGACTTCAGATCAAAATTTTCCAGTTAGAGTTGATATTAAGTTATTTTTATATAGTTTTTCAAATTAACTACTGAGACAGACAATCTAAAGTATTCCTTGTTTTTAAGACTTATAGCTGTCTACGTGATCGGCAGAGGCGCGCCGAGCCAGCAGGACGGCGAACCTAGGTGAGGCACTGAAAGTGTTAAAGATAATTTTAGCGGGTTTTTAGTTCAAATTCATGAAAACCTAAAATAAAACGGTAATTTCTAAAATCTTCCCCGTGAAAGAACATGACAGTAGGTCGCTAATGCATGTAGTTCAACAAACGGATGTGCCCCGCGGGGCTCGTTCCGCGGAATGAGATGTTCATTCAATCTAACAGGCAAATAGACGGGATATTTTAATGTACTTGAATATTGTCCGCCAAGAAATTTGCTGATTTGGAACTTTATTGTCTAAGTAATATATAGTCTAAGAATTATGATGTAATTAATATTCCCGACGTCTCACGTGAGATGCACCTATTGACAGAGTCTCTTCTTGAGCTAGGCTGGGCAGTGATATGTTTTGTCACCTTTACTTACAGACTTATAGCACAACACAACCATAAACATTGTTAAAGTGATCCACGAACACAACGTCACTCTCAACTACCAAAAAATATATCTATTTATTTACTTTCATCGTTATTCTTTTAAATCAATCTATACAAACATTATTCCGTAGCAAAATGCACAATAAAATGAATCGAACGTAATCAGCGCGAGCCCACAAGTATTCCATTAGCGACAACGCGCGAAAACAAACAAATTGGAACGGAACGCATTGTTCTAGCACATTCGTTAACTGAGTCAATACTGTTGTTCGTAATAGTTCACCTAGATTACGAAGGATTGTTCTGATTGTTACTGTTTTCAAAATAATATTTTTTAATTTTCTTTAACTTATGTTGTAGGGCATAGTTATCGCAGTACCTATGTATCTATTGACAACACCCGTAGAGAACACATTTAGACTTAACCCGGCGCCAGTGACGCTAGGTCATATTGAACCGAGGTGATTTGAAACGGCCATATTTCGTATTTTCGGCGCTCTGTGGTTTTGAAAGTTCTAGTAGCTGGAGAAACAGTATCCCGCCACTCTTACCGCTTGTGAAATCAGTGTGAAGCTACCTGCATAGGGGGACATACACGTGCGGCGGGTTAAATTCTCGATATTCCAACAACACCTGTCCAGCGTAAGTCGCACGACATTGGGATGCCGAGGAGCAAATCTGGGGTGCTATTCTGCTAAACGCATCACTTTACTATGATAATGTTATCGTCACAGACCCACTGCCATAGACATTTTGGTATTTTACCTTATAATCCTTAGATGAAAGAAACTACGGATAGAGACGCATGTCAAAGGTACCAAGATTGAAACCAATCTGAAAACGTTCTCGGTTCAAATAGCACAGCGCCGCACCCACTGTCTGGAGTTTCTATGTGACCATTCTGGGACGATATCATTGTCATACTGAAGCGCTGGTTTGCAGAATTGGCTCCTAATTTGCTTATCCGAATACCAAAATCAAAGTACAAACTGAGATCATGACAAAACACACCAAAATTTAACGCGGTTAAACGTCCGCTGCGCTGGCGATACTATGCGATAACCAGTAGGCACAGTAACTAAAACTACATGGTAGAATGTGGCCTTTTCGCCTCTTACTTTTGTAAAATGCTCTGGAATCCCTTAAAAAAAACCCGCCAGTAAAAGAAGCCTTAAAACATGGAACTACCGAAATTCCCACAATTTGTTTCAACAATAACCATTATCTGTTCATTACCGCGCCGTAACGTTAAAATATCCTGTTATGTTTATCGTTATTCGTTGCAGCACGCCAGGGGCGCACTCAGACGGCCCGGGGTAAGATAAAACGCATAAATTTACCCCAAACAAGGTTTGACGTTCCAACTTAGGGCATTACAGTTTGAAAGAAATGTAATTCCTTCGAAGTTATTATCGTTACCTTTTGGCATTCCGTTGATGGAATAAGGTATAAGCGGAAATGTTTTCAGAAATAGATTTCAGACAGGCAATTTTTTCATTTACATGTCATATAACATGATAACTTATTGTAAGTTTAGAAAGCGTATTTAAGTTTTTTTAATAATTTAAATATTCATATGCTACATACTAGATTGATTATTTTGTTACAGGTAAGACATCATGAGAGCTATAAATATACTTTTTACCCGACTGCCAACGAAGGAAGACTCTATTCACACTGCGTCTTAAGTGGGTAATACTGACTTGGTCACGAAGCGGCAACGCAATTTTTTTTTATGCATTTCAGAAATGAATGGGCCGCCGCTTGGCGATCGCGTCGAATTTGCTCATGTATGATACGATCCTTACCCTTTAAAATCGCTTTCTCTTATAAACTGTGCTGTGCTCTTTTCTCCCGCAGTGTCCTTCAAATTATAACAGCATCACCCTAATGAAACAAAACAGCTGACTGTTTCATATTTATTCCAAATATGTGCACAAACAAATACCAGAAAGGGAAGAAAAAGAAATCCCCCAAAAGAGTAGCCCCTAAAATTGTTTAAAACTTTTCTTTAACCACATTTTTGCAAACCTTCGTCAGCTCAAAGTTTACATATTATTTAACTTGAAAATAATTTGATCTGTATTTCTAGTCTCAAATAACCTCAAACTTAAGTAGGAAAACAAATGTAGAGGCTTTGGGGGTCCATGTAATTCACGATGCCAACGGCGGCGGCGCGGCGGCATTGTGATGATATCTACAATTGTACACGTGTTTACGTGTAGCTTTCCGGTATTTACGTCGCCAGAGGTTACGGGGCTACTAGAGGCAAGGGCTTTTTAGCTATTTGTAGTTTTTTATACTTGCCCGTTGGCGTTGTTTTATTGAAGTGAAATTGGTTTTAGAAGGGGGAGGGATATTTGTTTCTGTTTGTCATTGTCAGGTAAAACATTTTCAGTAAAGACGATGATTACTTTTATTTTCACTGTTTTAGTACAAGTTCTACAAAAATAAAAAAACTATTTGATGAATTACAAAGGAAATTGATACGTGGACCGCACAGTTGGACCGACATGATTTTTTGGGAAATATAAGGATCATGCGTTACCGTTCCCTGGTAGTTCCAATGTTCTTACTAAGTGTGTTGTTGAGATGTGATTAAAAAATCATATCAGTCCATGCAACGAACACTCTGTCTGTACGTATACGTACGAGTAGTACGTATGTAACAAACAGGTAACAAATGGAAACAATGACGACCTCTGTGACACGGTGATGATGATGATAATTTGATATTCGGTGGGCGAAGGTCCGCCTGCAACGAAGGAGGTTGCGAGTTCGATTCCCACCTCGGGACAAATCTTTGTACGATCTGCAGATATTTGATCAGGGTGTACTGGATATTTTCTATGTAGTGTATTAAATTAAGTATCAGTTATCTAGTACCCATAACACAAGCTCTGGTTAGCGTGGGGCTAGATAATGACATGTTAATTGTTCAGCATTATTTAAAACCGTCATAAAACTCTTTTTCCCCTCAACTCAGTCATATCTTGTATCTGGCCACAACATAAATTAAAAACGCGAGCTCTCCGATCCCCGCATTATTCTCCTTTGGTGCAATTGTGCGCTTTGTCCGTAATAATTGAGGGCGTTAATTCGACTCGGATTAAACGTCGACGGTGCGTTCTTCAGTTGCAATGAAAAGTTGAAATTATTGCACGATATTTTGTTGTAATTAATAAATTCAATTTGTATCGGCGTTTTCGTTTTCGAGGATTACAAAACAATACAACATACGAAAATTATTATTGCTTGTGCAAGCATCGAGGTACCTTTACTCGGTTCTAGAATCAAAAACTTTTATTGTTAACATAGGGGTCACTACACCAAAGATTTATTTACTTATTATTGCTGGAAAATATTTTATACTACATCTGCTCGGAAAGTGGCAAAAATTGCAGGCGTACTAAAACCCGTTTGTCATTGAGTCACAATCGATAGATTTTTTTTTAATTTTCAGAATAATCAACCGATAGCAATAGTTATTTTCATTTAATCAAGGGCAGAAGGTCAAGGAATTTATATACTAACAACAGTGGACCTTCTGTTGTTAGTATATAAATCCCTTACAAAAAGTTTTAACTCCAAATCCGCCATAATGATATCGGCCTCTTTCGTTTTGGAACAATAATTAAAAAAAGCAGGTCAAAAGTATTCATCGCTATTTGAGTTTATAATTTGAATTTACTGAGTGATTTTAAAGATTTAAAACGATGATTTTCCTCTCTTCAATCGACTGCGCCTCGGGCCTTAAATGACATATTAATAAAAATACTATAACTTTCTGTTTAAATAGGTACTGAGGCTGCGGATTTTTGATAGTTTTCAAAATAAATGTAGCAAGCAGCCGGTTAAAAAATTCTTCGTAATACCACAGTATAAAATAAATGTGTTTATAGGGTTTGTTAAAACTGTGCCAACAGGTTTAAGATTTCGTCACTTTTAAGAAAAATTGAAAGAAGATCGCCCGCTTTAAATAATCGGGCTCAAATACGCAGCTCGGAGCGTGATTGGATGCGTCCGGTGTCCATTGAAAACACATATCTATTGAACAGACTATGATATTGACCTTCACGGCTCGATCAGTTGTTATCCTCAAGTTAGGTAACGTAAATAAAAAAAAAACCGCGTTCTTCACCGTACCTATGCATGTGTTGATACATATAGCCTTGACATGCGAGGGCACACAATATTTAGCATGACGCGCAGCAGACGCGGCTAATGCACCAACGCAAATACGGAAACGTTCCGTTCCACGCATTCGCTCAGATGTGAACACAGCGTGGGTGAAAGAAGAAGGTGATCTGAGGTGAGATTTTTAATTGAAACTATATTCGCCACGCATTGTTTCATTTTCTTTTGTTTTCAACTCGTATTTTTTTTTGTAAATAGTGAGTGATACACTCACGAATACATCTGAATCGGCCAACAGCTCAAAGCTCGCTAAATTTAAGTATCATTTCTCAATACAACTTTGTCTTTAGTTAAAGTCGGAAAATAATCATAATATGTGTAATTTCGATGTAAGAGTGTATTCGTATTTCCCTACGATGACATGATTTTATTTAGTAATATGACCTTCTGGACGGATAGAATCAGGACAAGCAAAGTGTTACCGAACAGACTATGGATATGGATCTCACAGAACCGACTGAATGTTTTTTTGCCCTCGTACATCTACTTTTACACGTTTAGCTGGCGCGTAAAAGATAACCCATTACATAGCAATGGGTGTTAACAGGTTGAGATGAAAATTTATAAATATTGTAAATAATGCTGGAAAGTCCACAGAGCATTCATCTGGGCCCCAGCATCTTGTTATCGGTACTAGATACGTACCTATAATACTTTACTTACATACATACATAGATAGAATCTTGACGACCGATGTGATGCGGCGGGCGAAGGTCTGCCTGTGACGCAAGAGGTTGCTGCGGGTTCGATTTCGGCCTTGGGACAAAAGTTTGTATGAGCTGCAAATATTTGTTCTGAGTATTTTCTATTTATAATAAAGAATATCTATCTATGTAATGATCTATTAAATATACGGTCATCTAGTACCCATAACACAAGCTCTGTTTAGCTTGGCGCTACATAGATGATGCTGTGTGGATTGTCCAGCAATATTTTTTTTTTTTTTATAACTATAATGTCGGAATGTAAACCTTTGACTGCCCTTTCAACACCCTGTGGCCCAGACCAACTTCCTGCACAGACGGGGTGTCATTGAGCGTTTTTATTTACCTCTGTATTGTGCGAAGGGTAAGAGGGTAGGGCGGGGGGCATTTCGGCATTATGACATTATCCACTGTCTCCCGCTTTAATTGAATTCCACTTGATGGTGTTTTCATGATCAATAATGTCGCCCATGGTTTGGAATTCTTGCTTAGTGCCCGTTTGCGTCGTTTAGCTTCAGTAGTGGCTAGTACATCGGATCAAGGATAAGACCAGCAAGAAATGCTAAACGTAACGAAATTAATAAATGATTTTTATTAATTTCACTACCTAATATACTTCTGTACTCGATAAATAGACTCTCAGCCACACAAAAACCTGTTTAGTACCAAAAATTAGCAACGAGATGAAGAAGCCCACAACACGCTTTATGTTGACAATCACAGAATGATATATTATGTAATATTACACCTTCTTTATACACAAATAGCTGAGTATTTAATTTACTACAAAATATGTAGATACATAAGTATTTGTTTTCCCAACAGTAAATTTCTTTTGTATACATACCAAATTCCGCATAAATACAATATTATGTTCAGGTGTTATACGAGCGTTACTTTATGAGTTGTGAGTCGCGTAAAATGTGTCGCTTCATATAAAATTTGGTATTTTACCTCCGATGAAATGATCTTTTGTTTGTTCACCCTGTATAAGTTACAACTAGAGTTCTAATTTGCTTTCATCATCATATTGATTAGGTTAAAAATAATAGTATTTTGTTTGTTTGCCCTGTATAAGTTACAACTAGAGTTTTAATTTGTTTTCATCATCATATTGATTAGGTTCATAATAATAGTCTTTAATTTGTTTGCCCTGTATAAGTTACAACTAATCGTTTCCATTAACGTTACTTTTTTGTAAACGGGCATCCCGCCACACAGGTTTAGCTCGTGCGGGGACCGCCAGTAACGTGTATCTTAATAAGTAAGTGAAATGGCAAATAAATATTTTTGTATTTTTTTTTGTATGAAATAAACTACAGATAGAGGGACGCGTCTCAAAAGTGTCAAGGTTCAAACTATTTAACAATCCTTACAAATAGCACTGCATGCACTCTCTACAGTTTCTTTTATATATGGACAATTCTGTGACGATACTATTTAAAAGCGTTTTGGTTAGCAGAATACTTGCTTTACAGAATAATCAGTTTACTGTTTTTAAACAAACTTCTACTATGTAGTCGACTTCAACTAGTGCCGCCTGTTGGTGGCATACGATGATTTGTTAACATTTCACAAGAACTAATATGAGAGATGTTGGCCATTTTTCTAATAAAATTACATAATTAAAGATATTTACAGCATTAATTCCTTTCACGCACCTATTCGCCGTTATCTCTACACGGTTTCATGTTCAGCACGATAAACACACCGCAACATCCGCTGTAAAACTGATCTTGTGGGTACTGAAACTGCGCTGAAATACACTGAAACTATCTGGCCGACGATCTCTTTTCATAACAACTACAAAAGCGACAGCGACCGACTCTAGTTAAGGACCCGTATTAATACTTGGATGTTTGTTTGGTACGACTGTTGATCGCGGTGTAGATGTGAAACTCGTTTATGCTGCGAGTAGTGTACTTTGTAACCCCTGAACGTAGGTAACGTATAGCAATGGTCGACTAACTTTGTGAAATAATTTAGTGGGCACAATACCTAAATCATACTGTCTGTTTTTGACTATGGGTGTTATTTATAGGTATTATAATAATAATAAACATTAAGATTACTATTATTTCTGCACCTCATTACTTTTCTGCTCATACCTACATTCTAAGTTATGTCTGTACCAACCACTGATTTTCCTACTTTTACACTTAAAATACAAATTGCAAACATTACTTTCAAGCTTGTTTCGTTTCCAAACAGCACTAAAAGCTACTTAATCCTATTACTGGTTTTCAAAGGACCATTTTTGATGAAAAACTATTAGTTTCGCATCCGGCTTCATTATTTAGTTGACGGAATTGTCCTTTGTAGCCCATTTCGTAGCTCTCTTTATGCCGTAGCCCACTGCAAGGTTCAGGGCTCATTAGGTCTCAGAATGCGCTGGAAACGGCTAATACGTCCTTAGTGCTTTTCTGTGCTTTGTAAATAAGGATGGTTTTTAATGCGCTTATAATGACACATTATATAAAATTTATAAAATAGTTGTGAGAGAAGAACAAAATGTTTTAATTAAAAGCGTCAGTAAACGGAATATTAACTTTGATACTTTACTTATTTCGGAATATTAATATTGACTCTGGTTTCGGTGTTAATAACTATGGTATTATCAAAAGTTTCTGATTTTGAACTGCTATGTTAGATATTTAAATGTATTTATAACATTTTATGAATTGCATTTCACCACTCGCAGTGGGGGTGTTATTTGTTTTTAATTACTTTAGGGTATGTGCCTACTGCCTACCTACCTATCGGTACTTTTACTTCCACTGTTGAACACAAGGTGTAATGGGAAATAGGGGCTATGAATAATTTTGTTAACGTAAACATTAAGAGGACAATATACATGTTGACGTATGTACGTACGTAGGTATGTGTTTGTAATCCGCAGTTTCCATCAGATCGTCCGTTATTAATTCTCACCCTCGTCCTCAGCGGCACATGGATCGTAGGCAGGAATAATAGCCGTGGCCACTTCAGCTCGGAGGCAGCCGTCGTCTGTTTGGCCTAATTCTAATTCTGTTTGCTACCCGCGCATCGTCCCAGTGGGCTGCTAGAGTTGGGACATTCAGAGAGACAGGTGTGATAGTTACTGCTACTTCTGGGTAGGTGTGATTTTAACTGATACTTGTCTAAATACTCATTACCTTCCCCAAACAAGTTTCAGGTTATTATATTGCGACCATTCGACCATTGTACACAAGTTATGCAAGCTAATTAGACTCAAAAATTTATTTGGCTAGAGCGATATTCAAGATTCTATGATATTTATTGCGTCAAATGTGGTATATAAGTAGGTGGTACAAGTCTAAAAACAAATGGGGGTTTTGTCTAACCACCCTTGAAATGTAACCTACTGAACTAATTACTGGTAGATACAAATCGATTTCTTAACTCTGGGTGCCGTAGTGATTTGTCATTCTGCTTGTTAGTAAACCTCTCTTCCTTTCTTCCCAACAAGTTATCTCATATGATGTTGGGCTCAGCATTCCCAGTTGATTTCCTCCACTTCGCTCTATGCTCGACATATTCTTCGGAACCTTGACACTCTCAATTAGTAAACCTATAACAACAAACAGTGCATTGAAGGGTTCAATGGGGAAAACGCTGCCACTGTCTAACACAGTTTTAAAACTACAGCAGAAGGTAGAGCTGTCCAGAAATATGTTCCATACTTTTTGTATAAATTAATAATAAAAAAATAGCAGTTGAAATACATACATAGCAGGTAAGGTTTTTGTTATTATAGTGCGTAAGCCTCACACTGGGGATAATTTCTAAGAAATTATTAAAATTTCATAGAAATAGCAGGTATTTCACCAGCCCCAGCCCCCTTCTAGTGCGAGCCCGCCGATCCACTCGTCCGCTAACACCGCAATCCCATTATCTTCAGAACAATTGATTGCTCAATTTTGAGGAATACGTGAATAGTTCTACGGTATTGCTTGGGCTTACAGGAGAAACATATTTGTTACGGTACGTAACCAAGAAAAGCAATTGAGACCCGGATTATTTTGATCTCTCTGTGTGAAATTCGATTTGTAGAACGTAGTAATAGGTTATTTTGTTATGGAGCTTTATTCATTTCGTTATGTTTTTGAGATAGTGGAGTTCCGAAAGAGCTTCAAAGCATATTATTAACTTTATTTATATATTAGCTTTGTTTTTGTTAGTTATTGAATGGCATTAGAAACCAAAATCTTTTCTAATTATTTGAAATACTTTATATTTTATATTTATAACACTTTTTTCATAACTTTTTACCGAACCATTGCATAACAAAGCGCTGCTTCTTTTTACATGCAATTTTTTAAATTATCATTGAAGAAATTAAAGTTTAAAATAATTGTACGGATATTATCTGGTAGCAGAACTTACATAACGATCATAAGTTACAAGGTCACTGACCTGAACCCATGAAAATTCCGAGACAAGAGAGAACCATGCGAATCTGTTCCAGTCACCCCTTGCGAATAAAGCTATGAATATACAAGCAGTAATGAAGGAAATAAAGGTTATTCTATTTAAATATTTATAAGATTCGGACTAAGGGAGAGGGTTCCTTACGTGTGAGCTGAAGATTACCACGGATTTGAATACGAGCTAAATACAATTGTTATTGACGAAGGTTATATAGGATTGGCGAGTGAAAGCCTCTCTCCGAGAACTCGATGCTACCTGCGAAAGATAGCCAAATTTGAGATGCCTTGAAAAGTCTTGTGTTACACTTTGGGTCAGTAAGGGTCAATAAAGTCACGGGAGTAAGAACTGTCAACAAACTTTTTTCCGTTGTTTTTTTTTACAATCGCCATAATAATGCCTTGAAGAAATAGCTTCTAAGGTATAAGGCCGACTATTGTACCCTTGTGTTTTTTTATTATCTATGTACATAATGTTGTATTTAATTCGTGTTGAAAAAAAAAAATATTAGGGCTACTCTCCACAAAATATCTTCAAACCTCTTTAAATACGATAAGGAATTAAAAAAACTCCAACCTTCATCGACCTTCCACATTCTAACGTGTAACGTGAAACCACGAAGCGTGTTTTGAACTACCTCCGTAACATCGTAAATTGAATGAGAGCATAATGTTCACCACCATATAGGTGGCAGCCATAACTGTTGCAATTCGCTAAGCTGGTCGTGAATTTGCAATTAGTTGAAATATGGCATTTTTCACTACAATCATCTCTAATTTTTTTTAATCATCTCAATCTCTCAATGATATCTCTCGATGTCAAAAAGGGGATAAAAGATAATGATTCAGTGTACTTTTGTTTATTCAAAGTAACAGGAGAGCAGATTCTGATGTTGATTGGAGATACCGACCGTTTGGATCAAAATCAAGTACTATAACTGCTGTCCTTCAAGTTTAAGCTTTCCCAGTAAATGTAAATCATGTTGTGAAAATTGATAGTAGTCAGTACATTGGTATGGTTTCGTCCCGACCTGCCCCCTTTGGTAGGTCCAGTGGTATGGCGGGCCGCCATAGCCAGTATAAAACCGTCGGCGGTTTTCAGTTTTCTGTAAAATAAAATTTGACAACAAATATAAGCTTTTTGCAAGCAAATCGATGGACCACAATTTTTCCCTCCCAGGTCGCGCACTTAACTGCCCCACGAATTACGGTGCAATATCCATCAAAACCTCATAGCAAATTAAAAACCATTTTTTCTTTATAAACCAATTGAAACTGTCATATATTTCAAGATCTGTGAATGTGATCATGTTTGTCTTCCAGAATCACCCCCCTCCCTCTCCACTCACTCAAACGAGCACACTTGAACAATTAGCTCGTACGAGACGAGATCCTGCCTCCCAACGCAACTGATACTGTGCTTCCTATACCGCTATAGATCTAGTGCCTATGGCATAGTTTGCGTTGCTAATCGAACCGTGCATTTTCATTAGAAATCTCAGGGTACGTAGGTACAGCTGGTTATACCCCGTTCTAATGGTTAAAACGTACGTAGTAACGTCTTATAATATGATAATAAAGCTATGTATACATAGCTTTATTTACAGCCTTAGTACTAGTACTACAAACATACAATAGGTGTATTAACACGTTTATATTTCTTTTGAAGTGATGCACAAACTAGTATCATAACTTTCGCCTCTAGGTAAAATATTAGTGTAATGTGATTATTAGACCATACCTACACATAAAATTCACACGCAGCAGAATACTGAGATGGTCCTGTAAAACAAATCGGCGATTATGCTCAACATAACGATATACATTGCGCTTTATGTTTTAACAAGGCACTTTGCATGCGTGCCGGCCGCGCAACGGACTCGTGTTTTTCGTGAGAGTACGCGCGCGGAATATTTTAATGCCGCTTAGGCTGAATTTAGATCGAAAGATTGTTGATCATGACATTTTTCGATTATAGCCGAAACTTTACACAATCAGAAAAATAAGCATGCATGCAATTCCACTGCCCACCATTTGCATAAATGGTTACTTATTTACCTAGAGAAGCCCATGTACTAAATACTCAGATTCAATATGTTTATTTGCATAATGCTTAGCTAATGATAACAACGAGATTCGAATATAATTATCAATTTCATTAACTTAATATTATCAAATATAAAAAAAATATTTATTAGATCTCTTTACATCAATATTAGTAATGGTTCAAACTTTTAAGGATCTATATTGCCTCTGAAGTTTTTTAATAACTCTCTTATCAGCCTCTCGCAGGCGAAACCCGCTACCAGTGTAAATGTGTCCACAGATGGCTCGGCGCGCTGGACGGATCCGTGTTTGTAGTTCGCGCATTGATTGCTTCCTAATAGGATATAAAAAAAAACATCCAAATAACCTTGTTTTTAAGTAGCTATTTCAACGCTTCTTAGGTAGAATACCTAAGAAGCGATTGAAATGAATTTGCACACAATGAATTTGCAACCTTCTCGTCAAACATTAAAAATGAATTACGCCTGATAACTATTATAGAGCATTAACCATTTCAAGAAACATTAAAAATTCGCATGGAGGTGTATTTTTGAGATACATAGGCTACCCGAAAAATCGCAAGCATTGCCGTGAGCAGAAGCTAGTTAAAAATGAAGTTTACATTACCAACTTCCTAGATGATTACTGAGTAATAGTATTAATATTGTAGTAAAAATGCAGTAGTTTACTATGTTAGTAGAAACTATTTGAAAATACCGCGGCAGGTCCGCGTTACTGTGCTTTATGGTGCAGTTGCACAAATTGATGGACTGGCTGGCCGGTGCAGGACACTGGTACAGTCAGCCTAAGACTTAGGACTCTTGAGTGTCTATTTTAAAAGCAGATATTACAATTTCAGTTATCTGTGTTTAAAATATGAAACCAGGAGTGATTTTGCTGGTAAATACTATTTTAATTTTAGGACTGAAAGTTTTAGTGGCGAGTTTCAGTCCAAAGAAAGTAGGTATGTAATTTCAAAACTGAACGTTCGCTCAAGCAGCGGTAAAAATATGCACAATACACTCACAAGCGAGATGTCAATGTATGTGTACAATAACATAGAACAAGTAAAACTTAAATCTTATCAAAACTGTGTTCGTACTTGGGAGAGTTTTTGAGAAATACTGGCTTGACAACTCAACTAAAATTTTGAGTTTCGACTATTTGCTAATACTGGACTTATCTCCTAGGCATAGTATATTATGAAATGAAATCCATGTTTTTCTGGTCGACTGTACTACATTTAATATTAGACCGTTAGAGACAGTAAATTGTTTCAAACTGTCGTAGAAGCTCCACTAGTTTTACAAGCAAGGAGCTTTACGCTTGTTCTGGTGCACCTTATTTAATAGCCGGAATAACCTGATCGTTTTAACGATTAAAATTCTACCTTAAATTTTACGCAATACTTGAATTTATATGCTTAGTAAATTATTATTCCTTTAACATTTCACCTTTATCATTAATGGCTTTGTATTTCCCGAAAAAAAAAAATTGATTGTTTGGAAAAAAATAAAACCGACTTCGAATCCCTTAGTTTTAAACTGTTTTATAAAGTTTTGTGGGATAAATACTAATCCCTCGGGAATAAAATTTTCATGAGACTACTTCAGAATTATCCGCTATACAACTGAAAAATAATTATCCAAATACATAAATGACGGAGAAATCGACGGATATATAAAATAAAATGAGCTTTATTTGCTTTCAAAAAATTTACATAAAAAATTAAGGTATCTCTATTAACTACTATGTGCAAGTACCACTTGAGTGGTGAATGCGTCCTCCAGGTTTCGGTCCTTCCATGCTTCTCTATTCAAAGCTAGTCTGCTGCAAGTAACTTCAGCTACTTAGACTAAATCGTCACTTAACATTTTGACGGTCTGCCTGGCCTGCGCTTTTTATCGAGTTTGTTACCGTTTGAAGTTATCAAATGTCCCATATTATATAATCTCTTTATTTGTTCTCTTCTCTTTATCTTGAATATTTATAGGTTTTATTTTCTATTGCACATGCCTTTTTTTTCTTCCATTTCTAATCCTCTAATATTTTTGCTTTCTTCACAAAGTGACTCTAGCATTGATTGCAACTCCTATCGATATTCTGGAAGCAATGAAATATCTTCCACGAAACGTAGGTGTGACCACAGGTGTCTTTCACGAAGTTTCAAGCAAAGTTTCCCAATCTAGTATTTTTTTTTAAATCTGCTCTAACACAGCGACAAAAACTTGGGTGAGAGTGGTGCCCCGTGCTTTCTAGAGTTATTTGTGAAGTGCTATTTTGGTTGACATATTTTATCAAGTCTATAAAGTCTTTAGTAATTCATTGTATTTGTAAAGCTTGCCTTAACGAACTATGTGATATTGAATCAATGGTTTATAATAAATTAAGCTGATATACATACAGGAAAAAAACTTACATACAACCGAACATTGAACCATCTCCTTTGTTCGAAGTCGTTTAAGAATAAAGGTCTCTTCAGGAGAAGAGTGAATAGGTATCTTCTGATACATCGGTGAGACACATTGTTCCTTACACATATATCTAACTCTATCTGTGAATATGCAATAGAAAAATGGTCAATGTTTTTTTGCAAACACCGACATTTTAAATCCCAATGCGACTGTTATTTAACCCTCAAAAGCTATCGTCAACTAACTCAAAGCCAAACAAAACACACACAGCCAGCGAACCGTAGCGTTATTTCTATCGAACAAAATAACTCTTTCAAACAAAATAACTCTTTTCGAACAAAAATCAAACAATCGCGCGCACTGGCGCGGCAAACGCAGCCGCACGCAACATTTGCGACCGTTGTTTGTCGCACGACGTGATGTGGAGCATGAACGTGAGAAGAGAGATGTTGAGAAATCAAAGCTTTGTACTTGAGGATTACTGAGAAGTCAAGGGGACCCTAGTTATTTCCATTTCTCTGAAAATATAAGCGAAAGTGTAGGCACTAGTTAAATATTACCATTTCTATTAAATTTAATTTTGTGAGGTGTAAAAGTTTTTCCCCTACGCCAGCCAAGTCATTATCATAATTTTTTTATCCTCATAGTTATGCAGGCTTTAAAGTATTATATGAAATATTACTAGCACAGCCGTTACACACAACTTTGTAACTTCTACGTTAATACATATTCAGATAAGAAATTAAAACAAA
The DNA here is from genome assembly GCA_947859395.1 of Eupithecia insigniata. Classification (NCBI taxonomy): domain Eukaryota; kingdom Metazoa; phylum Arthropoda; class Insecta; order Lepidoptera; family Geometridae; genus Eupithecia; species Eupithecia insigniata. The sequence continues at coordinate 594,727 of OX402011.1, read as the reverse complement.
CAAGCCACTGACTCGATAACAAGATTAAAACAACCTCAACAAAGCACGTCAAACAGATAACAGGGCACACCCGTCACAACACTCACTTTATCAACACGTCACTCGCTCGAACAGCTTACGAACATTCGCCGCCGACTGTACTCGAGGGAAGGTGATACGTCCCCATATCTTCAAGCTTCACTGGACTTTTGACAGGTGTATAGGGGAAACTTTGGAGCAAGCCAAACACAATCTTATCATCACAACAACTTAGTTCAATTCAAATTAACGTACTGTTCAATATTTGACAGATAAGTAAATCATTTCAAAAAGGAATCGTAACAATAATAAGGCTGAGTTGAAAATTGTGTGAAAGAAAACTCCAGGATCAGATAAAGGGATTATCCGCGTTAGAAGTTTGGGGTTTTTGTGGAAGAGCTTATTGTTGTGAGGCCTTTGTGCGTTAGTTAATTCTGTCGGAACGGTCCAGTTGCCCGGATTCCTATGATTTATAGTGACCGAATTATTTAAGGACACGAATTTGGGGCCATTAGAATTTAGAAAGTACCTCTATTTGTGGGCAAAGGTATGTACTTTGAATGGGTAACTTTTCTTCAAGCTTATTTTATTTTATTATAATTTTTTTCCTGCCGTTATTGTAGTCTTCTACATAGTGTCACACATCTGAATGGTATCTGAGGGAATCATCAGTGTTAATAAAATTTCGTTTAACTACCTAAACATATTATATCGTAAGTAGGAAGGTAGTAATTTCTTTGACAAAAGAGTAAGAACCTCCCTGTTCCATCCGGTTCTTCACGCTCTGAACATCGAATTTATTTCCCCAACGATGCGATGGCCAGATCCTTCCAGAGATATCTATAGTTTTATAGCTCAACGGGTTTACCCTCACCATGATCATAAAACCGCCCGACTGAAAACTCTTCAGTTTTAATGTAAAATTCCGCTCAAACATATATCGTGACCGTGGTACCGTCTTGCCTTCCTATGGCATATAATTTATGAAAGCGTCTCGATCACTTGGCTAAATGAAACGTTAGCTTTTAAGCTGCAAGTTCAAAGTATTGGCAAGTATCTATCCTTTTGAAATAACCAATTTCTTTCGAGTTCGGAAGCGCTAAAAGAGAAAATGTCTTTGGTGAAATATCTTGGAAGTTTTATCATATTTTTAGCAGCGTACAAAATTGAACAACGTAAGTTTTTAACGTTGAATCACTTTGAAACTTTCTTTCAGATATTATCGGCACATCTAACAAAAGAGCAAGACAAGGAAAAGGCAATAATTTTCGACTATTCAGCTTGAGTGTAAAATATTAAGACCAAGGAAAATCCTGTTATAGAAAACCTCGCCATGTAAATCAACTTCAAAAAGCCATAAATTAATGTCACCATAATAAATAGTCTTGCCCATCGAATCATCACAAATCCGACGTAAAATGCAGCCGACGATGTTCTGGCTCTTACACTACAGTTTACCAACTTTTTATCAGACTTTAAACCATTTGCCTTAGCAATAAAGCTCATTGCAAACGCCGAGTACGTTTGGCTTGGCAAACTCGATAATACAGATTTTTTCAAACTGCCAAGCAATTTAGAGACTTACATCATTGCAATAAAGATGAATATAGTGAAATAGCCTAGGTGGAAAAGTGTATGATAAAGTCGCGTCTAGACTTACTGACGCGGTCTGTTGGCTGTTTTGATGTATGGAGGTACTTTGCGGGCGTTAGAATATTCTGGAACTGTTGTATTGAAAGGTGCATTATCAATAGAATCAGAAGATTCATGTTTGATTAATGCTGGATCAGTACTTTCGCTTTGAGTTTGATGTGATTCATGAACAGAGTGCTTATAGATCCAATGGCATATGGCATATTCAAAGCTTCAATCAGTTAAATCGGAATTTCATTTTAACATAATATTTTATAATCTTGATCAAATTCTCATTCGATGAAACGGGAAAGCCGCCATTTACATCAAGTACCTACGTGACACACATGCAAATTATTGTTTGATAACAATTACAAAACATGCTTGCCCCGTGTTGGGTGCCAAACTTTTTGTTTAAGAATAGATTTTAAAATAGAATAATTTGATTCTGAAATTGTGTATCACAGTTACATGTCATGAAAGTCTAAAAATAAAATAAATATTTCAACATTATTTTCTGTTTAAATAAATTATAAAGTATAGCAGATTAAGTACTTACGTAATATTAGTAACGTACCTACAGGTCATTTTTAAAATTCACACATTTTAGTAAATTGCCCCACGGTGGACGCCATCTTACTGGTGTTGTTATTTATGACGGCGATTTTTACCAGGGCTCTTTTAAGGACAGTGTTTATCCTACTTCTGGGAAAAGAGCTTCCTCAATACTGCCCTGCCTGTCCCTGTCTTTGGCTGCCTCTTGCCAAGACCTACAAAAGTTGTCGAGATAGTCCTTCTCACGATATACCTATAGGCAATGTCTCATTGCATGTAACATTGCATACTGTATAACTTAAAATTTTCCATAATTTGAGAGACCCATTGTCTTATTGAAGACTATAAAAGCACTATAAGAACAAGGGAATCCGCTGGTACTGCCAACAGGAGTCTCGACTCGCTGGCGCCCTACGCAGCTACGGCTCGTGTCTGTCTAGCCTAGACTGAGCTGAAAGTTCTTGATTTATTTCATAGACGTTCCATATTACTTTTTAATGCACAGCAGTGTTGAATTTTACATAAAACTCATTCATTTTTTTGATAAATGACAACTTTTACTAAGATCATACTCAAATTGAGCCGTAATAAAGTTGTTTTAAGTGTGAAAAGCATTTGAGAAAGCAATTTTCGTTCCAAATAACCCAAGTATAATGTGCCGCCATTTTGGTATTCAACTGTCTCATTCAATTCGCAACATTGTTTTCAAACGAATTCTAATCCGCCAAAAGGCCGATCCAATTTCCCAAATGAGATTCTAAATTCGGCATTTTTTCACCCGCAACGGATCGCGTAATCCTCTTATACTGTAAGTTATATTATACGTGACTCGTTTTAGTTCGGATACTAATTTGAGTTATGATAAAACTTGGAAAACAATAGGTATCGTAGTAATAAGTTAGAAACTTTAGATTGCCTCGAGGCAAACTATAAAACTAAAATACAAATATTTCATTGTTTCTGCATTAAGTTTAAAACAAACAAAATATATATATATAATAATACAGTTACATGTTCCTAGTGTGTGTGAACCTAGTGTGTGTAAACTAAAAGTCGCTTGTCTGTGTTACTGAAATAAAACAGGATACCTATCACATTTCAATAAGCTTATAATCAATTTGGAAACTATAACAATTTTTCACAATATAAACAATATTCCCCAGACGCCGCCATTTTTACATAATGAAGTTGCCCGCTCTAAAAAGTTGCCAGCTTTCATATGTTTAATGAATGAATTTGAAATAACTTAAACTCTATGAAGTATGTTTTTCTTGCTCAGTGAAATTTTTATTTTGTCCTATAGAATAACCATCATAGAACGCTGTTTACGACTTCTAAATATTCAAAATCGGAACGTTGTCCTCCCAATCCCAGAAGACTTGTTGCTGTGACGCCACGCAATCGGTGCAAGCTCCGGCGCGCTTGTAAATGGAACGGCCCATTTATAGAACTGTATGGATTGTTCCAACTTCAAGGCCCTACTGTGAAAGTTTGCGAATGAAACTTTACGAAATGTTGTTTTCTGCTCATGAACATACATACATTGTGTTTGTCTGAGTTTTAAACTAACATTCAATTGATATTCCCAGTCATATTTCCTGCGCTAGAAATTCCATTCAACTTGACAGCATATAATTCTATTGAAATAGACTGGGAAAAAGATAAAATCCCGCTATGATCCCCTGATAAATCCTAATTTAGAAAGACGAAAAATAAAATAAAGTTTTATACTTAGCTTAAGCTTCTCATCATGTTTGTTGTAAATGAGAAATAGAGATCTAAACGCATAGTGCACATAAAAAACAAGCAATTTTTGCAAAAAGAAAACCAACAACTAATTTTATACAATAAAAGTTCGACTGATACTTTTTGTCTCGATAAAAGGCATTACATTGACTTATTGCAAAGGGCAAAAAAAGGCAATTACAGGTCGAGTATGAGTTTCAAACTCATACTGCCGAGCCGCCGTAGGCGAGGACTTCACTAATACGACGAGGCAATTGCCATTTCCGCCGAGGCATATTATAGTGCTTTTCTCAAAAGAATGCAGGGAAATAATAGTAGATTGTTTTACAAGGGACTAAACCATCTCATTATATACGAGGTTGTTATACTCCCGAGCGTAGCGAGGGAGGATGACAAGACCGAGTTATAATGGGTGGTTTTGGCCCGAGTAAAACACTCTACTTTTCACTTCGATTGGAAGAAAATAAAACAATTCAAAATTAGACAATTTTCATAAATTTTATTAAAAATTAAATGTGCAGTTAGAGCAATTTTGAATGTTTAGTGATATGTTTTTCCCGGGCAATTTTATTTCGGTTCTCTGTGATTGGGATGTGATAATATTTTGAGTTGATTGTTGTGGAGTAAAAGTTGGAGAGACTCGACTCATGCTTGAGTTTCCTACATTATTAAGATCAGAGTGCGGCTTCAGCTTTGAGTTGACATATTCATCCAATCCCGCGATGTAGTTGCTTGGGGTTCTGTAATGTTTGGTAGAATATTGATTCCGTAATCCGCTGCGTGACGTGATACTTGTTTTGTATAGAGTCCTCTATATAACCTTCAGCCACTTGATCGGACCTCCATCCACCGTGCCGTTTTAATGTCGTTATATTCACACCAGAGTCCGCCAACAGAGTCGCGGATGTTCTGCGTAAACAATGGCCCGTGTAGAGTTCCAGATTTGGTAAATTTAGATAAGTGGCAATATCTTTAGGCATGTTACCAAATTTATTTTTGCCTATGACTTGCCTTGTGCATTTACCATTTTGATAATTTCGAAAAAATCTTCTCGTTGAAACGTTAGTGGGACGTAACTGCTGATAGGCTTTAACTATATTAAGGTATTCTCCACTGACGACAAATTTACGCTCTTTGTTTGTTTTCGTGTTCGGCAGACTCACAGCTTGTAGGTTTGTATCCGTTTCTACGTCTTCTAGCGTTATACTGGCAAGCTCTATTCCTCTGCATGCACCGCTGATTCCATAAATTAAAGCAACCTGTTGAACAAAAAAATAAGTGTGTTATTAACACACTTATTTTTTTGTTCAAACAAATCGTAATAACCTAGGTACATAATTTAGGTATGTAGGTAGGTATCTATTTATTTAGTTTGAGTAGAGTACATAAGTAGGTTACCTTTGTTGCCAAGTATTGTTTATTTGGAGCGTTATTTAAAAATGTTTCGATTTCTGGTGTCGTCAAGACTTTAGATTTTTTTGCCTTGTATCCAGTGGACAATTTCTTCAGTAAAGCCGTTAAATTTACATATTTTTTAATATCGACGTCGTGTTTCGTTTGTAAGGTCATTCTTAACATTGAATATGTGCTCCAAAGAGTCGACGATTTGAATTTTTTCGATAATTCATCAAAATAAGTGAGAAAAACCCCTTCTGTAAAAGAATCCACACGTTTCTCATCTCTCCATTTCATAAAATTTTCGTAACTCTTTAAATATATTCCACGTGATTTTGTCGGCAACAGATTCATAATTATTTCTTTGCCCTTTTCTTCCATTTGCATATTAGCATCTTCACTATCACTTGATGACATTTTTTACGTTCACAATTTGGAAGTAAACGTCAGGAAGTTAAACGTAAAAGTTTGTGATTTGACTGAATGAAGAAAATTCCAGAGATTTAGCGCCAATACCATCTTTTTTTTTAAATCTCTATTTAACCCGCAACGAAACAGTTCGCATTCTACCGTGAAGGGAAGAATCAACCTTCATAAAACATCACCAAGACGGTTCTATTTAAAAAAAAATAACTATTGACGGAGCACCAAGAAATCGAGTTTTTATGTAAGAGAACGAATGCTTTATACGGGCTGATGATTTTAGACAAAAATTAAAGAGAAAAAATACTTTTTAGCCCGAGGTATTAAACTCGAGTTGTAGGCCCGCTAGGCTACACTATTATGATACACTTTTTGAGCAAGAGAAGTGAAAAACATATTTTTTATATTAACCATTTAATTTAATCAATTACAGCGGGGCAATGCTGCTAGCGCGTCTTGGGGACGCTTCCGACTGGTATTGATATGGATCAGTTGAGCTACCTGTAGATTGTTTGCAACAGTCAGCAGTTAGCTCAAATGCTTCAATTTTAACATAATATTAATACTTAGCTTAAGTTTCTCATGTAAGTAACATGTTTGTTGTAAATGGGAAAATAAAGATCTTTAAACTGTATTACTAAATGAAAGTGTTATTGATTTCCCCGTTACATTTATGTTTCTTTTATTTAGTATGTAGTGACGAATTTTCAGCTTTGCCGCCAATTTTTTATTTATCATCTGTGCCGAAAGGCAAACGTATTTATGGCTATACAGCCACTTGATCGCAATTTTTACTAAGTAAAGAGACTTACTTTGCCAAGAATCATAATAAAAGAAGAGATTCAACCAAAGAGCATTTAATAACCCTAGAACAGCATTAACATTGCAGGAGCGTTGTAATGTTCCAAATTCAAAAAACGCTCCTGCAATGGATTTGATTTTCTTTAACCGTAAATTTGATACTTCGCGTGTTCTTTTTTCGACAATAGTGACAATATTTCCATGTTCGAGAAAAATATTATACTCCATCCACGCACTTATTTTTTTTTGGTAGATCAACTGACTGTCAAAATTAGTCAAGTAGGTACCTAATAAAATAATGCTTTACTGATTAGATTTTTTTTAAAGACAGTTTTATTTATCTTGTCTATTCAAAATATTATGTAACGACGAAGTTACTTTGATCTACATTTTTGATTTATTCGTAAATTTTATGAGAGTTTCAGACTAGCCCCTGTCTAAACAAGCGAGAAAGTGTTCGATAGACGCGCGATCACGTATCACTACGGTTTATTGTCGGGTAGTTTACTCCACGGTCTCAGACATGGAATAAATTATAGTCAGTACAGCAGGGTCGCCATTCTCATGCAAATGTGGCAAGTCAAGTTGCTTTTATATTTCCCGAGTTTTGGAGGATTTATTTTATTTGTATTTGGAACCACGGTTTTAGGAGAACAATCAAACGGAAGGTGGACAAAAAATTGTGGTGTAAATCGCATTTACATGAAGTAAGTTTTATTTGTTTTCAAATAGGTACATAAGGTACGATAGAGAGTGGATTTATAAACTTCTAAAACACACTGGGACACACCTGGCTTATTGTAAATGTAACACACTCATGCCTGACAAAAAATTGAAGTGAAACTGAATATCAATAACACCTTATTTCTTATTTGATAATAATAACTATGTTTATAGTATACAATTTGACTTTTCTAAGTGCTTATTTTGTAAGCCTAAAGAAATAAAGTTATTGATTCTGATTCTGATTCTGATTCCTGCTGTCCATACGGTTGACATTATGTGAAGACTATGTTCATTGTTCACTGCTGGATGCAAGCTTCCTCAATTAATGAGCCTAACCTTAAGTACATAATAATCCTAAAAGAAAAGTAAATATAGATTGAGTCCCATTTTATAATACCAAATAGTTTTAAACTATAAACTATTTTGCGAGCAATCATAAACACTTGTAATTTTTTAAAGGTACTTATTACTTCAGTAGCTTCGTTCTTTGTTTATTTCGTGCACTATATAAATAACCTAAAAGCCCCACGTTAGGACATCAATTAGTTCAAAACTTGTCTACATCTTGGCAGCTAACTGCTCAGTTCGGTGTAGGTAGGTACACAAGTTAGAATGCAGTAATAGTTGAAGCCACAATATGTTAGCAGCTTAGCAGGCACGTCCGTCAACTGCGGTCTCCTCGCGCTTTATTAGCGCGGTCTGTCAGACCGTTGATGAAAGGGGTTCTCTTTGGACATGTTTGAGCGATGTTATAGCTCAAAAGTTTGTGTTTGGATTATTTCTATCCAGTCAGACGCCATGTTGTTTGAGGCAACAATACTTGTTAAGAATGTTTACCTTTTATGTATGAATGAGTAATATTTAACGAATAATATGCAGTTTTTACTTTTTTGAATTATATATTTTCTAAAAATTAACCTACCACTCCAAACCCCCAATCACATCTGCTCAGCGAATCTAATCATCGTTTTGATTGAGTCACCTTTTGTCCGAAATCATTTCTGCACGCTTCGTAATCAAAATCAAACGCCTGACCAGTATCCCTGCTATATCTGACCATGTTTGAACATTCCAAATCAATTGACCCCAAGTCCGAGCCACCCTCGTCCAGCGTGAAGATAAGAGTAAACTCATTACAACCCTTGCAGGGAACTTTAATAATTCATCTCATCAAGTATGACGTGTTATCTGCTACCTCGACTTCAAGATGGGGTGGATGTCAGGTGTCAGGATTTTGGCACTCCATTTCCTTACCTATTGTGAATTTAAGTAGGAATCTAGGAAGTTTTGCGCTTTCTTATCTTAAGTATGAGGATTAATGAACACGTGCAATGATACAAAACATTGCGCTATACTTGAGTGTTATTGTCTGATGTATATGTACAATAAACATTCATTCAACATTGCGTTTTGTTCAACACGCTTTTGTCAGTTCAACGCAGTAGACTCAATGTTTCACAGCTGATTCCATGTCGCCCTGAAGGTAACATAAATGGGAATATCCAGGACAATAGTTTGAGTGCCTTGCGAGCCCCGCTCTGATTTGCATTGTCCAAACCAACACTATCTAGATCGCTTCGAGCCCACAATCAACATAATTTCCCGAAACACGATCCTCCCGGGGGGCGACAATGACTCGCGTCGCGTCGCTCTGAGACGAGGATTCGAATCAATTTTAGGCTTGCCTTGTTCGGTATCACAGCTGAGATATTGCAGCATGTTTTGTTTTTAAGGTTCTCTACATCTTCGGGCTTATCTAAAGCTGTTTCGATTCATTAAGAAAGCTGGGGCCATTAAGTACCTAAGCACTTATTAGTTATATTACACAGTTCCAAAAAGTGCTGGTGATTGATTTGGACATAATATGCCCTTTGACTTAACTGAGAAAATGTTTGATAATGCAGGCTGTCTCGTCTCGGTACGTTAGTACCGTTGATAGACTCTTTTACCCATTCAAACAATCAGAACATAATATAAACATCGTACTGACGTAAATGGAACAATTTTAAGCTAACCTTCGGATGAAAGAAATCGCATTAAATGTTTTCCCACTGTGTCACGGAAAACTTTTTATATTTACGGGAGTGACTTTGACGAAGGGAGGAAGTTTAGAATAAAACTCTCAACCGGAAAATAGTAGACAATTTATGGCGTTCCTGGCCTACTTCCAACGCCTGCGGTGGTGTGATTTATACCGCGCACTTATTTATTTATTTGTGTAGCGGGGTGTGATCCGTTACGTTCAAATGAACCATGGAACATGATTGTGAATTGAAACTGAACTGCTTTCACGCAAAAACAACTGAATCAATTAGGCTGAAATTTGGTATGGGCATAGTTTGGGACCTGGAATAACATATAGGCTATTTTTTATCCCGATAAAACACGGGCGAAGGCGCGGGCAGCAGCTAGTATTAAATAATTGTACACACGCACGATGATCTTTACCAATCTCGTTTAAAAATAGAACGAGGGCTCAACAATAACTAAACTTACCAATTCCGCCTGATCTTGATAGCATTTGGGTTGATTTTTAATGAAAAATCACCATGGACTTTAAGAAAATCTTAGCTCTTACTCAATTATGAAAACTATAAAATAAAAAATTCAAATGATACATGAATTGTTACTGAAAACTTTAAAATTTCGGTACATATTTTCTATTTATCCGTAAAGTTTATCGTAACATAATAAGGCAAGGATGACTACAACTGATTAAATACCCGAGGGGTTAACTATTTAACCCTTAGCGATAACCCTAACCACAGATTAGGCAGCAGTTCTTAGGCGATTTGGCTAAAGCTGGTTAGAAGTGAAACTGCTGCGATGACTACGAAAACTTCAAACACATCAGAACAGAGCAGAGTTTATTATGTATTTAAAGTTAAAATTGTTGTTATCACCCATACAAGGTTATTCTACTGATTCATCATCAGCCCGCTGTCACCTACTGCAGAGTATTTGCCTGCTCTTTTACACTCCAGCTTAAGCTTTGGTCTCTAGAACGGGACGCACGACGCTGCGATATGCGGTGCCGGACACATTTTGCCTCTCAACGCCTGAGGCAGACTGCGACGACGGAACAAAATACCATTCTAGACGTTTTTCATAGGATTATGTATCCGGCACCGCATACCGCAGCGTTGTGCGTCCCGATTAAGAGACCAAAGCTTTACGAAGTATTAATTTCTTAGACCTATCTCGTACCGTCTCCTTTTTCAAAATACCTCGTCCTACATGGTTAATTTTCAGAAAGATTTTTTTAAAGCTCCGCCTCTAGGTCCATTGTTTTTAGTTTTTACAGCAGGGCACAGAATACGCACCAGTATGTGCGGGTACCCTCCGTAACGGACAGGATCTTCATTTTATGCATAGTTGGCTTTCATCTTTCACTGAAACTTTGAAATGTTTCCGAAGATTGTTTATTTTTACTAGTACGGGGAATATTTACTAGTTTTATAGGCGACTTTCTCAGTTAATTAGGTTTTCAGAGATCTATTTTTTGCTTCATTTCTAGCAAAAGGAACTAGTTTTATGTTCTACCTATTTTGTATTTTGTAAAATTAAACAAAAAAGAAGTTTCAAGATACTTAGAATTTTCTTTACTTAGTAGATTAGAAGTTATTGCAAGATCTATTTTTAATCGACTTCGAAAAAAGAGGCTATCTATGTTCGGCTGTATACATAATTTTTTTATGTACCTAGATTTGTTCGTCGATTTCTCCGTTATATAAAGACTGATTTTGAATCTGATGAGGTGATCCCATAAAAAAAATCCTGAGGAATTAGTATTTAATATAAATAACCATGATCGTTTCAAAAGTTTTAACAAATTAGTATATGTTCGGCAAAAGTTAAAAACAGTGTAAAATGAAGGGATTAGAAGACAGTTTTAGTTTTTTCAAAGTAATCTAATTACGTATTTTGTAAAGTGAGTTCAAATCAATGTTTCGAAGTAGCCGCACACAAACAAAATAAGTGAATTTAGCAAAGTGTGAACGAAAGACATTTTTAATAACAACTTCGAGAAGTTTCTAATTAATATTGTTTGTGGTTCAAAAGATGATTGTGCCTTTGTCAGTAAACAGTTTGGGCAGCGAGGTCTGACAAGACAAATTGTTTCCGTCTTCTTTGGAAAGTTACAATTTTTTTTTTTATTCCAGAATATTATTATTTTTTAAATCTTTTATTATTTTTATACAGGGTTTTGATAATATGACACCCTTATGAATTAAGTCTTAAATTACTTACTAAACAGATTCTGATCTTATTTTAAGAATTGGTTTCTTTTTGATAATTGTAAAACCATTAAAAACATATCACACAAATCCTTCGTTTTGATTTTAATAGATATAACAAAGGACTCAATTTTTTTTTTAAACGGCGTCCCCGTAATCTCTACTTATAATCTAAACTTATAATAAAACTGTAACTGTAAGGTCCAATTCTGTACATTGAAGATATTTTGAAAAAAAAAAATTTGAGGGCTCACTGTTATCGATTCTGATGCCAACAATGTAATTTTTTTCCATCATGTCTGTCTGTCTGTCTGTCTTTCTGTCTGTCTGTCTGTATCTTGGCCGCGCATAGCTTCGAAACTACTGAACGTATTGAAATGAAACTTGGCAAGATTAGAATTCATAGTACGAGAAATGACATAGGATACTTTTTATCCCGGATTTCAATAGGGTTTCCTTGCGAGAGGGGATGAAAGTAAAATTTGTTGGCTGCGCATAGCGCCGAAACTACTGAATGTATTCAAATAAAACTTAGCAGGATTTGAGTTCATACTATGGTGAAGGACATGGATACTTTTTATCCCGGATTTCAATGGAGTTCCCTTGGGAGAGGGGGTGAAAGTAAAATTTCTTGGCTGCGCATAGCGCTGAAACTACTGAAGGTATTCAAATAAAACTTAGCATGATTTAAGTTCATATTACAAGAAAGGGTATAAAATACTTTTTATCCCGGAATTTAGAAGGATTCCCGTATGAGAGAAGAAGTGAAATTTTGTGCGTTGCAGGATGGCGCGCGGGGCAAGGGCGGTAGAGAGCGATAGCCCTCCATTGTGGGGGGCACTGGCAGTGGAGCCCCAGGCAGTGGGGTCCCAGAAGTGAGGACCCTAGCTGTAGGGCCCCTCACGCAACCGGACCTTCCCAGTAGCCGCCCACAGTGGGGGGACCGGCAGTGGGGCCCCGGAAGTGGGGGCCGCCGACAGATGGCCCCCCGAAGTGGGCCCCCCACATTGCCCCGCAGTGGTAACCCCTCATTAGCCCCCCACAGTGGGGGCACCGGCAGTGGGGCGCCGGCAGTGGGGCTCTCGGCAGTGGGGCTCTCGGCAGTGGGGCTCTCGGCAGTGGGGCTCTCGGCAGTGGGGCTCTCGGCAGTGGGCCCCCACATTTCCTCGCAGTGGAACCTTCAGTAGCCCCCCGCTGTACCCCCCGCAGTGGGACCCACTCGCCTACTGAGTGGGTCCCCCACAGAGGAGGGCACTGGCAATGGGGGCCCCCGGCAGTTTGCCCCCGCGGTGGGGCCCCACATTGCCCAGCAGTGGGACCCCCAGTAGCCCCCCGTGGTGGCGCCCCCCGCAGTAGGGTAAAATTTATTGTCTGAGCATAGCGCTGAAACTACTGAATGTATTTAAATGAAACTTGGCAAGATTTAAGTTCATACTACGAGGAAGGTCATGTAATACTTTTTATCCTGGAATTCGTTAGGGTTCCCTTAGGAGTGGGGATGGAAGTTACATTTCTCGGCCTAAAATAGCGCAAAAACTACTGAATGGATTCGAATGATACTTAGCATGATTTGAGTTCATACTACGAGGAAGGAAATAAAATACGAGTTCATACCCCAGAAGCCAATAAAATGATAACAAAATTGTTATTAGTGCCGATAAACGACCTACTGGACAGCATCCGGTTGGTACAAAGCTCTCGCTGCCAATGATGTTGCCGTCGTCCTGGTAGATCAGCACTGTGACAGGCCGGACATTATGCTGCGTACCCGGGATGACCGCTTGCAATGCATTGGCGAAACGCACCAGATATTTGATACTCTTCAGTCTCTACTCGCTTATATACCTACTGTCGTGGCGAAGACGGATACAGCTTTGATCTTCGACATGTAAATCCGAAAACTGACGAGACTGGACACTAAAAAAGTTTCTGCAATGCAATGCTACGCCTAGATACATTTTACCAATAAGAGAAGGTTGCATTGCTCACCTGCAAAGGTTTCGAGGTTTGTTTAACCGTTTTCTGGTGGACACTTATCTCAAAGCTAAAATGGCTGGTGGAAACTTACGCCAAAATTAAAACGAAGCGTTTGGTATACATCAGAACAGAACTAATGAGAGAAGACTGCGCGCTGAGAATTATGTAGATCTGCGAGACGCCATGAATCAAGATAGAATTTGTGAAGATTTAGGACGACTGGTGATTCTTCCTTCCTTAGATGTGTAGTGCCCTATTCTCTAGTAGGTACTATCAAAAGCTTTTGAAGCGCATAATATACCTAGGTAAATGTGGAGCTGTGTGACGTCCAGTCAATAAAATCTAGGTATATTTAAATCTATACTATACTACACTAATAAAAATAAGTAAGGTTTGTGTGGTTGTAGAGGGTAAACTCTGAATCTACTGAGCCAATTTTGAAAATTCTTTTACCTATTGAATTTGTTTAAACACGTATCGTTTAAACCACGTTATTTGCGAGTTTTATAGACTACCAAAAATGTTTACCGCCCAACGAAGTGGGCACGGGTCAGCTAGTATATGAATAAATAAATAAATACTTATGTACTACAATTTTTCATATCAAAACCCGTAACTTTTATTTATAGAAAGTGTTTCAAACCCCAAATAACAGATTGCTTCTCTCTATTTAATACAGAGGCATCGTAACCAGCCTCAGGCGGTATCTTCTAGGTGTAATAAAATTGTAACTACATATATAAGTTGTCCCATATGTTGTTTGTGAGAGGCGCGTGTCATTGAATTGATTTACAAGATGCGAATCTATGACCCACTTCGCTGCTCAATCTCTGGGTGTCGGGTGTCCTAAGAGCATCGGATGTCCCGGATAATAGTCCCGCGGCGGAATCCAGTTATAACTGGCACAAATTACTCGCTTTGCCCTGTAAAGCTTTACAGCTGCTGCAAAGCTAATTTTTGGATAGCTTGAGATAGCTAAATATTATTTTATTTGTTGACAAATAAATTGAGCAAACTGGTAGACCAACGACTTATTGTTACACCAATATGAACGGAATGAAGAAAGGGATAATTATGCTTTTGCCAATGAGATCTGACGGGATCTTTACAAAATACAAAATACAAAAATGTTTATTCAGAAACTTAAAATACATTATATAAGTTTGAGACCCCCTTTTAAGTAAAGTATTTACCTGTGTTAGGGGAATCTCGCTCTGCCGCAAACAATAGAATTTGGAACGTACATTAAGTTCGGCTAGTAGTTATTATATAAGGCTACTTAAATTATAGAGCTTATTATTTACAAAAAATAAAGTTTTTTTTTTTTTTCTAGCTTTAATACCGATAAATAATAAAGCCGGCCAAGTGCGACTGTACTCGTCCACGGAGGGTTCCGTATCATCGTACATAACTATACTTATAGCAAAAGGAACCCTAACAACGGATTTAAAGAAACTATAAAATCAATATGAAGCGTAACTGAAGTACTGACCGCGCCTGACGTTGCTTTCAGTGCAGTAGCGGGGCCCCGTATCCAACCGGCCAATGGACCCTTCTTATTGAACTAACTTTCTTTACGAGGGTCTATAACGGCGCCCTTGAAATTTTTAGCCCACGATTGCTCAGCTGGTCAATTCAGAGGATAGGATAGATATATTCGTGAGTGAGATGTCAGATTCACTTATACTATTTTCGCCGCACATTAGTTCATGTTCTTTTCTTTTTTATTTATAGTAATAATACAGCCAATGTTTGGCGAAAATAATGTGAGAGATACCTACACTTACGCATGCATCTGAAATGACCACCAGATTTGCAATCTTGGTGATCTACAAAGCGTAACCAAAACCTATCTATTGCGCGGAATCTCGTCAAAAATACACAAACCATAGCCAGAAATAGATTTCGGAGAAATTGAATACCTTACCCGAAAATGCTTAAACGTTATCGGCGAGCGCGATTTTTTGCGGTGTTCGGCAAACTGACCACAAACGATAGACGAGCCTAGACACAGAAAAAAATAATGCCGGTGAGGTGCCGAAAAATCGTTGTTTTGATATTGTTGATATAATTTTTTATGATGGTAATTACCCAAGTTAGGAACTATAGGAAAAGGAGGGTTTTTCGTGGGCGAGCAGAGCGAGACGCTAAAATTTTGTGATTTTGTTAGTTTCTTTACAGTGTTTTGAATACTGACCTCAGCGAGCGTCGAGTTGAGATCACACACAGAAGGCAAAAAGGTCGTATGCAAAAGCAAGTTCATACAGTTCTAAAAACAATATTCTCGCCTTGAACCAAAATCTATAGAGTACTTCTAGTTGACCGAGTATCATCAAATTTTAGAAGTCTTATAGCACAAGTCAAGAAAAATATCTGTAATGTTGACCTATTACAGATTTAAGTTATACAACCTGAGTTGAGCTACCTGTAGATTGTTTGAAACAGTCTGCAGTTAGCTCAATTGTTTCAATTGTAAATACTAGTTTAATTTGATTGTATTATTTGATTGTTATTTTCTTTGTCAATTAAGTTATACAACCTTGACAAAAATAGAGTAAAAACAGCCAAAAATAATCGAGATTTTTGTATTGTTTTATACATTTATTTTATTTTATTATTCACGGCAGAGAAATTCGGTGAAAATTTCATTTGTCTTCCTTTTATGGTTCATGTGGTACAGCCCGCTGACGGACGGATGGATAGACGGACAGACAGAGAACAGAGGCAGTTTCAGTTTATTTATATATTGTACCGTTGGAACATACAGAACTATTGGAATTATCAAATTTAAGTACATAGGCTTAGTGATATGGTCCCGTGTTCACCCTTCGAATGCGGAACATGAAAAAAATAGGTAATGTACCTATGTACAACTCGTATTATACGAGTTGTACTTTTACAATTACTCTTAAAATTAATGGCGTCCAAATATATAATAGGGTATTTTTAATACCACGTTGGGGCGCCAGTATATAAATGTCTTATTTACATTATTTACGCCAGATCGACGCATTTTGCTTTAATCAATGCAATAAAACCTAAGCTTACAAAACCTGTATTCTTCTTTCCAGGTAAGAACAATCCCGCCCCAATCACGACCAGTAAGTAAAGCAAAAGGACGCCAGTTCATCAGCCCACGGATCGGACTCGGAATGAATTTCATGAATAGCTCTCCATCATAACCCTTTGCGTGCAATTCCCAACGACGTCTGGTCTGGGAGGTAGGGACGCTAGAAAGTGCTAGAAAAGTTTTGAAAAGAATACTGGGAAATTGCAGGTTAAACGCGTTTACTCTTTTAGCACGCAATTTTCAGGGATTTACAGCAAAATATTATATAACAAATTTATCTGCTTTTTGTTTGTACCTATAGTATTGTACCTATATTGTATTGTACCTACCTATAGTAATGACAACGTCAGAAATCAGAAATCAATAAAGTTTTTTTTTATTTCTGTTAACAAAATAAGGTAACAGACAAGTAAATTATTAATCAGTTAGCAAAGTGGCTAAACTAAGACCAGCTGAAAGAGACCAATTGAGTGTCATTACAAATTATAGTAATCTCGCAAATCTATCAGAAAACCTGTTCTCAATTGGTTTTACGCATAAACCTTTTGAATTCGTTATTTTATCAAATTTTTCCAGACATTATCAACCTATCCAGTAGTACAATAGTCAAACCTCAGTCGTATTCCAAGCACCAAACAATACGAGTCTAATGAAACTGTCCGAAATAAAAATTCCGAAAGAAAGAGACTCAAACGGCGGGCGTTCAATTTGGTGCGAACTCGAGAGCGTGAGGGTGGGACGTGGCACCGCGTTCACGTGAGGTTTATTGTCGATACTCAAGGTTTTTGTATCAAATTTGAATTTACAGGCTTTTGTTATCGAAGATTTCAGGTAGCTACGTTAATAGGTGTGAATTGATAGTCGTTGTTATAATTGATTTGCTGTCACTAAAACCACTCACTGAACAAACACCAAACACGTCACCCTGCACAAACCTGAATATTCTGAACTTCTTCCACTATGAGTGTTAGCCATGTCTACACTCTATTCTATAAAACGAGATCATTTTGGTGATGTAACTTCATTATTTACACAAATCTTTAGTAATGTAGAACCGAGGCCAAACTGTGACTTACGAGTATCATAATAAAATAGTGTTTCTATTGGGGACTTTTTTCCATTTGACGTACGGAACCCTAAAAACTTCATAGTAACAGAAACGTAAGAATGAAAAACACAGAAGAGTAACAACAGCTTCACTCCATCTCGAGCTCCTACAGACTGACAAATAAAACTTTTTCACAATCGATCTGTGATCGGCGTGATGGCTGAGGGTTGAGAGCTGCAACTTCACTGTAGGTACCTCTAGGTAGGTATCTTGAGGGTCTTTAAAAATAAAATTTTCTTACATATCAAACACATTTTACTTATCAAAATAACTTAGGTTAAAAGCCTGTTATTGTTAAGTTTTCACACAAATATCTTGGATCCTAGTACCTAGTATAGGTTGAGCAGTCAGTTTGTTTTCATTTCTTCCTTGGATTACTGGATTTTATTAAAATCCAGTTGCTAGTATTCGTTTATCGCTAGATATCTTTTGATACCTTAGAACAGGACTGTCCAGTCCAGGCACGAACGCGGGCCAAAACAAATCACTGTATTAGTGGAGGGCCGCATCTTAAAAATCATCATCATCCACAGCACAGATTTTACCCAATGCTGAGTATAGGTTTCAAACTACCTTCTAGCTTTCACATCGAACGACAAATAAAAGACGACAACAGTTCGAGGACTACCTACTTTAGGGTGGTATAAACCGGGCGAACGAAGGCGAGCGAAGGCTGACCAACGGATCCGTATCCGTGTGGAGAAAAGTAGTTTCGCGCAAATCGTAAGTATTATGATTTGCGCAAAAGGATTAGAATTACTCGTAGAATACAAAAAATTCAAAAACCTGTAATATTTTAAATTCGCGCGCGACCGATGACATTAACACGTCATTTGTCGACTCCTCTCGATTGCACGCGCACACGGGTCGCAGCTCGCGTGTGCGCGCGAGCGAAGCAAGCGAGATGAAGCGAGAGGGCCTGATTTGGTCTTACGAGATTCTAGGAGTTGAGTGGTATAAAACTGTTGCCAAGAACGTTTTGTTTTTAATGTTTAACGTAAATAAATGTGAAGTGTAATAAACTATTAAAATTTGGTATACCATAGAAACAAAAAAATTTAATGTCTCCAAAAATAACAAACTACTCATATCAAATGTAAAATTTGCGTAATAGTAGTGGATTACAAACGCGGGCTGTAAAAATATTGGCCGCGGGCCGCGCTTGGGACAGCCCTGCCTTAGAATGTTGATAGGAACTTTTAAGAAAGAAATGAAAACAAATTGACTGCTCAACCTATAATCGGTAGTAGGATCCAAGATATTTGTATGAAAACTTAACAATAACTGGCAAAACTTGTTACGAACTGCTAAAATTTGTTCCGCTGATACGAGTGAGTAAAATATTTGTCAGCAATATTTCAATAATTAATGCATAAAAAAATATAGTTAAAAACTAAAACCCGACTACATAAAAGTCTTAAACAAGTGTTCACCTATTGTCCATAGCATTTTCTTTTGATACTTAGGTAGTCGGAGGCACCCACCCCATATACCTAGGGTATAATTAGTAACAAAGTTCTCCGACTACCTAAGTATCAAAAGAAAATGCTATGGACAAGGTGAACGCTTGTTTAAGACTTTTATGTAGTCGGGTTTTAGTTTTTAACTATATTTTTTTTTTACCATACATTTATCGATACAATATATGTATATCGATACATTTTTTCATTTGCCCATCCCTAGATGACCCGTTGCCATGGTAACAAATAAACAAGAGGTCTCTATGGCAACGGGTGTGTCATCCTTCATTCATCACATCAAACTAAATTAGATTCGAACTGTAACTAGATGTCGACTCTTGCAAAATTTTTTTGCGCTATCGAAGTGTTCCAGGTGTAATTTAGACCCAGCTATCTCTTTAAACCTTCAGTTTTGTCGGACACCATATAGGCTATAACCATCAAGGTAATGAGACGAATCAATCAATACTTCACTCGTTGAAATCGAAGTAGTAGTTTCAGCGCTACGTGGGAACAAAGAAATCGGCTACATACATACATACATACATAGGGTGCTAAAATCATAACCCTCCGGTAGTCGGGTAAAAAAGGCATAAAATAACCGTTATTATAAGGCATCTTACAATTTAGTTATTCCGTCAAAAATTTAATCCACTTAGTAGCGATTAGCTGAACAAAGCATCAACTCAAAAGATGAAAGAAACAACAAGCTATTTGATTAGATCTGATACGTTAATTTTCAACCCCTACCACCCCTATCGTTGCAAGCTCAAACAATTACGTTCCATTTTTAAACACGCGCCATGCTTCACATTACCGGAAGCTAGTGCTTTGTTATATCGCAGTGCGGTTTGGTTGCAATGGTTGCAATGCAATGCATGTTTGGATAAATAAAGAATAGAAGTGAAACTTGGCGATAGGTAAGTAATCTGTAACTCAAAAATATGCTTTGCATAGTTCGCAGTGAGAAGTCTTGCCTTGAGTAAACTGGACTAGTAAGTAGGTACAAACTTTGAAACTAGGAAACCAATTCTACCTAACATCGATTAGACATAGCTCAAAAACTCAATTCGAAAAAATATTAAAATAGTCGATTAAACTTTTAACACACAATCGGGAAAAAAGCAGTGCCTACCATTTGTTTTATCTGCAATGTCAAATCAATAAAGTCACATGTCTTTGGTTTAAGTTTAATACCAGAATTTTCATAGCACGAGTATCCTAGTAAACCTGAATATTTGTACTCTAAGTTAAAATTCGCAAATAAGACTCGTGGTCTAAGGTCAATTAGATCTGCACTCCAGTATCATAGCCATAAAACAGCAGCGTTCAGAGGTAGTTTTCGATATCTGGCAACGAAGTGTTGGAACAATATACCTCCACCTTTACGTAATCTCAACACTAAATTCACCTTCAAATCGCATCTCAAACTCTCACTGTTAAATAAACAAATCGAGGGTATTCCGAAACGCTTCGTTTGTCTCAGATAGGAAGTACTGAGGCTGCTAATTCTACTTCTTAAACACCTAACTCTTAATCTAGCTTAAGCATAGTACACCTACAACCAAATTGTACCGCCATAATATATCCACCTATATCTATTCTCTTGTGCTCAAACACTGCGTCAGTCAAGCACTCATCATGAATACAGAATTATATACAGAACAACATGCCATCATCACATCACACACAATTGTTTTGTTAGTGCTTCGTTTTCCTGGTCGTCTCAAGAGGTAATACTGAAAATCAGTGGTTTGCTCTTCGAGGAAAGGTTAAGCTGAGTTATTGCCTTTTTGACAAGCTGCAGCACACACAAGCTGCAGCACGAGTTTCACTTCTGTCCATAAATGAGTCATGAGTGGTTGCTATGCACTCAGACGACTCATTATGTGCCTCAGCGTGTTGTCGATACAAGTTGGAGTAGTTGACTCAATGGGCGGTGGGTGAAGGAGTTCTTATTTCCTGGGAGAGCGCGCCGCTAGTTGAATCGGATTCGTTCAATTTCAAACCA
This sequence comes from Eupithecia insigniata, assembly GCA_947859395.1. Lineage (NCBI taxonomy): Eukaryota > Metazoa > Arthropoda > Insecta > Lepidoptera > Geometridae > Eupithecia > Eupithecia insigniata. The sequence continues at coordinate 573,567 of OX402011.1, read as the reverse complement.
AGGAGAACGATTGGTTATACTTCCATTATACTCGTAGGTAAATATTTGGTTCTTTTAACTTTTTTTTTACAAAGAACTGTTAAAAATACTCTACTTATCATTTACATACTTACTTAGAATCCCGTTAGGTTTAAAATACTTACTACTAGGTTTAAACGTCGAACTTGAAATATAGCTGCCATTCATTTAAAAAATTTAATGAGCCAAGTAATTAATTACGTACTATGTATGGACAGTACCAAAATAATTTTCAGGATATCACGATAAATTCATAAACATAAATTCATTCATTGAAGCTAATAGCGCCACCTAGGGAAGTACAGACAAAGCTTTGGGGAGCGCCATCTGCGCCATCTATCAAAAGTAACTCAAACTTTATACTCACCCTCTGATGCTAGGACGAGAGGTGCCGCACATAATATAAAATGCGTGACTAATTCGTTTGCCGAACGTAATCCGGCCAGCCGCCCTCGTACATTTTCACAACCCCAGTTAGGTGGAGCTACTCATGCCAGTCACTAGATGTCGTTGTTCACGGACCAAACGCCATCTAACAAACGGTGTGAAAAGCTTCTTGAACAACGCCATCTAGTGGCAAGTCAGTAAACCACTTTTAACCGTAGCTAGTATCCTGCTAAAAGCAACGGAAACTGGCGTCAACTATACAATTTTCAAATTTGTTGTTTGTGAACCGATTTTGTAGATGGCGGTAGACGAATACTGTAGAGTTTTCATAAGCCTTTAATAGATGGCTCTAAGAGTAGAGTATCAAACAAAGCCTTATCTTGAAATCCGCCTTTCATAATATGATCAACTCTAATGATTATTAATCGATTTGAATACGTTGAACTAGGCTTGTCCTGTAATAGTTCTGAAATAATGACTCATTATTTCAGAATTGAATATCGTTAGAACAGAATTACTAAGGTGAACGTCTACAAGAAAAGCCTTTTCTCAAACAAAATACCGCCATTATTCCCAAGCATCGTCATTTAGGTGAAATAAATTGAGACTGATTTGAATATGGCTTGTATTTGAGAACTGGGTGATTGTCTCAAGACTTTTTGGGGAACCTAATTCTGAAACTCGACATTGGAAGGCACATTATCTTCAGTCCAAATAATGGAGGTTTATTGGTCAAAGATTTATGAAACATTTCATCACCATCAGCCCGTATACGTCCACTGCTGAACACAGGCCTCCCCCAAACGACGCCACGAATACCCCCTGCCCCGCCGTTACCATGGTCGCTACCGTGATCAGGAATAGCGGAGCTGCCGGGGACTGGGGGCCGTTTTCTAATTGTTGCCATTATATTGGGGGGAGGGGGTTTGCCATAATCACCACGCTTGGCAGGCGGATTGATGATCGCAGTAAGGTGTTAGTAATACATAGTAGGAAGCTGCTGCCCTTCCTCTGGTAGGTTAGTCCCCTTAGTCGGCTCTTAAGACATCCACGGGTTGAGTTGGAGAGGTCGATATTCTATGTCACGGCCCCACTGCCACAACATTTCATCATTTCAGCCTAATTAGCTATACTCGAGATATCGTCATCATAACATTTCTGCAAGTAGGTAATAATCTAAATGACTTTCCTTTCCTGTTATAGGTAAAGCCAGAATTTTGGTCTAATATTAAAAGTTTTGCTATCACAACAGATAAAACTTCAAATCGTGATCCAGCAGTACCGTAAAGAGGCAATTTTCCAGCGATTTCGTTCGGTTCAGCGATACATCGCTTGCTGCAGATGATGAGTTTTTAATGATTGTTCACTTTACAATCTTTGGGTCGGATATTAACATTTTACGGCATTCTGAAAGTTTTTTATGGCGCTGGATAAGCTTACGACTAGCGCTTAAATGATAATATTTATGAGCTTTTTACCATATCTAGCGTTGCCCTATTAATTTTTAAGCGATTTGGAAGTTAAACTACCTACTTGTAATAAAAAGTACTTACTTAATTTGAAGTTGGAATTACCTACTTTGTACGTTTAGAGCGTATAATCTGGGAGTAAAACAAATCTTTATTTTCTCGACCCATCGATCATTATTCTATTTCATTGTTCAATTATCTCGCAATAATTTTAATAAGCAAACTTCTCTTAGAAACTGCCCTGAAACTAACAAGCAGTTGTACAAAAGTGCTGAGCAAGTTAATAATTTTTCGTAAAAACTTGGTCCAACTGAACACAGGTAGAAGGTACAAACGGAAAGTTGTCGAGTTTTGAGGGTAGTCAAGCTGTGGCCGCAGTGGCTGCCACCGGTGGCCGCGTGTATTATGGACTTTGGCGGCCGGTTTCAGGGACGCGAGGGCCCTTTGTAGAGGTCGATGGCTTATGGGGGTATTTCATCAGTTACTCTAACTGTCGTCGTATTTTCCATTTCGACTGTCCTTAACTAACTACGCACAAAGTGAACAGAATCAGACTATTTATTAGATTTAATTTTTCATACAATAGCTAGTTCAACAATCACTAATTCACTAACCGTTTTTCTAATTTTTATATTGCTGCTTCCTGGTTTCTTGCAACCTTTTTAAGTATTAAAAGTACAAGTCAGAATTTTCTACATACGTATAGAGTATAGACGTAATGTTTTAAATAAATACAAATATTCATATTAGGTAGAGAAGGCAAGTATTGGAAAAGATCTGAATATAACAGGCGCCTGCCACTCTGTACGTAAATAGGTACATACGTACATACGCTTAGTTTGGCGCTTACCTCAGAGGGCTGTCACCTGCAGTGAAACCAATACCGAGAATACAAATTCTAGAAGTTTATGAAATGCGTCAGGGTACTTGTCCAAGTTCTCAGATTCTAAAATTTACCTTGAAACTGATTAAGATCAGAAATATCACATTGGATTTTCGTCTTTCCCAACTCATTGTGTGGTTTTTGATTTATAATACAAAAAATATGTGTCCAAATAAAATATTGTTTGTACTGATACATATTTCTTAAATTTATTACTGAAAAAACCTCGAATGTCTACCTACATTAAACCCAGCAGTGGTTTTAGCCTGAATGTTATTGCACGTTCCAAAACCATTACATATGTACATATGTATGATTCACATACTTACAAGAAATTCTGATATCATAAATAAAACCCCTATTCACCCTCTACTCTACAATACATTTAAATAACGACCGAAAAAATTACACAAAACCAAATATTACAATTATACGTTCCAAATGTATTCTCTTTCATATTCAAATCCCACCTGAAAGGATTGCGCACCTACAGCTGGCAACCCTGAATACTAATACGCGCTATTGACGTGTTGAATTTTTGAAATAACCACAGGCCTCTTCGATTCAGGAGTGGCTTTGGAGGAAGCAGCCGGTTTACTCTGCTCGCTTGATGAAATAAAACTGGCCAAGTGCGAGTCAACTCGCACACGGATGGTTCCGTACCATCGTACATAGGTTTTCGCAAAATGAAACCTAACAATTTTATTTTTAATTGAAAAAAGCTAAAACCCATTTCAAATTTAAACTGTCTACCTATTATGGTTCAAGAGACACCATTGACAAAGTAGAGCAAAAATAGCCGAAAGTATCAAGTTTTTTGTATGAGAGATCCTTAATTTTAATACATATTATGTATTTGATTTTTATTGTGAATTTGTTGTGAAATCCGCAAAATAAATACTGATTCTGTGAACACTCTAGGAGACTCTTCTGTGAGTACATATGTGACGGAAAGCCACCAGAGGCTATATATATATAGGATCCCGTTTTCACCATTTGGGTACGGAACTCTGAAATTACCTGCGCTCTAAAAGTAACTTATATACGGTAAGGCGTAGCTGAAACCATAAATTATTGGATATTCACATGTCCAACATCCATAGGAGCGTATATTTTGATATACTTTACGGTTTTAAAATCATGGTATTGCATTACAAGATAATGTTTATTATAGGATAGGTATATATTATCTTAGATAAAATTGAACCAGCTGTTTATTCATCTGCAACGGATGCAAATTCAGAGCGGACGTAACGCCCATCGAGAGCACACATGGCTCAGTATGCGAGCGGATGCTGCAGCCTGGATACTGGATACTGGCTGGCGGATAGCGGATGGTCGATAGGCTTAGCCGCGCCGCGCTTTGCTATGCTCTCTGACGGAGGATTCCGCATGGGTGCTGCATGCGTGATACCGAGACATCCGCTTCCGGAGTTGGGGATATAAAAGTTTTGATGGTTACTATTAGTACCTTTGTGAGAACAAATCTCAGAGAGAAACTAAATGGATTTAATTCAAAAACTGAATACTTTTTACATAAAAAGGTACATAAAATTTAAAGTCTAAGGACGAAAATTTCAGGATTTTTTTGGATTTTGTTAAAATATATAGCTTACGTAATAAAACTTTTGGTTAGACTACTAAACGTTAAATATTCGTAATCCCAAGATCTTAAAATTGTAGCAGAACCAGTAATTGTAGTAGAATGAGCTCCCGAATCAGATTATCCAATCCTAACATAGCAGCAAGTAACTAATCACCTCGTATTACAGTGTTACTCCTCAAGGCACTTATTTCAATCCTTGAGAAAGTTTATCTCAGCAAGGGGATTGCGAACTTCCGTAGTAGGGTCAGAGGGAGATTATGGTAATTCCCTAAGGGGCGCGCTAAGAATGTAAGATTCTTCAATTTTGTTTATTAATTGACCTTATTGATACTCTGTGATCTTATTTGAAGTTTTTAAAGTGATAAAAGGTTGGAGGGTAACAATTCGAGTTATTTAATTAGAGCGTTTTTGAAGTTTGCTGAAGTGAATTTAATTGGTTTTATAAGTTTTGTGTAAAGTCGGGAAAGTTACCAGCGGCACTGCGGTGCTTGAAATTTCTTTTGATTAAAGTTTAAACTGTAGACTACTGGGATCTTGTAGCTGAAGGAGACCTTGGACATCTAATGACAAAAATCCAAGAAAGCTTAGAGGCTTACAATTGTACCTCTACAGTGAACCAAATATAGATGATAAATAAATAATAAATTAATACTGAACCTTATTGAATCATTATATAACCATACATAATCATTATAATCATTATGATTGGTTCAGAATGGAAATATTTAACTATGTATTTCAGTTATTATTATTTGTCATCATCTGTCGTTAGCGCATAGTTATTGTAACAAAACCCCAACCAACAAATTAATCTATGAAACAAAACAAACTAACACATGCATACTTCAAGGCAGCCCTCGACCAGCGCAGCGTGCTTGGTGGTCAAACATAGTTAGTGGTCATTATTTGTGCGGGTCGAGCGCAGTGCAAACACTCGCTTGTAATGAGCATCGACGCCGATTCAGCCGATTGTTGACCACTTGCAGCTGATGGTCAATCTAACTGTATTTTAGCTTTAGCCGGCAACAAAGGTATACAACATCTTTTTTTCAAATTGGGCTTTATCAAAAAGGTTTTCAAATCTTCTATTTATGTAGAAAATAAACAGTTAAATAATAAAGATTAAAATTAAGACTTAAAGTAACTTTAAGTGGTGGAAAAATATTACACAAATAGTGGCGCTAAGACGCGAGTGAAACATAAAAGTTACAGAATCATGCAAATTGTAATGTTGTTTTGTATTAAAGTTGATGTATAATAATATTTTTACCCGACTACGAGAGGGTTATGATTTTGACACCCTATATATGTATGTATGTAGCCGATTTTTATGTTCCCTCGTAGCGCTGAAAATACTGGTCCGATTTCAACAAATGAGGTATGATATGATTCGTCTTAATAGCCCGATGGTTATAGGCTATGTGACGTCAGATAAAAATGGGGGTCTAACGAGATAGCGGGAGTCGAAGAAAGGGTCAAAAATTTCAATGTTAATAAATATGCTCGTGTGTGGTATCGTTGCAAAGGTCTTCCAAAACCGTTTTTCAAACTTTTGTGAGATTAACGATTCTCAAGCTATTAGTAAAAAGGTATAAAAAAATATAGTTAAAAACTACAGATAAAACCCGACTACATAAAAGTCTTAAACAAGCGTTCACCTATTGTCCTTATCATGATTACCTTATTTTGATACTTAGGTAGTCGGAGGCACCCACCCCATATACCTACGGTATAATTAGTAACAAAGGCCTCCGACTACCTAAGTATCAAAAGAAAATGATAAGGACAATAGGTGAACGCTTGTTTAAGACTTTTATGTAGTCGGGTTTTAGTTTTTAACTATATTTTTTAGTTTGCCATATTCAATGTATCCGCCCTTTAGGCTATTCACTGTCAAACTTTGTCACTTACAACGCAACTTACATTTTACACAAGAGTGAAAATCAGCACCAGAGTATGTATGTCTAATAAATTTAGAAAATGGCCTATACGTACTGATAGGATCCACAAAATTAAGCCTTTGCCTGTTTTGTCGAAGAAAACTGCACGAGAAAATAAAAATATTCATACATTTCATGAGTGTTGTTCTGGTGTTGTTTAAGGGAAACAAGCTTTTAATTCTTACCGCCACAAAATCAAAATTAATACCTCATTAAAAAGGTCGTCGCGCCCGCGTGCCCATCGGTGCGTGTGTGCACGCGGCGCGGCGGCGCGGCGGGGCGGCGGCGGCCGCCCATTCGGAGTCAGTGATGTGTGGCGCGCTGTTTGTTTTACATCGCTACGTAATTGCCGGCTAATTGGGAGCCAGTGCGACGTTTTAAATTTTGAATATTGCTGAAGAAGTTGGATTTATTTGGTGGTTCTGCTGTAACTTTATCATTCGTAAATATAAGTTTTCCACAGAGTGACGTCAATTAGGTGCCAAAGATTTCAAGCGTTCTCTCCTGTCAATTGATCAAAGGTCATATTAAAAGGGTACGAGTAAATTCGTAATTTATTATGCGTGAGTCACATTGTCAATAAATAAAACAGGTAAGATTACGGCAAATAAATACATAAATAAATAAAGAATAACTATTAAAATAACTCATAGAAATCGGTGGATGAAATCACCAGGACTTTTCAGATTGCATTATAAACTAAATAAATTTAAATTTACACTAAATTAATAATTATTACTTACTTAATTATGATGTTTCATTTAAAAAATTGGTCAAGCAGAATCCGCCGACGTCTTATTCATCCTTCACAGCAAGTTTCAGAGTATCTTATAAAATCCAATTTTAAGATCAGAAGAATGGTTTAAAGCATGTTAACTCCCATTAAAAAGTAATTATTTCCATCCTACTGCTTTTTGGAGAGGTTCATTAGCATTTTTTCAAAGAATATTAAGTGGTGGAAAGTCTATTGTATTCTTTTAATTTACTTGAACCAGATATTATGGTATGATTACACAGCCTCCCAATTGGAATTTAGATTCATTTAAAAAACTTGGACTCATCGAAATAGCTCTGTTTAGTCATCCAAAATAATGGCTTAGTTATTTTTTTTTAAGAACTATAGTAATAAATTTAAATTCTCCATCAGATACCTATAAGCAGACGAGAAAAACAGATCAATAATTCCCACCGAATGGACATGTTAGAATGACTCCCAGATAAACTCGTTTGAGTGTACCGTACGGGTACCCGCAGGAAATGAGCTCCACCCGAACCACAGGACAGGATCTGGTAACGTGCATACACACGGACGGACGGACGGACGAGCTCATTGTATAAACGATACATAATGGTCCGGCAATATTGGTGGCCTAGTCATTTAATATGATGATGGCCGACACAGCAAGAGCCTGGACTTGCCGTAAGTAACGCTCACTCAGTTCTATTATCATTTGGGTTTGTACAATAATACTAAAATACGTAAAATTAAATAATATCCCAAAAATTAACGACGCCGGCGGGGAACGCAGCGCGCGGGGGGCGGAGTTTTTGCGATATTATTTAATTTCTTTGAGATTACCCCAAGTGCGAGCTTAAGCATTATAATAACAAAAACTAAAATACGTATCATATATAGTATGTATGTATCTAATCAATCTAAACAGTTATATAGGCAACTGACTGGGAGTACGATTAGGGTTCACGTTAAGGATCGATAAGCACCGCTTTTTTATACTGGTATCAGCAAGAACCCTTCATTCATACTGACCGAATTTTATCGACACCAGAGACAGAATCGGTGCTCATCAATCTTTCTGGAGAACCATAAACACGCTCCAGTCTTTTAAAAGAAATATTGAAAAAAATAGATTAAAATCTTAATTATTTCGCTCCCCAATCTATTCACCTGTGTGTATAAGCTAAAGTATTATGAAATATACATCAGCTCGTCTGTATGCTCGTAAGCGGAAATTTGAGGAACATTCTACCGACAGATATATATTAATTAAAACGCTGGAATACTTTACACGAACAGATGTCGCTATTAAACGACAGCAGTAAATAGCTCAGTGTTTGTATGACACGAAGATTGGGATGGCATTTTCACAATCTTTTAATTATATAGCAGCCTAGCAGGTTATGTACATAGGTACTTTTTTACCTGTGCAACTTTGTCTTCAGTTTTACGAACAATGTTGTATGATGTATTTGGGTGAGTGATGGCGAACCTTGACTCGCTCAGATTGACAGTCGAATCTGTTAATACAAATGTACAAATAAATAAATCATCATAAATAAATAAAACATATGATAATAAATAATTATATCATTTATTTACCAACACTCGACCAACATGTACCTAACTGCATCGTTAGACAACTACATTCACTATAAAGTAATAAGATTTTTATTTGCCAGAACAGTTGAGTAATATACAGTCAATAAACCTTAAATTAAAAGAAAAGCTGACAAAATCGAACTCCACTCAGCATATGTATAGCTATGGTAGAGCAGATCATGCCATAGCGCTGGTCTTCCGTGAAGAGCGCGGTGTGTAAGGTGGCCTTATTCATACATACTTAAAAATAAATGTAAAACTAAATACGAAACACAAAGGCAACCCTTAAGACTTGAACTTCCAAATTCATCGTAGGTAGTTTGGTTGCTTTCACATCAGGTTAATCTAATAATTTAATCACCCGTGTGATTGCACCTTTACAACTCTAGTTAAAATATCAATCTTTCTATCAATAGGTACGGTACGGTTTGAAATTGAATAAAATATTGAAATGAAAGCGGCACGGGATGAAAAGCGTGATATTAAAAACGTCTTCCTAACCCGGTTCATACAAAAAATTCGTTTCAGGTACATTCGGGTATGAGAAAGTTATTTTTATAGCGTGAACTATTATCATCATTTATGCTAAGTATTAATGCCGGGTAAAACCCTCCTTTTGCTTCAGCGGAAATCTTCTGCAATATGAGATGGACTTTACCCAATACTAGTGTAGCAGGTAATCCAATCGTATTTGTGTTGTGTTCGATACAACGTAAAACAACGTTTGTATGAAGTGTGGTCGCTATCGGTAGCGGAACATATCCTCTTAATTGATCGCACAGTTGGCTCGTGGAGGGCGCCACTGACGACAAATTGGCAAATTGGCTCCGCGGATTCACGAGCCTCCTCAACTTCACTGAAACTAGCAATTTGAATGAAAAACGTAAAACGAACTGAGGTACTCATACTTTTTTAAATTGGCTTTCAAAGGATTTTTTTCGGTTAAACAAATAATGGTGACTTAGCAAATTAATAGGTAGGTATGATAGATTCACAAAACTAGTCATATACTTTGAAAAGATATTTGGACTCCACAGATTTATCCAGTGCCTCATGTTATGCGCCAAAATAAAACTCTCAGAACCGTGTTGTAATGCCAAAAACATTTATTTAAATACCTTACAAAATACTGTTCCACTACACAGCTTCATTATAGCTTTACGAGTTTGCCTTTTGATAAAAGATTGCTTAATATAAGTTTTCAAATTTTGGTTTCCAACAGATAATCCTTGCCCCATGTCGCGCGCCAAAACCTTTAAATTTATTCCATCAATTTATGAGAATTAATAACGCAGATATTGCTCCTACGATATTCTGGCGAGTCCTTTGTGGACGCACATGGTTATGAGACCAGCGCGATTGAAACTTTAAACCGAGGATCTCGTAAATATTCACCGGTGTCCCCGACGCCTAACAAGAGCCGCTTTTCAATCCAAACCGCTGGCATCACTTCGAATACCGCCACATTCAAACATGAATTGTAATATATAGAGCTGAACAAGCTGTCTGGACTTCCCGCCGTACCAGAGATTTGAAGAGTTTTATGAGAATATTATACTCTGTAAATATATTCGTGCGGAACGAGCAGTGCACAATATGACGTAAAACATGCGCGATTGCAACCGCAATCACCCTGAATATGTCCCTCAATCAGAGATCGTGTTCTTCCAACACAACAAGGTTCGTAGATAACTCATTTACATCATATAAAAAACTTCTTCAAAAAGACCTGAAAAGGTCTTGAAACGGTCCGAAGACCGTCTTGTGATAGTAGTGTTAAAGTATAGAAATGCAAGTTTTTCTTCCTCTATCTTTGCTTTGAGATATCAAGACCTGATTAATATTGTTGCTACAAAGGTAATATGTTGGTTCGAATTTTGAAGCTATCGTTTTGTTTATGTGCCACCGCGTTTCAGTCGAAACTGCAAATCTTCGGAATCGATACCGTTTTTAATACTGTCAAAGGCTTCCTCGGGAGCTCACGGTTCTAAAATTATTGAACCTTGCTCTAAGTGAGGCATGCAGCTGACTGAGGCATCTTTATATCGAATCTATTTTATGAATATTAAATGTTTGAGATATTTTTGATACACAAACTTTTAAACTTTATATAACGTAAAGCTAGTGGGTTTTACTGAAAGATTAAGCACTCGACTTTGTGAGCTGTGTATTCTCTGGAGTTAAAAACTATTTAGAAATTCGTAAATAGTCAAGTTAATAAAATACCAACTCAATTTGGTTTTCATAACAAGCTTTACTAACAAAATCCCGACATTCTTTTTAATCTCATAAAGCAAATAACTCGCCAACAAAAATTATTAGGTATCTTACAAGTCGAATAGTTTCGTAAGATATGCAGAACCGCCCCGCCGCGGACGAAACCACTGTTTAATATAACCGTGTCGGTTTATTAAATCAAAAGAATCCACCCCTTTTCCCCAGGGGCGAAAGGGGTAACCGTTGGTTTTAATCCTTTTGGTGTAACCGATGCACTTTTAATATTGAAAATGGATTTTATTTTAAAGAATGAGTCGCCGGCGCCCTGACGACGACATTGCTTGATGAATATTGATTGTATCTGTTTTATTTTAGCAAGATTGATTTTCATGGAATTTTGTTGAGAATTTACAGTTAGCATTAAATAATAGATTCAGGCGTTACTTTGCAGAAATCCATTGCACAATATTAAAATGAAGAAATATTTAGTAACAATTCCGCGTATAACCTTCTCTCATAGTATTCATCAAAGTAAGTTTTCTACTAGTTTCGTCTCTCCACGAGACATCTTCAGGACACCACAATACTCGACCTTGACATTGAGATTGGTAAGCACAGCAACACCGACAGAATCCCGCCAGTGATGTTGCCTCTCCGAGCTCCGCGCGCCAAGTGAAGCATTTTTATTTTTTTATTTTTTCGAATGGATTATAATGCTGTTGACCGCAGATGGCCATGACAGCGTTACCGGGCTTTTGGCGGGCGCAGAGGGCGCCTCGCCGGTAAAATTAGGTTGGGGCGACACGCACAAGGGCCACCACTTAGGTGCGAGCCTCGGCTTGGGCTGTCGCCAGATGCTACACAAGAGGGTAATGGAGGTTTCGCCTAGGTGCACGAATGCACCTAAGGGCGGAAGCGGGGAATTCTTCGACCCCGCATCCGGCGGGGTCGGTTTTTGGTCGGTTGTGTAGTGTGCGGAAGCGAATTGGTTGCCGTCACCTCCGGGTTAGCGGCGGTGATTGGGTCAACGGGGTCACCGAGAACGTGTCTCGGTCTACGGAGGAGAGAACTCGTGGGAGGGTCGTCAATGGGATAATCGGGCATGGTGGATATAAGGGGATTGAAATGTTCCGAGGCCTTTTCATAATGACGCTGTGAGGCAGCCTTTATGAAGTGGGCAACGGACTCGAGATTAAGATCGCGATGGAGATCTTTATTGCGCATGTAGAACGGACAGCCCGTGACTTTGCGCAGAAATCGGTTTTGGACAACCTGGAGGTGGCGAACATTGGCCGAGTGGCCAAATACCACAGAGGAGTACGTCATGACAGGACGTATGACCGATTTGTAAAGTGTCACCTTATTTCTAAGGGACATTTTACTCTTCGCTCTAAGGAGACTGTTCAACCGGCTAAGTATGAATTTGGCACGGTTGGCTACAGTGCGAATATGGGTGTTGAAACTAAGGCGGCGATCTAGTATCACCCCTAAGTATTTGGCTGACTTAACCCAGGGAATGGGTTTGCCAAAGAGGGAGAGGGTTTTGGGCTTAGAGTAATTCCGCGAAAAGTACACTGCTGCACTCTTCGTCGGATTCACTTCTATGCGCCACTGTCTAAACCAGACACCTAAAGTGTCTAGTGCGGCTTGCAGCTTTGAACTCACCCGATTTGCATTCAAATTGGATGTGTACAGAGCCGTGTCGTCCGCGAAGAGGGCAAGTTCGACTTGCGGGTGACGGGGTATGTCGCTGGTATACAGCGTAAAGAGGAGCGGGGCAAGTACGGATCCCTGGGGGACTCCGGCTCGGACGGGTCGGGGGTCGGAGAGAGTGCCCTCCACGCGGTAGCGAAAGCTACGATTCGACAAGTAGTCTCGTAAGATGAGTACGAGTCTGTCTGGCACACCAAGAGTGGAGAGCTTGTAAATCAAGCCATTGTGCCAGACTTTGTCGAAGGCTTTCGCTACGTCGAGGAAGACAGCTCCCGTACTGGCTGGCCAAGTGTGATGCCACATGGACAGAATGTGCTCCGTTATGCGGAGCACCTGTTGGGGACAAGAGTGATGAGCTCGAAAGCCGAACTGTTCATCGGGTAAGAGCTTGTGCTCGTTTACGTGGGACCAGAGGCGACTCATAAGGAGACGCTCGTAAATCTTCCCCAGGGAACTGAGGAGGCTGATAGGACGGTAGGAGGAGGGTTCGTTTGCCTTTTTGCCCGGTTTGTGGATGCCAATGACATTGGCTTCCTTCCAGACATCGGGGAACGAACAGGTGGAAATGGCTGCATTGAAGATGCTTACGAGGAGGTAAATGAGGGCAACAGGGAATCGTTTGAGAACTCTATTGCTGATGCCGTCCGAGCCAGGGGACTTTTTCGGTCGGAGATCTTTAATGATCACAGCGACCTCTGCCGCCCTGACGTGGTCAAGGGTGGCAGAGGGGGGTAGGGACGCTAAGCGTTCGACTTCTCTGTTCACCGTATCGAGGTGAGCAGGGTCGACAGGCTCAAGACTGGGGGAGCACTGGGCTTCCAGACTTTCGGCCAGAGTATCGGCTTTATCCTTATCTTCAAACGCCGGCGTTTGATGATTCGGACGTATAAGCGGGGGCATAATGGTGACTCCATCTGCCTTCATAGAACGCGCCAAGTCCCAGTAGGCCTGGTGACCTGGTTTGATCTTTGAAAGCAGTTCGTCCCAAGAGGAATTTCGATGCTCTTGAATGGCTCTCTTAACCTTGCGGCGAAGTGAGTTCATTCTAAAGCGGTTTAGATAGGTGGGATAAGAACTAAAGCGACGAGTCGCTGCGTTCTTCTCAGTGATCAGCCGTCTGATATCATCTGGCAGGTCCCAGCGGCGATCGTTCGCCACTGGCACCTGTTTCGATGATTCGCTGATAGCGGATTGGACGTGGCTAGTCAGAGAGTCGACCGCAATCGCGATGTCGTCTAGGGAGCGAATATCATCGGGGATTTTATCCAAGGCGGGTGAATGGATATTCTTGAGAGCGCTCTCAAGTTTATACCATTGCACCACGGTCTTGGTGGGAGGACTGTCATTGGGAGGAGGGCCTAGCCGCATTATAACGGGTCTGTGATCCGAGTCAAGTTCCTGCATCACCGATATGGATTGCATCCGTAGGGATACGTTCCGTAGCAGTGCCAGGTCCAAGTACTCGTTTGCTTGACCGGGGATGGGAGAGTACCGCGTGGGGCACATGGGGACTATCAAGTCTAGATCGAGGGATCCTAGACATTGAGTAAGGATACGACCGTTTCTGTTACGAAGACGGCAGTTCCACATCGGATCTTTGGAGTTAAAGTCGCCAGCCAGAATGACTGAGCTACCGAGACTGAGTACTGATTCTAGGTCGCTTTGAAGAAGCTTCCTATTGGGACTGAGGTAGCAGGATGCAATGATGACCGATTGATGACCGGTCATCGCAAGCCTGCAGACAGAGACTTCTAAGTCTTGTAGGGGAGGGGGATCGAGGGGTATGCAGTGCAGGGACCTCTTGAAGTAAATGGCAGTACCGCCTTTGGGGGCGTTCGTTCTGTCATTTCGGACCATTTGGTAGTTAGCAATCCTAGGACTGCAAGTGCCCTGCTTCAAAAAGGTCTCCTGCACTAACAGGATGTCAATTTGGTGATTGACCAGAAAGTGGTGGACGAGTTCTCTCTGAGTTTTGAGGCCGTTAGCGTTGAAAAACGCTAACGAGATGGAGCGGGGTTTAAGTCTCTCAGGTTGTACAACCATTATTGAGACTTGAAAGAGAGGGAGTCAAGGGAGGCCATGACGTCCTGATGATCAGAGATGATCATTAATTTTTCAATGGCCGTTTGGGCTTGGCTAAGCTTGCGCAGAAGCGCCGTGACTTTGCCGAAGTCCACGGGAGGGGCGGGCCCCGTAGAGCTAGCCTTCGCAGCAGCGGGTGCTGCTTGGCTAGTCTTTAGGGGGCGGGGTAGGGGGGTGGGGGCAGGGGCGCGGGTTTGCTCCTGTGAGCGGGGGAGGGGAGGGGAACAAGCTTTAGCCTGAGGGGCCACACTTGTGTAGGGCAAGGGTTTAGCCCATGCTGAGGTAGTAGGGGGGCGGGGGGGAGGGGGGGCCATAGACACCTTACCGGATGTCTTGGTGTACTGAGGGGCGGGGGCGAAACGCTCCGGAGCCCTCGACTTGGCCTTGTTGATAGCCCTTGGCGCTTTGGGACATCCGCGATAGTTCGCGGTGTGGCCCTCTGCGTTGCAGAGCACGCAACTAGGCGGCGTCGGGTCCTCGCGATTGCGTTTGCAGTCAGCGGTGCCGTGGTCGCCCAGGCACTTGACGCAACGCGGACGCGCGTTGCAGTTGCGCGCAGAGTGGCCATAAAGCTGGCATCTGTGGCACTGCCCGGGAGGACCCGAGCGGAAAGGGGCCTCGACCGAAAGGCCGGAGAGGCGGCAAACGGTTTTTAAACCGAATCCAAGTGAAGCATTGCCCGCAAAACCCCCCTTTATATAGTCACGGATCAAACAGTGCGTACACAAAGTTCATAGTGTGTGTGTGTATGTGGCAGTACCACTGTTAGAAAAGATTCGTAATAACGGTGACCTAGGCAAACCTGTACTAAGTTCATTCAACAGTGTATTATTACTATATTTTGTAATTTCTAAATTTTCTAAGACTGACATCCTAAATCCCTTATCACAAGTATATAAAATAGAAAAACAATGATTTTGACTTAAAGAATGACCAGATTCCAATAATGTTCTGCTAAGTTAGATTTTTCTAGATAATTGTTGCCCACACATTTTCATGGACAGTTTTGAGAATCAAACATTTTATATTATTATCGTTATGTAGATGACATTATCATATGCTGGACTGGAAGTTTGCGTCAAATAGAACTGTTCGTAAACAAACTTAATGCAATTCATCCAAAAATAAAATTTAAACTTGAATTAGAAAATGGTGGTTCACTGAACTTTTTAGATTTGACAATAACTAGGTTAAACAATAGGCATGATTTTCAAATTTACAGATAACCTACTTACACAGATATTACAATACCAAATTGATCTTGTCATCCATTACAACATAAGCTATCAGCTTACCGTAGTTTTGTCCATATAATGATGTCAGTCCCCTTATCTCAGGAGAACTTTAACAGAGAGCTATCTATTATTTACCACACGGCTTAAAGTAATGGATATAGTAGAAAGATGGTTGATGGTTTAATAAGAAGTAAACAACAAAACATTATCCGTTCCTTATTGTATCCCGTACCTCCAGAAAGGATAGACAAATTTGTGGGCAGTTTAACTTATTTAGGTCCATTGAGTGAGGGAGTTTCAAGAGTTTTGTCTAAACATAAAGTACAAGCAGTGTTCAAAACAAACAATTTATTAAAACAGATTTGTAACGGTAAACATAGGTTAGATAACAATAAAAAATCGGGTGTTTATAAGTTGGTATGTGACGAATGTAATGGTATTTATGTAGGTCAAACGGGTTTTAGTTTTCAGGTTAGGTATAAAGAACATTTAGCTGCTTATAGAAACAATTATCTAGAAAAATCTAACTTTGCAAAACATTATTGGAATCTGGTCATTCTTTAAGTCAAAATCATTGTTTTTCTATTTTATATACTGGTGATAAGGGATTTAGGATGTCAGTCTTAGAAAATTTGGAAATTACAAAATATAGTAATAATACACTGTTGAATGAACTTAGTACAGGTTTGCCTAGGTCACCGTTATTACGAATCTTTTCTAACAGTGGTACTGCCACACACACACTAATAACTTTGTGTACGCACTGTTTGATCCGTGACTATATAAAGGGGGGTTTTGCGGGCAATGCTTCACTCACTCCGTCGCTTGCGCTTGCGCGAGTAGCACGTGCGCTCCGCTAGAGCTCTCGAGCTCTGTCCGGTCGCTGTTTTCCGTTTGCGCGCCATTGTTTCGTTCACGAAACAACCAAAACAGCTCTTTTCAGAGCTACCTCTGTTTCTTTGGGGCTTAAGGTATACAGTTCTTCTCAGAACTGTGTTTCTTAAGACTTAATAGCTAACGTTAGCGTTTCGCTCTTTTCAGAGCGACGCTTTTCTCGAGGTTCTCGCTTTTTTCAAAGCGGTTCCTCTATCTTGTTTCTTGGGCTTTCCAACGTCGAAATCCACGCCTTCAGTGGTCAACCAAGGGATACGTAACCGTGCCAACGAACTTGGTTGGGCGTTGACCCGGAGCGCCTACTTTACTTCCTCAAAGTAAAGTAGAATCCGGCTGGGCCTGGAACCACCGGCCTTGGGGGAGAACCCTCGCCGACCCCAGGTAGCGCTAGGTAGTTTATTCACCCCTTTAGCCCCGTAAGAGTGGCATAAGGGACACACCTTCTAGGCAGGACACGTAGGTACTCACCCCCCCCCTGTCTAACCCGACAGGGAGGGATCACACACATATCCCGGGTGTCCCCCCCGGGATTAGGGACCCCCCCTACCCCCCTGCTCTTCAAGCAGCAAAATGTCCACAATGGACATTTCCAATCTGTCCCTGGACAGCTTGCGTGGGTTACTCCGCGCAATCTTTGTCCAGCACCCCTCCTTGATGGACGATATCATCGTCCAGGCAAGAGCAGCTCGACCTGCGGTCGCGGAGCCCCTCCCGGCCCCCTCCCCTGCCCCTGCCCCTGCCCCGGCCATTGAAGTCGATTCTCCCGAATCGCCCGATGCGCCGTCTCGCCCTTCCTCTCCCGAGGAGGACAACATGGATGCCGACATCCAATCCGGCTCAGATTCAGAGTCGGAACCCCCCGCCCCTTCCTCTCCCGAGTCGTCCTCCGACGACGGTTACCTCGTCGTAGGTAACCGAAAGCGGAGGAAGGCAAATGCCATCCCAAAGTCGGCTGCGGTCACCCCAGCCAAGACTTTAAACCTCGGCTCCGCGACCTCCGCGACCCCTGCGACCCCCGCGGCTCCCGCGACCGCCATTACCCCCGCGACCCCCGCGTCCCAGCCCTCTCCCCGCAAGGAGCGACCCCCCCCCCCAATTTTTCTCCGTGAAAAGGAGAAATGGTCAAATATTGAAAAACTCCTTGCCCTTAAGGGCATTCACTTCTTGAAGGCCCAATCGGTCAAGGAGTCCATCAAACTCCAACTTCAGACGTCGGATGACCACCGACGTCTGACTTCCCTCCTACGCGACGAGAACATAGGTTTTCATACCTATGCTCTCGAGAGCGAAAAATCCCTCCGGGTTGTCGTCCGCGGTGTTCCCGCGGAGTTCAACCCGGACTCAGTCAAATCTGACCTCCTCGCCCAGGGCTTCCCCGTCAGGGAAGTCCACCGCATGTACAGCGGCAGAGGCAAACGCCCCTTTGACCTTGTATTGGTCATTCTAGATCTTTCGCCTGAAGGAAAGGCGATATTCGGTTTAAAAACCGTTTGCCGCCTCTCCGGCCTTTCGGTCGAGGCCCCTTTCCGCTCGGGTCCTCCCGGGCAGTGCCACAGATGCCAGCTTTATGGCCACTCTGCGCGCAACTGCAACGCGCGTCCGCGTTGCGTCAAGTGCCTGGGCGACCACGGCACCGCTGACTGCAAACGCAATCGCGAGGACCCGACGCCGCCTAGTTGCGTGCTCTGCAACGCAGAGGGCCACACCGCGAACTATCGCGGATGTCCCAAAGCGCCAAGGGCTATCAACAAGGCCAAGTCGAGGGCTCCGGAGCGTTTCGCCCCCGCCCCTCAGTACACCAAGACATCCGGTAAGGTGTCTATGGCCCCCCCTCCCCCCCGCCCCCCTACTACCTCAGCATGGGCTAAACCCTTGCCCTACACAAGTGTGGCCCCTCAGGCTAAAGCTTGTTCCCCTCCCCTCCCCCGCTCACAGGAGCAAACCCGCGCCCCTGCCCCCACCCCCCTACCCCGCCCCCTAAAGACTAGCCAAGCAGCACCCGCTGCTGCGAAGGCTAGCTCTACGGGGCCCGCCCCTCCCGTGGACTTCGGCAAAGTCACGGCGCTTCTGCGCAAGCTTAGCCAAGCCCAAACGGCCATTGAAAAATTAATGATCATCTCTGATCATCAGGACGTCATGGCCTCCCTTGACTCCCTCTCTTTCAAGTCTCAATAATGGTTGTACAACCTGAGAGACTTAAACCCCGCTCCATCTCGTTAGCGTTTTTCAACGCTAACGGCCTCAAAACTCAGAGAGAACTCGTCCACCACTTTCTGGTCAATCACCAAATTGACATCCTGTTAGTGCAGGAGACCTTTTTGAAGCAGGGCACTTGCAGTCCTAGGATTGCTAACTACCAAATGGTCCGAAATGACAGAACGAACGCCCCCAAAGGCGGTACTGCCATTTACTTCAAGAGGTCCCTGCACTGCATACCCCTCGATCCCCCTCCCCTACAAGACTTAGAAGTCTCTGTCTGCAGGCTTGCGATGACCGGTCATCAATCGGTCATCATTGCATCCTGCTACCTCAGTCCCAATAGGAAGCTTCTTCAAAGCGACCTAGAATCAGTACTCAGTCTCGGTAGCTCAGTCATTCTGGCTGGCGACTTTAACTCCAAAGATCCGATGTGGAACTGCCGTCTTCGTAACAGAAACGGTCGTATCCTTACTCAATGTCTAGGATCCCTCGATCTAGACTTGATAGTCCCCATGTGCCCCACGCGGTACTCTCCCATCCCCGGTCAAGCAAACGAGTACTTGGACCTGGCACTGCTACGGAACGTATCCCTACGGATGCAATCCATATCGGTGATGCAGGAACTTGACTCGGATCACAGACCCGTTATAATGCGGCTAGGCCCTCCTCCCAATGACAGTCCTCCCACCAAGACCGTGGTGCAATGGTATAAACTTGAGAGCGCTCTCAAGAATATCCATTCACCCGCCTTGGATAAAATCCCCGATGATATTCGCTCCCTAGACGACATCGCGATTGCGGTCGACTCTCTGACTAGCCACGTCCAATCCGCTATCAGCGAATCATCGAAACAGGTGCCAGTGGCGAACGATCGCCGCTGGGACCTGCCAGATGATATCAGACGGCTGATCACTGAGAAGAACGCAGCGACTCGTCGCTTTAGTTCTTATCCCACCTATCTAAACCGCTTTAGAATGAACTCACTTCGCCGCAAGGTTAAGAGAGCCATTCAAGAGCATCGAAATTCCTCTTGGGACGAACTGCTTTCAAAGATCAAACCAGGTCACCAGGCCTACTGGGACTTGGCGCGTTCTATGAAGGCAGATGGAGTCACCATTATGCCCCCGCTTATACGTCCGAATCATCAAACGCCGGCGTTTGAAGATAAGGATAAAGCCGATACTCTGGCCGAAAGTCTGGAAGCCCAGTGCTCCCCCAGTCTTGAGCCTGTCGACCCTGCTCACCTCGATACGGTGAACAGAGAAGTCGAACGCTTAGCGTCCCTACCCCCCTCTGCCACCCTTGACCACGTCAGGGCGGCAGAGGTCGCTGTGATCATTAAAGATCTCCGACCGAAAAAGTCCCCTGGCTCGGACGGCATCAGCAATAGAGTTCTCAAACGATTCCCTGTTGCCCTCATTTACCTCCTCGTAAGCATCTTCAATGCAGCCATTTCCACCTGTTCGTTCCCCGATGTCTGGAAGGAAGCCAATGTCATTGGCATCCACAAACCGGGCAAAAAGGCAAACGAACCCTCCTCCTACCGTCCTATCAGCCTCCTCAGTTCCCTGGGGAAGATTTACGAGCGTCTCCTTATGAGTCGCCTCTGGTCCCACGTAAACGAGCACAAGCTCTTACCCGATGAACAGTTCGGCTTTCGAGCTCATCACTCTTGTCCCCAACAGGTGCTCCGCATAACGGAGCACATTCTGTCCATGTGGCATCACACTTGGCCAGCCAGTACGGGAGCTGTCTTCCTCGACGTAGCGAAAGCCTTCGACAAAGTCTGGCACAATGGCTTGATTTACAAGCTCTCCACTCTTGGTGTGCCAGACAGACTCGTACTCATCTTACGAGACTACTTGTCGAATCGTAGCTTTCGCTACCGCGTGGAGGGCACTCTCTCCGACCCCCGACCCGTCCGAGCCGGAGTCCCCCAGGGATCCGTACTTGCCCCGCTCCTCTTTACGCTGTATACCAGCGACATACCCCGTCACCCGCAAGTCGAACTTGCCCTCTTCGCGGACGACACGGCTCTGTACACA
Source organism: Eupithecia insigniata (assembly GCA_947859395.1). NCBI lineage: Eukaryota > Metazoa > Arthropoda > Insecta > Lepidoptera > Geometridae > Eupithecia > Eupithecia insigniata. The sequence continues at coordinate 552,541 of OX402011.1, read as the reverse complement.
TCCAATTTGAATGCAAATCGGGTGAGTTCAAAGCTGCAAGCCGCACTAGACACTTTAGGTGTCTGGTTTAGACAGTGGCGCATAGAAGTGAATCCGACGAAGAGTGCAGCAGTGTACTTTTCGCGGAATTACTCTAAGCCCAAAACCCTCTCCCTCTTTGGCAAACCCATTCCCTGGGTTAAGTCAGCCAAATACTTAGGGGTGATACTAGATCGCCGCCTTAGTTTCAACACCCATATTCGCACTGTAGCCAACCGTGCCAAATTCATACTTAGCCGGTTGAACAGTCTCCTTAGAGCGAAGAGTAAAATGTCCCTTAGAAATAAGGTGACACTTTACAAATCGGTCATACGTCCTGTCATGACGTACTCCTCTGTGGTATTTGGCCACTCGGCCAATGTTCGCCACCTCCAGGTTGTCCAAAACCGATTTCTGCGCAAAGTCACGGGCTGTCCGTTCTACATGCGCAATAAAGATCTCCATCGCGATCTTAATCTCGAGTCCGTTGCCCACTTCATAAAGGCTGCCTCACAGCGTCATTATGAAAAGGCCTCGGAACATTTCAATCCCCTTATATCCACCATGCCCGATTATCCCATTGACGACCCTCCCACGAGTTCTCTCCTCCGTAGACCGAGACACGTTCTCGGTGACCCCGTTGACCCAATCACCGCCGCTAACCCGGAGGTGACGGCAACCAATTCGCTTCCGCACACTACACAACCGACCAAAAACCGACCCCGCCGGATGCGGGGTCGAAGAATTCCCCGCTTCCGCCCTTAGGTGCATTCGTGCACCTAGGCGAAACCTCCATTACCCTCTTGTGTAGCATCTGGCGACAGCCCAAGCCGAGGCTCGCACCTAAGTGGTGGCCCTTGTGCGTGTCGCCCCAACCTAATTTTACCGGCGAGGCGCCCTCTGCGCCCGCCAAAAGCCCGGTAACGCTGTCATGGCCATCTGCGGTCAACAGCATTATAATCCATTCGAAAAAAAAAAAAAAAAACAATGCTTCACTTGGCGCGCGGAGCTCGGAGAGTCAACATCACTAGCGGGACTCTATCGGTGTTGCTGTGCTTACCAATCTCAATGTCAAGGTCGAGTATTGTGGTGTCCTGAAGATGTCTCGTGGAGAGACGAAACTAGTAGAAAACTTACTTTGATGAATACTATCAGAGAAGGTTATACGCGGAATTGTTACTAAATATTTCTTCATTCTAATATTGTACAGTTAGCATTATTCAACAACCCACGGTAATGGAAGGTGCGCAATAAATAAATCCTGCGTCTCGCATATTGCAATTTGTTTCATAAACAGCAATTACTAAGTCACATTAATATTTTCGTCTCTTAAAAGCTCTACATGAAGTTATCCCCTATCTCTATCGGCGATTTGTTTCCATAACACTAAAGGTGCTAACGCCCCCCTCGATACGGGCGATGGGCGATAAGGGGGTCGTGATCGATTCGTACTTTATGGGCGCTGGTAGGCACTTCCGGAAGTTGCTGACTTTGGATTTGGATAAGCAGTTGTGGAATGAATTACCTGGAACTTTGTCTCAGTTTTATGGCTTTTCCTGTAAGAAGAAGCTTCGTTGTGTTTATTTTATAAGTAGATAGAGAGATTATTTGTGTAAGAGGGAGCAAGGATTGCGAGTATAAAATTTTTGAATGACGAGGAAAAAGTTTATACATTGCAAACATCAAATCATCATTTAGTCAAGCGGAAGTGATAGATAATTGGACACCAAGACATTAAATTTAATACGTATAACGCTTTACCGTTACCAATAATCTTTTTCTTCATAATAATGTTCTTTTACACGCACTCTTGCATCATAAAATATTTCACTAAGGTTTTTTAATTGTTTTTTTTTCAGCAAAACCGAAGTGTTTGGTCATGAATTTTAAACATCAAGAAATCATGTAACTCCTTTTAAATTTCAAAACAATAATATTTATGTAAGAATACAATTAAAAACACAAATGTGATTAAAAAGTCTTTCGTTTAAAAAAATGGTCTTAATTACAAAAATCGTAGATCAAAATTTGGTCCCCTCGGACTCCAGAATCACACCATTTCGGCTTAGTATGTGTTATATAAGTGCTTAGGTACTTATGTTTCCTGGCACCCTGTATAAGAGAGCACAATCTTCAAACTGTACCAAAATAAGCTTGACAAACTGTTCATTCGCATGAGCAAATAAATCTATTTGGCAAATATGTATACAAAACGTAACTATTCGAAAAATATCAATTATTAGATAAGCCATAGACACTACAAATTGTACAAATAATTAAAATATTAAAAAAAATAAGCAGAGCGACTAATTACAGAAATGGGATAACGAAAAGTGTCGACGATGTTTCCAAGTTGACTGATACAAGCTGAACTAGTTCGAGCTGGTTGTTATCTAATTATGAAACACTGCGGTCCTTTGTCAATAAATATCTCACTCTAGCTAGACCTAAACTTTTGTATGGTTTAAGATTTAGATTTTCTTCTCTTTTCTGATTTCCACTCTTTCAATTGAACATCATTAAACACTTTCTTTATTCTCTATACGGAAACCCATAATTCTGTGTAAAAATGATCAATGACCATAATCGATTTATTCTCACTAATGGTACCACGGTGTGAGCGAACACGATTATGATTACGATTTATTATATAACTTATTTATTTGTGAAAGTCTCAACAAACAAACTCGTCTAAAATTGAAGTCTATCGAAAGCAAGTTTTCCAAATATATTTTCAAAATATGTTAACTGCAAGAAACGAAACCAGCAAAAGGCGCTACTCTTATTTTATTTGCGCAGACAAAAGTTCATGAAAAAACAAAGTGGGTTCTTCGAAAGTACCTTACCTACTTATCTCTGTCGTCCGAGGCGTTGACTGGATTAATTTATTTAACGCACTGCCAACGCCAGGCTTCCGTCATAGGCCGACTGACCAGGCAGGCGGACAGGGGCGCACCATTATTAGTGACAGGTTCTATCCTTATTTTACGTCTAGAAAAGAAACTAATAAGGTGTGGCGTCCAATAAATATAGAAATAACAATGAAGACACTTTTCCGATGTACAGCAATTGAATCTCCATTGACTGGCGGACAAAGAAAAGTTTAGCTCAATGCATTGTAGAAATAGTTCTTTAAGACGCTGGTTCCTGCACCCAAACGCCTCGCATGACTAACTATTGTCAGGTCGTATTATTTAAAACATGGCTATAAGTTGGCAACCCAGCCGCAATCAAAGTTTCTAGTCTGACCAGAAATTCGTAGAAATTATACGAGCGTTCGGAAATTGTGAAGTTTCCGCTGCGGCTGTTTATCGTGTTTATAATTACTTTCCACTCGGGATGCTCTCATTCGTCTCGTTAAATATTCTGAGAGGATATTTTCGTTATGGTTTTGTGGTTATAAATGGAATGCTTTTTAGTAACTTGCGAGACTTCTCGTCAAATTCATGAATACAAAATAGGTTGGTGTCTTGAGTGCGATTTTGCTTATTAACTTTACGATGGAACAAAGACACTTCGAGCTAGAGTATCTATATAGTAATAACACCAAAGAATATGCAAAGAATTATGTGGTCATGATCAAAATGCTCCTCTGCATTGTCAATGCATAATGTTAAACAAATCGCTGGTTATTGAACCTTAAGCCAGATACGTCTCCAAACAATTCTCACACAGCTTAGAAATAGTCCAAAAACTTTATTATTCTCATGAAACTCTAGAGAAAAATAGAGAGGATCCAACAACAGGACCGCATTTGAATTTTGCAATTACAAGCGCACAATGGATCTGTAATCGATGTTCTCGAGATGCTCCTCAATCCGTCCGCTGCAGTGATTGTTGTTCAAACTATTCTAGAACAGCAATGTTTTCTACTACTCCTACTTGTTTTGTTTTCCACAACTCATTATCAAGTTGACTTTTGTTTTTCACAGCGAATTCGCAAAATAGTATATTCTTAAAGCTATTCAAAGTTAAACTTCAGTCATGGATTTAGCTGTCATTTGCAAATGAAACTGTTTCAATTTGTTACAACAAGCAATTTATGATATTAAAATATCTTTAAATTTTCACCAAAACTCAAGTTGCCCTAAACAGAAAGCCAAACAAAAGTGAATTTCGGTAGCAAATACACAAAAACGCCCCTAGCTCTTCCCAACTTACTTACCGAGTCAACAAAAGATCTCTCGACAAAGAAAGCTATTATCAAAATTAATATATCCGAGATATAAAAGCGTTCCGATGATAGGTATTCGACTGCGAATACATTAATTTATAAGAAATCCGTGATTCCCTGAAAAGATTTTCTCACTTTTTTAAAATTTTCGTCGCAAGCGACAATCTCAGGATGATTCAATTGAAAGGAGGTACAGCGGCGCAATTGTGACCGGGGAATTCCCTTTCTATCTTATTTGCTAGACGTGCACCTCCGATCCGGACGAAATTAGCTGACGACGGGAATGGACGAGGAATTCTAGGCTATCGTTACTTACCTACTTAGAAAAAATTATAAGGAAAGTATCTCGACCTCGACTGAAATAAATTCACATCGTAGTTGTTGTCAAGTTACATTAGAAAGGTGTGACACTGCGTAAGATGAATTTTATAACATGCCCAATAGTCCTGTAAGGTCTAAACTTTAGACCAATAAAAATGTCCTACGTATACATATGTATGTATTTGGGTTCTTTGCAAAGAAACAACATTATACTATTCAATTCTCAAAAAACTTCAAACAATTTTATTGTTTTCATTACAAAAATAGTACTTAAATAATAAATAAAATTTATTTGTGTTTCTAAACGTCGACTCAATTTTATTTCATTCGCCTTATTTCCAATGTAACAAGCTAAAATCTTCACACAACACAAACAAGTTTATATTTTTGAACGAATTCCAACCAAATCGAGTCTCGAAAGCAAACAAAGACGTATTGGCACCACCGCACCGCACCGCACCGTACCGCACCGCGAGCAAGAGAAAATACATTAAATAATAAAGCTAGTTCTAAAATTGTCTCGTGTGGCGCAGAAAGAAGAAATTTGATTTGTTCGCACGAACTAAGTAAATCCCGAGAAAGGAGGGAATGATGAAAATTGTTGTGAAATAATGTCTTTTATTGTTTTCGGGACTTTGTGTCAAAAAGTTATGTGGAATTCAATTTCGGAGTATGGCGGCACCTGACGGCTCCCACGGCTTTGCCTGAAGACTCATCTTTGGAAATATTATATTAAACAAATCATACTTAGACCTACACGAGAATGTTCTTATTCAGAGAAACTTCGTAAACTCTGACTTTTTAAATTACTTACCTACATTTAATTTTTGTGTAAGCCATACTATGCAACCATAATACCTATGGACACAATAGAATATTCCCATGGTGTTCAATGGTTACTTAATATCTCTCAATTTTTTACCCTCATTTATGTAAGTGTGGCGTTTAAAAATAAAAATGATTGTTTTAAAACGTAGCTTAAACAATGCAATTTGATTCTACCTATCAAAGAATAATGGTCAGCGGAATCTAGAAATTCAACTCCAAAAACAATAAAACTGATAAAAAGCGGCAAGTTCGTCCATCCGTCCCACCCACCACATTAATCTATCACCCAAATGGAGTGCACCGAGCCAGACTAGTCATTACACCCGGCGTCGCTCGTACTGCTAATTATCTTTACGCGCCATTTGCGACGTCGATTAACTATTCCCCGATAGATGGCAGTGTGCTGGGAACAGCTGATGAACATCGTTGGCTTTGAAAGCCTTTGATTTGTGGGGTGTCCGCCACAAATCATGAAAGAATATTCAGTTACTCCGTGATCATAACATATGTGAAAACTGTGACCACATGAAGGTAAACTCAAAGGAACACAAATACCTCCCTGCATGATTTAATACTCATTTAGGATCAGATGGTTATGAAAGCTTAATGTTTTCGGGTGCACATCGACTGCTATAAAATGTCCTGTCAGGAAAACGTTCGCAATTTAGAATGACTGCTAGTATTCAGAGCACAAAGTCCTTAAATATTAAAACTACTTAGTTAAGCAAGTTCAAAAATATAATTGAAGTACCTAAGCTGTAGACTTTGGAATCTAGAATTGAGGATTGCGAAAATTGTAAGAGAATTATTATTGATGTGTCTCCAACCAATCCGCTATTCTAATGATAGGATATTCAAATCGAACGCACATCCTTTCCTATGCAGTGTTATATATAACTGAGTTAGTTATCTACCGCGCACTGTGACTGGATCCATTGTATCGCGAACCCTTTGTGAGACGTTTAGGGGTCCGTCGAGAAGGCGATAAGGAAAATGGGAAATATTGGGATTTTTCGACGTGGAGGGATAAGTTAATGGATTTTTTTTTATATGTAGGTAAGTGATTAAGTTTTTGTAACGTGCTGATGTAATTAAGTCGTTATCTACTACCGACATAATCAAATTAATCTTACGTATAAATCCGAACTACAAACATCCACTGTTTGAAGCTTCTGCGCGTTAAAACTACTGGAAGGACCAATCAAACATATGGTTCTAGTTTTACGTACCTATTTTTTTTTTGGATATTTTGCAAAAGAATACGTCTATAAGTAGGTAGCTTGCGTGTCATAAATATAAATTAACTTTGTACTATAATATCTAGTCTTCAATGTTCCAAAAATCTTTTCATCTACCTGATTATTCACGTCTAAAATCTCCGAACCTTCCATGCCCGCCCGTAATCCTGGGCTCTGGCCGAGCCCACCTGAGTCCGTCACTGTCGCGGCCCAGACGGATAAATCTCCTGGATACCTGTCTGGATCAGGGCTGGTTAGAAACACTTTACCTTTAGTGCCGGCAATAAGTACATAATATAACCCAATGTAGTGATATACTGTCGGTGACTGCAGAATGTGTTTGGTTTAAATTCCGTAAAGTAATTGTAGTCAGTCTCTCTCTACACTAGACTGAATAGGTTAAGTTGCTGTTTTGTAGAGGGGCTAGTAGACTCCTCAGATGAAAGAAACTCCGGAAATAGCATGCGATGGTATTTGCACGACTATATTTTATATAGATAGCACGGCACTAAATTGGTTTCAATTTCAACTTCGATACTTTTGACGTGCGTTCCTCCATCTGTAGTTTCTTTCATGGGAGGTAAAATACCAAAACGTGTCTATGGTGGCAACTCTGCGATAATACCAGTGATATCAGAGACATAGTAAAACGATTAACAGATAAGTTAACAGAACTGGAAGAAAATGACTTTAAATGGAATGATCAGCCTTCGATTAGGTGATTGATATATAGCTCTGGTAGAGTAGGTTCTAATCAAGTGCCTTAGTAGATAAGATATTTTAAATACGTCAGTTCCAACGCAATAAAGTTCATTGCAGCACAAACCTGCTGGGCTGCTGTAAGGCAATTGAACATAAGCTGATGAGAAACTGTGTTAAGACCGCATTCATTTTTCAGTGAGTTTTAGCTGTTCATCCTTTATAAACCGCCTCGGGACGCCTCTTGAGGCCCCGATGACGTAGGTCACTCAAATTTTACCTTCACCTCGCCTCACGGTGGAAGCATCCGCCTAGCCTACGTCGTCGTCGTCGACGTACGGACGTTCGTCAGACATACTTTTAAACACACTGGCTCCTGCAGCTTTCAGCTCTATGCATTTAGTACTTTTGGGTTTGTCTTCCGCCAAACGTCGTCACAACGCAACGGCACAAACTTTCGCTTTTATAATATTAGTAGGCTACCCCACAGGCCTCGTCTCACAGACTACCTAAATTCGAGGAACCACCCACCTCCGGCAACTCGGCTCGCGAAGACGTCCGTCCGCCTAATCCGACGAGAGCCTGCTCCTGACAATTTACCGCCAGCTTACACCTGCCCGCCGCCACCCCACCGCGCCGCAAGGTGCCGTGTGTTATGGCAGAATGTGTTTTGTTAGGTAGGGCAATAGCAGAGCAATAGTTAGTTGATTGGTACCATAATCAAATAGCAAAAGATTCTGACGTGTTAAGAGTCCTTTATGCTATAAAGGAAATAAATAAATAATGCCGGACAATTCACACAGCATTATCTAGAGCTTTTGTTTGTAGGTAGGTACTAGATAATGATAAACCTTATAGAATATATAACATAGATAGCTATTTTCTATCATACATATTAAATACCCAGAACACCTGGAACAAATATTTACATATCGTACAAACATTTGTCCGATGGCGAGAATCGAACCTGTAACCATTGTGGACCTTCGCCCGCCGTGCCACTTAAGCAATAAAGCGTTTTGAGTTTTTTAGAGATTGAAGCAGGAAGGTGATGGTCATATTTCATAGATTTGGATTTGTCAAAACCTTTCCAGACAGAGTTTATGGAATATACTGTTTTGGTATATTTTATGATCTTGCTATTTCTCTACAAATATTGATTTAATCAAACAGTACCGTTGCTACCTTATAAAAATCTAAAAAGGCTCAGATCTTGAAGGTATAAATAAATAAACGCTTCAGCTTATACCCAACTAAAATGCCTTCTACGTCACCACAAAATTTAAGTTTTAGAACTCTAAACTTATGCTTTTAAAGTTCAAAGTAGTAAGGCTTGTTACACTGAGAAAGTTGCTGTCATCGAAAAATGGAATCTAAGTTGGCTTAGAGTTTATGCTTAAAATGTCTAAACTTACTCGTACATACGTGCTGTTAAATGAATTTGCATAAAATTTGAAGGAATCTCCTTCTAGAAAATAAAAATCCGTTTAGATATAAATTAAATGAATGCAAGCCTATGATTTTGTCCACCTTTTATCACCAATCAGGTAGGCAGATGCTTGAGATTTACGCTCCTATGAAACATGAAATTATATAAACATCTGAAGAACTCATCTGATATCAATTAACAACAGGTTGTTTAAAGAAAACTTCACAATTTACAACGCTTCTATTCAAACCCATTTTCCCCAGAACACCAGAACTACAAACAGATTATAAAAACTGTTCCGCTTCCCGCTCTATTTTATCAGAACAATAACAAAATCTCAACAATGTCACATATTACACGAAACCCTCTAAAACTACGACTCGTTTGCAAAAAATACAAAAATAAATGAAAATACCAGCTGAAACTGGTTCGAACTAGCGTGCGCCTACCGGCCGGTGGAAAAAGCTTGTTTCGCCAGATTTGGGAAGCGCTTTACACGGCCGCTGAATAAAATATGGCTATAGTGCATTGCTTCGCGTGGCCATCTAGGTACGGTTTAGTGCTCTTTGACGAGATCGGTGATTTTAGATACCCGCGGACATTGCTCTACACTTTACATGGTAAAGCATGAGTAAATAAAGGACACATAAATATACGGAAAACTAGCTGCTGCCCGCGCCTTCGCCCGCGTTTTATAAAAAAATGCCTATATGTTATTCCAGGTCTCCCCAAACTATACCCATACCAAATTTCCACCCCAATCAGTTCAGTCGTTTTTGCGTGAAGGAGGAAAAAAACATCCATACATACATCCTTACAAACTTAGACATACCTATTTATAATATTCGTAGGATAAAGCCTAATTCCTAAAATTAAATGGAAGCAAAAATCACAAAGAACGCTTTGATTGCAATATTACTTTCTTGGCAGTTTATCTCCCACCTAAATGCTTCTATTTGCGACTATTATTTAGTGAATTTAGTAGAAAACCGCCGGAATGGCGGCCATTTCCCTCAACCGAATGGGCCGCACGTACGTTTTCACGTTCTCAATATTAGCCCTCGACTTTCGACCCTATCTCAAGTGGAGATGGTTCAAGAGATTTTCCGTTTCCGTGATTACGTTGTGAGAGCGCGGAGGCGCGCATTTTAGAGGAAATGTGGGATTCTGCTGCGCTAAGGTTGTTGAGGTGCGAAATGATTTCTTTACCTGTCTTTTATAAATACGAGATAAAATGTTGAGTCGAATTTTCTTTTACGGTGGTAATATAGCGAAAAGGCACCTGCTCTATGTCCAACGATAGGTACCTGGAATTAGGTGGGTACGGAAAGAATAAAATAATATTTTAGATTTTTACGGATTGAGTGGGTTTAAACAACGCCAATTTGAAGTTGAATTGTTTTCAGAATGAAAAATGTTCAAATTGTACAATATTTTCGTAGACCATAAAGTAACGTTTTATAATAAAAACTCCGAAACATTACATTTAACAACGATCCGAACGATTCTTGGAATAGCGAAAATATGAAAAATACCCTGATCGAGTATGTTTGGGGAATATTAATAATTCTGAAGGGTTGGGATAATATTGGGTTTGGTGGATGTGGCCCGCGGGTCGCTAAGCGCCCTTTATCTAACGTAGGTATAGTAAACCTGAGCGGGTACCTATATTATGTATTTGTGCTACTTTTGTACGAATGTCAAATTATATTTTTTTTATGTTAAAAATATTTTTTTCGTCGTTGCCAGTGCTTTGTTCAATTACTTACAAAGGGTTTATGGAAAAACTTATATAAAGTATGAGTTCCTACATCGAAACCAAGCCCTATAATTATTTTTCTTTTGAAACAAGTGAGCCCAAAATTACCTAAACATAGAAAGGTGTAAGACGAAATAATCTAAAACCCATAAACTCAAATCAATGGTCGTGATACCTCCCGCCTTGCCTCCTGCTGTGCAAATTGATTTATAAGACCATTCAATCATAAACCTTAGAATCAGCGAACTCTGGCGTCATAAACTGGATCCAATCATCAAAGTTACAAATGAACACGATAAAAAAGTTATCTGGTCTCCGCGGGTCGATTAGATCCTAATTTAATTAAAAAGAAGTTAACGAGCTGCTATCCGCCGAGCGAAATCAAATTGCAACTTCTACTGAACTTTTTCATTTCGTTTGTAATGTGAGGCTGAAATGATTTGCTAAGTGTGAGGAAATTACCTATTTTAAATCAAATTTCCGGTCGGAAAGTTGATTTGGGGCAGTTTCGCCTACTTTACATGGAGTGAGAAAATGAAAAAATGTGTTCAAGGAGTCAATTTCGTGCTATTTATAAAAAGCGCTTTGTGTTCCTGAGCTTGCGGAAAGATGGTAAATATCGCGTGTACTTTGGTTAAGAAAACGCATTTGATATATTGCAAAGAGAGAACTTTGAACTAACCGTCGCGTCGCATCGCGTTCGCCGTGGTGACTCACCAATTGCATACATATAATAGCTAGGCCGCGCGGGCCTTTTGCGGTAGGAAGTTATAAAGAGAATCCTGTTCGATTGATAACCAATTACAACATTGCTATGCAAGTACAGAAAATGTAACTCCTTTATAGACATTGGGTCTCCCTCATTCGTTTCCAGCTCAGTCAGAGACATTCCAATATCTAGGGATCGCGGCGGAAGCTCGTTGCTCACAAAGATTGATCTCAACTGGGTCGTACAAACGTACAGCGGGGACAATGGGACATTTGTTACGGGCACGTGACGAAGCCGTAACGAGCGCACTACGATGAACTGCAACTTCAATCGGTTCACCTCTCATACATCTACAAAGGATGAAGCTGCAGATAATGTGGTTTATCGGTGATAGATGAATGATACCATTGTTGAAATAGTTTCGATGTGAAGAATTAAAATCTAATGTTGTCAAAGTACAAAGCAAATTGATCTCCGTCAAAGCAAATTACTTCACATACATTTTGACATCAGTATTCAGATATCCTAAAGAGATAAATAAAACCTATTTTGAAACTAAAATACTAGTTTATAAGATTGATTATCTACCTAAGTAAATGAAAATCAAACTCCTTATTATCTACTAATCCCAGTTTTGTCAATATCTGACTCGTGTCAACAAAAAAAAACAGAAGACTCGCATCAATAGTTCAAAGTTAGGATAGGAGAGGTTGTAAGAGAGTCAAGACAAACCCATTTCATAAAACTAAGCGACAATCACAACAAATTCGTTGCTCCAAGTATTTCTGCTCATTTTCTCCAATTCATTGTTATTTGTTCGAGTTCGCTCCCAGCCGGAGCAATTCTTCAAGTAACCCCTCATTTAAAGCTATCGATCGTCAGCCATTATTTCTGGGCTTAGTGTCAATCAAAAACAGACTTACTCCGCAAGAAAGGAGATCTCGGAGCGGATAACACGGCCCTAACGAGTCGAGTTCAAAGGTTCTCGATTACCGACTATTCGATGGATTGTGATTCAAGTTCATACGTCACGGGCCTACAATGGAGCGTGATTGGTTGGATTCTTGAGGTTCGATTTTCGGGGTGTTAGACCTCATTGTTACTTGCTCAAGAAAAGAAATCTAGAAAAGCTAGATCTAAGCCTTGGGTTGAATTCCATTCTAGAGGTTGTTAGCCTTGCAAGACCTGATAACAAGAAAATCTAAACAATCTAGTACCTGCTGGTGAAGGCTGTTCCAATAAAGCTGTAGCGCAAGAACTCGACTCGGCTGGTTTAATCCGGTTTCTTTGTTTGGAGACAATCGGCAACAGATTGAATCAGGTGGCGCGTTTGGGGTGGGACACTGCCAACTTGTCGTCTTACTAACCCATATAGTAACTTTATGTATGGGTTTGTCGAAAAGCCTTCGCTACAACAAAGATAGATATTAAAATTGTAGAAAGCGAATGGTTGAAATATTTTTCAATGATTTGTAATTCTTCTTAGCTATTTATCCCATATGATCGTCCCGTCAGGCTTCCTAATTAAACTCATCCAAGGTTTTTGTTTTAAAGTGATACTTACAGTTTGTTAGTTGCGGGGTCATCATATATTGAGATATCATTTAAATAATCCCCTTTTACTTTGCTCTGACTTAATTTTGTAATCGGAAAATACCTATTCATTTAAATACTTATTTTACTTAAGTACATGTAAGTATACCGATTTGTTCTTAATAATCATTAGCTTAGGTCAATAGTATATGTATGCACCCTGTAGGGCTTGACTCTTTGAGCCCTTCATCTGATCCTGCATTTTGAGATATTTTCTAATGGAAGCTTAACAACTAACCTCGTGTGAACGTAGCATCGAACAACGCAACACGTAAACAGGGTGCGCGCAGTTCCGACTTATTGAGACAGATTATATTGTGACACCCTTTGTGTTTGTATAAATAAGACGGATCAGCCGAAATACTTATAAAGGCGTTACGTACAAAGTGACATACGGAAAAGATTTGGAATAATAATGATATAATTCTACTTATGAGAAGTGTGTTAGCTCAAGAATATTACTTTTTGTTCTTCTGATAGAAATATAGGATAAGTTTTAATATGCTAAAAGGTAATTTATTTTGAAACATGTACAGAACGAAGCTCTACACTAACAAGAAATGAGGGAGGCTTTTCTTTTGCCACAGAGAGTGAGAGGATTTTCTTACTTATTCCTCTGGACCAGCAACTCGAAGAGTGTCTTGGCCTCCAAAGTCAAAAGCAAGTCAAAGTAAACTAGATACTCGTACATAAATGTATAATACACTGAGTGTGCCTGCGGGACGGGACACTACACTATGAATGTAAGCGTAAGTTTGTATTAGAAAAACACCAATATTTCAAGGAAATTATTCATAGAAACACAAGATTGCCTGGAAGAAATTGCTCTGCGACAAGGCCGCCTTTTATGCTGTTTATTTTTTATTTAGATATAAGATTTGTTATTAATGTTAATTTCTAGTACACTAGTGTTCATTCATTCATTTTACACTTTAACCATTTGACGCTCGTAGAACCGATAACTGTTGGTCAGAAAGGTTCTCGAGTGGCGACCGAGATGCAATGCGAAACGGAGTGTGGGAAAACTCGCTCGATGGACCGACGGCATTGTAGCGGTCGCAACGAGTCGTTGGATGGAGGCGGCTCAGGACCGCTATTCGTGGCGTCGTCGTTTGGGGGAGGCCTATGCTCAGCAGTGGACGTATGTACACGGGCGGATGATGACATTTGACACTCGGATATCTTCAGTGGAAGAAATAGCAGTTTTGGTCTGTCTTGTGAAGTTTTTCTCAGATAATGTAGGAATGTAATGTATTTATAGCAAAGAAAAGCTCAGGTTCTTACACTGACTCCAAAATCTGAAGAAGACATGGGATGTCTTACCATCATAATTATCATATCTAATTAGCCCGCAAACGTCCACAGCTGGATATAAGCCTCTCCCATACGAGAAACCTCAAATAGAGGACCTGATGAGAGTTACATCAGACAAGAACAGACCTTAAGAGGTTGTAAGTTTCAACTACCCAGGCACTGATGAATATTCTCTAGTGTTACACAATACACGGATATAAATCCTGACGAACAGATCCGAGCTGCGATCTGCATCTAAGCACATCGTGATTAAAACATAATTTATGGCGCTGGGGGATGGACGCGGTGGGGGCGCAGCTGACTCATTACATTACACACAATAAAATTTATATGATAATGCTGGACAATACGTTCACAGCATCATCTAGCCCCAATCTAAGCAGAGCTTGTGTTATGGGTACTCGGCGACTGATGAACATATGAATACAAGACATTAACTAGATAGTTTTCTTTTTTATTATACATGGAAAATACCTAGTATAGCCGGAACGAATATTTGCAGATCGCTCAAACATTTGTCCCAAGACGCAACCACCTGCGTCGCAGGCGGACCTTCGCCCGCCGCGGCACATCGGTCGTCAAAGAACCTAATAATCTAATACATAAGTACATTGCACATGCATAAGTATAAGTATTAATTATTAATAATTATTACGTTGTTAAGACTTCTGTATCCAAAGAATTGTATTGTATTGTATTTATTTATTAATACTATGGGATCACAAGGAACACTTATGGCTTAATGGCACCGAGACGCTATCGCGGCGGCCGGCGATGGCGGCGTGGTGGTGGCTGCGACGACGTAGGCAGAACAGCCTACGTTACGCGTCACCGCCGCCGCGCCGCCTCGCTCGCACTCTGTCTATCCGTTGGTCACATCCTTTTTTTATCTCTGTAACCGTAATTGAATTAAGTTCTTTGACTTTTCCGAATTTGTTGGAAAAAATACTCTTTATAATGATTTTCCAAGGACCGCTAAGTAAGTATCGTAGTAGGTACGCTAGTTTTCATGCATTCGGGCGAAATTTTAAAGTAATATTTTTTCCTTTCAGCGCGTAGCGTCTTTTTGACACACAATTGAAACGACAGAGTCGGAGGCTTATGTTACTAATAGTACAGCCACCCCATATACCTATATGGGGTGGGTGCCTCCGACTACCTAAGTATCAAAATAAAATGATAAGGACAATAGGTGAACGCTTGTTTAAGACTTTTATTTAGTCGGGTTTTAGTTTTTAAGTATATTTTTGTTACGTAGGCAGGCTGTAGGTAAATACTCTGTCGTTTCAATTGTGTGTCAAAAAGACGCTTATTTTTACGAATATTTTTTTATACCTTTTTGCTAATAGCTTGAGAATCGTTAATCTCACAAAAGTTTGAAAAAGTACAAACAAAGACCTTTGCAACGATACCACACACGGGCATATTTATTTACATTGAAATTTTCGACCCTTTCTTCGACCCCCGCTATCTCGTTAGACCACCATTTTTATCTGACGTCACATAGCCTATAACCATCAGGCTATTAAGACGAATCATATGACACCTCAGTTGTTGAAATCGGACCAGTAGTTTCAGCGCTACGAGGGAACATAAAAATGGCTACATACATACATACATACATACATAGGGTGTCAAAATCATAACCCTCTCGTAGTCGGGTAAAAATTATCAATGTCTTTCGCTATTATTCGAAATTGTAACCGTTAACACTAAGCGACTCTCAAAATTTTGCCTTAAAATTTTTGCAGTGGACTATCTGTTCTTCTCATCTTAACCCAAGAACAATGTAGTGCATTACCAAATTGAATATACCCCAACTGCATGTAGAACTTAATGCTTTTAGAATAGGGTTGCAAATGCGGTACACTTACTAACGTGTTGTAGTTTCTCTTAGGGAATACTCGTACATGCCGTAAATTCCCAGATCTGCGCTATTGTTGTAGCTTTTATTGCTTAGGTAATAGAATTCAAAATGTAATTGTGGCGAGTTCGGTGTGGATGGTTGAATAGTGCGATGAACACAGGATGCACTATTCAGATGAGTTTGTTTGACTCTATCATGTTTTTATCATAATCCTTTCTGTTTATTATTTCACAGAGCAGATCTTTATGAAAATCCAGTAGGTATATTGTTGTTACAAATTAGATTTTACCCAAATATGCAATCATACAAGCGACGCGACGAAGAAATGCAAGTTAAAATCTACCATAAAACTCGAAATTTATAAATTAATGTTAATACCTAAAACAAAATTTGTAACTAAGAAAAATAAATATTAATTACTAAAAGAACAAATAAAAATGCCATAGATAAGATAAACATTATTCAACATTGTTATTGAACACTCTATATCAATTTGAGTACTATCAATATTGCATCTAGCTACGTAGGTACCTTAGGTAGGTACTTCTAATAACTCAATTATTACTAGTACTTTAGTGACTGTACTTTTGCCAACTGCCGTTTCTCACTATTTGTACATGTAATCGGTAATACATGTTAATACCAGCAGCTGCATACCGGCTTGTTTATGCAAAGAAATTATCTTTATCTTTGTTAATAGAATATATCATGTGATGTGATATTCGATTTTAATGAAAATCATAACAATACAAAATCAATATTTATATAAAAAATATGAATTTTCGCTACTTTTATCATCTTATATTTAATGCTCGAAGTTTTGTAGTTTGTTTAAATTTTCTTTGTACAGATTATTGTAGGCTTTTCGTTTTCGTAATTTTTACTAAATATAAATGAAAGACTTTCAAAACCGCGTAACAAGTGTTGTAGCAATAATTAGTGGTGTTTCTTTAACTGCCCAACAATGGGCTGGCGTAGATCTTACCACCGATTAAAAGTTTGCGATAAAAACTTGGTACAAAATTGCAAAGTTGTTTTTAACGACAGTTAAAAACTCTTTGGACTACTACTTTGGATTTCGTTTGAGATTTAAAAGTGTTTTCTACGTCTTTTTAACTACATCGCAGTTTGTAAGTTTTGTAAAGGTATAAACGCGTGCCTAATTGCGAGCTGAGAAATTTTTCTTTAGAGAGAATATGAGTACTTACATTAAAACCCCCTTAGTCCCCCCTAGTCCCTTAACTATTCAGGTTCAATCTATGAACTCTGCTAAAAACTGCTACGCGTGCCGCAGCTTTCTCCCATCCTAGATACGTATGTGGTACAGGAGGTCGAAGAGTGCATAGAAAAATGAACAAACACACGTCACTGGTTAGGTGAGTATTGATTTGTTAGTTGGCCCAATGGACCCACGCCTATATAGTATTGTAGCTTTTTTCACCACTGTAGATAATGACCATAAATATCCATTACTTTATTTCTAAAAGTGGAATATATGTATAAACCAGCAACTGTGTTGCTGGTTTATACATATATGTTGTGTAGAACATAAAACCACAGTCAATAACATCTAATAAACTTTTCGATTTCCATTTAAACTTTAATCATCTCTAAAATAGTAACTAGGTCTATTAAAAAGTTAACCGTCGCCTTAATGACTAGACTTCATCCAATCTCTGTTTAATGACGGCATAACCGGGCCTTAGTTATCAGCCGGCAGGTTTGAGTTATCAAGTTAACTCAGTAGAGCTGGCCGTTTATTTGAACGAGGCTATTCGCACTCAAAGCGTGGATATTGGTCGGGATAACCGACGACGTGGCTTTTTATAGGCAGTAACCTATCACTATATATTATTTATTTTAGCTAGTGAAAAGTTGTAGATGAACCCTGAACCACAACATAAATCGTTTTCATAGGCATGCATTTACCTAGTGCAATTGTGGACATTGGATAAACCAAAACCAGTTTCTATAGCGACTACGATGGCGTAACTGGACAACATCTCAACTCTGTTCGACTAAAAACTTGTGTTTCAAAAGTTTTCACGAAATTTACGAGTTAACTTCTTTATTGGAAAATTGTTTTAAAGTGAAACCTTTGAAATAAAATTCGACCAAGTAATTTTGAGACGCGAAATGGGTTTTAGTAGAAGTTTGTTTGCAAAAGGGTCGCACAAAACATGATAAATATGTAAATTTCAGGATCATGAGAGGTCCATCTCCTCGCAGGATACAGGGCAGGCTTATGTATGTATTTATTATTTACACGACTGTCAGAACTACAAGAATTCCAAAGAGAATTGCGATCGGAAGTCAAACATAAAGTATTCATAGAGGTAAGTTGCTGTGTATCTTGACAGAAACTTAGCCGAGTGGGGCAAAGTTAGCGGCTAGTTAGTTGACGTTGACACGACTTGACTGCGAGTTTAATAACTGAACGGTGTTAGGTATTACATTACACGAGCTTGTTTTAAGTTTTGATGAATAGCTCTGTGGTTACATCTTTGGTGCTGAAGCTATTTTATCGAGATAAAAATGGTCTTTGTGTTATTCCATCTCTGGAAATACACAATAACACCAGCCTAATAACTATAGGGTATTTTCTACGTTACAATAAAAATATCTATGTATTAATTTCATCTAGCACCAAGCTCTGCTTATTTTGAAGCTAGATGATGCTGTAAATATGGATTGTCCAGCATTATTTATAATACCAGTCCACTGCTGGCCCTAGGTAGACTGCAGCTCAAACATTGGTAGCGTTCCTATAATTTACGTTGGTATTTTTGGACCTACTTGGTTAAAATAGGTATTTCACAGTCACATTAGGTACATGTTTATCCCAGCAAATTCAGCTTCATGAAGATGGAAGACCCTTGTGTCCAAATAGTCCGTCCTCGTAATTATGATGTTAGCAAGCTGCGAAATTGCCGGGCCGCCGCAATGTAATGTAATGCACGGATTCGTTCATATTCTGATGTTTGCCTGCACAAATCAGAAGCACCCCTGACACACAGCGCAGCGGGTAACAGCTGATTCATTTCATTGATGTCTCAGAACATTGACGACCGGATATGGTGCGGCGGACGAAGGTCCGCCTGCGACGCAGAAGGTTGCGGGTTTGATTGCCGCCCTGGGACGAATGTTTGTACGATCTGCAAATATTTATCCCGGGTGTACAGGGTATTTTCTATGTATAATAAAAATATATTTATATATGTAATATATCATATTAAGTATATCTAGTACCCATAACACAAGCTCTGCTTACCCTGGGGTTAATGGGGCTAGATGATTCTGTGTGAATTGTCCTACATTATACTCGTATATGTATTTATCAGTATTTATTTATATAATATGAAATGTTATTATTAATTCAAATTACTTATTGAAAAAGCGGACCACGTAGTCTAGCTGTGTGATTTGATTACTCTAATATCTCCAATTAAATGGATCGCCATCCGGGGAGACTGGGTGTAAACTATTTCGGTTACTATCACACAATTTTACAAATCTATAAAATTTGCTGGAGAATGACCGTCAACTGTCAAGCTGTCAACATCAAAATGTCACACTCAGTGATAATGTTTTATTTTTATTTACTTGTTAATATTACTATTTATACATTTTGTAACCCTTAATCAGAATTGCTGTAATCGAGCAACAAGAGGATAAGTGTGAGTAATATGACAATTGACTTAGAGTTAGGTTACATCTTGACGTTGACGTTAAAATTTGCGTCGTTGTTCGGCATCCCGCTAGAAAGTTGTATAAATATTTAGTATCATAGTGGAAACCGAAATATTTTATAACCAGTCTCCCCGGATAGCTCACAGCGGAATGCAAGGGAGTATTACCGCAACAACAAAAACAATCCTCAACCACCCGAGTTCACTCCGCGAAGCCTGAAGCCCTGCCATTTGGCGCATCTGGACGGAGCATCTGGTTATACTTGCAAATAAACTCTCACAATGGACCAATTTTAGTCTAAGTGAGTACACATACCTGCATGCTGATTAAACCTACACTTAGCTACATTTTTAACTAATCCATACGAATGCAGATAACCAGCTGATTCTAGCAGGATGTGTGCTGTTGTACTCCTGTCTAGGTACGTTGTTGTGTGCACAGTCGTGATTAATAAGCGTAAGCTTTATAGTGGCAGGCGCGGGCCGCTTGTCAGCGTACGTAGGTATAGGACCTGCTGACCTGATTGTGACATTATTCTCGATACAGTCATCCACCGTCGAAACTGTAACGTAACGAACGATGTGGGGTGAAAAAATATCTGAACGGCTTTTGTTGAGATGGTCCGTTTCCGTAGATATGCGACAAACTTAGTATGAACTTGCCTTTTCACCATAATAATTTAGGACCCATTGAAAATTGTTGAAGGTAACAAAACTTTAACTTTTCTAAGAAGTTCTTACAATCGCTTGCACTGACACTAATTAATCGCTATTCGGTCTAAGCACGATCCCGCCCCGTGTTTGCGTGTGACCGCGGTTCCGCGTCCTCTCATTAATTAAACCCGGACGTCCTATCGACGACATCTCTATTTGTTTCATGAGAGATCTTAAAAATGTTTCACTTATTTAAACCAAAATAAAATAAATTGTTTTCGCTACTTACCTAGATACTCTAAGCTACTTACAGTACGACGTAATTAATACGTTTCACAGCTTGATTTGTAGGTAGCCTCTTGTTAAGATATTCTAGCAACATTTTATTACAGAAATGAACATTGAAGAGAAAATCAATAACACCTTCTTTCTTATTTGATAACCTATACTTATAATAATCCTAACTAATAATATAAGTAAATGCGAAAGTGTGTTTCTTTATATATTTGTTTGTCCTTCCTACACGCACACGCCCTATCGAAGCGACCACACAACTTGTTTCTTTTTTCATAGGGTTAGTTGAAAGGATGGAGAGTAACATAGGTTTTTATCCTAGTAAAACATCAAATTCCCATGAGAAAAAAATACCTTTTTATCCACCTAGCAATGAGAAATTCGAAATTAACGCAGGTGAAACTGCGGGGAACAGTTAGTATTTTAATAAAGCTGTTTATAAGATAAAACTTGACTTGTGTTTATTTTGTAAACCTAAATAAATAAGGTTCACGAAATCTGAAAATCTTTCTTAAAATGAAGAAAACAAACTTTTGTTTAAATTTATAAAACTCAAAACTATTTATGATGACTTTTTAATCGGAATGGACCTGTCAATGAAATTTATGTTCCCACTTAAATTCATTTTCAAATGAAAAAGGAATCTTCTTCATCGGGAAATAAAATAGCTCCAGCAGAAGTCGATATCCCCTCAAATTCCCAAAGCGAGCCGAAAGGTCCCTAAATAAAAGCACTTAGCCCGGCTAATCCCTCACCAAGCCAAATGAGCAATTTGAATACTAAACAATGGAGTCGACTGTACCACATCGTACAGTCGCAATTACATTACCCTTCAAAGGAAAGGTCATTTTTTCAGAGGCACCTAATGAACAGACATACATAATTTATGCACATTTGGATGTACGGATGGTGTAAGCGGTTTAATTTATGACCTGAAGCGATCTGTACCTGCTTCTGTTTTCCTGCTTCTCTTTTGTTATTAACATCAAGTTATATATACTAAGTAGAGTGATCGCAAATCTTAATGAGCTCTGTGAACTTAGGCACGGAAGCAAAACTGCGCAAGTACAATCAGATAGAAAAGTGATATTTATCAACTAGCGACCCACCCGGACTTCGGCTAGAAATCCTTTTTATGGTGCTAATAGACACACCTGTTGCAGCTGCAGTCCGCTGAAGTACCATTTTGAGGTTAAATTAAGACCTTCATTGTCTTCTTCTGTCATGAAACTCATGACATCGAACACCATTTTCCATGTTTGACGACGCAGTACGTTAAACCGAACGCGGGTCATATTTAACGTTTAAGAGAAACAGCTATTAACGAGGAATACAACACAAAATCGCAAGAACAAACTATCAAATCAACGAAAACACTGGACAAGCGTCAAAGACTTTGCTACGTCATTGTACTCAAAACCATTCATTCGATAGTATTGCCCGACTAGATTGCTAGCTAGACTAAATTATATTGCTAGACTAGATTATAAATAAATTTGCTACACAGAAATTATTTTATTTTCAAACTTAGGTTAATTGCGTTAGATAAAAAGTTTAATTATTCTAACATTTTGGGTTTAAAATAATCCGTCATTGACTGCTGCTGTAAGATGTTTTTATATATTCTTTGAATATGTTCGGATGCCTTTTATTTTTAGTATGTATTAATAATTTATCTAAAGCTATAAGGACGCATTTACGTCCTTTTTGCAGATGACATTTATCTGCCGTTTCAAAGTAGCCAAAATATTACCTTAAATAATACAAAACATTGGCTTAGTGATAATAATTTGGAAATTACCCTAAAATAGACAAAAATTATGCAATTCAGAACAAGACAAAGATGCCCCTTAGACCTAAGCAATTTGACTAGAATTTTAGACATAGAACAATGCGACGAATTTAAGTTGTAAGGCATTACATTAGATACCCATTTAAATTGGAAGAGTTACATTGACACGCTAAAGAAAAAACTTGCAAGGTTTACCTACGCCCTTAGTATTCTAAAGCGTAATACTGACTACCAAACAGCCCTGTCAGCATATTACGCTAATGCCTATTCTTGGTTTAATTATTCTATTGTACTGTGGGGAAATAGTGTTGACTTCAACGATATCTTTATTAAACAAAAACAACTGATCAGAATATTTTCTAATATAAAACAACAACAATGCTGTAGGCCGCACTTTAAAATCCAAAAAATATTAACTTTACCGTGTATATACAGAATGCCAATGACCCTATTCGTAAAAAAATATCGATATTTCTTTAAATCGAAATCTGAACAGTATTCCAATTATAATAGACGAAATAAAGACAAACTTATTCTATCCTCGACTACCCTTGCACAATTTAGCAAAGGACTCACGATTAGTGAATATCTACAACAAAATACCGAGCTCCATAAAAGATATTAAAAAAGATTCGGTCTTTCGTAATAAACTCAAAGAATACCTTATCTGTAAATGTTACTACTCCGTTGACGAATTTCTAAATGATAAATCTAATCTGTAGCTGTTTGACTGCCTGAGTTAAAAATTTACATACATTACATACAATTTACATGTAACAGACATGTCTATATTAAATAATTCAAATTACCCCGAGTGCGAGGGCTATACACTATAAATACAAAAACCTTAAAATTGGCTATATTTTTCCGACTTCTTTGTAGCAATAAATATATTAAATGCCTATTGTAATAACCTTAAGATGAATTGCTGCGCCCTTACCGGGTACATGTACTTACCTTTAAGCTAACTACCACCTAAGCTAAAACTATGTAATAAATAAATATTGAATTGGAAATAAAAATTGCAGTAAAAAATGTGCTAGACAAAATAAAAATACGCCAGAATTCTTGCTGGCAACCCTGGTTTGAAAGACAGATCCCCTCTCACCCCGTTCTTTCCCCTCAACGCCTTATTTACGGTTCAATGCGCAGCCGTTGAAGCCAATTTCACAGAGCTCATAAAAATTTGCGCGTACTCTATCTACATACCTACAGATTGATACCTTGATGCGATCAAACGTTACCAATTGACATAATTTTAGAACCGAGTTAAATTCGTAGTAGTACGACCTAGAAGTACTGCCCTACGCGAAGCATCGACGGATCAAGCCGTATTCGGTTTACTTTTTAACGTTTTCTCTTAATCTCCTTTTCATTCCGCGAATCAATTTCTTGCAGTTTTCATGACATTATAAACTAGATCTGTGTCATATCTCTGAAAAAAATATACGTAAACCAAAGTCAAAGCGATCGCAGTAACATACACCTTACGCCATACCGCCCGTTAACAAGTTGAATTCGCTAGGAATACGTGCGATACAGGCCCTCGTGGGTATGTTGCCCCGCGCTCCTCCACCCTCACCCTCCTTTGTCGAGCACTTACGGCTCTGGACCACGGAGTAGGTGGTAGTGAAGCGGTGTGTTACCGGTCTGTGTGGTCCAATCAGCTAAACTAACGAAGGCGTGGTATTATTTCGCTCATAGCGATAAGGCCACCCGCGATCGTGTTTCGTTCCGCGATTCTCTTCATTTATTACGGTATTCTATTTTGTATTTGTGTGGTTCATTAACGTATCTATCTATTGCGTTTGAAAATTTTACTTGAGGTATTCTAAGGGTTATTGAAGTGCGTTATTGAATCCGAATCCAACTTGATGACAGATGTCCTCAGCTATTTCGTCAGTAGGTATCAAGAATACTTATGCTAAGTATACCGAGCGACATGTACCTGAAGATGTACTGGCGCGCGGTTTATAGTCGTCAAAAGAAAGTCGGGTTACAATCAAATTTACAACCGGAACAACCAACAACACATAAAACATAACAAACAAACCACACACATAATTTGGTGATATCAACTTTGTTCGAAAATGGAACTTGACACCACCTACAATACGAGTAAAACTTTTTTACAATTACCAACTCAGTGCTAAGAAACTAAATAAAGTAATCATCATTAACAAACAGATACGTTATTACAATCTCTATATTTCGTAGTGGCAATAATTCCTCGGCCCGGCCCACGTTGAATTCACCGGTCCATATTATAATTGATTTGCAGGAGGTTTTATTGCATTCCGCGGCTGACGTCGATTGCTCGCTTTTGTTTCCGATCGAAAAGCCACCAAGTGTGATAAATATTTTGAATGGAAAAACCGAAAAGTTCCGAGCATGTTTCCAGAATGTTTTCCATTGGAAGGTAAATTTATGTGGCAATAATGAAATTATCAGTTTTTGCTTCGCAGCGCAACACATAATGGTTCTCTCATTTAAATTTTTTGTATTTTCTTTGTATTTAAATGTGTTTTGCTTGTTTCAGGTAAATTCAAAGGACAAAAATTCATAGGTGCTACCTAATACCTACTGATAACAGTTACGGAGGTTTGTGGTCATTTTCTTTAATAATGTAATATTGTTATTCCTGAAGAACGGAATCCATTCAGTACACCACATCATCCCCATAACTTATGGTAGAGATTTACCTTATGTTATTTAGAAACCACACCCCCCATGGGGTACGTAAAATAATAATTTATATTTTCAGAATATGAACTTTAAATCGAGTTTCCTGGCAACGACATTCCGCTATCTCTATTTTCCAAAGCTATATTTGTTATTTATCAAATCAAACTAACCTTGCCTCGGCATTGAGTTGTAGATTACCACTCTGGGAATAGTCCAGAGGATACGGCTACACCATTCCATATGTCTTCCGATTGCGCGACTTTTATATAACTTGCCACATACGTTGTCCCGCCTTTAAACATTTTGCTGAAATTGCAATTTCAACAAAAAAAGGGTCTCGTGAGAGTGGTAGTTACATTTTACTTTTAACCGATTGTTTTTCTAAAAATATGATATTAGTTTTTCTGCATTTGTAAACATACGTAACAAACATTACTAGAATACATTTTTGCAAAGAATGTATTACTGAGAATTAAAGGAAATGATAATTTTTTACATTTTTATGTTGAAAACTCCCCCTATTAATCTTGAATATAAAAATTTTAAACAATGTTTTCGACAACTGGTAAGCTTGCCGCTAGATAAGATACTAAGCCTGTATTTAAATGGGGTTTATCTTCGGAAAACATCAATTCGTAATGAATTTTGTGAACTTGAACGAAAAATTCGTAAAAAATGCTGTTTTAATTTTCTCATAGGTTGAGCACAGTAACTCCTTTCACAACTTTTATCTAATTGTGTTTCCATTTAGTCTCTAAAACCTATCCTGTATCCTTGTGATAGTCAAGCAAAAATACGGAACCAAAATTCAGGTTAGTATTATAATCAACCGTTATCGTGGCGTAGAGCCTTAATGGTGTCAACCGTGGTGTTATAGGGAGACATTATTTAAATTATTGTATTTAATAAGTTGTAAGCGATCTGTGTATCAGCTGTGTGAGGGCGTGGAAATAGGTAAATAAATCTGATGTCGAGTATGACAGGCTGGCAGGAAGTTTTGTTTATTCCCTACTTTTACCTCTCGCTCCGAGGGATCAGCAAATCTTCTGGAATTGGACGAGGTAAACCGAAATGTGTGAAAACAAGAAAATATGTGAGGAAATACAGACTTTGGGAATTTATTGAGATAAAAAAGCGATTGCTTGAAGAAGGGTGTGAGATTTGGCTGGCTTTGTAATCAAAACACGTGGCTTCAAAGTGTGCATTGAACTTATCATGAACAGTGATGTAGACAAAAGTTGTAAGCAAGCTGGCTCCAACTTTTTAATGAAGTCTGAAAAATAAGAGAGCAGTCTCTGATTGATAAATCAAAATTTTCGCGCTGTACAATGTTCAGCTTCTGAAACGTTTACAGGAACTTCAGACAAAAGTTCCGCCGACTTAAAATATCTTTTCAGACTTCATAAAGAAGATGAATGGAGGATCGAGCCGGAACTACTCGAATAGTTGAGTTTAAGTTGCAGGTTTGAGTTCCTTGGTTGCAGAGGTAGGTACTTCTGTTTCAACTGTTTTATTGTTGAGGAATCCCTTAGTTTTTATTCTTCACTGAAAAGTTTTAACAATGCATTATAATAATATTTTTTTAAATAGATGGTTATAACTTCAGTAGACTTGTTGTATCAAAAGTTTTAAAATAAAAAGCACTGAACGAAACGGTGAGAAGTTTTTGAAAATTCTGAGGTACTCGGTAGGTCGGAGGTCTGTGCTAGAGGTAGACAGTCTATAAATCTGCAACCCTTAATTAAAAATAGCTTATCAATCCCCAAAGTTAATGAAATGAAAATTATGCTTGTTTTAAGCGAAATTTGTAACATAATCACTTGTCCCTAATAAATTACTGCAAGATCAGATTAGGCTCCATGAATTACAAGTAAATGAGGTCCGAGATCCTGCGATGGCAATCTACGCGCCCTGTAATCCGGAATATGGCTGGCTGTTGCGGCTTGGCGGAGGGCGCCGCCCAAGACATACCCTGATGCGAATTAAAATACCTAGGCCTCATTTGCCAACAGTGGCAATTTGTTAAGCGGAGGGGTTGCCGTATTTGGTGGAGGCCTATGTCCGGCCCTGGATGGAGGTCGTTCAGCTAAATTGTTGCCAAATGATGATGCGGCTGAAATTATGATATTCATATGCATGTGGCATGTTACTCTAGCTACATATTTAACCTGTTTATATATTTATTTGAATGCAATTATAAGAAGTAAAGTTTTGAAGCAATCAAGCATAAAATTGTATCAACCAGTCAGTGTGGCGACTCTCGATTCGAATTTAGCATAACCTATAAAAAATACTAGGTGGTCTCTGAACTTTTGTGATTTTCGTTCTTATATTTTTGCATCTTACATTCGGTTTCAAAACTCAAACAAGCAAACTTGGTCAATAATGAATTGTACTGGGAGACGTTATGGAGAAAATAAAGAAAATTCGTAGAGCCAAGTATTAGGAGTAATAAAATTGAAGTCGTAGGAACTGAGTGACACGAAACTAAGGGGAAGCTAATGGTTTTTGTTTTTATCCGAAGTTTTCCAGAAGTTTCTTTGAGTTGTTTCCTAATGCCGTTACAATAATTAATTGCTTCCTCTCCTTCTCCGAGCCAAACGAAACTCCAGCCTAAAAAAATAAGGGTAAAAATGTGGATAAAATAATAGGGCGGACCTCCCCGGGGTCTCTTAATACTTTCTCTCATAAACCGCTTTACGTAACTTCTGCTAAGTACAGCCGCGCTATCATTCCACCGATTATTTATTAAGGAGGCACAGTTCATTCCGTTTCCCTTCTTTTACTTGGGAGATTCTTTGTTTTGTCTGAGAAGAATGCCTGTAATTTGTGAAGTTAGTTTATGAATATGTACTTAATATTATTTCTTAGTGAAGCACATTTTCAACTCATGGATCCTGGTGACTGGTGACCAAGGAAGACTAGCTCTATGGCATCATTCACTTTTATAGCACATGCTGAGAGTGGTAACAGATTTTGTCACTGGTTGACAAAGCAGGCTGCTTTTTTTCTTTTCTTTTTGCGAGTTTGCGAGTGGTCTCAGCGTAACTTTCTCCATTTTCATAATGATATTTCACAATAATGACACTTTCTTCTTTTGTGTAACGCTCCATTTATATCAAGCGGCATAAGCATAGGTGACAGCTGTCAAATTTCGGAGTTGCCACATGCTCGATTTTATTTTTAAACCATATTTAAAAAGTGCACTCTTATTGAGACACCCTTTATTTTAATTTTACCACTAAAAATATTGTTGTGGTAATTTGATTTTTTCTGGCAAAATAACAACTTGTTACTGTATTCTTTATCCAACACAAGGTGTTGTGAACAAACTCTGCTTCCGGTTACTACGCAAAACATACCCTACCAAACCGATACCTTCTGCAAACAGAACACAATAGAATACCTTGAGTGTAGCCGTGTGCACACGACTGTTTGTCTGTCTGACCGTCCTGCATACCTGTCTAGATAGAGTTAGATAATTACTCCATAATATATACATATAAAAAACCCTATGTTATGTTTTAAAGTTTTGAAATAAATAACTAAATATATCGTCATCATCATCATATCACCCCATCCACGTTCACCGCTGAACATAGACAATCAATATCAAATCTATCATAAGTAAGCTCATATATTTGTAATTTACTAAAATACGAATTTCCTAATAAATCTTTTACCGAGCTAATGTTGTGGCTTTGTGGTAGCCTAAAATAACTTTTGTTCATAAAATGAACGCTAGTTTTTGTTTAATCGCAGTGGACACCGTGCGGTCATCGGGCGTTCGAAGTGCTCTTACATCATT
Organism: Eupithecia insigniata; assembly: GCA_947859395.1. Taxonomy (NCBI): domain Eukaryota; kingdom Metazoa; phylum Arthropoda; class Insecta; order Lepidoptera; family Geometridae; genus Eupithecia; species Eupithecia insigniata. The sequence continues at coordinate 523,670 of OX402011.1, read as the reverse complement.
TGATGCGGTTGCAAACGATTGTCGTACTTAGGCACAATATAAATGTTATTGTGACTGCACAATAACATTCCTACCTATACAAAAGTCATTCTCAAGGTACAATTTACTAAAACACAAAAAAAAAAAACAGAATAAGGTACTATTAAATACATAAGTTACAAATGAAGGATGAGGCAGCAAAAGTTAAAAACTGTGCAGCAACCTCATCGCCCGCCTCCTCGGCACATCATAAATAAATTAGATTAGATGGGTACAAAATGTTTGTAAACAACTCACACAAAAAATTCCGAATTCGCTATGATGGACTTTGAAAAATAATGATCAGTTGCATTGGATGAAAGAGCTCAATTCGACAATAAAATTATTGCAGTCTGTCAATAAATCAACAACAAGTAATTTTAAGGTGATCTATGAAGGCAATCAGAGCATACATGCATACATACATATATTTTGCTTTTTGTGTAAGTGTTAATTATTAATTAGAAACTAACAATGAAAGCACAGCAATATAACACTGTGGTGTTAGAGTAGGGCGGCATAGTGCAAGGTACCAAGTAACGGTGATGTAGTGGATGTAAATGTGTTTTTTTATAAAAGTAAAAGTTTATTTATAGCTCTAAATACAATTGCATTTGAATAAAATTACATCATTGTATTCTGTCTTGAGGCATGCAATTGTAAAATTTACAAACAAATTTGAAACAAAATTTATAATTTCAAGTAAATATTAACCGATTAATACAAATAAATTTTTTACAAGTTTAACTTTAAGATTTAGTCAAGACTCATTTGCCAGGAAGTTTTAACATTACGTTCAGTCTATTATTATTCGATATGCTGATAATTTGAGGGTAGTTTTACATTTTTAACTTTTGGGAAAACTACAAATGGTTCACCATAACCGCGTTGCGTGCCGATCAGTGGAGAGGTTAATTTGTCTCATCTCGTCCGTCAGTGTAAACCGTGGTTAACAAAATAAGTTCACTAACTTCTGCTAGTGCCGTTGAGTGTTGTGTATGACTCTCAAACAGTCAACTAAGTATAGCTGGATCCAGGAGGTAGGTTTTGTTTGCTTCCTCGATATCATTCGAATTTCATTCATTGCATTCTGTCTTTCTGTTCTCCAAAAACTACCGTCAGCTTATTCGTAGAACATGGTTTACTATCGCACTATATAAAAACTTAATAATGAACTGAAAACATTGGAATATTCTTGTTTGTGTTTGAAAAGTTGTTTATGCGTTTTTAGATAGGTTTTATTGGTCGTACATCGTCGATAAAACTATTAGCCAACTAGCTGCTGCCCGCGACTTCGCAAGCGCTTTTCATGTACCCTATGTCCGTTCCCGGGATACCATCTACATCCTTGCCAAATTTCATTAAAATCCGTTCAGCCGTTTAGGCGGGAAAAGGTAACAGATAGACAGAGTCTCTGAAAGACGATTTTTTTTTTTGAATAAATAATAGAATAAAAATTTCTGACGTCAAATAACCATAAAACAAAGTACTTCCAAAATTTTGTGTAAAATCAAAGTTTGGTTTATTGTCTAATATAAGGAAAAAAATACTGAATAAACAATTTAAAATTTTTCTTATTCACGCAATATTAGTTCAAAAAATTTATACCAAGAAGGAAGATTATGAAAGACGAGCAGACATTTCACAAATGTTATGTGCTCTGCTTCGCGTACACTGCGTGCGCCCCTTCCCTTATGGGATTAGTTTGTTTATTTATGTTTTGTCCGACGGATGCTGCATGGACGCTGCCCTCTCAGCCTAACGAACGACTAATTTGCCGTTTGAGTACACTTCAGATGACTAATATCATTTTTAGGGTTCCGTGTCTAAGGTACTTATACAAAATACCTACCGTTCAGATTCTGTGCCATAAAAATGAAGCGGGCAAATCAATTGGTAGGAATGCCTTGGCCTATCTCTTGACGAAAGACAATCTAGGTACTACCGGTTTTTGTAAGTTTTTGTACCGTAGAACCATGAAGTTTACGTACAGTTTATTTATCAAATCCAGCTTGTCAGGTTTTGTAATAAAAATATTTGGAATTTTACTTTAATTATGTAAATTTTATATTAAGTTATAAAAGGCTTTTAGTAAATTGATCCCTGAAAATAAGAAATGAATAAAGTTGGTATCTTGACATAAAACATAACTTGAGAAAAAGAGTGAGTAACTACCTAATCTACAGGATAGATTTTTTGGAGGGGGCTGTATGGGGAGTTACCTTAACCGGTTTGAAAATGGTCTTATTAGACTATCCATATTTTGTAGAGAAATTTTCATCCCCATCCAATCCAAGATAGGTGTAACTGTAGTATCGTATTTACTGGTACGATATTTACACCTATCTCTTAATAGTCTTAATTTGCCCTAATTATAATATTGTAGGTAGTATACTGGCTCAATTTATATGACGGGACTAATAGTCCATAATTTTGATACCTTCACTGATCACCGATCCACCTGCCAAGAATCAGAATCAGAATCAGTAACTTTATTTCTTTAGGCTTACAAAATAAGTACTTAGACAAGTAAAATTTTATACTTTAAACATAGTTATTATTATCAAATAAGAAATAAGGTGTTATTGATATTCTCTTCACTTTAATTTTTTTGTCCACTAGTGGAAGACGAGAAAGGAAATGAAAAGAAGAGGTTGACAAAACCCCAAACTCAAAACTCAAAGTGCTTTATTTCTTTTAAGCCTTACAGGACTCTTGGACACGTCACAAAATTAAAATTACATAAGTAAAACAGGGAAATAAAGTGATCACTTTGATTTTTTGTTCACTTCAATCTTTTTAAAGTAAATTAAAGAAGCGAACAAGAAACCTTTACCTTGTTAGGTTGTTTGTGTGTGTTTTCGAGTTTGAGCAAAACTCGTCCCAAGCTTTGTTTTTACAAAGCCGTCTGTTTGGGGTATGCTTACTATTAGATGCATTTGAGCTGAGGAGGAAATCTACAAACCAGATCCTTTTCTTCAATTCTAATGAAAATTCATTAAATTAGCAATAGTATTGTTTTAAAGGAAAAATACCACTGGTTCAAGCAACAAGCGCCCACCTAATTATTAGCTCTTCAGGCTAAGTCGTAATCTGCGGGCCCCGACCCCAGGGACCCATTCCGGGACTATTTCATTCGCATTAATTTCCAACGATTCTTTAATTCTCTTTTACTTGATTGGGGCGTGTTTATGTTGCTACTGAGATTCCAAGACTTGTTTAGTTTTAATAAAATGGCCGACAGAGGTTTTTATTTGTATTTCGGGGAACACGATGTTGGTTGTGGTGAGATCTTTATTTAGGTAGGTACCTACTTGTTTATTTAGGAAAGGTTTAAGGTTTCTCTGTCTGGGTTGTACACGCAATACAGATGGTATCCTACACATGTCCACCCAGAAAGTTTTATATACATACATACCTACAATGTAGTACATATATTTATCATCATCATAACAGCCCATACACGTCCACTGCTGGACATAGGTCTCCCCCAAACGACACCACAAATAGCGGGCCTGAGCCGCCTCCATCAATCGACTCCCTGCGACCGCTACGATGTCGTCGGTCCATCGAGTGGATGGTCCCCCATGTAGGGGGGATTTGCCATAATCACCACGCTTGGCAGGCGGATGATCGATCTTGATCGCAGTGTTGGTGTTGAAAAATACTCAGAAGGAAGCTGCTGCCCTTCCACTGGTAGGTTCCCTTAGTCGGCTCTTACGACATCCACGGGTTGAGTTGGAGGGGTCGATATTCGTACGCCGCGGCCCCACGGCCAGGGGAAATGACCAAACTCTATGTAGAATATTTGTGAACAAACCACTACACAAATAACTAAATTCACATGCTTGGCGTCTGTCTGGCGGAGTTTCATAAATAATTTAATAAAAATAGAATAAAAATAAAAACAGAGTGATTTTTAAGTTAAGCATGAGTGGTTTGTTTGCAAACATTCAACATCGAGTTTGGCTAGTTTATAGTTACAAAGTTTTGATAAAAATGAGTACCTAATGGATCGCCAACAAGTAAACATTCAAGAAAGGACTGAGAAAAACAAACAGTAGAGTAATACAGTGATCTAATATAACATAACAACCCATAAAATAACGAAAAAGCGCCAAATAAAATAGAACACATAATTACAACCCTTTCAAGGAAAAATCTGGCAAATTATTTGTCTGACAAAGAATAAGAATGACAGCAGATGATATCGCGGGAATCTCCGTAAGGGGGTCGAGGGGGGTGAAGTGAGGTGCAAAGGGGTGCAAAGGGGGTTGCAGGCCATTAATATCGTTCAGGAACATTGTTTGCGGAGGATCGCCGCGATTTATCGCGGGCACCCTGCTTCAAAAAATATACACCGTTTGCATAAAGTACGCCGGTTCCGTACACAGCTATTGTTTTGTTCAATAACAGAACGATTATTCTGTCATGTTGAATTGTTGCTTTCGAACTGACAACGATTTTTGATGCGTATTCTGTTTATTTTTAATACATTACCTCTTTATTAGAAAATCATTATCCATCATATGTGTTTGAAGTCTAGTGTTATATAATAAAAGGCCCTCTATGTTTTTGACTTTACCCTTACACATGAACAAAACAATAGAAAGAAGAAAGGACCTCGAAACACACTAAAACTCTACATCTATGTATTTTTTACAACGCAGAAAACATATTTAACCGTGGATTGACTTATTAAGTCAATGTCACAGTTTAGTTTAAGGTACGGTTTTTCAAGCAAATCGTGTTTTACCATAGGTAGCTCTAATAAGCGTTTTCCCAAGTTTCAAAGGAACTCTAAATCTGAATGGTCTATTTAAGAAAGCTCGAGTTCTGCTCAGCTTACAAGCGCTTCTAAAATATTTTTCATGTCTTAATTCCATCTTTTATTTTCTTTTCAAGTTCAATGAATTTCTTTTAGTTTTTCCAGACTTTTTGTAAAAGTATTATAAATTTTGACTCAAAGAGCTGTTTTGTTTCAAAGGTAATATTTTCTACTTGTAACTTTTGATTAAATTATAAATCTACACACTTTTTAGGGAACCGTAACCAAAGAGTGAAAACGGGACCCTATTACTAAGCACCCGCTGTCTGTCTGTCCATATGTCCGTCCTTCCTTCAGCAGGCTTGTATCTCATGAATCGGATATGGTTAGCACCCTGATCTTGAAAATCAAGATAACACGAACAGGCGATTTAGTAACTCATCATAAGCCACTGGTGATGCCAAGGCCCAAATTAGGTCTTGACACTGCGCCTACATGTCATGTTAAATATACATATAATCATTTACCGAAATCTATTTTATTGTAGTATATTGTATGTGTGTTAAAACTTTAAAGGAATGGCTCATAGAACATAGTTTTTATACAGTACAAGAGTTTTTGTCAAGTAAATTTTAAATTCATTTTGATTTTGTTTACACACAACAGAATAATTAATATATAAACTAATTTGACGTACCTAATAATTTTAAGATGATGTTTGCTTTTATATATAATTATAAATATTAATAAATTAGACAGTAAGTATAAGTTTAATATTGACATGCCAGGTATGTGGCGAGTCATGAGGATCTACGTGTATTTATCACCTATATATTATTGTACCATGTCTTTTATGAATAAATGATTGATTGATTGATTGAACAGTTGAAAATTTCACAGAATGTGTAATTTTTTCACATTCTGTGAAAAAAAACTGTGTGTGTGTTATACAAGAAACTTGATTTTTTTGGTAGTTGTTTTTGCTCTACTTTTGTCGTGGCTTTGTTCTTGTTGCTTTGTTGTCTCTTGAACCGTAAAAGGTAGATAGTCGAATTTTTAACATGGCGTGTATAACTATGGCCGCTATAACAACAAATAATAAAAACACAATAAATTTAATAATTAAGGGGTCCAGCATCCATAACAAGTTGAGTACCGATCACCGAAGTAAAGCAACGTCGGGCGCGTTCAGTACTTGGATGGGTATCCAGATCCACGTCACGATGGTTTAAAATTTTTTTAGAATTTAAATAAATTATCCTTTTTTTATGTTCCTTTTGCGCTATAGTTATGTACGATGGAACGGAACGGAACCCTCCGTGTGCGAGTCGGCTCGCACTTGGCCGGTTTTTTTATTGAATTCTCAAAATGCGATATCTAACATTATTTTCAAATTATTCACTTTTAAACTATAGCAACAGCCAAAATTTACTTTAAATCAGTCCTCAAACCTACTTAAAATTTAGTGACGGCTATTCATAACCATCGTCATCCTGTATTAGTCCACAGCTGGATATAAATGCTTCCCCTGATGAGTACCAGTCTTCAGGTCGAAGACGAAAAAAAATACAATAAAATTAGGTACCTACCTATGTATTGTAATTCAGGTTTCAAATCCAAAATATTTTTTTATGCATAGTAAAATATTATGTCAACCTGAACCTCGCCTTGAAACTTAAAATGGGGTTGCATCTTCAAAGAATCTCAATAAAAGCAGAGTTATAAACGTGGACAGGTTTACGAGGCACCGTCCGGTTCGGTCCGTTTCTAACCGGCTCCATCCAGTTTAATCCGCCGCGATCCGGCCCAGGAGAGACCGCCTTCTGGGATAACTGAGTTTAGGAACACCTGCTAATAAATTTCCATTTCCTTTCTGTTTTGATGGTTCTGATTTTATATTCATTCATGGTGGTTTCATTTGGATATAGTCAACTCCTACTATGGTCAATAAGCTGGTAAAACTCCGGCAATACACATCAGCCATCAGCTTAATTCTATTTTAGCTAATCGTTATTATCTCATTCAAATTTTCTTTTTGTGGTTAAAATACCAAGCTAAACATTTATATTGATAATTGTGATTAAATAAGCGTTAAGATAAGAATACGATGTAGTACTATCGCGACTGGCTCCTCGTCTATCGGAGATAGGCTTGTATTAGAGGGGGTGCTTAAACGTCGAGTGACGTCCCGACACGGGATTACAGAGGCTCGATTATTAAAATACTGGCGGAGAAGCCGGTTTATGTCAGAAATACCTGGTTATACGTAGAGTTATGTCTACCTGGTTATATCTAGTTGAGAAAAATAAATGAACGTTTCCGTTAATATCGGGCGGACTTTGCGAAAAGTTTAGGATTCTTACTATCTTATCATCTGCATATAATTTTATACAATACGACACCAAGCCTATTGCGTGATGATTGTTGTGGCATTGTGCCTTTTACGGTTCTCATGAGTCGATATACGTTAAGACATCTTACAAAACTAATTACTTCTTACAAACAAGAAACGTTATGGACTTGACTTCTTTGTTATTGGCAAGCAACAATATATGTATGTAGTTATTCTGTGCCAGCAATAAACATTTTTACACAACAATCAAGATTGAATCAGCGCAGCGTACCGGGAAATAGATAGAGGATATTAGTTTTTACTTGAATGAAACTGGGGTAAGCTGAGTAAAAACTCTAAAACTAACACTAATAAAAATAAACCTTTTTCAAGGAAGTCCGTCGTGAAAATTAAACCGGAATTAGTAATGAAATCGGACCTAAATATCTTTATTTGCTCTCAAAACCGCAACATCCTAAGAATTCTCACTACATTCCCGTAATAAATTAAATCGTCAAAGCAAATACAAGAGTACAGAATGCGCGTCATTAAATGGTCAAAGAAACTATGTGAGTACAGAATGGACGGCTCTAAGGCGGAGACGTCGACTGCCCCAATTAGATTCTGCGGTAACGAGCGACAGACACAGAGCTGCGACTGATTCTGTAACTCGCAGATATATAAGCCAAGTTATAAATATCTAGCTTAGTTAAAATAATACAGTTTTGTAGAGTAAGTAACCTTTTATATTAAATTATTCCATGACACTCTGCAGAGGAATTCATTGCAATGTTTGAGGCAAATCGGATTTATGGGGCTGACGAATGATATATCAATCTGTAGCCGTTCTTTTTATATTTTACAAACTGACGATGTTAAAATAACTAGATCCTTCGCAGGACAATACAGTCAAATTTTAACCTTTACATTTGACGGCTTCGTTTAGACAGGTTTAAATTATACAAATGTGTGTTACCTACTCTACAAATACTCTAGGGTTCTAAGTTCTGTGCTCGACTGCCTACACAATAGACATTACGAAGTGGATGTAATCATGTAATAATTAACAACTAACGTTATTTAATTTCATTCGATTTTAAACCTATTCCTCCTCTACACCTCTACACTGCATACACTAATTTTAGTCTTTTTCTTTTTAAAAATTCGTTTGTTTTGCGATTCGAAAGTCGTCGAAAGAGCAAACTTTATCTCTTTTTTGTTTTTGCTGGGCAAAGTCATCCTTACCCTTTTTCCAGAACTACTATATTTTCTAGATCTCAAAAAAGAACCTTAATGAAGGCTTATTTTCATATTTTATCAACAGAAGTCTACTTGTCAGATATGTATATCATCGCCGTTTTACACTCTGAAATTCCTCCCTCCTTTGTTCACCAACTGAAAGGGTGCTAGTTCCCTTCCCGGTAACTACTCGTATTCGCAGGTAGATCTCGTTAGGCGAACAATTACACGTGTGTTTTGTATGACAAACCGACAGTTACACCGACTAATGGCAGGCGGTTATGGCAGGGTTGTTTCGTACGGGTTGTTCGTAGGGTTGGCACTTTCGTGAACTTCTTGAAATGATAATAATGTTGGTTTTTAAAAACGATTATAAGGGTTAAGAAAGAGTAAGGTAGTTAACCATGGCCACCATATTGTCATACAATTTAATAAAATTATGATTCATGATGAATGATTGTGAATGAGAGCGTTCACTAAGAACCTTTTTTGTGTTTTCAGAAGTCTAACAATAAGTGCTATATTTTTTTAGACATTACAGACTCTGAAGGTGCTGACCAGTGTTGTGGGCCGTAATGTACTATTCACAGCGAACATAAAACGTTAGTCGTGTGCTAAAATTCGTCGAGTTGCGGGTTACGAGCGCCCTTTCTCCGTACGTTTTTTCCCGTAAACTGACTGAACGAGCGTTTGCTGTGTAACACATTATATTAATGACTATTATATTACTATTACCCACTGCCGTATCGCGGGTCATTATCCGGTTTTAGACACGAGTTGGTAGAACACCAACGTACCAACGGAATTTCAAAAGATTTTAATTCTAATTTCTTTAGCAATACGCCTTTATCATCTGTGGTACCTAAACTTAATAGGTGATCTTACTAATCCAAAAAAAGTAAATGCCTCCTTTTTGAAGATTTGATTGTTCTATAATATTTGCATTTATTTTAAACATAACACGTGATAATACTAATATCAGCGAGTGACAGCCCCGAAAACTAGTTACTCAGTGAGGCCGCGCCGCCGCCGCACCGCGCCGCGTCCCTGTCGCGCGAACTTGATACTTTGTCTCATGAATATTCCACACTCATTTATTGTTCTCAAGTGTTATGACATTTGTCGCGCATTTTTCGGCTTTTGTCATAGAAGTTTAAGATTTTGCTTGTGTTGTGACAGTTGTTTATTATAACCTAGTTTCTGCCGGAACTTTTATTGCGTTTCCTGTTTAGACGGAGAGTTGCAAAATTATTGTTTTCTTATTCAGTGATCTGGTACATAGACAACCTTGGCTTGTTTAGGAAATACACCTACCTAGTTGACACTGCAGAAAAAAATCAGCAGTTTAAATGAATAAGTACATTATTTATTGTTAACAAAGAAAATTACAATTAAATAATATAAATAAATTAGAACTAGTATTTACAACTGAAACAATAGAGCTAAGTAGAAGTATAAGTTTATTGACTACATTCCTATGACCGTCCTTACAGGGACGTAAATACTTGTATTGTAATCTGAGTGTTCATCACTGTCCATGTTACGAGCTGCATGCAACTCTATAATACAATAATGCAATACAATATCACTCATCACAAAACTGAACTGATCACAATCCGCAGTGGGTATTAAATAGCTTGTCAGCGAGATAATGATGATATAGTTATGTAGTTTCTAGTGATGGATACCATGATAGCATAAGCTATCTTGAACATTAAGACCGATTACCGTAAACAATTATAATTGCCAAAACTGGCCGCTAATAGATTAGGGATTTTTATAACTTTTAACGATTTTACGTTGTTACTAAAATTTCCACAATTTTTGCCCTGTACAAGAAATAAATCTAGTTAACATTTAAACGAGGGAATTTCCATAATTTTTTGTGCCTTTTGGGCACAAAAAATTATGGAAATTCCATCAGCAGAATGAAATTTCATCCAATTAGTGTCAATTACAATAACCGATCAATACACTGCAGGACATAATATTGGCCGCGCGATCGCTCGTTAACGCGTAATGTGCGATAATCGATGACACACAAAGGATTAGCTGGAGTTAGGTTGAGTACTGATTGAGGCTGTCTGTCCTTGTTTGTAGACGTGTTTATCGAGGTGTGTTTGATTAGTGGGCCCTATTCATCGTTAATTGTTGTTTAAACGGACAGAAATCACGTGTTGTGAATTTAGTGGCTTTACTTAGCTTTATCTAATGAACAACAGTAGATAAAGCTAAGTAAAGTCGGTACAATAATAGCAAAATTACATCTTCAGCTACAAACTGCAAACCCAGATTAAGAAAAATCGTTTATAAGCTAGCGAACGTTCGTGTACAATAAATAATGGCAGCACGAGGTGTTAATTAAAACACCAGACCTCGCCCGTAAAAAGAAAAATTCTTCAATCAAATTGAGCGCAGAATCGAACGTATAAGTAATTTATTTCCCAATAAAATATCAGCCATTCACGTGAACACGGCGGCGAGCTAAATGAGTATCGCGAAGAAAAATAATAAAAAACTCACCGAGAAAAATGTAAATTTGCTTTAACGAAGTAAATTTATTTAAATTTTTGTAGTCTGTTTTGTTGACCGCGCGTGTAGGCTTATCGACTTTTTGAAATCACGCTCGCCTTGTTACAAAGAGTGGTCTATTGTGTTGGGCATTGGGTTCGTTTTTGTATGCAGATGCACTTGTCTGTGCATTCTAATACTCTTGTCGTCGCTATAGTTGTTTTCCGTTTATTTGTTAAGAGTCCGCCGCGCGCCGTCTACTCCGCCACAGATCCAAGACCACTTGATTCGGTTGGCTTGATACATTATATAAAATGATAAAATAATCTTCATCACAGCCCCACAGGTCGCCCACTGCTGGTGTCCTTCTATACTTGTTTGTGTCTTTCAAATCCAGGTATGACCAGGGAGTTTCGATTATTTTGTTTTTGTACCTGTCAAATACCTAAATAAATATACTTTTTACTTAATTTAAATTTTATATGTACCTTAAATATGTATAAATAAAAAAGTTTTGTAAAAAAACTAATCGATGGATCTCGCATCCTGATACTGGGCACTTGTGAATTGATAGCGTTGGTAGAAGACAGTATTGTTTGTTTGTTTGTTTTCTTTGAAACCGAGATCAACTGCAGCGGGATGCAAGATCCGATTTATTGAGTAAATGTTCTGTTCCTCTGACTCACATAAATATTTAGTTGGTCGGTCGACTCGGATTCTGTTTGATAGTTCAGTGAGCTTATGAGTCAAAGGGTCTCGATCGATTTCTTAGTAATACCTACCGCTTGTTCCTTAACTTTTATTATCGGTTGGGAAATATAATTAATTATAGGTGTTTGTTAGATCTTTTTTTGGGTTTAGTGAAATTAATCTAAAGTGTGACATTAGTGTCGTTATTTCTCGGGATATTTAAGCTGTTCCGTGACGGATTTTCAGAAATTTTCCCATAACTTCCCCCGGCCGAACTAATCGAGTCGGCGGCGGCGCTCAGATATCGGTCAGAGTGGAGTCGCTATTACGTGAGATTAACCCTCTCGTTTCCACGCTATAATAGGATCAACTGTAGTACATTGTGTATCCTAAATAGCAAGTTAATACCTATAGTACTTAAATTTATATCAGTATGAATAAGCTTTAATTATGGGGAATATAATTTTTCACAATCTGGCCTCTATGTGTTGCTCTTCTAAATTTCACAATCTTATACGATATTTTTTGTGTAATATTTCCTTAATAATTGAATGTATACATAGATTCTGGTAGATGACTGATTTATACACCATTTCAAATACAAACCGAAATTTTATTAAACAAATCTGCGGCAGACCTGTTAATTTATTTATTATGTATTCCGAACGTTATACACTATTATTTCCTAGCTAATCTTTTAGAAAAGTATGCCGAACGTTGCTGTACTAAAATCAGTTGTACGTTGCCACTAGTTTATCTTAAGCAAATACCTCGCGTTATGCCGATCCGATTATCTCTAGATGGGGTGGATAGCGTTATGGTATCGGGGCCTCCGCCACGGGCGGCGCGGCGGCGGAGCGGGGGCGGCGCGGGCGCGGCGAGCCGCGACCTTTAGTATCAGGCCCCTTATTATTTGATAAGGTCTGTCCTTTGAGATCAGAATAATAGTCATATTTATGCCGCCCCATCCCTTTGGGATTTGATAACACTGATTACAAAAAGTATTAAAAGTAAAACATCTGACTCTGGGAAAATGAAAAATCTATCCACAAAGAATAACAAAATTATTTATACATACGATACTTGGTGGCTTTTCGAGATGGGAGTGGATGGCTATGACTTGACCTTTCACGACTTGTCTCTAATTCTCATGGATTCGGATTTGGGCATCCACTTCCATTTCAAAGAGGCACCCTGTATACCTTGTTCGGATAATGAGCTCTTCAATGATCCATGGCTGTAACAAATTGATTGATCTACCAAAAACACCCAACAAAAGCAAAGGTCGCCCATAAGGACAGTAGGACAATTATTCTTTTGAAACCACCGATCCGTATAAAGGTCAGCACACACAGACGGGGTACCGAATGACAATGTTATTGAGCAAGCCAGCAGACATGAAAGGGCTATTGAGGCATCGCATCCATCAAATGGTAGGCATGATGAGCGAATACGCGCAACGAGGCGTGCGCACTCGATCAATCAGCGCGCAAATTGAGGGAACTTGCAGCGAGAAGCTGATGAGTCAATAGCAGTGGCTCATCTGACAGAGATATTTGAAGCTACAGGTAGTGTGGAAGCCAAGTAATCGTTATAAAGTAGCAGGCGAGTTAGCAACGTTCAAAACGATTTGTTTGCGAATGAAAAACTGAAACGTTTGATCGAACAAGGAGTTTTTAAGTAAGTATATATAGTACTCTCGCGAGAAATTGTCACTTCCTGCGGTAGATACTGTGTGAGCGGCGGCGACAGCTGGTGTTTTACGTGTCACTTTCCTAAAAAAAAATGAAAATGGCTCATCAGTAAAGACGTGTGTTTTACTCAAAACTAAAGAAAATTAAACAAACGTAAGACAAGGCAATGTATAACAAGGCTTTTACTGTTAGTTCATTTATAACATGAACAATGTAACAAAAAAGAGTCTCCAGTGTTTGCCACTTGCCTAAATTTTACACATAGGAACTAGTCCGTGCGCCATTACTAATATACCACACCACTTTAAAATTAAGTAGTTTGTGAGATCACAAATATATTTGTCAACCTTTGTTGCATTTCAGACTTAAATTAATTTTGCGGGAGGTTCTCACTAAGCGATTTTCTTTTACCGCTTTCACACTTTCCCAGTACGTCCAGTGGTTTAGACATTCTGGCTCGTCGCTGATAGATCCGTCTCTCGCCGTGTTCCTCATTATTCAGACGTGATGGATTGCCGGAGAAGGTAGGTACATTTGAATGGTGCTTATGAGCCCTTTTTGGGTCACTTATTTTCTGTAACTGGATTTTTGTCATAGATTTTTTCGGATATTTTGTTCTGTAGTGGTAAGTTTCGTTCAGGAATGCTAAATATTTAAATATTGGAACAAACTCAACGGTCAAGCATTTTGTAACTGTTCCTCCTTTTAGGAATAGGTCTCATCTCATTTCGCCCGATACATAATATGTGGTACCGAACCAGATAGAAGGCTATAGAGGCCCATTGTAAAAATATATAAAGATCAGTTCACTTACTACCCGAAAAGTCGGAACGATGTATTTATTATTTTGACGGTTATAATCAAAGCCCAACCCAAAAATGGATATCAAACAAAGAACCCTATTCCAGTTCAAAGCAGAACATCCACAAAAAGGCCCAAAATCCCAATACCAATCCGGTGCGAGCCCGAGTCAATCGCACTCATTAAGCAAATTCCCTCACGTGCCTCCCTAATCCGCTTACTAATTCAACAAATAATTAGAAGATCGCATAATCTTCACGCGCTTATTTTGTATGAGGTGAGTTCGTTTGTGCGTCGACTTACAAAGGGATGTGGTGAGACGTCCCGGAGGAGGAGCGGAGACAGTAAGTGGAAGGAAGGGGGGGTAGGGTGGAGGTTTTGAGTCTGGTCTGTAGAGGTTTGCGGGTTTCCTTCTTAGAGGTAGATTTTTGCTCTCAGAATTTTAACGTTGTCTAGCCTTTTATCAGTACCTACATATTTTTTTTTATTTTGAACTATTTTACCTTCATCATCATCATCATCATCCCATACACGTCCACTGCTGGACATATGCCTCCCCGGCGTACGACGCCACAAATAGCGGTCCTGAGCCGCCTCCATCCATCGACTCCCTGCAACCGCTACGATGTCGTCGGTCCATCGAGTGGATGGTCCCATGTAGGGGGGATTTGCCATAATCACCACGCTTGGCAGGCGGATTGGTGATCGCAGTGTTGGTGTTTAAAAATACCCAGAAGGAAGCTGCTGCCCTTCCTCTGGTAGGGTCCCTTAGTCGGCTTTTACGACATCCACGGGTTTAGTTGGAGGGGTCGATATTCGTACGCCGCGGCCCCACGGCTATTTTACCTTATTTTTGTTCTAATATGAAGTAATAACAGAATAACTAGCTCGGCATTATAAGTTTAAATAAACTCTATATAGTGAGTAGTTAGGTAATAGTTCGCCAACAATATCAATTTTAAATATTAATATTGTCTTAATTCAGTCTCAAATTTTTTTTTTCTTGTTACTATTTATATTTATTTGGCACCGATTGATGCCAGGCAGCACCGCCCGTCTTGGTAGGTACGGGGGAACAGAGAAAATTAATGTATGAATTTGTGATAAAATACAATTGAATAAGTATAACACCGACCCGAACACATTGAAAGTTCCAGAAAATGTTTCCCATGTTCTCGAAAGTACCATTTGTTTTACAGGAGCAGCTAATAAACGAATCAAAGGAACCAAAACACAACCGTCGTTGACGAATACCGAAACTCGTCTCCATTAGGGACAACCCGGGACCGGCTTTGTCAAACTTTACGAATACATTAGCTCTGAAAAGCGACAAAACTGATAAATTCGAGTCGACAACTGTGACTGGCAACAGTGGTATGGTAACCCTACCGTGCCTTGCCCTATAACCAACACATCGCTTCTTTATTTCTACGCTCCGGAAAATTAACAAAATAAATCCTTCGATGGACGCCGACGCGCGATGTTCTCACGAAACCCTTTGATTGAGCTGTGTTTTGGTGCGGAGGCGCTTTGACACCGAACTCTGAAAGGGACTGCCTCTATAATTGTGGATCGGGAGTCAAATTAAATCTAAGAACGAAATTGTACAGTATTTTAGAGGAACAAAAAATACGATGGAGTTTTAATTAGAGTTTTTGTGGTGGCGCTGGCAGACTAGCATTTCTCGTCGTTCAACCAAAAAATGTACACGAAATTTCTGATATAAATTGTTTAATTGCTCGTGGAAAACCTTTTAAATTGTCCACCAAAACAGGCAGCTCATCTAAAACAACAACTGGAAAATAAATTAATTATCCGCCATATCCCTGGCGGCCACGTATCGTAAAATCAAACCATTTTATGACAATACATGCAGATTGTTTGTTCACCAACATGTCACAGTTGTGCCGTAATTAAACTCCTCATATTTCTAGTTTCGATGGACCACAGAGCTGTTACATAACTGATTCGAACGGAGCGGATAGCCTTAGCCTCCATACAAACGAATTTTCTGCTCCATTTGGAAACGATGACCCCGATCTTATTGAAATTTTCCATACGCAATCGAATGAAAAATAGCTATGTTTGAAAAGGTTTAGTTTTTGAAAAAACATAATGACCTTTAAATGAGAGCGTAACTAATTTTGACCACCAAATTGAATCGTTTTCAAGCGATTTTTTTGTATGATAGACACAAGAGAATAGAAAATCTGTCGCGTTGCAAACATCCGAAATATATTCAACATTATAAATAATCAAAAATATTTCTGAAGTCAATCGTTTATTCAAAATGAATCGGAAAGTACGAAAAAATATCAAAAAATTGTGTTGACAACGAGCACACGCACACAGCCACATGACAGCTTCGTATTTGATGGTTAGACGCGCTTTCTCACTCATAGCGCGCCCCATTTCATTCGACGTGAAACAACAACAAATTTGCATGAGCTGGCCGCTGAGATTTGGGAGAGGTTCGTAGCCTTCTTAATATTTATACATATAATCAAATTAATAAGAATGAAAGAAATGTGCCAATAGATTACCTAAGTGGTTCAATATTCAAAAGGCCCCCTGATATATCTGCCTATACCTTTAACAATTCTTTTATTCCCAAAAGCAAAACACTACTATAGGGCAAAACACTTCTTGGAAAAACTAATTTGAATGACAGTAACAGTCAAAGTTACCATATTACTTCCATATATCAAATCCAATTACATGCAGTAACTCTGGAGCTAGTTTTATTTTTCTAGTTTAGAGTTGTATTCTGCATAATTTACATGCATTTTTGCGAGATACGAACAATCATTCCGCATTTTAATTAGACCTTTTAAACTAGCTGCCCACGTATTAAGCTGCATGCGATTATTATTTATCGTTGGCAATGAATTGGTCAAACAGATCGGCTCGATTAGCCGCAATGAATGGGCGGGCGGCGGAGTCTGCGGCGCGGGCGGAGCAGCCGGCGCGGACGCAACGCGAGCGATAACGGCTGACATACGGGCGCGATCCGTCTCATTATACGCTTGTATTACATGCATGCATTACTTTCATGTACTTAGTTAATACCTACATATATTTATACATCTACTTGATACTAAGGGGACTTTATAAAAACGGGAAAACCCTACCAATAGGTACTTTTATTTGATTAAAGAGCCGCTCTCAATATTATATCTAAACAAAATGTCCTGAAAAGTCACTTTTAAAAGAGTTTTGAAATAAGTATAATATAATAAACTCAAGCCTTATGCAAAAACAGGCACAAACATATCAAGAAAATCAGAATTTAAATGAAATTCAGAGACAGAACACAAACAAACGTAGGTAGGTAGGTAGGTAAGTTACAAAATTTGAGAGCTCAATATTCAAAACAAATTGCAAGTAATATTTGCAAGTACTGTAGAATATTTGAAGACAAATTGGGGATCGGTTTGGAACACGCGGAACGTCGCGGCGGCACTCCGAAGTTACATTAATTAGGCGGAGTTCGAACGAGCAAATAGACGTGTGCGAGTGTTTATGAAACTTTTATGAGGTTGGAACATGGGAATTTCACAGCGTACTTATTTATCGTAATGAGGAAAAGTTTTTATTGATCCTCTCGGAGGTTTTTAGTTGCTGTGTTTGTAATTTTATAGTCTAAGCTACTTGACACTCATCTAGTGGTTAAGAGATTAGGTAGATACATTTGTGAACAAGTCCCTAAGCCAACTTTCGCAGAAAGAGTTTGCCTGAGAAAGACTGCAAGCAGATGCTGAATTCTATAATTATATTTAATTTATTTATCAATAATATACTTATTGGACAAAAAAAATGTTTCGTGAATATTATGTTTTCCTGTTTGTGATAAAACTCTGAAAAACAAACGAACATTTGTAATAATTTGACGTCGTCTCTAAATATGAAAGTTCGGCCCGCGTCTCCGACACATCAAAGGTATCTAAGTTGCTCGGCGGTACATATGTATGTATGTATGTATGTACATACATACAAATTGTACGAGTACCATTGAACTCTATTGACGAGTACCCACAGGTGCCTTCGTAGTTTGTACAGACAGACAGACAGACATGTGTGTTAACTTTAAATTGTGTGAGTAGGTAATTGTCCAAAAAAGTTTTCTTGTTATCATTCTTTTCAAAAATGTCTTCATTAAACCAATTTAGAAAATAGCTTCTAAATTTTCCGATAGAAACTAAAAATTATTATGGGTAGGTAGGTAGTTAGATAAGCAATTACTGAAAGGAAAATAAATAGGAATCACTGGATGTAGTGTAGAATTAACTAGCGCCAAAGTTGGCGTAGCTTGAGTTATATATACCTACCAGATGACTGATAGGTGTATGTTATCTACCCAACAGATCGTAATGTAGCAGGAATGGAAAATGTACCTAACCCATTGCATCTAAGATTAGGTAATACTTTCGACAACTGCACCAAAGATAATAAATAAATAATTCTGGACAATTGATTCAGCATAATCTAGTTCCAAACTAAGCAGATCTTGTGCTAAGGAAGAATGATAATTGAGAAACATTACAGGATAATGAGATATTACTAGAGAGAGAACATGAGGATTATCACCACATCAGTATTCCTCAGCTTAGAGCCACCGAAGTCGGACCCTAATCATCTCAAGGGTATCAGCCAGCACAAGGCTATTTACTAAAGAAGACTCCCGTGGACATTAGCTGCGATAAAGAACGGAGTTTATTGCGCAGAGCTGATAAAAGCGGTACCGTGTAGGGCGCTCTTTATGCCCGAAGGTTCTGGCCTGATAAAATGTTATGTCGTACAAAAACTGAAGCTATGTGTTTTGAGCTCCCACAAGGCTACTGTTTTAAGCTTTCTATTGATATTATTGTGAAATATCTGTAGTTGGCCGGATACTTTGTCCATTTGCTATTGATGTATGTAGCTAAAACAATTCAAAGCAATATAGGCTTATGGTTCCTTCTTAAATTGAGAACCATTCTCTGTCACCCAGACAGCATATCTTTTTTATGTTCTAGTTTGTTTGTTTTTATTCACGACAATACTGCGGACCGGATTGGGCTGAAACTTTACGTCGATGTTGATCTACACTTCCATCCATTAGTTCCAACGGGATAAAATAACCGTAAAGGCGCAATTTCTATAATTTCCTTCTAATTTAAATCCGAACGTATTGTATACAATTATTGTTAAAATTATGCCAAGTCTCGTCTCGTAATTCTTAATTCCGCCGTAAAAAGTGTTGAGATCAAGAGAAGAGCCAAGTCAGACATGTATTACTTTCGATTATGAAGTTGGCACATTACCTAAGTACAAGTAGTTTAGGATAACTTTCAAGTAGATAATTTTGCCAACTTCATAGTTTATAGATAGTAAAATGGCTGACTTGGCTCTTCTCGTGATCTCAACATTTTTTACGGTATTACGAAATGGACTTGGCATAATCTTTACATTCAGGTGTTGTTAGAATCTTACAACTTTTTGTAGGCAACTATTTACCGAGAAAGAAAACTCTATGAGTTCTTTTTTTTACTGCGAAAACCTAAATTACTTCTGCGCCTCTAAGTCAGCGCTATTAAACCGTGACGCGACCTGTGCCTATATTCTAAAGTTCACATTTGTAGGGCTTCTAGAAATATGTACATTCAACATTTACATATATGATCGGTCAATCAGTGAGTGTATGAGTAGTGACGAAATATCGATACTTTGAAAGTCGACATATCCTAAACGAAAATAATAATTGAAAAAGTCCGTTAACTCCGCTAGGAAGAGTACATTTAAACAGCCTAAATTCTTTTTTAGGCCCTAGGTTTCATTTGTAACAAAGATATCGGATAGCTGAAAAGTACCTCGAGATGATTCGAGGTGGCGTGCGTCTCTTCGACTTGGCAGGGCTACAACCGTGATCTGATTCGGCAGTGTACTCTACCGTGCCTGCGTCGTCGAGTGCGTTTATGGTAAGATATGGCGCCGCGCCGCCGGGGCTGGCGCGTTGTTTTACGATCGAGACATTTTATAGCGCTCAGAACTCATGCTGGTGACACCGGCATTAACGCGATGCAAGTTATTTGGTTAATAGGTTCATCATGGCTATCATAATAATAATACTTTTAAGATGATATTGTAGGTACACTACACGTCTCGTCACGGTTTAATAGCGCTCGGAGAAAGTGGAGGGGGTGCAAAACGCAGTATACTGCGCAGGTGTAAAACGGTGTAAAAATCTAAAAATCGAATTCTGCGCATCACGGTCAGGCCTATTAATCCGTGACGCAACTTGGACTTATTTTAACTTTAACCACGTTTTAACTAACTGCAGCTGAGCTGCTATCCTGCTAAATATAAATATAATGGCTAAAGTTTCCGAAGACGTGTATTTGCATTAAATTCATGTTACCAAATGTAAAAGAATTTCCAACTAAGATAATGCTAAAGGATGAGATTGTTCACTTTGTAGACTCTACTGTTTTCTTAGGGTTACATATTGATTCCACTCTTCAATGGAAACCGCAAATTGACGCTCTCGCAGGCAGACTTAGTTCAGCAGCCTATGCAGTTCGTACAATTAGATATATTACCGATGAAGATACTGCTAAGTTGGTTTATTTCAGTTACTTTCATAGTATTATGTCCTATAGTATTTTGCTTTGGGGAAAGGCAGCTGACATCCAGACTATCTTTGTTCTTCAAAAAAGGGCTGTACGCGCAATTTATAAATTAAAGCCACGTGACTCTTTGACGGAATTATTTAAAGAAATAAATATTTTGACAGTAATATCGCAATATATCTATGAAAATCTAATGTATACGCACAAAAATAGAGATAGCTTTTTGAAAAAGTTCGATTTTCACAATAAAAATACAAGAAACAAGAACAAATTACACATCCCAGCATATAGATTACGAAAAGTAGGGAAATCATTTATGGGCAATTGCGTGCGCTTCTATAATAAGCTTCCATCTGAAGCAACTGAAATCCCTATTCGTAAATTTAAACAGTACATTAAACAAAATCTTATCAGGAAGGCCTTTTACTCCATAGATGATTACATCAATGATGTTAATGCTTGGCCAGATGTCGCTCCGTTCCGCACTGTCAATAGTATGTAAGAAATTCAATGTTCTGTTTAGCTTTATAGAAATATTGACATGTATCTAAATCGCATTAAATTTCGATTTTGATAGGCAAAATAACCATGTATTAGACACATAAGTGATATTGTAAATGTGCTAGTGGTTTTTTATTCACTTCTTCCACTAGTGGACAAAAAATTGAAGTGAAGAGAATATCAATAACACCTTATTTCTTATTTGATAATAATAACTATGTTTATAGTATAAAATTTGACTTGTCTAAGTGCTTATTTTGTAAGCCTAAAGAAATAAAGTTATTGATTCTGATTCTGATTTGTGCTTAGCAACTCAAAAACTTCCAAACAAATCGTGCTTTAATTTTCATCAGATACGTACCGGGATGCCTATTTAATTCTCCAAATTAAGCAATCGCTTGTTTCGTTTCGTTTTTTTATGCAAATCGGTAACTACGCCGTTTATGACGTTTCTTCGCAACCAATTGCGATATTTTTTTTATCTTTGGCATCAAGCACACTCGCTCAGGCGATTCAGTTTACGGCCTTGTCAACTCGGTGTATATTCATAAAGAAATTTGCACTTCTGTTTGACATACAAGGTAGACATCTGCCTGTCTGTCCATTACCTTTTTATGACATAACTGGTGATCAGTTCCTAGTCAAAGATGACAGGGAGATTATAATACACAAAAGCTAGTGATATCTTACTATAAAAACATTCGTAATTTGACAAATTCATTATGAATGGTTGGGATGAAAGGTTGGTGTTCTTCCAACACAAACGGGTTTGTAGTAAACCCGCTTACAGTCATAATGAGTGATATCTGTGATAAAACGCTGAACTGACCGACAAAAACAAAGGCTATAAAAATCCAGGCTAATCAGCGCCTCACTCCGACCACTTTAAGGCTTAAGTTAGTTTTATTCGGTGGAATCCCTTTGTCCCGGGGAACTTCAGCCCTCGTTAATTGAACGCTCGGCCCTGTAATTGGTGAATTCCTACTTGAAGGTCGTTCAGTCCCTTATTCTCGGTAAGAAAATAGGCCCTTAGTAAACAATTATTGAATTTTACAGTCGAAATGGAGTCAAATCTTATTTATGATCGTTGAAGGTTTGTACTCCTGAATGTATGCGCTTTATTTTGTTTGCTGGGAACGATCCATTTTCGATCTTGAACTTTTTAGTAACAAAATTTTATTATATAAAGCCTCGCGTATAATAAAAAGTCCAGAGCTAGCGGGACCACAACTGAAACAGTAGAAAATATCTGCCGCCTACCAACCTGCCCGTACATTTTTTGACAGCTAGCAAAAGACCATTCCGATCCGTTTCTGCTCCAGCGGATTATCTGAAAATGCACTATTCTTTCAAAGACGTAAACATATTTTGTCGATGTTGTTCCAGACTGCCTACACCTGCAACTATACCGTGAGCCGAAAGACCGCTTCAAGCATGGCCAGACGAAGGCATCGCTCTCCCTCCAGCAATTCCTGGGCTTCGAGTCTGGGTTCACGCTGGATAAGGAGTCCAACACGCTGGCGATCGTCTGCCAGGACGTGGTGGTTGTGCTGGCATTCGAGACGAGGGAGAGGCTTATATCCTGGCAAGTTAAGGTGAGTAGTTAGACATTTAATTTTCTTCAATCTATTCGAGTGACATCCTGTGATCAGTTCTTTATTAAGTGGCATGCTATATAGTGAGACTCCCACATCATGGATTTGATTTTTATTATGAATAGGTGGGTTTACATAGGTACGAGTACGTTATCGACATATCTCAAATATAGGGACGGCCTGAGTCCAGGTGGAGTACTAGCTGAAGACAATGACCTATGAGGTTCACAGAGAGGTTGTCGTCTAACAGGAGACTATTATAGGCTGATGATAATGAGGATTTATCTTACAGCATTTTTAATCCCAATGATTGAAAAAATTATGAATTTTTTTTATTTATTTATTTCTTTATTTAGATCTTTAACATCTTTTTCGCAAAGTAATCGCAGATTCCACCTACTTTTTTATTCCGTTAAAGCGTTTTCTCGATGAAACCTCTAAAACTGATGGTCCTTCAGGTGGGCACACAGCTGGGCTCATCCAAGCAGTTCCTGGTGCTGGTGGGTGGCGGCAGCAAGCGGCTGGCAGCAGGGCCGGCGCGGCTGCACCTGCAAGGACGGAGGTTCGCGCTCACCAGTGGGACGCCGCCACGTCTGCTGGGACTGTGGGAGCTGCAGCACTTGAGGTCAGTTACTCTACTCAACTACTAAAACAAGGTCTATTCACATAGAATCAATATGAAATATTATTACAATACAAGTTAGAAGAGCAAAAGGCCACAGGTTCCAAAATTCGAACCAGTCAGAATGCTAAAAGTCATCTGATTTTTTTATCATCGGAGTGCTGAGCTGTTTTTATCATACATTTTTGCGGACATCCGCCTCAATGTGCGCTAAATTAAATAAAATAGCTTCTTCACAAGCTCTGCTTAGCTTGGAGCTGAATCGTGTTGTGTGAATTGTCCGGCATTATTTATTTTATAATTTTCGGGATCGTGTTGAATTACATTATCTAGCATCTTTATAACCTATCTGTCTAATAAAATTCAGGGTAATAAAATAAAACCTAGGCACACACTCGATTACTTTCAAAAACAGATATCAAATAGCCGTAACGCCCGGAATAAAATTATGCAGTCAGCAATAAAACAATGCGTTTAAAGATTGCCGTAAAACAGTGTCCATAAAAACAGTCACAGATGATAATGGCCATAGAATTTTCTCTTGTTATAGTATAGAGACGAGACGTAAGATAATGGGTCAATTTTATATCATTACTACATGGTACATACATAATAGTCTAACTTGGGAAGATGCCACATAAAACTCTTCCATACCCTGGAACGAAAATTTGTTTTACTCATACTATAGGTAAGTCAAGTTGCAACGATCAACCTTCTGCAGTTTGTAATCAATAGACGCCTGCCATGTAATGTAACCCTCACACTAATGATCAGAACCGTGGCTTGGTCCCGTGTGGAGTCGGTTTATGTGCAGCGCCGGCCGACGTGGGTAATGGTCGGTGCTTCCGGTCGGCGGCCATTTTGTCTAGAGCCGCCATTTTGAGGAAGTGGGGCCAGCCATATTTTAATGTATTCCGCTTTCCTGGCTGACCTAGTTCTTTCTTAAAAGTATTATTTGAAGAAAATTATTTGAGTAATAAGCTGTAAAATCAATGATCATATTGTAAAAGAGTGGTTGAGATCGGGCATTCTTACGCAACACCTGTCTCACCGAAATTCGTAAAAAAACGCACGGTCAATGCGTCGGGCTACCGAATTATTTGCGAAATTTGCCTATCTCATGTACCTATGCATAATTTACAACATTAAAGTAAATTTTTTTTTTTTTAGATGTAACGTCTGATGTGACTTTACGCCTTTGTCCTTGTAACTTAAACGAATGTTTAACGTATACGTTAGAGGCAGAAAAAACGTATGTGGAAAAACGTCTATACGTCACAAAAAAATAATAATAGCACAATGATGTAATTTAACATATAGCACTGATTTATGATTTGAATATTTGAGGCATATGTATATGTAAGTGTAAGAGAAAATAAAAGTTTGCTTCTAAGAATTGTTCGAAAGTTTTTAAATCCGACATTACGCAATAATTTATTTTAACAACTAAAAAACATAGAAATACCGCTGTCAGATTGGCTGAAAGAGAATGAAATACTGATTACGGATATGTAAAACAGTGATTTAGATCGTATGTCGTCTTAAGCCCTCATGCCTCTAAGGTCGAGTTATGTACTCGTATGTTGGCTTGGCTTTAGATAGCAATCTTTTTATTTGGTTCAGTAATTTAATGCCGGTTTAAGTTGCCAAAAGCCGATGCGTTCCGTTCCACGCACAGTTACGCACGACAACCGGCCAGACGTATAATGGCGCGACTATTTATGTTAATGGACCGGGAAGTCAAGTCCTCGGTGCCATCGTAAAGAACTTTGCGGAAAGTAATATTGATGCCAAGTAATGATCAAACTATGATGATTAATCCCAACTTCGTACAACCCATTATCATAAAGATGCCGCATTAGCCGTCGTAGCCGTTGTTTGGAAAATACCAAAACGTTAGGTATCTCCTAGAACAGTTTCATTTTAAATCAAATTAAATAACATTCCCCTAAAACATGTGGGAAACTCGTACAATTAGCATGCAAAGTTCCACCATTCATAAAGAAGCGCGAGTTGGAACAATTCATATGGTCTAATGATACGGTGGTCAGCAAAGCTCAGCTGCGTTTTTGGTGGACAGCTAAAGCGGTAGTGAAAGCGGTTTTGTACCGTTAAAATGCAGTAATAGGCCTTTGCACCCGTGACAGATGATCTAAGCAGCATTGTGACCGCAAATGCGTTCGTGACTGTAAAGACCAATACGAGAAAGATCCCTCGGTAGCCCACGCGCGCAAGTGTATGTTCCCCCAGTCCAGTGTGTGTTATGGTAGGGGGTTGGGGGCCCGCTCGTGGCGCCTCATGCGTTTGATACAAACGTTCCATTAAAATCAGCCAAAAATACGCTTCAATTCCCGCTGACGCTGTCTCCTAAAACACAGCTTATGAGCTCCAACCGCGGGATGCGTCGCAAGTGTCGCAATAGTTAGCGCATGTTTATGTACTAGATTGTTATAAACGGAAGAATTATATTCCTAAATGCATTTCTGTTGGCTGGTCAGAGTTACAACTACAGTATGGTGGAATATGAATGTTGGGCTTTCTGAGATAACTTTGCAAAGTACTCCGTATACTTCATAAAAATGAACGCATTATAATTTCATTTGGTAAAAGCCACTCATTAAACCTTTTCCAGCTCGATTTCAATCTCGCAGTCTTCAAATTCAGAGGGAACAAGTTCCTTCTAAGAAAGCGTGCTCCGTCTCAGGCAACTTCTGATGATGGACAAACGCTTTACCTTTAGCAATAAAAAAATATTTTTTACAATATCCTTATTTTACTGATATATGTAAGATTTATAGAAAAATAAGTAAAGTAAATAAAAATAAGTTTCTAAACTAAAACATAGCCCGAGTTATCACAAGTTCTTTGCAATAACAAAAAATGGCAGCCGGTAGGTACCAGCTAAGGCTTACTATGGACTCGGCTAATTTGTGAAGAAAGTAAAACTTACTTACAGAATTGACCCAAAGAGTTTTTCCCGTAAACACAAATACTAATAGTAATTAATGTATTGTATTAGTAATAATAAGACCGCTATTTGTGGCGTCGTACGGGGGAGGCCTATGTCCAACAGTGGACTTGTATGGGCTAATGATGATGATGATGATGATGATGATTAGTAATAAATAATTGTATCAGTTGTTACCCATAACGCTAGCTCGCTTGGAACTAGAAATTGGTGTGTCTATTTTCCAGCAGCATTTATTTATTATCTTTTTCATACAGACGTTACGGCGTGGTAGAAGGGAGGTTCTGCTTCGAGGGCGGCTCGCACTGTGGCAAGGGGGAAGGCCTGCATCTGCTCATCACGGACCAGGCGCAGGAGATCACGGGCGCCTTCGACGCGGCCGCACGGGGGGACCTTCAGAGGGGGGCCAGAAAAAGTACAGGTAAGTAAGAGTGCCAATGACGCAAATATCTCTGTTAAAACACACGATCTACAGCGATGTATTGCTGAAACCTGGCTGGCATTGAATTCTTTAAAGTGAGGTCATACGTGAAGTCGTCTGATACAGTACCTTTCTATCTACTCAGCTCTTGAGCACCCACTGCTGGAAATACCACTTTATAGCGCCATTTGGTTCGGTACTACGTCCACTCTTTCCTG
This sequence comes from Eupithecia insigniata, assembly GCA_947859395.1. Taxonomy (NCBI): domain Eukaryota; kingdom Metazoa; phylum Arthropoda; class Insecta; order Lepidoptera; family Geometridae; genus Eupithecia; species Eupithecia insigniata. The sequence continues at coordinate 496,684 of OX402011.1, read as the reverse complement.
GAGGAGCGGTATCGTCGTACTAGTCGTAAATTTTGATGACTACCATGGTTATTGACAACAATCAAGTTATTTATAACGGGATATTTATCAAGATTTGAGTTTGGAGCTCTCTTTCTCAAAGAATGAGGTTAGATCGGATGTCCGCCAATAAAATCTAACACGCGGTGACTTCAGTTATTCCGTGATCATGGCGTATAAAACTGTGCCGAAATATTAGAGAGCTCAAAACTCATATATTTATTTGTCGTTAAACTGGCCTTTCAAAATTTCAACTTCCACTCAATTCACTTGGAAAATTTTACCTTAAGGGATGAAAAAAAAAGTAGAAAACTACTACATAATATTATGTATCAGTTTCAATGAAGCGCATGGCTATATATTTTCTGTTATGTTGCAGATAAAGGCAGCAAGTCGCGCCCCAGCACCAGACTGTCCGACTTCACCAGCGCCGACGCGGCTATGCCGGACACCGCCAGTGCCCTCTACGAACAGAACTTCTTCGGCGAAGACTGCGGGGAGACTTCCCCCTACTGGCCTTTGGATGAGAGACGATACGAGGAGGATTATAGGACAAGCGAAGAAGTGGATGTCAAACCTCCGTGGAGCGGCGCCGACCACGTCACCCTGGAACGATGCAACAACTGTCTTACGAAGCTTGGAGTCATATCCCGAATCTCAACTGTGGCCCTAGACCCCGGCCCCCAGTTCAATCCAGCCTGGACAATGGACCCCGTCCCTGAAAGCATCTCCGACAATTCTTCAAATAGCACAGAATATTTGGCTCCTCGCGCGATCAAAAGGACATTAGAAGCATGCCAATGCAAAGAGAAGCCGCCCGATAGGCCTCCTAAACCGGCATACTTGGATCAGAAGAAACCTCCCGCACCCCTTCCAGTACAAGCCTGTATGTGCGGGAACGATAACTACCCTATTAACAACCCCAAAGTAGGCCCTTACGAAAATTACGATGTTCCTAAAACAACACACGCAGAGGTAAGCGCCACGAAATTACATCGTGCTTAATTAAATTGTGCATATCATAGAAAATTTTATTATTGTATTGTCAACATCCTCTTTGTTTTCAGGTCGAAAATGAATATTACGATACCCCAAAACGACTAAAGCAAGCGTTAGCAGATGACTTGTTCCAAGTGACGAAATATAAAGCTCCAGATTCACTAGTTCTCAAGAAAAATTGTGGATGTATATTAAAATTTGCGTCAAGGAAAAAACCTGTTATAGTAGAGTGTGAAGAAACTATACAACCCGTGGAATGTCCTTGCCAAAAGGTCACCAACTGGGCTAATAATTTGATAAGCCTTCCATACTGCAAACGAAATGAAAATGTTAGCACAGATATATTCACGGGTTCAAAACCAGATGAAATGGCTATTTATGCTACTGTGGACGTCTCCCGGAAAACGAATCGACAGAGCACCGCCACTGATAAAGATAACACACCTGAACGTGAGACTCAATTCATGAATTATCAGAATATCGAACCAAAAGAAAAAGACTTTGAAGGACCCTACGCTAACTACGAGAACCTTGAGTTCGCACTTTCATTAGAGTACTACGAAAATGCAAAGGATTTACTAAAGAAAGCTGGAGTAACACAAACTGAACTAGATGCGCTCAGTGCTAATGTAGAGTTCGCAGCAACAACAGTACCTAAAAAGACAAAAACTTGCTCAAAGTGCATTAACCCGCCAGGTCAAGATTATAAAAAAACCAAACAAGACGAATATTTGCTCATGGAACCTCCGAAACATGCTAATCAAGACACTGGACAAAGGTTGGGAACTACTACCGGATACACACCAATGTCACCGAATCCCAACTGGTCACAGAGTTTGAGACATCCGATAAACAAAGTCCATCGAGCAGACATTGAAAAGTCTCTCAGCATACCAACACTGATAGGACCTAATCTTCCAAGTTACATGGTAGGTAATAACAACAAAGAATTAATAAAAAACCGATCAAGTTCTGTTGATTCAGCCAGATTGCTCGAAGATCTGAAGGAGTTTGATAGCAGTATTGGCAGTCACGCAACGTCATCTTCTTTGGAGACATTGAGAAACTTGGCTTTAGAAAACAGGAGGTCGTCATCGCCTTGTGACAATGACAGAGATTGCGAAGACTGCTGCAAATCTTCTGGCTCTGAGAATAAAACCTCAGAGAGCACCTCAAAAGATGCGCCTCCGTTGCGAAACAAGCACATGGATAACGCACAAATAAAAAGATCGTCTAGCGTTCCCTGTAAATCTGGCGGAAACAGAGACTCATCGAGCTCAAATGACTCCGGTGTGTCAAATTGTTCTCTCAAGCACGGTGGAGGAGAGTTCAGTGAATTCGAAATGCCTTTGACTTCAGGTCAATCAAAGTATCACTACATGATGCACAAGAAGATGAGGGGAAGCCTCGGTGGCTGCGTGCATGCGTCGCTCCCGAGGAAGTCTAAGTCTTCTGACCCGCTGAGGGATATGTCCATGCAGATACACAAGGCTCATGTCCACGCGAAATCTTCATCTGCAGAGGCAGAGGTTCCGGTTCTACCTCCCAAGCCATTCAAAGGTATCTTACAAAATAATTTAGTCCAGCTATATTTACCGAATGGCGAATATTATATTATAAAGTAGTTGATTTTAGCACTGAAGTTGAAACAGTGATTTAAAATCTTGACCCCTGGTATCTTAATTTCAAATTACAGATAGTAAAACAACTCATTTCCCTAAATTTTAGTTGTTACATAAATTTGGACAATCTGACGGCGGAAATGATATGACCTTTTTACGATACAACTCAGCGCTCTAGTGTAATTGACCGGATGTGACGACGTCTTAAATGTCATTACCCATTACATCTGTACGTCTTGTTAAATTACGGCTTGTCTTTAGTTTAAGTAGCCGCGCAATGAGGCGGAAAGCACCCTTCAAATCACAGAGACATATTATTTCTGTCTACTTTTTCTTGTGGTTTTATTTGTTTCTTTTGTTTCAGGGGTAATGGATACGCACAGTACTTCTAGTGGGACTTCGGACATGTCGGACTACATAGAGACGCTATCGCTGACGTCATCGCATTCTTCATCAGATACGGCTAGTGGAATGAGGTACCTAATGCAGAGATTGCCTTGCGTTTTTTACCCGACTAAGAGAGAGTTATGATTTTGACACCCTATGTATGTATGTATGTAGCCGATCCCTCGTAGCGCTGAAACTACTGGTCCGATTTCAACAAATGAGGTGTCATATGATTTGGCTTAATAGCCCGATGGTTATAGGCTATGTGATGTCCGATAAAAATGGGGGTCTAACGAGATAGCGGGGGTCGAAGAAAGGGTCGAAAATTTCAATGTTAGTAAATATGCTTGTGTGTGGTATCATTGCAAAGGTCTTTGTTTGTACTTTCCAAAACCGTTATTCAAACTTTTGTGAGATTAACAATTCTCAAACTATTAGCAAAAAGGTATAAAAAATATATAGTTAATAACTAAAACCCGACTACATAAAAGTCTTAAACAAGCGTTCACCTATTGTCCATAGCATTTTCTTTTGATACTTAGGTAGTCGGAGGCACCCACCCCACATACATACCTACACGGTACAATTAGTAACAAAGGCCTCCGACTACCTAAGTATCAAAAGAAAATGATAAGGACAATAGGTGAACGCTTGTTTGAGACTTTTATGTAGTCGGGTTTTAGTTTTTAACTATATTTTTTTTATTTTGTTATAAAAAAGTTTTGAAATATACAACCTCTTACTAAAATGCAAGCTTAGAAGTTAAGCTCGGTGTAGTATAAAACTGTTTAAATGTCTCGCACACAGTCGGGATTTTAATGAAACTTAATGAATATTGAGGTCGAGGTATGAAACTCAGAATTATCCTCGTTGAGTGACGAGGTATATCGGTCCGGGTGTTAACTGCTTACTCTAAAGGGGCTCCTCGTAAAATTGCCCAATTCTGTCACCACCGTTTTAAATATTTCTCTAAAATTGGACAATTTTACGAGGAGCCTCCAGGACCGATATACCTACCCCGTCACTCAATCATCTTTATTTGACAATTTATTATTTTTTACTTCAGGTTAAGTCGCCAGCCCACTAGCACCCTGCGGCCGCGCTCTGGTAAAGAATACCACAACATCGACCCCATCATTACCTCCATGTACAAGAACGGAAAAGAACTCTCCAACTATACTAATTTACCATAAACTAATCAATCTAATATTTGAAACTGTTTCCAAGAATAATAATGTGTTAAAATATGATTGTGATTTGTAAATTGTATTTATGATTGCGCCAACTCTCTCTCTCTCTCGTTACAGTGTGTTTTTCTGATTTATCTTTGTAGGAACTGGTGTACTTTATAAAGCTATAGACATAGTTTTTGTTGAACTCTACTTTATTTTAGTAAATTATTTTTGTAGTTTTTAGAATATTTGTACTACTTTTTTTATTACGAAGACTGATTTTACATTAATTTAAAATTAAAATATGCTAGTCATTATCTAGTCTGAGAATCAATATCAAGAGTTTGTAAAAATATTATATACATAGGTTATTGTAAAACTGTAAATTTTTGGTATCTGTAGACAACGATTCGATTTTCAGTGGGTAGTATTTTAGTTGGTACTAGAAGTTAATATAAAGTCATTTTATACGGATTTTAATATTCTACTAACCAAAGTGTACATTCAATTAGCTCGATCTACCTAAAGCAATGCAATAAGTAAAGTTTATCTAGTCGATAGATGACCTTGTGTTTGGAAGTGAGTGAGATCTAAATGAATGGAGCCTTTGTAGATATTGTTTGATCAAGCGATTCAATTAGTCTACAACAAATATTACAAAGGATTAAAATTCATTGAATCAAACACTAGTCTACAGTTCAGTTCAATTTACAACTGTGAATATTGATCAAACAACGTCGGTGCGGCGCTGGGCGAGGGTAGCGAGTGCAATATCGTGTAAAAATAATGAATTTTCTATACCTATTATTTATACGTAGTGTTAATGCTAGATTACCTTTCCTAAATATCCGATACCACCTGTATCCCTTTATATGTATACTTACTTATACATGAATAAACATTATAGAGATTTGTATATTTTGTTTTTATTTCTCAACAAATATCAATAAAGTCGACGCCAAAGTACTAGTCAATATTAAATTTATACTTATATAGGTATTAATTATTCCATTTTATACCAAAATTATATTCAGATATAAAACGGAATATAACTCAATACACGATCGACAACATCATAGCGGTCGCAGGGAGTCGATGGATGGAGGCGGCTCGGGACCGCTATTTGTGGCGTCGTACGAGGGTGGCCTATGTACAGCAGTGGACGTGTATTGATATGATGATGGCGATGATGATATAAAACGGACAGACTGACAGATGCATTGATATAAACTCGCTAGGTATATTCTCAAAATGAGCTATGTTGGTAAGATTTAGCGTCGAAAGAAGAGGAAACATTAAATCTGCTGTTTTCGGGGTAAAGAGCAAGTATAAAATTGTACGTGCCACAGAGTAGGGAAATAGGAAGAAAAACTATTAAAAACAGGAAAGTTTTAATGTACCTATTGAGAACCAGGACTTGGGAATTAAAGATCTTTTTTATGTAAATCACCATTATAAAACCCAATGTAGGTAGATTATGTACAAATGAAGGTTGTTAAGTAGTCACCTAATTACAATACAATACAAAAATTCTATATTGTACACCAGAAAAACAACATTTCAGAGAGATATTACATGACCAATTCTAAAGTACCTGACGAAAGACTAGCAACATTCAACGACGCTTATAAGTTTTTTCTCAAGATTACTTAAGTATTCTTTCTGCGGAGGACTGCCTATCTAGTAATGCATGCGCGGCCTGTGCGCGGCGACATTCGCATATTCAACGTCTGCAGCTTTAAATCCTAAGGTAAACTGGAAGCTGGATATATGTTACGGTACGTACATATTTACATAGATTTAAGAGTATAGGGTGAAATAAAAGTAACAGCTTTTTGGCAGATGTTTTCTTGCTTCAGCATGTGAAATAGCAGTTCCGGTGACTGCGAATGTTTATTGTGAAATATAATATGAAATGCCTGTTTTTATGGAGCCGGCGGCTGTGTTCTTTATACCAAGCACAACTCGTTATAAATGATTGTGATGTTCTTTAAAGATAATGAATGGTCTTATCATCAATTATATAATACCCAAGATAATACCCTACTCGCTATCAGTTAAGTTTGACATAATCCAGACTAATATTATAAATTCGAAAGTAACTCTGTCTGTCTGTTCCTTTTCACACCTAAACGGCTGAACGGATCATTGAATTTCGACAGGGAGGTAAATGGTAGGTATTCCGAGGACTGACGTAGGCTACTTGAAAATCAAATGTGAAGCCGTAGGCAGCAGCTAGTATATTATAATGAACACTTCTATCAAAAACCTAAACTAAAATAAAAAAAACATTACTGTCGATTATCTCTTGTTATGTTTATTTTGATCGTGACGCTGAAGAGTTGACTGAATGAGCATCAGACATTTAATAATGGACATGAAATTGAGTTCTTGTGACCATCCACATTTTTTATTACCCTACAAAGTCGGTCCATAAATTCGGTCGTTTCAGCATTTATATCGCTTTAAATTTTTAGGGTTCAACGGAAATTGTGTAGGCGGAAACCATTATACATTAGTAAGTGGGTACTCAAATTCATTGGGAGTTTTCCTTCTACGCTTTTTTTAAATACCAAGGGAATAAAATGATAAATAGCTACGAAAGCCTTGCAAGGAATGTGGAATAAAAAACGACCTTATTGGACACGCTTTGAACTTTAGGAAAATAGTGATTCCGGGTCAGAGGGATTTACAAAGGAAAAGGGAAAACTTTAAAGCTAAACTTTTCCAGGTAGTTATCTAAAGTAGGTGGGTAGGTATCAGGCAGGCAGCGGCAGACAAGAGGGGCATCATTAGTAAAATTGCGTCGCAGGTACACATCTGACGTTCTTCATACGAAGTTACGTTTCCTTGCAGAATTCATCTCATAACCATAAACTTTTTTAATCTCATGGGTCCCTCTCTGCTACACTCGCGCTAGCTATATATTTTTACAGGTGCCTCCATATTTGTGGCTTTTTAACGCACAATACTGAATTAGTTTTGTATAGTATATAAACACTGTAATAGTATAAATTAAAATTAAATGTAGTCTATACAATTCGTTTATTTATTCACTGCACATATGTAAAAAAAAAAAAATTAAATTATTTTATTTCAGAAAAATACGATTAGGACACGAAATAAAATAAAAAATAAAAATGTGAATAAGATGTGCAGAGGACAATAAATCAAGGAAATAGCTTCCTTTATTGATCACCCTTTTGCACAAAACACTTCAGAGTGGAGACGATAGGCACTCTGCCACAGTCCCCAGGACACACTGTTACGACTATCCCTCACTCTGTGCATCAGGGACGCTGTTCTTTTGCGCATATAGTATGATAGCGTAGCGTATGATAACACATGTAGAAGCCATCAGTGTGGAACTGAGTAAACATCCCTGATGCACTGCAGAATCGGGGGAGTCGCTGCATCATCCTAAACATATTATTAGGTATATTGGATTCGTAGGGTATCCATCGATTTTTAACATGCCCGATCCACAGACTTCCCGTGCAAAAAATCTGACAGTAACCTGTAAAGAACGTGACTTCAACTTGTTCAGTACAACAGGAAATTCTTCGAGCCAGCTACCTCGAACCGATAGAACCCTACGATGCCTTTCAACATCTTTATCGTCCCTAAGGTCGTCGGTGAGTAAATGTCCAAGATATTTGAATTTCGATACGCGATTAATGTTCACGCTGTTAAGGGTAATAGTAAGCTCAATCTCTGGACATTTACCGGCGGCCTTAAAGATCAAGTATTCCGATTTTTTACATTATATATGAGCTCATGCTCATTTGCGTAATTTTCACAAACTCTCAGTAGTTATCTAATACCCCCAACCGTCGGGCTCAGCAGCTAACTAATGTTGAATATGTCTAGTGGTTGTGAAATAAATATGGCTTTCCCTAAGGAACAATTTATGTCTTCTTGCCATAGAATATTAATAAATAACATAGTGGTCATTTGCCGTGGGGTCGCGGCGTACGAATATCGACCCCTCCAACTCAACCCGTGGATGTCGTAAAAGCCGACTAAGGGAACCTACCAGAGGAAGGGCAGCAGCTTCCTTCTGAGTATTTTTAAACACCAACACTGCGATCACCAATCCGCCTGCCAAGCGTGGTGATTATGGCAAATCCCCCCCTATATGGGAGACCATCCACTCGATGGACCGACGACATCGTAGCGGTCGCAGGGAGTCGATGGATGGAGGAATCAGAATCAAAATCAGAATCTATCACTTTATTTCTTTAGGTTTACAAAATAAGCACTTAGACAAGTCAAATTGTATACTATAAACATAGTTGTTATTATCAAATAAGAAATAAGGTGTTATTGATATTCAGTTTCACTTCAATTCAATTGCAAAGGCGGCTCAGGACCGCTATTTGTGGCGTCGTACGGGGGAGACCTATGTCCAGCAGTGGACGTGTATGGGCTGATGATGAGTGACATTAGCAGCGTTGGCTAATAATAATCAAAAGTCAATATTTTCGTTCAGTTTAATTGAGCTCAAGTTCAACAGAAAGACTCTTTGTGACCTGATTTTACAAAATACAGATGTTGACTCTGTTGTCGTTGTTACTAAGTTTGGTGCGTTTTCTTGTTTCAAATCCGTCCAGCCGTCCAGTAGGGCGGGCGCGCAGCGGTGAACTACATTTACATCGCATTACCATCACAATGCTCTCATTGTTACAAACAAAGCGAAACAGAAACCATAAATAATTATTGTACTATTTACGAGCTTGCAGAGTTTTTAGAGCGCGAGTCGAAAATGTTATGAAAAATGGGAGCAGGCCTCGAATGGTCCATTGTACCTGAAACACAGCCTGAATCTATGTTTCTTGCGAAGCTCGTCAGTTTTAAGCAGACTGTATACGCATATGGCGAGCTGAGTTTGTATATTGTACATGGTATTCTTTTCAAGGCGGCTCAGGACCGCTATTTGTGGCGTCGTACGGGGGAGGCCTATGTCCAGCAGTGGACGTGTATAGGCTGATGATGATGATGATTCTTTTCAATTGTAACTCGAAGAATTTTCTGCACACGGGCGGTTTAAAGTCTCTTAGAATATAATTTATAAAAAGTTCCGTGGCAGCATCTTATTACCTTGGGTAGGGCAACATTTTAAACATAATAAAATACGCCATTATCAGTAAAAGTCACTGTAAAGAACACTTATTTTAACGTACGATATCGAACGAGTCAACTGAGAACAACAAGGTTCTAGGTCCTACCTAATAGCAGCTTGTAACAGGAAATGCGTATAGCATATATAGATAGCTGGAGCACGACAAAGGCGGGTCTGTTGTTGGCTCGGTCCGGAATAGAACCTGCATTTATCCTGGACACGAGACAATAAGCCAGACTCAGAGCTATGTCGTCGTGCAGCTACATCCGGTGGCTAATTTGTTTGTTATTTCCTAAGGTAGGTAGTAGAACACGGATTTGGAATCAGTTTCATGGAGGCTCCTGCTATGAATGGATTGTTGTAGTTAATTGTTTTATTTGGCTCCACTTTTAGAGGTACAGCAGCGTTTTGTGTAGTAGACATAGATAAATAGTATCTTTTACGAGTAGAGTTCCGAGTCCCATTTGACATTTATCAAATCAAATCAATAACATAATGTAAGTTTGTTCATACAAAAAAATCTAAGTCTATGGTTTGTTCATAGAAACACTAACTCCACTCACGAACGTACGCCTTACAATATTATAGAACTAGCTTTTTCCGCGGCGTCTTTTACGTGAGACCTGGATAAAATATGGCTTTTAGCTCTCAGGTCTAATGTCACATCACATGTCAGTAAAATAACTATCAGAAACAGGCCAGTAGATTACCTATAAGACACAAACTTGTGTGTACTTAAACTGAAAATGTTTTCGTTTACTATCTATAGTACATATTATTTATCTGAGCTACCACTGACTTGCAAAAATTGTCAAAGCTGTTCTGTCTATATGCCACATATCACTCAAAATCATTCGAAAACTATAATCGAGTTCGTCCGAATCTGTACCTACAGGATCACCATCATACGACGAAAAGTAAGATCTCTCCGGTACGGGTGCTGCAAGGCGCTAAATGTTTGGAAGAAAACGAATACTTTAATCGTTTTTGGAAAACTCATCCTAAAATCTCAGGATAGTAGAATTATCGTTTATCGTTCTGCAGAGGCTCCTTGCTCTATGACTCTCGATTAGCGCTATTAGCGAGAGAGCCCTCCACCGCAGTAGAGCCACTCGATAATTTACCCATTATTGAAATTGAAATCGCAGTCTTGGTTTGCGTTCAAATAGTTCGGTGAGATCTTATCTATTGAACTTCGCTCGATATCTGTCCTCGCGATCTGGTGTTTGGTTCCGTAAAGTCCTCGAGGTAAAGTGAAATGAAATGTAAAATACTTAATTTGTAGCTTAAGCTGCTTCAATTCGGTAAATAGCTTTGATCCGCATTATAAAAGCTAGCTCAGCCATCAATCTGTGCTTGACTAACGATTTCTTATAAGAAAATAATTAAGTGAAACAGGTCAATGACTGAGCATGGCTTCTTAATACGGGCTTTAGAGATGGCTAAAGCAACTGGTCTAAAACTGGTAATTAACAAAAGTAATTTTAGCACTCTTGTTTAGATTTAAACTGATTTAGTTAGCTGCGTGAACACTTAATGCTTTAATTACTATATGAGTTTGTGTTTCTCTTTTTGAGAAATAAATTCGTTAAACCCAACGAGATACTGTTGAAGCTCGCATAAGTTATAAACGTGAGGAGGGGAGGTATTTAGAAAGTTCATAAGATCTTAATTTTTTCAAGTTTTGTATCTACATACGTTAAGTATCACCTACAGATTTACATAACTCAATTAAACAAATCTTTAGGCAGTAAGTACCTATTCAAACAAAGTAGATGTTAATGCTTAGCAAAACTATAAATGTAAAGTTAGCTCTAATTGCCGTTATTCGATTTTGAGTAACTTTACACAAAACTAGTTTAGTTACAGAATTGCGTCTACGTAAATTATTGTAATATTATTTAGGTACCTATCTACAAACACCATATACCTACCAATGTAACGATATTCAACAAAAATATTATGAAAAAAAGAACATTCCGTAAAATATCTAGAAACTTGACAAAACACAACAAAATAACAACTAAGAAATTCCAGCAGACCCAGACACTACAATATAGCCATAAGACTAATAAATTCATACTCATACTCATTTAGTCGCCGCGCGCCGGAGGAGCGCTAGACACACATGGATAAGTCAATTTACAATAGTTCACAATAAAAGGTGCTTAATATACGTAGTATGCATAAATAAAAGCCATAAAACAGACAAACTTAGGAATTTAGACCACCAATAAATAAAAAAAAAAAAAATATGATAATTATAATTATGTACCAACAATGTGGCAACAAACCATGACATTAGGGTTTGGACCTGGGAATTCCCGTTCCCGCATTTCCTGGGATTTCCCGAAATTTTTGGATGATTTAAGAACCGAGAAATCGAAACTCATTACCCGGGAAATTTCGGGACTTTCGGGAAAAATATTTTCGCTTTTAGACCACTTCCGAAATGACTTAACGTACTTTTTCCGAGTTCCTTTTATAGTATTTCGCATGTAGCTAGTACCTACGCGGTATGAGATATATTAGTGAGAGCTGTATCTCATTTGATCTGTTAAAATGAATATCAAATTATTTATATGTTTTCTATTATTTATGTTTACTATTACTCTATTGTTTTCTATTATTCTATTATTTTTATGTTTATGTAAGTTTATGATAAGTTGGTATTATAGTACGATATCGATTTCTTCTAAGGCTGTTGGCAACGATAGTATTAGTCGAAACATGATAACCCCTATTCTTGTCCAAATAGCTCCCGCTATTAAACACATCCTGAACTCCTCGATATCCACTGGTTTATTCCCATCTGTCTGGAAAGAAGCTCTAGTAACTCCTCTCCCTAAAAAATCCAAGCCTATTGGTTTCTCTGATTTTCGTCCTATATCTATTCTTCCTTTCCTGTCCAAAGTCTTAGAACGCCTTGTCCACCATCAATTAAGCACATTCCTCTCCATGAATAATCTCCTAAATCCTTTCCAGTCTGGTTTTCGCCCAGGCCACAGCACAGTGTCCGCGCTAGTAAAAATTACAGACGACATCCGCTCTGGCATGGAAGATGGAAAAGTAACTGTTCTTTGCTTACTAGATTTTAGCAATGCTTTTAACAATGTGGATTTTGAAATTCTAGTTGCAATATTATGCTCTCTCAACGTATCTCCAGCAGTGGCTGATTGGTTTCGCAGTTACTTGCATGGGCGTCGGCAGTGTATTCGCATTGATGATGAGTGCTCGTCTTGGTGCGACATGTCTGCTGGCGTTCCACAGGGTGGCGTTCTTTCACCTCTTCTTTTTGCTATGTTCATAAATTCTATATCTCAAAACATAACTTCATCGTACCACCTCTATGCAGATGATCTCCAAATATACACGCAGGCTACGGTAGATCAGCTATCGTGTGCTATTGCCACCATTAACGAAGACCTAGGTCGTATCCTGGACTGGAGCAACAGCTTTGGTCTAAAAGTCAACCCTTCAAAAACGCAAGTGATCACAGTAGGAAGCTCTCGAATGATAGGTCGGATAAATTGGGGTACTCTACCAACTGTGGTCTTTGATGGGACCCCTGTTGGGCAAAGCAAAACGGTGAAAAATTTAGGTATCCTCATCGATAGAAATCTGTCGTGGGGACCGCAGATATCTGAAATCAGCCGTAGGATGTTTGCTTCAGCAGGTTCCCTTCGAAGGCTGCGTAACTTTCTACCTATTGCCACTAAAATCTCTCTTGCACAATCTCTTCTCCTTCCAGTTCTTGATTACGCCGATTTGGCCTTTCTTGATCTAACTGAGCAACAGTTAGACAAACTTGAGCGCCTGCAGAATGTCGGGATAAGGTTTATATTTGGCTTGCGCAAGTATGACCATGTTTCGGAATTTCGCAGGAAGCTCAAGTGGTTACCTATACGGCTTCGCCGAAATTCTCATATTCTCTCTCTTCTCTTTAATATCTTGTTTTACGCCTCTGCACCCCCTTATCTCAAAGAGCTTTTTACCTTTCTCCATCATTCGCACGCTCTTTCTCTGCGCTCTTCTGAAACTTTTATACTTCAAGTACCTGTTCACTCTACTTCTTTCTTCGCCCATTCCTTTACTGCCCGGGCTGTACAACTATGGAACGCATTGCCAGTCTCAGTGAGGCGAGCAAAGTCGCTACCACTATTTAAAACCATGGTGAAGGAGCACTATTTAGGCTGTTGTCATTGAACGCATACCTGTGTCCCTATGTATATAGGTAAATATATATATATATATATATATATAAATTTATATATGTAGTTTATTTTAGGCATAATATTTATTATGAGTATTTTTATTTATTAAATCTATACTAGCACACAGATCCCCTAGTACTATCCAACAATCCTATCCATCCACGGTTGTCTGGTAGAGATCGCTCTCGAGCGATAAGACCGCCACTTGTAACTTAGTTTTAAAATTGTCTTTTTTTGTATTTCTGTTTCTTATCAATAAGTGTGCAATAAAGAATTTTATATCCATCTATCTTATTGTTTTTTCTTTCATATAAGTAACTTTTAACGCCACCGTCTTTATTGTTCTTTTATGTCCAGTCCATCCCAAGGTTGCCTGGAAGAGATCGCTCAAAGTGACAAGGCCGCCCTTTGTACTTCATTGTTGTCAACTTTTCCTTCTGTATGTATTTTCTGTTGTGTGGTACAATAAAGAGTTTTCTATCTATCTATCGATCAAATTCTTAAGTTTACGTCTTTTGTCCCCTCGTTCGTTAATAAGCCTGAATAAAGATGCGCGACTGGGAATTATCTGACTATTCGAATGATCGAAAACTACTAATTTCCTTATTCGACTTGAAAATTAGTAATATACTAATCTTCAAACTCGAATGACAACTAAGTTATTACTAATGCTTCTACGAATGGGTCATTCATGGCTCCGACTTTGTTAATCGAACGATCATAATTCAACCAATCCACGTCGAATAACGAATGAAATGAAGGCCGACTCGGGCAGTCGAACGAATGGAACGACGCGCGACGACTAACCAAATTAGTTACTAATTTGCTCTAGTCAGTCGAATCGTTCGAATGATTTGTCAGGTCGAATAATTCGAATGAAATCATTCACAGTCGCGCACCTTTAAGCCTGAAGGCTTTTCGTTTTATCAAGGTGTGGCTGAATCCAGTTTCACATACTCGAGTGCTGCCATGTTGCTCAGTAGAGTACCAGTACATTATTAAAAACATGAAAGCAATACTCCATACCAGACTTGAGCTTGAAAAAGAGAAAGAAAGCTGTCACAGTGCGAAATATCGCCTAACCTCGTTTAGTATGAGACACTTCGTGGTCGCTTTTTCAGCTTTCGATCCGATGAAAGTACCAAAGTTCAAAGTTAAGTAAGAGCGACACCACGGAGCTCCAGTTGGATTTTGAGGCACCTAATTTGACCAAATTTCTTTCGTCAAACAACCCGAACGTAGACTGCTATATCAGAGTAAAATGTAAATTTTGCAGCATCTCCTCTGTTTGCTTGGATTTCATTCAGACCGGGCCTGGCTTCTGGACCTGTTCACCACAATGATTTTGCTTGCTTGGGTATAATTAGGTAAAAATACAGCGTACCAACATCTGATCGGTACAAATGTATTCGTTTACTACTGAATACATCTGAATTGACTGTTTACGGGCGGCAGAAACAAACAGGTAGTGGGAAGAGGCCCCTGAAGTACACCAAAGTTGACCGCCAATTGATCCGAAGAGTCATCAATGACGACACGAATAAAAGTCACTCAGATACATAGTAATAGAATATAACCAAAAGTTCATAAACTGAAAATTGTGCAATAAAACTGTTGTGCCAAAGCAAGTCTATGCATTTGAGATGTCAAGTCACAACACAATGGCCTCACTGTGCTTCGATAGCCTGGCTCCAGATTTGAGGATGGGACGGAATGATTGTAGACTTACACTTATTACGGTTACAGAAATAGAGCCGACAGACAGGGGGCAGGAGTAGATTTACTGTAATAGTCTTATTTAAAATATTTATTAGGGAAAATAGTGTAAACATATGTGATATTTATGTATTAAAACAAAATACATTGTGTGCGGAAATGTGTAAACTTATGTAAAATGTGGAAACACCTGCTACCTACTACTACTACCTGTTTTTATTATGTAAGTAACAAAACTTACATAGTAAACTAATTGGACAATCATTCAATACCCGTTCTTGACCTTCGTGATACACCGTCGACCTCATCGTCACTTTTTACCAGCTGAAATTATGGTCAAACAAAGGTTTATCGACTACAAAAACAATATAAAACTCAACTCTCTCTGTACTATAAAATACTGAAACTAATATGGTCTTATGGAGCTGAATTATGAGGTGCTATGGCCAACTCAAACCTGGACGTCTTGCAACGCTTTCAACCATAAATTCTTTGACTAATATCAAACGCTCCATGGTTCGTGACAAATGCATCATGCTATTCATGATCTACACACACCGACAGCTAGGAAAGATATCGGTACCAAACTAGAGATACTATGCCCAATGATTAGAAATCCACCAAAATGAGTTGGCTAATGACTTTATGAAGAATAATACCACATCCAGAAGATTAAAGAGAATAGCCCATCAAGACTTAATATGACATCACCAAAGAAATGGATATGCCGATGGGCATATACCATACATGACATGGCGGGCAGCAAGAAGCATACAAAACTCTAAGCCCAATTCCTAAATAGGCAGATAGCAAGAAAAGGAGAGATTAAAAAAAAATCACAAATAATATATCATCATCGATAATAATAGAATATAATAAAATAAGATGAGAAATAACATTCTTAATTCAAATAGTAAAGCTATCGAATAAATAAATAATAAAACGCTCGAATGAAAAATAGTAATATTATCAAAAAAGCATAATGAATATGGTATTCATGTGGTGGAAAGCTAAAAAAATAATTGTGACGTTTATTTATACATGTCATTTTATTATGAAAACTGGAAAGTGAACCATTATATGATGTACGTATGGTCTATATTATTTTCTATACTTAAAATTTTTGTAACATACTTAACTATTTAGTTTCAGTTATTTTCCCTATCTCAATTTATTTACTAAATAGGTAGGTACCTAATGTAAACCACCATTTATTTAGTTATTTTCTGAAGAATATTATTAAAAATAGCCTAGGTTGGTATTTCCCGGGAAATTCCGAGAATTCCCGGTTCCGTCATTGGTATTTCCCGGGATTCTCGGTTCCTTAAAAATTACCCCATTTAAATCCCTACATGACATGCAAAGATACTGCAAGCTCATAAAGGTGAGCTTAGATTGGGCGCAAGCCAACGGCTCGTTGTTGTAACGACCGTTGAGCACTAACGGCCAGTGTAACGGTGATTCAAAAGACTTCGTATACAACTCTGTTTACATTTTAATTTAATTTTCCTGCTATGTATATTGTTACTGTATCATTTGCATGGTGAATCGTATATGCCGGCGCAGGTGAGAACGAAAAGCATTATGGAATTATTTTTGTGCTAATTCAATTCAAATGCTCTCCTTAGTATCCAGAATAGTTAGAATAGTTTCGCAGATTTAATGTAGTCTGATTTTATTTTCTCCTTTGTGTTTAATTAATTATCCGCATTTTGTTTCAACTTATTATTAACATCCCATTTAACTTCAGTTGTAATTCTATCGTTTCTAAAAATCTACATTTTAATATCCTGCAGAGAAAGATAATTAAAACTTTCTACCCTAATTTCAGCCCTTTGAAGGACTTTGTTCCGCACAATTTTACTCTATTTGCGCTTTTTTGCGGCTTCAAAAAGTTCCAGCATTGAAATTCTAATGCAAAATTAGGGTGATACGGTTTTCCTCATTTGTAACGCGACAAAGGGACAGAATAATATCGTTTGCACGAAGTTTACTCGACGACTTACAACTTGTTTTCATATCTAAATAATACTTTTCTTTCTCCTTTATATTTTCAGTCTCCTCTCTGAAAAGCGTGATAAAGTAAGAAGGGCCAAATAAAACATGACACGACACAACATTTTCAAACAAAGTGCGAGTTTATAATAAGCAGTGATCAGGAAATGAATTATTTAAGTGATAGGATATTATTACTGTTCTGTGTATGTGATACATCCACAGACATAAATATGTATATGGATGCGCTTCTAAAAAACAAATAAATGAACGCAGCCATAGTATGTATTGCAACAAAAATAACAAATCTGAAATACCTACGAGTCCCTTAATTAATTCCACGGCTACACACCGAACCAAACCTGTACAATATTATACCAAACAAACAGTGTCTATTTCGACATTAGTCGAACAGAACTCCCCCATAAGTTATCGTACAGATAACCGTTAATAGATATTTAGCGTCAAAACAAGGGGACGATCGAGATATTTACGGCTACGACAGAAGCCAACTGCGAAAGAATGGGGATAACTCATCATGAATACTTACCTCGGTCGGGGGAGGTGAAGTTGGATATATTTCTGGCAACATTTTTACAGAACTAACAACCGTCTTTGGTTTATAGACCAAATTTTTGAGCACAATTTGTATGAACATGATTCATTTTAATTAAAACTGAATTTTATTTACTTACTGTACCTAGGGATTCTGAATTGTATATTAACGTAAAGTCTTTACCTTGGTGAGGACAAGGCGTTGAGAACTAGATAGCATTTGAGAATAAGTCTATAAGGTAACCCTTAAAGATGAATACGTATTTCTTTCAACGCAGACATAGCAAAAATAAGATATAATTAGTGGCTGGATGGTGTGCGTTGTCAGCAGTGACCTAATTAGTGTGGGCACGGAATGTGGCCTAAATACCGCAGTACGACGACGTGCCGGGGGAAGGCAAGTGGACTTGTAGGCTAGCTCTATTAGTGCTAACAGTTGTACATAAACGAATTCTAGGCAATGAGTTGACAGCGCCTGTATTGGAATAAAACAAAATGCTTTCCTTTCCAGGTAACCAAAATACGAGTAGGTTTCTGATTTTGCCTATCGGTTGTTGAATTTGACAATCCGTGTCTGTAACTAGACATACGTATACGTCGTAGCTATCTACTGTGGTTATATTAAACGATGGATAGGATTCAATATTGTAATACACGATGAAAAGACGTGACTTAGTTAGGAAAAAAAATAACTACCTCGATATTCTTTGCAACTGTCTGCAGGTAGCTCATTACGATACTATTTATAATTTGAGCAGGTATTCCGCTGAAGCTGTGGAAGTATAACTTCAGTAATAAAACCAGTACCTAGTAGGTAGAATTCAGCAAAAAGCGTGTAGAAAGCGTGAGATGGTGCGATGAACGGCGTCGGGGCGGCGCCGCGTCAGCGCTGATTAATGTGGGAGCCATTGTACACGAGTACCGGGCTTTTTGTAGCCAGATACATTTATAGGAGTACAGGTTATATTGTATACATACATTTATATAGAGTACGAGTGTATGTTGAGGATCATGTAAGAAAAAGAAACTCAGGGTTTAAATTCTTTGTTTTAATTGGAAAAGTTCAAGAAATTAGCAACTTCAAGGCTTAAAACTGTTAATAGGAGAGCTTGTATCAAAGTTGAGAAAGAGACGATGATTTTCTTGCATTTATTATTTGGGGGACCTTTTTTGTAAAACTAGCTATTACGATATTTTCTTTGAAACACTTTTCATTAGTAAAATGTAGCCTCTATCCTTCCAAGACACGATCATTCTTGTTTCTTAGATCCTGCGTGTCCTATATTGGTATAGAAAAACATGTGGGCGCTTATCCAACATTTGAGTGCACACAACCAGGCGATTGCGAGAAATTACAAAGCAAGGCGTTTGCGCTGCGAGCGCACTGTTAGGCTTGTTAGGGTTCTTTTTGCGAAATAGTTTGTAAGATGGTATGGAACCCTCTCTTTGCGAGTGACGCCCACTTGGACAGTTTTATTAACATCCATCTTTCCCAAAAAATCGGCTGTAGGACATGGGCCTTCCATTCCTTCAATTGCACTCTATAAGAGTGCAATTCGTTTTTGTCAACTACTCGGAAAATTTTAAAAAATATTCTTTCTGTTTTTTATTTTAACCAGTACTAATTGAACCGTACACAATAGAATATAATACAATAGAGTTATTTATTCAGGTAAAAAACAACATTAATACATTTTTTACAGTAGAATTGCCTTAATGAAAGTCTATGTTAGGTTTAACTAGACACGGAGTATAATTTCAGAAATTATACTTAATTATATCAGTTTGTTTACGAGTTCGAAATATTTTAAATATTGTTGTGCTGATAGTTAATACAGGGTTTTAGTCTTCGCGTCTAGGCCTCTCTACCTCCGTCCGTAGAGAACAATCATTATCAAGAGAAAAGCATGAAGCAATAATTCTAACCCTCCCGAGTCCCGAACAAAAAGTTTCGTTGACAATAATTTTAGAACGCAAGTGGTTCGCACTAACTACCGAAAGATTTGTGTTCCCACAGGTGCAAGGGAGAGGGCTAACAGGTCTCTCGTTCTCATTAGAGAGATAGACGATATGCAGACGGAATTATTAAAGGGTAAGGGAAAGAACAAAAGAGTGTCAGAATGGGTAGTTTTGGAGTCACTGGGTCGTCAAGTAAATGAATTGAAATAATATCTGTCGCCTATTGTATATGTGTATGAATTGTTGTCTTGACTACATCTTTCCTCTCACCTTCTAGTAGTATATGTGCTTAAACGTTTATTGCAACACAAGAAAATTTCACAAAAATTTAAGAACGCAGCATTGCATTTAATTAACATGATTTTTAAACGGTTGTACTGCTGAGTACAATAAACATACATAGAACACTCTCGATAAAGTGAACATATATAACTAAATCAAAATCGGTTCATCCGTTTGGGAGCTACGCTACAATGCCACTGACAGAGACAGACAGACCCATAGATTCGTCTTTATTACAAATACATACTTTATTGTACCATACTTGTTTGTCGGAGGCAATAAGTTACTAAAACCAATGTTCACGTTGATTGTAGGAGAAAACGACGTAGGTACGACATAAACTAATTTCTATTGCGACATAAATTCCGTATGCATGTGATCCTAAAGTGTAGCCATGTGTTAGGAGTCGCTGTAAATGTGGGTCACCGTTTAATCCCATTAGAGCGAGTGACCTTCCAGTCTCCAGGAAAACTGAGCTGATGAGCGCCCAATCAGAGGAGCGGGATTCAGATCCGAGAGGGAAACTTGATTAAATAGATACGTGGACTTGAATAGCATTTTCTTAATTAATAAGGATGTGAAGCACATCGATTTTAAGAACCCAGGGAGGATTAACGACGTACCACAAGCATCTAGCACCGCTCCCACAGAGCACAAAAATAACATGGGCTTGCCTTCGTAATTTTTAGATGCATTTTACAGTGACACACTTGCTTACCGCACGCTTCAAGCGAGTGGCCCGCGCGTTGTCTGCTATTATATGCCGTCACTGTAATATGTGTCTAAAGATTATAAGTTAAAGCTCTTATTAAAATGCGCATTTTATGTTGTGTTGTGCGGAAGCGGGCTCGATGTATGTGCTATGTACTGAAGCCATCGAGTTGAAACAATTGAATGCGTCTGTCATCCGTCAAATGCAAAATTTGTGTTTCAAAGAAATCCTGAATAAGACGTCGTTTTGACGTCTTATTTTATATGGGATTTGGTACAGCGCCGCTATCGGGAGGTAACTCAGCCGTTCCGTTCTTAAAAAATCTAATAAATATTGTGCAAATGGTAAAACACATTTAAAAATACACAATTAAAAATACATACATAGATATAAAAAAAGCTTTGCTGGTTCAAGGACACTTCCACCCTGTACCCTAAATCTATTTATCGCTCAAAGAAGCTTACCGCCATTACAGTCATGTATAAGATCCCCTGGTGGGGATGACCGTCGTAAAAAGATATTAATACCTTTTCCCTACACCTAACCGCTCAGCTCTAGAAGGGCGTATTTAGTCAGTCTGTAAGTTCCCGCTTTGTAACTTGTAAAGCGGTTGCCAAGATTTTACGGCCATAATTATAGATGTATGTAGATGTGAAACAGCTTTTCCCAGCGACGACGCCGTAAAAGCTTGTCATCATAAGTTCTTCAGAAGATTTTTTCTGCTTCCTTCCCGAAATACATATACCTCTATAAACCTATGCATGATACAGTAAATTTGGGTATAATATTGAACGTCGCGTCATCGTTCAAGATAATCCAAAAATCAATAAAACTTTCAAGGCTCAATTAAACTGTATATACTTAAAAAAATTTGGCGTTTATTCGGTTTTAAGTTATATTTATATAGTAGCTTAGAATAAGTCAGGAATGAATAATCATTGTTAAATAAAAAAATATATCACCTTATTACCACATTGAAATTATAAGTGGTCAAATCCAAAATAAACGTTCAAACTTACCCAACTTTACTGTAGTGTTTTTTATTGTAATATTCTCTAGCCTTATCTTACCTAAAATTTAAAAAAAAATGTCATTCATGTGTCTGTTATGCTTTTCCACGACTGAGTGACTGAACCAATCTGAATAAAGGTTGGCAAAGAGATCGATTGGTTTTGTAGGGCAAATCATTTGTTGGACTAGGTACGTTGAGATTCCTTTAGAGCCCAATCCAGGAGTTTCGTCTGCCCGGTGCTCATTTACTGCGTTGTGCAAGATTATGTAAATTTTTGAAGGTTCAATTGGAAGTATTGTCGGGCCCCTAATCCCGGCCGGAGGCCTGGCTCCCGGGGGCCCTGGGTTCGATGGTAATTCTATAAATCAATCGGTTCTACCATTTTTATGGAAGCCACCGCACAATGTAGGGTTTTGATGTGTTTATTTTGGTTGCGTGGAGGGAATTTTCAATAAGTTATCTATGATACTGTCGGGTTTCACTAGAAATTAGATTAATTTATCAATTCCACACATCTTAGAAAACAGTAAACCTGAGGGCTTAGGTTTTTGGGAAATTGATATTATATACTCGTCGTAAGATAAATACTAGTTGTAATTTGTCATTTTCTTGTTTTGTTTTTCTTTGATGAAACTAAAATTTTTCTTCGATCCCCGCTCTCCACCATATTATAGCTATCTATAATATGGTGGAGAGCGGGGAGAGACCTATGTACGTTACGTAGAAACCTCTAATTTTAAAGTGAAATAGTTTTAATTCACTTTAAATAGTTGAAATCAAAGAAGGAGTTTATGCCCATTCATTATTTTCAAAACTTCTTCTTTTATTTCCAAATTCTAGCTAAATCAATAGCTACAAGTTAACATTAAAAAGTTGAGCTTTTTACCTGTAAAATGTTATTAGAGAGCAGACGCAGACAGGCGGATTTGTGCAAATAAAATATGCAAGAGCACTCAGTGAGACTTGAAATGATGTCAGAGGCGGGTAGGGCGCGCCCCGCTCCGACCGAGGACGAGGAACGAGGCTGGTCGCATAATTTTATGAAAAAAATGTATGACACATCATTGATATTATTCATACAAAGTTCATATCAAACCGGAATAATCAGATAAAGCTCCGGAAATAACGTCCCTATTGTCCGGGGATAAGGACTAGCTTTCCTTTTATAACTTTGTAAAGTTCTTGAAATACTTTTTACCTTAATTTATTCCATCAACATTACATTTCAGACTTCCTCTGTCCTCCATGAGATCAGACATGAGATCAGCAATTTTAGGAAAAATCAGACCATATTCACTTTTCCATGTAAAAAGATTCAGGACCTACTTACTACAAAATATTAGATCACCCGATTTGTTCCACGCTCACCCCGCACAGTTTTGCACCTAGACTTCTAAAAGTCTAGGTGCAAAACTCTGACTCCTAGAGGTAAAAAATCTAGGGATTGATTTTGCGCCAACTCGAAAGCTATTCCAACCCCTATTTTAGTCGCAAAGAACATTTTATTTGCTAGTTTTAAGTACATAATGTAAACATGTAATTTAAAATTTCTGACATGAGTCCTGTAAGGTCTTGCGGAAATAACTTTAAGTTTAACTAGCACTTTAATTTTTTATACCTATAGTAAGTAAATCTTATTCAACTCATAAGGTGTAAATAACGGCCTAGCGCCTGTACTATACTACCCCTCAAACCAGTGCCTACGGATAGTCTCCGTAATTTTTGCTTACATTTCAACACAAAACAACGACGCTTCACTCGATTTTAACTAGAACCGCCCTAATTAGCGCAGGTAGGTAACTCGCAGTAACTCCATGTAATGTCAAAAACATTATGTTTGTAGGTACGTTTGTGTCATTACAGCTTAAAAGGAATGAGGAAAGAGGAATGTTGACACATTGTGTTACTTACGAGTATCTAGAATGGAGACGTCAACGCGAGGCGTACCCTTCTGCCGGCCATATGGCCATACACGTTATATAAAACTACTTCACTCGTAACCGCGACCATTAGCTGTCGTTTCGTGTTGCGAAGAAGTGCTCAGTGAAAATGGTGAATTGTGCGGTATTACGGTGTAAAAGACGATCAGAGACATCAAACTTAAGGTACCACGGTATTTCCTATCACAAGTAAGTGATATTTTTGTCAATTGTTTTTTGTAATATTGTTTAATTTATATTCAAATGGAATAGCAGTTGCGACAGTTTTAATACGACGCCAATGTCTTGGTAGAGGGTGTAGGTGAGTAATGTGAGTATAAATTTCTTGGTAGAAGGCGTAGTGTGTGGACTAGTTGAATGAAATTGATTGAGTGAATGATGGAATGAATAAAATGCCATGTGTTTTTTGTACCCATATTTAACCGATTTAAAAAAGGAGGTTCTGTATTGGACTCGTAATGTATGTATACAACATCATTTCAAATTAGTTAACGAAACACGGGGAAAGGATCTCTATCGGGAAAACATTACTTGGAGCATTCAGAACGGGATTAGCCGAGCGTACGCAGTCCGAGCATGGACAGTCATTTGTGTCTGTTTATAAAAACTAGTTTGCTGCGATTGTCTCTGTCATACCGACCTGGATTTATTGCGTATAATGGGTCCATGAATAACTAAACTACTGATTTTACATTTATGTGGTCCGAGGGAATTTATGGATTTGGTAGAGGAAGGAAGAAAAAGAAAGAAAATTATTTTATTTGAACACATATCATGACACATTTGAAAATAAAACTGGTACAGGAAATATGTAGGTACATACTTGTATGAAGAAAACGGAGGTACAAACAGAAACAATTGGACACTGTGTTATGGGGACAAAAGGTCCCTGTCTCAGCGTTATGCCACTACAAAGCCAAAGCTAGTAGCGGCACTATTCAGACAAACGAATGTTATGATGTTGGCTCAAACCTGTAGCCAAATACTAAATACCATTTATTTTGGAATTGCTGTTGAAAACATTTCAGTTCGTCGCTCGTCGCAGCCACACAGTCGTCGCTAGCCGCAGTCATGCAGTCGTCGCTCGTCGCAGCCACACAATCATCGCTAGCCGCAGCCACGCAGTCGTCGCTCGCCGCAGCCACGCAGCCGTCGCTTGCCACAGCCACGCAGCCGTCACTTGCCGCAACCACGCAGCCGTCGCTTGCCGCAGCCACGCAGTCATCGCTTGCTGCAGCCACCCAGTTGTCAGTAGTCACTCGCCGCAGACACGCAGTCGTCAGTCGTCGCTCGTCGCAGCCACGCATTTGTCAGTCGATTCTCGCCATGCAGTCATCGCTTGTCGCAGTTACGCTAGTTACTACGTCAGTCATCACTCACTTGCCACCGCCATCAAGCAGCGATAGGTCTAAGGTACTTTAGAAGTATCGAATAGTAACGAATGGAATTGTTGATATAAGTAGTAGGTAGTAGCGTCACCGGTTACCGCCAGTAGAGAAAATCAATCTTTTCAATCAAATATACGTCCAACGTCTGAGACGCCACAGTCTCAAACCACAAATACTAATAATAATATTTTGTTATTTCGGAGCAAATCAAATCATTTATTTGATACCATACCATGTACATAAATTAAAAACAAAAACATAATTCAACGATACCGACGCTAAAAGTATAACACTGTATCACGTTCAATAATTCCCTCCTCTGGGGTGAGATGGATAAAAACTATTTCTGGTTAAAGATATTTGTTTATCTCTCATTAACAATAATTACATTCAATTAGATGAGAACCAATCTTATATTCTACTGACAAATATAAATTATAAAAATTGTGGGTAGACCTAATTATGACGACAGGAAAGAAAGAAACATATCCTTTGTAAAAAGGCTTATTACAAAATATCAGATTATCTTGAAGATAAAAAAAGCATGGGACGACTTTTGCTCCAACTCGAAAAGTAACAACCTAACAAGGTAAAGGTTTCTTGTTCGCTTCTTTACTTTACCTTAAAAAGATTGAAGCGAACAAAAAAATCAAAGTGATCACTTTATTTTCCTGTTTTACTTATGTAATTTAATTTTGTTAGAGAAGAGTCCTGTAAGGTCTAAAAGAAATAAAGCATTTTGATATTTGAAAGAATTCAATACAAAACGTGACGAAAGATTTAGCCTACTTTATCGGAATATATACCCAGTAATAGTAATTTAATGCACGTACTCAAAATTAAAACCACATAAGACTAATATTATTCAAATTTGCTGAGGCTGTAGTGGTGAAAATAAATAAAAGAATGTAAAAGTGAGTACCTATGTAAGTAGATATGTACCTTCGAGGACACCTGACGCATGAGAGTCAGGGCAACGATTACGTACCAGACTGTGAGGGGAAACAAAATTAGGATATTGGATAATATTTATAAATTTAGTATGTGAAATTAACTCTAAACTCTAAAAAAATTTACTCGAGAAATGATCGGGGATCACTGCCTTTTGATACAATTTTCTAAAGAGAGATGAAGATTTAGTTTACCTGGGTATCAATCTAAACCATAAGGATGTCATGGTACGGATCAGTACTTGCGATTCATGGGTATATGTACAATAAAAGACACGTGCGCTCCAAGTTATGTTTTTTGAGCGTTTCTGTTATAATATAATTGATGTTTATTTAAACCCCTAAGCATTCGAATATACTTTTTTTAAATCTTGAAGCATCCAAACGACTGAAGTTGTTTGATAAATGAAATATCTAAACAGTCTTCTAGATGGGGTTGTTCTCTCATTTGGCAAGCAAAGAATTCAAAACTGTATACTCGAATTTTCCTAATTATTATATTTAAAATACATACTTGTTATTTGAGATCCTTACTATTGCTAACAGCGCAATCCTTATCTCGACTCCAATCAGATAATCTAATTTTTGTTCGGATTTTTTCCACATAAAGTGCATCAAACTGTTTTGACCATAATTACGCAGCAGAGGTTTTGACGTATTATCTACTGTCATGTAAAAGCTCGTCTTAGGCAGGATAAGAAAATAATTGTGAGTATTAAAATGTACCTCATCGCTATTGACATGATAATGTCGCTTGCAGTAAAAATAAAAACGCCACCGATAGTATAATACTATACTAGGTACAGCTCAATCTACAACAGTTTTGGACAGTTATTTTAGCATATTAATATTGCAATACAGAAGTCACCTGAAGGAATTAATTTTTCAGCGGATGACTTGGAGGCTCTTATTATCATTTAACGCACTGATAATAAATTAAATGAGAACAAATATTAGGCACTTACTCTACACACATGTAAAAATTGGCTAACACTGAGTAAAAATTATAGAAAAAACAACTCTTATATTTAGGCTCGATGTGTCTTAATGTCTTTTTGCCGTAATTTTATAGTTAAAAGTAGTAGCACTTTTCCAATAAGGACTGCTTCAAATGTTTTTCAAACTTATTATTGTTTTGAAGGGAGGTTAGAAATACGAAATTCGCGTCAATTATCATGTACTTTAAATCTAGGTCCGCCTGCGACGCGGGTAGTTGCGGTCTAAATTCCTGCCACGGTATAAGTTTGTACGATCTGCGGATATAGTTCCGGACCTAGGTGTCTGCACAATGGTTGTTCAGCATTCGTTATTTATTTATATCACTCACTTTAATAAGTTTAGGATGTTTTGTCAAAAATATAGGTGCATCTTAATTAAAGACGCCGCACGCCTAGACCGAATGGCTAAGAGAACCGTACAACCGGACTAAGTCAGTGTTGTAAGTAAAATCGCTCAGTAAAACCATTAACTAGGGTACTAGTAAAACTTCATCAAAGAAAATGTAATTGGCTACGACTTATTGGAATAAAAGGGAAGAAATTCAGCGTGCAAAATAGACCATGGTAGGTATAGTTAAGACGAAACGGTTTTCTGAAGATGGAACTAGTTTTTATCAGTTCCTTTAATTTATTGATAGTGTTTTGAGTGTCATGTCATAGTCTAACTATTGTCAATTTGTTTAGGCTAGACTCAAGCCTAATCGAATTGGCAATGACCTAAAAAATTATATACAAGAATATCATAAAACAATTAAAGGCCTGCCAAAAATAACGAATCTGCGTAAGTAAAAAAAAAAAATATTATTTCGTCATCGGCTAAAATGGTCACGGATTTAATAGTGTGTCTACTAGATAAACATTACGTACGACGCTATTAACTGAAAAGTGTAAAAAAAGATATTTTAGTAAATATATCCACTCTATCTGTAAGATTATTGATAAAGTGCAAGAAATACTAAGAAATCTGAAGAGAATCTAAGGAAATTATTATTTGAATAATGGACTAACAGCCGGTTGATGTGTGTATACGATAGCCGGCTGGTGTATCACTCGCAGTGTTGTGCTCATGGTCTTTGAGTCACCTTCTGTGTATTGTATATTGTAGTATATTGCAGGTTTATTTATTTATTTATTAATCTTAGGAAAACTTACGGCTAAACATGAATCAAAAATATTACATTAAATGTTTTCACAAGTAGTGTAAAAGAGTATTAAAGATAATAAGTAAGTTGTGGACAAACAATATAGGTATTTGTGAAATTAAGAAGTAAAGAAATGATTACTACAAATACGTTTGAAGCTACTCGGAGAAGTGTTAAATAAGTCAACTTCTTTCGCCATTGCGTTGAAATATCTGCTCGCACGTAGAATATATAAGTTCTGTCTATATCGCGATTTAGATGATGGGATATGCAGAAGATTATGGTTTCTTAGAGGTGCTGGAGTCGTTTTGAGTCCTATGCAACCAAGAAGTTGTTGACAGTCCACCCTCCCACTCGCAATGCTGAGAAAATACGAAACGTCCGCTACACGCCTTCTCTCTGCTAGCGGAAGAATGTGATACCTCCTACAACGTGATACATAATTGGGTATATAAGTTCTATTTCGATATTGCAAGTATCTGAGGAAGCGTTTTTGGATGCCTTCGATCCGATTTATATAAACATTATAGCTAGGGTTCCACACTTGAGAAACATACTCGAGATGGCTCCTGACATACGCACAGTAGAGGATCTTAAACGTCTTTATTTGCACAAACTCCGCCAACATTCTCATCACAAAGCCTAGCGCTTTAGATGCCTTTTTGACGATGTTATCCACGTGCTTGTCAAAGAGAAGCTTAGAGTCAAATGTCACTCGTAAGTCACGGATAGAATCTACTCTTGCAATAGTTGACTCCTTTAGTTTGTAATTAAAGATTATTGATTGAGGCTTACGGGTGAAAGAGCACACATAACATTTAAGAACGTTAAGGTCTAATTTATTGATACGGCAGTAATCTTCGAATCTAATCAGGTCTTCCTGTAGTTTAAGACAATCTTCACTCTTTCTGATTGGACATAACACTTTCATATCATCGGCATAGAGCAATATATTAGAATGCTTGAAATTAATAGAAATATCATTAATAAATATTTTAAATAGAAGAGGTCCAAGCCGAGAGCCCTGTGGAACACCCGATGGGATCTGTAAAGGTGTGGAAGTGTGGGTACACTTCCACACCTTTACAGATCCCATCATTCAAAACCACAGTCTGAGATCGATTTTGAACGTAAGAGGAGAACCATCGAAACAATTCTCCTCTTATTCCAGCAGACTGCAATTTGTATAAGAGTATGATGTGGTCTATCCTGTCAAACGCCTTGCTGTAATTGGTTTAGATAACATCTACCTGAGCAGGCTCCGACATGTTATGTGACAGATACTCAGCACACAGAAGCAAATTGGATGTTCTTGATCTACCTTTCAGGAAACTCAGAAAACGTGTGCTTAAGAGCTGAATAAAGTTGGTTGTCTAATCGCTCAAGCACCTCAGCAAAGATACACAATTTGGAGATCGGGCGATAGTTTTCGACGTTACATTTAGAGCCTTTTTTGTGTATCGGAGTTATAAAGACAGATTTCCAGATATCCGGTACAGTACCCTCCTTAATAGTTTTTTGTATAATATAGCAAGTGGAGATACTAAGGCACGTGCACACCTAATGATGAATGTAGGGGGAACATTATCCGGTCCGGCTGATTTCTTAGGGTCAAGGGTCAAGAAAAACTTAAGGACATCAGCTTCAGCGATATTAACTGATGAAATGTTGGTTGATGATAAGGTCGGGTAAGAATCATAACCAACTTGTGAAGGGTGGCTATTTGAAGAAAGGAAGGTGGAGTGAAAATATTCACCGAACATTTCGCAGATTTCGTCACCTTTATCTGAATTACGCTGACCGAAATTTAAAACAGAAGGCTAAGAATTAGACTGATTTTTACTTTTTACATAGGTCCAGAACGCTTTAGGATTTTCTTTGATTCGAGCTTCAGTAAAGGTAATATAATCTCTAAATAATTCCGATTCCAGCTTTTAGCACGATCTCGTAGGATAACAAATGAGTCGTGGTCTGAAATGTACCTTTTAAATTGTGAGTGGAATTTAGATTTCTCTTTGAGCATTTTTATAAGAGGTGACCTATACTAAATTGGATATTTAGTTAATTTATTAACGAGTTTTGAGGGGATATATTTATTTCGTAGGTCAGTAAGTGTATTGTACAGAAATGAGACAGCGTCGTTTAGAGATCTATTGTTGATTTCACTAATCCAGCTAACTAAATTTAGGGGGGTTGCAAAATGCTTTTCTATTAAAAGATGGGGATAATTTTATAAAGCGAACAACAAATATTATCATGTTTCCATAATGTTCAGGGCATACCAAATCACATAAATTAAGAATACAAAAAATGTTGAGATAACCTTTTGTAAGTTGAAAATAAATTTATAATGACAGCATGGGGTAGTATACACCTGTAACCAAAGAAGCGTTGAAATAAAGAGGCATATTTTACACTGATAAAAATCCCCAGGGCTTTGTCATGACATGATAGAAACATAGTCTCTTTGCGCGGTCGGGTAGAAGGACAGCAAATCGTTTGGTACCGAAGGCGTTGATGACTGGTATGATAATGAACCATAGTGGTTTGGACTTGACACATTGATACTTAATTGGAATCATAAAGGTACATGTGATAAATATAATTTTTTGTTTAAAAAACATTAAAATCATAGATAATCATATATAATCATAGACAATCATTTATTTGCTGCTGCATTACAAAACGGGCATAAATATACATTTTAAAACTAAAATAAAAATTTCATGGTTAAGTTGGTTGACAAAATGGTTTGTCATGTAACAAAAAAAAAAAAAACCAAGCACGGTATGAAATCACTTAAAACGTACATTTTTTTTTATTTTTCACTTGAAATTTGCTAATTGCGATGTGCAATCATAATTTATGTAACAATTTCTATGTAGAAATAAAATATTATGTAGTGCTATGTGCACATGAAAATCACAATATATAATAAATTGTTACATCTACGTGATTTACTATAAGTAAATAATAAAATACCTGTTATTAAAATAACTTGAAGAATCATATAAAATGTTTTAAATTATACTCTTATTGTATCTTTCAACTGCAATGTGTATAAGAAATGCTATGTACAAGTGTACTATTATGTAATACTATGTGCTCATGAAGTCGCATGAAGTGCTATGTGCACATGACTTAGTTTTAGTAGTGCTATGGGCACATGAAACGCCTAGTTTTAGAAGTGATATGTGCACGCGACTCACCTAGTTTCAGAAGTGCTATGTGCACAGGAAACGCCTAGTTTTAGAAGTGCTATGTGCACAGGACTCACCTAGTTTCAGAAGTGCTATGTGCACAGGAAACGCCTAGTTTTAGAAGTGCTATGTGCACAGGACTCACCTAGTTTCAGAAGTGCTATGTGCACAGGAAACGCCTAGTTTTAGAAGTGCTATGTGCACAGGACTCACCTAGTTTCAGAAGTGATATGTGCACAGGAAACTCCTAGCTTTAGAGATGCTATATCCACTTTGATCTTGTATAAATTAAGATTAGACAGTCTATGTGTATATTTGTGTTACACTAAAAATATATTGTTCACGAAGACGTGAACACTTTATCAGGATGGACGAACTGTTAGCTTATTTAAAATTAATGTTGTGATTTTAGAAGCCTCGTATACATTTTTATATTTATTTCATAAATCATTTTATAAAATAAGTTGCTGTATTAACATTGAAAATTATGTTCATATTCAGTTTATATTTTTATAGTAGGTATAGAAGTGATTTTCACAATAATGTAATTATTTGGTAACTAAAACGACTACTGACATTCCGTAGTAAAAATGAGTCAACTGAGAACTTCCGTTATGATAGAAATTTTTGCTTTGGAGAGCAGGCAGTTGTTGTTGAGCTACGAAACAAGAAGGTTGTCTTGGATCCGATATTGTAGTTTTGGGAAGTCATATTAAAAGTGAAAAGTGAATACTCTGACGTTATTATTTCCCCGGAAAGCTGGAGTTAACAATATGTAGCCTTGTGTTATTCAACAACAGTGTAGCTTTCTATTCGTAGAATAATTTTGAAAATCGGTTCATTAGTTAAAGAGATTACGTACGCTCTCCAAATCTATAAAAAAGGAAAATATATGATTTTGAACAACTCTGATTTCATTCATTTGAAATCATTGATTTTATCGGTCTTTTTACACCCCATCACTACTTTTTTGTGTTAGTGTGTAACTAAACAATAGTGTAACAACAGTAATTCTTTAATTGTGTGCTTGTTTTGTTTTTGTTTACAGCTTGCGTGTGCGTTTATAGGGACGCTTAATTTTTCTGCATTAGTGTGCGTGATTATGTAAATGTGTGCTGTACCGTGCTACCTCGCCTCCCGCGAAAACTGGCAGAATCATTTTAGTACTAAAAGTAGCGCTTGGCAACTCCCTTTCTAGATACTCTAAGTTGTGTTAGTTTTAAAAGCACTTGGGTAAACTAACTTGAAGTATTTTATTTTTTATTTCTTGTAGGGAATCCGTACACATACATATGTACTACATTTATAAGTAGTATAGATAAAGATTGTGATTGAAAATGCCGCTTAGATCACATTTGATTTTTCCACTCTTCAATGGAAACCGCAAATTGATGCTCTCGCAGGCAGACTTAGTTCAGCAGCCTATGCAGTTCGTACAATTAGATATATTACCGATGAAGATACAGCTAGGTTAGTTTATTTCAGTTACTTTCATAGTATTATGTCCTATAGTATTTTGCTTTGGGGAAAGGCAGCTGACATCCAGACTGCCTTTGTTCTTCAAAAAAGGCCTGTACGCGCAATTTATAAATTAAAGCCACAAGACTCTTTGAGCCTTTGGCCGTGGGGCCGCGGCGTACGAATATCGACCCCTCCAACTCAACCCGTGGATGTCGTAAGAGCCGACTAAGGGAACCTACCAGAGGAAGGGCAGCAGCTTCCTTCTGAGTATTTTTAAACACCAACACTGCGATCACCAATCCGCCTGCCAAGCGTGGTGATTATGGCAAATCCCCCCCTACATGGGAGACCATCCACTCGATGGACCGACGAGATCGTAGCGGTCGCAGGGAGTTGATGGATGGAGGCGGCTCAGGGCAGCTATTTGTGGCGTCGCCGCGTCGTACGGGGGAGGCCTATGTCCAGCAGTGGACGTGTATGGGCTCAAGATGATGATGATGATGACTCTTTGAGGGAATTATTTAAAGAAATAAATATTTTGACAGTAATATCGCAATACATCTATGAAAATCTAATGTATACGCACAAAAATAGAGATAGCTTTTTGAAAAAGTGTGATGTTCACAATAGAAATACAAGAAAAGAACAAATTACACATCCCAGCATATAGATTACGAAAAGTAGGGAAATCATTTATGGGCAATTGCGTGCGTTCTAGTATAAGCTTCCATCTAAAGCAACTGAACTCCCTATTCGTAAATTTAAACAGTACATTAAACGAAATCTTATCAGGAAGGCCTTTTACTCCATAGATGATTACATCAATGATGTTAATGCTTGGCCAGATGTCGCTCCGTTCCGCACTGTCAGTAGTATGTAAGAAATTCAATGTTCTGTTTAGCTTTATAGAAATATTGACATGTATCTAAATCGCATTAAATTTAGATTTAGATAGGCAAAATAACCATGCATTAGACACATAAGTGATATTATAAATGTGCTAATGGTTTCTTTTTCACTTCTTCCACTAGTGGACAAAAAATTGAAGTGAAGAGTATATCAATAACACCTTATTTCTTATTTGATATTAATAACTATGTTTATAGTATACAATTTGACTTGTCTAAGTGCTTATTTTGTAAGCCTAAAAAAAATAACTCTTTTAGGGTTAAGCTCGTCTTTGTAAATGTCCAATAGTTGTTATTTTTATGTATGATGTTATTTGTGTGTACAATAAAGAATATAAGAAATAAAGTTATTGTTTCTGATTCATTGACAAATATGACCTAAGTGGGCCGGCATGACATTTCAATCCCAATCTTTATCAAAAATTTATTTTATTTTATTTTGGAATTTTAGGAAAACTTGCAGCTAGAAAATTACAATGTAGGAAATATTATATAAATACATGAATGTTACATGTACTTATGCTGAAGGCTATTTATAAAGTTTCCAAACAACAATCCCGCTATTATTAAGCCAAGATAGTTAGTTTTTTATCGGTAACTGAGCTGTATCCACAGTGATAGTTCATAAAACACATTATGAAACGTTGCATCGCCAAATTCGGTTCTCCGTCAGGTCCCAGTGGAATGTTCAGGCATGACGGATGAAAAGGCTCCCGAGAACCCGACGGGAGTTGAACCTGCACTATCTCTGATTACTGGCGGGAGGCGCAGATTCAGGTCCCACCGGTGGGCTTTTAGTATGAAATATCTAGCTATATTCTTTCGTATTGAACACTAATGATAAGGCCGTTAGTTCTATAGCTGTTAAAGTTAAATTAAGAATAAAGTTTTATTAATTACAAACTGTTCTTTGTTGATAAAGTAAATGTATTATCTACCTAGATTCTGCCTGTAAGTTCGCTCTCGTAATAACTGAATAGGTAAATAAAGAAATTATAAAATTAGTAAGGCGAATAGAAATAATTTTGTTCGTCACTTATATAAGACTAAACAGCTGAACGGTTTTGAATATTCTGGGAAAGGAAATACGCTACATTTTATTCCGAAAAATTGCGTGCAAAGCTGAGGGAAGAATCTAGTTTAAGTAAAATGGATTGACCTAGCTGTGCTGCGTGCGTGTGCATTATACATGAATATACTAAAGGCTTATTCACTACTACGCGGTATTCGCTATCATTTGCAGAGCTTTTTGTATGTATTACATACCCACTGGATTTTTGCTGCGGCTGCAGCGCTGTGGATAGCACGTACCATACCACATTATCTTCATTTGTCTATCACTGTTCTGTAAATTTTCAGTTTTAGGTGTGCAATGCAATAAAGAATATTTGTCTTGTATAATATCCCGTGTAATATGGTGTTAACAGGCCTTAAAGCTGCGCTCGTAGTAAGCATAGTACGGTAGCTGTGCAATGTTCTAGTTCACTAAACACGCGTGGAGCGCAGAGCGGTGCTGGCGTCGCGCCAACGCACTCGGCTTTCAATTGTTTCATCGGTTGCTTCTGAAGCGATCTAAGTGTCTTGTACTTGCTGGACGTTTTTTATGGCGGTATAAGCCAAGTGCTTCTGCTTACTTGTCAGCTTTTACATATTTCATGAAGTTGTTTACAGTTCGTTTTATTTCCGTGAACAAATAAATTGAGCTTAAAACGGGCAGTTATAGCACTTATCAGGAGAGGCCTATGTTCAGCAGTGAACTACAATAAATAAACTAATGTAGGCTGGTGATGTTGTTAAATACAATAACATTACAGAATTTTTCATGAAGTATTTCTTTATAAAGCAAAATTCATGATATTAAATAGAGCTTAATACGATTTGTTAGTTTATTGTTAATAATATATTAAATTTAAAATATATAACTATCATGCTGCTATACAGGTTGAAATTTTGAGACTGGTCAGTAAGGGGAAGTTAACAACTAAAGGACCTTAACTCATGTTGCTACCGCAAAACAGAGTTAGCAGCTATCCATATACTACTTTTTATATAAGGGATTATATAAAAAGTATGTACATTTAGCAAAAAAAATGGGCATTTTACACAAAAAGAAAGATAATGTATGATGTCAATCAATCCAGTTGATTCTATAGAAGTTATTGATCAGTATAAGACGCAGGATCGATTGGCATCAAAAAGTTTTTGTGTAAAAAGTAAATTTTCATACAAGCTGTAAATATTTTTGAAAATCTGTGAATGGGGTTGTATATTTCTCAAAAAATTGTGGATAGTCTCGTAAGACCATGTTTCTGTAGCTAATCGTACACCGCACACCTGATAAAATAACTCCCCTTACCTTGTCTCAAAACTCCATTCTGTATTCCTAGTTTATTCAGACCTGTATTCTGTTCTACATTAGCCGTTTCGTTATGACCAACATTGCAATTTCGATAAATAATAGTTATGTTTTATATGCATATAACGACGCTAATATTAAAACACCAGCAAAATACATTTACATATATGTACATTAACTAGTCAACAACTAAAATAAATGAGCAGGGTCCATTTTCCAAACGAGGGTTTAATTACATTAATGACTAGTTTCAGCTGGAGGCTTCACACATTCCAGATTTAGAAATCACTTTAATATCAGTAGTTTTGGTGTGAAGAATTAACATACAGGCATCCATCCAAACTTACCAATCTGTATCAAAAATCCTCCTGAATGCCTCCTGCCTCTGGCTGTCCGTAGATGGTTGTACACATAGAACTATATCTAAATAATATAGTTCTGAACCTACGACATTTTTCTCGTTTATTTCCCGTAAAGAAGTCCGACTCTACTACATACCTGGCTACTCAGCAAATGATACAGACTGTGTAATAATAACCTGTGCCGACACAATGGCGCGGTTCCATTCATAGCGCGACGTCTCAACGCAACTCTCTTGGGCGACAAGAATTGGTAAGAGCCGAGTTGATAACAATTATTAGCTTTTATCTTACCGAGCAACATAATTGGTTGAAGATCACGTTGCTCAAAAATCGATGATTCTCAACAAAATTCAGTTCAGGCGTTTGCATTAATTTCTTTTCATAAAAATTCACCGAATCCGATATCAATCGCGTGCAATGATGGCATTCAAGATTTATTGAGTAAAACGCATGTCATTGTGTTTACTTTGATGTTTTGAAAGAGTCAAAGATTGACAACAAAATTGAATGAAGTAGGGACTTACCTACATATTCGTACCTACTTTAACGATAACAACAAGTAGATAGAGTAGTTTAAACATAGTTTGTTCAAATGGTCTACTATATTTTTAGGCTCTTTGTGTAGAGGAGTTCAACCCTTGAGTGTCATGGTTTAGGCCGTTATTGGTCTCATTGATTAGGAACTCCAAGGAGAGCGGACAGCGCTAGTGAATGGTAGAGTGTAAATGGGCCGCCGCCGCAGCCGCGCCGTCCGCTCCGGGGCGCGAGTTGATCACTGCATGTTGATTGTAAACTGCTAATGCCAAGTGATACTGGCAATATCACTGCGGGTAATGGCACATTGAATATTATTATCGTTGTAAGATGTGTTTCAATAATCTCGGACATCATTTTCTAGCGTCATTCTAGTTAGCACATTAAACTAGATTAAACTAAAGTCCTTACAAGTAAATTTATTTTTTGCGAAGCGGAATCGCGTCATTAAATACAACAAGTTGTTTTTTTTATGGATTATTATAAGACAAGTAAAATGTAGCGTAGACGAATTTTAATTAAAAGTAAAATGTGCTTCATTTTTCAGGCTTTATCATAAAACCGGAACTAGGAGAGAAATAATAAATATATTTTTCACGGTCAGCAACTTACCTCTCGAAAAACGAACATTAAATATAAACAATGCCTGAATCCGGATGAAACCGGTATAAGAAAGGATTAATCTGGTTGAGCTGAGAAAAAAATCAGAAGGCAGTGTTTTGTTAGCGCTCTTGTTTATTTACTGAGCGCCTCGGCATCTCCTTAGTAGAGAGCTTAATAAAGAAAATCTGCTCAATTGATTGGAATACCTTTCTTTAAGGAGTCTTGGGAACTGTACGAGAATCGTGATTTTTTGCGCAATCACATCACACTAATGTCTATAATAAGAAAGTTTGGGTGTATAAATTGTTGTATTGATGTTTTTTGTCAATAACTATAAACGTATAGGCTGACATTTTGCATACCGACCAAGTAATAACACTTTATTCAAAATAACTCTTATAGAAGATTGCAAAATAATGAGAGGGAGGGAGATTACATCTTGACATCAATACAGAATGTATATTTAATAAATTAATAACAAAGAATATATATTTGGATTGTTATAATAAGCTACTAGAAGTCGTGGGCAGACAGAAGCTATTATAAAAAGTTGTAACCTAGGCTCCACAATGCAGAGATCTAGATGGTAGTCAAATTGTACATATTTTGATAAAATAGTTTTTTTTTGTATCACGAATATTGTCAGTGAACAAGGATTTCGAAATGGCTTTTCCATGTAATTAAAATTTATAATCACACGCGCTTTGTGCCCTTAATTGGGCAAGATGTGTTATCGCAGTACAAAGCCCCTATTACACCCTTAGGCCCTTTGTGCCCCTCGCATGTACTACCCCTGTGCTCCTTGGAGGCCAAGGTATTATAAGGGATGTAAATGTTTAATAATAATAATATGTTAGAAACTAGGAATAGATTACAGAAACAAATTTTCGAGCCGAACATAGAGCTACCTTATAAAATCATGTAAAATCCATATCCATTCAAATAGTAACCGTGTCTGTCTATCTGACACCTCTTCGTAACTTAACGGCTGAACGGAAGTAACAGAAATTGGACAAGGAGATATGTAGATAGCATACGGACATAGAAAGCTAAAGCACTGGCCGCAGATAGTGTAACTGTCGAAAATAAATGGAATGTAAAAACAAACATTTAACTTACAATAACACTCAAACGATCTCATGAATACATAATAAATGACGCATTACGAAGAAAGCAATCCCTAAAAGTGATTATGAATCACTTTAGTGAAGTGTATATCATCAGTTAGCGGCGCAAGTGTAAATCACTTCACTAGTTCCATTCAAAATCACTATTCTATTGAACGGCGCGCTGCGTGATCTCTGTAATGGTCTGACTTAGATATCCACAGCTGGGGAAGAACAGCTGACTCACACTTTGTGTTCAGATTATTTGGATAGGAAATGCAGCAATTAACATAACAATTATACTATAACTTTATTTCTAGGTACATATACAATACTTACTTACCAACGCACTAGAGTAGAGCTGTGGCTCGATAGAAAAATACTTCAAGTGGGAAGATTCATTTATGATTCAGTGCAAAAAATTTAGGTAGATGTATGGATCTAATACTATTCAGTAGGACCTTTCAAAGACCTAAAGAAATATTTGGTTGGGTTGGGTTTAACTAGATATGGTATCAGGTAATCATTATTGTGATATTAATTGCTCAGGAATTACTTCGATAAAATCACATAAGTAAAGTATCGTTAATTGCATGAAATACATGTAGGTACGGGTGTTTTTATGTCTATTACATTTTATTACGATAGCTTAACGATGCTGAAGAATTATAAAATGTTCGAGTTATTATCAGGTGAGCTGTGCCAATGCTCTCGAATAAAGTGAAAAGATGCACAAGGGGCTGCAAATCGTATTACCGACCTCGAGTCGACTGCGAGACGACGACGAGCGATATA
Organism: Eupithecia insigniata; assembly: GCA_947859395.1. Lineage (NCBI taxonomy): Eukaryota > Metazoa > Arthropoda > Insecta > Lepidoptera > Geometridae > Eupithecia > Eupithecia insigniata. The sequence continues at coordinate 457,176 of OX402011.1, read as the reverse complement.
CGATAGTGCTGAGTTGCGATAATCGAGTTACGACTTTACCAAAGTCATGGAATTGCAAACGGTTAGAAGTTTGCAATTCAATAAAAGGTATCTGCAGATATGAGTTATGCGCTGGTTATATTGCAATATTCTATTTACCCTGGGTCTATTATTAGATTTCACGCTTATGTCTGATTGGAAATGTTAATAAAATAGTCGGTTGAAACCTGTAAGTGTACTTATCTTTTAGATTTTCAGACCAGAACGAACGTACAGTATGACTATATTTTTTTATTTATTTATTTATTCCCAGTAAAAGTTGGTAGTTATGTGGAAGGTTTATGTAATTATATTTTAAGTGTCCCAATAAAACTTTAAATAACCTCCCCTAGTCCCATCCGGACTGGGCGTATCCTGTGAAATAATCGCGAAGAAGCCACGATCGGGCGGGAACTCATAAAGCGCCCTTCGTTCAGCCTAAAAAGCCCTCAAACTATAAAAACCTTTCGCGTCGAGTTATGCGCGGCTAAATTATGCGATGGGCGATAGATAGGTGCCGCCCCGCCCCGCCGCGCCGCCACCGCCGCCGCGTAGGGGCTTTACATCTGCTACGTGAGGACGGATACGCAAATGTGGCTCGTTTTCTTTGGAGGATTCAATTTTTTTACCTATTCTTGCTTAGTTACAGTACGATACGATCCGTTCAGTTATTCGTACGTGACAACGTGTCAGTGTTACACAGCGAGCGTGCAACCTGTCACTAGTACAGGGAAATAAGACGCTCGCAAACAGCAACAAAACTGATTTTAGCACATGGCGGCGTATCGTTACATGCTCGCTGCGAATGAACCCCTAACATTGGTCAGTACTTGGCTCAGGGATATAAGATGTAAGAACTTTCGTATTCATTACACTACTACCACAGGTTAAGTAATGCTACTACTAATTACTATCTTCTGATTACGACATCATACGAGCTTTTCCGCGACAAAAAGTAGCGAATGGCTATACCCTGCCCTGGTATACAATTCATCTCTGTGCCAAATTTCATTAGGATCTGTTCAGTCGTTTATGTGTGAAACGGGAACAGACAGACATAGTTTAACGGAATTCTCACAGCCTTGGTGTCAATTTGTATATAAAATGTGCATCAAATTATTATCTCTTCAATTAGCACAAGCGAATAGCAAACCTATCTAAAATTTATAATTAATGTACCAGACGCTGACAAAGCAATTTGATTAGCTTTATCACTTTAAATTATATTTTGCTTAAAAATTTTTTACCTGATTGTAATCAACAGCTCCAAAAATTTCATGATATCCGAATCGACAGTAAAAAAAACATTAAAATCAAAAGTGTCTGTTAGGTTGGGACATTGTGTCCTAATAAATTTTGTCCGAGTCGTCTGCAACTCGACTTAAGGCGAGGTGAGTGCGAGTTGATCGATAGAGAATTCTCCATTGTAGGCACGAATACTGCAGGCGGTAATCCCTGCTAGGTCCGTTTATCGACGCGCGCCACTGCACGTGTTGTATTTGCATCCGGAGGGACAATGTCTGTGAGACAATTCTATTATTGCAACCGGATAGACCTTTGGAGACAGTCTTAAAGAACCTCTTCGGGGGTATATGTTTTGATTTTATTCATCTCAGCAGCGCAGCGGTGTAGGCTTTCTAACTGATTTCAAATGATTGCACGCAGAGTCGTTATAATTACCTATTTACAATTAGATTGATTTCGCCGCCAGATTCTGTTATGGATAGGTACTAGATAACTGATATACTTAATACAAAACATTACATAAATTTATATTTTTATAGGTAGAAAACACCCAGAACACGAGGGACAAAAATCTACAGGCCGTACAAAAATTGTTCGAGGCGGATCTCCGCCCAAAGCGCCGCAGAGGTCGTCACTTACGTTACGATTTCAACTTTTGTCACTGGATGAATAGTATCACAAAATTAACAACGACGTCTGTCTAGTGTCTAACTGTGTATGTTATCGTAAATCATTAGAGTTGTATATCGTTCTGTCTGTGTCTGTGTGTGTAGGGAGCCGGAAGTCGAGTGCGGAACTGCCCGCGGGTCTCCACTCGAAATCGTTTACTTTACAACTGCTAACAACTGCTCGATCTCTGCTTTAAACACAACCAGAGGCAGACAAAGACTTCGTAGGTACCGCTTACACTTCTATAAGCTTTCTATTTTCTTTCATACATTAATAAATAAAATCAAATCAAGGATTATTTACCACTACTAGCGCAGGTTAGAACGGTGAAAATCAGCAAAACTATAAACTACGACAATTTAAAGAGCTTGATAATTAGGATCTCAAATTATCCCACAAAATATTAGCAGGTTACGTTTTCAAAATAACTCAACAATCACATAATTAAATGCTTGGTAATTTATCTGTTACTAGTGTAGTGTGCGCACGTCCTAACCGACCCCCTGGCAGTTCAACTGACCCCTTCTAGTTTAATTAACCGACTACGCGATATAAGTGAGTAAGCTCTGCAATGCTTTATTAGTTTAGCCGTCTAGTGTGCACTCAGCCTTGCAGTTGTTTTGTTCCTAGTTTACAGTCGAGTTCAGTGGAAACGTTTTACCGATCAGGGGTTTTTTTGCGTTACGTGGGTTCTTTTTACTTCCAAGTAACAAAATAATCTATTAATTGTAAACTAGCTCCTGCCCGGGGCTTTGCACGCGCTATTGCGTGATAAAAAGTAGCATAATGACCTTCCTCGAGATACTTTCAAACTCCCTGCCGAATTTCATTAAGAACTGTTTAGCCGTTTAGGTATGAAAAGGTCACAGCAGACAGACATAATTGTATATCAGTGAATGCTAATTCTTAAGAGAAATAAATAAATGTTCTTGAACCTGAATTGTATCAAGATTTATAATATTATTTAATTATTAGTAGGTTTAAAAGTATGGTTTACTGTAAGGTAGAGTGGTCACTCAGCTCACTGTAAGGTAGAGTGGTCACTCAGCTTATGGAAGATTATGTTTCTGTTTGAAGTTAGATCGTTATTGATACCTGCATTACTTACTATACTACTCGCACGAAATAATACGCATACATCAATTATCTTGGGAGTCCATGTGCACGTAGACGGGACATTATTGTACTTGATAAGAAATATAATGTATGTAGGTTGGTTACCTTTGTTTTTTATCAAGTGCAATGTTGTTTACTATGTTACTCACTGAATGCACTTAAAGTCGAAAATTCCACTTATGTGTCCCAAGATACAACATAGTCAAGTTTAAGAATACAATCTATACATAAATACATAGATACAAATAATAACATTTAAGTGTATATTTTTCCAGGTAATGTCGTATATATATGTAGATATACATACGTATAATTATTTAAATAGAATAAAACTTGGTCTGTCTGTCTATTTGTTCGCGCCGATCTCCGAAACAGCAGAATTAATTTTGACGGGACTTTTACCGGTGACCTATGATACACCGGCAAAATAGTAGAATATAAATACTTATCAACCTATCCTTAACTGAATATAATAATAGCATGTAGGATATCGTACTCCATATGTTGGTGCAGAAGCCCCGGCCACGCACCGGTCGCAAAAACTGCGTTCTTCCCTTTGTTTGGAGCACCTCGTTATTTCACCCTTGCTCCGGGTTTCGGCTTTGTTGTTTGGTGCAAAAGTTTGTTCTTCATTTAATGACAATTAAGATTTGATAAGGAGCTCTTATCTTGTTAATTCTGTATCTACTTATATTTATGTAATGTTAGTATCAGTCTCGGAAGGTTGTTGGGTAACATTGTAACAGGGTTGTCTCAACTGAAGGGATGGTTTGTGTGTTCGCTTGAGTGAGACATACGACGAACAGAGTATCAAGAACCAATTCGACATCGTCTTTTCAAAATGATTGATCCAGTGCACTACAGAACAACTTGGAAAGCTTTTGTCCCAGTAGTTCTGTGCACCAACAATATATGTATATAATTGCAAAAAATGACAGTCAATTAAATTCAGTACATGTCAAAACGAAAGAAAATGTCACTTGCACTGTTGCAACTGACATATCAGTTGTAACGCGCTTCTGCCAGCATTACTGACCTTGCAGCGCTATTTATAATATTTCAGAAGCCGCTACAGCGCGTGCCTTCGGTCGGCAGTCGGCGCTCCCGAGCCGATGGATTCCGTCTTCGTCTCACAAATGATATTATATCTCGAGATAATTTCATTGCCGGCTGCCGCACGGATCTTATTTTATTTATTCCTATTTACTCCTCTTTATTTTATTTATTTCGTTTCCGTTTATTTTCGGAAACGGCCATTTCTTACCCGGTTTATTTTATTGCTAACAATTTTTGTTTGTGATGAGTTTCTTTGGAGTTTTATTATTAAACGTACAAAAGTGTTTTCACTTCCACATCATAACGTTTGCATAACTGCCCTCAAAGATTGTTAGCCATTACATCATACAAATCGAAATTGAATTTAAAAATCAACCACATTATTCTAAAGCTAATCGAATCAAAGTTCTAGAATTAGCAGCTGAAATTCTCAATCAAGAATCGGTTATCTCATTGGCAAAATCTTTGTTCGTAAAAAGATTTGGAAATTCTCTCCATTTCAAAGATTCTCGAAAGTTCTGCAAAAGTCGCATAGTTAATGCGATCTCGTGGTTCATCGGCGATCATCGGCGATTCCCGACACGTTTATTCAATTAGAGTAGAGCGTTAGGCGCGCGCCCCACTCAGACACGAAGACAGCACACTTGGCGATTTTAAACCAAATGGTGCAGAAGCCAGCTTAGGCCACATTAGCACAGAGAGTGGCCATATACATACATTTTGACTTGAACAGTATATTCGCGCCCATGCAGTGAGAACCAATGAAAATGGGCAATCAATGCGATAATAATCTGACTATTGCTCCATTAGTACAGGGAATAACAATCTCAATATTTCCCCCTATTGAGATTGTTAATCCCCGTTAGAATCCCAATTAGAAGAGGTTTTTTTTTATTTATTTAACACACAAAACACATTACAATGCCAGCTAAAATGATAGATAACACAAAGAAATTATTATAATCTACATTGCAACATAAACATATGTGTGTACAGCTAAGCTTAATAATAATCACACTAAATGGACTAACAATAAAATCAAGTATGTAACAAACACTGGTGATGAAATAAAACTACACAGCTAATTCAATAGCAAGACAATATCTACACAGACATGCATGGAGCTGAGGTATACCGGCAGAACTCTATTTTATTCCCTCACAAGGTAGAGTACTCCAGCGTGGAGGATCAGCAATTAATTATTCAGTAAAATTTGAAAACATGGGACATAATGCATTAGCAATACAGCAAGATCTGCATATCTCGCCAGAGTTCAGGCACGTGAATATTTTAGGATTAACAAGTTATAGAAATTAAAAATATAAAAATAATTAATATTAAATTCTTTTTTAAATAAAATATATTTATATCAGACATCTCCTGGTCCATATAAGCTAAACAAAAAGTACACAAAATTACAAAAAAAAACAAGAACTAACAATAAATTTTAATCATCTGTTGATATATGTACATACATTGAACTGACTAGATCTAATTTTAAAATTAAAGTAATATTCAACAGAATAAAAAGAAATGCTCAATATATAACTTGAATAATTTTGTCACAAAGATCTGATTGTATGACAGCAATAAATACTGAATGTGTCGGTAGGTATGTACTTTAATTGCATCTATACCTATTACTGAAAGGCAAATCCTAAACACATACTTTCCAGAACCGGCTGAACGAAATGCAAGAAGGGCCAGAATAAAATATCTGTGGTGTAAATAATGTTTAAATATTCCTATTGAGTGGGCAGTAAGCCTACAGTAGAGTACTTAGGTGATACGGAAGAGGGCGTAATGGGAAAAACGTGGCGGCTATTTAAACATTCAAATAGCACCTGCAAACACACCACGGCCCGCCTGATGGCTAGGGACTCCAAGCGGAGGGCCGCTACCTGGTGCTTCGATAACCAGCTTTATTTGAACAATCTGATCCGATATAAAACAAAAATCACTAATTTGCAAGAAAGATAAAGAAGGAAAGAAAAACTTTCCATGAACCTCCTTTTTGTAAATTTTCACAAAGATTTATAACGTTACGATATTATTAATTTCTGGCTTTAATTATGCTAATGGGGGTTTCTGACAGTCAAACAAATTACAACAAAAAGTTCAGTTGAGAGTTTTCTTTGCCTCGCTTTCTCGACCAGTCCGTTTTTCTAACAGATACTAATTTATAAATTACTTGATTTTTTGTTGCTCTGAAATAGCATTTGGAATATTTCCCCGTGAACTGGGTTTAAACTTAATTTCTCTGAAGCAGGTGGGACAGTATTAGTAGAGATCTTCAACAAAAAATATTGTCAAAAATTTTCACCCCAGCCAGCACCCTAAAACACAATGTTCCTTTCAATTTCTCAGTGTCAAAAATGGTAAATCCCGAAATAACCCTTCAGTGGCGGCGGCGAGGGCCCACGGACCACTGTCACATGACGTGGGTCGCGATGACGCGAGAATTTATCACCGTGCCTTGTTATTGACAGCTGACGCTCGATGCGTTACGCGCCGTGACGCGGCTTTTTGTTGACTCTCTCTTGTCATACGCATCTATCATATCGTATCATTATTTCTGCGATAGTTCGCTCGGGACTACACATTGTTGGGAAATGTGATACGAAATCCATCCCCTTAAAAACATAGAATATTTATCATGGGTTTTGAAGAGCTTATAAAACAAATATTGGTAAGGAAAGCAATTTCTTTTCAACCTATAAGATATTCATAGCAGAAGGGAATGCAAACAAACAGCTGATTGCCGCACAGACGATGTTTGTCTTACACAGGCGAGCCTCAAAAACGTGTAGCGCGGCATGTTGTTCTTCCCCACACACAACACAACACAGGGGCGTCTGTGCCCGCGGGCACACAGCGCGCTGTCTTCATTATCCCGGCCAAAGTGACCATTAAAATTCATTTTTGACCCCCGGGTCCATCAGACCCCACCACAAATTACAAATAAAATACAGTGCAGGTTACGTAACGTGCTGAGAGGAAAATTTTGCCATTTGGCTCCTTACAGCACAGTATCAGAGTGGACTTTGAGGTCGTAAATTGTCGGTTTGGCACTCTTAATTAGTAAGCAATATTTAAATTATTAACTGAGGCAATTCTTGCTTAGTTTTACTAACCTTTTTAAATCATTATTTTATTTTTATCAAATCTTTATAGGTTGGACCTATCATTATATTATGGTCAACGGTTTTAATCTGTGCTCATGATTCAGTATTTAATCTTAACGAAGTTTTACTCATAATCATAAATAGTGTAATTTGTATTTAAATAATCTAGTCAATGTTCACAATGTGCGTAGTATCAAAGCTGACGGACTGACTGTGTATTGTCAATATTCTGGCACATCGCGGAGAGAAGTAATCAGCCGCTGCCCGCCCCGCCGGTGCCACCGCCGGCGGCGCGGCGGCAGGGCGCATTTCCATCTGCCGAGTTCCTGAGCCCTTCCACTCATTGGATCTGTGAATCTACAACTAAAATAACAGTTACTACAGTTATTATTATGTGTTCAATTCGCGTAAGTTTAAAACTCTAGTAATAAAGTTTTAGTTAATTAGGAAACGTTAGTTTTGGTTTGAAGTGACTTTTAATATTTGGGACTGTCATCAAAAACGACGCTTTTGACAGATTTGACAGCTTATACAATGTAAGTACATGCCGTTCGCTATGAGTCGGTGACCATCGGCCAACCTGCAGTACCAATTAACTTCGAGATGGTCCAATATTATGAAGTGAATTAAAGCCTCATTAATTTCCGCAAGTTTTCTCTAAGTTACAGAAGTAATTAGTTTCCTTCGTCGATAGTTTACGACGCTAGATGAATTATAAAAGCTTTGTATTTTCTACATAGATACTGGAAGCGTAATACGGCGCGGCGCAGTGGTTTTGTTTGTAAACGGAGCGTATCCAGAATTCATTAGGCGACCACTAAGCCGCTCCTCGCTTTGTGACGTCACGAGTCGAGCGCGTCGCTGCCGCGTCGCCGCCACGCCGCGCGCCGCGCCTCTTCAACCATTTGCTAATAAGACACCGCGTTCGAAATTCTACGAGATAAGAAGTGCTTCTGTCTGGCTTAGCCTTTGCTTTAGATTATTTTATACTAACTCCTGCCTAAGAATTTTTACCAAAGAAAAAACTTATATTTTGGAAAAAATGCGTGCTTCTTTATTTAAGTTATTTCAGACTTAGGCATATGCATTTCTGCCCACCCAATTAAGTACTTTTGGCTTTACTTACGTCTTTATATCTTACAACTTCACAAACTTTATAATGTTGATTTGAAGCCTCATTGGCAGCTTGGGCAAAGAAAATGTAACAGGAATTTATAATTTATTCGCGATATGTTGCATCTTCCGTAATAGCATAGATATTTAATAATAATTATTATATGCACTAGTTAAAATAAAAAGAACAACAATAGAAATTTTATAGTAAAACAGTTCAGCAAGTTAAATGACGGATTTCTACCTGACCTAAATATCAAGATACACCGGTTACAAGGTCCTGTGAACCTCATCTGCGTACAACTGACACTGCTGACGTTAAGAAATAACCAGAAACACGAACTATCTGCTGCTCAGGAAATGAGCCCGTCAACACATCCTACGACTTACAACACACCTCGAAGCTCTGAAAACCCTTCCAAGGCGGTCGCTCACCGGGAACATTATAATTTAATGTAAAAGATCAGATTCAAGCATTTCATTTCTTCAGCGATTGAGAAGAACCTTGTATTAGAAGAAAGAAGAAATGTTGTTATTAGTTTACTTTAAAATACAGCTTGCAATATTATAATTAACAAAGAAAATTATAATAGAAATAACTTATATATTAGAACTAGTATTTACAATTTTAAATAATTGACGTAACTGCAGATTTTTAAAATTAAATAGAACCATAAACGAGGCTATTTTCACAAGGGGAGAATTCTCATCAGCCACTCTGCAGCCAGTATTTTTATTTAATTTAAAAACATGTATCTATTTTTACAGGATATACCTAAATAGAGTACGTGTTCATTACAAATACGCATGTGTAATGTAACTTTTTAGTCTGCTCCTGCTGAGAGCCCGCCTTTATGTACACACAATAAGCGCCTTTACTATATAGAACATTTACTGTGTAGGTACCTAATATAACGCACATTATTTCAATGCATAGTAAGCTTTCAAACGGAAGTTTCATGGTTCAAATTTCGATAGAGCTTGTAATGATAATGTCGTAATCGTGTTTTGTTTTGTTATTGAAGGGTGTCGGAATATGTGTCGCGCGTTTAGTGCCGGAATCACTACAATGATAGTACTCAATTACTAGACAAATAATGTTGATACAATTTACGGACAGAATGTTAATAAGACATTTAAAATTTAGACATGAAAGTGGATGTAATATTGTTTTACGCCTGGTGTAACCTAGAGCCGAGAGTATACCGTGTTATGTTTTGTGCAATAACCGTAAGTGCATCTAATTTAGGCAGCCGTATATTGTACAGGTTAATCTGCTAGCTTTAGCCAGAGAAAATACATTGTAATTGTACTACAATAGCTTTAGACTTCCGTGACGATGCAAGGAACAGCTCCTCTTCAGCTCAGGAGCTAATTAGGCACTGGCAGCGAACCGAGCCCAGAGTTTGGCTCGGCCCGAGCTAGGGCTGGGTTTCGAACATTCATGAAACAAAAAGCACAAGATATTACGGGATATTTCGGTACTAGTATAGTACCCATAAAACCATGATAAAACATTGTATAACGATAGTGGTAACGCCATCTATCCCTTTCCTACAAAACCCAATCCTAACCTTGCGCACCTGTATGTCAATGTCAAAAAAACGGCTCCTGACATATCAGCCGACGAGAGGATGGGAGAATTGCATTTTAGAGTACACTTCCGCCCGCCATTACACCAATTACATTGCACTTTCGCTGTGCACCGCCGCCGCCGCCACCGCTGTAATATATTCAAAAAAAAACCACTTCGTATATCCAACCCGCTGAAACTAACCCGCTGTAAAACCCGCGCTAAAATAGTCGCATATTCCGCGCCGGGAACCCAAATCCCAAAACTTTATGGTGTGTCGAACAAGGAAGCACCGGTGCTCTCAGAAGACATCTGTCGGACTTGGAGACCAGCTGCAGCAGGACGAGCGACAGAAGACAACAATACAGGTCAGTGCGCAAGTCCTACCTACAGATTCCCTCTCCCAAAAGAGACGATCCAAAATTCCTCTTGGCGTTACCATAAAAGTGGTCCTTCGAGCCGGATAATTGTATCCATTTTTCATTAATTTTACCCGCTACATACATATATTACAATATATACCTAAGTTACAGGTCATTCATTGTAATCCCGCTGTTTTTTCAATTAAATTTTGCGATTTCATTCTGGAAATACACAGATTGATACATAGTTTATTGTGCGGAAACTCTGCATTGTGTTCAGAAATCCAAACAAATCTCGTCAATCTTGTTAAATCTCAATACATTGAGCCCTCCTCCTTTTTATAAAACGGTGTTTGCGCATAGTTGTGTTGACAAATTCGCATTCAGTACATACAAAATTGTTTGTTTGTTATTGTTAAAATAAATAGGTCACGGTCGTAACCTTCACGCCGGCCATTTTAACCCGACCGTATTATAGAGGTCAGATTATTTTGCCGTACTATACGACTCGAAAAACTGTGAAAATGGCAAAATCGGTCGAAATTGATGATTCTAGGCTTTTAATAATACAAGCTAAACGCGAAGCCATCTTTGAGGTGGTTCAGAGCATATATGACTCCTCGTCCAACATAAAATCAAATATTGTGAAAAGAGACAATTTCCTAGCAGCTGGCTCAAATATTGAGTCGTTGCGCATAGATTTCTTAGAATTACTCGATGAATACAACACGCGTCTTCTCGAAGTAAATCCCACCGCAAAACCGGACTACAAGTGTCTGGTTGCTTTTGAGCAAATTTACAGCCAAATAAAAAGACAATATGACCAATACTCTGCCTTATCAGTCAGTGATAGCAAGACAAGCCCTGTAACGTTAACAAAGGCCCCTCAAAGGCTGCCACCTATTGAATTAGTCGGCTTTACAGGTGATGTTAGGAAATGGCCAGTATTTTATTCCTGTTTCAAGTCGACCATCCATGAGAATCCATCGCTCACCAATGCCGAAAGGTTGTACTATTTAGTAGGTAGACTGTCAGGTAAGGCTGAAAGCATCTGCGCAGGTATAACACCCTGTGCAGAAAACTATGAATTGATATGGCAAACGCTTGTTGACAAATATGAAGACAAGCGGATGGTTGCCTCCGCATATTTGAACCAAATGTTAGATTTTAAAACATTAAATGCTGCTACCGCAGAAAACTTTGAATTGTTTAATGAGCAATTTTTAGCTCCATTCCGCGCTCTAAATAACTTAAATTTAGAGAAATTAAATGAACTTATCCTTGTTCATATAGCACTCAGGAAGCTGGACTCGGGTACTGTCCGTGCATTCGAGTTGGGTCTAGGCACAAAGGTACCTACCTTTGGGGACCTGGAAATGTTTATAAGAAACTATACAAAGGTTTTCGAACGCACAATGAATGCAGCTGGCCCATCCACAAGTAAGCATGCCCCAGCTAATAAAGCTGAACGCACACAGTCAAAGGAAAATAAACAAGCGCCAAAATATCATGCTTATTGCAATAGCACAGATCATAACAAATGTATGTGTGCTAATGTAGTACACCAGCACCTATTTAAATGCCCGGAATTCCATAAGTTAAGCCCCGCCGAACGTTTTAAGTTTGTTAAGGAAAATAGCGCGTGTGTGAACTGCCTTAGTACTAAGCATCGCATCTCACTTTGTAAGTCCGACATGACTTGCCGCACATGTAAGGGTCGTCATCACAGCCTTCTGCATTTTAATACGGGAACCAAACCCGTAGCCGCCGCCATCGCCGCCGCTGTGCAGACCCAGCCGCCTCAGACTACAAGCGAGCGAACAGACATAGCATTGTGCGCGACGTCGTCCATTGCTGCTCCCAGTTGCGCCGCGCCAGTAAACCGACCACATAGCAAGCAATGTACTACTACAGTATTGTTGGCTACCGCTCAGGTATTTGTATACGATTCCGCAGGCAAGGAACATTCGTTGCGAATTCTCCTCGACAGTGCGTCGCAGAGCCATTTCATCACCAAGGAAGCTTGTGATATGTTAGGTATACAAATACACAAAACAGGGCGAACTATTATAAAGGGTTTCGGAGGTGCAGAAAAATGCATAGACACAAGTTCGGTTAATTTAGAATTTCACTCCCGCTTTAATAAAAATGTTAAGTTTAGCATTTCGCCGCTGGTCGTCGACCAAATTACTGACTCATTGCCTAGTGCTGTGGTGGACATGTCTGTTCTATCACACCTGCAAGGTCTACCGCTTGCGGATAAACATTTCGGAAGGCCTGGTAAAATTGATTTACTTGTAGGCGCTTCCTTATTCGCACACCTTTTATTGCCTGACGTGAGTCGCGCTCCCGACTTCACTCGTACACCGCAAACATTACGCACGGTATTAGGATATGTAGTCATAGGTTCCGTACCTACTCTGATTTCCCGCCAAGCTCTGACATGTTGCCTAGTGCAGGAGCATAGTCTAGAAAATCTTATTAAAAGATTTTGGGAGCTCGAAGAGCCTCCGCTCGCGCCTTGCGTTCTGCGCCCCGCTGACGTAGAATGTGAGGAATTTTACAAAAATACTACAACCCGCGATCCCGCTACCGGTAGGTACACTGTGGGCCTACCATTTAGTGAGGATGTATATTCATTAGGTCAATCCTATGAAACCGCTAAACGGCGCTTCTTGTGTCTTGAAAAAAAGCTAGAGGTTTCACCAAGCTTTAGAACCGCTTATGATGGCGTGATTACGGAATACTTAGAGAAAGACTATATTTCACCCGCACCTCTAGGGATATCCGATGGCTCATCGCCTATCTACGTCATACCGCACCACGGTGTTATCCGTGAGGACAAGACGTCAACACGTCTACGCGTAGTGTTAGATGCCAGCTGCAAAACTAGTACTGGAATCTCGCTCAACAATATACTGCACCATGGGCCTAATCTACAGGGTGATTTATTTAAAATCATCTCCAGTTTCCGCCTTTTCGCTGTTGCTATGACAGCTGATTGCCGTCAGCAATTTCTACAAGTAGGCGTCAGGGAATGCGATCGTCGCTATCAATGCATTCTATATAGATTCACACCGCAAGATCGCCTGACATTGTATCAATTCAAGCGCGTTTGCTTTGGCTTAGCCTCATCTGTGTATCATGCAATGCGCACAATACAACAGCTGGTTGCCGACGAAGGCTCTAAGTACCCGCTCGCGAGTGAAATTGCATCCTCATCGTGTTATATGGATGACGTTGTATTTTCAGTGGATACCGAGGAGAAAGCGATTGACGCCGCTACACAGTTAATCGCATTGTTCAAGGGCGCGCAGTGGGACTTAGTCAAATGGAATAGTAGCTCACAAATTGTATTGGACAACATTCCGGATACGCATAAACTACCTACGGAAGTAGAGTTTGACAAATCAGTACAACACAAAATATTAGGTCTACGTTGGTCTACAGTCAATGACGCATTTTATTATAAAATAGCGGCACCCGCAGATGAAAAGTGCACTAAGCGCTCCATCCTATCCACCATCGCCCGGTTATGGGATATAATGGGTTTTGTAGCCCCCGCAGTTCTTTTTGCCAAACTGTTAATAAAACAGTTATGGCAATTGAAGTTGGATTGGGATGAGTCACCGCCGGCTCATATTATAAAATTATGGGAACAGTTTAGCGCAGAGTTACCGGCTCTCAATGAGCTGCGCATACCGCGCCATCTTGGAGTGGTAGCTGATTGCCAGGCCACTCTAGTAGGTTTCGCCGACGCCAGTGAACACGCGTACGGTGGAGTAGTGTATCTACATGTTAGTTCAGCCAGCGGCAATACTGTTCGTCTGGTTTGCGCTAAGTCTAAGGTGGCTCCAATGAAACCGGTGACAATCGCTAGGTTAGAGCTCTGCGGAATAGTCTTATTAGCGAAACTATTACGTACAATAATCAATAACTTTGCAAAGCGTCACCCAATCCAAGCTTTCGCCTTCACTGATTCAAAGGTCGCGTTATACTGGATCAAAAGCTCACCTCATAGGTGGCAGACTTTTGTATCTAATCGTGTCGTACAAGTAACAGAGAATGTTTCGGCCGAGCATTTTTATCATGTTTCAGGAACGGATAACCCGGCTGATTGCTTGTCACGAGGTGTAACGCCCCGAAATTTAGTCACACATCCGTTATGGATGCAAGGGCCTCCTTGGCTGATGCTTGACATAGGTCAATGGCCTCTTCGCGACCTTGACGGTCAACCTCTCGAGGATATACCTGATCAGAAAATGTTAGCACACGCCGCCGTGTGCACACCCGCGGCTAATTGCACAGTTTATGACACCGCATTAGGCGTCTCATCATGGTCTAAACTGCTTCGCATTCTTATATACGTTTTTACGTTCGCAAAAAAACTACCACGCCGCGCTACTACTGCAGTAACTGCGGACCAGCTTCAATATGCAGAAAATAAATTGCTTCTCGCCCTGCAGAATAAATATTTTGCAGATGAATTTCGCGACATATACAAGGGTCAGTCTTGCTCACGCGCTTTTAATAGGCTTAGGCCTTTCATAGACGATAGCGGTCTGATCAGAGTAGGAGGTCGACTTGTTAATTCCGGTCTGGATTATAACCAGATCCACCCGCTGATTTTACCGCGCAGTGACCATATTGTCAATTTGCTAATAGATTATTATCACATTAAATACTTACACGCAGGTACAGAATTGCTGATGTCCCTTCTACGACAAAAATTCTGGATTCTCTCAGCACGCCGCTTAGTTAGACAAAGAGTACATTTATGTAATACCTGTTTTAGGTTAAATCCGCGCCCAGCGTACCCGTTGATGAGCAACTTGCCCGACTGTCGCGCACGCCAATCAGTAAAGGCTTTTACGCACACTGGCCTAGATTATGCAGGGCCAGTAGCTTACACTCCAATACGTCGTCGTGGAGTGCGTAGTGAAAAAGCCTACCTTTGTGTTTTCACTTGTCTGACAACAAGGGCGGTGCACATTGAGGTTGCTACGGATCTCAGTACTCCTAGCTTCCTAGCCGCTTTAAAACGATTTTTGGCGCGTCGAGGTCCTGTCCAAGTATTATACTCGGACAACGCAACGAACTTTAAGGGTGCAGACTCTTACTTAAGAGATTTGTACAAATTCTTGAATGACGAATATCGTCCTAAATTAGAACAAGAGCTAGCTGAGAGCCGTTTGAAATGGTCTTTCATAACCCCTAGATCTCCACATAAGGGAGGGGCTTGGGAAAGCATGATTAAGGTAGTAAAAACACATCTGTATCGGGTGATCGGACAGCAACTTCTCTCATATGAGGAGCTCTGTACTGTTCTCGCTCAAATAGAGTGCCTACTTAATTCGCGACCGCTGACGGTGCTGAGTCCAGATCCTGCAGAGCCTTCAGCTCTCACGCCTAGCCATTTTTTACATACCGCACCGCTGTTTTCGTTACCCGCACCTGATGTAGAGTCAGAGAAGATCAGCCTTCTTCAAAGGCATTCGCTATTAGACAAGTTAGTTCAATCCTTTTGGCAAAGGTGGAGAATGGAATATCTACATGGATTGCAGGTTAGGCAGAAGTGGAATACGCCTTCAGCACCTATCACCCCCGGAGTTGTCGTGGTTGTGATAGAAGATAATGTTCCGAGTCTAGCTTGGCTATTGTTGAAAAGGTTCATCCCTCTAAAGATGGAATAATTCGCACTTGTACTATTAGAACCTCAAAAGGGACGACTTTAATTCGTCCGGCCGTCCGCATATGTCCTTTACCGCGCCAATAATTTAAATTTGTTTTTTTTTGTATTTGTATTCGTCAAATTTATCAATGCAACGCAACACCGCTTATCTATAGTATAATTTTTCCCGCTATGAGACTCTAGTCTCTTTCTTGAGCTCATTATGATTGTGTCTTTATGTTGACACATCAAGGGGGGGAGGAAATGGTAACGCCATCTATCCCTTTCCTACAAAACCCAATCCTAACCTTGCGCACCTGTATGTCAATGTCAAAAAAACGGCTCCTGACATATCAGCCGACGAGAGGATGGGAGAATTGCATTTTAGAGTACACTTCCGCCCGCCATTACACCAATTACATTGCACTTTCGCTGTGCACCGCCGCCGCCGCCACCGCTGTAATATATTCAAAAAAAAACCACTTCGTATATCCAACCCGCTGAAACTAACCCGCTGTAAAACCCGCGCTAAAATAGTCGCATATTCCGCGCCGGGAACCCAAATCCCAAAACTTTATGGTGTGTCGAACAAGGAAGCACCGGTGCTCTCAGAAGACATCTGTCGGACTTGGAGACCAGCTGCAGCAGGACGAGCGACAGAAGACAACAATACAGGTCAGTGCGCAAGTCCTACCTACAGATTCCCTCTCCCAAAAGAGACGATCCAAAATTCCTCTTGGCGTTACCAGATAGTTTCAAATACTTAATGTTGTTTTAAAGAATTCGTCGAACTTCAAGTTCTATAAATTGACGTGCAAATATGTTTGTATGAGGATGAAAAGAGAAATGTATGGCTCTGAAGTTGGTGTGTTCTCTGCGTACCCTATTTAGTTTAAAAAGTAGATGTTTGCTCGTTGCTCGATCATTACTTACTGTCACAACTTCCGTTGAGTGCTCCTTTAATTCTTGAAGGAAAATGAAATAAAGAAAAAGATTGAGTTGACTTTGTTGCTACAATTCAGATTTGTTGTAGAAACAGCTAGCGTGTATTTTTTCCGAGCGAACGTTCGTGTTATCGTACGTTAAAAACGTACATATAATTAAAAATGTAGGTGACATGAAATTGTAGCCAGATTGTGAAATTACCATCATCATTATTTCAGTCTACAGTTCAGTATATCTCGTCTTTAGCAGGCCATTCCATCTGGTCCCCTCGACCTACACCTTAGTAGATAAGTATAAAACTATGACTTTTGAATACATAAATATGTAAACAGAATGGATCCGAGTAAATACGATTCAGCGTCACCAAACAGGGCGAGTTGGTTCACTTTTGTAATGACTGTAAAGTGCCCCAAAATAAACCTTAATTAAAAACTTTCTAATTAGCTATGTTTATATTAATGGACTACTAAAGTAGCCGTAATTACTCAGTACGGTTTCTTATAACAAGTCCGATCCCCTCCCTAGACCTCTTGAGTTGGCATCGGTCGCTTGCAGCGGTCTCCCGCGCGCCGGTCGAATCTTAAACACAGCCTCCGTGGACCGAGCACAGGCTTGATTGCAGCCCCCGATGAGGAGCGCCCTATGTGCGGGATATCAGATTAGGGACGTTCTTCATTTGCACACTCCTTCAAGCTATTCGTTAAGAGAATTTTGATGGTTATTTCTAGACTAAGTTCGGTAGCTGAAATAATATGAGTTATTTTGTTTACATTTTTCAGCATAAGCGAGAAATTAAATAACAATCAATGATTTCGCAAAAGCGCGTAAGAGGCGCGCGTAGATCACTCGATTAGGACAAATAATAAATAAGGCAGTGTCACACTGGCTCATTACCTAGTGTCTCGTTAAAAAAAATAGAAAAGATTGGCGATAGCGAGTTAGGCCTGTGCACGCGCAGTGTGCAAGTAGGGCAGAACAGGGATGGCGTGCGGTCGCGACCACGGCGGCAGCGCCCATAGCGGCCGACGCGACAGAATATTCATACCATGCAATTTGCGGGAAGCGACATTTTCGATCAGTGTGATGAGCTTGGATATCAGGTGAATGTTCCGTTATAATGCACTTTAGGGTCTCGACTTCACCCATTGCAACTCACGCACAATGGGTTTCATCGTCATTTTCAAGTTGTAGTGAATATAATAACGCGGAGCAGAGTTATCGTGTCCTCCGGCAGAGAAGGTACATACCTAGATAGATAGATAGATAGAAGATAGAAAATACTTTATTATACTTTATACTAACTAGAAAACAGTTTACAAATGAGACAAAACAATACAAGTGACAATGGGCGGTCTTATCGCTCAAGAGCGATCTACCTACTATCTAATCTACCTATCCGACTTTAAAGATACTAAATCCGTCGTAACCATGTACATCGTCTTTCTGTCTCCATCTGAATTCAGATTCATCATTGTGTAGTTCGTTCTTTGATCCTAAAACAAATGAAACTCAGCAAAAGGAGACAGAACTAGTCTCGTATCCCGCCACTAATTAAATTCCGAGAGAAGAGCGTTTAACTCAAATGAAAGCTCTATTATAGCGCACCGACAAAATTACAAGCCACACGGATGACACACAAAACAAAACGACGACGATCCTCCCAAACGACTTTTAAGCCAAAAGGTACGACAATAAGGTTAAATTTTCCACAAAACAGGTTATACGTGCGATAAATATTGTACGAGGGTCTTGTCTTACGGCCCGTATATCTAATTTCAGGTGCCCTGCAGCACCTGGGCACTTGATAAATGTGAAACTGTGTCTTGGGATATATCGGGATTGACAGGATCCTTCTCTCAAGCCTTACATCCAATTGAGTTTTAGATGAAGGTTTGATCATTCGCAGTGGACCGAGAGTCTGAGAAGCAGAGATAAATGACTTGGCATGGCTCTTAATTCTGGAAGGTTCCATATAAAAGGCGCGGAATAGGTCGTATAAAAGCTGTTGTATCTCTATACTCTCTATATTATCTACGTAGCTCGTAGCGACGCTGTAGCCGCTACGCCGTAGCAGTGCTACTACGAGTAACCTAGTTCCGTTATAGAGTAACTCGTTAATCTGTGGCCTCGGGTAGCGATCCGGGAAATGAAGCTTTTATGGCGCTGAGTTGTATTGTATGTACCTTACATTACTAAAGTAATGGTGACTTCTGGTTAAAACATTCTAGGAAAGAAAACCACATAATAAATAGCAACATGGGACCATACTCTTTTTAAGTCCACTCGTTATGCCATACAAAACTATATTCAAAGATGTTGGTGATGATGCTATGAATCAGCACCGTAATTATATTGTATCACAAAGGGAGCCACTTGACAGTTTTTAACCCTCGACGTCCATTACGACTTGTCATCCCGGGGCTTTAATTTTATAACAGCTTTTTCAATTTCGAGTCCTCCTGTCTGCAGCGAATTAAAAATAAATATTTTATACTTTGATGAGATTCGGTATAAATACTTGAAACGTTGCCCTTGCTTCTGAAAGGATGCAACTTGTTTGATACAATATTAAAATTACAAAAAAAAAATAGATAAATTCAAAACAAAATTCGTTTTGTAATCGGATAAAACATTAAATGGAGAAATATCAATTTATAAATACTCAAGGTTCATTCAGTCAAATACAGAGGATGGTTGTGTTTTAATTTCCCTCTCACAAAGCAAAGTAATATTTCGATAACTCGTATTATACATTATCTCAAAAGTATCCTCTCTCGGTGTAGTGTAAATAAAGAAGTTATTTTTATTATTATTCGCCGGGTGAGTAATGCTCCACTTCCCACCCCAACTCTTTCAACAAAGAAAAGACACAAAAACATTTTTATTTTAATATCCTGAAGCGCTGACAAATGGCCCAGCAATCCGTAACAATATCTTACGTGTGCATTACGGTAATGTCGCGCGACAAAAAGACGTAATGGCGACAAAGCGCAGATTTATGTCGCGTTTGTCGCGAGTGTTGTCAGCGCGGTGATGAATCTTCATTGTAAGGATTTGACGCGCGTCACGTTTTTTGTTAATGCTCATGTTGCTGTGGTACTTTAAGCTCTATTGTTATTAACGAATAAGCCTGCTGTATTAATACACATATATTATCTGAGTATTTTTAAACACCAACACTGCGATCACCAATCCGCCTGCCAAGCGTGGTGATTATGGCAAATCCCCTACATGGGAGACCATCCACTCGATGGACCGACGACATCGTACCGGTCGCAGGGAGTCGATGGATGGAGGCAGCTCAGGACCGCTATTTGTGGCGTCGTACGGGAGAGGCCTATGTCCAGCAGTGGACGGGTGTGGGCTGATGATGATGATAATGATTAATACACATAGTAAAACATATGTATATACGTCATGGGATTATATTATTCAGCCAGATGCAATGTTAAGCTGTATAACTTTTTTGCTGAAGCAGGTTAAAAATAAATGGTTGAGCTAAAATTAAATAACGTGCACACGAACGAGTCTTGTGAGTTTAGTGGTATGCAAGTTGTACCATAGTAGCTATAAATAAATAAAGATAGAGATACTTTCGATACCTACCCTAGTTAGTTTGGGACATTTTATCAGCTTAAAGTTTTCGATAAGACGAAAAAGTCACGACCTCACATATTTCAGCTGAAAGCCTCTAAAGTGAAGTCTCACCACTCACCATCTCTCTAAAGTTAACCTATTAGTTGTCGAAAACCGCCAGAAGTTCGCAGCGCCATCTACTTAGCCGTGATTCAAGCGCAGATTAGCGAGTCAACCGGTTAAAGCGGGTTGTACACAAGTTTGTCTCAGCGCGAGAGTATTTTTCGATTAGCTTGTGATCGGTGCGGCGCGGCGGTGGCAGTGGCGCCGGCGCATTGCCAAAACGAAAAAAGATTATCATGTCTATACTCGGTTCTTGAATTCTAGAGGTTTTTCCAAACATAGGAATGACATAATCAAAGATATGTATGTATGTCGGTGAAAAGTATTATATGATACTGGTATCATCGGAGCAAATCGTACAAGTTCTAAACTATTTTTGGTTTTGCCAGTTTTATTAATAAGTTAACTCGTTTGTCCTCCATTTACAAACTACATACACAAATACTAGTGTACAAGTACTAACTCGTAGTACTTGTACACTAGTATTTGTGTATTTATGCGTTTTTAAAGTTTTCGTTTGTCTTGTTGTTTTTTGTTTTTGTTGTTTTTTGTTATTGTTTTGTTAAGTTGTCATTCATAAATGACTTTTGTTGACATAATATATCTTTAGAATAGAATAAATTTTATTGTTAATTGTGTGAACATAAAGGTCTCAAAATTAAATTAAAGTATTAACAATTGTATCCTGTTCGGACATACAATAATTAGTTTTACAATAATAATAAACATACAATAGTAATCATAATCAGTCAGGCCGATAATTGCCTGCCGAAAAATTATTTTACTTTATACCTAGTGAACATTGTTAGTAAGCCATTTCCTTAATTTAAGTTTAGGAAACATGTTTCCATCAAGTTGTTTTATATCTAGTGGTAAATGATTATAAAACTCAATAGTTGTTATATATGTGCTTTTGTGGAACATAGTACTGGAGTCTAGGATCGAGTAAAGTCTCGAATGTCTGACAGGCAAGTAACTGGACATTAAGTAAGCTAGTCTTACTTAACGTTCAGTTACTTGCCCGTGCGTAAATCCTACGAATTAAGTTCTGTGATTTTGGAGTCACGGCAATTCCCAATTGTTTTATTAGATACAGAGAACATAAGTTTCTAGCTAACTTCATATTTCTTTCCAAAAGTCGGTACCTACCAAGTATCCCCCCACAAGCCCGGTGCAGGCGCTCTAACCGCGACCGCGACGCGCAGCCTTCAAATAATCACGCGCTTTGATCCTGCTCTAATTAATTGCCTTGATTAAATATTTCGATAACAGGAGGGAGGAGGGGGATAGTTTGTTCTGTTAGTGAAACGGAGTAGACGAGCCACGTAAGTGGTGGCCGCTAGATGCGAAACCTAAACCTATTTCTTCATTGCCATCAACACTGACAAATTTCTCGCGATTTGTCAACATACATACCTAGATTCTGATAATTTTCGGGTATTTTCAGAAAAAAGGCTGTATTTGTAGCAGAAATACAATCAGATCGAAGTGACTAGGTCAGTTTAAATTATGGTCACAGTAGGGTTAAGGGTTGAAAAAGCTACCAGATAACTCGTTCGCCGTACCATCATCATGGATCCATATCCAAGGATCAACGTTGGCTGATCCGAAATTCAACTTTACCAGACCATTGATCTGCTCCTCGGGGCCGACGTCTATACCAAAATAATGCTATGAGGAATTTTACGACCCCTAGTAATGGGGCCCAACAAACACACTAAACTTAGGATGGCTGCTGTGTGGGATCACGAGACCACACTAACAATGCAATGTCATTCTCATCACCAAGATCGAACCCTTTACAATGGTATTGTAATGGAAGACTGGTCATAATGTCGTTGCAGCGAACGTCTCGACCGTGACCACGGTAAATAGTCATTATTACTTTCTGCTAATTAATGCCAATGCTCAGCTACTAGAGCCACATCGACAGCCAGTGGTTGCTACTGTAAGTGGCCAGTCAAAGTGAAAATTCTTTATTTCCCTACAATAAATATACACTTAGAAGAGGTCAAATTCTTAAAATTAAACACTAACACGGAAATAATATGATATTTTTAGTCTGCTCTGAACAAAAATAAAAAGATTAATATTATAATTTTTTTTTTATTCTACCATAGAATTTCCGGAGTTATTTATTTGTAACTATCGATGAAACGTTTTTTTAATTGTTAAAAGTAGACTGCTATTCTTAACTGATTTTCAACATTTTTTTCCAAATAAATGAATCCCTTCGGATAACTTTTGCCCTGGATTTCTCCATAGATCATTTCCAGCTGTGATATTACCCTTGACACTCTACACCTAGCTATTAACGTAGCGTTGCGCCCTCGCCTCAAACAGAGAGGGGGGTGGAAGGTGGAGGTCGGGGGATCCAAGTTTTATCTTGCTTCAATGCCCTCGAACACACGGATTAATTTAATATCGCCGCGATGGGATATTAATATTAGCTGCTGCGAGGCGTAACATATTAGTATACTTAGTTCACTGGAGTAGTTTATTCATATAACGTGGAATTTGTGAGGTTATTTATCATGCTTGGAACACTTTGATTTCAAAGCTACAGTCATGATGTTTTGAAAGTATGTAGATAAGGGTCTTCTTCTTAGTCGATTGGTTGCGGTTGTGGTGAGGTTCTACTGAACCGATGCGCCGCCATCGTTCACTGTTGGTTGTGTTGTAGGAGCAGTCGGTCATTGTGGACCATCTGGTTGGAGAGAGTCCTTGAGACCTGTTGCCCTCCATTGTACCCTGGACCACGAGGCGAGCCAAGCCTGCCACACTTGGTGATTAGAAACAGAAAAAATTATATACTGGCTTTATTATGAAACTGTATACGTATTAATAATATGAACTATTTTCCATAATTTGGAACTTTTCGAGTTTTCCTTCATTCGGGTAATTGATTATCCCAATAAAGTGAATTTCACTCGATAATGTAGGTAAAGTAAGATACACTTTCTTACATCATTTCAGCATTGTACTCGCTGATGATATTGTTAATGATGCTCTAAGCGACGACGGGCAGGTTGGCTGATCCTCCTTGTCATATCGATGTTCAACTAATTATAATCTGACTAATGTTTAACAATCGCAGCACACATCGCTGTTGTTTAGCGATCTAATTTAAACACGGTAATGGCTACTGTAGCAAAATTAAGCTGAATAAATGGCAACACTGAATAAATAGATTACTAAATGGAATAGTTAACGAGGGCAGAAATGGTATCCGCTTAGAATGATTGAACTGAGATATAAGGGCGGCGATGGTGTTTAGATATCAAAATATACTGGTTGTGAGTAACGAACGGTTCTTCATTATGAATTTGTTTTTCGATGTATGTCGCATAATCTCTGCCCGTGAATATCGTAA
The DNA here is from genome assembly GCA_947859395.1 of Eupithecia insigniata. Lineage (NCBI taxonomy): Eukaryota > Metazoa > Arthropoda > Insecta > Lepidoptera > Geometridae > Eupithecia > Eupithecia insigniata. The sequence continues at coordinate 433,211 of OX402011.1, read as the reverse complement.
GATCAGAATGTACCTACCTACCAGAGGAAGGGCAGCAGGTTCTTTCTTTGTATTTTTTAACAGCACAACTGTAATCACCAATCCACCTGCCAATGCGAAACGTGGAAATAATGACAAAATCCCCCTTGTTTGGAGAAAGCATGTTATATGAAACGTACGGTTGTATGTATTTGTGATGATTCTTTTTCTTATGTGTGTTGATTAGGATCACGTTTCAAGAACATAGACAAGACATTATACATTGATTGTAGAGTACCTATAGCTAGACTATAGGCTTAATTTGGACTCTAGCTAGCGTTACTCTGCACGGGCTCCAAGTCCGCTTCGTCTGAGAGTATAATAAGCCGTTTTATCTAACTTTAACAACGTTTGTATCCACTTGAGTTATGAGGAATATTAAATTCTTTGTCTCTTGGGAATTCCAATAACGTTAACTTAACTAGAGATACTTTTTTCTCGTACTACGAGTATGTGATTGAAGAATAAAATTTTACTGCTCTCGTATAGTTTATGAGACATTGCTGTGTCGTGAATTCCAAGTTACCTATTTCCTAAAGATCAAGGACTCGCTTCGCGAATCCCACCCCTATAGCTCATTATCTCTGCCGATAATGATGCTTTACTCATGAAAGATAACTATGCTAGGCTGGAATTAAAAGTGAATTGTATCAGTGATAGATTATAACCATTTCATGATCACGATCACCCCGGCCCATCAACAGCCACGTCTCACTGGTATCTCATACTCCTTCACACTAGCTAATGGACAACAAAATTTAATTTAAGAGTCAATAACACTTTATTTGTTATTTGATAATAATTACTTATTAAAAATTTTGACTATGTGGATACGTTGGAAGCCTAAAGAAATAAAGTTATTTACTTCTGACTTTTTCTGGCAAGTGGCTTGCCTTGAGGACGGCTCGTCCCTGCCGGACACCGCCAATAAGTCAAACTATTGTTATAAATACGGTACAACTCTAACAATATAAACAACGTTACATTTAATTGGTCAGTAATAGATCCGACAACACAAAAAACTCAGAGATGTCGCTCATCACAACCTCCTGATACAAACATATAAATCCCTAGCGGAATGTGTAATCCGTAAAAATCTGTATAAACCTATGTAAATAAGCTACTGTATTTCCTAATGGGGTTGTGCGGCGAAGACACATCTAATAAAGTAAGAGCGAGCTCAGCGCGCTCTCCTTAAGACGGCTACGAACCTCTCCGAAACGGAAACGGATCAGCCCATGCGGATTTGTTGTTGTTTCACGTCGAATGAAATGGGGCGCGCTACTAGTGAGAAAGCGCGTCTAACCATCAAATACGAAGCTGTCATGTGGCTGTGTGCGTGTGCTCGGTGCCGGCACCATTTTTTGATATTTTTTCATACTTTCCGATTCATTTTCAATAAACGATTGATTTTAGAAATATTTATGATTATTTATAATATTAAATATATTTAGGATATTTGCAACGCGACAGATTTTCGAAAAAAGGTGTCTCTCATGAATAAAATCGCTTGAATATGACTCGATTTGGTGGCCAAAATTTGTTTCGCTCTCATTTAAAGATCATTATGTTTTTGAAAAACTAAACTGCTACAAACATAGCTATTTTTAATCCGATTACGTATGGAACATTTCAATAAGATCGGGGTCATAGTTTCCAAATGAAGCGAAAAGTACGTTTATATGGGGCTAAGGCTATCCGTTCCGTTCTTAACGTTGCGATTTTGATTCCATATCGATACCCAACTACTGACCCATACAAAAAATTTAGCTTCGAGTCTGTCAGAAAGTTATTTGTCTTCAACTGCATAAAGCGATACCACACAGAAACTGTCCCCACTCTGGCTCCCCAAATAAACGTTTAGACACGAAGTGCCCTGTCCCAAGATATAGCTGCAAAATTACCGGGAGGCACTACGGTCTACTTGCTCCAACCTTTTACAATAAAATTAACAATTATCCCTGACTGAACTAAAGCTAAGACGCTGTGTTATCTACTGGCTTAACGGTTATAACTACGATTGTGTAGAGCTACTCTTAAATCAAATCAGCTAAAATTAGGTAAATTGATAATTCACAGTCACATAAAATATTATTACTACTAACTGCGCTAAGCGGAATTACTATGTACTGTGCTACACTAGTATATAATCTGTGCTATGTACATACGTTCACCCCTAACTAACACCTACCATAATAACAATAACTTAGTAATAATAATAACCTACAAGTATGTTTACTTATCTAAACTTTTTTCCGTTTATTTTGTAGGAACACCCAATACTTATAGCCTTATTCATTAGAAATAAAACAATGAACTATTTGCTTATTTTAAAGTATAAATTTGTGCACAACGCAAGGGATCGTTATACAGTACTGTTCTCCATAAAAATGTATCATATCTTTTACTGATACACTTGTTTAACTAGATATTAACTATAGATACTTGAGTACCTATTTAGTTTATAATATGGGAAGAAGCTGTTCTCCTGTAACACAGCTACATTGTACACAACACGGGAAGGCAACTTTATTTGTACAAATATTTATTAAAATAAACGATTTTATATTAACTGGTACACACAAATACAATTACAACTTAAACAACTTAATTTTTATAAAGGTACATATACAATAATTATTATTGTTTTTATTTCCTTAAGTTACGCGAACGCCACCTTCTATATTGTTCTGTTATGTCAAGTCTATCAAAGCTATAAAGTCGCCCTTTGTACTTCATTAATTCTCAGCATTCCTTCTGCATTGCATTTTGTGTTTGTGAGGTACAATATAATTGTATTCATCTACAATTGGAAATAACTCGACTGGTTGGTTACCTAACATGTTAATAGCGCACTCGTTGGAAGCCTTCGCAAGTGTCGGGCTTGGCAGAGCGCCCCGTCTCGGCCCATATCGCGCGGACAAAGGGACTTTAGTGGAGCACTAGTCACCGCTTATTGCTGAGAGAAAGACAGGGACGTATCGAGGGATGCGACCACAGTGAGCCCATAACACGCAGACAAAGGTCCTGTAGCGCACTAGTCTCTGCTTATTGCTAGCAGGAACACAGGGACGGAGAGAAAGATGGGGCGCGCCCATGAGCGGCTAATAAACTAAATCAATATTTGGGGCAGTGGCCAAGGAGAAGTGATAGTGGACTGATAATTATTATTACTGTTCAGTTTCTAAATTTGTTTAGTCTATATTTAGAAAATTTTATAGACGCTCTTGTCTACAGCTACAAAAAACTATTCTCCGGATAAAAAATACTGTGTTGTTTGGTTGAAAATATCACCCTGAAAGCATCGCCGTTCACATTAGCTCTCCTAGCGCTATAACACTGAAACTAACGGAACAGCAAATCTTGGTGACCAGTCCTGAGTCCACCCTTGTCCCTTAGATCCTCCTCCAGTGCTGTGTCTCTCAAGGAGCCATTAGTGCCTGCGTACATTAAAATTCATCTCTGCGTCGTCGCTACTACGCGGCTACTTACACGACGCGCTAACCAAAGGTTAACGTCGCTCGCGTTTTATGTGTCACATTCAGACTACTGGTAGGTTTACCGGTATCCCAAGCTAGGTACTAAGTTTTTTGTTTCAAATGGAAATAAGATGTTCCTAAAACTAGTCATTTTAAGGTCAGAGACCATCACACAAAAAAAAAAACTAGCTTATGCCCGCGATTTAGCGCTCGTTTTTCTTGGGTAAAAAGTAGTATTTTTTCTTAATCTAGGTTTAGAATTACACGTAGGTATGCATAATATCATCCCGATCGATTCAGTAATTTTGGCATAAAAAATCAAATGTACATAAAAATTAATATTTGTCATATTAGTATAATGTGATTGTGTCTCGATTGATCGATTATAATAGCCGAAATTCGACCACAGCGGAACTTATGCCCGACCCAGGATTTGAACCCAAGACCTCATTACCAGCGGTTGAACCTGCTGACCGCTAGACCAACGAGACAGTCAAAAAAGATCGATTATAGAGATTGGGTCCTCGAGAAAAACTAGATAGTTTACATAACTAGTTAAGCATTTAGTTTAACGGGCGGCGGTGCAACCGGCCCGCCCGGCAGCACAGCGCAGGCGCTGCGTTTATCATACAAATGGATTTCCTGAATTAAAACCTCCGACTGCGTTCATTACGAGCTTAAATATAAATTTAATAAGAGATTCTTTTGAGTTGGTGTTTATTAATGTTGCAACATCACGAAGTGTCCCGATGCTGCACTATTCAGCTCAATGTGCATTTCAGTTTGCAGCTTCTTAGTCCTTATGTTTGTTTATTTAATTTTTCATAATTTTCGTGAATGTCGTCTCTTTATAATGTTGTAATGCTCTGTGAACGAATTCATATGAGATAAATTTCTGCATGACATTAATACCTTAACGTTGTGATTTTGCCTACCCTAGACGCCATAACAAATTGAATCTTCGCTTTTGACAAAGGTACTGATATAAATCATTACTAGGATTATTTAATTTTAATTTATAATGCCAAGATGATATAACTAAATTTTTGTCATTTTATATTTTTTTTCGTATAACACCAATACTACTAAACCGATCGGGCTGAGATTTTTCAGGGTGTAGTTCTAGATCTGGATTAACATATTGATTACTTTTCGGTTGAATTGAAGCCGCTGGCTGAAGCTAGTTAAGCATAATACCAACGATAACATTAATGAAGTAGTAGATAATAATGTAGATCGTATTTCAGCTTTGTCGTCGTTGTCGCCGCGGAGGCAGCAACTAACCCATCACAAACGAGCTAATTCCGGGAACGAGCAATAACAGCCTTCCTCTGACGTTGGCTCCTTCCCCGGAACAACTCATATTATATTATAATACACAGCAGTTGTCTACTCTCATTATATCAACCATTATAAGAAATTCCACGCCAGATAACGTTCCACCCCATTTTATATCACAATCGCACGCGGTCCCCCAAATGTTACACTTCACACTATTTAAACGTATTGTGAGCCCCTCGCTCGCTTCGGTAAATTATTGCGCGCATCAATCGATTTCTTTTCGCTAAAACTAATTCGATTGCTTTATGTAGCAAAAATAGCTTCTAAAATGTTTGTTGAATATTTGACTGAGCGAGGCCATTTCTCTTTAATTAATAACGTTTTGCTTAATCGCCTTATATTAATTGCTCGAAGCACGCATCAACCTCGTCCGTCAGAATATCCCGTCATCTTACTTGCCACTCGAAAGCAAATCTTATCTACGAATTATACAGTCGACGTTTCCATAAATCAATTATAAGTACATCCGAAAAATATGGTGATTGACATTGATTTCAATTTTAATTAGTTAAGGTTGAATTTAGACTGCACAGTTCTTATTACAAAGATGAGTGTACATTGACGTCCGTCGATCAAACAGTTAGTCCAATTAAGCGCCGCACTCCACCGGTGTCGACTGATCGCCGCTCGACAAATGAGTCTCGACTCTACGGACGGGAGACGTTGAAAACTCGCTTTGTGGACGTTTAATGCTTTCACTTAAAAGCTCCGGCATCTTCAACTAGAAATGCGGTCATCTTCTAGACTTCACACCTTTTACATGAATTTGAGGGAATAATACTTTAAAAAAAATATAGTGATCTAAAGCGAGTATGACATAAGTAAAGAACTCTAATAATAATACGACGATAATTTATTTTGCACATTTTAAAATTTAATTTAAAAAAAAGAAAATAGATTATTGTTCTCCCTCCAACTAGTTTGCATTTGCATTACAGATTCTCAGTGTTGAAAAACATTTCAACCAAACGTTCTTGCTTTAATAAAACGAAATGTCGATTTTAAAATATTTCGTAATCATTCTGTCATCCTTATTATTTATTCTCATAAAATGCAAGCTTGTTAAAATATTACTGAAACAATTTAACATCAAACAACAACCGACTCCAATTACACTATCGACGTCGAAATAACATTTACTGACGGCGACACTCGCTTTATCTGACGTACGGCTGCGCAGGTGTGTCACTAGCTTAATAATACACATTCTACACACACAGGAACCTCAACTCTTATTTTCTCAACTAGAAGGTTCACTTTTCACTGGCGTGTATGATAATACTTAGAGCTCGATACGGACGGATTGACACCGGTATGGATGGATTCGATGTGTACATATGTTTGCGGATGTTTTTATCCAATTTATAATGACGTACAGCGGCGCGGCGCGGCGCGGCGTGTGTGCGCTGGCTTATTTAAAGCTAACTTGTTTTGTTTGGGGCTATGATTTTTCACCGTTGGCTGCTCCGATGGTGAATCAATGAAATGACAATAGAATTCATCAAACTGACTGTCTGTGACTAATATTTTAACTAGCTACAACTAAATATCGCAATGCTGTTTGTAAAAACTTTGCTCAATATAAGTCCGTCCAAATGTTGATAAAGTCATCACACGAACAAGTAAAATAATAAGATTGAAAGTATAAAAACCGCCCTTTCCAGTCATCTAGGCATATTATCTCGCCTAACGGATTAAGCTGAATTATCGTATAGACCTTTATTTTATCATTAAAAATGTTGTTTAGATTATGATAACTGCGTACAAAGAAACATTCTAAAACCACAATCCGCCTCACCGGCTACTAAAAACCGCATCCATAACCCAATGATGTGCTTATAAACCTCACTGTACCAACAATTTTTTTTCAAATTTCCATCTTTTGATGGAACCCTATAGATAGGCATAATAGTAGTGGTATAGAGTCTCAATAAAAACATAAAGATCTTATATCCCTAACAAAACTTGTAATTAATAACTAAAACTGAAATAAAACAACTCCGTTATTCATTATTGTATTTCCTATTACCTAGGTAGTTGGGTAGAAATCATATTGTATCCCCTATTTCTCAGATGGGTAGAAATCAGAAAGGCAGTGTGCAGTGAACGACGGTGATGGTGGAGCCATCAGGAACACGTGTCCTACGCCTATCGGGATGCTTTATATCGTTATGCTTTCATTGCCGAGTGGCACAAAAAACAAGCGAGAAGCTATTTTAAACCGACTCAGAAATAAAGGAGGTTTTATGTTTGGCTGTAAGTACACTAAAAATATAAGTATTTTTAGTGTTTTATGTTTTATTTTTGAACCGATTTTGTATTATGAGCAATATTGTTTATAAATCATTCTCTGTTGTAATGTACAATGGATATTTTTATAACTTTTGAATTAATATTATTTTAGTAAAATTATTATCAAAACACTGTTTCTCAATTTAGTAAGAAAACAGTGTTTTGACTCGTCGCCACACCTGCCAACGCTTTAGCCGCCACCAATCGGGTTCCGGTACGACTATTCCCGATTATTACCGACCGTTACCGATCTCAGTCGAGGTGGAGTGTGGCGCCGGTTATTCGAGTCTCGAGCTCGACACTGAAATAGTGAGGTTGTCTAAAAATAAGCGAACTAGGTGTTGTGAGTTTATACTAAGGATGGGAGTTATTGGATATTTTGGCTACCGGTTATTAGTTGGGTATTTTGTTTCAATACCGCTCGTACAAACTGGTACCCAATAACGTTACAATACTCTATACCTGTCCTGATTTCTTCCCAATATATTTCTAACCGATTTGGTTAGAAATACCAAATACTTGTTGCAGCTACATAACTTTACGGGTGAATGGTTTGCTAGTACCTATGTGTAGATGATAGTTAAGTAAGTATAGGTATTGAAGCGTTGGGTAGTTATGGCTCACGGTCGGTTAGGCGCGATGCTCGCTTTGCACAGTTATTCCCTAGCGGTATGCGGATTTTACAATAGCGTTAGATATTTTAGTACCATGCTAACAGGTACTGAGTTAGTTATTTAATACCGGACTCATCTCTAGTTTATACACCGTGCTGAATATAAAAACCTTGTTATTATTTTAGCTCTAGCCCTTTTACCATCATAAAGTAACGTAACTTTGAAGTGACAACCGTTAGTAGATATAAATCTCTAACAGTATAGAGACTGATCCGAAGGTGATTCTATAAAAAATGTAATTACCGAAGGATTATTATTTATTTCCCAAAACTTAAAACTTTGTACAAATTTGTACAAAGGCCCAGACTCCACGAAAGCCTCTTCTCCGCTCGCATCGTCTCCGCTTTGGTGGAGTCCGGCCGTAAGGCTGGGATCAAGAAATCGTAGTTTTATGTTGCTTCATAGAAAAGTCCTGTTTGTATCATGTGCGCATTTTATCACGACTCAAAATAATACATTCGTCAGGCCACAGCCATACTCTTGCACCACATGAAAACCTATAGAACCTTCTCAGGACCCTCTAAGAATTTATAGCGGTTACATACCATACCCACACCTACAGTAAGTTGGCACCTACCTACCTAAAATAGGTATTGTACCTACCGTCGTGGGGTATCTGTGCGAGATTTATGAAACGGCGGCGCACGCACTCGAGTTTTTGCGGATGGGAAGATGGCCGCGTGATTAACTATCTGATAAACTTTCAGCTCGGCTGTCGTTGATGGTTCTGCCATCTCCAGAGGGTTCTAGGATTTCTTAAAAAGTTTTGATTTCGCGCATAAAAAGACAAGTTGTCTGGTGCCATAATGGAAAGGTTTTTGGTAAAAACTGATAACAGAGTCTTATTAAATACTTGCAGATTGAGTATATATTAAGTATCATGAATACATACCTATCTACTTCGGTTTAAAGATTTTTATTTCTCATAAAACATAAACATGTTCATTTATAATGAGATACAAAAATTCCTTAAAATAATGCCTACGCTAATATTACTTCTGTTTTGTTATAGGTCATCTTGGGGTGAAACTATTAAAAACTTGAAACATATCATTACGAGTTACTGTACCTCTGGAGCCCGAGTGACAGAGATGAACCGTGCGTGCGGTGGGAGGACCCTGCACTCTAACACAATATAAAACTGTAGCATTAAAAAACCCTATAGGGTAACTTCTTACTAAAGGAGGTTTTTAAACGAGGCCATATATTTTCTGTTCCTCTTGATTTTTCACTTAACTTTTACTGTACACGGTGGTAAGAGAAGCCTTATGAGGCCTTTATCCTTCGCTTAGGTCTTACCATCATCATCTCAGCTGAAAGACGTCCACTGGACTACACCTATGATCAGTTCTGCATTGCATGCATCTTTGGTATTGTATTTTAACTCATAAACCCGATTCAAATTATGGAAAGTGAAGTGAGCAAGTGCCACTCGACGCATTTGGCGTTGCCAAGATAAATGGTGAATGTTGATGTCGCTGTGTGTATGAATGAAGCATCGCGCCGCCCGCCCCGCGACCTGCCGCCCGCCCCGCCTGCGCCACGATCTGCGAATGATTGTTATGGTAATCACTGGTTTATCTCACACTCACACAAATCTAGTTACAAGATATTGCCAAGAATAAATGTTCTTTTGCTGGATATTCGAATACTTATGTTAATGCGCACGAAACACAAAAACTTGTTTTTTATCTTTTTATGAATGTAATGTAATGACTTATCTACTTACCTATCTAGTTTGAATAAGTAAATCTGTACATCATTTTCAGCCAAGATTATCCCTTCTCCACTCAAAGGTTGATATTTTCGATCGAATAGTAAATTACTTTCTTGTATTTATTTCAGTTCACGTATTCCTCAAGTTTTTTATTTTGAAAATCCTACCCAAGTTCATCTGCGCACTTCGGTAAATTATTCTGGTTTTCCCCAAGTTTATTTAATTACATTTCGAAGAAACACGGGAAGAAACCCACTAAAAACAATAAAACTAGAGCACGAGAGCTTTGTGAGTAATCTCAGGTATTAGTGCAGTGAAGAATATTTAATGCGCGCGGCTTAATATTCGGGCCGCTGAGGGCTTCGTTTTCGGCTGCCAGTAGGAGCGGGCGCGGAAGCGTACTGATTACTTTTCATAAAACGAGGCATGATGTTTTTTTGTTTAACGTATTTCACAAATTGTTAGCGCTACACCACCGTGCCTTATGCACGTTAAGTTAGTCTGAGTGCCTCTCTCCGGTCGTCGGTCTACCGTCCCATCTCGTATTGTCAGAGTGAGGCAATAGTTAAAACTGGCCGCCGCCGCACCGCGGCCTTGGCTGAAATGCGGAAATCATCATTCATTGTTGCCATAGGTAAACAATTACAGTTGTCAGTGTTTAATGTAAGACTCGAGATTTCCTTTAAAACCTGACAAACATGCGCGATCGCCCATTTCTCATCTGTGCACCATGGACGCTTCCCAGCGCTTGCGCTTGCTGAGGTGCAAACTTGGCCAGGCGGAGCACTCCCTGGGGCACTACATCAGCCTTTATGAACGTACAACTGAACAGACAAGGGAACTCAATCTGGCCATGGATGCACTTCTCACAAGCCAGGTGAGTCTGGAGGGCAGGATTCTGGAGGGCTGCTGCTGCTGTGGTCCTGACTTGGTTGGTGACAACTGTAGTCCGGACAGTACTGTCTCAGTTGCATCCCATCTGGATCTTAGTCCTTCATGCTCAAGTAAAAAAACCGTAATGTACTGCGATGAAATTGGAATAAATATGGGCCAGTTTTTAAACATGAATATGGAGCACACATTAAATAATTGCTTACCTAACTGCAATCTCCATGACATTATGCATAAAATTGATACTGAAAGATTTCACAATAACTCAAATTTGATAATATTACTTGGAAATAGGGGTAATGTGAACAAATCAGACTTAATTAAATATATGGACAAATTATCTTCGCTGAAATTAAACCAAATTGTAATGTTCACATTCCCCTACAGCGACAGCTTGCCAAATATAGAAAATAATATTAGATATAAGCTAAATATGGCATTGCATACTATTTCATGCAATAACAATGTACATGTGATTGACACTAACAGTATTGTTAGTAAAAAATATTACTTGACTAAAAAAGGTAATTACTACCTTTCTAATTATTACAAAAAACAAATAGCTGTTTCGCTATCTTATTATTTTAATATTACAGCCAAAAATTTGGCTAAACAAGATGCTTCTTTTGAGCATTGTAATAAACTTACAACGCAGACCTTGGAAGTTCTTCCAAGCCATTTAAATTACTTAAAAAGACAATAGAGGACGTCTCTAGCCCTAAAAAGTCAAATAATATTAGTCACATAAAAAGTCAAATAAACCAAAAGTGTAAAACAAATGCAAAATTTACTAACTTGGTGCATCAAAATATTCAAGGATTAAAAAGTAAATTATTAGAGTTGGAATTGTACATGAACTCTTTCAATATTAACATCATCTGCTTAACAGAACACTGGCTGAAAAGCTATGAGCTCATGTTCAATTTCAGTAACCACCAAGTTGGTAGCTCCTATTGCAGATCACATGCTATTCGTGGAGGCTCATTAATACTATTAAATAAATTCATAAAATTCAAAGAACGTAAGGACATAATATGCTTATCCGTTGAAGGCCACATTGAAGTAGCATGTGTTGAGTTGGAGCAAAGTATTGTAGTAAGCGTATACAGCCCACCATCAGCTTCTTTTGAAATATTTGAAAAAAATATGGATGATATCTTATTCAAAATATCAAAATCAAATAAAAACCTCATGGTATGTGGAGACTTTAATATTGATCTTTTAGAAGTCTACTCCCTTAGTAGTAGATTAACTAATTTATTTAATTCTTACAATTTAAAGCCACTTTTTATTGAACCTACTAGAATAACGGAAACCACAGCAAAATGTATAGATAATATATTTGTTTGCCTAAATAATAAAATTATTAATAAAAATGTAATAAGCAATTTAAAATCAGACCACTTAGGTCAACTAATAAAATTAGAAATTCAAGTAAAAAATAATAACTGTAAAAAGAGAATAACATACATACCTGTGACCACAAATCCTTTGTAAAAAGGCTTATTACAAAATTTCAGACTATCTAGAAGATAAAAAAGCTTGGGACGGATTTTGCTCCAACTCGAAAAATAACACCTAACAGGCTAAAGGTTTCTTCGTCGCTTCTTTACTTTAGTCTACATACCGAAGCGACCGAAATCAAAATATCACTTTATTTCCAAATCAGTGTTTAATTTTAAGAATTTGACCTGTTCTAAGTGTACATTTATTGTATTTACGGAAATAAAGAAACTTTGACTTTGACTTTGACTTTGACTTTGCGGCCCGAGATTATTGCGGAGGCTGCGCTCCAGCGGCGCTGTAGAGGACTAGAGGAATGGCTTGTAATATCGATGGAAGCGTGAAAATTGTTAATTATTTATTAAGAATAAGATAAAACAGCTTTGGACGTGCTTCTTACCGATAACGCAAGCTTTTGAATCTAGAGAACGATATACATATATGTATACTATGTGTACTTCTAGGAAATAAAAATAGCTGTTGAAATAAGGTCGTTCATTTTCTGCGGCCGCATCTCTGGAGCCGACAGGGGGAAGCCAAAAGCCGCAGCTGATATGTTCTCTCTGATGAGCATAGTTTAGTGACACGTCAGTCATGCTACGGAATAATTACTTTTTTACTTTAGTTGTTTAATTTTTTACTACCTGACCCGACAGACGTCGTCCTGTCATTCAATTCACTTACTATACACTAAACTTAAAATTTATTTCAAACGTTCCTAGCAAAGAGTATAATTTACTAAGGTTACGTTAAAAAAGTTTATAAAAAAGGTAGTCGTTAAGTTTTCTAAATTTTCTAAGTTTCTGCGCAACGTTCTTAATTTTTTTATAACGTAATACCTTCAAAGAAATTTTAGAAAACATTTAAAAATAAGATTAATGAAATCGGTAAAGCCCTTCTCAAGTTATATATATATATATATATAGCCGGACCAGGAGAAATAGGAGTTCATTTTTATATACCTACTATATCTATATTATTTTATAACACTTATACAAGGCAAGTCAAAATTAAAAATTGTTTCGTCATCGTTATTATTTATTTTGATATTCGTTCCATCTTCTCATCTATGCTCTCATCATCTATTTCCATGAATGTTAATTTTTCAAGCTACTGAGAGGGCAACATAATTCTCTACTAGTTCTAGAGTTTCACTGAAACTTCCCGAATAATACGTTGTCTCAAGGGAGCTGTCTACGACATTTATAAAAACAAAATGAATTTGAGATTTGTACAAGACGTTTGTAAGCTGATAATGAAAATACTTTTATTGAAATGTCACAATTTGCCTTAAATTTGTCTACTACGCAAGCAGAAAATAAAACCACGTAGGTAGTTTTGTAATATTTTGTCCAATAATTTTGATGCTTAAACATATCACATAAGCTGATGTAAGATATAGATAAAGAAGATAAAGAAATTTATTGCGAAAGGAATCATTTCAGATTATTAATGTGGAATCGTAATTGTCAACAATAAAGCCATTTTCATCAATTACCTTGTTTTCAGCCAGTCTCTGAGAACTTGAGAGTTTGACTACCGGTTTCCGCTTCAAATCGCATACCAACCAATTAGTTCTTCAAGTGAACGCATCTTTGAACGATAGATTAGTTCCTCAAATGAGTCGATGTTGCAATCGGCTGAGAGATCGTTCGGTCGTTAGCCGCCCGAGCGACGCGACGCCGATAGATGGCGCTTGGCATCCGCGCGATTACGGCTAACTGCTCGCTTCTGCGGCTATTAGCGCTATCTCCTACGAGATATCGACTATCTCAGACTTTATCTATACGCGGAACTTTACAATTTGAGACGGAATTCGTTTGAAAATGTACAGTTAACAATAATCTGTCATGATAAAGGATGGCGTGATGGTATACGGCCTTGCTAGACAAGTGCCAGTTCAAAGATTCTGGTATCATATTGTATTCTTTGTACAATATTTTGTTATTTAAAATTCTATTTAACCAATACAAATCAAGTAAATAAACTTATAAACACGCTACGGTTCGTATATCGACTTGCTACGAACGTCTACGAAGCTACGCCTCCGCTCCGTAGAGCTTAACATGATATTGATAACATTCTGGAACATTCGAATTATTCTCTAGAAATAATTAATTACCAGAGTTCGTACATAGAATAAACATAATGCCAGCTTAGTGTAACTAGTGCTCGCGCTCAGGGTGAACGTGACCCCACCGCTCTACGAACTGGGGTCACATTGCGCACATAAAAGCAGACGTACATTTTAGTAAACAAAAGCATAGAAATGCGAATCAATCGGATCTCGGATGCATATTCATTCTACTTTGTGAAGCAAATTGAACTGATTGTGCAGGCAGGGCTTTAGGTTTATGGCAGGGTCAGCCCTAATAAGGCAGGGACCAAATAAATCGGCCCTCGTATGCGGAACTGAGACACATAAAATCCGAAGCACTAAATCTTACTATGATTTTCTTATCGAGAATCAACTTATAGGGTTCTTCTGCCAATGGATGCAATAGATGGTTACAGATTACATAGAAAATCTTTCTGGTTGGAGTGTCGGCTCGAAATATTGCTAATGGCGAATTTCATCACCGTCTTGGTCGTCATTCAGTCAGTAGGTTTGGTGTTAAGTGTGATAAAGTCCTTCCTTCCACCCTTGAGTTTCGTATTACGACAATTAATGACGTCATGTTTAGTTTAACTTGTTGTATTATGAATCTTGAACAAGACATGTATGTATGATACATTACATACAAGATGTCTGCCTTATACAAAGACAATACACGCGTCTACTGTAATCACTGTAATTTAGATGATGACGTCACTTGAGTCGCGTTACGAAGCCTCCCAAATGCACATTCAACAGTTTTCTCGTCCAAAGCGTTCCTTCAGGCGCTTCACACTAACGAAGAGTTGCTCTCATAACACTTTACCAACTTTTACTTTAAACCCACGCAAAGGAACTTCAATCTTATTTCTTTCTCAGTAAAGAATAACAACTAGGATAACTTTGTTGTTTTTCTCGTATCACTCAGCAAGGTTGTTTTTTCGTGTCAATAGTAAGTTTTCGCCTCTATTTCAGCAGTGTTAAGGTCGAAGGTGTCCGTAGGTGGCGCGGTAAGCGTCCACACTTGTAACAAACGGTTGAGCGCTGGCAACAGAGACGTGAAAGTAAAGGTAGGTATTTCTTGAGGATAGGAAGGCTCATGTTTTATTGCGAGGTTCAAGATAGAGTCAGGCCTATGTCGGTTATGGAGATCTCTCTCTGTCCTTTTGATGTTTATTTAAACGTTTTTATTTGCAGGAGGGTTCAATTTGCTCGGATATAAATCTCGTCATCCCACGTCTTGTGAATTTGAAAGGTCTAGTTTAAAATGATTGTATTGCAACAATGTCGCCATGAACAGATATTCATAGATATAAATGGAAGCACTTACAAAGGTCGCCTACTCACATAAACAGAAACTATTTCAAAGAGACACGATAATAATAATAACAATAGGGACAAATAAGCCAACCCAACTCATGAGCCTATCAGCAAACTTGACAAATTATATCAAAACCAGCCGAGCCGCCGACATCCGTCAAAGTTACAAGATAACCAAACATGGCGTTCGTTAAATTACACATAATGGTTGAATTAATTCGTAAGCGGCGGTGTAACTTGTGACTCGTAATCCCGGGAGATACCGGGATTAGGCCAGTCCCGAGTCCCGGCCCGGGAATAATCCCACTTACACGTGCACTACGCTACTGAATTAAAACTTGATTGCTGGACTTTTTAAAGGGCCTGTTTTTATTCGTTTATTTTTGTTGTTTAGGGATCAAAAGGATCCGCCGGATCCGCAAGATGGTGGAGATTCTGTCTCCGGTTTTATGCTAGTACTGATAGGAGATGATTCAATAAATTTTATAT
Organism: Eupithecia insigniata; assembly: GCA_947859395.1. Taxonomy (NCBI): domain Eukaryota; kingdom Metazoa; phylum Arthropoda; class Insecta; order Lepidoptera; family Geometridae; genus Eupithecia; species Eupithecia insigniata. Next base: position 417,392 of record OX402011.1, on the reverse strand, counting down.
AAAGGAATTTATGCATAGGCAGGGAATATCAAATAATATTAAATAACCGGTTCTTATAAAGTTTTTTAATAAACTCACTGTAGTAAATATGAGATTGAGATTCAGATGGGCGGAAAAGTGCCTGAACATTAATTGCAAGACTACCTCTTTCTTTATGCTTACACATAGAGAAGTCGCCGTGGGGCCGCGGCGGCGTACGAATATCGACCCCTCCAACTCAACCCGTGGATGTCGTAAGAGCCGACTAAGGGAACCTACCAGAGGAAGGGCAGCAGCTTTCGTCTGAGTATTTTTAAACACCAACACTGCGATCACCAATCCGCCTGCCAAGCGTGGTGATAATTACATGGGACACCATCCACTCGATGGACCGACGACATCGTAGCGGTCGCAGGGAGTCGATGGATGGAGGCGGCTCAAGACCGCTATTTGTGGCGTCGTACGGGGGAGACCAATGTCCAGCAGTGGACGTGTATGGGCTGATGATGATGATGATAGAGAAGTTTAATTTTATACTATAAGTAAACAACTGTAAATAAAGTAATTATTATCAATTAAGAAATATGTTGTCATTGATTTTCTCTTCACTTAAATTTATTTTATGTTATAAATCCGTGTAGATATTCATAAATCCGCGAATTTGAACAAACTGGTTATTTGGCACTTACTGTAATTTATGTGTAGTTAGTGGGTTCCATTTCACTGTATTTACCAACACGCACTCGTTCTCTCGTGTTTTTGCAGAGTTATTTGGATTGTTGTTGATGAAGTATATAATTTACCATAACGGGATACGTTTTAAAATAACGTATTTGTTAAGAAAATAATTTAGAATGAACTATGTAGGTATGCAGTAAACAGCTGAACTACATATGTAGCATTTTAAGACATAAAGATACGAATATTATAACAGTGAGAATATTGCATTTACAAAATGTCACTTTATGAAAGGGCAAAGGAAAGAAGCCAAATAATGAGTCAAGTATGAACTGTTGCGGCGTTCTAACTCGTTGGGGTGAAACCGCTGTTTCATTATAAATGAGGACCTATTTTCTCCAAAATTCATTAAAATCTAAATAAAACCGCAGCGTCATCGCGGTCGCGACGCCGACGTCACGCTGACGTGACGTCATCACTACATCAACATTCTGACAGATTGGAAGTTCATTATTAAATTATTAATTATAAGGGCCTGTTTCACCGACTTCTAACTTATTCTCGTAGACCCGATATAGGGTAACAGAGAACCAAATAGGCACTAACTATACGAGATACTTATTTTAACGTTAGGAACATATTTATTAGTGTAAATGCCAAATACTATTATTTATTTTTATCGGTGGGTTGAATTGATAGTATATTTTGGGTCGAAATAACAATTTTATATTCGTGGTGAGAAACTTTGGGTTAACCAAATTATCATATCAAATTAAAATATTTATTTGAGGACGAGGATGGCTTGGCTACCATACCTACCTGTCCACAAACTACTAAATAGTTATTTTCCACAAAATAGTCGCGCATCGCAAAGCTCATTACAACAGTTGGGAGGCTAGTGGTAGCTCTCTGCTAATTGGTCAGATAATCATGTCTATGTAATGAGGCTGCGTGCGGGTGATGTTTCTAATTGTGCGTACAATGATACCGGTACTATACCGGTAATTCACCGGTACCAGGTCAACTCACACAGAGATACGACGCTGCACGCTTAACACATTAATATAGTTATTCAAAATATAACTTTATTTACAATTAAAAAGATACAAGTTTTATTGACATACTACGAAAACTCCCCGCTCCGCGCCGCGCGTCGCATCGCGTCTCGGTGTGACTAACTGAACCTGACAGCCTAATAACTAGACCGCCAATCATTTTACTATCAATTTATAATGTACAAATGAATGGCGTTTTACTATTACACTAAACCGTGCGCTACACATTAATTGTCAAATGTTATAATAAAACATATTTTATTGTTCATTTGCGATTCAAAATGTGTCTGGATAAAATTATTAAACGAAAAGCGGTGGAGGTCAGTCGAAGTGACCTTGTCACGAGGTCTGTTTTAAATCATTCCACGAATAATAAGGTTTGCAAATTATTTCGTAAGGAATAAAGAATCAACAGAACCGTCTGTTCGTGGCTGAATTACAAAGTGTTCCTTGTAATTATTTTAATTATTTTTTGACAGGTTTGTTTATCTTTAATATTCATGGCGCGTTTTTCGGCGGGAGTTTTTTGCGACTGTGAAAACAACCATGTAATTTGAATTTTGTAATGGGACAAGATTTTTTGCACAATTAATTTATGTATTAGATGGAAAAAAACGTATAAAAAGTATTTGCCAGGCAGTCAGATGGTTTCCGTTTCATAACTATGAAAAAATACGTAGCATTTTTATTATCATTTCGAAAAAAACTTGGAATAAAAACTACATTCACTAACCTTACTTATAGTTTTAAGCATCCAGTCGGCACTTAAACTTACTGGACTTCACCAGAATATTTAAGGGAGCGATCTCAGTCTGCAATCACCATAGTCTATTATTAATAGACTGTCTCACAGCACTTACAATCACCGTCTAGCTTTAGATAAGTGTGAACACTACGCCGACGATTCTCACTGCTAATAACAAGTTTATATCGTACAAGTGCAGTTTAAAACTAGTAAACATAGATTTTAGGATGATGGGCACAACTGGTAGGCAAATAGCAAACAATAAAACTGGTTATAATGACGAGGCCCGCTTATTAGATTTAGATTTTTTCAGTTGTTAGTGTACTCACCTATAACATGACTTTCCGTTCATTTTTTAAGAGTAGGTATTAAAATACGCGAACTCTCAGGATTACAGCTCGAACTTTACTGTTCTGTTAATAAATTAATGTCCTAGCCTTTAATAAGTGGATCTTGACCCGATGGATTCATTAGCGCTAATTTAAACGATGATGGATCCCTAACTAGCTGAGCTGACAAATCTTATCGAAATTGCTTTTTAACTGAAAGGGCGACTTCAGAAGATCTGAAGCAGACAACTAGAAGTAAGGCTTTGAAGGCATTTTGCCCTATTGAGGGTCACTAATTGTGAGACGCGGATTGATGAATAAGTATTCAAGTAATTCGCTGAGTATCTCTGATAATTGATTGGGCTTGGTGGTTATTTGAGAAGAGAGCGTGTTGAAGAAAATAGACGAATAAGAGCCACATTACATTATGAAGGTTACCATTTGTCGTGGTTGAAATACTTGTTTTACCGCGTTGACGACAAAGTTGACGATGTATGACCAGACCAATGCAGTGTTGAAATTAAATGAGTAGGTAGTCGTAAATGTGTAAATAGTCGATGTTTTAAGAGAAAGATAAAATAAAACAAAAATACAATAATGAAAAGGATTAAAAAGAGAAAAATCAATGTGAAACCAAAAATCTGTCACTCAGCGTGTGCTGCAGGAGGTCGGGGAGCAACTGCAGCGCTGGTCTTCCGTGACATATTAGCACACATCTCATAAGTAAAGTAAAGTAAAAAGATTTTTATGAGTAATATACAGTCAATAAACCTTAAATAAAAAGAAAAACTGACAAAATCGGACTCCACTCAGCATGTGCTATGGTAGAGCAGATCATACCATAGCGCTGGTCTTTCCTGGAGACCGGGCACACTTCACACTTCATCACTCATATTAGGTTATGCCTGCAATCTTAGTTAACTAGTGATTAATTCATGAGTGGGAGCGGGAGCGCCGGCGGGTTTTTGTCAGTGTTCCACGGAACGTTGCCATTTCAAATTCGCTCCATTCTTCCACGAAACCGCATTCTAAATGCTGAAATATTGTTTTTCGCGTCGACAGCAAGAGGATGCAACCCACCATTTATTAAAATTCGTACAATATCTGGCGCCGCTGGCTGATTGATATTTTAGGCGCGGTGCATTTTTGATTCCGGCGTCCAGTAAATGCGCGCTATTGGCTCAAAGCAAACGCGCGAGTGCGCTCCATGGGGTGTGTGCAGGCGCGCCGCGGCCGCTACTTGTGTCCTACCATATCACTCATAACCATGAGACTCGCGCACTGGGATAAAAATTTAATCAAATAATAGCTAAAATTATTTTTTTCCATACAATAAATGTATACTTAGAAAAGATCAAATTCTTAAAATTAAACACTGACATGAAAATAAGTTGATATTTTTAATTTCGGTCGTTTCGGTTTGTACACTAAAGTAAAGAAGCGACGAAGAAACCTTTAGCCTGTTAGTTGTTATTTTTCGAGTTGATTAAGGCTATATTTGTTTGACTATATTTGTTTATTTTTATATTTGTCTTATAGAAATAGCTGATAAGGTTGTGATATGACACAAAAATGTATCATCTATTAATATGGTTGACAATAAGTACCGACAAACTATTACGTGAGTTCTGACGTCGAGTAGTAGAATTTCGGTTCGTCAAAGTTCCATTAAAGTTTGACGACCAACCGACATTCAATTCACAAAAACCGCTGCGTTTAATCCAGTGCGTCCACGAGTCGCGGCGACCGACGGCAACAAGCGCGCAATCAGAGCCGCCTTTGTAAAAACAACGCAGTTTGTACACACGTGCTTTGTTTTTACAGCCGTTTGACTGCGCCTTTATGCCGTCCGATCACAAATAGTTCACCAATATTTCCCTCTGTTGGAAATACCCGGAAAAAGTATTGAGGGACATAACTGTCAAATACTTTGGCCAGCCTGTGCACCTAGCTACGTACTTTGAAGTACTTATAGGTACTGATAGAGATCCGGGTATAGCAAGCTAGATTATGGTTGGTATATAGATATGACTATGTCGGACCGATCTGTGAACTACTGGGAGTGGGTGTAACTATAAAGCGACAGGAGTTCATTCACTCATGGTCGAGTTGTATTGACCGAGGATACCTGAACTGAACACACAACAAGTTGAAAAGTACCTCCTGGCACTGCACGCCCACTGGTGACCCTTTGGCGGGATGTTTGTGACCCTCTAGCTATGTTTGTCGACAGCCAGTTAAATGTTTAAGTAGTTTTGTGTCTCGGCACATAACGGTCAGCCGCTAGTTTATAACTGAGTTAAACTGTACGACGGATTTCATTTGATGAATGCTTTTAGAAAGAATTCAGTTCCAATTATTTCAAAAGAAAACAAGATCCAACAAATATAAACTTTTTATCTAAAATATTATTTACTAGCGATCCGCCCCGGCTTCGCACGGGTAGTAGAGCATATTATTATAAAAGAATGGCTATCATACATATGCCATCGCAGGTTTTTTTTATATATCTATAAAAGAGGAATATTCCAAGTTGAATTGAAAAGAGGGATTAGCCAGCGTTTTCGATGAAAGCTCCCAGACGGCGGCGGCGCGGCGCGGCGGCGGCGGCGGCGGCGGCTTGACTTTTTCCGACACTTCCAACATTTTATCGTTATATTTCAACCAATTTACACAAAACCTTGATAAATTATATACTGAAACCTTTCTCATGGATCCTTCTATCGATAAATGAAAACTGTATGAAAATCCGTTCAGTACTTTTTGAGTTTATTGCGAACAGATAGACAGACAGACGACGTGGCGGAGGACTCTGCATTATATACTCGTTACTATTAACGATATATTTATTATGTTATTTTACGCTTCTCTTGCTCAAAAAGTGTATCATAATAGTGTAGCTTAGCGGGCCTAAAACTCGAGTTTAATACCTCGGGCTAAAAAGTATTTTTTCTTTTTAATTTTTGTCTAAAATCATCAGACCGTACAAAGCATTCGTTCTCTTACATAAAAACTCGACTTCTTGGTGCTCCGTCAATCTTTTTTTTTTTAAATAGAACCGTCTTGGTGTTTATTTTATGAAGGTTGATTCTTCCCTTCACGGTAGAATGCGAACTGTTTCGTTGCGGGTTAAATAGAGATTTTAAAAAAAAGATGGTATTGGCGCTAAATATCTGGAATTTTAACTTCCTTAAGAATTGAACGTTTAACTTCCTGACTTTTACTTCCAAATTGTGAACGTGAAAAATGTCATCAAGTGATAGTGAAGATGCTAATATGCAAATGGAAGAAAAGGGCAAAGAAATAATTATGAATCTGTTGCCGACAAAATCACGTGGAATATATTTAGTGTTACGAAAATTTTATGAAATGGAGAGATGAGAAACGTGTGGATTCTTTTACAGAAGGGGTTTTTCTCACTTATTTTGATGAATTATCGAAAAATTCAAATCGTCGACTCTTTGGAGCACATATTCAATGTTAAGAATGACCTTACAAACGAAACACGACGTCGATATTAAAAAATATGTAAATTTAACGGTTTTATTGAAGAAATTGTCCACTGGATACAAGGCAAAAAAATCTAAATTCTTGACGACACCAGAAATCGAAACATTTTTAAATAACGCTCCAAATAAACAATACTTGGCAACAAAGGTAACCTACTTATGTACTCTACTCAAACTAAATAAATAGATACCTACCTACATACCTAAATTATGTACCTAGGTTATTACGATTATTAACACACTTATTTTTTTGTTCAACAGGTTGCTTTAATTTATGGAATCAGCGGTGCATGCAGAGGGATAGAGCTTGCCAATATAACGCTAGAAGACGTAGAAACGGATACAAACCTACAAGCTGTGAGTCTGCCAAACACAAAAACAAACAAAGTAAATTTGTCATCAGTGGAGAATACCTTAATATACATAGTTAAAGCCTATCAGGAGTTACGTCCCACTAATGTTTCACGAGAAGATTTTTTCTAAATTATCAAAATGGTAAATACACAAGGCAAGTCATAGACAAAAATAAATTTGGTAACATGCCTAAAGATATTGCCACTTATCTAAATTTACCAAATCCGGAACTCTACACGGGCCATTGTTTCCGCAGAACATCCGCGACTCTGTTGGCGGACTCTGGTGCGAATATAACGACATTAAAACGGCACGGTGGATGGAGGTCCGATCAAGTGGCTGAAGGTATATAGAGGACTCATACAAAACAAGTATCACGTCACGCAGCGGATTATGGAAGGAATCAATATTCTACCAAACATTACAGAACCCCAAGCATCTACATCGCGGGATTGGATGAATATGTCAACTCAGCTGAAGCCGCACTCAGATCTTAATAATGCAGGAAACTCAAGCATGAGTCGAGTCTCTCCAACTTTTACTCCACAACAATCAACTCAAAATATTATCACATCCCAATCACAGAGAACCGAAATAAAATTGCCCGGGTCAAAATTGCTCTAACTGCACATTTACTTTTTAATAAAAGTCCTGAAAATTGTCTAATTTTGAATTGTTTTATTTTCTCGCAATCGAAGTGAAAAGTAGAGTGTTTTACTCGGGCCAAAACCACCCATTATAACTCGGTCTTGTCATCCTCGACCGAGTATAACAACCTTGTATATAATGGGATGGTTTAGTCCCTTGTAAACAATCTACTATTATTTAGTTTCTTCTTCTTCTTCTTTTTAAGTACCTTACTGCATTTTATTATATTTATTGTAATGTATTTAAATAAAACAAGGGAATATGATCATTAAAATAGCTTTTCAAACTTACGTAACCGCATTTGACAAACAAAAACAGTTTTCGCCTAGTAATTTCACATTATTAGAACAATACAAAATATTGTCTAATAACAAAGCATGTATCTAAAACGTCAATAGTTTGTTATAACCTGAAAATGCAAATACACTCACGGACATAAGGAACGCAAATAATGTAGCGTGTTTTAAAAAACGATAAACCGATTTCAAATTCCCTTACTTTCAAACTTATTTTAAGATTTTCGGGATATATACCTAGTAATCCCCTGGGGATACAAAATTTATGGGCCCCTTCGGGATCATTTTCTATAAAATAGTGAATGAATTTTCAAAATCGGTCCATAATTGGCGGAGATATCGCGTAACATACATACAAAAATAAAAAATAAACATATGTATAGTATAGACGAATTGAGAACCTACTTGAAATCGGTTAAAAATGGAGTCAACTCCTCCACCATAAGGCTCTCTTCCAACAATGTTATACTGAGCGTATATAACTGTAACTGTTACACTTGTCAAACGTCCTGTAGTTTGTGTTGTACCTCGGAAGAAGACGAAGTGTGGTTTCTGAGAACATTGCTTATAATAAATCTGTCGTCCCTCTCTATGTTACTCTTGCAAAAACTCACAGAGTTTGGTACAAGAAAACACATATGTTAGCAGTTAGTCTTCCTTTATTTTTGCGTTGCTAAATATGTATGTCCGTGAGTGTATATGCTTTTCAAATGTTTGTTCCACACATTTTAAGATAAGATACGTAAATTGAGTTTTAGAGTATTTTGAAAAGAGCCTATAAATAAGTAACATTTGTCCCACTAGAATTACACAATAAAATTAATGGCAGAGGCCCGTGTTAACCTCCTCCCCTCCTCCCCCCCTCCTCCGCCCCAATTTTCCTAATTTTTTTTGTTCATCTATACAGGCTCGTTATTTTACAAGTTAAAACCTCGCAGATATTCAAAATGAAACTTTAAAACTTTCTATTTTTTAACTTTCAAATTGAACTTTTAATTAGTAAAGCGTTCCGACATTGACGCCTCTATTTAGTAACTGCTTCATTTTGCCCAAACAACGGTCAAAAGGCATTGTGACGTCACTGGGCAAATTCGCACATTGTCCGAACGAGTCAGGGTAATTTGAAGCTTAAGTGTAGAGTGATAGTGGTGCGTGTGGTTTGATTGTTGTGTTAATTGAATTTGTAAGGCTTTGCGGCTGGTTAGACCACCGGGCACTGGGTAATGTTGCGTCGAATACGTTTATCTACAGTACCTACCTACTGGTGCACGGGTTAAGGCGCAGCTAGAGTTCCCTGATCGAAAAATCCAAATTCCGGAGGAAATTCCGGACAAATTATGAAAATTCCTGGCTTTTTTTATAAATACACCTAATATTAATGTTGATAAACATCACCGTGATTGCGAATGTGCGAATAAACGAAGCAAATTGTCAACTCTCTTAACTCAGTATAATTTAAAAAAAATGAGTTGTTGTATAATGGATTCGGAAGTGTTGAACAATATTTCTGGGAGCATTAAATATCAGAAGTAATGTTGATTGTTACATTGATTTGTAATAAAAGTATTTCATTTATTACATTTTTTATTTCACTCTTATTTTAATAGTAAAAATTCTGGATGTTTTGGAAATTCCCCCGCATTCCAGACTGAAACCTATACGCTATTACCGGACCAGACCGGAAAATTTTGGACATATGGCAACCGTAGGCGCAGCTGGACTAGACATTATGCTGTAGTTGATAGTAATACACACAATGTGTATTATTTTACAAAACTGCCTCTGGCTAGTGCAGACCATTTCTACTTATATTTAAGAGGTCAACGATCGAGGTAAAGATGTGAAGACATGTGTTTGTCACTATACTAAAAAAACGTAACCACGGTAATGTTATCTACGTAACTGACGAACGAATCTACCTGAAATTTTACACGCATGAAGCTTGGCCGTGAAGAAACATACTAATATGTTTTTTATGGCACAAACTTTATGTTGCTTAATATAAGGTACTTTGTTTTGGAAATAGGCGTGCATTACCGCGGGCAGAAGCTAGTAATGTATTATAATAATATCTAAAACGTTTATATCAAGAGCTGTCGCTCCCGCGGTTGTTTATCTCAGGTTCGACCCGACGTTATTGTATCTGACAAGTTAGTCGGATGGGTCCGCGATCCGTCGTCGGGTCGAGTTATACCAGAACATATCACATGTTACATTAGAATATCGTCTCCATTAGAATGTATCGAAGTAATCCCGGTCTTCACGGGCCGATTCCTTGATTATAATGTTCGCCTCGAAGGTTCTATTCATGGACGACAGGACTTGTACCTCCCGCAAAACGATATACTCAATACTCATATCGTTCGGTACTCTTCTACCTATGGATTAACTGAATATCGATGTTCTCCAAGCTGATTGTGACTGCGGTGGTCTGTTTCAACTGAGACTAGGCATGTGCAATGTGCATGTGTACACGACATTATGATAGTGCACAAGTTTGAGTTAGTAAGATTTGACGATATCTGCTAGCTTATACGATCAATGCTTATAAGAAATATATGTACATAGGGATATATTCCGAAATAAAACCCAAAAGTAAAATTTGTTTAAAAGTGCGGGTTTATTCAAATAGAAGGTAGTGCACTAGGTTGTGCCTGCGGCGACGCCCCAAATCTTATTCTATAATAAAAGAAACCAAAATTACCGCTACAACATCACCTAGCTGCCAGTAAAAGTACCGTCGATATCGGTCCAGCCGTTTCGGAGATTAGCTCAAATAAACAGACCGACAAACAATAGCTCAATAAAATTGTTTTTTAGTATAAATATGTAGGTGTATATTTTCATAAGCAATTAGTAAAATGTTATTATTTTGAGATTACTAACAAACACTTCCAATTTATTTGTTTGTACAGATACCTACGCCGGCACTTTCTATAAAACACTGTGATAAGTAAATAATCATTTGCATATTCACATTGTCAATCTGATTATCCAACACGCAGCTAGTATCATGTCTGTGGATTATCCTAATTTTTGTTTAAAAAAATATAGTTAAAAATTGTACCCTAGGTATATGGGGTGGGTGCCTCCGACTACCTAAGTATCTAAAGAAAATGCTATGGACAATAGCTAATAGTTTGAGAATCGTTAAGCTCACAAAAGTTTGAGAAACGGTTTCGGAAAGTACAAACAAAGACCTTTGCAACGATACCACACACGAGCATATTTACTACATTGAGATTTTCGACCCTTTCATAGACCCCCGCTATCTCGTTAGACCCCCATTTTTATCTGACATCACATAGCCTATAACCATCGGGCTTTAATAGCCCGATGGTTATAGTATATGTATATAGCCAAATCATATGACACCTCATTTGTTGAAATCGGACCAGTACTTTCAGCGCTACGAGGGAACATAAAAATCGGCTACATACATACATACATACATAGGGTGTCAAAATCATAACCCTCTCATAGTCGGGTAAAAATACAATGTATTGCTTATTTTTGAACAAATAGGCTGCACAATATTTATTGATTGTATCCAACCTCAATAGATTCCCTAACTGACATAATAAGCTCACATAAACTTGCAGAAGTACTCTTCAGTGTTCAGTTCATGCCGTAATCTCCGAAACTTGGAACTTTAACAATCTCCAACCAAGTTGTGCGGCGCGGTGCGGCCCACGAGCCGAATACTTCGCAACATTACCCAATCATTTTCCATTTCACAGAACTTATTATTTAGTCCTTAGTAAATCAGCCCCCATTAGCCCCCTATTTGCGTGCCCCCTTTCGGAATGTTCCCGAACATTGGGGAGCATTCCGGAAGTTGGCAACTAATCAAAGTGTCTTAAAGACCACCTTCGACATATCGAACTACGGAGCGTGGGCCGTACACATTACATTCACCGCTCAAAGGACTAGGTAACTTCCTACAGTTTGTACGCCTGCCCTGGTTATATGGACTTAAAAATACATATTACAACGTTGTGCCTGGTGTAAAGGGTTGCATATCTGGTTATTGGATGCATGCAACGGTGTAAAGTTGAACTCATTTCCGTGCGCTGAGAAAAACGAAAGAATAACATTTTGGCATATTGTGTATGTTGCAGTAAAATGAAACACATCAGCAGCACTGATTCGGCGGACAAATTGTTAGTTTCAACTCGACAGGTTCAGTTAAGAATGTTAAGATAGAAATAGTACGTTTAGCTTTAGAATATTATATTATGAAAATGAAAGTTATCGATTCTGATTCGATGCTTGGCCAGGCTTAGGCAGTCGTAGTATGAGCGCACACCGCGTTCTCCACTCGGCGGCGGCGGCGAGTGTCGTACATACTACTGTAACGTGTACAGTGCTGAGAGAAGGCTTATAGGGGATTTTTGTTAAGAGAAGTAGATAATAAGGCTGACTTTAAGCTACCGACCACCGACGCACATTACTTTAGTAATTTGCTTTGAAAACTTCGAGTAACATAACTATTTTGTAATCAGTGCTATCAACAAAATACTGGAGGAACAGCTGTTCGCTTTAGTGCTCCCTATCATTTTATTCACAAAATAATTGTTTTATCATAGTTTTCTAGTGCCTTTCCGATTTCATCGTATAATTATAACGTAAAATAAGTGTACAAATAGTAATAAGCGTAAAAAGTTGTGTAACTAATGTGTTTGGCCCTCGGAAAATCGGCTTTCTAACGGTTATCTTTCATGAGAAATTTGGCGGGTTTGTGTGTTCTGAAGAATCTTGAGCTTATGTGAGTGCAGTCTTATACGTAGGAATACAATTTCCAACAAAGTTTACATCTTTTAGTGTCACGTAAGTACTCAGCATATTTTTGGACACCTAACCTTGACATTGTACCGTCTGTCTTGAGCTCGTTGCGGTAAAACAGTTTATTCATTTGAAATGAATACAAGAAGCGCCTCATTGCGCCAGGCAGAAGCCAACAAATTAAACCAAGTTTTACTAGAACTCAAGTCAGCAAAGAGACAGATTGCACAATTAGAATTAGAACGAGATGACAATGAAATTATTCTCTTAGAAGCGCTAGACAAAAACAAGAAATTAAAGCATGAGATGTCCACGCTATACTGCCAAAACAATTCAGTCATTGAAGAACGGGATAGGCTTCAGACAATAATAGATAGGTTCGATGAACAATGTGGCATTGAGTTTGAATCCGCTCTACACAGAACTTCAATCTTGGAGAAGGAATTATGTGATGCACAACACCACATCACCCAGCTAGAAGAAGCGGCCCTGAGCTCTGCCACCGCGACATCTCAAAGTTTATTCGATGAACTAGTAACGGCTAACTTACCATCGGGCCATGTTTCTGTTGCAGGCTGCAGCATGCACACTATGCATACTATTGACTTGGAAAAAGATGACTCTGTGTGTAATGTGGCAGCTAGCAGCAAAAACAGTAAACACAAACTAAAAGGAATAAGCAAAAATAAAATGAAAAAAATTGTAAAAATCAACAAATTCATACAAAATAAGAAAACTTTTTTAAAAGATCAAAAACATTTAGTTGCCAAGGTAAAAAGCAAAAGAGTAGTTTTAGATAAACAAGAGCTCTGTAATGTAAAGTTTAATTACAATCAGATCCAGTATGAGACTGAAATGAAGGAGCTGAGGTGCAAACTTGGCCAGGCGGAGCACTCCCTGGGGCACTACATCAGCCTTTATGAACGTACAACTGAACAGACAAGGGAACTCAATCTGGCCATGGATGCACTTCTCACAAGCCAGGTGAGTCTGGAGGGCAGGATTCTGGAGGGCTGCTGCTGCTGTGGTCCTGACTTGGTTGGTGACAACTGTAGTCCGGACAGTACTGTCTCAGTTGCATCCCATCTGGATCTTAGTCCTTCATGCTCAAGTAAAAAAACCGTAATGTACTGCGATGAAATTGGAATAAATATGGGCCAGTTTTTAAACATGAATATGGAGCACACATTAAATAATTGCTTACCTAACTGCAATCTCCATGACATTATGCATAAAATTGATACTGAAAGATTTCACAATAACTCAAATTTGATAATATTACTTGGAAATAGGGGTAATGTGAACAAATCAGACTTAATTAAATATATGGACAAATTATCTTCGCTGAAATTAAACCAAATTGTAATGTTCACATTCCCCTACAGCGACAGCTTGCCAAATATAGAAAATAATATTAGATATAAGCTAAATATGGCATTGCATACTATTTCATGCAATAACAATGTACATGTGATTGACACTAACAGTATTGTTAGTAAAAAATATTACTTGACTAAAAAAGGTAATTACTACCTTTCTAATTATTACAAAAAACAAATAGCTGTTTCGCTATCTTATTATTTTAATATTACAGCCAAAAATTTGGCTAAACAAGATGCTTCTTTTGAGCATTGTAATAAACTTACAACGCAGACCTTGGAAGTTCTTCCAAGCCATTTAAATTACTTAAAAAGACAATAGAGGACGTCTCTAGCCCTAAAAAGTCAAATAATATTAGTCACATAAAAAGTCAAATAAACCAAAAGTGTAAAACAAATGCAAAGTTTACTAACTTGGTGCATCAAAATATTCAAGGATTAAAAAGTAAATTATTAGAGTTGGAATTGTACATGAACTCTTTCAATATTAACATCATCTGCTTAACAGAACACTGGCTGAAAAGCTATGAGCTCATGTTCAATTTCAGTAACCACCAAGTTGGTAGCTCCTATTGCAGATCACATGCTATTCGTGGAGGCTCATTAATACTATTAAATAAATTCATAAAATTCAAAGAACGTAAGGACATAATATGCTTATCCGTTGAAGGCCACATTGAAGTAGCATGTGTTGAGTTGGAGCAAAGTATTGTAGTAAGCGTATACAGCCCACCATCAGCTTCTTTTGAAATATTTGAAAAAAATATGGATGATATCTTATTCAAAATATCAAAATCAAATAAAAACCTCATGGTATGTGGAGACTTTAATATTGATCTTTTAGAAGTCTACTCCCTTAGTAGTAGATTAACTAATTTATTTAATTCTTACAATTTAAAGCCACTTTTTATTGAACCTACTAGAATAACGGAAACCACAGCAAAATGTATAGATAATATATTTGTTTGCCTTAATAATAAAATTATTAATAAAAATGTAATAAGCAATTTAAAATCAGACCACTTAGGTCAACTAATAAAATTAGAAATTCAAGTAAAAAATAATAACTGTAAAAAGAGAATAACATACATACCTGTGACCACAAGTCGATTTGAACGGTTGAAATTGGATTGGGATTGTAAACCTCCACCTAATTACTCTCTTAACAACCCAAATGAGTCCTATTGCAGTTTTTTTAACAAATTCACCAATGCATTTAATTCTATATTCACACCCAAATCGACCATGGTCTCAGATAAACTTAACTTTAGTGAATGGGCAACAGTGGGTATACAAAAGAGTAGAAATAAATTGTATGAACTGTATAGTGAAAAACAATACAATTTTAGCCCGGAGTTCAAAGACAAAGTAAAAAATTATTCAAAAATATTTAGAAAAGTTTGTCAAATAGCAAAATCAAATTATATTAGCTCTAAAATTAGAAACAGTGAAAATGTAATAAAATCAACATGGAAAATAATAAACAGCGAGACTGGAAAGGTCAGTACCTACATTAATGATTACAATTTAAAGATTAACGATTGCTCAGTTAAAATTGATGTTGAAGTAGCCCAAGCATTTGAAAACTTTTTTACTGACATTCCAATCTCTACTACAAAGTGTCTGAACTCTTCTCAATTAATCGCCGAGTCATTACTGAAAGAAAATGTACCTGCATGCGAAAATAAATTTAATTTCCAACATGTCGATGAAAACGATATTAAAAAAGCCTTTAAACTTTTAAATATAAAGAAAACTGCAGATCTCTGGGGCATTTCCGTTAGAATCATTAAACCATTGATTGATACTATTGCACCAGATCTAGCTTTTATATTTAATGAATCTATTGATTGTGGCGTTTTTCCTGATCTGATGAAACATAGTAAAATAATACCACTGTTTAAATCGGGTAGTAGGTCTGACCCCACTAACTTTAGACCGATATCAGTACTGCCTACATTCAGCAAAGTTTTTGAAAAACTTATATTACATCAATTGCTTAGGCATTTCAATGGCAATGACCTGCTACATTGTAAGCAATTCGGGTTTACTCGCGGCAGGTCAACTACTGATGCCGGTGTAGAGTTGGTATCGCATATTTTCGATGCTTGGGAGAAGTCGCAAGATGCTTTAGGCGTTTTTTGTGACTTGTCAAAGGCATTTGATTGTGTACACCATGGAACATTAATCAGGAAATTACATCACTATGGAATAAAGGACAACTCTTTGGATCTTCTTACTTCTTACTTGAGTGACAGGATACAAAGAGTTGACGTAAATGGGAAACGGTCTTCGGGATCTGTAGTTACAATGGGTGTACCGCAGGGATCAATCCTCGGTCCTTTCCTATTTTTGGTTTATATTAACGACCTGCCTCATCTCGTTAAAAATAATCACGAGATTGTATTGTTTGCTGATGATACTTCTTTAATTTTTAAGATGATTAGACAAAACACAAATTTTGACGAAGTAAACAATGCAATATCAAAAGTAGTCCACTGGTTTGGTGTTAATAATCTTTTGCTTAACGAAACTAAAACTAAATGTCTTAGATTTATTCTACCAAATGTAAAACCATTTAAGGCTGAAGTAAACGTAAAAGGAGAAACGTTAGAAATTGTAGACACTACCGTATTCTTAGGAATAACCTTAGATAGTAAACTTCAATGGGGCCCACACATAGATAAGCTATCGAAGAGACTTAGTTCTGCAGCGTATGCAGTAAAAAAAATCCGTCATCTTACAGACGTTGATACTTCCAGACTGGTCTATTTCAGCTACTTCCATAGTATTATGTCGTATGGTATATTGCTGTGGGGGAACGCTGCAGATATGAACACCGTATTTGTGCTGCAGAAGAGGGCTGTTCGTGCAATCTATAACATGGGTCCTAGAGAATCCCTACGTGATAAATTCAAAGAAATAAATATAATGACAGTACCATGTCAATATATTTATGAAAACTTATTGTACACTCATAAAAATATCGATCGGTTCCCTAAAAATTGCGACATACATAATGTAAATACTAGAAATAAGAATAAACTCGCTGTGCCCAAAACTAGGTTACACAAGGTTAATGTATCTTTTAGAGGGCAATGTATACGCTTCTACAACAAAACCCCTAGCGAGTTGCAAAAACTTTCTATAAATAAATTCAAACAAATTGTCAAACACATCCTTTGTAAAAAGGCTTATTACAAAATTTCAGACTATCTAGAAGATAAAAAAGCTTGGGACGGATTTTGCTCCAACTCGAAAAATAACACCTAACAGGCTAAAGGTTTCTTCGTCGCTTCTTTACTTTAGTCTACATACCGAAGCGACCGAAATCAAAATATCACTTTATTTCCAAATCAGTGTTTAATTTTAAGAATTTGACCTGTTCTAAGTGTACATTTATTGTATTTACGGAAATAAAGAAACTTTGACTTTGACTTGACTCAAACATAAATGGCAGAGTAGCAAAAATATGAAAATATCAAATATCAAATATCAAAGTGCTTTATTTCCTTTAGACCTTACAGGACCCTTGGACACGTCACAAAATTAAAATTACATAAGTAAAACAGGGAAATAAAGTGATCACTTTGATTTTTTGTTCACTTCAATCTTTTTAAGGTAAAGTAAAGAAACGAACAAGAAACCTTTACCTTGTTAGGTTGTTAGTTTTCGAGTTGGAGCAAAAGTCGTCCCATGCTTTTTTATCCTCTAGATAATCTGATATTTTGTAATAAGCCTTTTTACAAAGGATATGTTTGATAGTTTGTTTGAATTTATTTATTGATAATTGATAATTTATTGATAATAAAAGGCGTAAGTAACATTGCCATTACTGAACCACTTACAATATAAGGCCATTATTTATGGAGCCTACTAGAATAACTGAAACCTCAGCAAAATGTATAGATAATAATATATTTGTTTACCAAAATAATAAAATTGTTAGTAAAAATGTAATATGCATTTTAAAATTAGATTACTTAGGTCAACTAATTAAATAAGAAATTCAAATGAAAAATAATAACTGTAAAAAGAGAATAACATACATACCTGTGACCACAAGTCGATTTGAACGGTTTTAATTGGATTGAGATTGTAAACCATCACCTAATTACTCTCATAACAACCCAAATGAGTCCTACTGCAGTTTTTTTTACCAAATTCACCAATGCATTAAATTCTATATTTACACCCAAATCGACCGATAGTGAGTGGGTAACAGTAAGTATACATAAGAGTAGATTTTTTTTATGAACTGTATTGTGAAAAACAATACAATTTTAGCCAGGAGTTCAAAGACAAAGTAAAAAATTACTCAAAAATATTTAGAAACGTTTGTCAAATAGCAAAATCAAATTATATTAGCTCAAAAGTTATAAACAGTGAAAATGTAATAAAATTAACGTGGAAAATAATAAACAGTGAAACTGGAAAGGTCAGTACCTACATTAATGATTGCTCCGTCAAAATTGACGTTGAAGTAGCCCAAGCATTTGAAAACTTTTTTACTGAAATTCCAATCTCTACTACGAACTGTCTGAACTCTTCTCAATTAATATGATGTTAAAAAAGCATTTAAACTTTTAAATATAAAGAAAACTGCAGATCTCTGGGGCATTTCCGTTAGAATCATTAAACCATTGATTGATACTATTGCACTAGATCTAGCTTTTATTTTCAGTGAATCTATTGATTGTGGCGTTTTTCCTGATCTGATGAAACATAGTAAGATAATCCCACTATTTAAATCGGGTAGTCGGTCTGACCCCACTAACTTTAGACCGATATCAGTACTGCCTACATTCAGCAAAGTTTTTGAAAAACTTATTTTACATCAATTGCTTAGGCATTTCAATGGCAATGACCTGCTACATCGTAAGCAATTCGGGTTTACTCGCAGCAGATCAACTATTGATGGTGGTGTAGAGTTGGTATTGCATATGTTTGATGCTTGGGAGAAGTCGCAAGATTCTTTAAGTTTTTTTGCGACTTGTTGTAAAGAGACTGTACCTATGGATGTCGTCTCTTTGGTATTAAAATCTATGGTTTGGTTGCCATAGTTACTTGGGGTGATTATTCCTAAAATACTGAAAAGAAATATTTGTTTTAACTGCTAACTTGTACTTCTTAAAATTATAATAAAACAACGTTTTATATGCTTTAACCAAGATGTTTATATTATTCTTATCGTTTTAGAACTTTTCAACATTACAAAAGTTCATATGGTAGCAGAGCGTGGTTCCGAACAATGAAAAGTTGTCACGACGCAATATTATAGCGAAAATAGTAGTAAGTTTTTTTTTGCTATAAATATGTCTAAAGCAACATATCACATCGATCCACTTGATAAGGATAACTATGATACTTGGGCAATACAGGCTGAAGCTGTATTGGTAAAAAGTAAGCTATGGAAGTATGTCTCAACTCCGCTTGACGAAAAAGCAGATACGACTGAGGTCGAAGCAGATAAACAGGCCAAGGCAGAACTAATTCTAATCATTGCTCCTCCCCAACTAAAAGAGGTTAAGAAATGTAAGACTGCGAAAGACTTGTGGTACAAATTGAAACAAATACATGCGAGCAAAGGCCCTGCTCGTAAGGCCACATTATTAAAGCAACTTATTCTGACCAAACTAGAAAGCAGTGATGTTCGTACACACTTAAACAAGTTTATGGACACCATCGATAAGCTCGCTGACATGGATGTCACCATAAATAAGGATTTGCTAACTATCATTATGCTCTACAGCCTTTCCTCAGAGTACGAAAACTTTCGCGTTGCTATAGAGTCTCGCAACATATTGCCAAAGCCAGAAGAACTAAAAATAAAAATCATTGAAGAGAGCGACGCTCGTCATCACAATGATAATTACGAACCTGGCCAACAACAACAAGAAGAAAACGCACCTTTCGCTTCTTGCAAAATATGTAAAAGAACGGGAAGAAGAATCTTTCAGAAGAAGACACACAAAGTTTGCTCTGACTGCTGGAAGAAAAACAAAAACATTAACAAAAACGCTGATTCCCTATTTGCTGAAGAATGTTTTCTTAGTTCAACACGAAACAACCAGGATGACTGGGTACTTGACAGTGGTTGTACCTCACACATGACCTATAACCATAAGCATTTCAAAAACATGAAGACTGTGTCAAGAAAACTCAAATTTGCATCAGAAAATCACTCTACAGAAATTTTGGGTGAAGGAAGAATTACATTTTCTGATCAAGAACGAAAACGACGGGTACATCTGGAAAACGCCCTGTATGTACCCTCCCTTTCTACCAATTTACTATCGGTACCTAAAATGACTTCACATGGAGCCACCGTCTCGTTCAACAACAACCGTGCTTTAGTTCGCAACGAGTCAGGTGAACTTATATTTTCTGCAGAAAAGTCGAGCAATGGTCTTTACTACGTAAGAAAACCAAACATTGAACAAAGCTTCGCAGCAACGCCTGCAACTGGTTCGACAAACACAAAACAAGGTTCCATACTAGACTGGCACAGAAAACTTGGGCACATGAATTACAAAGATCTCCAACTGGCTCTCAACAACGAGACAGTGACTTGAATGAGTTTTAACAAAAATGAGATTTTGTCATTGCCAAACTGTGAAATTTGCATTCGAGCAAAAATGACTGGAGTACCGAGCCCTCCACAACGAACAACTCCTCGAACTACTGAACGTCTAGAAATTGTCCACAGCGACGTGTGCGGCCCAATAAGAACACCTACTCATGCCAAAAACAGATATTTCGTTACTTTTATTGACGATTACAGTAGGTATGGACGGGTCTACTTCCTGAAAAATAAATCTGAAGTATTAGATAAGTTCAAAGAGTACAAACAAGAAATGGAGAAGTTTACAGGCAATAAAATTAAACATTTGCAAACGGATAATGGAACAGAATACGTCAATGCGAAATTCCAAGCCTATTTAAAAGAACACGGGATTTCACGACGCTTATCTGCACCCTATACCCCACACCAGAACGGTATCGCTGAACGCAAAAATCGGACAATTGTGGAGAAGGCTAGAGCTATGCTTATTGATGCTAAAGCACCAATGCACCTATGGGCAGAAGCAGTAAACACTGCTAATTACCTAGCAAACAGAAGTGTAAACAGTGCTATAGAAAATAAAACACCATTTGAGAAATGGGTGTTAAGAAAGCCCTGTCTTAATCACCTCCACCCTTTTGGATCGAAAGTTTTTATTTTGAAGAAAGGACCAAGAGGTCATAAATTTGCTTCAAAAGCAATACCGGGGATGTTTGCTGGATATTCTGACACCAGCAAAGCATACAGGGTTTACGTTCCGAACAAGATTTTGATATCCGCAGATGTGAAAGTAGTCAAGGCTAATTACTACAAAAGCCCAACTGATGTAAACAACTTTGAATACAATAAAAACACTAACTGTGATTCGGTTTCAGAAACGATGAAAACGCAAATAGAAATCGATGATGATGACGAGACTCAGCAAGAACTTTCTATTGAAAATAATGAAACTGAAAGTCAGCAAGACGACAGTATTGCTGAAAACGCAGCTGATTCTACTCTGCAATATGAAAGTGTTGACGAAAACGTTGATGATGAACAAGATTCTTTTAACAAAAGTACTCTTCGAGAAAGTTTTAGTCATGAACACGCTAACACGGAGCCTGAATCTGAACCGAATAGCTACAGTCTACGAGACAGATCAGCAATACAAAAACCACAACGGTATGATGACTTTATACTAGCTGCTGTCGCTGAAGTTCAAAATTTACCTAAAGATCCTGTGACTTACAAACAAGCATTGGAATCTCCTAATAAAGGACAATGGATTAAAGCCATGCTGAGCGAGATAAACTCTCTGAATGAAAACAAAACGTGGGACTTAGTGAGTTTGCCTGCTGGAAGAAAAGCACTACCATGCAAATGGATATTTAGATTAAAGACAAATCCAGATGGCTCAATCGATAAATTCAAAGCTAGACTAGTTTTAAAAGGCTATTCACAGCAAAAAGGAATCGATTACGACAAAACTTTTAGTCCTGTGGCTCGACTCAGTACTATACGAGCTATTATCGCAATTGCTGCTAAATAAAATTTAAACCTACGCCAATTCAATGTAGCTACAGCCTTTGAAATGGCTCAGTAGAGGAAGAAATCTTTATGAAACAACCTGAAGGTTTCCAAGATGGGACAAACCAGGTATGCAAACTTAATCGCAGCCTTTATGGTCTGAAGCAATCACCGCGATGCTGGAACTCATGCATTGCCGGTTTCTCAGAAGTGAAGGGATTTCAACAAAGTGAAGCTGACCCTTGTCTGTACATTAGAATCAGAGGAAAGTCAAAAGTTTTGATTGGACTCTACGTTGACGACGGGCTTGTGGCGTCGAATACGTCAACAGCAGGAGACGAGTTTATCAAGGAATTGAAAACGAAATTCAAAATAACCACTCGACCTGCTTCCTACTTCTTGGGTATGGAAATCAAAGCTGAAAAAGGCAATACAACATTATGCCAACAAGCTTACATAAAGAAGGTTCTTGAAAAATACGGTATGACTAATTGCAAACCTACACCGACGCCAATAATCAAACAAAGTATCAACGATACAGAACCTGATGTTGATACCATTTTTCCCTATAGACAAGCCGTTGGAGCCCTTAAATACTTAGCTGTGGGCACAAGGCCCGACATAGCATACGCCGTGAGCGTTGCTTCCAGAAACCTGGAGAAACCTAGCACAAACGATATCATGCTAGTGAAACGGATTTTCCGTTACTTAAAAGGAACGACGGATAAAGGTCTTGTATATAAGCAATCAAAAGAGTCACACCAACAGCTTTTATGTTACTCTGACTCAGACCTCGCCGGACATCAAGCAACATGCAGATCAACAACTGGAATGGTATGCTTATTATCAGGAGCTGCAATCAGCTGGAAAAGTCATCGAAAAATAGTTGTTTCTATTTCATCCACTGAAGCAGAAATTATTGCAGCTAGTGAAACGGCGCAAGAAATTATATGGCTAAACAGCCTTATGAAAAGTTTGGTGGATTTGAAGAAACCAATACTGTATTTGGACAACGAGTCTGCTATAAAGCTATCGCTCAATCCGAAGTATGAATACCACAAACGTACAAAACATATCAAAGTTAAACATCTATTTGTGCGTGAATGTGTTATCAACGGTGAACTTGAAGTTAAGCAAGTACCGTCGATGCGACAGCTGGCTGATATGCTTACCAAGCCGCTCTTTGGTCCAAGATTGGAAGTTTTAAGCGGGCAGATTGGATTGAAGAGAATTTAAAAATTCTTATAAGTTCCGAGGGTGTAAAGAGACTGTACCTATGGATGTCGTCTCTTTGGTATTAAAATCTATGGTTTAGTTGCCATAGTTACTTGGGGTGATTATTCCTAAAATACTGAAAAGAAATATTTGTTTTAACTGCTAACTTGTACTTCTTAAAATTATAATAAAACAACGTTTTATATGCTTTAACCAAGATGTTTATATTATTCTTATCGTTTTAGAACTTTTCAACATTACAAAAGTTCATACTTGTCAAAAGCATTCAATTGAGTACACCATCGAACATTAATCAGGAAACTACATCACTATGAAATAAAGGCCACCTCTTTGGATCTTCTTACTCCTTACTTGAGTGACAGGATACAAAGAGTTGCTATTAATGGGAAACGGTCTTCGGGATCTGTAGTTACAATGGGTGTACCGCAGGGATCTATCCTCGGTCTTTTCCTATTATTGGTTTGTATTAACGACCTGCCTCATCTCATTAAAAATTATCACGAGATTGTATTGTTTGCTGATGATACTTATTTAATTTTTAAGATGGTTAGACAAAACACAAATTTTGACAATGTAAACAATTCAATATCAAAAGTAGTTCATTGGTTTAGTGTCAATAATCTTTTGCTTAACGAAACTAAAACTAAATGTATTAGATTTATTCTACCAAATGTAAAACAAGTAAAGGCTGATATATACGTAAAAGGAGAAACTTTAGAAATTGTAGACAGTACCGTATTCTTAGGAATAACTTTAGATAGTAAACTTCAATGGGGCCCACACATAGATAAACTATCGAAGAGAGTTCTGCAGCGTATGCAGTCAACCACAATGACCTCATCGGTGAGCTGAGGGCGGCGTCATATAGGTAACGTATGTTTCAATAACTTTAGCTATGCATACGACATGGTCCTCCTCAGCCCATCGATCAGGGGCATCAGAGTGCTCCTAGACATATGTGTTAACTACGCAAAACGGCAAGGATTGAAATATAATGCTAAGAAGACCGAAATGTTGATTTTAAATAATTTATAAAATTTTATTTAATAAATAATTTTCAAAAGAGCCCGACTTCTAGAGATGAGTCCGGTATTCAATAACTAACTCAATACCTGTTAGCATGATCCTAAAATATCTAACGCTATTGTAAAATCCGCATACCGCTAGGGAATAACTGTGCAAAGCGAGCATCGCGCCTAACGGACCGTGAGCCATAACTACCCACCGCTTCAATACCTATACTTACCTAACTATCATCGACGCATAGGTAGGTACTAGCGGACCGTTCACCCGTAAAGTTATGTATCTGCAACAAGTATTTGGTAGAAATACCAAACCAACCAACAAAATATACCAAATCGGTTAGAAATATATAGGGTAGAAATCAGGATAGGTATAGAGTATTGTAACGTTATTGGGTACCAGTTGGTACTAGCGATATTGAAACACAATACCCAACTAATGACCGGTAGCCAAAATATACAATAACTCCCATCTTTACCGACTTCTTCGCAATACTCTGAGCCCAAATCGTCTCCTTTTGGGCACGGTTAAGTGCTTCAAAGAATACTATTCTTAGGACTATCACTGAATGCCCAGGCAACTTTCGACACTGGTTGTTTGTGCACCATAGTGGGAATCAAAAGTAAGACTATGTAGGTAATACGTACCAGGGTTGTTGCGAATATCAGCATCAGCATCCGCATTGATCGATGCTGATTTTTGATGCTGATGTCCGAGTCGCGACATGACCCGAGGAAGTGTTGTCATGTTTTCCTTACTCTTATAATATAACACATTGCGTGTTAGGTGAAATACCTACAGGTTTCATTACTAGTTTGTATTCGTATTTATTATTGTAGGAACGTATCTTGTATTAGTAGTGGGGTGTGAAGAATTTTAGATTCAGCAATGTTTATAAAAGCTTATTTATCGGGTATTTATCGCTACGATGATCCAAGATAACAAGGTCTGACCTCAGGGAGTGTCTTTTGCTTACGTCACTGTCCAGTTGCCACTTTGTTTCAACAAAACGTAAAAGTTGGGAAACAAATGTGATAAGGGTCAATTCAACGATCAATAAAAAATTATAATCTTTAACTATATTTGTCAGATCAGACAAAACAGTGTTAGTTAAACACGAGTCAATGTGATAAATTATTGGTAAATACAAAACCACATAGTTTTATTAGATTTATGCAGGTAATACAAGGAGTTCGGGGAGTTACGATTTTATGCTGCTGGTATCACCAGGAAACAGATTCGTCTTCTCATTCGCCGATGGCAATGATGACGTAAGCAAGAGACACCCAAGTGACCATCGTGTCTCGGAAGAGCATGCCTTATTTTCTTATACCATGATCGCTACATTTTGTTATATTTTTCCCCTACATCAATTTTATTTTTATTTTAATATTAGCTGTCCCCCGCGGTATGCGAAAGTGTGTTTAATTGTTTGTTTGTCCTTCCTTCACGCTCTAACTAAGCAACCAATCGACTTAATTTTTGGCATATAGTTAGTTAATTAATAAATAATAGAGAGTAACATAGGCTCTTTGTCTCGGTAAAACATCAAATTTCCCTTGTCAGATTTACGGGAATTTTCGAATACAGGAATATTTTGGAATTGCTTCAAATTTGGCACACAGGTAAAAATGTCCTGGAATAGATTATAATACTTTTATCCCACTTCAAAAAAGGAGGAGGGTTTCAATTCTCGGAAAACTACTGAACGGGAAAAAGACCTTTTAATTCCTCTAGAAATGTTAAATTCGAATTTAACGCGGGTGAAACCGAGAGCTAGTACGATACATATTTATTTATAATTTCAATTTGATGACGTCGATAGTTGCCAAGACCACTAGGTTTTCGTATTCAGAAGAGGGAAATCTTGAGGGTTTTATTTGTAAGCAATACTGAGATTTAAATTAAATTACATTCTAAAGTCTATTAGATAACTTGATTCAGGGAAGGCGATTAGGGCTGCAGCCTGGTATTCCATAAAAAGAGAGGCCTCCTCAATAAAATAAAATTATATAAAACATAAGGTCTCAGACGTCTACTACCTACAATTTTTGAATAATCCTTAGATCGCTCCGCTCGCTGCATTATTTTTGTTGGTTCTTTGTTCTTTTGCTGAATACAGATGTCTCTAAAAATTTTGGGTTCGCTCCGCTTTCTGTTGCCTTACCTTCTTTGTTATTTTGGGCAACTGCCGTTATAAAACCTGAAATTTCTTGCTCATCGTTAAATTTTAAGTTCTGCGTGAACGCAATAACAAATACTAAAAATAATATGAAAAATAAGTATAGTTTTTGTATCTATTTTGCAAGCCGAATTATTCAGCAAATTATGTGGAACGAACTAAAAGCCTAAACCCTGTATTATAACATTTTTCAGGCAATAAAGTGGTCAGTGTTAGGTTAGTGGTCAATTTATGATCGTTTATGGAAACCTGAAAAAGGAAAACAAAACCTAAGGTTTTCCAATTTACTACAAATTATGAAGTTTGACAAGAACAAAGTCTCGCAGCATAAAAAGGAAACCATCCGAAAATTTTGATTATTTGTTATTCAATGTAATGAAATAAAACCGGCCAAGTATGAGTAGACTCGGACCCAAAGGGTTACGTAATATCGTACAGAATTTAAAAATTAAACTACGTTTTCCACTTTCACAAAATAAAAAATTTATTTAACGCACCGAAGAAAGCGGCTGCCCTTCCTCAAATAGGTTTCTTTAGTCGCTCTTTACGAAATCCACAGTCTATTCTTTAAAAATAATTTGTGATGCATCAAAAAAGCAAAAAGCCTTAACGCGTCAGTACTTGGATGAGTACTGACTCCGCCTGACGTTGCTTAAGTTTCGTGATCAAAATTCAACTTCATGTGGACATTATCCGCGTTTTTATTTATTTTTTATTTTAGCTATACATATTCTGTGCAAATTTCAACTGTCTACCGTAAAACGGTTCAACAAATACAGCAAATGTTAACGTCGAGCAAAAAATGGCCAATAACATGTCTTTGTTGACCCCTTAAATTTTATTAATTATTTTAATAAATCTTGTTATAGCGGCACTGAAAATTGCAATTGTACCTTTTACGAATCATGAGATAGGTACAATAAAGCCCTGATAGATGGAGAAATAGACAGACAGCGGAGGCTTTGTATTAGGGTCCCGTTAGCACCCTTTGGATACTTTACCTTAAAAAAATATAGCTAAAGACTAAAACCCGACTACGTAAAAAGACTTAAGCAAGCGTTAACCGATTGGCCTTATTTTTTATATCTAGGTTGTTGGCCTTTGTTCCTGCTGTGGCCCTGGTATCTAATGGCGTCCGCCTACCTAAGTATCAAAAGAAATAATAAGGACAAACGGTGAACGCTTGTTTAAGACTTTTTACATTTAATAACACGGGTTTTAGTTTTTAACTATATTTTTTTCGAACTTTTGCTGATTGCTTGAGAATAGTAAAACCTTATTTAGCTTTGAAAAAGAGTTTTAGAAGAAAAAACAAAGGCCTTTGCAATGATGACCCGCAGTAGCATTTTTATTCCCATTAGAATTTTTGCCCCATCCCGCTAACTCGTTAGACCCCAAATAACGTCTGACGTCATATAGCCTATAACCATAGGGGTATTGAGACAAACCAATTGATACCTCATTTGTTGAAATTGGACAAGTCCTTTCAGCGCTAGGTGGACCATACAAATCAGCTACATACAAACATAAATACATAGGGTGCCAAACTCATAACCCTCCTCCGATGATAGTCGGGTAAAAAGTCAATAGCTTTTCAAGACTCGATATCAATTGGTAGAACCATCAGGTTTGGGAGTCCGACACGCACTTGGCCAAAATCAGCATCAGCATCCGCTGATGTGTCAAAAAACGGCATCAGCAACAAACCCTGATACGTACCTACAGATATGTTTAAACATATGCTAGGTACATATAACATTCTATTTTTATTTTATCTTTTTTGCTCTGCGTATGTATCTCTTATGATATGGAATGAACCTGTGTATCCTTATTCTGAAATAAACGCATATTTATTTTTTATTTAGTGGTGGTACAGTTCTACGAATGGTACCTACCTCTACATAGTAATTTGTCTACTGTGTAGGAACCCAAAACGGGGACGGAAGGAAAGTATTTGTTGTGTAAGTAATTAAACATGCAACAGAGCCCCTAGGAGGGGGGCGAGAGCACTCACGGGGCGGGCGGGGGAAGCGACAAATGGAAGATTTGTCAACGCTCGCACATTCTGATCATTCTAAGTTTTCATTTGTCTTGAAGTCGCTTTACGGTGGCACGATGTGGGCACACGCAGAAATATAGGTAATACATTAAAACTCGAGTTAAGATAAATATTGGTTCACAATATTGGAAAACTTGTTACAAATGTTAACACTGGCTGGACTGACTTTATTGATTGAAAAATCGTATATAGACTGCATAATGTCAATACGAAAATGTATTTATTAGTTTGCGTAAAAGATTATGCGTTTTTTTAATAAAGCGTTTAGCTGTTTTATAAAATAGCCACCAATAAAAACAAATATTACAGTCGTAAGAACGATTAATTTTCAAGTTTATTATATAAGTTCTTTATAAAATTTGTTTCCTTGTGAACCAATTACTTGGTTTTCTTTCATTCGTTCACTTGAAAACTATAATGAAACAAATAGACTGTTCACCTGATGACAAATACTATATCCCTTATTACTTATTAGATTACAGATGAATATCTCGAAGTGCACAAACACAAGGCGCAATCTTAGACAAATTTCTCCAATTAAAATATTATTCGGGTCAGTCAAAAGGACCGGCAATTATAAAAAGGGTAGTGTAGGGACTTTATTTGCCTCCCTGCCACGGTTTGTGTTGTACTTATTGCAGTTTGACGGAGGCACCGCTGTTGTCACCTCTCGCGTCGAAGCATTATGGCACGCAATCAAATAAAACGGAGTGATTACTCTTTTGCAGGGAACCTATATTTTGTAAATTGTGTTTTATTTGAGGCGGTAAAAGAAGCTTACGTTAAAAATAAAACGATTTACTATCTTATACTTTGCTACTAATCATTATTCTGTTTTCGGACTGCGCCTTTTCCCAACTTTAAAACAAAAGATTTTGGGAACAAATTAGAATGAAGCCCGTACGAATTACTCGATGTTTTCTCTCTGAAGAAACTTCCAATACTTGGAAACTACACAAACATTTCTAAGTCGTTTGGTCTCATCCAATCATTACGTGTACCGCTAAGAACGTGGACTGTTTATACCTGAGCCGAGCCAAAAACTAATTGAAGGATTACAGGTTGGCAGCGACTCGCGCAGCGCCGCCGCCCGCCGCCGCCGCCGCGCCGTCGTCGCGTACCGTCGCGTTGCGCCGCCCTTGGCCTATGCTCAAACTGCTCAGATTATGGACTTAAGCGAGCGGCTTCTAAGTCAACTCTCGTTTGCACAAATATTACAGCCTTCACGAAGCTTAGAACTAAGTGTTTCATTTTCTATAGATTATCTTATCGAAAGGTTAAAAGGTTCATAGCAAAAACAAAAATAGACAGGGGGCTTTAGAAAGGGCAATGCAATACAACTTTTTGAATTGAAATTATAAAAATACAGTTATTTTTAGGTTTATATGCAAATTACGGACGTGAGGTGATGATCCGAGCCTCCAAGCGAATAAGGGATCTAACGCCCCCGCCACGCACCGGCCGCCGCCGCCGTGCCGCCGCGACCGGCGAGACGTTAACACATCTTCACATTGTAGGGCTGACAATGTTCAGAAAGTGGAGGATAAATACCCTTTAATAAATAACGTAAGCTGGTTCTTTTATCTAACAACTACCTAACGGTAAATAGAAAAGGTTTTCTCTGATGCTGTACTAAATAAAATATCGTTAACTCGCGTGAGGCACGAAAAAATAAAACCCGAACCCAACTCAGAAAGGTTGGCGTGAAGCATTTACCAACAAAATATCCGAGTATTTTTTCAGAAACAAAAGCTTTCGAAGATTACCTCCAAAATCGAGAGCCGTTTAAAACACATGTTGGATGTAAGCACTTTATTCGGAGCCGATGGCTTCGTCGGCGCTTCTCGGGATTCTGGGATTCGCCCTTCGCACAGAATAGCCAGCAGTCCGCTCGGACCCTCCTTGATGGCGGCCCTTCTACCTCTATAAGGTGACAGATCAAAGAAATTCTTACCGTAATACAATTTTCTATCTTGTTTGGGCTCGTTATTCAATTTCGTGTTTTGCTGGATTTGTATCTTTGAAGAATATTCATAAAGGAAGTCGAGAACTTTTGAAACATGAAACTGGTTTTGGAGACGAAAGTATTTTTACATTATTGATCTGATCAGGAATAGTCAAAATGAAATATGAGCCTGGTTATTCAGTTTACAGATAACTAAGAATTAGTAAAACCCGCATTTTAGAGCCCCAAAACTAATAGGTACCTATACCTACCTACTCAGGAAGAGATTACGTCCCTCGACCGTGTCAACAACTTTACCAATCTGTCTTTTAATATTAACTGTCTTGCAAACGAAAAGCAACCGTCATCCGATGAAACAAGAGATTTATTTTTGGAGAGGACTCGGGACAGAGCGATATTGTGTCCTTTCCAATGTTTCCTGTATTTGCGTCGGTCACTTTTTGGCTGGAAGTGTCCGGCGCTGGGGAGTGACTGTGTCACTCGGTGGAGGCACGGGTATGGGAACAGATGAAATAAATATCACAGTATCGATAAAAGTAAAGTTAGTCTCTTTCTTTGTTTTTTTTTTTAAACTTATTACGAGGCAAATTACAAAATAGACACGTTTAGACAGAACAGACTCCTATCATGTCACAGATGACCATTGCAGAACATAACTCGTTTGGCTGTTCAAAATAATCGTATATATGTATATGTAGAATTTATACCGTATTCGGTAATGATAATTTCTCTACTTAATTAATTAACACAATGATACCTACCATAATTATTCAGCGAGTATAGAGTAAACACCACAATTCCGGAGCAGGCCCGCCACCCGCAAACTACGCACGCTCTATGACAGCATCCACTAAAATGGCGAACGCAATACCATCATGTGTGCGCTACAAAGTAATTGCATCAAAATTATTAAGCACTCGCGCGATAGCTCTCAAACACTGCAGCTTTGTCACTCTACTTTTAATATTAACGAAAAAAAAACTTCGATTTTCCTTTTCGGAGTAGGCCCCCAGGCTATAGGTGCCATAAAACGAACGATGAAACACAGACAGACAGACTTGCTATTCTATGCCCGTATTAGCGATTTGTAGTAGGTAAATACATATGTACATATGTATACCGCTTTCGAAATCCGAATGCTCCGCTAGTTGTACAATATCAATAGGTATCTTAATTTGAAAGCGTGCCGAAGTAGGCCGTTCGTCAAAGGGAATTTGTGAGGATTTCAGTTTTCAATAAATCGTCGAGG
Source organism: Eupithecia insigniata (assembly GCA_947859395.1). Lineage (NCBI taxonomy): Eukaryota > Metazoa > Arthropoda > Insecta > Lepidoptera > Geometridae > Eupithecia > Eupithecia insigniata. The sequence continues at coordinate 385,846 of OX402011.1, read as the reverse complement.
CTTTTAGAGCCCAAATCGATGCGAGTGCAGGCGGAATGTTTTCTAAATTCGCACTCAACTCGAGCAAAGTATGTCGCATGAAGTTGAAAGCTGGCGCGGTGGGAATAGAAGCAGTTAGTACGAGGGTTAAGACTCTGTGCGGTTTCCGTGTTTGCGTTCTTCTAATTTGTTAGGACTCTAATGAAAAAGATCTGAGATTTGATGCTGAGAAACAATTCAGCGATGCGTGACAAGAAATATATCTGGCATGATAAACTTTTTTCGTTAACCAATTTCGCCCCATTGCTGGGCAAAAGCCTCCTCAAATTCCTGCTCCGAACGTCAATCTCGATATCCCATCAACTTCATGTTGCTTAGTAACAAATTCCTGGAATATAACGAGTGTGTTAATTAATCTTTAAATTAATTCATTATCAGCGTGTAAGTAAACGGAAAAGTGTAAAAAATTAAAAGATTGAAGAGATAACAGTGTGTTCGTAATTAATATTTTGCAGTAAATATTGCAATCTTTATTTATGGCATTAAAGAAACTCAATCCGGCTCAACGTGAAAACAATTTAATTACAATTACAAAACTCTTTATTGTACACCACAAATATAAATAAAACACATAGACATTAACATAAACAAGTACAATGGGCGGCCTTATCGCTTAGAATCTATTTCTTCCAGGCAACCTTTGATTTTAATGTGTTTATGTGAAACATTCTTGAGATTTCACTAGAATAGTCTTGTTATTCCAAAAGACAGAAATTAATCCACATAATATAATTCAGACACATTCAGAGTTAAACTTTACCTTTAACGATAACTTCAACATATAAGGATACCAAAGAAGCGTGAAGCTGTGCTGAGTGCTTCCGTGAAGCTGTGCTGAGTGCTTCCGTGAAGCTGTGCTGAGTGCTTCCGTGAAGCTGTGCTGAGTGCTTGCGTGAAGCTGTGATGAGTGCTTCCGTGAAGCTGTGCTGAGTGCTTGCGTGAAGCTGTGATGAGTGCTTCCGTGAAGCTGTGCTGAATGCTTCCTTGCATTCGCGCACATTCACATTTTAGTACATCAATGTTTTCATCAGTCGCAGTAAATGACGTCACAGGCGGGGGGAGGGGGGAGGTTGCAAGTTGTAATGAAGAGGGTTCAGTGATAGTACATTCAATACTGAACCGGGGCTAATTTGATGCATTCTTGAGGCACCAGGTAAGATATTTTCTCTATTTTAGAATAAAAGTTTTCAGTCCTATACTACAGAAGAACCTACTAAAAATGCTAAAGCCATGTCGGTCACATCAGTCAAGAGAAAAATAAGCCTGCCTCACCTGGATCAACAACAAGGGATCTCCCGTATCGTTTCACGTCATTTCCCTATCATAAAAGATTCAATTTAAATTTCCAGTTCATTCTGTCAGGTAAATTCGTCCGTAAACGCGACACATAAACCTTCCTATCTGTACGTAGATCTACGGTGCGGGAGTGTATGGAGCCTTCCCTGACTTTGGAATAAAATATAAACACGGTTCCCTTGTCGTTTGTTCAGCGCTGACGATATTTACTTAGGAATGGAGACCTCTCGCGCTTTGTACGTAGGTACTCTCTCCAAATAAGGACATGAGCTCTACGACGAGACGTAGCACCTCGTAGCACATCGTAGCAGCCTCGTAGAGGCATTGTCTATGCCTAAGATAAATACATAAATAATGCTGGACCACTCACTCCACTCAGCATCATCTAGCCCCGAGCTAAGCAGAGCTTGTGTTATGGGTACTAGATGATAGATGACTCATATACTGAATATTATAAAACCATTTATTACATAGATAGATATTTTTGGATAACACCCGAGACAAATATTTGCAGATAGTAAAAATATTTTTCCCGAGGCGGGAATTGAACCCGCAACCTCCTGCGTCGCAGGCGGACCTTCGCCCGCCGCGCCACATCGGTCGTCATTAGTATTTAGTATTTATTTGTTAATACGCATACATATATATTTACATAGTTATATGCATACATATATATTTACATAGTTTTAGCTTAGTAAGTACAGACCAGTAAGGGCGCAGCTATTCATCTTAAGATTATTACAATAGGTATTTAATATATTTGTTGATACAAACAAAGAAGTCGGAAAAATATAGACCATTCTAAGGTTTTTACTTCATTATGAAGTAAATGTAATTAAATACTGTTACAAAATAGGTAACACCTATATCTAACTTCATTCTATAAAATATAAAGTTACCAAGTTTGAATGTAAGGTACTCTCAGAACCATTCAGGTCTATGCAATTTTTTGACTTATCGAAAACTAAACCATTCATCTTTACGCATATCTAAATTAATTTTTGATGTGTCATCCAGGTATCACGTGAGTGAGGCCGCGGGCATAGACTAGTCTTTATAAATCAAGTTCGGATACGTACATGAGATAGGTGAAAGTTAGTATTTTATACAGATACAAGAAACTTAACGATACGGACAAATACCGAACTTTTCTTTTAAAAGTGAATGAATCTCAATTTAACAATATTAGAATGAAAAAATATTTTGTAACAATTCCGCGTATAACCTTCTATTCATCAAAGTAAGTTGTCTACTAGTTTCGTCTCTCCACGAGACATCTTCAGGACACCACAATACTCGACCTTGACATTGAAATTGGTCACCACAGCAGCACCGACAGAGTCCCGCCAGTGACGTTGCCTCTCCGAGCTCCGCGCGCCAAGTGAAGCATACTACCTCACACGGCGTGGGGGGAGGCAGTTTCAGGCGTGGGGGGAGGCAGTTTCAGGCGTGAGCCTCTTACTGCGGAGCGCATCCGCCCTCGCCTTAGTGACGAGGGGTCATTGGGTCGGTCCGTTCTGGAACTTCGGGTAGCCGTTCTCCAGTGGAGTCTGGCTGCCTACGGCTGTGTATCTGTGTTTTCTTTGCATGCCCTCCCGGTTCGCTTCCGCTGTCCTCGGTTAGCCTGGGCTTGGCTGGTTGAGGTCTCTGGGTGGGCGGACTTGGCTTTAGCTACCTGCGCTTGTGCATGGTCTAGCGGAGCTGGAGCTGTACCAGCTTCGCTATCCCAATGAGTATGAGTGGGGTTGGGTTCGCTCCCGTTTTCAGAGCCTTGGGGATGTCCTGTAGCACCTCCAGTGCTATCTCCAGAACATCTAGGGAGTCCTGCGATGTTGCAAGATGGTGCTGTGGTGGTGGTGCCTCTTGAGCTGGTGGAGGTGGCGCTGGACGCAGAGGTATCGAAGGGTTCTGGGGGGGAAGGTGGGTCTCCCAGATTGGTGCAGCTAGCGCCTGGCTCGCTGCAGGAAGGCCCCGCCAAGGGGCCGTTGGATAGGTAGCTCTGGATGGTTCTGTACTCCTCTGGTGTCTCTGGGGAGAAGCGGACCCCATTTCCGAATGGTCGGGCATGAGAGGCGTGGCCTAGGGAGTCTCGGAGTTGTTTGAAGTGATGCGCCCAGTTCGGCATCACTTCAACAACCAGCGGTGGGTATCTGGACCTTGTTTTTCCTTCGCTGGGGCGGGCGAGGTCTTCAGTCCGTGCTGGCTCCGCTGGGCGGGTGGGTTCTGTGGGGCGGGCGGGTGCTGGGCGGGCGGACTCAGTGCTGACCGAGGGGCGGGGAGGCGTTGCTGCCAGCGATGCGTACGTCGTCGACTGCGTGGAGGCAGTGGTGGTGGGAGAGATATCTAATTCTATTACCTTTGACCGGTCTTCTTTGGGTGGCACGCGTATAGGTGGCGACGCCCAGGTATCCTCGATTGCCTTGCGCTTTGGCTCCGTTTCTTTTTTAATGGTCCTGCTTGGGGGACGGACTTCGTGGGTGCAGTGACAGTGACTGTGGGCGGTGGCCCCATCGCCCTCAGTTCCTGCTCCCTTTTTTTCAGGGACCTCTTCATGTATTGCACGAAGTCATTGTTTGGGCCTAGCTGCTTTACCAGCTGGGCCGTCTGGTAAAGGTCGCTGTTGTGCGCCATCCATCTCTCCTCAAGCGTTTGCTCGGCGACGGGTTTCGTTACGTACGCGGGTCTTTGATCGGGGATGGTGGCGGGGGGCGGCATCAAAATTTTATCGATCCTCTGCTGCTTGGTAGGACTTCTTTGCGGCGGGTTTCATGGCTTTCGTCTCGCGGCGCGAAGCGGCGAGTGCCGCACTGGCGCGGATTTCGCTGTCGGTGCTGGCTGCAGAATCGGTGCTGGTCTCTCTACGGGGCGGCCGACCTTTACGGGCGGACGCTCCGGAAGAGGCGCGCTGTGTCACTCCGTGACTGCGCTGGCTACGGGCGTTATCGTTGACGGTTTCCGGCGCGCGACCGTTCGGGTTGAGGACGAGGTCCGGTGGGTCCCTTTTCCTCCCTCCGGCGTCATCACTCGAACGGGAACTCATCGCCCGCACTTCACACACGCGACTCACACGCGAACGCGACGCGACGCGAAAGTACGGGGCCGAGCTCGGCTAGATCGAAGGTGCGTAGACGGTCCCTGCGCGCGTTTACTCAGAGCGGAAAACTCGAGGCCACTCCCAAGTGAAGCATTGCCCGCAAAACCACCCTTTATATAGTCACGGATCAAACAGTGCGCACACAGAGTTCATAGTGTGTGTGTGGCAGTACTATTGTTTGAAAAGATTCGTAATAACGGTGACCTAGGCAAACCTGTACTAAGTTCATTCAACGGTGTATTATTACTATATTTTGTAATTTCTAAATTTTCTAAGACTGACATCCTAAATCCCTTATCAGAAGTATGTAGATATAGAAATAGAAAAACAATGATTTTGACTTAAAGAATGACCAGATTCCAATAAATGTTTTGCAAAGTTAGATTTTTCTGGATAATTGTTTCTATAAGCAGCTAAATGTTCTTTACACCTTGTAACGTAACTGGTTACATACTTGTGTAATTATAATAATTTCTAACTTAAATAAACTTATCTTCGATTCAATTGTTCGATTAAGCTATTTAGTCGAGAATGGCAACAATAAACTCGTCAACACGCTGCAACTTCACGTCGCGTCCGGGTCGCTTTGTTTATGGTCTCGCAAGGCTGACGTGTCCCGCACTGCGCAGGAGACAGGCAGATGCCATTTTTGCTGTTGATGGCTGTATGTGAGCTATTATTAAACTCGGTTACCTGAACTTTTTTTTTTTTATGTCAGCGATCGTGTTGACCAACCCCGCCAACCCGTAACCTGACAATGGGACGACCCAAACAATTTTCAAGACCATTTCAAATTATTTCTATTGACTTTGTTGGTCCTCTACCCGCCACTCGTAAGCAAAACACTTTTATGCTGGTTGTAACTTGTTGTTTTTCGAAATACTGCCACATATTTCCCTTGCGTCGTGCTACTGCGGATGCCGTCGTAAAGGTTTTAGAAGAATCAATCTTTCTGGTGCATGGTGTTCCTCAGACAGTTTTTCTTGACAATGGAAGTCAGTTCATTAGTTCTACAACTGATTCCTTGTTTAAAAAATATAAAATCCCAAATATTTACTTTACCCCAAAATATACGCCACAGATTAACACCGTTGAACGTTATAATAAAACCATCGTTACTAGTCTGTCCTCATTTGTAGACAGGACACGGACATGGGACACTTTTATCCCAAAGGTACAGTTTGCGATCAATAGCTCCGTGAACGAAGCCACTGGTTACACTCCAGCTTTTCTTGTTTATGGCAGAGAGCTAGTTTTGTGTGGATCGCACTATCCTGACAATGACTTAGGTGATGAGGTTCTCTTCCTTCCGCGTGATATTTACGCAGAAAATCGTGGTTGCCTTTCGTCTGTATTTGATGATGTGCAGGCATCATTGTGGCAGGCACATGTAAAGAATACAGCACATTATAACTTACGCAGGAAGCATGCAGAGTTTAACGTCGGTGATGTTGGGAATAAGCGTACTTTTATTTTGAGCGATAAAGATAAATATTTTAGTAAAAATTAGCTCTTAATTTATTAAATGCCGTATTACTGAGAAACGGTCTCCCGTAGTATGTCCTAGAAGATATGTCAGCCAAAGACATTGGAGCTTGGCATATCAAAGACTTAAAATTAAATAGTAATAAAGTCTAACGTTCATTACTTGTAAATGTCCTTCGGTAATATTACACTCCCCGTTTTTTTTAATTTAACATCTTAGCTTCTAGCATTGGTCATCCTAGATAAATAAAGGATGCTCTTTTTATGTAACGTTGCGCCAAAACTTTCTATTGTGTTGGTGTTGTTTGTTATGTAAGAATGTATGTATTATGAAAGGTAGTTTGAATGGTTTAATGAATGTGTAGTGTCAGTGGTTAGTAGTCGGATTTTACATCCCTAGACCAAAATACTTGTTCACAAGAGGGGGTAATGTAACGTAACTGGTTACATACTTGTGTAATTATAAAAATTTCTAACTTAAATAAACTTATCTTCGATTCAATTGTTCGATTAAGCTATTTAGTCGAGAATGGCAACAATAAACTCGTCAACACGCTGCAACTTCACGTCGCGTCCGGGTCGCTTTGTTTATGCTCTCGCAAGGCTGACGTGTCCCGCACTGCGCAGGAGACAGGCAGACGCCATTTTTGCTGTCGTTGGCTCACGATACTTTATTTTTTCGAGCTTACATCGCCATCTTATAATTTGTATTTTATAAGTACAAATAACATTTTAGTATTAAAATAAAACGTGTGTGATTATAAACCCCTGTTGGGTAAGTTTTGCACTGATTAGTATTGTAGGCTATAAATACTCATTCCATTGCACAAACAATGACATGGAGCTTTTGCCTTTTCACCATTGTCATCTATCATTATTATGCACGGGATTGGACTTGTCATTCTACATACTATCCCATCTTCTTATTCTTTGTATTCTTCTAGCTAGATAATTTTCTTTTCAACATCTGTGTAAATTCACCTCTCGTTCTGATTGTGACTTCCACGGCATCATGAACACTTAGTGCTTCCGCTTTTTATGCTGCCGTGGGAGCCCATCACCCAAGGAAGACCTGGCTGTAATGTCGAGCTTGTTATGCGCATTCCAGGGTTCAAAGTCCACCCTAAGGCAGTTTCGTCTCCGGCCGAGCTTCTCACGAGCTGCCCCCTTGTTTGAACCTGGACCATCGGCTTCCGGATTCCTTCGCCGTCGGGTCACTGCTTCACCCGCGGCGCACTAAAGGGACGGTGCCGAGGAAGGAGAAACACAAAGCGAAGACTTTCATACCCACCAGTAGAATCAGCAATCTGTAGGAATCAGAATCAGAATTAATAACTTTATTTCTTTAGGCTTACAAAATAAGCACTAGGATCTACCGAACCACCCTTATGCCCCTCTGGCTGAGCTAGATTCATTTTTAATTAAATTAACGTATAGCCCTTCTGGCTCACTATTTGTCTATTTTTAATAAATTTGAATGTATCTATAGTTGTGCCTCTAATTTTTCACAGTCCGGAATTTCTTTAAATAATTCCGGACTCTTCAAAACCTAACCGGGACAACCTAACCTGAAAACTACGACCCGTTTGACCTACATAAATACCATTACATTCGTCACATACCAACTTATAAACATCCGATTTTTTATTGTTATCTAACGTATCTTTACCGTTACAAATCTGTTTTAATAAATTGTTTGTTTTGAACGCTGCTTGTACTTTATGTTTAGACAAAACTCTTGAAACTCCCTCACTCAATGGACCTAAATAAGTTAAACTGCCCACAAATTTGTCTATCCTTTCTGGAGCTAGGGGTACAATAAGGAACGGATAATGTTTTGTTGTTTACTTCTTATTAAACCATCAACCATCTTTCTACTATATCCATTACTTTCAGCCGTGTGGTAAATAATAGATAGGTCTCTGTTAAAGTTCTCCTGAGATGAGGGGACTGACATCATTCTATGGACAAAACTATGGTAAGCTGATAGCTTATGTTGTCATGGATGACAAGATCAATTTGGTATTGTAATATCTGTATAAGTAGGTTTTCAGTAAATTTGAAAATCATGCCTATTGTTTAACCTACATAGTTATTGTCAAATCTAAAAAATTCAGTGAACCACCATTTTCTAATTCAAGTTTAAATTTAATTTTTGGATGAATTGCATTAAGTTTGTTTACGAACAGTTCTATTTGACGCAAACTTCCAGTCCAGCATATGATAATGTCATCTACATAACGATAATAATATAAAATGTTTGATTCCCCTATAATGTTTTTATTCTCAAAACTGTCCATGAAAATGTCTGCCATAAGTGGACTTAGTGGTGAACCCACAGCTAAAACCCTTCTTTCTGTTTGTAATATTGATTGCCAAATTGGAAGTAATTTTGTTGCATACAAGTTCTAGTCAAAGATATTAACTCATCCTTTTCTGCCGGAAGTACTCGTTGTCGCTCAAGATGTCCTTCCAATATTATCAAACTCTCTTCATAAGGTACGTTTGTAAATAATCTTTCTACATCCAGCGATAATAACTTTGCATTGTCAGGCAGGCTAACATCTTTAACTTTGTTGACCAAATCCATACTATTCTTTAAGCTATACTTTGGATTGAATCTAGATCTACTTTTTAATTCGTAATTCAAATATTTTGATAAACCATATGCTGGTGCTCCTATGTACGAGACAACGGGCCGGATTGGAATATTATTTTTATGTATACCATTTTTAGGTAAACCATACAACATTGGTGTTCTTGGATTCATAGGAATTAAATATTTAAGAGAGTTTGGAGAAATAAAGCATGAGTTTTTTATCATTTCTTTTAATTCCTGTGTGTAAACTTTAGTTGGGTCGGAATTTAATAATTCAAAATCATAGCCTCATTAACCTCATTAACCTTCTGCACATAAGTACCCCTTTCTAAGATACCTACAGTATTACCCTTATCTGCGTTTGTTATCAATCTCAATTTGTAACTAATTGTTGTTATCAGTTCACTAGCGCCGGTTCCCGGAAGCGCCCGCCCGGCTGCGATCACTTGATAAAGGACAGATTTATTCAGCTCACTATCGACGAGTGCTATCTTTTGGTGTAAACTTACTTTATTAAAGGCGAAAGATTGGGAAAGTAAAATTGACTGTGTTGATATGATAATCATTAAGACGTGAACATGTTTACTTCATTAATCCATAACTGATGAACAGATCAAGATGAGGTTTAGCATTTGCGAAGAATATGATTTGAATTAAATAAAAGGCTATTTTTCATCCGGTGCAAAGCCAAGGGCAGAGGCCAGTGTTGTTATCTAGGAACGAAAAGGGACAATACTTCTCAAAATGTGACTAACAACGTCCTTCAAGGGTATCTCGTTATATTCGTACCCTCTCCTCTCCAACTCTATCCTTTTCATAAAAAGCACTGATTAATTCAAGAGATTCGAACCCAAATCTTTGGGACCTAATTTTAGGCGATTCGACCGTTTCATCTGCCGCAATCTATTTAACGAAGAAAGGGGTTCGCTTAGTAATTAGTATTAATGAAAGGTTTATCTGCGCCGTCATCGATACGGCCTGAGCCTTGCGTCTCGAACCAATAAACACATACTCGATACTGCCTGAGCCTTGCGTCTCGAACCAATAAACACATACTCGATACTGCCTGAGCCTTGCGTCTCGAACCAATAAACACATACTCGATACTGCCTGAGCCTGGCGTCTCGAACCAATAAACACATACTCGATACTGTCTGAGCCTTGCGTCTCGAACCAATAAACACATACTCGATACTGCCTGAGCCTTGCGTCTCGAACCAATAAACACATACTCGATACTGTCTGAGCCTTGCGTCTCGAACCAATAAACACATACTCGATACTGCCTGAGGCTTGCGTCTCGAACCAATAAACACATACTCGATACTGCCTGAGCCTTGCGTCTCGAACCAATAAACACATACTCGTACTACACTGCACTCTACAGTATTCAAATAAAATACTTGAACATTCATCATTATCATTTCATCCAACATGCATCCATTGCTGGAAATAGGCCATCCCCAAATAGTGGACTTGCCTGCGCCGCCCGTACCAACCGGTTCATCCGATCGTTGGACATCGTGGTCATCATTGTAATGACAATATTCTTATGCCGAAATTAATTTACTTAGTATGGAAAAAATTAAAATCAGGTTCACATCAGATTCCATTATATAATCATTAACTTAGTGTTTGAAAAACTTTAAACAGTCAAGTAGAGCCTGCTACAAATGAAAATCTGTTTCTGATATTTTTATTTCCTTCTCTATAGTACGTGGTCTGTCATTCAAAGCTATCGTACCATTAAGATTACTCTACCTACGATGTCTCTATTAATTAAAAAACCGCGCTCCGATTGGCGCTGCGGGGCGCGACGGGGCGCGGCAGAGGCGCGTTCTCGTCATTAACGCGCGCCGTCCGCGACCTTGAATGCCTTACGTGTGGGTGCAGCCTTATGTACCACTCATTAAAATCATTTTGGTCAGCGATCAGTGGCATTCGTGAATAAGGATGAGGATATTAGCAAATCTGTATGAATGGGTCTAGATTCTAAAAGAAAATAGTGTTAGAATCGCTTAGGTAAACAAAATAGAGAACATGCACAATTTCATGAAATGCCTACCTACCGCAATTGTAAGATAAAAATACAAATTTAATTATTTTAGTGAAATATAGGAAGGTTCCCTCACTCAGAATATTAAAAATGTCCGTAAATATATTCCAAACATACCCTTGACCAACTCTCCCAAATCAACCCTTAGCGTTCCAAACTAAACAGATCCTTATACACTTTATATAAGATTGAAAGTAAGGTACACCGTTATCAGTGCGCTTGTCAAAAAATCATGTCCACGAGGGTCCTCGTATCGAGATGTTTGAGTATAAACTGTTGACGCATGCTTGACGGCTTGACGGCGACTTGACGCGGGTTATTTGATCAAACAAAGTGGTTTAATGGGTTTTTCGTTGTTTCCGCGCGATTGGCCAGGGATTGATATTGGATGTAATGTTTTACTCGGTGGGTACCGCGTGTGTACCGACCGCGGGAATATTGCCATTTGATGCGTGGAATTAACTACCTACTATATAGTACAGTACACAGTTACAGGTATGTATTTGTGTACGGATGCTGAAGTATTAGCTGTTGGTTAGTGGATCGTTGCACAAGTTTATGATAAAATGAAGTAAAAATGTTTTCTGTGTGCTGCGTGCCACTTTGCAATAAAACCAAGTAAATGTCTCGTTCACCGACAGCCTTATACACGATTCCACCGATATTTCCTACTGAACCAAAGGCGGGGCCTCCACAGGCACTGGCTGCCATCCTCGCAGATTGGCGAATCGTACCGTTATCTCAACGAAGGATCGAAAACACAAATACTTGAAACAGAGTGTTTGTATTAAATCAAGCTGATCACAGACAGCCACGATGAGAGAGAACGATCGAAAACGAACATGTCTTTTATACAGTTTTATCAATACCTGTTATTATTTAATTATGATATTTACCACGTGTATTTTGGTATTTTCCACAATTAAACCTAGGTATCAAATAATGCTCTCCATGTTGGTATATTTTATTTAAATACTTATACTAACATGTATTCTCCCCGGCGCGGCGGCGGCGGCTGAAAGTCGAATGGTAAAAGGCCAAATGCGGCTGAAACCCTTGACGTATAAAATAAATGTAAAGCTTCCAGGTGGATGAGCGCGCTGTATCAAACGGTTTGCTCAGGATATTTGCTCTCCTCGCTCTACAGCAGGGATATTGGTGCATATATGTAGATCCCTAACCCGAGAATTTACCTACGCTCCTATCTGGGAGTGTTACCTTGATAAAAAAGTGCCAATAAAACACGCCGAAAGAATCTTTGTATTCAGACTAGAATAGTTCCTGAGATGTCACATTAACTTTTAATGTTGCCTCTTTATCTGCTCTCATTTGTGATACGTGTCCTTCTAGAAAATACGAAAAAGTTGTGAATATCGAACCGCTCTGTTCTGATAGTAAAACTTCGTTTCTGTACTCTCGCATTAGTAAATGTCTGACGTCAGTTGTGACTAGGGCTGTCCCGTGGACGTTCCGAGGCAGGTTGCCTCTACCATCGCTTTATGTTTATGAAATTTCAAATTTTGTAAGAAATCATCGATATTTGTTCCACAACGCATCTGACAAAAATCCTAGGCAATGTAGAGACCCGAATAGGCTTATTCTAAAAGAAACATCATAGTCAGCGAGACATCAAAAAAGCTGCTTGACTATGTGTGTAAAAATTTATAGTAAGGTACCTAATGAATTTAAAGTACTGAATGATTATATATTTAAAAGGAAATTGTTTGACTGGCTAAATGAATGTAATTTTTATGACATTAATGAATTTATTAACTATAAGCCATGAGATAGACATTTATTAGATATAATTAATTGCATGCTATCCGAATAGTGAAACATGAGCTCATTACTAAATATTAAACACCATGTATACCATGTTTTATACATTAAATGTATGATTATGATTACTCAGAGCGGCGTCTTGTCTCATGTTTACTGTGTCCACGTCATCGGTTCAGTCGCTTGGTGCAGCCGCGGGCGCAGAGGGAGTTCTTATATAAGCAATAGGAGGAATCAGGAGCGAGAGACAGCTCAGAACTGGGATCAATCAATCAAATATTTTATTTGAGAAAGTATAGTAATTTTCATACTAAAAGTACATACATGTAACGTGCAAATATTTTAGTGGCTATGGCTTTATTTTAATGGTTCCGAATTATTGGATGCTGGGAGAAGCATCAAAGGCCGAGAAACATTTCAGGAGGCAGTTAGACTGTGGAAACACACGACAATTTATTCAGTAATACCACAGGTAATACTATGACGCTAACACCATTTCCAACCGTCAAACATTTCTGCAAAGTCAAACATTTCTGCAAAGTGGATCTGGATGGTTATAAACTCAAAAATATATAGTTAAAAACTAAAACCCGACTACATAAAAGTCTTAAACAAGCGTTCACCTATTGTCCATATCATTTTCTTTTGATACTTAAGTAGTCGGAGGCCTTTGATACTAATTGTACCCTAAGTATATGGGGTGGGTGCCTCCGACTACCTACGTATCAAAAGACAATGCTATGGACAATAGGTGAACGCTTGTTTAAGACTTTTATGTAGTCGGGTTTTAGTTTTTAACTATATATTTTTTTACACCTTTTTGCTAATAGTTTGAGAATCGTTAATTTATCAATAGTTTGAGAAACGGTTTCGGAAAGTACAAACAATGACCTTTGCAACGATACCACACACAAGCATATTTACTAACATTGAGATTTTCGACCCTTTCTTAGACCCCCGCTATCTCGATAGACCCCCATTTTTATCTGACGTCACATAACCTATAACCATTGAGCTATTAAGACAAATCATACGACACCTCATTTATTGAAATCGGACCAGTAGTTTCAGCGCTACGTGGGAACATAATCATACATACATAGGGTGTCAAAATCATGACCCTCTCGTAGTCGGGTAAAAAACTCAAATGAGTTTTGAGTTTTTTATTTGAGTGCTTTAGATAGAAAAATAGATATATAGAAAATGCTTTATTGCACAGTTAACAAAACAATTAACAAACAATATGACACAAAAAAATGACACACAACATGATTGGCGGTCTTATCGCTCACGAGCGATCTCTACCAGATAACCTTTATTTCCTTTAGATCTTACAGGACTCTTGGACACGTCACAAACTTAAAATTACATAAGTAAAACTGGGAAATAAAGTGATCACTTTGATTTTTTGTTCACTTCAATCTTTTTAAGGTAAAGTAAAGAAGCGAACAAAAAACCTTTACCTCGTTAATTTGTTAGTTTTCGAGTTGGAGCAAAACTCGTCCCAAGCTTTTTTATCCTCTAGCTAGATAATCTGATATTTAGTGTCAGGACGCCTCTTTGAGCGATCACATAATTATTTCCCAATAAAAGTTCCTAAATAATTTTTCCTCAGAACTCTCCAGCTTTTCAGACTAGAAATATTGAGCAATTTTTGTCAAAGGTTTTCGTGATATACAGTATCACGTGATACTGTAACTAAACGGTAACACAAATAGAATCAGAATCAGAATCAATAACTTTATTTCTTTAGGCTTACAAAATAAGCACTTAGACAAGTAAATTTTTATACTATAAACATATTTATTGTTATCAATTAAGAAATAAGGTGTTATTGATATTCTCTTCACTTAAATTTTTTGTCCACTAGTGGAAGAAGTGAAAAAGCACTAGCACATTTATAATATCACTTATGTGTCTAATACATGGTTATTTTGTTTTATCTAAATCTAAATTTAATGCGATTTAGATACATGTCAATGTTTCTATAAAGCTAAACAGAACATTGAATTTCTTACATACTACTGACAGTGCGGAACGGAGCAACATCTGGCCAAGCATTAACATCATTGATGTAATCATCTATGGAGTAAAAGGCCTTCCTGATAAGATTTTGTTTAATGTACTGTTTAAATTTACGAATAGGGAGTTCAGTTGCTTCAGATGGAAACTTATTATAGAAGCGCACGCAATTGCCCTTAAATGATTTCCCTACTTTTCGTAATCTATATGCTGGGATGTGTAATTTGTTCTTGTTTCTTGTATTTCTATTGTGAACATCACACTTTTTCAAAAAGCTATCTCTATTTTTGTGCGTATACATTAGATTTTCATAGATGTATTGCGATATTACTGTCAAAATATTTATTTCTTTAAATAGTTCCCTCAAAGAGTTGCGTGGCTTTAATTTACTTTTTTTAATACAGAGCTGATATACGTTTGAAATGAAATAAGCTTGCTCAAAACGAACACTTTAACGTTTATACGGCACAAAACGTAAAGGCACGTTGTAAACAAAGCGCTCAGAAACATGTTCACACGATGATTTAACAAAAGTTAAATATCAAGAGCCTCCGAGACATTATCTGGGTCAGAGTGGAGAGGCGAGGTCGCTGACCTGAGCCCATGAATCAAGGTAATTTGCCATTCGCTTTCTTTGCTAAGAGCGTGTTGAGTTATGTGCGTGAGGCGGAACAACGCCGTGGTTGTAGGTTTGAGCGCGAAATAACGACCTACATCTCGGCACAAGACATGAGCTATTTTACCGAGCTACATCTTAAATTTTAACTAAAATCATTTCCAGTTGTCACGATTCTGAACTACAAACGTAGTCGCGTAGCTTCTACGAATAAATACATTCTACACGGAATTTAGTGACACCGATAAAGGCTGACAAAGACCATTACACGGCCAACTCGGGCAAACATGACATGTAACTGAACCAACATACACAAAATATATTTCAAATAGTATATTTGTGTATAGTCTTTTCATATGAGCATTTAAATTGTGTGGTAAATGATGTCTGTCGGTCGGCGACCGGGAGCGCCCGGCCGCCGCCGCCGGCGGGCCGGCGGCGCGGTCGCGTCTATTAGTTGCTTTCCATCAATCGTTCCAGCAATTACAAAATTATTGGGTGTAGGAATAATACTGCTGCAGAAACTGTTTTGTAGAACATTTTATATATTCCTATTGTTAAATAGCTAATATTGGTGATAAAAAGCAGAAACTAACGCACGCAGTGCACCTGCACGTGTCAAAAAGTTTCCTCTGTAATGGTGTGAAAGTTTAAAACAGGATTGGTTCTGAACTTAAAAGTTTAAATTGTAACTATTTATGGTGAAAGTGATAAGGAATAGTAGATTGTTACACAAGGGAGCTATTACAGAACAAGATCTAATTTGGCGCCAGTGCGAGCGCAGCTCGAAAAGGGCCCTAAATTGGATTGAGTGCACCCGAGATATTTAGACGCCTGAGCGAAGCGAGGGCGAATATAGTTCGAGGGTGCACTCAATCCAATTTTGCGCCCTTGCGAGCGCTCGCAAATGGCGCTAATGGATCGAGTGCACCCGGGAATATAGTTCGAGGGTGTAATAGATACTTGCAACCGAGGTAAGCATTCTACTTTACATCACAATGGCGAGGCAAACATTTATATACTTAGGTATGACAAAATGTAATTTTTATTAGAAAAATTAATTATTTATTAAAAAGTTTTCTTATCATTTTATAAGAAGAGAGATGCATTATGATGTAATAGGTTTTATATCATAATGCTCGCAAAACTCCATGATGAAACAATTTATTTTCTTATAAAATGATTAGAAAACTTTTTATAGAAAAAAAAACTGTGGAAATGGCGGCATTTCATTTAATTTGATCTGTGCGACTGTAATAAACTAAAGTTAAAAGTTAATGTTTTATTTACCTCGCCATTATGATGTAAAGTAGAATGCTTACCTCGGTTACAAGTAGCTATTACACCCTCAAACTATATTCTCGGGTGCACTCGATCCATTAGCGCCCTTTGCGAGCGCTCGCAAGTGCGTGAAATTGGATTGAGTGCACCCTCAAACTGTCTAAATATCTCGGGTGCACTCTATCCAATTTAAGGTCCTATGCGGGCTGCGCTCGCACTGACGCCAAATTGGAACTTGTTCTGTAATAGCTCCCTTTAGTAAGGGAGCTATTACAACACATTTGGCGTTTGATTGTTATACACCCTTGTGTAACAATCTACTATTACACTTTAAAGATATATTTGACGACCTCATTATTCTTTGGCATGATGTGGTAAATAACAAATTATAAATCTAATTCATAATTCTGACATCATACCTAATTTGTGTACATGATATTTCTTACTAGTTTCGATCTATTTTTTTTTAACTGTTCCATACACAGACATGCATATCGACCCTGAATCAATCGACAGGTTAGGTAGGCTCTGGCCCCTTACTTCTTCAGATAACTATATAATAATGTAGGTAACCCCTTCTATTGATATTTTCTTTATATTTTTAATTTTTTACAAGGTTGCCTTTATTGACAAAGAAAATAACAATCAAATAATATAAAGAAATTAAACTAGTATTTACAATTGAAACAATTGAGCTAACTGCAGACTGTTGCAAACAATCTACAGATAGCTCAACTGGTCCATATCAATATCAGTCGGAAGCGTCCCCAAGACGCTGGCTGCATTGCCCCGCTGTATGGCAATGCTAATGCGCTGCGCCAGATACTCACCAGCTCTCGGGTCACGCGTCGCTTCGACCAGGCGCTCAGATAATTTTTTGAAAACCCGGAGAGCCTCGGTACCCCACGGACCTAGGGTCTCGACTCCAAGGGGAGCAAATGCGTAGGCTCTGTCGAGACCTGCATATTTGCGCCTCTTGAGATCCTCGGCCAAATCTGCCGCCGAACCAGCCCTCACGGATGTCCTTGAAAGATGGGAAGGCGCAAGTGTGTCGACACATGTAGCGTCCCACACAATAGGCCTGCCCAGCTCCCAAGGGACTAAAGTCATGCCGTCGGGCCTCTTACCATCGTCACGCAACAGACCATTCGGTTCGAGAATAGCTGGTACGTTAGCGGTGACAAAGGCTCGCCGGATGATGTCGTTAAGGCTGGCATGGCGAGATATCCGACCGGCAGCCCTAGTACACGATAATCCGTGATGACCAAGCTGTTCGACAACAGTACCGCATTGGCATTGATGAGGCGCGCAACACCTTGCACCCAACCGAAGACATGTTGCTATACGGAAAGTTACGGGATCCAATAGAGTGCCAGTATTATATGAAGGAAGTGCTTGCAACCAATGTCCTGACTCCCATTTAGAAACGGCCAGGAGACGGGCACGATCTGCAGAGCTGGAGCACGTTTGTAACAAACAATTCCGTGTCAACTCACACAGAGGCCCGTCCCATTGCCGTTGGGACAAAAGAGATTTTGGGGGAGCAGCATCAGGGCAAGCACTATGCCAAGCCATTCGAGCCTCGTCTAAGAACGAAATTTCGAATGAATTTCCAGGTGAGACCAAAGACGGATTTAAAACTTTTTCCACTAAAGAACTAGTGCTGTAGACGGAAGACAAGAACGCTGGCAGGGCTACACTTGAAATTTTGCGGATACCTAAGCCTCCCAATTTGACAGGCAGGGAGGCCTGCGACCATGCCTTGTCATCGAAAGAGATATTCAAAACCGATGATAAAGTATTCTTTATTATGTTGTCTAAGCCTTCCAAGAGCTCGCTGTGTTTCCACAGTTGACAACATCTCAAAGAATACGTAAATTTAGGTACAAACAAGCAAAACCGAATAATTGTAAAAGCCATATTTTTAATTAGATTCTTAAATTTGAAAAGGCCCTTTTACAACGTTTAATTTTTTTATTATTGTGTTTTAATTTTATTTTTGACGATGCCCATTTACCGCAGAAATATAATTTATTTTGTTTTGTATTTCTTTGATTATTTGTTTTGTCACAATGTATACCTATCATTAGGCGTAACCAAGTGTGCCTTGTGCTCTTACGGCGATTATTTATATGACTATGAGTACCTCATCTTCACCTGTCGTGAGTTATGTGACACACACAAACACAAACAAACTAAGAATAGCGCTACAAGTTCATAGTAGCGCCATCGCTGATGGGATAATAGACGAGCGTGAGTGAAATGCTCTGGGATCTGTCACGTGACGATACATCATGCAACTGTCACGTGCTCTCCAGTGATCACCCACACTCCCACATCGGTCGTCATAAAAAATTTAAACAATAGCCTTCCGGAATGTGGTTCAAGGGTAAATCACAAGAGCAGTCAGTGTGTCTTTAGTTTCACTAGTGGAGACATAAAATCTGAATGTGTTGCAGTACAAAACCGACAATGTACCTAACCAATTCCTCGAACACATGAGTTACGTAGCGCCGTATCGCACGTAACAGCAGACATTGCATTCACAACGGGGCAGGCGCGCTTATCATCATCATCTTCAGCCTATACACGTCCACTGCTGGACATAGGCCACCCCCGTACGACGCCACAAATAGCGGTCCTGAGCCGCCTCCATCCATCGACTCTCTTCGACCGCTAAGATGTCGTCGGTCCATCGAGTGGATGATCTCCCATGTAGCCCCCTACATGGGAGATCATCCACTCGATTTGCCATAGGCGCGCTCATGGCCCTTTTATTGCTTAATCATCTATTCGTATTAATGTTCTCATGTTTAATTGCAAGTCACAAAACAAACTTCCCAAATATTCATAAAGCCTTTGAAGGCTCTATTTCCTGTGGGGCAGCAATTAAGCGTTGCATATAATCGGTGTCTCAGTCTCGGGGCGGGCGGCGCTCGCGCGGCCTGCGGGCGGATAGTGCAGAGTGCAGGGCGGACGAGTGTGCTTCTTCTATTAAACTAATATGAGATGTGGAGTTTGTTACAGTTGGAGCTGAGTTTGGTCTAGTCCTGTATCTCCCCGTAGTTTCAGGATATGATTTGCATTGTAAACTGTACTATTTGATTTAAGTTATAAACTAGAGCATAAATTTGTGCTGTATTTAATATTAAGTGTAAGTTATTCTCTTCAAAATAATTACGAATTTTTTCAAAGCGCCCTCGTTTACCCTCCCTGCATAAATTAATATGTGTGTTTGGTGCGCCGCTCGTTATTAAGCCTAGGCTGAGCCGCGTCCCTGAAAAATGCTAAACGGAGCTAAACACCGGCGCGGACCGCTCAAAGGCGACGAGAGTGCGCCAGACAATGTCTCATTAGATCCCTCGCGAAGAGTTCCCGAATAATTTACCGGCAGAACAACATGCTTATTAAGGCATCCTTTAAATTGCTACTTTTTAAAAGAAACATGGCGTCTACTGAAAGGAAGCGTAATTGGACGGATTTATGGAAATGTGACTTTGTTTTGAGCTAATCTTTCGAATCGTACGTAACTTCGAGGTTCCACACGGACATTTGTTTGATCACTTCGTTGAATATGGATTCGAGCCATGTTAATGGAAGTACAATAATGACATGACCTGTGTACAGATCTGCATATGTAAACATGCGAGTATAGTCCCTAGTGAAGCTGCTGTTAGTAATGCAGTATTTATGTGCGATGGGATACAATGGGAAGGGACTCCTAATGGCCTGTTTTTACGACATACCTTCGGATAAGGAGCTCCCAGATTTAATGACGAGGAAGTGGCTCCACCTACACTATACAATACACGCTATATTTACTTCTCTTCAGTTGGTATAGGAATAATGTGACTTTTTATTTATTAATTTATTTACGGGCTGAAATGTTTGAAATGGTAAAAAAAATAAAAACCTTTGGTCTCAGTCTACTCGTTAACAAGTATACATGGTCAAGCTCAATATGAAGAGAAATATGGTTGTAGGCGAGGATGTAAGTATTCAACCAAACATGTTTAAAATGCCAAGTAGGATATCGGAGGTATTTGTGTGCAGGGTCGAGGCTTCGAGCCACGGGCTACCACACCAATGGAGGGGAAGGAAGCTTCAAAAATTAAAAAACTACAAATATCTCCAATTACGAAGCCGAGGGGTAAATAACTTTCATTTTTATCGCTTGCCAAATTAAGCAGAAAATCCAATTAACATTTCCGGCAAACCGAAAACTGTTTTTATTTTGTTACGTCGAAGTCGTCAATCCGTGACTCGTCGCGCAGAGGACCGGGTCAGGGGCCACTTATCGGGTTTTTTCGCCCTTGTGCCCGCAAATTAATTAATTCGAAGACCCTGGCAAGGGTTGAAAAAACCAATCGAAGTTCGCCCCCTGCTCCCGCCGGCGCAGCGCGCCACGGCGCGGTGGTTACATCCCAATACTCATTAAAATAAATTAGTTATTGGGCCGCTTTAATCACCAAATTAAAGTTTGAAAGATGTAATGAGTTGCAGGCTTTGTTTGATGGCTTTTGTTTCACTCAAATTGTTTTATGGCGAATTAATTGAACACATTATAAGGATTTGCTTCCAGAATTACTTATTCACTTCATTATGAGAAAAATTCAAGCAGTTTTTATCAGAAACTATTACCAACAAATACCTAAAGAATAATGAGTAAAGATTTACATGTTAGTTATAACTACTTATTAAATAAGTAAGATAAAATAACCATAGGTGGAAAATATTATTTTCACCTAACACGTTGCACTAATTATTTCTCGTAAGAATCTGACATATTAGAACTAAATTTGTTTTTATTTAAAACTGCTCTTGTAAAGAATTCAATGGCCCTACGTGTTTAGAGTTCCGACCGTAAAATCCCGAGCAAAAGACATTTTTTCAACAAAATCGATATGATCGCATCCGATTAATGTATTTATCATGAAACCGTGTTCGATCAGCTTATGGCTTTGCATCACCCCACAGCGGCGGCGGCGGGGCGCGGCGAGGGCTATGCAGACCGAGTCCTTCGTCGGGTTAACTAGGCGGTCAGTGCGGGCTGTGGGCAGAGTTAGCGTGACCCACTACAAACTGAATCAAACTTTTGATATACGATCATATCCCTTACATATATCGTTTTTATTTCTTTTATACTTAAGGTATACCTACCTATTTCTTGTTACATCTTGTTGCCAGGTACCAGCTTTTAATTTGTCTTAAAAAAAACCCTTTCGTTGGTTTAACAGTCATTAATCTGGGCCCGTACTCGTAAAAACGAAATCGAAGTTTCTGATTTTTTTTCGTACAAACGCTAACTTAAGCAAATGACATAAGAGTTGGTTTTGCACGAAAACGAAAATGAAACTTCGCGTTTCCTTTTCCGAGTAGGCCCCCTGTTTATTTATTGCCGTAAAGTTACCGCGTAAATGTAGTTGCCTCGTTCGGTAAGCGAGCGGCGAGCGTGCGTTGTAATTATAAATAACTAGATGAACCGGCTGCGCTCGGGTAAAATGTAGCCATAAAATAATATTTCACAATTTTTTTATATATCTAATGTAAATGATACTTCTGTAGTCATCGGTTCTCAACGAACGATATAGTAAGTACCTACTTAGTGGGCCTAAGTACTTACTATATCATTTGTGAAATCCGCGCGAAATTCACATGTTTTTTGTAAACGTTGATTTACACAGAATTCTAATAAGGAAGCAGAATCCACATTTCTAAAACGATTTGTGCCAATTACACCTACATACAAATATCACGTACACATGGACAATCTATGGGCCGAACTCAGGGATAAGGGGCCGGGGCATTACAACTGTGGCATTATAATCTATTCCGATATACTGCCACATTTACAAATAAATGAACACAGGTTGTATGTTCTTTATTTTTAAACAAAATACTTGTTTTAATGATTTCTTTCCGTTGAATTGGTTTGCTTAGCATTAAGTTTTATTCTTAAATCTACATAAAATTTAACAATAGCCTAAATTAATAAATGCAAATGAACAAAATCGTGTTCGTCACTGGTCTTAAAATCACAAAAATAAATAATTAGATTATTAAGCTATACATAGTCACACGAATAAAGTGTATTTCCTTTAAGCTGTTCTTCTTTTTCCAATTTATTCAGTTCATGTTTACCAACCAATTGTTCGTTTAGTTTTCATGCTGTGGAAACCTGATAAATGTTAATATTGTTAAATAAATATATTGTTCAGTCTATTTGATACCTATCAAAGGGTTTCTCAAGAATGGATACTAAACCATAAAACTGCAAATAAAACTTAGTCACACACACTTCTAAAACAACTGGACCCAGGCTGGACCTTGATGCGGCCCTTGAAAATCATACAAAGGAATATGAAAAGTCGAAACAAAGCAACAATGTTTAAAAAACTGATACATGTTACCTATTACAGGATTATTTATAAACGACCTTAGTACATGTTTTACGAGATCCTGGACATAGAACAGTTAGTCACTGTATAAATAATGCCGAATTATCGCCAAATATCCACACAGTAATTCAAAAACAATTTGAGATATTATAAGGCACAACAAAACTTACCGATGAAAAGGAATTTCGATGATTTTCAATACGATGCCTTGCCGCACAAAGGTGCACTACACTTCGCCATTTATTTCTGTCTTTTTCGAACATATTTCACAAGATTTATATAAAATAAAGAAGTAACAACACGCGCAATACTTTCATAGCATGACAATTGGCTGACATTTGCAGACATTTGCCGTTTGTTGCTTAGCAACAAATCATGGAAATTTGCCTTATTTTTAATTTTTTCTATGGTGAGTCAGCGTTGTTACAGTAAAAAGAGGTGAGATAGGCTTATTCATTTTTAGTTAGAGAGAAAGTGACCAAAACATTATTTGATTATTTTCTATGTAATTGTGAAAATATGTTCGGTCTGCTTTAGGCGTAGCTCTACGATGTCTGTGTTGATTTAGGAATGTATGCTCTATGCTCAGTCTACGATTGTAAATAATGTGCTAGAACTTACGATGCTGCCATGAGACGGACGCGTCAATCCAAACGCAGAACCATTAATCAAGAAGTTGAAGTTGAATAGCCCTCGGATCTCAGACGCAAGAAGTTTGTAACAAAAATATGCCTAATAGCCGGCTACACGCTCAAACATTTGTGCATGCAGATTGCACATGCACCGTTACGCAAGCAAGATGGCCGCCCCACTCTCCATCTTGCTTGTGCAAGCCAGTGTGCGCAAGCAAGATGGAGCGTGTGCACAAATGTTTGGGCGTGTAGCGGGCTATAAGACAATGGAGAACGGAATACAAACCCATGTCACCTGTGACACGCGATGACGTGACACTGAAACATTGATGACATTTGACATTTTACTTCGCAACGCCATTAGAAAGCAAATTATTTGCATTTTTATATTAAAAATACTCGATAATCCAAATTTTCCGCATATAAGTTGTCGACTCGGATTGACTAATGTTTTACGCTCTTCAATTTGATGTGCATTTCGTTAGAGTCTACCGTAGACCGGTACGAAATTATTAATATAGATAGTGGCCACTGACAAACAACCAAATTGTACGTCTTCGCGGGTGCATTTACGTTTCTACGTAAAGGCATTTATTATGTGTGACTGCCTCTCGCCGCAATGCTTTGCAGCTTCAGACCGGTAGCGCTAGCACGGACCACCACTATCTCCAAAAGCCGATCTGAGCGATCATGTCTTGTCTTAATAGATTTGTTTAACCTTATTGCGGCTTGGAGGCATCTATCGCGATACTCGCACGCGCCCGCAACCTAGCTCGCCTCGCCTCGTCGACGACGCACAGTTGAATTCGCAACGGGGCGTTAAAAAATAGAGGTTTAAGAGGGCACCATGCTCGTTATTTTATTCAGAGGATAGGGATAGGGTTCCGCGTTCAAAACTACGGAACTGATTAAGAAACTGGCTGAGATAGAAAAGGATCCAAATAATTAGTTCAATAAACCGCAGGGTTCCTCAGACCTCGACCACACATTATGTGTGAAACTGTGCACTTTCATGATTTTTATCGTAATTTACCGGGATACATGCTACCGGGGAAATGGAAGGATAACTCCAACGCTGTTTGATTGCAACTGTATATTAATATGAGGGTTTAATGTAAGATTCAAGCTAATAATATTAGCTTGAATCTAATAAATATACATTAAACCCTCATATTATGAAGGTTTAATACGGAACGATAAACATCACGTATTAAACGTAGATAGACATTCCTAAGCTAATTTCAATAATGTAGGAATGTCGGTGAACTAGATAGGTATTACACGTGCAGCCTGAATAACTTTGTTCCTTGTACATCTTGGACACTAGAAAAAGAGAAACAATGTAAAGTATCCGAATTGATGTTACATACCTACCTCACGTTAATATTACTGACCTATAATAACACAGAAAGTTAGGTAACGTTGTTGACATGATCTCATGCATAGCCTGAATAACACATTGTACCCCTTCTACTACAGTAGGTGTTGTCAGTTTAGAAGAACCAAAGTAACAATTTAGAATTTTATGTCATTCGATTATTTACCACGGGGATCTGGTGAGGACAGAGATCTAGGCCTGGTGTGACAACCAAACCCGTTAGGTTGGTGCGCCCCTTAAGAAAGTCAGCTTTATTAAATGACACCTAGAGATCGTCTCCTTTAGAAATAGTTATTGGATTATATTCCAGGCGAATTAACATGACACCTGCTGGCGTTAGGTTTTAGTCGGAACGAGGTGTCATGATAATTCGCCCGGGTAATAGAGGGTCTTGCTAGTTATATTCATTGATTTTTTAACCAACTTCAAAAGAAGGAGGTTATCAAATAACCTGTACGTTTTTTTATTTTGAATTTTTTTGTATCTATGTTACGCGATATCTCCACCAATTATGGACCGATTTTGAAAATTCTTTCACTATTGTATAGAAATAGATCTTTTTTATCCCCAGAGAATTAGTATTTAACCCGCAAAACTTAAAATAAGTGTAAAAGTAAGGGAATTTGAAGTCGGTTTATCGTTTTTTAAAACATGTCATATTATCAATTATAACGTTAATCGTTTTCTTTATTTAATTTTATTTGCTGATTTATCCAAACAACGGTTAGAACGCGCCGCGCGCCGTCGTCGTCTAAAGATTAGCCTAATGATTGTTAATAATCATTAGAATAATATTTAGAAAATAGGTTACGTCAGTAGGGCAAGCACGGGGATTGTTGTCCAAGATGGAATAGAATAAAATTACGTAACTTTGATATCGAATGCGAAAATTATTTGAAATTCATTCCTTCAACTTCAATAATGTACGCAATATATGACGATGCGATGTCATTATTGTCTATTCTATCATACAGAAGAATCCCCGTGCTTGGCCTACAGCTAGTGAATATCTCATGTGTTTGTATGTAAGACTACTTACTATGTAAGAAATCCAATGTTCTGTTTAAATTTAAAGGAATATTGACATGTATCTAAATTGCATTAAATTTAGATTTAGATAGGCAAAATAAACATGTATTAGACACATAAGTGATATTATAATGTGCTAGTGGTTTCTTTTTCACTTCTTCCACTAGTGGACAAAAAATTGAAGTGAAGAGAATATCAATAACATCTTATTTTATAATAATTACTATGTTTATAGTATAAAATTTGACTTGTCTAAGTGCTTATTTTTTAAGCCTAAAAAAATAAAGTATTGATTCTGATTCTGATTCTATGCTTAACAATCTACCAAAAGTAATCCTTAAATATTAAAAAAAAACAACTATACAAAAAATACAATATTGGCAAACCTTAGAGAAACCTCAGCTCAAATACCTACCTGGTTCCCAATGTTGAGGTGACCCGACTCCTGCACAATCCGTTCTTGAAATGGGACATAAACCGCTTCACTTTGAAAGGAACTTACAGTAATTGACGTGGTGTCGCACAAAGTGACAGTATTAAGTCGGAAGCGAAGCGACGGACGGGCGCGGTCGCGGGCGGGCGGTAGTGGGTAGTGCAACGCGCGCGCCGCCCATAGTCGCTGCCACTTCACACACAATACGACACAACTTACACAATACAACTTATGACAAAGGCTCGTTAGCGACCCACTGACGGGGCCTAAACCCCACCCCCCTGGGGGCCGGAAAAATTTATTTGAGTGCAATCTCCGGCCGCAGAGCGCTGACGTAGCGAGACGTAGCGTAGTACGTACACGTAGCGTAGCGTAGTGCTGCAAATAAATATCGATGTCGAGTAAACACAAACACTGAATTTGATAGCCGGGATATCTCGCGGATGAGGCTCTCTGCCAATGTCAATAAGATATATTTTATAAATTTTGGAAGCGCACGGTCCCGACGACGTTTTCGAAGGTCAGCACACATGTATAATAAATAAGGTCTTGCTTTTAAAACTAGATAGGTTAAACCTTTTCTAGCACAATACTTACAGTCAAATAATCAGATATAAATAATGCAATTTGCGGCAAACAAAGTGAAAGTATCGATTAAAAGTATGCAAAACTATCGATAGTCACACCTTTGTTTTGGTATCGAGGGATTCTTGTGATTGTGCGGCGCGGTGCGGCGCGGCGGTGGCGGCGCGCCGGGGCGAGCTGGACCATTCAGAGGCGAACAAGTCTGTTGCAGTCTACCTGGGAAATTAAAACTGGATTATATTTCTCTTTTCTCTTGCATGTATTTCTTAATAGTGATTATTTTAATTAAAGCAATATTGTAGTAGTGCAGTAAGTACAGTTTTACTACTTAGTAATGTTTTAACCAAATTAAACACACGCCACAAAACAGTTTATCACTATCAACGGAAAACAGTCTACTCTACCAAATTTTATCATAAATATCCATAAGATTATTTAATATTTACGCGGAGTGCATCGCATCGGTTGAGGAGCTTCCACTTCAAGCGTGGTCCGGTCCGGCGTCAAAGTGGTTCCGATCCTTTGTGTGGAACACACGACCGGACGCGCGGACGCCCGGACGACACAGTGTGGTGCGATATTCTGCGAAATTGCAGACACTGTTCCGTTTAAAGTTTATGTGACGCGCGCCAACTTGTAATAGGGTGTAACTTTAAAATGGTTTTATTATGTGCTCGTTTCGGAGAAACACACAATACGCTGTGAAGATGTGACAAAGCCTGTGTGGGGTGCGAGACAGAAGTAAAGATTAAATTTTCATCGCTAATACAACACTAAAATAAACTATCATTGGCTCTGAAACGGGAATCCTTCTCGTCTCTGTTTGATAATAATTAATGAGCCAACTTATTAATTATATGGTTTCTTGATATCATTTTATTACCAGCTCATTAATAACGAAATGACCACGTCCAGTAACTATTACCTTGCTAAATGAAGTTTTTAAAACCGCTAACCACTTCTTGCGCAAGTTACTAAGAGTTACTAAGTGGAGTGGTCGAGGCACTGTTTCATAATTCCAACTTCGCCGGAGCATTTTTAAGTGAAATCATGAAGCTTGACTTCGGGGATGAAAATACAAGAAAGTTTCGCCACAGGGTACAGCACAGTTATTATGCAGCCCGCGCCGCCGATTATGACAGAGTCACTAGGGGTGCGGAACCGCGGAAGCGGTGGGTTTTATTCGTTAACTTTTCTTTTCAGTTTTGCATTTCAAATGTTCACCGTTTGCTTAAAGTTTTTGCTATTTTGTTCGAAACAGACGTATTTGTATTAGAAAGTCTTTTCTACCTTACAATTTCACTGTTGTACGCCTTTTATCGTTTGGATACCTAGTTATTTGCATTCCGCGCGAGTGCATCAAACACTTTCCGTAACAAAACAGTATCATACATTTTTATTGCAGTTTAAGATACAAGATTACAAAAGGTGAGGATTCTCTTACATTATACAATTTGTTCTATAATTTTAACGTGTAACGAGGATTGAAACGCGGGAACACCTAACAACGAACAGTATAAAATTCTTAGAAGAAATAAACCACCTAATCAGCGAAAGAGACAAACACGACAGGAGAAAACGTCTAGCTAAAATTTGCAAAGAAATCAAAGATAGCATACGAAAGGACAGAAAACAAAGAAAGAAAGAAAGAAAGAAAATATATTTATTTGGCCATGCCTACATAACACACATACAACACGACACATTACAGACAGTGGGAAAGTACAAGAAACATACATATTTATACATGAAGAAAATAGATAGGAATAGTGTTACATAGGGGCCAAAAAGGTCCCTGTCTCAGCATTGTGCCGCTACAAGCCTAAGCTAGTAGCGGCGCTGGTTTTCAGACAGCAGACAAGCAGAAAAAGCAGAATGGAAATTATTGAACAATGTATAGCTAAAATGGGATGAATCAAAAAAGCGTGCAATGACAGTTGTTAACAACCCTCCTTATTTTTTTCTACCCGGAAAAAGTTAAGGGCAATAGTGGAAAAAAATTAGTTCAAAACTAAAACCCGACTACGTAAAAATTCAGTCTAAAGGAAATAAAGCACTTTGATATTTGATATTTCAACAGATGTTAGGTACCATTTTCATGTTGCTATGGTTACCTATCTTAGGTTCCAATTCTACTGGTTTATGATTGGTCTTGTAAACAATTGATGTTAGTATAGTTTTTAATTCATAACTTGGTATTATGATCCTATCTCCACTATCTTTTTAACTTTGATAGTTCAGTTCAGTTCATTTATTCAAAAACAATTTACATTGTGTATGAATTTAGGTACAATTATATAATTTTAACATTGACTAAAGAATACAAAACAAACAAAATAATAATTAATAGCATGCAATTGTAATAAAGATAATAAAGATAAATAGATTATGATCTGTTGTGTCCTTACTGTAGACCAAGCACGGGGATTGTTCTCTATGGTGTAGGATCAACAATAATGACATCGCATCGTCATACATTGCGTACATTATTGAACTTGAAGGAATTAATTTCAAATAATTTACGCATTCGATGATAAAGTGACGTAATTTTTCTCTACCTACCCTAGACAACAAAATCCCCGTGCTTGCCCTACTTGAAAGACCCCATCCAATGTTCTCAAAAATTACAATATGAAAACCGCCTGAAAAACAACGCTTAACCCTCTCCGTGGAATAACGTCCCGACGCGTAAAGAATTACCATTATTACCGTATTACGGCACAAAGACGTGGTAATTACGGGGCGCGGCATCAAACGCTCGTTTGTGCGGAGCCTTACGTACGTCTTATCCGCATTCATAACTATACATGTCAGTAAACAAGTCGGATAAACACGGGGACTGCTCAAATAATACTATTAACACAAAATGAGAGGGTGAGATTTTGTTATGTACTTGTACATAGACAGATCAGGAAACTTTTTATAGACGTATCTTAGTGATCAAGTCAAAAAAAGGTATTTTTGTTTTTATCGCAAAAGCTTTGGCATAACCAAGGATTCAAGGAATTGAAAGGAATCGGAATATATTCGGAGGAATCTCGATCCGCAGATACAAAGAAAATGTCGTTATTGTATCTCGCTAAAAGAAACCGGAGCAAATCGACGACGGCAGAATAACCGGCGCGTTTACAAAGTCTGAGATGTGGGCGTTACTTACACACAGCAGGTAATTAGGAGCAATGAAATGTTTCTTTCCATAATAATAATTTGGGTTTCGAGCACGTGACCTTTCGGGTCGAAAGATGATCATAATTAATGGGTCTCCGTGTAGGCCAATTCATGGCAAATGACGTTTGTTTTTTATTTGGCCGGCAGTAAAGGCTCTCCAAATGCAACGAAATGTTTGAAATGTAAATCTTTTGTTCAGTTGTTTAATGTAGTAGGCTTACAAGATATAAAGATCAGAGATAGGAAGTAACTATCGACTCGACTCGGCTAGCCTTTGTCAACTTAAGGAGTGAGGGCGTATTATAACAAATACGAATTATGCAGAACTACCTATAATTATTAATGGAATAGTTAACTTAAAACACAAGAGATAATAAATAACATTATTATTGCGATGACAAAGAGAAATCCTATGGAACAATATTTCCCGTGCACAAAGACTAACCCGGCAGCGCGGCGATAACTTAAGTTTCGTTTCGTTTTGTATTGTCAATGATTTATTAATAGAAATTATTTGACTTAGATTAATTGCGCTTTTGTAGGTCTTACTGAAAGACGACTCTTGTTATTGATCTGGGAATCAGCACTTTTATGCATTGAACATTATTTATCAAATATCAAATATCAAAGTGCTTTATTTCCTTTAGACCTTACAGGACCCTTGGACACGTCACAAAATTAAAATTACATAAGTAAAACAGGGAAATAAAGTGATCACTTTGATTTTTTGTTCACTTCAATCTTTTTAAGGTAAAGTAAAGAAGCGAACAAGAAACCTTTACCTTGTTAGGTTGTTAGTTTTCGAGTTGGAGCAAAAGTCGTCCCATGCTTTTTTATCCTCTAGATAATCTGATATTTTGTAATAAGCCTTTTTACAAAGGATATGTTTGATAGTTTGTTTGAATTTATTTATTGATAATTTTTGCAACTCACTCGGAGTTTTGTTGTAGAAGCGTATACATTGCCCTTTAAAAGATACACTAATCTTGTGCAGCCGAGTTTTGGGCAAAGCGAGTTTGTTCTTATTTCTAGTATTTACATTATGTATGTCGCAATTTTTAGGGAATCGATCGATATTTCTATGAGTGTACAATAAGTTTTCATAAATATATTGACATTGACATATTATTTATTCATTGACGTAATTATAACGGCCTTAGGTCAATAATACTAATTACAATAGGTTTTAAATGCTTTAATATTAAATATAGTTCAATTAAGTACATGCTATAAATAGTTACATGCCCATGTCAAATAATCAATAGGTAATCAAGTGTAATTAAATTATCATAAAAATTATCATAATTTATAAAAATAAATTCAACTGAAATGAAAAACAATAACACCTTATTTTTATTTGATAATAATAACAATATTTATAGCTGTATATAGTAAAAAAAAAATACTTGTATGGGTGAAGTGCGAAATAAAGTTATTGAATCTGAATCTGAATACAGTTTTCAATAGACGACAACAAGACAACAGAGAATACGTGTCTTCTAGAACTTCGTGATATATGGTCGGCGACACCGTCATTTACCAGCGGGTGAGATGGTCTATTCACATTCAAAAAATATTTCAACAAAAAAAAAAAATACAAAATATTTATTCAAAAACTTAAAATACATTATATATAAGTGTTTGAGACCCCCTTTTAAGTAAACGAATTGATAAATAGAAATAGATAGAGAAATATTTATTGAGAGAACACTGATACATACAGAGATGCATTGAATAAATCGGTGCTCAAATCTTGTCGTGTTTCGTATGTATTGTACATATATGCAGAGCGTCCATCTAACTCAAGTCTCTGCTTCTGTTATTTGTTTGGTGATGACCAAATGGACTGACTTAAAATAAAGATAGAATTCTGGCACAAACAAGCAGGGCTGCGAATGCGCTGTCCTAAACGCGAGCAGCTGTCCGCCTCAGAATACAATATTCGGATGTTGAATCTGAATTCGGCCCGCATAATTGTGAGCTCCTCTCTCTCACTCTCTCTCTGTTTATTGTTTCAGTTAGCACCATATAACTAGCTGTCGCACCTGGCTCTGCCTGTTCTTGTTCTTTCTTGTAATCATCATGACATGCTTAGACTACCTACAGGATCTTAATTATAAAATAGCATCGCAAATCATAGGGTTCCTTCCATACATTTCGTAGGTTTATTCAATAAGAATTAGTTCCATGATTGCTTAGCACTTCTTGGCAAGAAATGTTCAAAGTAGTAGACGCAGGTAAACATGGATGTATTGTGTTTAGGGTACCTACGTAAATGTAACAGGTCAACGAAACTCATGCGTAAGTGAATCAAGCTAACATAAGTACCTCTAAGACATTATGGACACTAGCTAGACCTGAGCTAGACAGTATCGATTATTTGCCACGCCACCACACATTTTAGAAATTTTATTGTATATATGTACATAAATAAAAAATGTATTAATAATAAACCTGCAGGGCAGCTTGTGGTGAGCTGTTGGTGAGTAGCGACACCACGGGTATACCGAGTGCTCCCGGGGAAGTTCCTGGTTCTCGTCTCCGCTTGCGGAGTGGTACCCCAAGAGAACCAAAGTCAAAGTCAAAGTCAAAGTCAAAGTTTCTTTATTTCCGTAAATACAATAAATGTACACTTAGAACAGGTCAAATTCTTAAAATTAAACACTGATTTGGAAATAAAGTGATATTTTGATTTCGGTCGCTTCGGTATGTAGACTAAAGTAAAGAAGCGACGAAGAAACCTTTAGCCTGTTAGGTGTTATTTTTCGAGTTGGAGCAAAATCCGTCCCAAGCTTTTTTATCTTCTAGATAGTCTGAAATTTTGTAATAAGCCTTTTTACAAAGGATGTGTTTGACAATTTGTTTGAATTTATTTATAGAAAGTTTTTGCAACTCGCTAGGGGTTTTGTTGTAGAAGCGTATACATTGCCCTCTAAAAGATACATTAACCTTGTGTAACCTAGTTTTGGGCACAGCGAGTTTATTCTTATTTCTAGTATTTACATTATGTATGTCGCAATTTTTAGGGAACCGATCGATATTTTTATGAGTGTACAATAAGTTTTCATAAATATATTGACATGGTACTGTCATTATATTTCCAACCAGATCCCCACCTCTTGCTTGCCTTCATTGGCCGGTCTGAGTGGAGTCGCGAGAGATGTATCTTAGGATGTAGACTCGGGGGTGGAAGTGTCTAATGGCGTAATAACGAGGAAACCCGCTCACGTGTCTTCGTGATGGTTAAATCGGGGCCGCATCTCTCGACACCCCTTAGTCGTTTGCACCGATGTTGTTCCTTTACCGGCATTTACGCCAACATTTTAAGGAACCCATCCAGCATTCGGCAAGCCACCGTCTGCCGCTTGTAACAGTATTGAGAGTATGTTTATGGCAGGCGTCCGTAGTTTCCCGCATAGCCCTATTACCCAGTCCATCCATTCACCACAATAACATATGTTTTTTTTGTTATTTTCATTTTCCTTTGCAATAGTCTACACCTGGCGGATATCATCTTCGGGTGTATCATATTGTGCAACCAAGGATGACATCCCCTATGTGTAGCTCTTGCTTTTAGATTTATTCTCATAAAAGGCCTCTGTGCTCTGTGCTGTGGCTTCGGCTCCACGCATGCCTCCCAAAGGACCGGGTCACTATATGGCCCGTGATCATGGAAATAATAATAAACCTGCAGGGCAGCTTGTGGCGAGCTATTGGTGAGTAGCGACACCACGGGTATACCGAGTGCCCCCGGGGAAGTTCCTGGTTCTCGTCTCCGCTTGCGGAGTGGTATCCCAAAAGAACCAGATCCCCACCCCTTGCTTGCCTTCATTGGCCCATCTGAGTTGCGAGAGGTGCATCTTAGGATGTAGACTCGGGGGTGGAAGTGTCTAATGGCGTAATAACGACGAAACCCGCTCACGTGTCTTCGTGATGGTGAAAAATCGGGACCGCACCTCTCGACACCCTTTAGTCGTTTGCACCGATGTTGTTCCTTTCCCGGCATTTACGCCGACATTTTGAGGAACCCATCCAGCATGTAACAGTATTGAGAGTATGTTTATGGCAGGCGTCCATAGTCTCAATAACATTTTTTTTTAGTTAATTTTATTTTCCTTTCCAATAGTCTCTACACCTGGCGGATATCATATTCGGATGTATCATATTGTGCAACCGAGGATGATGCTCGCTATGTGTAGCTCTTCCCTTTGAATTAATTCTCATAAAGGTCCTCTGTGCTGTTGGCTTCGGCTCCACGCATGCCTCCCAAAGGACCGGGTCACTATATGGCCCGTGATCATGGAAAAATAATAATACTGGACAATTCACACAGCATTATCTAGCCCCAAGCTAAGCAGAGCTTGCGTTATGGGTACTAGATAACTGATATAAATAATAGAATATATTATGAGTGAATTTAAACTCTGCAATTAGAAGTTCTACGAGTTTTTATCTTGGAAAATAATGCGTTCCCTAAGATCCCTCTTGTAACGTTTACATGGAGTTGAGTGCGGTGGAGCAGTTAGCGGCAGGCGAGGTAGCGGATGTCCGCGGGTAATTTCTTCCTCGACGACGACGGCCGCAAAAAGAACGTGAGTGAGGCGCTCGATGAGTCATGAGTCAGCTGTTTGAGGGAGACACACTGCTAGAATGAATGACAGGGGTTTTGTTTGAGCAATAATTGAGTGTATAAAAACTATCGCAGTTTAATGTATTCATTTTGAATGAAAACGGGTTATCTAAGAACCTTGTTTGTGTAACACCAACGTTTCCTCCCTTAACTCCACCACCCTGAAGAAGTCCTTCGTTAAGGGACAAAACGTTGATGTTCTTCCAATACAAGCAAGGTTCGTAGTTGACCCGTTTTCATTCATTATGAGTAATCGAATGTTATTGCGTAAAAAGCATAAAACAAGTGTAACATTCCATGTTACTTATCCATTTTAAGAGAAGCGGTGCTAAGATTTGTTTTTTTGAGTTAGTCGACTCTCCATGTATACCCACTGTTCATGCCATTATTGACTCTATCTGCGAGAATGTTGCAAAGTCGGTTAGAATCTTCGCGCTAGAGCTACAGCTATTCTAATTTCTTCGTATCTCGGACGCTTTGGGTCAATGTGTCAGTGTGTCAGAGCGAGACAATGATCGTCCAGCGCGCTGGAGCGCGTCCCGCAGGGTGCCCAATGAGGGGTGCGGGGTGCCATGTCGGATCCGCTAATGACGCGCGTGTCAGGCGCACGCCGCTCGTGCAGGATCCGCCAGATTCTTCAAATACTTGCTCTTATTAATATATGTACTTGTGCGCCCTTTCAGTAGTTTTACAAATGAACCATGAAACATCAAACACACACACCGCCTTCTTTTCAATCTTAAATTTAATTTAATTTAATTTTGTGTGTCCATAAGTGCAGCAATGCAAGAAATCTACCGTAGAACCGTCCACCGAGACCGCGACTCGGCAAACTGAGTGTAGCATGACTTCCAGCCAGGTGGTTGTTATGACAAAATGCAACAAACCGCTGGCAGATATTGGCAAGCTGATGACAGGGTTATGGCGCTCAGTAAGAGAAGCCACCCACGCGGACTAGCATACCTAGTCAAAAGTTTTTTTTTTTTTATTTACAAAATATAAAGGGACTTTGTAGTCAAAAGATAAAGTCAGTTTCACTTCGAACCAAAATATTTTTATTCACGCGGACCAAGTAAAAGTAGCATTCAAAATAAATCAACATTTCGATTGTTACTTGGTAAACGTGCAGATTTAAAGTTTTCAGCAATAAACAAACCTGTCGTAAAAAGCGCTCTCGCGGCCCGCACCGCACTGAGCTAACGTCCGTCCATAGCAGTGTATCAATCAGTATTCCGGGCACAGAGCAGAGAGAGCGTGCCGCCACACACTCATAATCTCATTACCAGATAACACACAAACTGCATAATGAGGGTGTGACTCGCATGAACCGCACACGTCGCGTTACTGCGACACAGTAACACACGCCGCGCCTCCTCGCGCCACTTTGTATTTCTGCAGAGCTAAAGTTATTGTACTTACTCGTACTTAGTTGATTTGTTTAGTGTATCATAGGATTTGCGGTATCGAAGTTTCATTTGTGAAGATATTTAGTACGTTACATACATACCTACTTAATTTCTTCCATAAACGTAGATAATTTGGTAAATTGATCAAATTTATATTTTACTGACTGCAACAAAGCCTGTCGACTGCATGGCGGAGACGTCGGCATTCAATAGCATTTTGAAAGCTCAAAAGTAGATTGCACGAATGCACGATATTGAAGCTTTGCATGCAATATGCATGCAATAAATTTTGCAGGATTGCTTTATTCTCTGTTTTGCATGAGTGTTCCTACTGTACACGTGTATTGTGTGATGCAGTATGGTATTATATTGGTGGCGGTGCGGGCGCGGTGCGGGGTGACCAAGTAGGTAATTGTTTCGTCATGTGTACCTACTGTGTGACGACTGATGAGGCACCCTCACTAAAGATAATTCTATAACCTACACACTGATGTCGTTATGGTTATTGTAACAAAACTCTGACTAAATGAGGCTCACCCTTGTTCCGTGTGCAAAATTCCTAATAAAATATATTTCTTAGGTATCTTCCATATTGTTTATGTTGTATTAAATTGCAATCTTCCTGTCTCTCTCTCTTCCGAGCTAGTTATCTCATCTGGTGCTGGTGCTAGTTCTCCTTATAATTTTCCTCCACTTCAGTGTATCCGCGTCGTCAAAAAGCAAAGACGCTGTTATAAAATGTTATCGTGTAAAGGTAAGGTAGGCAGGCAGCGGAGGAGGTGTGCCCCGCGATAGGACATTACTTAAGGCGCTTCGTAAATCCACTCCTGACGACAAGAACCCGACCGATCCATACACAACACAACACACTTTTCTGGAAATGGTCTCGTCAACCAAATATTTATTTTCGGACTTTTTGGTCCAAAATGTTGGGTTATTCCGAATGTTCAGTGTAATAATTTGATTGTTTTGAAAATACTAAAACGTGAATTTGAAAAATTTTACACTGGTTTTAAGACTTTCGGGACAAAAACTAATCCCTGAGGCATACAATTTTTATGTGACCATCTTAGGATCATTATTTATAATCATTAAAATATAAAGTCGATAATTGTCGAAGAAAACGAAGACAATACATAAAAAAGCATAGATATAGCCTAATATTAAGGAACCTCCTCCTTTTTTCGAAGTCGGTTGTAAAGGGTCATAAAAGAGGACTAAGTTACCAAAATGTCCTTGACAAGACACAAATGTCAGTGTAGGTAATTGAAGCATAAAGATCGAATCGGAGATCAAGAGCGGTACCTTACCTACCAGAAGGCTAAGCTTGTCTGTAATACTTGGATTTTGAATTTGAATACAATATTAGGTACTTGAATATTAAAGCAATGTGTTTATATTTTTAGCTCCATGTGAATCGGTGCTTCTGCTCGTACACAGACGCGGCGACGCCGCACCGTCGTCGTCTCGGCGCAGCGTCCTCGCCGTAACCCCGTCTCGTCTCTCATTATTAGAGCACAGCGCACAGCTCATTTGTTAATTTGACCCTCTCCAAGCTGCGGTGACTCACTAATTACACTAGTTCAATAGTACTTTATTTATAACAAGATGTTACAAAGTGAGTCATTTTTAAGGAGGCTCGAATCATTGCAAGACTGTTAATAAAATAACTTATTTTTGGACCATTGTTTCTACCGAATTCTGTGAGGGCCATGAGCCCATGGGTAATGTAGAGACCGGAGCTAAAGTAAGTTGAACGAACATCCACAAATACTGATAAACGTAACCGATAGGGACGCTAAGCCACAATCAGCAGCGGGCACAACAAACAGACAAACTATCTCCTTTGTGCTGCACACACGTAGAATACCCCTGGAGGCCGCATTCTTCAGGACCCGGGGACGGTATCTCACAACACCAAGCTAAGTTTTAGTAATTGGAAACGACTCACCATAAAATATAAATTATGTTTTCTCGCATCGTTTGATTTTGATTTGGTCAAGGAATAACTTAGATGGTAGCTAACTTAGATGGTTAGTAGAAGGATACCTAGCTGAGATGAAGTTATCTTTCACCAACTCGACTAGTGGACCACCTTCGAGAAGATTTTTTTATAATGGGGTACAGTGTAATTATACCAACCGCTGGGCGGCGGCCTTCCAGCCATCGCCGTATATCATTAAACTGGGCTTCCGACGTGTTCATTGGTTTCCACGCGAGGTTTGCGTCATTCGTAACAAAGCCCCGTGCGCCGGTGCATGCGGGGCTAGGCTTACTGAGTGACGTTCGGGGTAACGTCACTCAGCGAAAACGGGGTTCAAATATTATATTAAAGGGTATCAGAAAACCACGTTTGGATTAACCGCACCAATCACGAAGCAATGCCTTACCTTGCTAATGATATCTTAAATTTTTCAAAGAACAAAACATAACTCTCTTTCTCTACAACTAGTAGTACTAACTATTGTCAAACATTATTTATATTTATTTATTTATTTAACCAGATGACAACAGCAGGGAAAGGATCGGTGGCGGCGGCGGCGCGGGTGGCGGCGGCGGCACCCTAAGAAAGTGCAACTTCATTTTGCAGTTACAGATTTAGAGCAGTGAAACAAACAAACAAACTGCGCGCTATCGGCGGCGCGGCTACAAACTGCTTTGTATTCTGCGCGCAGTTTGTTCACTCCGTGTACTTGCACATACATACATGCATACATACTAATGTAACACACACATAGTAGGTACACAGGCAGGTAGAGTGGATGTTGGCTCGGATACTGGTATCGGCAGTTCGCTATCATTTAACGGAAACTTTGCAACATCGCCTGTTATTTATTTATGAATGTATTGTAGCGGTATTTACATAGTTGTTTCTAAAGAGAAGTGTTTGAAATTGCCGTCAGTAGTTGGTATAGTACGGTACGTACCCATAGATTATCTAAAATCTATACTAATAATATCTCATATAAATCATAGCCAACACTATTTATAGTGTTGGCTATGATGAAATTTCAACAAAAATATTGAAAATGTCAGCTAGATTCATATCTGAACCTATAAGTTATATTATGAACTTATGTATCAGAGCCGGTAAATTTCCTGATGCACTTAAGCTCTCAATCATAAAGCCCCTTTATAAAAAACAAAATAAGGAGAGCATGGAAAACTATCGACCGATATCCCTTATACCTATTATATCAAAAATACTCGAACGATATATATATATTGCAATCAATAGTTACTTTGAAACAAACAAAATATTTTGTACAGAACAAAAGGGTTTTAGAAAAAATAAATCATTAAATATGGCTTTATATGATTTTCTACATAGAGTCACATGCAGCGTAGATACGAGACGACCAATATGCTCTATATTTTGCGATATGACGCAAGCATTCGACTATGTGCGTCATGACATACTCTTAAATAAATTAGAGGCTTACGGAGTCAGAGGAACTCCATTAGAACTTGTCAAATCATATCTTGATAATAGGAAACAAGTTACTGAAATAAGTAGGATTAATATCAAAACTAAACATGAAGAAGTCCATAGGTCTAAAGAACGTACCGTAATATATGGTGTGCCACAAGGTAGCGTACTGGGTCCTCTACTCTTCATTATATATATTAATGATCTGCCAAATTCGACAACCCAACCTATGTTGCTCTTTGCAGACGACAGTGCCGTAACCATTCAATGTATTAATAAAATGACATATGAAAATGATATCAATTCTGCCTTGACTTCAATTATTGCTTGGTTGGATAATAATAACTTAAAAATAAATCTATCTAAGACTAAAATGATAAGCTTTAGACAACGCGATACAGCTGCTCTACATCCACTTGACATTAAATATGGTAATTACAATATTAATGAAGTTGACATGACAAAATTTTTAGGACTCACTATTGACAAAAAACTTAACTGGAAATATCATTTGGAAAACTTGTGTAAGAAAATTAATAGCTTAGCTTATGTACTATTTAAAATATCAACAATTGTTAATGTGGAAACCCTCTTAACAGCATACCATGGATTAATTGCATCTAATATTCGTTATGGTATACTTTTTTGGGGAAACTCTACTGACATTGAAAAAATTTTCAAACATCAAAAGCGATGCATAAGGGCCATGTTTAGTCTGAAAGTAACGGACTCGTGTAAACCATTTTTCTCTCAGCATAAGATTTTGACGATTCCTGCACTGTATATATTTGAAACGGTGATGTTTGTAAAAAATAACCCAGATTTGTTTGAACAGCTCTCTGATGTCGTGGTTCGCAATAGGCGTGACAAACATAGAGTTGTTACTCGCAACTCCAAAACGACCTTAATGCGTAAAAGTATATTCTGCTCAGCACCATTCGCCTATAATAAACTGCCAGAGTCTATAAGACAATTACCATGTGCGTTGTTTCGGAGGAAAGTGACTGAATTGTTGACAAAAAAATGCTATTACTCCTTTAGTGAATTTAAGACGGATAAGTTGTAGATTATATTATAACATTGACATTTTTTTATATTGATTAATTGTATTATTATTTCTTTAATGTATTGTTTTAATTTTTTTATGTATTATTTTTTTGGAATTGTTTTAGTTATTGTATTATTTTATTTTCATCGTAAGCTTAAAATACGTTAAATTTGATACTATGATTTGTATACAGACATTGCACACCGTAAAGGTAGAATACATTGACACACAAAATTATAAAAACACCTGTACCTACATGAATTTCATGCAATAAACGATTACTTTACTTTACTTTACTTTACTTTAAATAAAACTGTAGCAGGTCAAATTCTGTACATTGAAGATATTTTGAAATTTTTTTTTTGGATGGCACTCTATTATCGATACTGATGCCAAAAATGTATTTTTTTTCCATCACGTCTGTCTGTATCTTGGCCGCGCATAGCTACGAAACTACTGAACGTATTGAAATGAAACTTGGCAGGATTTGAGTTCATACTACGAGGAAGGACATAGGATACTTTTTATTCCGGATTTCAATAGGGTTCCCTTGGGGAGGGGACGAAAGTAAAATTTTTTGGCTGCGCGTAGCGCCGAAACTATTAAATGTATTCAAATGAAACTTGGCAGGATTTGAGTTCATACTATGAGGAAGGACATAGGGTACTTTTTATCCCGGATTTCAATAGGGTTCCCTTGGGAGAGGGGATGAAAGTAAAATTACTTGGCTGCGCATAGCGCCGAAACTACTGAATGTATTCTAATAAAACTTAGTATGATTCAAGTTCATATTACGAGAAAGGGCATAGGATACTTTTCATCCCGGATTTCAATAGGGTTCCTTTGGGAGAGGGGATGAAAGTAAAATTTCTTGGCTGTGCATAGCGCCGAAACTACTGAAGGTATTCAAACGAAATTTAGCATGATTTAAGTTCATATTACAAGAAAGGGCATAAAATACTTTTTATCCCGGAATTCAGAAGGGTTCCCTTATGAGAGAGGATGGAAGTGAAATTTTGCGCGTTGCAAGATGGCGCGCGGGGCAAGGGCGGTAGAGAGCGATAGCCCCCCACTGTGGGGGGCACTGGGGCCCCAGAAGTGGGGCCCCACGCAGTGGGGGCCCCAGAAGTGGGGACCCCAGCAGTGGGGCCCCTCACGCAACCGGACCCTCCCAGTAGCCCCGCAGTGGGGCCCCCACATTGTCCCGCAGTGGGACCTCAGTAGCCCCCACAGTGGGGG
This sequence comes from Eupithecia insigniata, assembly GCA_947859395.1. NCBI lineage: Eukaryota > Metazoa > Arthropoda > Insecta > Lepidoptera > Geometridae > Eupithecia > Eupithecia insigniata. Next base: position 344,203 of record OX402011.1, on the reverse strand, counting down.
GCACCGGCAGTGGCGCCCCGGAAGTGGGGGCCGCCGGCAGATGGCCCCCCGAAGTGGGCCCCCCACATTGCCCTGCAGTGGTACCCCCTCATTAGCCGGCAGTGGGGCGTTAGCAGTGGGGCTCTCGGCAGTGGGCCCCCCACATTTCCTCGCAGTGGGTCCCCCAGTAGCCCTTCGCAGTGCCCCCCGCAGTGGGACCCACTCAGTAGCCCCCGTAGTGGCCCCCCGCAGTAGGGTAAAATTTCTTGGCTGCGCATAGCGCTGAAACTACTGAATGTACTGTATGATACTTAGCATGATTTGAGTTCATACTACGAATTCATTGACATTATCATTTTTATATTTTATTACATTGCATGAATTTAGATTTTTTATTATGTTTATTGATTATTTATATTTTAATAATGTAATTAGACATGAACTCTTTAGCAGTGCCCTTACAGGGTGCATCTACCTATTGACATAAGCTACCTACTTACATCTAAGCTGTATAAATGTACATATAAGCAAAATAAATGAAATATGAAATACGTATGAACTCTCTTTGACCGATGATAACCTTCCAAACATTAGTTATGGTACCGGCGTTTGTGTGTATATGACCAAATAACGCCAAAACAGCTGATTGAATTGTAGTGAGTGAGTGTAGTGTGTGAGATGGGAGTATTCGAAGATCGAAGATTTAAAATTTAAACATTGATGTTTAGTAGGGGGAGTAATATAAAGAGGATTGTTTAAAAAATAGCTATTTCCTTTCATTTTTCGTAATGCATTTTTTGCAAAGATTGATTCTTATCAGCAACTGAATCCGTTGCAAAAAAACAGCTATCATATTGATAAGATTGAAAAATCAATCGTTCGTCTAAAAAAATATATACCTATTTAAATATGCAGTTTTTGTTCTGTCATAAATCGAGTTTCCACGTTTCATCGTTTCACGGCTTTTCTCTAACATTCATTATTTCGGATTTGGTCATCCACTCCCACCTGTAAAAGCAAACCACCCGGTATATGTATTTTAGTTACAATATGTGAATTTGGCCAAAACCGAATGAGCTACTTTTTATCTAAGATAACGCGAAACCGCGGCCAGAAACTAGTCTAAAACAATAAAATAAAGAGATTGTAGATCGGCAGCGAGGAGCGGAGTATAACTGGAGAAACGTAATAATTAGAACTAGTTCGCTAATTAAAGCCAACAGAACACCGACCCCGCCCCTGCCGCCCGCCCTCGTGGCCGATCGGAAAACTTACTTCATCCAACATTCACCCAACGCAAATTATAATGATCTCTGTCCACATAGTGAGAACAATCTGCCCATCTGGCTTTAGTTCATCTCACCAACACCTTTTGAATACACAAACTTGACGCACAAGTGAAAGTCAGCGCAGATGAGAAACTGTTACAGCGATTACCACATTCGTGCCAGTAACGAGACGAGACCACGTCCGAAAAACACATACAATAAAAAATTATCGCCGCTCATCTGTCTGCCTGCGCCTGAAAGTTCCGCGAGCGCTTTCGCATTTCTCGCGGCTTTGAGCCGGTGAAAGTTTCTGGAGGTGGTGACGTCATATTGCAGTGAATCCATCAAACTTGACGCGCGCTTCCACCTCCCGCGCACTAACTACTTTGCCTTCCGTGGCTCGGCATTACTAACTATGTATTCACTGTGAAACTTGGTCGAAACTGCTTTCAAGCGAATTGGGAGTACGTTCATCAAAACTGCACTGAATTTGAACTCTATTTTATCGCATTAACGATTATTTCATCTGTACTAAACTAAGTCAGTAGTTGGAAACCAAGTTGCGACATCTCCGTTTGAGTTTCGCGCTTGTACCGTCGCAGGAAGGTCGGGTTTGGTTCGATTGGGCGCAGCAGTAGTCTGTGAGATTGGAAGTCATTAGTGGTGCAGAACTAACATTACAGTTCTGTTCAATAATTACAATTGAAACGATTTTATGAACTCTGTTCCCGCTCAGATTAATATTCGCTTTCTCGGAAACTTTTCCATTTTATGTATTTTAGGAGCATCTAAAATTGGCGTACGCTTTCGGGAGCAATTAGGTTAAAAATTATCAAATCAGTATTCATTATCGTCGTATGAAAGCGTCGCGGGAAATTGTCTTGTGATGGTAATGAAGGCGATTCGTGCCTTTATAGGGGTCGCAGGAGTGGCCTGCGGGACAGGGGGCCACAATTACGGGCCGCGAGACGTTTTCAGATTCAGCTTACTACTTAGCCACTTATATAATCTTCTTCCACTAGTGGACAAAAATGGAAGTCAAGGGAAAATCAACAACAGGGGAAGAAGATGAGGAAGAAAGAACTATTTCTGTGAGGGAGATCAGTGTAAATGGGGCACTTGCCCACCTTACTGACAGTCGACAGTCACATGTACGAGTCTCACAGGACTTGTAGAAATGGTCCAGTGAAGTAAAATAAAATAAATAAAAAGCAGAGCAGTCGATGCCATTTTCATTGTATCCTGATACAACACAACCAACACGCACTGAATGCTTCTTTTATTATTTCGATAATTATCAGATTGTCGGCGTCGCGTCGGCCGTGTTCACTCAGGGGGATGCATACTATATTGTGTTATTGCTCATGCAATTGTATGTTCTTTGGAAGGATTCTTGCATTGAGTGAAACTGAAAAGGGTTATAAAGGTAATAATGAAAGCTTAGCTACTAAAATAGAACTACATCATTACTGTTTTATCTACTAGCGTATTCTGTACCCCGTTCACTCATTTATTTGCTGTTTGGTAGATTTATTAGATTTTTATCGAGTCAACATATTATGTAAAGAATAGCATGAATTAAATAATTAAAATAACGAATTGGAAGATGAATTTTCCATAAAACAGTATTAATAATAATATACAAATTATAGTTTACCACAGTAACTCTGTGTGTCTTTTATCCGTCATTTTATGACGGATAAAAGCATGTACGTAGCATAAGAGAGCAAAAACAATACTATTTTATTCTATAGAATATTCTGATTCAAAAAATAATGTCATCTAGATGTCCGAGTAGGGTCTGTAAAATAAATCAAAATGTTAAGCAACAAATTTTTGTCAACATTTTGATGATATAGATGAAGAAGTTGCAGTTGTTGTTGGTTAACAACTTCTTCATAAACAAAAACGGTTTCTAAACAATTCTTATTACTCTTCTGTTCATAAACAAAAGCATCACGCATCGTGGACATGATTATTTGATTGTCAGTCGAACGACCAAACAGCAAATAAGAGAGTGGAATAACTGTAGCAGATAAATTAATGGACCAGCCCAGCCCTACCGTGAGTGGCTCGTCTCAGTTCCATAGGTAGGTTATAATAGAACAACCGAAGCTATAAAATCATAATCGTGTGAAGTTTGATATCTAGAAAGAACCCAAGTTCTTGTAGAAAAGAAGCCCTACTCTACCGAAAATATTTAAATGAGATAGTTATGTGGAGTAGGCACACATAACGGTTGGCACGGATCTCCACCAGCAGTCTGCGCCACAGCCCGCAAGGCACATTATCGCCTGTCCAGAGCCCACTTCTTACTGCTATTTATGAATACTGCTCCAATACATGCCACCCTTGGCTGCGATAAAAACTGAACTGTCACAGAAATGATTCTGCACAAGGAGCAAAATTTTTCTTATTTAATAATAGGTAGTACCTAACTTACTAAGATAGTTTGTCAAATTTGCAGGGCAACTTGGATCCAGGCTAGGACACAGGACCAAGCCTGGATCGCACACGCACGACCGAAGAGGCTGGTAGAACCAAAATGAGATCTATCTATACCCAAGTTGATTCCGGGTTAAAATGATGATAATGCAAACTACTTAGGAGAAGAAATTTGGAAGCTGGATCAGGAAATTGAAGCTCTATGGTTAAAGATGCAAATAGAACCTTCAGTGTCTGTACCAGTTAGAGCTGTCGAAGGCACTAACCGCAACCTTGTAGTACAATGTCGCTTGTTATTTCGGGATCATGTGGGCTCTGCCGTTTGCCATCCATGATTTCGATAGCGATTCGAAGTTACGGATAGCTCTAATTGATACGGAAATAGGTACCCAAATGAGATTCGCCTCTATGCGATAGTACTGCAATGAACAACACTTCGATAAAGTGTGATATATTCTGTGGGGTAACGACAGATAATGTTGTGCCAAATCTTGACAGAGAAGCATCGGGCGAGTGAGCCAGTAGTCAGGCCAGTAGCCGGGCTAGCGAGCAAGTGGCACGGGTGAGGGTGCGTCGGTAATGGATGCCGCGTCCTGCTTTAATCGCAATCGCAAGATAAATTAACCGTTCGAGCCAAGTGATAACCCCAAATGGGAGAATTGTGGTTGCCAAACTTGAAATACTTGCACTTATAGATTTTAACTTCAGAATTAAATATCTTGGTTCAAAGAGAAATGACTACCTATGTGCACAAGTGAATCGGAAAAAAAGCAAAAGGTTCAGAAATAAGTACTTCATCATTATTCATCGTTTCTTGTAGGACAACATAAATACTTAACGTCTTGAAGCGTTTTGTTCGATGTCATACCTACACCCGAGTCCCGTATCGTCTCGAAGAAGCGAGCGAGCCTCGGAGACGTGTTTGCCAGTATTGAACTTTCATCAGTATGTACTGTGTGGGTCAAATTTGCGTGGCCCGCCGCGCGCCGCGCCAGGCGCAGATAAATATGCTTGACAAAGGTTTTCCGTACAAGAACACTGACATCTGCTTTTTATGTTCTTAGGGCCTTGTTATCAGGCAATAATCATAAAAAGTTGTGATCTTCTTTGTGACTTCAGATTATTTATACAACTAGACAAAATAAAAAGAAAATTTCAACACAAATGAAATGAAGTAAAACAAAATCCGTCAAGAGCGAGTGTGACTCACCCGCCGAAAAGAAAAAGAAGGTTTCAAACTTTTGTCAATTATAGAAATACGTACATAATCTCTAACCTACACCAGGTTAGAGACTTCGCTATTTAACGAAAGGTCTAAAAACTGGCAGGTAACTTCATCTCAGGTAGATCGCTTAGCAAACTTCGGAGATTTGGGCGTGATGGTAGATTTTTCAACTCTTTTCAATGTTATTTTTCTAAAAATGTGAAACATAGAAACATTTCAAAAATTGTTTTGCAATAGACAAACCACAATGCCTTTGATTTGAAACCACACTAGATGATGTAGCACCAATTTTGACCATTTTTTAAAAATAATCTACTTACAGACTATACTAGTCTGTAAGTAAATAATAGATTCAGGCGTTACTTTGCGGAAATCCATTGCACAATATTAGAATGAAGAAATATTTAGTAACAATTCCGAGTATAACCTTCTCTGATAGTATTCATCAAAGTAAGTTGTCTACTAGTTTCGTCTCTCCACGAGACATCTTCAGGACACCACAATACTCGACCTTGACATTGAGATTGGTAAGCACAGCAACACCGACACAGTCCCGCCAGGGATGTTGCCTCTCCGAGCTCCGCGCGCCAAGTGAAGCATTGCCCGCAAAACCCCCCTTTATATAGTAACTGGGACTCTGTCGGTGTTGCTGTGCTTACCAATCTCAATGTCAAGGTCGAGTATTATGGTGTCCTGAAGATGTCTCGTGGAGAGACGAAACTAGTAGACAACTTACTTTGATGAATACTATCAGAGAAGGTTATACGCGGAATTGTTACTAAATATTTCTTCATTCTAATATTTAGTCTGTAAGTAAATTTTTTTTTAAAGAATCCAAACGAAATTTTAAGAAATGTAGAGCAATATAGATCAGCTTTCTCACGAATATCACTGTGAAGGAATTAATTTAATAATAATTACTATATATTAAACTGTTTATGTGTGTTATGAAGCCGTGGGGTCGCGGCGTACGAATATCGACCCCTCCAACTCAACCCGTGGATGTCGTAAGAGCGCAGACTAAGGGAACCTACCAGAGGAAGGGCAGCAGCTTCCTTCTAAGTATTTTTAAACACCAACACCAACACTGCGATCACCAATCCGCCTGCCAAGCGTGGTGATTATGGCAAATCCCCCCCTACATGGGAGACCATCCACACGATGGACCGACGACATCGTAGCGGTCGCAGGGAGTCGATGGATGGAGGCGGCTCAGGACCGCTATTTATGGCGTCGTACGGGGGAGGCCTATGTCCAGCAGTGGACGTGTATGGGTTGATGATGATGATGATGATGAAACTGTTTATAGTATTAAGGGCAAGGTTTGACATGTCTAAGTGTTTATTTTGTAAGCCTAAATAAATAAACATTATTTATATTTGATATTTATTTATCTATATTTTTCCTGTAAAATATATAGCGTATGCACCACTATATATATTTTAGTTACATTACTCTCCAATCTTCGGAGTTGGGGCAGCAGGAACGCTATTTTTTTTCTTTTTAATCAATATTTCAAGTATAAAAATGCATTTTTTTTATAAACTCTTATGAAATGTACAAACTGATTATGAAATGTACATACTGATACCGTTAATTTGATACCCATTGATACACCCTATATTTTTTTATTTCATGTTAGTAGGTTACGTGGTTGCTGTTATTCAAGAGGGAAAAAAGGACAGACAGACCAAGACCACAACGGTTTCCTAACTTTAAAAATGGGACCAAAGTAATATAATATAATTTAATGAAGAAAAATTGCCAAGTACCTAAATGATGCAGACACAGGCCAAATAATTAGATTAAAAGCCAGATGTTCCTTCTCTCTGCATTGATGGAGCCCTCCGTCGCGCCTCCTCTGATCAGAACAACCAAGGAGCTTTTGAACCTCACTCGAATACACTTTTTGTTTCAACAAATAATTATATTTTTTGAAATAGTTTGTTGAGTGACAGCCATTCCGTCCCTCGCACAATATTTCTCGATCGCGTTATTGGCTGTCCATTAGCCTCGTTATTACTTCTCGACGTATAGGTACAATAATTTATTGCTTTCGCTTTTCCAAATAATACAAGGTCTAACATGACTCGAGCTAGTCTCGGTGAAATATCTTCTGGTAATCATGTCGATTTATTCCCATTTCGTGAATGTATCACAGGATAAAATCAGGAGTTTAGGGAACATTTAAATGATTAAGTTAAAGATAAGGATTACAAGGCAAATAGGAAAAACAGTAAGTAAACATATCCATAACTAAAATGCCGAGACCGAGTTCTCGTTCATTGGGAGCAGATTTTCTAGTTTCCGACAATGCCAAGAATAAGCTGTTTTCTTCTGGCGGCGCCAGCGTGGATGATGTTAATGTAAAACATTAACATCATCCACGGTGCCGCCGCCGATGGCGCTTTAATGTGAAATATTAGGCGACGGAGAGACGCTCTGTGGTTCACCATAGTGCGTCTCTCCGTAGCGGTACTACTATCATCCCAGACTCAATTAATATTTCGGCCGTGGCTGTCACGTGGAGATTGGGTCACACGCCAGTAATGGAGATGTATTGGTGGAGGTAACCGTCCTACAGCCACTAAATGGAGTAAATACTTGTGTACGATCCGAAAATACTACGTGTGAGAAAATTAGGAGAAGTGGCCGCACTTTATTAGGCAGGTGTGTGCCCAGATGCATGTTCGCCACTAGAAAACAACTCTTTGGAACTGTTTACTGTAATTATTTTATCTTTTCGCCATGGGAAGTCATCCCATGGCGAGAAGATAACATGGACAAGATAACATGGCTAATTTTTACCTTCACAACTATTAGAATAGAATAGAATAGAATAGAAATATTCTTTATTGCACACCAAAAATTAAAAATAACAATTATAGAACATAATAACAAATACAGATAATGTACAATGGGCGGCTTTATCGCTAAAAGCGATCTCTTCCAGGCAACCTTAGGATGGACAAGAGGTGATCGAAAAGAATAGACGGTGGCGTGTAAACAGAATATAAAATTTATGTAGGAGGTATATAGATAAATAGAAATAAATATTTATATACTTTACATAAATATATATTTAATAAATAACATAAAGAAATATAATAAATATATAATATTACCTAACTATTTGATGTTGAGGTAAGGAAATGTTCGTAGACCATATTTTTGAATATAGGGAGAGACTTAGCATGTCTGATTGAAGTGGGTAAAGCATTCCACAGTTTAATGGCATGTACAGTAAAGGATGAGCTATAGGAGTGGAAGGGGCGGAGAGTTTTCAGTTGTAAAGTGTGTGTTGAGCGGAGGGAGCGGCTATGGGTTTGGTGAAGGTATTTAAATCGTTCCTTGAGGTAACGAGGTGTGTTAGGGATGAAAAGGATAGAATAAAGAAGGGAAAGGAAGTGTGCGTCCCGGCGAAGACGGATAGGTAACCATTTTAGCTTAATGCGGTACTCTGTGATGTGATCATACTTGCGCAGACCGAAAATGAAGCGTATGCAGAAATTTTGAAGCCGCTCAAGCTTGTCAAGCTGTGCTTGGGTTAGATCTGGATAGCTGGCGTCGGCGTAGTCGAGGATAGGAAGCAAAAGTGACTGAGCAAGCGCAATTTTGGTGGATGTTGGTAAAAAGTTTCGCAAACGTCTGAGCGTAGCCGCCGATGCGAAGGTTTTTCGGCTAACTTCTGCCAACTGAGGTCCCCAGGACAGTTGGTTATCTATAAGAATCCCTAAGTTTTTAACAGTTTTACTGTTTGATTTCAATTTGGACGTTATCAAAAAAGACTTGGGGAAGGTAAACCCAATCAATCCTAGTCACCATTCGTGAGCTACCGATTACGATTACCTGGGTTTTCGTGGGGTTCACTTTCAACCCGTGCTTATTGCTCCAATCAAAAATATTATTTAAATCATCGTTGATCTAACAGATAGCTTCCCCTAGCCGATCTGTCCAGGCTCCAGCCTGGGTGTATATTTGTAAATCATCTGCATAAAGGTGATAGGAAGAAGAAAGTTTTTCGGAAATAGAATTAATGAAGATAGTGAAGAGGAGAGGGGATAGAACGCCGTCCTGAGGTACACTGGCACTTAGTTGACACCAGGAGGAAACGTTATCGTCAATGCTAATGCCTTGCCGGCGACCAATCAGGTAACTACGAAGCCAGTGGATAACATTTGGAGAGATGTTAAGAGAGCGAAGGATACCTAATAGAATGTCAAAATCAACATGATTAAAAGCACTACTGAAATCCAAAAGGGAGAGAACGGTTGCTGATCCTTTCCAGATACCATCTCTTATGTCATCAGTTATCTTGATGAGGGCTGAAGTAGTGCTATGGCCTGGGTGGAAACCGGACTGGAAAGGATTAATGAGGTTATTGGAATTAAGGAAAAAGCTGAGTTGTTGGTGCACTAGTCGTTCAAGAACTTTGGATAAGAAAGGCAAGATAGACATTGGACGGAAATCAGAAAAGGAAGAGGGTTTGGACCTCTTAGGTAATGGGGTAACTTGTGCATCCTTCCAGGCGCTGGGAAATGAACAACTACTAATAGAAAAATTTAATATATATGTAATAACATGGATGATATCATCAAGGATATGAAGAATCATTTTCTTACTAATGCCATCGTTGCCGACAGCGTTAGTAGCAATGGAGGAAATGCTCTGCTTAACATCGAAAACGGTAAAATCGTAAAAGTAGAAGGAGACAAAGTCAGGAGTAGGAATTAATGAAAGAGAATTTAATGTCTGAGATTTAATAGTTCCTTCGAACTTAGAGCAGGAGGAAAAGTGAAGGTTTAAAGCGTCAATGTCTAAATCATTTGAGGGATTACTAAGCCGCGATTTACCAATCCCTACTGATCTGAGAAACTTCCATACCTTAGCCGGGACATTATTTTCAACAGAATTATGGATGTGTCGGCGTTGTGCGTCCCTACACACCTTATTGCAGTGATTACGAGTTTTGATAAATAGTTCCTTGTTTTCAGCGGTGGGTTTTCGCTTGTACTTAGCCTTGACTATAAGTTTTTTATGAAGTTCAGCTTTTATTTCATTTGTAAGCCAAGGAGCAGGTAGATGTTTAATTTTGACTGCTCTAACTGGGGCAAGCTTATCATAAAAATTGGTTAAAATACGGTTAAAATGTGAGAGTTTGCTGTCAACATCAACCGCATCTAAAACCTCGGACCAATCAGCGTCACGTGCGTCCTTTCGCAAGGTCTCGACATTTATCGCACCAAAATTGCGCCGAAGAAGGATTTTAGGTTTGGCTTTAGGGGGACGAATTTTGTAGGAGAGGAAGATTAAGTCATGATATGAGAAGGCATCTGCTGGGCACTGACCGTGCTTCGCGACATGAGACAGAGAAGAAACTAAAATAAGATCAAGAAGAGAAGGATTGCAGTTAGGAAACTTATGAGTTGGATTTAAGGGAAGAATAGACAAATTACAGGACTGGACAAGACCTTCTAACGAGCATGCTCGGAAGTCTCGTTTTAACAAACATGTGTTAAAATCACCCATAATAATGGTATGATCATATAAAGGAGTCAGTTCCTCAAGAAGATTCTCAAAAGAAGGGAAATAGTTGATACGGAGAGAAGGGGAATAATAAACGCCAAGCAAAATTTTACGGTGGGGAAGGAGAACCTGGATAAAAAGATATTCACCCGTGCTAGAGGGTGGTGGTTGCGCAGACATATCAATAACAGTGTAGGGAATATGAGATCGAATGTATATACTACGCCCCCACCACCAGCGCCAGTGCGGTCGTTACGAATAAGGTCATAGCCGGGAAGTGAGTAAAGGACAGAAGACAAGCAGGGTTTTAACCACGACTCTGAGATACGGATTGCGTGAATGTTAGCCAGGTTAAATGACGCCAGCATATCTGTAAAATGAGCCGGAACGATTTGTGCATTGATATGCACTACGTTAAAGTTTCTAGGAACATTGGAAAAAGTAGAGTCTAAGGTTTCGGAGAGCGTTGGGATGCTCACAAAACTATCGTCGTTACCACTTTGATCAGAAGAACAAGATAAGAAGTCATCGCCGCTACTAATATTCATAATTATGGTCACTGTATAAACTTACTGTATTATAATAAAATAAATATGTGCTTACTATAATATAACAACTATTTGTAACTATTAGTATGGCCCCGAGCTGTTTTGTAACATACGCAAAAGCCTGGCTCATAGAATCCTTTTGAATTAATGCTACAAGGAATCGACCAAGATCTGGAACAATTCTACGGGCATACATCATTCAAAATCACTGACCAAAGCTTTCGATAAACGGTTCACCAACCAAATCCCAGCGCTAGGCATAGACAACCTTCGCATTATGACAAGAGCCCTAACTAAACACTATCGCCTTAACAAGCACAAGCACACACTGGCACTATTGGATCCCGTTACTTTCCTTATAATATAACATGTCTTCGGTTGGGTGCAAGGTGTTGCACGCTTCATGAAGGCCAGTACGGTACTGTTGTCGACCAGCTTGGTCATCACGGATTATCGTGTACTAGGGCTACCGGTCGGATCGCCATGCCAGCCTATACGACATCATCCGGCAGGCCTTTGTCACCACTAACGTACCAGCTGTTCTTGAACCGAATGGTCTGTTGCGTGACGATGGTAAGAGGCCCGACGGTATGACACTAGTCCCTTGGGAGCTGGGGAGGTCCATTGTGTGGGACGCTACATGCGTCGACACACTTGAGCCTTCCCATCTTTCGAGGACATCCATTGAGTGAGACACGTATTTGAGTCTGTACGACATGTAGTGAGATAGACAACAGACACCGATGGGCTCGGTGTGTCGCCTGTCTCCTCGCGATCCAACAATTAATCAAATCTTGGACGCGGCGGAGAGCCTTCCTGCTCAGCGCTCCAATAACTGATACACGCGTGATAAATCTCCACCCGCGCGCCGCCGCCGCCGGGACTCGAGGACTACGCGATGTTTATTCAAAGCGTACGCCGCCAGAGCCCGCGGCACGAGTGCTGACACACACAGTAGCGCTGCTTGAAGTGTGGTCTCTATAACGCTTCAACCCTACATTAGTCTATGATTGGTGTAGCATTGATTTGTAATGTTACAAAGATAAGCATAATCACTGTTTTTAGATTGAGTATGGAAATGAAACCCTTTGCGAAACAACTAAAGTACCTAAGTGTTTTTCCATCATCGCCTGGCTTATGATAATCAAGGCATTATTCAAGCTGAGCAGAAAGAAAGACAAGTGCTAAAGCTTGACCATAAATCTCTAAAACACTTAACAAAGTGCAGTTCAGCATGAATAATGCAGTATTGCGCTTCTGGATTTGCATGCTGTGTCGTCTCAGCGGGACTTCTCCGTACATCGTATTAGCGGCGCAGCTGCCGCCGGACGGCGAGTGCGAGGGTGTTCAGAAATCAATCATCTACATATAATACGAGTGTCTGGACACGGGTTTATTAGTTACCTATTGCAAATAATTACTTATATACTTGGTTGGTTTTAGCTACCTCGAACCAAGCAATAAATCTATTGAGAAAAAAAATCTAAACAAAAGAATTGCCAGTCTCTAGATGCAAAGTTAGGCAGAACTCATGACGATGTTGTCGAGGCTAGAAATAGTTCACAACAACAGACGGACCTAAAACGGAATTGAAAACTCGTTCTGCAACAGTTGTTCCACCAGGAGCATTTTGCAATCTGCGGGCAGCCGCGCGGAAGAGACGGCAACACAACCACAGCAACCATCCAGACAACCGGCAACCGGAGAGCAACCGTGGCTATTGTTGCGGCAATAAGTGCTTCGACTGTTTGTTGGAAGGCGATAAGTGCCGGCGAGCCAAGTTTGCGCCCATTGCAAAATGAACCGTGAAAGAATGCCGGAATGCGCTCGCAACGAGCTTTGATTGTCTGCTGTTGTTTGGGTTTTGAATTCTAATTTAACTGTGTCTGGGACAAATTTCAATCACTAACTCCGAATGTTCAATCTAAATGTGCAGACCTCTGTCTACGTCATTCTGTTGGTTTTAGTATTTTTAATTGGATTCGACAAAACCACACACAACACACTCCACATCGTATCGTTTTTCAATGAAAATTCTCAAAAATCCCCATCTTATACAGACACATAGGCGTGGAAACTCACATTAAAAAGATATTTTTCTTCATTTGGGAGGCAAAATGATTTTCTGAGAATGTTTCAGGCAAAAATGTCACGTATAAAATAATGATTTGGATCTGAATATTCATAATATTCATGGCGCAGCTGAACCTGGGCATTCGAGGCGCAATCACCGCTAGAACAAGAGACCACTCACTCACTGTGCTCCATCTTTAAATATTCTTTGAAAATTAGAGGTTAAATAATATCTAGTGATATAATCATCAACACTATAGCAGCAGACAATAAGACAAAATAAATCATGAGAAAATTTTATGTAAACAAGCTGAAAGCTGTAAAGAGCCGCCGACTGAGACGCTATTTTCAAACATAAACGTGAGGTAACATTTTGAAAGGCAACCCTTTGTCTACTCTGGGAGCAGCAGTGTGTGTGTGTAGGCGCTGGAATTGAAGAATTACAATGAGCCTGTTTGGCGGGGGGCTGGCAGACGTGGATTACTTAGATATTGCGGGATTGATCAGCCCGCGCCTGTCCCCGGCTTAGACTGTGGGGTAGAGGCTTTCTTTGGAACTCATAATGCAGGGCCGCCGTGAGAAAACCACTGAACTGAATGCTTTTATTGGTGGCCAAACACGTTCGGTTGATAAAATTATAAGTTTTCTACAGTTATCACATTTAACTGTTTACACGTAGGATTTTTGTTAAAGGTTGTTCATTGAGTTATTCGACTTAACAATGGGATATTCGGATCTTAATTCTTCCATTTGGTGGTTTCTGTTTGTTCGTGAACCCTATCAGCAGTGTGACATCAGGGGCGGGCGCTCGTATGTTTTAAATTTGTCTGTGGCGGCAGTTGCTGCGACTGCCGCGAATATCCGTAAGTATCGGCGGCGCCGCGCCGTGTTGTTGCAGCGCGCTCAATTGAGCCTCGTCAAAGCCCGCCGAGCTCCGTGTTCCGATAAAATGTTTTATAGCTTTGCCTGATCTGTCAGCTTTGTCAAATGTCACCTGTTTTTGTACAGATTAGTGGTATCAGCACTTATACACAGTGTCGTCCAATGGAATGAAATTTTATATATTAATTTGATTAAGTTTCAGCCCTAAGATTTTTTCTTTCAGTAGTTATGTAGCCTATATTATTAAATTTGTATATAAGTAAGATAAACTTATCTTGTAGGTTTTGTTTTTGTTGCGTGTTTATATTATGTATTTAATGTCTACTGAAGTTACATAGTCATGTTGACAGAACTTATTCTACATATAAAATTCAGCATTAAGTTTACCTATGTACACGTAGGTATCATTAAATGAAACTTGAAATTGAATGTTCGAGCAACTGATTCAGTATTCAATAACCTCCTCTCTAAACATGCGAGTGATGTTATTGCAAATAAACATGAGCGGGCGATACGGCGCGGCGGCGGCGGCGGCCGCGTAGGTGTTTACTCCGGTTATTCAAATGTTATCGCCGTCGCCGCCGCCCGTAGCCGCCCAGTGGCCGCCACTGCTGGAAAAGTTCGCGACGACGGGAGAGTTCTTGTACATCGGATATTTAAAATTCATGAGGAGTTGTAAACATGGCGCTTAGCGGGAAAATAGTGACAGAGAATGTAAATTTGCGGAATAATTTGTACTTTCACAGATCGTGGAATTATTCAGAAATGAGAGTCCACTTGGTACCTACAAAGATGAATGAACATTTAGAAACTGATATATAGTTATGATGTTTTTCAATTGAGCTGACTTCTGCCGCGCCCTTTTTGATTGTACCGGTATGGAATTAATGTTACAGACATACATAAATTGTATCAAGTCAGTCCTTAGAAAATGTTCTCCATTTCATTTTCCCCGCCGCCGCCGCCGGTGAGTGTCGCGCGCGCGGCGGCGGCGGGACTCAATGAAACATGATGCAATTCGTCCAGCTTTCATTTCCGGAGGCGGCACGTCACGACACATCACGACGCGACGCGGGGCGTCTCGTCCCGCGAGGCTGACCGCCTCTTCGCGCGTGAAATGGAAACCATTCGGAGCGACCCTTTTCAGGATGGTTCCTTTTATTTATTATGAGTGGTCGTTTAAATTGAAAAGCGTTATGACATCTAATTAGGGTTGGCTTCCAGCTTCCAGGGACTATTGTTTAGTTTTGAAATGATGTGCTCCGCGCCGCGCCGGTAGTATGTATGTATGTAGTATTTAGTTTATTTTTTTGAATGTCTTTCATTCAAATAAAATAAACGCAATAATACAATATTTCATAGATACTGCAATTTTTTAAGAATAGAGATGCGAATCTGTCGGCTTGAAAAATATCGGGAGGGACTAACGAGAATCGAGCTGACAGATTATGCAGATTACTTAAGAAAAATTGTATTCCATCAAATAAATAATTAATAAATGAATAAATAAATGCGTAGACGGAGTATAGTTAAATATGTGAGTGCGAGGTCTCTGTTCGCCCTCGTTCCCGGCGGCCGATGGATGGCGTCTGATTACATTCATGTATGTATTTGATGTACGGCGCGCGCGCGGACAGCCACATTACATTCGTGTGTTTTATGACCGGCGCGCGCGCGCGGACAACTCGACCACATTACTTTCATGTATTTGATGACCGGTGCGCGCGCGGACAGCACGACCACATTACATTCATGTGTTTTATGTCCGGCGCGCGCGCGGACAACACGACCACATTACCTACCTACTAACCAGTAATGCAACTGTTGGCTTAATTTGTTTCACAGTAGCCTGAAAATATTTAAAGTTAATAGGGATTTCGTCGAATTCTTTTCACCTGAAGTTCAAAATGAGAGCTTTTAAACATTTCCGGCCCTATAGGGATATATTGTAGTCGTATATTATCTAATATAAATTTGATAAGATTGATTTCTAGAAGATTTGAATCTATTAGAAATAAAAACGTATAGATGCCAGTGGAAATGGTAAGCTGCACTACTGTTTGTTTGTGTAGATCTCGTGCGGGAGCCCGCAGTGTTAGGGATCAGTAAAGCGAGGGGCAGCCGGCTGCATCACCGCAATGGACCGCGCTCTCTCGGTGCATTTACAAGTCAAGGTGACGGCGACGGACGATCAGGAAACTCTTTTGCTAAAGAACGAATTTTTCTATTGATATCTGATCGACAACATATTATGTATATATGTGACGTGGCGGACGAAAGTCCGCTTACCTAACGTACAACATTGCCGGTTTGATTTCCACCGCAGGACAGATGTTTTGACAATTACTAGGCACTTTTAAAAATCTGTGACGTTGTGTCCATTACTGAGGCACACTGGAGCACACTGGCTAGTGACAAGCTCAATAAGTGTTCGGAACAACATAGCCAATCAATGTTCCTCGCGAACTCGAAACCATGGCCATTCGCCAATCTATAAATGGCTAAGAGTCTAACTGCTAACAGTGGCTTGTCCCCACACTTGTCTGGACGCAAAATTACTTTTTGTCTTCAGATAAAAATGTTTTGTTTCTTTGCTCTCATCTGTTCTGAAGCTTGCAGCTTCAGAGCCTGGTTTACTTTGTACAGATTTATATTTGAGAAGATCAGGAGTTCGATTTTTCAAAATAAAACTGCATTATTTGTACAAGAATATTCATAAATAAACAAAGAAATCCACACAATGTACTCGCTTTATCCTGCAAACCTATTCCTTTGTGCAGTAATCAGTCGCTCTCCAACCCGCCCGGTCCGCGCCGCCCGTCGTCGCCGCCCGCCCAAACTCACCGCAAACTTATTTTATTTATTTCCCAGAACTTGCTCCTTCAGTTTTTCACCCGGCACAGCGCGGCGCTGTTTCGTTGTTATTATGTGGTAAGTGTTCCTGCTTTATATTGTCGTCCGCAAGTTCCCTTTCTTGTTGAAGTGGAGTGAAGCTATGGGCCCGCCCGCGATGTAATAAATAGGCAAGCGGCAGTAATGAACTGGGTCAATAATGATCAAATGAAAATTCAATCCAAATTAAAATATATAGGTAAGTATCAAATTGTTTATTCAAAGTCAAGTAAATGATGCATTTCAATATCATACATATTACGAGTATGTCATACTCTCCCACGGTGACCGGCCTGCTTGGGAGAGGAAGTGGGGGCGGGCGTTTTAGTTTTTTTGTTGCTGATCATTGGCATTGCTATTTGTGGGGGCCTGCGCTAAATGGTTGAGCTGCGATGAACGGAAGAAGCTTGTTAAATTTTATGTTTTATTTTTCTTTGCAGCTTGCTTGATTCTCTCCACAATGTTGTTTGTATGAGCAATCAATGATATTTCTGATGGGTTTACTGGCAAGAATCTTTTGCTCGTATTATTTCCTTGGCGTGTGTCTCGAGGTCCCAATGTAATAATTTTGTCATAACGCAAGGTTACATTTTTCTCGGCCTCTCTCTCACTTCTTAACTTTTCCTGCAGTTCTTTCCTGATTTCTAAAACCTGAGGGGGGAAGTCCTTTTTTAGGTACATACCTTTATTTTCCAGAACTTTATTCTTTCTAATAAGTTCTATTTTCTTACCCAACGTGGACATAGTAACAACTATTGGTCTTGACTTCTCCTTTTTCTTTCCGATTCTACTAACGGATTCTATTTCCCACTTTTTGCATAACATTTCCATGTCATCGTTTATAAATTCTAGAATCAAGCATAGTAGGTCTTCGTAGCGCCTTTCTGTCTCCTGGACTCCGAAAAATACAACATTTTTCTTCCTCATCTGTTTTTCCAAAAAATCTATTGATTTTTGTTGTTTTCCTAGTTTTACGTCCAATTGGTTTGTTCTGGCCTCCATGTGGCTATTTCGTCTATATTATTATTTATAGAGTTTTTAATATTTTTTTCCATCTCATTCATATCTTTAATCTGTGCTGCCACATCTCCTTGAATTTGTAGTAAAATCTTCATAACCTCTTCCATTTTTATTTGGCGCAGAGCGTAGACGGGGGATTTATGCGCGAAGCCTTGATAATAACTACTTCAACTTTGATATGGCAAAATGCGTCTGGTTTACCACCAGTGTCCTTTGCAGTTCCGATCTGCTGTTGCGTAGATTTTAAATTGATGGCGTCACGATGGCGTTGGTATGCAAGATAATAGCACGATTATTTGCTAGTAATGTTTCGATAATAGGTTATATTTTATTTTCTCGTAAACAGCTCGGAAATGTGTTATTTTTCACTGATTCCCGCACACTGACCGTTGGTATTAGATATTTAATTGTCCTTTTCCACCTCTTGTCTTTGTTTTTCGTTTGCAAGCGATATCCGTTACATGCAGTTTTTTGTTGATTTTTCACTGATTTCGTAGAATTTCGTACCAAAAACACTCCTAGTGGTGGTTTATAAGTTCTTCGTTTCTTCAGCACAGTTTCCGACTTGTTTGGAGCGGTAAATTAATAAAAAGTTTCCATAAAATCGCGGAGCCGATGTAAACAATGACGCAAAATACGCAACGATCACATTGCAGTATAAATTTCAAATTACCAAGTATAAAATACTAGGTGTGTCTCATTCTGACTTAGAGATATTACCAAAGATTTTCAAAAAATATTCTCTATAGAAGCGATATTATCTAAATGCCTAGGATTATTAGTTTATCGTTTCCAACCTAGACGCTCTACTTTGAGCTATGACGACAGATTGTGTAAATTTAATGTAAAATCGTTAGAAATACGTCGCAAATACTTCGATTTAGTTTACCTGTACAAGATCGTACACTCCATTATTGACTCTCCCGAATTGTTATCACATGTCTCCATAAATACTAAATTTAGTGCGCGTAGAGCGAATCATAGCAATTTATTTGCGTTACTTACTTATAAAAACAATATATCATTTTATAACCCACTATCGAGAATGTGCTGTACACTGTGCCAGTACAATGAGCTGGCAAAGGTGAATGTAGAGATGGACGTATTTTATCCAAATTTATATAGTTTTATTAAAACTGTAAAAGATATCCTCCATTTTAACCGCGGGGGCGACGATGCTCAAAAGAGCGTCTCGCCTGCTTGTTTGCATATTGGTTAATTTTTTGTTATATAATAAGTATATATGTATATTCCAATTGTTATATTCCTTGTCTCAAGCAGCCTTCAAAAGTTGTTAAAAGTTAGAATTATGTCTAAGTCCTCTTTACATGTAATTATATTATTTGTTGTGTGCACATAGGTTACGTTTCAAGCGAGATCATATTTAATTTATTTCTCATGTATCCTATTATTGCTTGTCATATGTTTTGTGTACTTAATAAACTAAATAAATAAATCTAGCTGAAGCGATTTGTTGCATAGGTAACCTACCTAATACAATAATAACGATTTAATATCGTGCACTCATGACACTGGCACTGTTTGTGTGACAGTCACAGATATATTTAGTTTTTGTCACTGTGACATATCGCCAATTTTCTATATCTGTGACTTTTATCAGTGACGATAAATACGCCTCAAGCCTAATTTGAATCAATATTTTGGTATGTACATATGTACTCTAAACATTTCACAGCTACACTTTTAACCATAGACCTAGATTCATATCAATTGACAAAAATACATCATGAAGTCAGGAAAGTACCTGACCTGAATGCCATCTAGTTGAAAACGTTCATAATACATGCGATATGATCACACATCTCTGCCTATTGAATTACATACAGACATACATATGTACATTATGCAGGTAGTCAATCACCGGAGGAATCCGAGCATTCCGTACGATACATACATACATGTACGAGTATGTACGTAATGTGCCATCGACAAGGTTATATTACAATTTGTAAGAAGGAATACCTAATCACAATATGTTGCATAGCTAATATTCTGCTATCTCGCTCATTTTATTTATTACTTAATAGAAGTAAATATATGTTACTTGAAAAGTAAAATGAAATTGGCTACTGAATGTTTTTTGGTACCTACCTATAATCAATATGTAATTAAAATAAAACATGCAGTACAAATCAATATTATTTTATTAGTACACGCATACCTTAAAACTTTTTGATCTATCACACAGTAACAAACAATTTAGTAACAAAGAAAATTAGTTACTATCAAAAAACATTCGCGGTATATACATATTTATTGAGTTTCCATGGATAGAGTAGATAGTAAGTTTTTGCTGATGGTTAAACAAAGCTAATAGATATTTACAACGTTTGCAACGCTTTCACATTTCATCTATTTCCCATAAAACTCATACTCAGTAATGCCCAAAGTATTTTTATGATAAGTTTGAATGGTTCTTATCGCGTAATTTTTACAGAACCACTTTTACAAAATATGCTTCTTCTTTCCTGCTTTTTGTTAAGCTGCACAAATTGGCTGCGTTCAGAGGAAACTTCCACTACCAGGTCACAAAGTGTTGGAATAACCTTCCTTACGGCAACCTATCTCAAAGTCTACATTTAATACTAATGCATTTGGTGGCCACCAAAGGCAATAAACCATTTTCTGTTTGATCGAAATAAAACAAAACTATTACAGAAGTATCGAAAAATAGTTTATACTGGGTATTATCTATTGGCGGTGAATAACGATAATGCAAGAAAAACGAAAGAGTGGCGCTAGTGTCTCATTACTATGTGCCTCAAGCGTAGACACAAATTCTCACTACTACTCACCTAGCAATATTTATATGCTGAACATCAATATAAGCTCTGTATTGTCATAATTTTGTTTGGTTGGCCATTCCACTATTTACATGATACATATACCTTATTTTTATACTATCAAGTTCCATATTCCTATAATATTTTTTCAATTACATTTTGATTGAATGCATTTTTGTATAACAGAATTATCATCCTATAAATTTTAATTTAATTTTTTGTGTATACTATTCTGTTATTGTTCGCTGCTTGCTACTGATTGTAGGAACCGGCGGAAGATCAGCGCTGCGTGTTGGTCTAACTATACACGAGCATTCATGCTGAGCCGGTTCCTAATTTATATTATGCTCGGGTAAAGGTAGACGGGTATAAAGCTACAACCCATAATATACCTCTCTTCTTCTTCGTTACACTCTTGTCAGAGCGTTCGTGGCCATCATATTTACTCTGGTTGGGTGGCTGTTGTAATTCGCCTCACGATGCCTCGCCATCTCTCTCTATTTTTTGTGTGCCTACTGCACTCATGTAAGGAATCGCCCACTGCGGATTTAATCTGGTTGGTCCATCGCATGGGAGATTTTCCGCGCGGTCTAGTGCAATCAACTCTGCCCTGCACAACAAGACGCTAAATAGAGTCACCGTCCCGCCTTGAGTTGTGTCCGAAGTATTTGAGGATGCTAGTCTGGACCAAGACAGATAAACGCTTATTGATGCCGAGTTCTTGGATTATAGATACATTAGTGCGAAACTCCGTCCATGATACCCCAAGCATTTTTCTCCAGCACCACATTTCCAGAGCATCTATTTTCTTTTTCTTAATTTCTCGCAGTGTCCAGGTCTCAGCAGCATACAAAAATATGGGGAAAACCAGGGTCTGAACCAGCCGTATCTTAGTGCTTTTGGTGAGATTCCTATTTTCCCATACTTTCTTCAACTTGTCCATTGCTGATCTAGTTATTGCCATGCGTCTCTTTACTTCGTCCATGCATCCCCCTCCGTTCGAGATCAAGGCCCCAAGATAGATGTAAGATTGAACTAAGTCGCAATCCGCAATTCGAGTGACTTCTGGCGGTGTAACGTTGGCGCGGTTCACTATCATCATTTTGGTTTTGCTGCGGTTCATCTTCAGCCCAAACTCAAGGCTAACACTCTCCATTTTGAGAAGAAGTTCTTCCATATGGCTTGCGCTGGTGGCGAATAGCGTGGTGTCGTCGGCGTAACGAAGGTTTGAGATTTTGTAACCTCCGATTTTGTAAACACCGTCCATCCAGTCTTCAAGAGCAATGCGCATAATAAGTTCGGTGTAGACATTAAACAGGAGTTGTGACACTATGCAGCCCTGGCGAACTCCTGCATTTGTATGGAAATTACTGAACAGAACGTTGTCGGTTCGAACTGAAGCTGTACCCGTTTCATATAGCTGTCTTAAGAGATGCACCAGGTATTTTGGGGTTCCCATCTCGAGCAGTGTATTCCACAGCTTTAGCCATTTCACTGAATCGAAAGCTTTTGAAAAATCAACGAAACAGATATATGTCGGCTTGTTAAATTCTCGGGCCTTCTCAATAATCTGACGAACAATTAATATCTGTTCCCGGGTGCCTTTCCCTTTCACAAATCCTGCCTGTTCTGGTGCAATCTCTCTGGACAACAAGAATTTTAGGCATCGTTAAGAATATGAAGCAATATTTTTCTGGCGTGAGATATGTAATTAAAGTGCAATTAGGCGGTAGTTGCTACATACCTTAGTAGAACCTTTCTTATGCAATGTGTTTATAAATGAAGATGAAGTTCACATTTCCCGCGCGTTGATCGTAGGTTAGCGGTCATTGACATTGGTAGCCGCCATCTTTTTTACTTCTCTTCTCTCTGCCTGTACAAGTGAATACATGTGAAAGCCCAAGAAATTCTTTTATTTTTATTATCAAGAATACCCAGCCCCCTACATGGTCCTTCGAGCCGGATTAGGATCGTTCGATGCAATTTGATCACGCCATAAAATCTGCTGTAGAGGCCTATCTTCAGGATGAACCACTATACATCTATAACATTTTTCAATGTCTGCTACAATCACATATTTGTGCTTGCGAAAGCGCAAAAGAATTGAAAGTAGGTCATCCTGGACCGTAGATCCAATCATTTGAATTTGATTGAAGGAAACTCCTGACGTAGTAGGACTACTCGCATTAAATACGACCCATAGCTTGGTGGTCGTACTACTTTCACGTAGCACGCCGTGGTGTGGGATGAAGTAATGTGGAACCAAGGTAACAGGTTCGCACTCGGACATGTGTCCTAACGACTCATATTCTGACATAAAATCACAATACATTTTGCCAAATGAATCATTCCTTTTGAGCCTGCGCTCTAAGGACAATAAACAATGATAAGCTCGCTGATAGGAATCACCTAACACGCTCGGTGTTTATTTTAATGGGATCCTAACGAAAAATCGTCCGTCTGCGAGGCGAGTTGTGGTTTGTGTGAAATGTTCTTCACATTGCTTCTCCTCAGGAAAATAAAGAGATGACTGAGGGCTAACTTCTTCAAGCTGCCAAAAACGCGTTAATAGGTTTTGAATGTCATCATCAGGGGAGTGAGAAGTCTCAAAATCAACATGAGTAAAATTACATTTCAGTTTAGGTAAACCAGATACGCGGCCGCAGTTAACAGGACCGGAAACTATCCAACCAAGTCTAGTCTCATAAAGTATCGGCTTTCCTTTTCCCAATTTTATGTTACGAGAACCTAAAATGTCCCAAAACAAATCAGCGCCAATGACTAAGTCAATGGTGGCGGGCAAATGAAAATAAGGGTCCGCTAAACATAAATCAGATGGAATATTTAAATTTCTAACATCAATTTGACACGCAGGAACGTTATCGGTAATCGTCGGCAGAACGAAGCAACTTATATTGCTTGTAAATGTTTCACATAATGACTTAATGGGCAAACGGCACATTTTATTAATAGACGAAGCTTTATTATTTATTCCAACTACAATCCTATCCGCACGATCAGTAGGCAGATTTAGTTTCATAAGTAAACTTTCTGTCATTAGACACGAAATACTGCCGCTATCTAACTAAGATCGCACGGGCAATGACCTCCCTATTATCGCGGTCTTGCAGTTTTACTAATGCAGTTGATAATAAAACATCACACTGACCTTGACCTGATGACGTTTCGCACGCAGTGCTACTCACTGTTCCCGTTAGCGCGACACTCGAAGTTTGAGAATCCGTGACCGGTGTCGACGACCTCTTATCATCATTAGATGCGGGGGTAGGTACTTGCGGCGAAGGCCTGGACGAGCTTGAGTTAACCTCGTTGATGTGAATCAGTGTGTGGTGTTTGCGCTTGCAAACTTTGCAACCAGGTGGTCGCCTACATGAGTTAGGATAATGACCACTGCGAAAGCAATTAAAGCATATTTTATAACTAGGTAATAACCTATACCGCGCATCATTGCTTAGGGCTAGGAACTTAGGACAATTGTTTAGGTAGTGGTCCTCTTTGCAACTAGGGCATGGTTTCGTAGACACACTTTTATCGTTACCATTCTGAGAGACCAAAGTCTTTATTTTGCCTTGTTTATTATGTTTGCTTAAAGTCTTATTTTGTGATAATTCTAATGTTTCAATGAAATCTGCCCGATTACGCAAGAACATAAGGAACGCATCTAACCTTATGGGTTTATCCTTGTATAAGGTACCCTTGTGCTCTTCCCACTCCCTGAAGGTTGAGTTATCCAATTTATGTGTGACCATGAAAATTATAAGTGTGTCCCACTGCTGGACAGGCTCACCCAATGAATCCAAAGAGCGCAAGTTCTTATTCAGCTGATCAATCAGATGTTTAAGAATAACGGAGGACTCCTTTGTAATTGGTTCAATATTGAACAACGCAGGCACATGATTTTGAATTAATAACCGTTTGTTATTAAACCTATCACAGAGAAGATTCCATGCAATGGAATAATTACTTGCAGAAAACTCAACGGACTGTATGACTACAGCAGCCGAGCCCTCCAATGTAGCTCTCAAGTAATGAAACTTGTTAATATCATCTATCTGATCGTTATCATCTATTAAGCTTGAGAATGTATCGTGAAACTCTAACCAGGTGTCATATGAACCTCCAAATTTTGGCAATTGGATGGTGGGCAACTTAACAAGCTTGTTGTTAGACCGGGCACTGGATGCATATTCTAATTTAGTTTGGGCTTTGTGGAAGGCTTCTATCATTCCTTGGGCGTTTGCAAGCAGGCTGTAATACTGCTTGTCAAACTCTGTTCGGTCTTCTGATTGCAATTCATTATTTTCATTTAAACACTCAATCCTAACTTGCACCTCATCATATTGGTCATATAAAAGTTCTACCTTACTAATTCGCAATTGTACCTCTCTGGCCTGAGCCGCAGTCAGCGAGGAGACATCCAAACTGCTCAGGTAATTGGAAAAGGCAGTAATACGACCTTTATAGCTCCCACGCTTTTTTATCAAGTCCTTTTCTTCGGTCATATTAGGAGGCGGTGCTAGTCCTGGAATTGAGATAATGTCTATGTTTACAAAGGCAATTAAAAACTAATAATCTAGCGGAGTTTAACAATATAGCCTATTCCTGAGTACAATGTGCAGATGTGGTTAAGTAGGATGTAAATACAATGTGAAAATAATGTAAATTGGTACAATTCTTGTAGAGTTATGATATAAAGTACTTATCATGTAAAGAATGTACCTAAATAATTTGAGCTTTTACAACAAACAAAATGACAATTTAGAACTGCAACCTTGACTTTGAATTTCTAACATAACACCATGAGTTTACTAGGTACTTGTTGAGACAGTTCAATGGCTCTAAGGTGGCTGATGCAACTTGCAATGTTGCAATAATAAGACCTAACTAGCTCGACAAAATTCACCTACATGCCGTCACAATCAATTTCATGAAAATACCACATGGGTGCCACAAATTGTTTTACACATATTTATATAACTTTATTGTTACTGACCTCTTGTGACGTCTAATTATTATCTAGAATACCTGAGTGCTGGGTTCAAACGATACGACAGAATAACTTTCACTTCACAGAAGGTATCCCTGAACTCCATCGACCACTCTTTTCGACGTGTGCGCAATTCCCCAATTCCATTGATTTGCGCTATTCCGCTCCAATCTGGTTTCTAATTAGCCAATAATTAGCATCCGGCTCGAAGGACCATGTAGGGGGCTGGGTATTCTTGATAATAAAAATAAAAGAATTTCTTGGGCTTTCACATGTATTCACTTGTACAGGCAGAGAGAAGAGAAGTAAAAAAGATGGGCGCCAGAGTGGTGGGGATGAACTTAGCGAAGTTACGTTCATACGTGAACAGGTAGGTAGAAAATGGAAGTCTAATGAGCCTCGATTATTACCAGAACCCGATCAATTGTCGCCAGAAGTAAATATCGGTGACACAGGAACCAGTAAAACTTTAGGTCTTGGGTGGAATACAGTTTCAGACCAATTTTATTTTCCGATCAGTCCAACTAATGCCAAGGGAAACACAAAGCGTGACATGCTCTCTGTCATTGCTAAAGTATTTGACCCTTTAGGGCTCTTATCACCTTTTGTCATCCTAATGAAAATTCTTTTACAGAAATTATGGTTACAGCGACTGTCATGGGATGAGGAGCTACCGCCTGAGATAAATCGGGTCTGGATTGAGATGGTTGACGGTCTGCCGGGTATAAACGACTTGCGCATACCACGACGGGTCATCTGTGATGCTTATGATAAGCTTGAATTGCACATTTACACATATGCTTCCGAGCGTGCGTATGGTGCTTGTATTTACGTCCGTAGCATGAACTGTCAAGGTGAGGTCTCAGTTAGCTTATTACTTGCAAAGAGCCGAGTCGTGCCTATCAAACCTTTGACGATTCCGAGACTTGAACTACTAGGTACGTTAATCAGCGCGCGTTTGTATGAAAAGGCTGTCCACGCTTTACGAGTAAAAATTAAGCATGCTACCTTTTGGACAGACTCCATGATTGTTTTAGGTTGGCTAAAGATGTTGCCTTCAAAGCTGCAGCCATTTGTGCGTAACCGCATTGCAGAAATTCTAGATAAAACCGGCAGCTGTACTTGGAGACACGTTCCGACTGACAAGAATCCCGCAGATCTAATATCGCGTGGCGTCAATGTTAGCTCTATTCAGTCGCTCAATTTATGGTGGCATGGCCCAGATTATTTGATGCGCGACCCCGCGCACTGGCCTGCTACTCCAAGTACTGTTGAAAAGTTGCCCGAAACTCGAAATGAAGTTTCATTACACGTTAAAGATACAAATTCACGCGAACTTATCGATTTCAGTCGCTTCTCAAACCTTTCTAGGCTTCAACGTACCGTAGCCTATGTACTTAGGTTCGTAAATATTTTAAAGAAACTACCAAAACCTGAAACTGTTCATTTAAATGTTGACGAGTTAGACAATGCTCTAGTTTTAATTCTACGACAGTCCCAAATTCAGTCGTTTCATGAACATGAATTTTTAGTCAAAAATAAAGTTCTACCTAGTAAAAGTCCACTCATCAAATTTAACGTTTACCTAGACGACAACGGGTTAATTCGCGTAGGAGGTCGTTCAGACAACTCAAGCTTTCCTTTTGAGAAAAAGCACCCTATAAACATACAGTCCACAATTTATAAAGCTATTGTTTGATTTTGAACATAAAAGGCTAATGCATGCTGGTCCTCAGCTTTTATTAGCAACAATTAGAGAAACTTATTGGCCGATAGGCGGTCGAAATTTAGCGAAGAAGTGTTTTCGTCAATGCGTGCGCTGCAATCGCTTGAAGGGTAAAGTGTTGACCCCGTTGATGGGCAACTATCCGTCTCAAAGGTTGCAACCAGGTGGATACACTTTTGAAAATAGTGTAGGTGTCGATTATGCCGGTCCAGTATCGGTATCTAGTCGCATTGGTCGCGGTAGTAGACTCATCAAGTCATACATCGCTATTTTCGTTTGTTTTACAACTAAAGCGGTGCATTTGGAACTAGTGCGTGATTTAACAAGCAATAATTACCAATTAGCTTTACGTAGATTTATGTCACGCAGAGGAAAACCCGCGCATATTTTTTCTGATAACGGCACCTCATTTGTTGGTGCATATAATGATATTTCAAATTTTTTAAAGAGCAATTGTGAATCGCTGGCTTCTGTGGCAACGCAGGATGGTATTCAGTTTCATTTCATACCTGCATATAGTCCACATTTCGGAGGTCCCTGAGAGGCAGGTGTTAAGTCGACCAAGTATCATTTAAGTCGAGTGCTGATAAATTGTAATCTGACGTTCGAGGAGCTTACGACTACGTTAACACAAATCGAGGCGATCCTGAACTCTCGGGCACTCTCTCCGTTGTCGTCGGAAGTGGACGACTATACCCCTCTCACCGTGGGACACCTTCTCATTGGCCGCCCCTTCACGTCTCTCCCGGTACGAAACTATGAGTCCTGTTCAGTCAATAGATTGACACGTTACCAACGCATTGAGCAGTTACGCCAACATTTCTGGACAAGATGGAGCAAGGAGTATGTATCTGAACTTCAGCAGCGGGTAAAATGGAAATGCTGCAAAGACTCATTAAAGAAAGATGCTCTTGTCCTGATCAAGGAAGATGGCACACCACCATTGAAGTGGAAGCTTGGACGTGTCGAATCTGTTATACCGGGACCGAGTGACGGCATATGCCGCGTCGCTGATATAAGAACGACCAGTGGAATCATACGACGTAGCGTCAGCAAGATTGTTTCACTCCTGCCAGAAGAAGATGTTTCTTGTTGAAAGACGAGCTTTCAACGTGCGGGGGCATGTTTATAAATGAAGATGAAGTTCATATTTCCCGCGCGTTGATCGTAGGTTAGCGGTCATTGACATTGGTAGCCGCCATCTTTTTTACTTCTCTTCTCTCTGCCTGTACAAGTGAATACATGTGAAAGCCCAAGAAATTCTTTTATTTTTATTATCAAGAATACCCAGCCCCCTACACAATGGAACAAAAACCGTATGAGTCCAATCAGTAGGCCATACTCCAGTCTTCCATACTTGATTGCAGATGGTGAGAAAGATATCAACTCCATGTTCTCCGAGGGATTTAATAGCTTCAATGGGGACCATATCTCTACCCGTAGCTTAACCGTTCTTTAAGTGTTTGATGGCAGCGATAACTTCCGACTTTAGAATGTCCGGTTCCAGTTCATTAGGGCTAGGCTCCGTTTCGGGGTAATTTTGCAATTGAGGGTCGTGGAACAATGACTGACAGTAACTCATCCAGGTCTCAGAAATTTGGTCAAGCTCCGTCATTATGTCACCACTCATATTTTCAATGGCCCAGGTTTTAGAAGTAAGTGACTTGGTTATGTAACGAATTTTCTGATAAAGTTCCCGCGGTTCACACCGACAAGAGTGTGCTCCTATTTCCTCGCATATTCTGCGTTAGTAGGCATTATAATCTCGCCTGCATGCCTTTTGAATCCGAGCAGACAGACTGTTTACGTTTCTGACATCTGCGCTTCTCGCCTTCATGATACGTCTCTTCTCTACCAGACCTAGAGTATCTTCAGACATCCAGTGTTGCCGTTTTCGAGGGATTGTTGCTGGATTTGTGTCAGAGAATGCATTGATGATGAGATTTTTGGCTCGGTCCCATAGCGCATCTGGCGTCTCCTCACCACGGTCAGGATCTATCCATTTTTCCCAGGCATGCTTTACTGTCTCCTTCAGCTTCAAAGGGTATTTAACTTCTAATCTCTTCAGCTTCTCAATGGTTCTAGCTGCTGTTAGTTTAACCTTCAGTTTAGAGATCAGAAGTTGGTGGTCTGATCCACAGTCGGCTCCAGGGAGTGTATGGCCATTCTGAACAGATGTCTTCCATTGCGACCGGACAAGGATATAATCGATCTGGTTGCGATATTGGCCGTCTGGCGAGGTCCAGGTGTACAGTCTGCGTGGATGGTGCTGGAAGTTACTATTGGCTACGGTGAGATTGTTTTCATTTGCAAACTGTATAAGGCGTTCTCCTCTCTCGTTTCGCATCCCGAGTCCAAACTTTCCCACACAATTGGCCTATTGAGTTGAGTTCTTGCCAATTTTAGCGTTAAAGTCTCCCAGAATCATTAGTAGATCTCTGTTAGGGATTTTTGCAATGACAGTTTCAAGTTGAGAGTAGAACGTTTCTAAAGTCTCTTCACTCGAAGAGCTGGTAGGGGCATATATCTGAATGAGATTGAGATTCACTGGTACTGCTTTAAGTTTTATGCTAATGATTCGATCACTGAACGATTCGCATCCAACAACAATTTCCCTTTCTAGGATGTCAAGTTTTCCCGTTTGTAGCAAGCCTCGTACATTCCATGTACCTATCGTTTGAATGTATCGGAGTTTGACAGGTGTTCCAGTAGTAGAGTTTCCATGGTGAGCCTGGTTTCCTACCCCTCCATGGCCGGTAGTCCATTTCCACCGCGCGTCCCGGACACGGCGCGGCGCCGCGCCGGTTGCTAAGCGGATTACATGGCGATCGTGCTCCATTTAGTTGTAGTTCCATGATGACTGTCTTGGGAAAATAGTTGCAGTGGTTTCCCCTTGCCTTCTGCATCAGTTCTGTTATGGGGTTGATTACGACCCAGGCTACTGCGATCACTTCTGTACAGGGGATTCGGTTTATGGCGCCGAAGGCTCGCCTTTTGCCCTTCTCCAGTTCGCTACTGCGCCTCGAGGTTTTGGAAAATGTGTGACACTCGTAAATAGGCGCAGCATTGCCCGGGGATCACGACGTGGACGTTGGCAGATCGGACTGGCTGGTGGTGCCCTCTTGAAGCCTTGTCACAGAGGCGTGGCACATGGCATTACTCAGCATTTTATAGGCACTGGCTATCCTGTACATAGCCAGCACCACCGAGACCAGATCTACACCAGCTTCGACTGTACACGATGTTGTTGTACAGTGTCAGGAGTTCCCTGACCCCCCCATAATATACCTACATAATTGTATTAGTTTTTAAGTTTTTGTTTAACTGTTCAAATTATTTTCTTCTTTATTCTTTTAATGCGCGGATATTCATTTGATGGTGTTCGTTTGTTTTTGCACCATTAATCTCTAAAAACTTTACTCGTCGATATCACACTAAACAGTTAAAAATTACTACTTCTTCAGTGCGCAGTCGGGTAAAAAGGCAGAGCCTGTGATTTCTACAAACACGTAGGTAATTTAAAATCCCGTATTGCTCGAACTTGGCTCATTCGACGCGAAATGAGCGAACTAACGGCTTTACTCAGTATCGATAGTTTTAATGTGCTACGAGATAACGCGACTTCATCACATGGGATGGTGTGCTACGACTGCATTACGAGCTACGCCGTAGCAATTTGCGATTTTGTAATTATTTTGCCAATATTATTAAAAAAGTTTGACTGATTGTCTTGGCCGTTTGTATTTACGATATAGTATTTGTTAAGTTAATAATTTATAGGCAATAAGGCAATAATTTATCTCACCGCGGTGGAACACAGGTGTCTCAAATCTAAGCTAGACAGACCACACCAGGGCTCCGCGCTTCGTCCGGCCGGACCCTTTAGATGTTGCAAGTGTGGTCACCCACAAATGTCCCAATCTATTCAACACACGCGCGCATTCCCCGCATTATTAAATTGCCGGTAAATATCCCGGATCTCTCGAGATGCTGGTTAATTTCTAATTTGCCGGATAACAGCCGGGTACACCCGAGCGATACGCCCGGGTGTATATGTAACGCGGTATAAACAAGCGCCTGGAAACCTTTTCCTTTCGATACGATAAATAATTCAGCGTCGTGGAAATTAAATATGTTGAAAAATGGCCGTTATATTTTATGTGCAAACACAAAAGATATATTGTAGAGTATTTTTTTAGACTAATGGATTAGGTACGTTCGTTCGGAGGTCGTCAGCTGACAGCACTGACAGTGACGTAGATCACATTAGCGGGCACTTTGCCTAAATACCTAAAGCTTAAGCCAAATAAAATATGTATGTCTACTCTATGATTTCGACATTTTTCTTATTTGTTGTAGGTGCTCCTATTAAGAACCTACAACTTTACCTTTATAAATTGTATACAATCTGCTATTCTTATGTAAATAACTGTCTTTGTTGGGAATTAATATACCCAGGTATATGGTTTAGCCATGGTTTAGGTTTAAATAAATCTTAACCTGACAGTCAGTGGGACTCTTGTAGTCCAACAAGTTGAACTATTTGCCGTAGATCCTCTCCAACAAAAAGAATGCACAATTTCGCAAAGGCTCTCTCGGCCACTCTCTTCATGCTGCAACACATTTCCCTCCGCGCATGGAGGTGCCATCCGACCTTTTGTGTTTAATCCTATGCACCGCACCGCACTTCGTTGTCTTTTATTTGGGCCCCGAATGGCGGGATGCGGGTTGGATTCCCGCGCATGGCCGGCGACGACGGCCTTTAATTAACAGTTTGAAATTTAGAAAACAACAAAAGAAATCCATCTAGAACAACGTATCCGAAACAAAAGTAGGTACGAGACGATCCGGACCGATCCAAGCACAAGCATCTGCCGCAGTTTGTGTTCCGTCGTGTCGTGTGTCATAACGATAAGTGTCGGGAGACAGAAACTGATAATGAACTTAAAGAAGTTCCTCGTAACAATGTTCCTCGAATCTTGAAAGTAGTTGACCTAAAGAGGATTAATCAGAGCCACAACAACGTGGTAGCGACTTCACGACGTCGCGAGACGCGGCTGACTAGAGGAACGCATTAGGTTAACGCGACGCCCGAATGGCTTTGATATGCAAATGTAGACCCTAGCGGCACGACCCAGAGCGCGATTTTATGAGGAAAGGGTGAGGACGAGCGGGGAGCGGGGCGGATGAATCACTGCGATTTATATTTTTATATTAATTTCAGACATGTACCTAAGTATTATGGTAGATGTAGGTAGCGCAGGAACTGTTGTACTTATAAATCTCAATCCCTTCTTTACCACTTGTTTTGTCACATCCCTATTGTTGTATAATCTGTGCCACATACTTCTCCTAATAAATCAAGTTAGGTACGTTCATTTTATTTTGCTTTTATTTGAATAAATTCATCAGGAACGGTTATTGTTGGGATCGTTAGGGAAGGAGGATCTCCAAATCGGACGTCTTCCCGCTGAAATTATTATAAATCTTCAACATTCTGAAAATAATGAAACACCTAAAATCAGATCAGGTGTACGTTACCAACCACATGTAACCCACATTGTGTCCCCGCTCCGCTCGTGGCTCAGCCGTCACTCCGCGGCTCGCATTCAACTAGAATGTTTTTTCAGGCGGGTGTGTATCCCGCCTCGTTATTGCCCCGCCTGCGCCGCCGCCCGAAGAGTAACACACTTATTGAGATGCGACGCGAATAAGTTATTTGTAACGTTGATGGCGGCTGTGAGAGTGATTTGAATTCGACTCTGTTTAGGATTAGCCGTGTGTTGTGTTGTGTTGTGAGAGCGCGACACAGGGACGCGGGTGAAGCGGGTTGTGCGGGGCCCGACGTCGTGCGGGGGTCTGTCAGCTTCATGCATGATGAACGCCACCAAGGCTTGTTATAATGTTATGAAGTTTGTACCGGTGTTAGGTACCTCTCCATCCTTTCAGTACGAGTAGGTCGGTACATCATAACAGTCCTCCTGCATTATACCACCATTTGCTTCTGTCCGCAGTTCCGCATTTGGACAAATCGCCACCCATCGCACCCTCAGATAATGTTTTTCCCCGAGTTACTATTTTAACACCCGGAATCGATTTCACTAAGATCTTTTCAGCCGCTCGGCGCGAAAAGCTAGCAGACAGACAGATATTATTAAATGATCAAACGAACTTACCAAGTGAAGTTTGATCTTGATTGTCCTGTCTTCGGCGAAGAGATTTGAAATTCACTAGTAAGTAGTGTAAATATTAGTATAGAGATTGTAGAGCCTGCATCCAGCCTCTCAGCCACTGCTATCACTGCTATCAACACGCGTCTCCCATAACGAGGCTCCAGTTATAAACAAGCGGTGCAGGGCGCGCGCCCCGCTCACAGCCACAAGTTATTGCCAAATGCACGGTTACTTTACTTTGAACTTTCAACCGTTTGTTTGAAATGTTCTAATTAAGGTTTGATAAGGTTAGAGTACGTCAGAGTGCCTATTATTGAATAATTATAAGGATTCTTCTGAAAGAGACACTCCTGTCCTAAGTTATAAAGGTTTTCAATTACTGTCGAATAGTCGCAAATTAGGACGAGTCGAAAAAAAATGCGGAGTGTGGGAAGACCTCCCACTCGATGGACCGACGACATTGTAGCGGTCGCAGGGAGTCGTTGGATGGAGGCGGCTCAGGACCGCTATTCGTGGCGTCGTTTAGGGGAGGCCTATGTTCAGCAGTGGACTTGTACGGGCTGATAATGAGTCGCAAATTTTATAGTTTATTATAAATTGTACTCTATATCTTCCATGAAAGTTAGTAAAATTATTATGAACCAAACTATTTATCAAACCAGCAACAAAAATAGTGAAAATAACGTAGTAATATCTCGCCTCCTTGCTTCCTCTTTCCCAAGTTTTCTTCAAATGGCGTTATTGTTGGTCCGTGTTATGCCCAGCCGGCCAGAGTGGCTCGTCCCGCGGTTTTGCCTGTCTGTCAGCAGTACAGAAATGAATTATCATCTGGCCAACTGGCCTGACTTTCAGACTGGCCTTCGACTGAAGGTGGATGAGACTCAGAAGCTCGAACGAATGCTGGTCTAGGTGGTGGTGGTGGTGGCGGTGACCACAGGTGACTCGACGTTTAGGACTACTATCGCCATCCAACGAGGCAAAGAATAGGAATTCTAGACCCAACTGCTTTTTGTTGACGGCCTAGAGATAGCTTGTAAAATGTAGTGTATATTTAGTGATTCTGTGTTAAATCTCATCTTCCTCTTTATTTCCGTAGATACAGTAGATGTACCTCCAATAGACATAAAGACATGGAAATAAAGTGATATTCATAATTGGTCCTGCTTCGATATGTTGACTAAAGTACGAATAAACCTTTGGCCTGTAAGGAGTTCAAAATGGACGATGACCAGGTGAAGTCTGGTTACCGCTGGATGCGGCTAGAGCAGGATCGTCATCGTCATCGAGGTTATAATGATGGAGACCTTTGGCTAGCAGTACGATGACTTGATGTTGGGTAGGGACCTCGGGACTAGGGAGGGAGTGATGTGATCATGATGATGGCGCTGCCTGATAACTTGATAAGGGATCCTTTCAGTATTCAATGCAGCTCACCGCTATAATGAACAGCCGACTAGCGCGCCCGCGGCCCCGCCTACCCCGCTCGTCTTATCGCCATCTCGAGACGCGCTTACCTCAATTTGCTGCAATCCCTTCCTGCACAGAAATACTTCCAGGCACTAACAGAAGACACTTTATTAGTAATATTTATTTCTATTTTCATTTATACAAACTCACGTGTTGTTGGAATCTATGTACATGTTTTACTATTTTTTGTTCTGTGTTGAATCAGGGTCGTATCAATAAATGTTTCACTTTCAGAGACGCAACCAGACCTACATAAAAGAGCCTAGGGTTGAGGCGTGTTTATCGTCACTGATAAAAATCACAGATATAGAAAATTGGCGGTATATCACAGTGGGAGAAACTAAATATATCTGTGACTGTCACACAGGTAGTGCCAGTGTCACGAGTGCACGATATTATACCGTTGTCATTTTATTAGGTACCTATGCAATAAATCGCTTCAGCTAGATAATATCGCTCCTATATTCTCTCTTTGTCAGAATGAGACACACCTAGTATTTTATACTTGGAAATTTGAAATGTATACCGCAATGTAACAAAGTTGTTGAAGAAATTACCGTTAAAATTTAGTCGGTTAATCAACGTGCTACTGCTGCTACAATAAATATATTATACAATCAGATAAACAATGAATTTGTACGTGATTGGTAGAAATACTAGCTAGTCTTTTATCACAGGTATTTGTCACAGATATTTCGAAGTCATAGTCATTTAAGTCACAGGTATCGTTTTTTTTTGCCTAGTATAACTCAAGACTAAAAGAGCCTATATTCGTGTATAACCAAGTAGCGTATCTGCTTGTAGAGATGGTATAATGTGGCTCCTTGAAGAATATCCCTATCGAGGATCGCCGCGCACAAAGGAAGGGCGCGGATAACAATCGACTAGGAATAAAGAAAGCTTTGTTTTTAAGGTCGCTCCGAGGGCGCGCGGCGGGACCCGAGCGCGCGGCGGGACCGGGGCGCGCACAAACAGAATAAAACAATAGTTGCGAGCTTCAAACGAAATATTTACGTATCTCATCTTAAATAGAATACAAACGAAGGGATAGGAACGAATGCGCTGGGAAAAGTCACGGAGCCTTCGAGAAATTATGTCGGTGATTTTGATCAACCTTATAACTTACTTTTACTACTTTTTAATAGAATAGAATAGAAAGGTTTATTTGTAACTCAGACACATACAATTATAAAGAAATGAACATAAAAAAGAAAACAGTTTGCTAGAGTCACAAAACGGTCCCTGTCTCAGCATGGGTTAGTTGTATACGTATGTGTGTACAACCAACGCTGGTCTTCCGACAGAGCCGTTTCGTGACGTCACGGAATATAGAAGATAGGTATAAATAAAGATAATATTATCAGCTCTACTAAAATCATTTCAAACAGGATGTCATGCCATGATTTGTATTAATTTAAGTGTTCCTATACCTAATTCTGAATAGTACAAGTATAAATCATGGTATATATCAGATTATACGTCTAATCTATTATTAAAGGTACCTACATACGTAATTTGAGTGTTTAATAAGTTTGTAAAGTTTTGGCTGGGTAGGTGTAGTAGTCTACTATTATCGCAAACAACTATTATCAAATATTGCTACGAAAATCTTAACTTTAATAATAATTTTAACTCTATTTGTGAGTGTGATACAATTGTAGTATGTTTACATTTTAATGACTATTTTAAATAATTAGATGAATATTATGATTGTATTGTGAATGTTTTACAAACTGCTTCTATTAGGAATGCGCGTGTTTTAAGTGGTCGTCATAATAGGAAGAAAGCCATAGGATGGAACTACCACGTCAGGGACAGCCACCAAAACGCAAGGGTACATTTTAACTACTGGGTACTGGCCGGCAAGCCGTCGGGAGGTGATTTATTTAGTAAAATGTGTAAATCCCGTTCTGAATTTAAGAATAAATTAACACTAGAGTGCACGTGCCCGTAAATACTCCTTGAGCGCACGCGCGGGTTACAGGTGTACACCATTTATGGGTCAACTAATTCCCAACATTAGACATCAAATGAGTAAAAAACGGTATAGAATTACAAAACATCTTTATTTCTATTATTATGTCATAGAAATTTAACAAAATTTTGCTCTGTAATTATAATTAGAAGCATAAACATAAACTTCTTCAAAAACCACTATTTTTGGAAGTTTAGAGATCTACAAGTCTTATTTTCATTTGTAAACATACTAATCATCAAAAATTTGGTTTCTAAGTATCTAACTGAACCAATGATTAGTGTGATGGCAACAAATCGCTCTGTTGGTACACATTCAGGACACACGGCTTCCTGATATTCGCTACAAATGCGCCTCATACATTGCTTGCGCAAGCTACGGTCGCGAGCCTTGCTGCAACAAAACACCGGCCAACTCCTCCCCGAATAGATATATTATGTTGCGAGGGTTGATCTGCCAGCCTTGGAAGTAGTCTGCCTTTCAGTTTTATACCTCTGGGTATATTTTTCTGGGATATACGACGCTCAATAGCAGTTCTTTAAAGACCTCGGTTTAGCATATTTTGCTGCACCTATTGTGCCTGGTCATAGAATATCGACCCCTCCAACTCAACCCGTGGATGTCGTAAGAGCCGACTAAGGGAACCTACCAGAGGAAGAGCAGCAGCTTCCTACTGTGTATTACTAACATCTTACTGCGATCACCAATCCGCCTGCCAAGCGTGGTGATTATGGCAAACCCCCCCCCCCCAATATGATGGCAACAAATAGAAAACGGCCCCCAGTCCCCGGCAGCTCCGCTATTCCTGGTCACGGTAGCGACCATGGTAACGGCGGGGCAGGGGGTGCTAGGAATCTCCGGCAGAGATTGAGCTACCAATCCCAACACCGACGACCCTTGCACCTGGTAGCATACAACGCACGAACATTGAGGACCGACGAGAAGGTAATCGAGCTGGAAGAAGCGGTAGACAAGTTGCGCTGGGACATTATAGGGCTATCGGAAGTCCGAAGAGAGGGAGAGGACACGATAACCCTTAATTCCGGCAACTTGTTTTACTACCGGGAGGGCGACCAGCTGTCCCAACACGGTATCGGGTTTCTCGTCCACAAGTCCCTCGTCAACAACATTGTAAAGATCGAGAGCGTCTCGAGCAGGGTGGCGTACCTTATACTCAGAATCACCAAACGGTATTCGCTGAAGGTCATACAGGTATATGCCCCGCACTCGGGACGCCCTGACGATGAAGTGGAGATCATGTACGACGACATCTCCAAAGTCATGCATGCCTCGAAAACACACAACACTGTTGTGATGGGGGATTTAAACGCGCGGCTAGGCGCAAAGAGCGGCAACGAACTGAGAGTGGGCCAGTTTGGATTTGGACAGCGAAACCAAAGGGGTCAGCGACTGGCCGACTTCATGGAAAAGGAGGGACTCTTTGCGATGAACTCCTTTTTCGAGAAGCGGCCGTCCAGAAAATGGACCTGGCTACACCCCGGCGGCTATAAGCATGAGATAGACTTCATCATGACGACCCATAGGCACATATTTAATGACGTCTCTGTGATCAACAGGGTTAAAACCGGCAGCGATCACCGTATGGTAAGAGCGGCATTGAATATCAATGTAAAGCTAGAAAGGTATCGTCTGATAAGGTCTACTCTACGCCCAAACCCTGTCTAGATACAAAATCCCGAGAGCTTTCAGTTGGAGTTACAGAACCGCTTTGAACGCCTCGCGGAATGCGTAACAGTGGACGAACTAAATAACGGGCTGGTGGAAACTGTCCGTGCGGTCGGGTCGGACTTCTTTAGGACCCACCGCAGAAATAAAACACAGAGACTTTCGGGTCACACACTGGAGTTAATGGCAGAGAGGAGTGAAATGAGGCTGCAGTCTTCGGCAGACATGTCGACATACGGTGCGCTCAACAAACAGATCTCGAAGTCTATGCGACACGATTTGCGCTCATACAATACCAATTGTATTATGAGCGTAATAGAGCGGAACAAGGGCTCCAAAGTGTTCGCAAGAGATCTGTCGCTTGGGCAGAGCCAGTGGACGAAGCTGAAGACCGATAACGGCAGCATCATTTCCTCCAAGCCTGAGATCTTGAGAGAGCTTGAAAAGTTTTATGGGCAGCTCTACACCTCATCGCAATGCCCTGCAAATAGCACGGCAGGCGATGCAAGAGCCCGTTTAACCCGACACTATACCGAAGATATCCCAGACGTCAGCCTCTACGAGATAAGGACGGCTCTCAAACAGCTTAAAAACAACAAGGCACCAGGGGATGACGGAATAACGACAGAGCTTCTGAAAGCGGGTGGATCACCAGTACTTAAAGTCCTTCAGAGGCTATTCAACTCCGTCATTCTCGAGGGAAAAACGCCAGAGGCGTGGAACAGAAGTGTGGTGGTACTGTTCCATAAGAAGGGTGACAAAGCCCTTCTAAAGAACTATAGGCCCATCTCACTGCTGAGCCACGTCTATAAGCTGTTTTCGAGAGTAATCACCAACCGTCTCGCTCGAAGGTTTGACGACTTCCAGCCGCCCGAACAAGCCGGGTTCCGAAAAGGCTTTAGTACCGTAGACCACATACATACGCTCCGGCAGATTATACAGAAAACAGAAGAGTATAACCAGCCGTTATGTCTAGCGTTTGTGGACTACGAGAAAGCCTTTGATTCAGTCGAAACCTGGGCAGTCCTGCAGTCTCTCCAGCGGTGCCAAATCGACTACCGGTATATCCAAGTGTTGAAGTGTTTGTACAGCAAGGCCACTATGTCAATTCGTCTCCAGGATCAAACCACAAATCCGATCCCACTGCAAAAAGGGGTGAGACAGGGAGACGTCATTTCTCCGAAACTGTTCACCTCTGCATTGGAGGATATTTTTAAGCTTGTGGACTGGGACGGATATGGCATCAATATCAATGGCGATTACATCACTCACCTTCGGTTTGCCGACGATATAGTCATTATGGCAGAATCACTGGAAGACCTTAGCAGGATGCTCAGAGACCTCAACATCGTTTCCCGCCAAGTGGGTCTTAAAATGAACATGGGTAAGACAAATATCATGTCTAATGCCCATGTCGCAGCCTTACCGGTCAATGTGGGGAACGATGTTATCGAAGTTGTTGATCATTATGTCTACCTAGGCCAAATGGTCCAACTAGGTAAATCCAACTTCGATAAAGAGGTCAGCCGACGAATCCAACTCGGATGGGCAGCATTGTACCGTCTGTCTTGAGCTCGTTGCGGTAAAACAGTTTATTCATTTGAAATGAATACAAGAAGCGCCTCATTGCGCCAGGCAGAAGCCAACAAATTAAACCAAGTTTTACTAGAACTCAAGTCAGCAAAGAGACAGATTGCACAATTAGAATTAGAACGAGATGACAATGAAATTATTCTCTTAGAAGCGCTAGACAAAAACAAGAAATTAAAGCATGAGATGTCCACGCTATACTGCCAAAACAATTCAGTCATTGAAGAACGGGATAGGCTTCAGACAATAATAGATAGGTTCGATGAACAATGTGGCATTGAGTTTGAATCCGCTCTACACAGAACTTCAATCTTGGAGAAGGAATTATGTGATGCACAACACCACATCACCCAGCTAGAAGAAGCGGCCCTGAGCTCTGCCACCGCGACATCTCAAAGTTTATTCGATGAACTAGTAACGGCTAACTTACCATCGGGCCATGTTTCTGTTGCAGGCTGCAGCATGCACACTATGCATACTATTGACTTGGAAAAAGATGACTCTGTGTGTAATGTGGCAGCTAGCAGCAAAAACAGTAAACACAAACTAAAAGGAATAAGCAAAAATAAAATGAAAAAAATTGTAAAAATCAACAAATTCATACAAAATAAGAAAACTTTTTTAAAAGATCAAAAACATTTAGTTGCCAAGGTAAAAAGCAAAAGAGTAGTTTTAGATAAACAAGAGCTTTGTAATGTAAAGTTTAATTACAATCAGATCCAGTATGAGACTGAAATGAAGGAGCTGAGGTGCAAACTTGGCCAGGCGGAGCACTCCCTGGGGCACTACATCAGCCTTTATGAACGTACAACTGAACAGACAAGGGAACTCAATCTGGCCATGGATGCACTTCTCACAAGCCAGGTGAGTCTGGAGGGCAGGATTCTGGAGGGCTGCTGCTGCTGTGGTCCTGACTTGGTTGGTGACAACTGTAGTCCGGACAGTACTGTCTCAGTTGCATCCCATCTGGATCTTAGTCCTTCATGCTCAAGTAAAAAAACCGTAATGTACTGCGATGAAATTGGAATAAATATGGGCCAGTTTTTAAACATGAATATGGAGCACACATTAAATAATTGCTTACCTAACTGCAATCTCCATGACATTATGCATAAAATTGATACTGAAAGATTTCACAATAACTCAAATTTGATAATATTACTTGGAAATAGGGGTAATGTGAACAAATCAGACTTAATTAAATATATGGACAAATTATCTTCGCTGAAATTAAACCAAATTGTAATGTTCACATTCCCCTACAGCGACAGCTTGCCAAATATAGAAAATAATATTAGATATAAGCTAAATATGGCATTGCATACTATTTCATGCAATAACAATGTACATGTGATTGACACTAACAGTATTGTTAGTAAAAAATATTACTTGACTAAAAAAGGTAATTACTACCTTTCTAATTATTACAAAAAACAAATAGCTGTTTCGCTATCTTATTATTTTAATATTACAGCCAAAAATTTGGCTAAACAAGATGCTTCTTTTGAGCATTGTAATAAACTTACAACGCAGACCTTGGAAGTTCTTCCAAGCCATTTAAATTACTTAAAAAGACAATAGAGGACGTCTCTAGCCCTAAAAAGTCAAATAATATTAGTCACATAAAAAGTCAAATAAACCAAAAGTGTAAAACAAATGCAAAGTTTACTAACTTGGTGCATCAAAATATTCAAGGATTAAAAAGTAAATTATTAGAGTTGGAATTGTACATGAACTCTTTCAATATTAACATCATCTGCTTAACAGAACACTGGCTGAAAAGCTATGAGCTCATGTTCAATTTCAGTAACCACCAAGTTGGTAGCTCCTATTGCAGATCACATGCTATTCGTGGAGGCTCATTAATACTATTAAATAAATTCATAAAATTCAAAGAACGTAAGGACATAATATGCTTATCCGTTGAAGGCCACATTGAAGTAGCATGTGTTGAGTTGGAGCAAAGTATTGTAGTAAGCGTATACAGCCCACCATCAGCTTCTTTTGAAATATTTGAAAAAAATATGGATGATATCTTATTCAAAATATCAAAATCAAATAAAAACCTCATGGTATGTGGAGACTTTAATATTGATCTTTTAGAAGTCTACTCCCTTAGTAGTAGATTAACTAATTTATTTAATTCTTACAATTTAAAGCCACTTTTTATTGAACCTACTAGAATAACGGAAACCACAGCAAAATGTATAGATAATATATTTGTTTGCCTTAATAATAAAATTATTAATAAAAATGTAATAAGCAATTTAAAATCAGACCACTTAGGTCAACTAATAAAATTAGAAATTCAAGTAAAAAATAATAACTGTAAAAAGAGAATAACATACATACCTGTGACCACAAGTCGATTTGAACGGTTGAAATTGGATTGGGATTGTAAACCTCCACCTAATTACTCTCTTAACAACCCAAATGAGTCCTATTGCAGTTTTTTTAACAAATTCACCAATGCATTTAATTCTATATTCACACCCAAATCGACCATGGTCTCAGATAAACTTAACTTTAGTGAATGGGCAACAGTGGGTATACAAAAGAGTAGAAATAAATTGTATGAACTGTATAGTGAAAAACAATACAATTTTAGCCCGGAGTTCAAAGACAAAGTAAAAAATTATTCAAAAATATTTAGAAAAGTTTGTCAAATAGCAAAATCAAATTATATTAGCTCTAAAATTAGAAACAGTGAAAATGTAATAAAATCAACATGGAAAATAATAAACAGCGAGACTGGAAAGGTCAGTACCTACATTAATGATTACAATTTAAAGATTAACGATTGCTCAGTTAAAATTGATGTTGAAGTAGCCCAAGCATTTGAAAACTTTTTTACTGACATTCCAATCTCTACTACAAAGTGTCTGAACTCTTCTCAATTAATCGCCGAGTCATTACTGAAAGAAAATGTACCTGCATGCGAAAATAAATTTAATTTCCAACATGTCGATGAAAACGATATTAAAAAAGCCTTTAAACTTTTAAATATAAAGAAAACTGCAGATCTCTGGGGCATTTCCGTTAGAATCATTAAACCATT
This sequence comes from Eupithecia insigniata, assembly GCA_947859395.1. Taxonomy (NCBI): domain Eukaryota; kingdom Metazoa; phylum Arthropoda; class Insecta; order Lepidoptera; family Geometridae; genus Eupithecia; species Eupithecia insigniata. The sequence goes on along the minus strand of OX402011.1, from coordinate 300,858 downwards.
GATTGATACTATTGCACCAGATCTAGCTTTTATATTTAATGAATCTATTGATTGTGGCGTTTTTCCTGATCTGATGAAACATAGTAAAATAATACCACTGTTTAAATCGGGTAGTAGGTCTGACCCCACTAACTTTAGACCGATATCAGTACTGCCTACATTCAGCAAAGTTTTTGAAAAACTTATATTACATCAATTGCTTAGGCATTTCAATGGCAATGACCTGCTACATTGTAAGCAATTCGGGTTTACTCGCGGCAGGTCAACTACTGATGCCGGTGTAGAGTTGGTATCGCATATTTTCGATGCTTGGGAGAAGTCGCAAGATGCTTTAGGCGTTTTTTGTGACTTGTCAAAAGCATTTGATTGTGTACACCATGGAACATTAATCAGGAAATTACATCACTATGGAATAAAGGACAACTCTTTGGATCTTCTTACTTCTTACTTGAGTGACAGGATACAAAGAGTTGACGTAAATGGGAAACGGTCTTCGGGATCTGTAGTTACAATGGGTGTACCGCAGGGATCAATCCTCGGTCCTTTCCTATTTTTGGTTTATATTAACGACCTGCCTCATCTCGTTAAAAATAATCACGAGATTGTATTGTTTGCTGATGATACTTCTTTAATTTTTAAGATGATTAGACAAAACACAAATTTTGACGAAGTAAACAATGCAATATCAAAAGTAGTCCACTGGTTTGGTGTTAATAATCTTTTGCTTAACGAAACTAAAACTAAATGTCTTAGATTTATTCTACCAAATGTAAAACAAGTTAAGGCTGAAGTAAACGTAAAAGGAGAAACGTTAGAAATTGTAGACACTACCGTATTCTTAGGAATAACCTTAGATAGTAAACTTCAATGGGGCCCACACATAGATAAGCTATCGAAGAGACTTAGTTCTGCAGCGTATGCAGTAAAAAAAATCCGTCATCTTACAGACGTTGATACTTCCAGACTGGTCTATTTCAGCTACTTCCATAGTATTATGTCGTATGGTATATTGCTGTGGGGGAACGCTGCAGATATGAACACCGTATTTGTGCTGCAGAAGAGGGCTGTTCGTGCAATCTATAACATGGGTCCTAGAGAATCCCTACGTGATAAATTCAAAGAAATAAATATAATGACAGTACCATGTCAATATATTTATGAAAACTTATTGTACACTCATAAAAATATCGATCGGTTCCCTAAAAATTGCGACATACATAATGTAAATACTAGAAATAAGAATAAACTCGCTGTGCCCAAAACTAGGTTACACAAGGTTAATGTATCTTTTAGAGGGCAATGTATACGCTTCTACAACAAAACCCCTAGCGAGTTGCAAAAACTTTCTATAAATAAATTCAAACAAATTGTCAAACACATCCTTTGTAAAAAGGCTTATTACAAAATTTCAGACTATCTAGAAGATAAAAAAGCTTGGGACGGATTTTGCTCCAACTCGAAAAATAACACCTAACAGGCTAAAGGTTTCTTCGTCGCTTCTTTACTTTAGTCTACATACCGAAGCGACCGAAATCAAAATATCACTTTATTTCCAAATCAGTGTTTAATTTTAAGAATTTGACCTGTTCTAAGTGTACATTTATTGTATTTACGGAAATAAAGAAACTTTGACTTTGACTTTGACTTTGGTGCCAAATCGACTACCGGTATATCCAAGTGTTGAAGTGTTTGTACAGCAAGGCCACTATGTCAATTCGTCTCCAGGATCAAACCACAAATCCGATCCCACTGCAAAAAGGGGTGAGACAGGGAGACGTCATTTCTCCGAAACTGTTCACCTCTGCATTGGAGGATATTTTTAAGCTTGTGGACTGGGACGGATATGGCATCAATATCAATGGCGATTACATCACTCACCTTCGGTTTGCCGACGATATAGTCATTATGGCAGAATCACTGGAAGACCTTAGCAGGATGCTCAGAGACCTCAACATCGTTTCCCGCCAAGTGGGTCTTAAAATGAACATGGGTAAGACAAATATCATGTCTAATGCCCATGTCGCAGCCTTACCGGTCAATGTGGGGAACGATGTTATCGAAGTTGTTGATCATTATGTCTACCTAGGCCAAATGGTCCAACTAGGTAAATCCAACTTCGATAAAGAGGTCAGCCGACGAATCCAACTCGGATGGGCAGCGTTCGGGAAACTGCGCAATATCTTCTCATCACAGATACCGCAGAGCCTCAAGACTAAAGTCTTTAACCAATGTGTGCTACCAGTGATGACTTACGGATCCGAGACGTGGTCGCTCACTATAGGCCTTGTGCATAAGCTCAAAGTCACCCAGCGAGCTATGGAGAGAGCTATGCTCGGAGTTTCTCTACGCGATAGGGTCCGGAATACGGAAATTCGTAGAAGAACCAAAGTTACCGACATAGCGCTCAGAATCAGCAGTCTGAAATGGCGATGGGCAGGCCATACAGCTCGTAGAACCCATAACCGCTGGGGAGTAAAGGTTCTCGAGTGGCGACCGCGATGCAATGCGAAACGAAGTGTGGGAAGACCTCCCACTCGATGGACCGACGACATCGTAGTGGTCGCAGGGAGTGGTTGGATGGAGGCGGCTCAGGACCGCTATTCGTGGCGTCGTTTGGGGGAGGCCTATGTTCAGCAGTGGACGTGTACGGGCTGATGATGATGATGATGATGATGATGATGATGATTGTGCCTGGTGGATGGACTAAAATGTTATGAGATCTAGTTTTTGATGTGAGTGGTATTAGTTTACTCCATTTTGTACCATTACGAGGCTAGTAGGAAGCCAAATTTGACAAAGGCACGTTTGTATCCACGTCATCATCCTCCTCGATGTCTTGTTCAGTATCAGAATGGCGGGCCACTTCGTTCTGTGATTTCTCCTTCTTCCTCACTTTTGCTCATAAGATCTTCATCTTCATAATCCTCCAGCAGCCATTTCTGTACCTATTTCTTCACACAAATCGTTCGAGTTACTCGCCGTCTAAAAAGTGAACATAACATAATAAGACTACATGAAAAATGCGTAAATACATACAAATAATACATATAAAATGAATTTACAGTATGTTATATAGTAACACTATAGAAATTTATCATATTTACTTTAAATTTACAACTTGTTCACTAAACATAAGTATTCCTCAAACGCTCGCGCGGGCACAGGCGTAGCCCATCAACTTCAAGAGCTATTTTTGAATATGTTCGTGTGCCGCAAGAGTCGGCACGCCACTTGAGGGAGCAGGGGTTTATACTTGAGGAATACATTCAATGATAGTACTGTAGCATGCCTAGTTACGAAAATATACAACACTATTACACGCTGGGTTATATATGTTCATGAACTGAACAGGCTGTAAGCCAAGATACTGAAGTCAGGCCCAAAGACTCCAGTGTGAAACTAGCCGCGAAGCGAGCAGACGCGCGCGCGCACCGATCAACTCTGTGGAGAAAATACAAGAAAATGGAGCATTTTTGACTCGCGTTAATTCTATGAACGATCTAAACCTGTAAAATTAATCATTAAACTATAATGATAGTGTTCAAAATCTTTTATTGAACAATTGGCGACCGTGACAGGACATTGGAGGTCAAAAAGACGTACGCGGTGTCGAACATAAAATTTTGCACCATCATTGTTGCTACGAGTTGAAAATTGGACTTTGGAATAACGGAAAAAAGCCGTTGGAGTTGGAGAAGAAGATTGCCACTTCGGAGCCTTGGAGATCATCTTCAGCAAAGGTCTAGTCCTAAAAAGTGAGCTCAATCCCTATTTCATCCAAATTTCCTAACCATAAAATTCCTTTGTTCAATATTGCGACGTAAGTGCAGCGGCCGTTTGCTACCAAAGTAGTATAACATTTTGCTACTCAAGCGTTAGATATTCCTTCTAATCTAGCTTACCTGAGTTAGCCTAGCCTTAAAGCACGCTGTAGCCAAAATCCCAAGGTAATTTTCTCTTCAATTACCTCGGTATCTTCAGGTACCTATCTCAAATAAAATATATCTAGGCATACTTTATGCCACTGTAATAAAACTTCAAACTTTCTCTAAATAAATAGCTATTGGCTAATTCTACTGCACCTTTACACTATCATAATTCCATAAGTAAAGAATTTAATTACCTATTTGTTAAAACTTCAGATTATGCTTATCTGTTCCTTAGTAAAAATCATTGCAGGTTTATACCTATACCCTTAGCCCGCTTGAAAGCATAAATGTTATTTCACTATTAAATAGAGATTTGCCGACTATTCCAGCAAACCGCAGCGCTCTGCGCGCGGCATTCCAGACTTCCCACTGTTGGGCACAGACTCATACTGTCACCCTCTTCAGCCTGAAGTGGAGGCAGAGTGAGTGTCGAGGGGCGACTGGATCTGGAGCTACTCTTCAGTTGTATCAGGTTGGAGGGAACATTTTATTAATTTCATTATTGTTGTCCATTACGTACTACCTATAACTACACGTTATTTAGTGAATCGAGTGATAAAATGAATACCAACGATCCCAAAAGCGATGAGAAGGAAAAGGCTGAATTGGCAACGTTCGTAAAACAAAGGGGCATTATAAAGGGGAGGTTGACTAAATTCAATGAGTACATTTCAACAATAAAAGGGCAGAAAGAAATAGCTTCTGTAAAGTACAAGGAGTTAGAATTAAAAATGAATAAATTGCGATTGTTGCTAAACGACTTTGATGCTTTGCAAGATAAAATAGATATATTACATTCTGATTCAAATGAACAAGTTAAAGAAAGGGATGCGGTAGAAAATCAGTTCTTGCATTTATTATCATCTTCTCAAGAAATTCTGGATCAACGCCCAGTTACACAAGATCCTAGGGATGAATTCAGTAGTTGTCATTCCTCTTCCGGGATAAATGCAATCAAATTACCTACAATAAAATTACCAACATTTGATGGTAATTATTTGAACTGGTTAGAGTTCAAAGACACTTTTGAATCGGTGATACATAACAATGAAGGAATTCCACCAGTAAATAAATTCCATTATTTACGCTCCTCGCTCGAAGGAAGCGCCACTGTAGTAATTAAATCTATAGAATTTAGCGCTAAAAACTATACAGTGGCATGGGATTTGTTGTGTCAAAGGTATAATAACATGAATATTTTGATAAATAATCATTTAAAAGCTCTGTTTAACATAGGACCTCTGCGCACGGAATCCTTCAAAGCGTTGCGTTTTATTGTCGACAATGTATCGAAACATTTACGTGCACTGGAAACACTTGGTCAGCCTACAGACAAGTGGGATACATTGATAATATTTATGATTTCTTCAAAGTTAGATATCAATACTAGTGGAAAGTGGGAAGAATTCAAATGCAACTTAAGCAAGTTACCATTACTAAATGATTTCTATTCATTCCTGCGTGGTCGTGCCGACGTATTAGAAACTACCTACAGTAATAAAACAGCTGAAAGTAGACAAAAGCCTACCGGCCAATCGAAGAGTTTAGTATTGTCTAGCGATAAGAAAAGCGATAAGAAAGTTTATAAATCGTGTTTAGTGTGTAATAATGCGCATTTTTTGCACGAATGTCCTACATTTAAAAGTATGTGTGTCGAGGATCGCTTCAATGAAGTTTCAAAATTAAAACTGTGTAAAAATTGTTTACGCAGTGGTCACAACGCTCATCAATGTAAATTAAAAGGTTTGTGCTTTTCGTGTCAAAAGAAGCACAATACACTGATTCACAAAAATGACCTGACTTGCGATGAGTCACAACAGCCTACCACTTCATCTTCGTTGCCGGTTTCGCTGACGTTAGCATCATCCACTGGTCAAGTATTGTTGTGCACAGCACTTGTAAAAGTTATTGTGAACGGTAAAACGTACCCTGCTCGCGTCATGTGTGACTCAGGCTCACAAAGCTCCTTTATCACTGAGCAATTAAAACAAAAGCTAGGGTTAAACACAGATAATTCTAGTTTAATTAATGTAAGCGGCATTAATAATTGCGATTTTAAAATAAACAAAAGTTGCACGATTGAAATACAGTCCCGAGTAAATTCATACGATTTTAAGGTGAAATGTTTAGTTGTACCTCGGATAACTGGTGTTCTTCCGAACGCTATAATAAACAAAGGCTGTTTACAATTACCTTCAAATATAGAACTTGCTGATCCTAACTTTTTCTTCCCAGCAGAGGTAGAGATTCTTCTAGGAGCAGACGTCTACTATGACCTAATAGGTTCTAACATAATAAGACTTGGTTCAAAGAAACCAGTTCTTCAAGAGTCTAAGCTCGGTTGGCTTGTCGGTGGGCCCCTTGTAAAAAGTCAGTCAAATAATAAAATTAATTGTAATTTTTCACAAGAAATAAAAGATTCATTGGAAAAATTCTGGTCAATTGATGACTTACCCCAGACAAAAACTCTTTCAGTCGAAGAGCAACTCTGCGAAAATCATTTCGCTAATACTTTTGATCGATTACCAAATGGTCGATTTTCAGTGCAAATGCCATTAAAAGAATCACCACAAAAAGCACTCGGTGATTCATATTTCATTGCGGAAAAATGCTTAAATAGTTTAGAAAGAAAGTTTACAAAGTTTCCCAGTTTGAAAACAAGCTATAAAGAATGTATTGAAGAATATGCGCGCTTAGGGCACTTAACAAAGATAAAAAGACCTAAATTCGGTTACTACATGCCACACCATGCAGTTATTCGTGAAAAAAGTGAAACCACAAAACTAAGAGTTGTATTTAACGCATCCTCAAAAACTTATAAAGGAAAATCACTCAATGACATTCAGATGGTAGGCCCTGTCGTCCAAAGCGATCTTATCTCAATACTGCTTCGGTTTCGTGAGTATAAATACATTCTTACAGGCGACATAGAAAAAATGTACCGTCAGGTTGAAATAGCGCATCAGCAGCGCCATCTGCAATTAATTTTATGGCGAGAAGAAAAGCATCACCCTATTGACATTTTACAGTTAAATACGGTAACTTTTGGCACAGCTTCGGGGCCCTTTCTGAGTTTCCGTTGTCTTGTCCAACTTGCTAAGGAATGTAAGGATGAAACTATAGCTCGTGTTATTCAAAACGACTTCTATGCTGATGATCTGAATACCGGATGTGATACGGTGAAAGGTCTAAAGTATATTTATGAGAATGTGAAAAGGGTTCTCGAAGCAGCATGTTTTCCTTTACGGAAATTTCGAACAAATTGCCCAGATTTATTTGACCACAAAAATAATTCACATGATACAATGGAATTTTGTAAGGAATCTAGTGTTTTGGGCCTAAAATGGTCACCCTGTACTGACATACTACAATTTTCAACAAACCTGGAAGCTTCCTCCGTAGTAACGAAAAGGTCAGTTATTTCAACAGCTTCCAAGGTGTTTGATCCGTTAGGACTTCTAAGCCCTTGTATTATAGTGGCAAAAATTCTACTTCAAACCTTATGGTCATCAAAATTGGATTGGGATGATGAAGTTCCCGCAGAGTTTTGCAAAAACTGGTTAAATCTAATAAAGGAATTTTCCATTATGTCATTGATAACAATTCCAAGACGAGTTCTGGCTGAATATCCAAATAATGTTGAATTGCATTGTTTTGTAGACGCGTCTCAGCAAGCATATGGGGCATGTGTATACTTGCGCTCAGAAAATACGGACGGTGGTATAACAGTAAAATTATTATGTTCTAAAGCTAGAGTTGCCCCTATGACCCCAACGACTATCCCGCGTTTGGAGCTATGTTCAACTCTTCTAGGCGCGCGTTTATGTTCTAAAGTTTTGCAGTCAATACGAAGTAATGTTATTAGGAAATACCTGTGGACTGACTCGACAGTTGTGTTAGGGTGGTTGAAGACATCGACTAAAGATCTCAAAGTGTTTGTATGTAACCGCGTGAATGAGATTCATGAGCTGACAAACGGGTTTTCATTCAATCACGTTCCTACAGATATAAATCCAGCGGACATGGCTTCAAGAGGTGTAAGTCCCAAGCGCCTTCAATCTTCTACGCTTTGGTGGGATGGTCCCGCATTCTTATCACAGGATAAATCTAATTGGCCTCAACTAACGCAATCACTTTATCAAACAAATTTACCCGAAATTAAAACCACATCTCATTGTCATGTCGTAACTACCAACAATATAATACAGTTTGAGAAATTTTCAAATTTAACCAAACTCAAAAGAGTTTATGGTTATGTTTTACGATTTATAAATAATTGTAAGAAAACCAACTCGAAACTAACTGGGACTTTGCAAGTAGATGAACTGAACAAATCTTTAACGACATTAGTGAAGCATAGTCAACGTAATAGTTTCAATGAAGAATATAATACAATAAAAAATAATAAAGTTTTAAATCCAAAATCTAAACTTTTATCATTGAACTGCTTCATTGATTCAGAAGACTTAATAAGAGTCGGGGGTCGGATCAAGAACTCTGACTTTGATATCGATAAGAAACACCCCTTGATTTTAGATGCGAAGCATCACCTAACTGTTTTGTTATTTCGACATGAACATGAACGCCTTTTCCACGCTGGCCCTCAGCACCTATTAGCGTCAATAAGAGAAAGGTTTTGGCCTATAGGTGGACGGTGCTTAGCACGCGGGACGACCAAGCAGTGTATCATTTGCATTCGTTTACGCGGACACACTTTGCAGCCCCTTATGGGCCACATGCCTGCTCAAAGAAGTTATTCTTCTTTTCCCTTCTACTCGTGTGGTGTTGACATGGCAGGGCCTTTCATGATCTCTAGTCGCAAAGGAAAAGGAAACCGGATTTCTAAATGTTATCTATGTTTATTCATTTGCTTAGCATCAAAGGCAATTCATTTAGAACTAGTAAGTGATTTGAGTACGGAAGCATTTATTTTATCATTACGTAGATTTGTATCAAGAAGAGGTAAGCCTCATTCTATATTTTGTGATAATGGTTCTAACTTTAAGGGCGCAAATAATGAAATTGGTAGAATACTTCGATCCAGTCGGACGCAAGTCACTGACTTTGCCTCAAATGAAGGCTTCAGGTTCATACATAGCCCCGCATATTCACCCCACTTTGGGGGAATATGGGAAGCTGGTGTCAAATCAGCAAAATATCATTTAAAACGTGTTGCCGGAAATGCTTCTCTCACATTTGAGGAACTAACGACCCTATTTGTACAAATCGAAGCTATATTGAATTCGCGCCCTCTTACCCCCCTATCGTCAGACCCCATTGACCCATCTCCTCTGACTCCGGGACACTTTTTAATAGGACGACCTGTCAGCGCAGTACCTTCCTTACCTATCACTGCAAAGCGCCCTAATCGATACCAGCTCATTGAGCAGCTAAGGCAGCACTTCTGGGACAGATGGCGCCGGGAGTTCGTGGCGGAGCTTCAGCAACGAACAAAATGGAAGACAAGACAGCAAGAGCTCCAGGTCGGCGATTTGGTCATACTAAAAGAAGATAATCTTCCACCGTTACAATGGCGGTTAGCCCGAATCGTCAAACTATTCCCTGGGACTGACGGGATAAGTAGAGTGGCTGATGTTCTAACAACAAAGGGAACTATAAGAAGAGCGATCAACAAAATGTGCATAATCCCTAAAGTGGACAACAATGAGGAACCAGCTGAAGAAGCTACCAACGATGGTACCAACTAAGAAGTCTGCCCTCCTTTCACAACAAACCTTTTGAAAGAAACACTTTCAAACCCCCGGAGTATGTTCATGAACTGAACAGGCTGTAAGCCAAGATACTGAAGTCAGGCCCAAAGACTCCAGTGTGAAACTAGCCGCGAAGCGAGCAGACGCGCGCGCGCACCGATCAACTCTGTGGAGAAAATACAAGAAAATGGAGCATTTTTGACTCGCGTTAATTCTATGAACGATCTAAACCTGTAAAATTAATCATTAAACTATAATGATAGTGTTCAAAATCTTTTATTGAACATATATGTAACCCGCGCGTGCACTCTGGTGTTAAAATGGTGCCAAATGAATGAGGATAAGATAAAAATGAATATTTTAGCTACTCATCGCAAGGATAGAAATTTTGATAAGTTTTGGAGTGCTACTAGAAAACTAAAATATAAGCAGAATTTACCGGTATCTATTGACGGCTTGCAGGAAGCAAGGCTAATAGCAGAGGTTTTTGCAAAAAAGTTCAAAATAAGCCCACAACCAGTGCAGAGTGTGCCCGCTGCTGAGACGGTCCTGTGTGATAATGATAACCCTTGCATGTTTTCAGAAGAGGACGTCAGGAAGGCCGTCAGAAATATGAAACATGGCAAGCCACGATGGTCTCAGCATCGAGCACATTCTCTACGGTAGCGATAAACTTATTGAAAATTTATGTTATTTTTACAATATGTGTTATAAATATAGCTACCTACCTCCTGGTTTGATGAAAACTACTGTAGTTCCCGTGGTGAAAAACAAAACGGGTGATCTTAGCTCTTCAACTAACTCCCGCCCTATATCATTGGGAACTGTTATCGGGAAGGTGTTGGAGCGACTAATCTATCCTATGCTAAAGGAGAACTTAAACATAGAAGATGCACAGTTTGGTTTCCGTCCAGGTTTTTCGACGGATTCGGCCATAATGATCACGCCTTAAAAGCACGGTGAATTACTACATCTCACAGAACACCTCCGTCTACGCGTGTTTCCTAGATCTCAGCCGTACTTTTGACCTCGTGAACTATGACATCTTATGAGCCAAATTAACATCTGCTAATGTGCTTGCACGCGTGGTCAATCTGTTGAGGTACTGGTACGGAAACCAAACAAACCGTGTAAGATGGGGTGACACGACTTCTAGTGAGTACATACTAGAATGCGGAGTTCGCCAAGGTGGATTGACCTTACCTGACCTTTTTAACCTCTATGTTAATAGCTTGATCGAGGAGCTGAGAAGCTCCAGAACCGGCTATTATTTAGGCAACGTCTGCGTAAATAACCTGAGTTATGCCGATGACATGGCACTCCTCAGCCCGTCGGTTAAAGGGTTAAGGAAGCTGCTATTAACCTGTGAGCAATATGCCATTGGTCACGGGTTAAAATACAGTGTAGTGAAAACCGAAATGATGGTATTTAGGTCGGGTCGAGGTCCAGATAGGGTGCCAGAGGTTCGCATGAGCGGCTCTACCATTAAGGTGGTAGAGCGGTTCAGGTACCTAGGGCACTTGCTGATGGGGACGCTGAGGGACGATGAAGATATTGAGCGGAAACGAAGGGCGCTCGCGGTGAGGAGTAACATGCTCGCACGCCGGTTCACGAGCTGCAGCACGGACGTCAAGAACACCCTTTTCCGTGCGTATTGTCTGGGCATGTATACATGCCAGCTGTGGTCGAATTTCACCAGGAAGGCCATAAACACCATCAGAGTCCAGTACAATAACGCGTACCGGGCACTCATGAAGTTACCGAGGTGCTGCCTCTCGCATTTCTACATAATTCTCAGCGTGCAGTTTTCTCTCATTTGTTCTGTTCTGATGTATACCAAACGCTCCGTTTTAATTGTGGTGTAAGGGCGATCCCCCCTCTCTCAAGGGAACCCTATTGAAATCCGGGATAAAACGTATTTTATGTCCTTCATCATAGTATGATCTCAAATCCTGCAAAGTTTCATTTCAATACGTTCAGTAGTTTAGGAGCTATACGCGGCCAAGATACAGACAGACAGACAGACAGACAGACATGATGGGAAAAAAAAATCATTTTTGGCATCAGTATCGATAACAGAGTGCCCTCCAAAAAAAAATTTCAAAATATATTCAATGTACAGAATTGGACCTGTTACAGTTTTATTATAAGTATAGATAGATTTGTTTTTACACTGTGGGATTTATATTTGTGATATTGGTTTTTGCCTGAAATAAACGAATTTTATTAATTTTTAATTTTATTTATTAGAATTCCTCATTCTAGTCACATTGATTACATACAATGAATAGTGAATGGGTACCAAGTTACAAACATAAATGATTTAACATTTTATAGCCAATTAGTGGTCGGCGTTATACGAAGACGACGACAACGGTACATAAAGCAGGGACGTTCAATAATATCACTGTAGTTTTGGGAATTAGCACAAAATATAAACATACTGCATGTATGCAAGTTTACTTGTAATTAGTTTCTACTTTTATCTTCTTTATTAATAAAATACACGAAATACGGATATCCAAAACAAAATACACAAATATGCACGTTCCGCGTCCGACACAACATTACATTTCAAACGTGACATTCGATGGTTTCGTGGATGGAACGAGGGCGTTTCAATAATATACATATTGATAATAACTTTGCAATTTACATTATTTGTACCTCACTTTACAATAAATATCTTCAGCGTATAATGTCTGGACTACATAATGATGAGCGAGCTAGTAGGTATAGAGGGAAAGTCTAGGGCGAACTAAATTTCCCTCGAGGTGTCGGAAACTAGGTCCTCGCAACAAACAGACAATCAGATCACAACGGTTTTTACATAAAGACTGATTTAATTTTACAGTTACAATTTTAATATTCCTCAATTTAGATTATAATTTAAACAGAATATATTGTGCAATAGCAACGTCAATCAATTAAGTGTTTGATCATTTAGTACGTGTGTTATTTCTCTCAAATTTTGTTATCCACTTCACACAGCACAACTTCAAGAGCGGAATGAACTCGGCTGAATCTTTTCCCTGATTCAAAGGTAACCCTCTCCCGATGACACATCTCAGTGAAGGGGGGGAGTGGCCCGTGACGGCGGCGCCCCTAATTGTGGCAATTACCTACCGCCGGCGGACGTGCGCCGCCGGTAGGTACAATGGTCATGAAATGAAATGACCATTCAGTGCACTATCCACTACAGCCGATAGACGCTAACTTTCATTGTATTTTATTTATCTTTATTCTGTCCTTCCAAAGGAGCCTCCTCGTCGCTGAGTTCGACACAGCTTTATACTTGTAGCACGAGTATCGTTAAATTATGTTTTAGTTTTTTTTATATACATAATATCAAATAAAAGATTTGCATTTGTATTGCACAATATTACATTACAGGGAGTCAGGTACCTACTTGTTATCATAGGCCATTCCTATGATAACAAGTTCAAGATATAAAATGTTCAATAAATATTAGTAGAGATAACGTTTTAGGATAAAAAGCCAGGATCTTACGACGATGTGAACACTGACACGATCGAACTAACTAAAGAAGGAGATATTATAAGCAGGTACCTAACCAAAGAAGGAGAAGCCAGCCGCACCGGTGACCATCAACGATAAGTATCATTACATTCCGGCGACACATTTAATAGAACAGTATAATATGTCGATTTGTTATTTAAATGAGTTCGTAGTGTGGCATTATGTCCGCAACTTCTATATCATCTAGCCCAGTTCCGTGGGTGGGCGCGGGTCGCGGGGCGGGCGGCGCGCGACCTTCCCTCTGATCGTCGTCAAGTGCACTTGACCAATCACAGAACACAAACATACTCACTAACACACAGGTACAATGGTCAGGACTGATGATAACATCACAATGAAATAGTATCCATGGGATCCCATGAGATTGCACCGCTTTGTCCTTTATCATTTGATTCCGAATATATCGCAAGCGATTAGCTGAGTAGAGGCCTTATCTTTTCAAGCACTCAGTGCTTGAAAAGATAATTTTCATCCCATCTATTCGAAAAAGACGACTTTGTTCGCCTTTATGTGCCACCCAAAGGTGGTGTTTTCTTTAAGGAACTTTTAGCGGGCAGAAAAGAACTTTTATTCCTCTTTATAAATTCCTAATTCAAAAAGTGCGCGGAAAAGTGTATTGCCGCGCAGTTATTGAATTCGGAACGTCTTAGTTTTCAGCGCCAGCAAAATCGAACGCAAATATTGTTTGAATAAATACTGGCTGGTAAGACGCGACGGATCATATTGCGCCGCCGCCGCCGCGCCGGCGGAATGAAAAAAAAAGAAATCAAATTAAAAACGCGCGAACTACAGCCCGCGTTTTCGTAAATTTTCACGGATTCGGTTTTGTTTTGAAAAATGATTTCAAGTGACAGTGAAATAGAATTAACTCCTGAAAGTATTCGAACTGAGGCAAGAAATGTGATATATAATCTATTACCTGCAAAATCCCGGGAGAAATATATGAAAGCCTATGGTAATTTTATTGAATGGAGAAATGCAAGAGACGCCACGAATATTTCAGAATCAGTGTTTTTGCCCTACTTCCAGTACTTAGCCAAAACTAAACAACCTTCCACTCTTTGGAGTACCTACTCAATGCTAAAATCAACAGTCAGTTCTAATAACGACGTAAAACTGGACACATATTCGAAATTAATAGCGTATCTGAAGAGGATTTCTGATGGATTTAAACCTAAAAAATCCAAAGTGTTCTCAGTCAAAAACGAGGAGACTTTCCTTAATGAGGCACCCGACAAAGTATTTCTTGCCGTAAAAGTAAGTGACTATGTATGGTGGATTAGTAAAGTATAACCATAGTGTTTTAAAATGTGCATTTTATTGTAAACTTTACTTCGATAGATACTTGTCTTATTCACATTCGGTTTTGTTAAAGGTGGCTTTAATTTTCAGAGTTTAAGGAGCTTGTCGTGTCAATGAACTTATAAATATAACTGTTGATGATGTCGAAAATCACTCGGATGATTTACTGTTAGTAAAGCTGACAGAAACAAACACAAAAATTGACCGATCCTTCGTAATCCAAGGAAAATACAAAACTATTTTACAGAAATACCTGGACCTGCGTCCTGCTGATATGAAGACTAATCGGTTTTTTATCCGTTATCAAAATGGCATGTGCTTCAAACAAGTTATGGGAAAAAATAAAATTTCTATCATGCCACAAGAAACCGCTACTTATCTGTTGCCAGATATCAAGCTGTATACAGGACATTGTTTTCGTCGTACTTCTGCTACCCTTTTGGCAGATTCAGGAGCGGACTTAACTGTTCTCAAGCGACTTGGAGGATGGAAGTCGAGTGCTGTAGCAGAGGGGTATATAGAAGATTCCATTGAGAACAAGGCGAAAACATGTGAACGCATTGTGCAACACATTAAACTGCAACCTTCAGTTAATCCATCCATGCCACTGTCGCCGCGCCCATCTACATCCAAACAACAAGATTCACCGTTACATTTTCCTCAATACGAACCAAAGTCGGACATAATTTCAAACACGCAGAATATGAAATCTATAACAATCTCTCATCCTAATAAAACTGTTACATAAAATTTTCATAATTGCGAAAATGTCTCAAATGTAAATATAAGCATTTAGTTGATTTATTATTATGTACTATTTAATTCGAGATGTGGTCGCTCACTATAGGCCTTGTGCATAGGCTCAAAGTCACCCAGCGAGCTATGGAGAGAGCTATGCTCGGAGTTTCTCTACGCGATAGGGTTCGGAATACGGAAATTCGTAGAAGAACCAAAGTTACCGACATAGCTCTCAGAATCAGCAGGCTGAAATGGCGATGGGCAGGCCATATAGCTCGTAGAACCGATAACCACTGGGGAGTAAAGGTTCTCGAGTGGCGAGCGCGATGCAATGCGAAACGGAGTGTGGGGAGACCTCCCACTCGATGGACCGACGACATCGTAGCGGTCGCAGGGAGTCGTTGGATGGAGGCGGCTCAGGACCGCTATTCGTGGCGTCGTTTGGGGGAGGCCTATGTTCAGCAGTGGACGTGTACGGGCTGATGATGATGATGACAATTTAATTTCATTTAGTTGTTATGTATGTGAGCAATATTGTTTATAAATCATTCGCTGTTTTAATGTACAATCTATATTTCTAATTTAATATAATTTTAGTAAAATTATTATCAAAACACTGTTTCTCAATTTAGTAAGGAAACAGTGTTTCGACTCGACGCTACCTGTTAACGCTTTAGCCACCACCAATCGGGGGCCGGCACGACACGACTATTGCCGATCGTTACCGATCTCAGTCGAGGTGGAGTGTGGCGCCGGGCATTCGAGTCACGACACTCAAACAGTGAGGTCGTCTAAAAATAAGCGAACTAGGTGTTGTGTAGTGAGTTGATACACCGTGCTTAATATAAAAATGTGAGTATTACCTTGTTATTATTTTAGCTCTAACTCCTTTTGCCACCATAAAATAACGTAACTTTGAAGTGAAAACCGTTAGAGATATAGATCTCTAACATGTACTTACTATTTTATATTAAATAATAATATTATAATAAAATATGAGGCACCTTTTATTTTCTCATAGAGGGTGATGAAAAGTGGGCGCAAAATATATTTTTGGCACGGGCGACATACTTTGAATCCCTCGCTACGTTCAGGATTCTACTAAAGAATCCCTCGCTCGCTCGGGATTCTACTGTAGAATCCCTCACTTCGCTCTGGATTCAAAAAAGCGCCCTCGCCGTAAAAATATTATTTTGCTCCCTTATGATACAATCTACTATTGCACGAAAATTATGTTTGAGAATGGGGGAGGACTATGTCTAACAGTTAAAAAAAAATGTTAAACGTACTATGTGTTGCATACCTACATTGTATACACAAGCACAATATACAAAATACGGTGTCAGGCTAACGTATCTCTCGACATATCTGATGATATTATTATTATATTGTCTCAATTATATATCTAAGTAGTATCAATTAGCACGCTAGTAAGTGTCTGAATCTGAATGGAGGTCAGACTTTTAGTGTGGGAACCGTATTGAAGGTATTTATTATTTGGACTCCTCGTTATTTAATACATATAAAAGTGTATTAGGTATTAGTAATGGATTTATCGAAGCTTTCATCTGATTGGAGGTTCTGGCTCTGTCGACTAATGTACGGAGTTAGAGATGGAGTCATTTCTGATTAACTCCTCAATAAACCTGTCAGCCCAATCACAGTGGCGCCGAGCGAAGCACGAGTTATTGAACATTCATCATTTTCAGTACATAAGGTTATCAAGGCACGCCTGGACGCTTACATAGTGGAAGGAATATACATTAAGTGTACATGCATGTCCACATTGTCCACGAACAAACGTCGAAAGTTCAGACATTAACATCCAAGCATAGAATTATAACTAACCGTACGATAACTTTGTCCCGTCTGACCTTCCCCTTTTTAGCAAAAAGAGGATGGTTGACTTTCTAAGAAAAAAATGTATCAACCATCACCCATACGGCTGGCTGGGGCGATAAATGGTCAACCGTCCCCGAAGGCGAAGGAATTGGGTGACGACGGTTAATTATAATCAGAAATATTCGTTCTATTATTTATTCAGAGGATCTGTAGATACCTATATATTCTCTGGCACCCTCACCCCGTCCTCCCCGACGCGACGTACGTATCGCAGTAAGTAAGTCGCTATATTTTCGGCGAGCGCACTTAAAGCTGTTCAATTAAAGAGCAGATGTATTGAGTTAGGTCCCCGCTCTAATTATGTTCGTAATTAGTTCGACTCGCGACGACCAACTTCTGTTCAGGCACAGCGACCTCCGCGCGGATACCTCACCTCACCCACTGTGCTAGGAATTCAAATACTGTGCATAATGTAGAAAGATATGATGCTGCTACTGCTGCTAGTAATTGTTTTACCACTTTGCTCTGATGTGACGCTAGCACAGTGGATAATGTTCGAAAGCTGGTTTAAACGATAGAACAGCAGGCATACAAGTAGAATACAGCGGGTTAACCGACGAAACCTTCCTTCTTCGACCGACGAATCGTACATACATATAAGAATGTAGACTATGCTATCTTAGTAAACATCGGCTCCGCAACAAAATATTCATAAAAATAGTTAAAGTGAAGTTTTTTCGTGACTGAGTTACTTATTGCGTAAAGTGTTGTGCAAATAGCTCTAGTAACTATTTTCAGCCCAAAAAATTCATTTACCGTGAAGAAATCAGAGAAGATAAAATGTGACCAAGATTCAGCCAAAGAGAGGATATTACAGTAAAATACTTATACAACACAACAGTTAAAGGCCCAAAGAATACATATTCGACCAAGAAATACAGACATTGGTACAAAAAGTGAGTAAATTTTCAAATATTCTTACGATAATGAACCGTTGCAACAACATAGAATGATTCATTGTTTACTTCACGCCTAAACTGACCTTTGGACCCGAGTGCATTGAACCGTCACCAACTGAGTTATGAATCCCTAAAGCTACACCGTATCAGATTGCTAATTTTCACTAATCTCGTATGGGTCAAAGTGGTGTAGTGGCCGACACGTTGGACTAAATATTATCGACGAACATGAGTCGGTAGGTTCGAATCCTTACGAGCTATTTTCTTTTTGATTGTCAAATTTATTTGAACATTCATCGTACTACGAAAGGTGATCGCATCCTAAAGATCCGCTATCCGCCGCTAGAGGGAGCTGAAATAATAATGGACCCTACAGATAATATTACGCTCAGACGTGCACGTACACAACTGGTTCTAGAAACCACTGCCAAACTCAATGATTCAGACATGAGTATAGAATATGACACGAAAGATGGCAGCACTAGTAGCTTGCCCGATATTTCGAATGACTTAAGCGAACAAACACAGTCTCTTGTGAAAAAAATTGATCAACTCCAGATCCAATTAACAAGTGCTCATGACGAAATAGAACGTCTATCACTGGAAAATAGAGAGCTGAGAGCTTAGAAATAACAACAAGGACTTAGCAAAAAAGAATGTAATTTATAGGAAACTGGGAAGTAGTCCCGCGAAGACCAAATCCCCAACGCATACAGCTCGTACAAACACAAAATCACAACAGAACATAAAATTTGACAAACAGACACAAACAGAAAATATAATAACTGCAGAATCAGATCACAAATCAACAAAAAATACCAGAAAACAGAAACATACACAAACAGAAGCAATAGAGCCCCCTCAACAACAGTTGAAAATAAATACATCACATAAAGAATGTCAAACTTACACTGAACCCCAAAAGATAGATGTACAAACACAAACTTCAGCTCTACAAACTGAAACTACTAGTTTAACAGAAGAAAACCGTCCGCATACCACCTTTCAGATTCCGTGTATAAATCCAGCTTTAAAACAACGATTAGCACGAAATCAGACTTCTAACTGCAAACCTAAAATATGCATGCTGAGTAACAACAAACAAAACAACGTGCTAACAATCGCACAGGACGACCTATACAATGGCTCTTCGATCTGCCATTACCTTAGCCCTAAAGCAGGCATTCCGCAGTTAGTACACGGTCTACAATCAAAGCTGAAAAACTTCACAAAGGACGACTATTGCATTATTATACTAGATGACGAAGACTTTGCAGAAGGACAGAGCATACAGAAAATCTTAGATAGCATCAAAATATCTCTACAAGAAATCACACACACGAATGTGATAATATGTGCGCCAACCTATCAATACGGCTTCGGAAGAGAGCAAATAAACGAAAGATTTAGAAGATTCAACGACCTGCTTTATAAAAATGTTCAGACATATAAATATGCCTACTTAGTCGACTCGAACAGGCACCTATCATACGACTATCTTATGTTTCATAAACCTTCAGGAAAAATCAGCAACTCTGGCCTCCGGACAATTTTCCAAGTCTTGGTCAGAGTCATTGCAAAAATAGAAAAAATTAAAAATTCTGGTAATTATTCCAATCCAACCATTGTACTTAAAGATGACGTCATTGGAATACAAAACCAGTTTTTTCTTGAATGAAAACCTCTTTATTCTTCACCAAAATATTGCTGGTCTTCTAGGCAAATCGGACTTACTCACTATATGCCTAAAAGAACTACAAGAGCGTAAAAGTAAAATAGACATCTTATGTATTACTGAACATTTCATGATGGACGGGCAAGAACAGTTACTTACTATACCGAATTACACCCTGGCAGCGTGCTTTAGTCGCAAGGAGAGCAAGAGAGGCGGAGCTTGCATCTTACTGCATAATGAACTTAATAGGTGGACAGAGGTGAAGAAGTTATCAGACATTTCTATTACCGGTATATTTGAATGTTGTGCAGTGGAATTAATTGACTATAACATTGTTATTATATGCATTTATAGAGTACCAAAACTTAGTAATCTTGACATTTTTATGAACTGTTTGCAAAAAGTCTTACATGAAATAACAAAAAAACATTATGAAAACGTACTTATAGCTGGAGATTTTAATATTGACATCTTAAAGAAAAATAATAGTACTCTTGACTTCGAATGTTTATTACTAAATTTTAATTTAAAGCTCGCTCTGAGGCAGCCAACTAGGCTTAGCAGTAAAACTTGTATCGATAATTTTGCACACAACTTTAAAAAGCGATGTGTTACCGAGGTAATCGAACTCGCTCTATCAGACCATACTTCACAACTTATTATATGTCCAGTTAGAAATCTAGCCTTAATAAAATATTGGCATATTAAGAGGAGAGATTATTCAGCTGAAAATATAGAGAAATTCGTTAAGACCTTAGAAAACCTATCTTTTTCCGAAATACACAGCGAATCGGATCCCAATGTTGCCTACAATCTATTTCTTGAATTGTTCAAACTATTTTATGATCTCTGTTTTCCTTACAAAGTAATAACTGTAAAAGTTACAAAACCCGTACATTGGATTTCACGTGGTATAAAAATTTGCAGTAAAAAGAAGAGGAAACTACTCTGGGACCATAGAAAAACACCCTCAGACATAAACATAAACAAATACAAAAAATATTCAAAAACACTTAAAAGAATTATAAAACTTACGCAAAAAGCTCAAAATAATTACAAAATTAAAATGTCTAAAAATAAAAGTAAAACGTCTTGGGGTATTATTAATAATACTAAAAGAAGCCTACCAAAGGACTCTATCGATGAAATAATTGTAGACAATAAAACATTAACAGACCCTTATGACATTTCAAATACATTTAATATTTTTTTTATTGATAAGATAATACCTAATCACAATGCAGGATATAATATCACCAAATCTATTGACAGTCAAAAAAACTCTATATTTCTTCAACCATGTATTCCAACCGATATTCTTAAAATAATATATTCCCTGAATAATACAAGTAGTGTTGGATACGATGGCATCTCAACCAAAATAATAAAAGTCGTAGCCCACTATATAAGCGCCCCTATCAGCCATATTGTAAACTTAAGTCTTAGCACTGGTATTTTCCCAGAGGCATTAAAAGTGTCAATAATCAAACCGTTACATAAAAAAGAGAGTAAAAAGAAAATGGAAAACTACAGACTGATATCGCTTATACCTGTATTATCTAAAATATTCGAAAAATACATTTATAAATTAATTAACAACTTCTTTGAATCAAATCAAGTATTTTGTAA
Source organism: Eupithecia insigniata (assembly GCA_947859395.1). Classification (NCBI taxonomy): domain Eukaryota; kingdom Metazoa; phylum Arthropoda; class Insecta; order Lepidoptera; family Geometridae; genus Eupithecia; species Eupithecia insigniata. Next base: position 279,533 of record OX402011.1, on the reverse strand, counting down.
CGAACAAAAGGGTTTTAGGGAAAACAAAACCATAAATATGGCTCTTTATGATTTCCTCCTCCGTGTTACAAGTAGTGTTGACAAAAACATTCCGGTTTGCTCTATCTTCTGCGATATGACGCAAGCATTTGATTATGTCCAGCACAGCATCCTAATTAAAAAACTTGAAAGCTATGGAATAAGAGGTAACGCTCTACAATTGATAAAATCCTACTTAGAAAACCGAAAACAGATAACCTATATAACAAAAATTAATTATAAAACTAAAAGAGAAGAAATATTTGCATCTAAGGAACGCATCATGAACTACGGTGTTCCTCAAGGGAGTGTACTGGGACCATTACTCTTTCTTACTTACATTAACGATCTCCCTAAAGCAACTAAACAACCCATGTCCCTCTTTGCTGACGATAGTACTGTAACCATTAAATGTAATAATATCTCCACTTACAAAACTGACATTAATCTTGCTCTGACATCGATAATAGAATGGTTGAATAATAACAATTTAAAAATTAACATAAATAAAACCAAAATAATTAATTTCAGACAACGCGATAATGCAGCAATTAAAAATCTTGACATACAATATAATAATGACACAATAGAAGACGTTATGACAACAAAGTTCTTAGGAATCCACATAGATAGAAAATTAAATTGGAAGCCTCATGTGGAAAACGTTTGTAAGAAAATAAATAGCCTTGTTTACGTTTTACATAAACTGTCCCCAGTAGTAAATATAGAAACCCTTCTTACTGCATATCACGGCCTGATTGCCTCAAACATCAGGTACGGTTTATTATTTTGGGGGAACTCTACCGACGTTGAGAAGGTGTTCAAGTTCCAAAAAAGATGTATTAGAGCTATGTTCCGTATTAAAGTAACAGATTCATGTAAACCCTTTTTTAAAAAGCACAAGATACTTACTCTCCCTTCGCTGTATATTCTGGAAACGGCTATGTTTATCAGACACAATCCGCACCTATTTTGTCGGAAATCTGACGCCGTACAACGGAATAGACGCGATCAGTTTAAAATATGTACCCTTAAATGTAAAAAAGAAATTTTACGCAAAAGTTTGCTATGGCACCATCAGTTTATAACAAACTTCCGCTTCTGATAAGAGAACTGCCTACAACAATGTTTCAGAGAAAGCTCAAAACATTACTATATGATAAATGTTATTATACGATTAAAGAATTTATAAATGACAAGAATGTTGACAAATAACCAAATTAATTTTTATTTTCTATTGACTTTGCCTATGTAATCTGACATTATATACTCATCTAATTCATTTCTTTATCTGTTATTAATATTTTATTTTAAGTTCTTATTATGCATGTAATAGGCCATTTTACATGTCTATTTTACATGTAATTATGCAATAAATATACTTTTACTTTTACTTTTAGAGTCACCGAGTGCAGTGCCCGGGGTGGCCTGAGCGGGCTGTGCTCGCTGCACTTTGTACAAGACTAAACGTGCACTATTTTTAAGTTCACTGGAAAGTTCCTCTGAAATTAAGTTGTTTGAGTGCAGTAATTAAAGCGAAGTTTTAGTTTGGGTAATGTTGGAGCCGAGAGCCGTCGGCTGATGAGCTCAGACGGATCATCAATTCACAACTTTTAAGGAATTTATTATTTAGAGCACATTTCGATGAGGCTAGGTTCAATTATGCCTCTGAGATATAAAAATACTTGTTTTTCAGACTGATATGGATATTTTATGCCACACCACACAAAAGGTAACTACGTCTTTTCTCTAAATATTCCAAATATTACACTTAACCTCAGGATCATCTCAAATTATATCTTCAAAAACAAAGAATAGATCAGAGAAATTTATTTATTTATTTATTCACAAAAAGTACGACTATTCTTACACAGGATTCTTATACAGGAGCACCCAATGCAATAGTCTACCATCCTTGTCTTATTAATATTTATCATTATTCCATTCAATTACTCAAAACAAATAGATTAAAAATAAACTTTGCCAAAATTTTGAAATTTCTCCATTCCAACATTTTAGCAAATTAAATATTTGCCTTGAAGAATAAAGCTTGCTCTGGCGAAGCATATGTTATTATGATAGATAATGAAGCCGGCGGCGTTACCTCGTCGGATCACTTACTATTCAAACAATATCACGCCCGCGCCGCGCCGCCGCGCCGCGTCGTAGTCGGCGTCGGTTCAAATCACAATTTGGACATTAGCATTCAAATGAAAAGACATGTTCAATGCAGAATGCTAATGTCCAATTCATCATGTCCATAACTTCGATAATGACGACGCACCCTAATTACACATTCGGTCGTCATACTCACCGCGCCCGCTACCCTTCCGCAGCCCGTTCGTAGCACGAACTGAACCTGTCGATACGGTTCGAGTGAACGCTTGCATCACAGCCTCAGCACAGCGCAGGGCACTCCGCGATCCCACCAGCCCACCAGAGAGTACGAAGTTGACCGAGGAGTACCGTTGTATTTACGATAGCAGTAATTTTATTTATTAGCTGAACACATGTAGCCGGCATGATCTCCAGAACTAACGTACCTACATGTTGCTCGAGACTTGAGATCGTATAGATACGAGTATTTACAAAAAAAAATGATAATATTCTATTGTGTAAGTATCCGTGAAAACCTTTTGTTATTTATTAGTTTGTAAGTCTGTTAATTATAAAATTATTAAAATTTAAATATAAACAAGATTTACTATCGCAACAAAACATAATCTTAATATAGATAATATCTTCATATCGCTTTTGAAAATGATCAAGTTTACATGAATTTAAACAAGTGATAACTTTCGGTTGAACTTTTAGCAGTTATTCCCATCCCCGCTGATATCCAATCAAACTCGGAACAACTCCGAACTTCATCAATATCTTTAAATTGTAAATTTTACAATTAATGCCGGCCTAAAAATACCCTCGTTTACTTTGTTCTCCAAACAACTCAAAGTTTGTGCGTTGAAAGGGCTAATCGATGGATGCTCTTAGAGCCGTTCATTTCGTGCAGTCTTTCATCACGAGGAACTTATTATGAAGTAACGCGAGCTGATGAAGGGCGTCGATACAAGCACGAGTAAACATGGATTTGTAAAAATACCCTGGTTTACTCAGCGTAGTATGTAACACTGGTCACAGGGAACAAACCACATCTTATTAAGTTTGGTTCACAGAGCAATTAAGGAATCCTACTAATATTATAAATGTCAAAGTTTGTGAGTTTGTATGTTTGTTCCTCTTTCACTAAAAGCTACTGATTCTAAATTCTGATTTTGTTTGTTTAATGTACTGTTTAAAAAAAATCAGTAACGGAAATCACTCAGAATACAAATAAGTATAGTTCAGTATACTTATTTGTATTCTGGAAAAAAAACTTAAAAGGAGCTCTATCGATAAAAGCACACATCTTATTGAATCAATTTACAAATCTTCATTCCAAAACGACCACCACAATGAACCTCCACCGGATGTACAAAGGTGTTCAAAGAATAGCAACGCTACGCGACGCTGGCGGGCGCGGACTGGAAGGCAGTGGATAGATTAGAGTGGGTCAATATTTAACCGGGTAATTGTGAAAGTTGGGCGATTGAGTCGGCGCGGCGACAATTAGTTGCCGACTAATGTGCTAGGGCGATGTTCCTGTCGCGCGCTGAGTTATGGCGTTACAGGAGTTATTGGGGAAAATGGCACTTGTGGCGAGGCAGGATCTGTTTCGGATCTATTGCAAATCTAGAAAAAAGATATAGATGAAGAAATACAAATGTCAGGCTACAAACAGCAAATTTATTCCGGTTTATAAATACTTTCAAAAGCTAATCTTACCAATAATTCAATTAATATCTTTTCGCATGTTTATTCGAATATTCATCATTGATGTATCCGATGTATCCGGTTCACGATGCGCTAACTAAAAACGCACCGTTCTCGCGAAAATTGTCCAAAATAATAATTTGCACAAGGAGTTGTTAATTCTCAGACGTTGCCTTTGATCTGAGCACAGCCGCCCTCCGCCCGCGCTCTGCGGAGGGAAACCGAAACTCCGCAACTTGACTTTAGTTCACAGAGAACACTTTGCTCTCCGGAGTTTTTAATACCTCAAGTAGACACAGAACGTTCATTTTTTTTAATATGTAAATCCCCATCCCCCTACCTGCGAGGGAGCTGGCTGTTCGCTGACTGATTGATATTGATGACGGCCGTCGAAGAAACCGACGACACTCAGTCTATTTTTCACAACTGATTTAAACGGAGTACCCGACGACGGGTACACCCCGTTTTTCCGATCTCATCCATTATCTGGGAATAGACTATAGGGTTCCTACCACTATAGGCACATGGAGGATGTTGAATAGGATACAGTGCTGTATTGCGATGGTGTAAAATGGCAGCAATTCAATGCTGTCTATCGATTTTGTGACTTTGAAAAATAATTGCAATAATCGTTTAACACAATTTACGGAGAAAGTTCCGAAAAGCCCATATGCCGGATTGATTTGAAAATTGGTACACTTACATTTTTTTGACCTCCGAGTACAAATTTGAAAACTAATATTGGCGTGATTTTGGTTTTTTGTGTATTTACTTATATAGTAAATTACAATCAAATACTAGAAACAAATTAGAACAAGTATTTACAATGACGTTTTTACGGGTCTGGGCTCCTAAACGAAAAAAAAAAAACAAAAAAAATATGTTAGGCCATAGAGTAAAAACTCGCTGCTATCTCAGCAGAGGGATAGTGTCATTCAACAATTTGACAATATGTGTAGCCAAAACCCGATCTATGTGTATTTTGACAGCACGTAAATGAGTGCTTTCACTCACACATTCGTATGATTGAATGTTGCAAGTAAGCTGACATCCAGACTATCTTTGTTCTCCAATAAAGGGCGGTACGCGCAATTTACAAATTAAAGCCACGCGACTCTTTGAGGGAATTATTTAAAGAAATAAATATTTTGACAGTAATATCGCAATACATCTATGAAAATCTTATGTATACGCACAAAAATAGAGATAGCTTTTTGAAAAATTGTGATGCTCACAATAGAAATACGAGAAACAAGAACAAATTAAACATCCCAGCATATAGATTACGAAAAGTAGGGAAATCATTTATGGGCAATTGCGTGCGCTTCTGTAATAAGCTTCCATCTGAAGCAACTGAACTCCTTATTCGTAAATTTAAACAGTACATTAAACAAAATCTTGTCAGGAAGGCCTTTTACTCCATAGATGATTACATCAATGATGTTAATGCTTGGCCAGATGTCGCTCCATTCCGCACTGTCAGTAGTATGTAAGAAATTCAATGCTCTGTTTAGCTTTAAAGAAATATTGACATGTATCTAAATCGCATTAAATTTAGATTAAGATAGGCAAAATAAACATGCATTAGACACATAAGTGATTATAATGTGCTAGTGGTTTTTTTTTTCACTTCTTCGACTAGTGGACAAAAATTGAAGTGAAGAGAATATCAATAACACCTTATTTCTTATTTGATAATAATAACTATGTTTATAGTATAAAATTTGACTTGTCTAAGTGTTTATTTCGTAAGCCTAAAGAAATAAAGATATTGATTCTGATTCTGATACCAATTTTCAATATGATTTTACAATTTGAATATTCTAAGAATATGGTTGAGTGATTTTGAAGATTAACTTAAACGACGATTTTCCCTTGTAGTTGTAAATAAAGCACTATATGTATCATTCGGACGAAAGTTCGCCCCAACATGTAAGTTCATATCCAATGTCGATTTATTTCTCTTCTTATTTCATTAACTAAGTAAAAAACTTGAGGTATTTTTTCCCGAGTGCATATCAACATTTTCACGAACATGGTGGACAAAAATGTTCAATTTATTTATGAGTTGATGACTGTTTAATGCCAAATAACAATTTAATATTTGTACTTACCAGTGAAATGAAACTTAACTAGTATTATTTTTCTTCGCAGTAGTGTTTTAGCAGCCTTTTACTGCACAATACACCATTGTAATATTTTTATGTGAAAGCCTCTTTCCGCGCGATATGATGTAATGTATTGTACTAACGGTTCGAGTTTCAAAATTCGCCGGTACCGGCCTATTTTCTTGGATGTATGTACCTCGTTTGTGTCAACTGCTATTCTGAGCCTTATAATTCTATGTGTTAAGCTATTTTAGAGGTTCAACTTGACTGTGCTAATTGAAAGCAAAAATGTAGACCTTACGTCAATATCATTCGAATCGAGTTGTCAAAATTTAGTGTAATAAAAAAGTAGGAAAAATGCATAATAAACTCTCAACCTATCAACTCAGCGTGGACGTTTTTATTCAGCTCCCAAAATAGGCAAAAAACCCACCAACTTATCTGAGAAAAAATGTATAAAATACATAAAGTAGGTATGCATTTTTTTATAATTTACAACTTTTCTTTAAAATATTTTTGTCTCAGATCTATAGTCGTTGAAATAACCTAGAAAGACCGCTCAAAAAATCTTTGATTTTTTTGACCGTGAAGATCAATTTCCTTTCATATTTGTGAGGAGGTCAAACAACGTACGTTTACTAAATTTCAAATCAATTCGGCATATGGGCTTTTCGGAACTTTATCCAAATCTTCATAGTACAATAAAAACATATTTTATGGAAGTTAAATTGTGCAAAATTCAATGGTACTGCGTACGGTAATGTTCCGACCTTTACATCTGAATATTTTATGTGAAGATACAATACAATACAAAACTCTTTATTGTACACCACAAAGACAAATAAAACACATAGACATTAACATAAACAAGTACAATGGGCGGCCTTATCGCTTAGAAGCGATTTCTTCCAGGTAACCTTTGGATGGATCGAAGATTTTCAATTTAAGAAAGGCAAGGGTGTATACAACAAAATAAGATTAAACAATAATATACATAGAGTAGAAAATATATTATTTATATGTAATAAATAAATAAATACCAAGATATAGAATAGATAGGTACCAATAATTGCTTTTCTGACAGATAAAAATCTTTGACGCGAGCTTTAAAAACAGGTAGAGATCCAGCTTTCCTAATAGACTCAGGTAGTGCGTTCCACAACTTTACGGCCTGGATAGAAAAGGATTTGCCATAGAAACTGGTTCGGTGGAGAGGCATGTTTAAAACCAAGTTTTCTGAAGAGCGAAGGATACGAGAAGGATGGGGATGGGAGCAGTGGAGAAACTCAAAACGCTTCTTTAAATATAGTGGAGTGAGAGGGTTGAAGAGTATGTTATAAAGAAGAGAAAGTATGTGAGAATCCCGGCCAAGACGGATAGGAAGCCACTTGAGCTTAGTGCGGAACTCCGAAATGTGGTTGTATTTGCGAAGCCCAAAAACAAACCGTATACAGACGTTTTGGAGTCGTTCAAGCTTATTGAGCATTGAGACGTCTGCTTAGTCAAGGATAGGAAGTATCAAAGATTGAGCGAGCACAATTTTAGTAGCAGTAGGTAGAAAATTTCGGAAATTTCTCAATGAGGCGGCGGAGGCAAAACCTTACGGCTCACAGCATTCATTTGTGGGGCCCAAGTCATGTCGCAATCCATTAAAATTCCCAAAATTTAACGCTTTTACTAAAAGGAACTGTGACTCTATTAAATTCAATATTGGGTAGAGTGGACCAATCGATTTTAACGGAAGTGCGAGAACTTCCTATTACAATAGCCTGTGTTTTGTTTGGGTTAATCTGGAGACCGTAGGCTTCGCTCCAATCACGAATGCTGGTAAGGTCGCTATTCGTGCGGTGAATGAGGAACACTAGCCAGGTCTTGCAATGAGGTTTGAGATCGTCTGCATAGAGATGGTAGGAAGAAGTTAATTGAAGAGAGATAGAATTTATAAATAATGAAAACAATAGAGTAGTTAATACGCCGCCTTGCGGGACACCAGCAGTAGTGGTGCACCAAGATGACAAAGAATCATCAGTACGAATCCGCCGCCGGCGCCCCTGCAGATAACTGCGAAACCAGTCAGTTGCCGATGAAGATATGTTAATAGAGCGCATAAGTCCAAGAAGGATTTCGAAGTCAACAGTGTTAAAAGCATTGCTGAAATCGAGTAGAGTCAGAATAGTGCGATGTCGGTTTTCCATGCCCGATCGAATATCATCAGTGATTTTGACGAGTGCGGTAGCAGTACTGTGACCGGGGCGAAAACCGGACTGAAGAGGATTTAGAAGGTTATGAAAACAAAGGAAGGAACTAAGTTGGCCATGAACAAGACGTTCAAGAACCTTTGACAGAAAAGAAAGAATGGAGATCAGCAAATGAGGAAGGTTTTTAGGTAGATGAATGATATAAAGGCTTCCTTCCACACAGCCGGAACGGTCTCAGAGGTACAGAAAAGTTATTAAGATACCTACTTTCCTAACTTTGCTTTACTCATGCTGCCAAATAATGCGCCTCAGACAAATTGTAGACGTAAGTAGCTACCGTTTTGGTTTCTTCGGTCTGTCAATTCAATCACACCGCATTTCTTATTGGATAATAATTACTCTTTATATAGCCGTTTGTTTGACTTGTCTACGTGCTTATTTTGTAAGCCTTAAGAAATAACGTTATTGAAATCCGAATCCATCGCCGATGTCGTCGGCGACGAACGCGCGGCGGCGCGGCCGGGCGGCGGCGCGGGCGTGCTTGCTCGCTATACTCATTTCATTTTGGTAGTTTGACTGACAGTCAAATAATCATGCTACACCCAATAGATTTTTTATGACAATAGATTTTGTTTATGAAGATGTTGTAATCGGTTTTTCATATTATTGTTCAACATATTGCTTCACTTTGTATACTCACACGTCTAAATGACTTTATTTTTGAATCAGAATATAACGAAATAGTATTTTTTTTATTTTATATGCTACTTGCTTTTGCCCGCAACATTACACGCGTTTTTCGGGATAAAAAGGACCTAATTAAGGCTGAGTTACTGTCATGTCATAATATGATAAACTAGGGTAAACCCCGGATAGATGCCACAGTGGGATAGGTGCCTCGTTTTCGAAAAATCTATCTTCCCAAAGTAACAACAAAACTTTGATCTGAACTTTTCAATAAAAAAATTAAAACAAATTAATAATCATCTTTGGAAATGTGTAGCAAATTACAGGGCCAAGTTATAAAATATTTGAAAGCGTTTTTATAAGCTTGTCTATTCCCAAATCGTTGGATTTTTCCTGATTCGTTTTGTTTAGGTGTCTGATTGGCCTTGCCACTCATTATGGGACATCCTGTATACTGACGCCCACCCACGCCACGAGCCGCGCGCCGCCCGCCTCCGACCGCTATTGTGTCAATACAACGCAATGCTCGCTCAAAAATTGCCAGAAATGACGATAGGGTTGCTAATATAATTTTAATTAAGTTTTCCTAATTTCGATATGAACTACGTTATTAATGAGCTCAAGCAACAAAATATTTACAACCATGTAAATGAAAACAAAAGAGTAAATTAACGGAAGGAAACTCTATTAATTAATTACCCTATAAAGTTTTAACGCGCAATTGTGTTGCGGCGAAAACTCGCAAATCCGTGCGAAAACATTTTACGAAATTAAATTATTTCAGAATCACAATCAGAATCAATAACTTTATTTCTTTAGGCTTACAAATAAGCACTTAGACAAGTCAAATTATAAACTATAAACAAAGTTATCATTATCAAATAAGAAATAAGGTGTTATTGATATTCTCTCCACTTCAATTTTTTGTCCACTAGTGGAAGAAGTGAAAAAGAAACCATTAGCACATTTATAATATCACTAATGTGTCTAATACATGGTTATTTTGCCTATCTAAATTTAATGCGATTTAGATACATGTCAATATTTCCATAAAGCTATACAGAACATTGAATTTCTTAGATACTACTGACAGTGCGGAACGGAGCGACATCTGGCCAAGCATTAACATCATTGATGTAATCATCTATGGAGTAAAAGGCCTTAATGATAAGATTTTGTTTAATGTACTGTTTAAATTTACAAATAGGGAGTTCAGTTGCTTCAGGTGGAAGTTTATTATAGAAGCGCACGCAATTGCCTTTAAATGATTTCCCTACTTTTCTTAATCTATATGCTGGGATGTGTTAAATTACACATCCCAGCATATATTTTTTCATAGATGTATTGCGATATTACTGTCAAAATATTTATTTCTTTAAATAATTCCTTCAAAGAGTCGCGTGGCTTTAATTTATAAATTGCGCGTACCGCCTTTTTTTGAAGAACAAAGATAGTCTGGATGTCAGCTGCCTTTCCCCAAAGCAAAATACCATAAGACATAATACTATGAAAGTAACTGAAATAAACTAACCTAGCTGTATCTTCATCAGTAATATATCTAATTGTACGAACTGCATAGGCTGCTGAACTAAGTCTGCCTGCGAGAGCATCAATTTGCGGTTTCCATTGAAGAGTGGAATCAATGTGTAACCCTAAAAAAACAGTAGAGTCTACAAAGTGAACAATCTCATCCTTTAGCATTATCTTAGTTGGAAATTCTTTTACATTTGGTAACATGAATTTAATGCACTTGGTTTTTTTAGCATTAAGTAAGAGGTTATTGGCAGCGAACCAATCTAGTTTGTGTGAAAGCGAATCATTGACATCGTCATAATTACATTTATTTCTATCAACTTTAAAAATCAGTGAAGTATCATCAGCAAATAAGACTATATCACACAGATCTTTTGCTAAAAAGGGGAGATCATTTACTTATACTAAAAATAAAAAAGGACCTAATATTGATCCTTGCGGAACGCCTAATTCATTTTTTGATCCCCTAGATCTTTCTTTGCCAATATCTACTTTTTTAAACTCTATCAGATAAATATGATTGCATAAGGTCCAGTGCCTTGTTTTGAATTCCATAGTGACTCAATTCTCTAATTAATGTACCATGATCTACACAATCAAAAGCCTTAGAAAGGTCACAGAATATACCAATAGCGTTTTCCGCTTTATCCCAGGCATCCAATATATGCTTTAGTAAAACTGTACCAGCATCGGTTGTTGATCTACCTTTGGTGAAGCCAAATTGATTTTTATGGAGTAGCCTATTAAGGATAAAATGAGAGGACAGCTATGTGTGAATATAATAGAACTATTGAAATTGGTCTGTAATTGGCCGGATCAGTGTGACTTCCACATTTAAAAAGAGGAACCAGTTTAATATATTTCATGAGATCAGGAAAAACTCCTGCGTCGATACAACTATTGAAAATATAGGCCAAACAATTCCAATTCAAATTCAACGACGCAAAGCAAAAACTGAGCGCTGCGCTGGGCTCAGCCCGGGGCACCATGTTCAATCAAATGTATTTTTCATGTTCATGTTGAAAGGCAAAAGATTAGCTTTACATTATGGCGAGAAGCGATCGGCCTGGGCGCGGGCGCGAATCCATCGCCTGGCGCGTTGCGATGCGTCAAACCCAGCGTGATGTCTCGCCGCGACGCGACGCGACGTGCCGTCTCCGGCAGCTGCGGCACGGACGGACACGTGACTGTCACGTGTCCGTCCGCTGATTAGACATCATGACTGTTAAATCTTCCCAATATTAATTAATGGCTTAACACTAATCATTTCAGGTAGTTTATTTCATTATCTAGGTCACATACATGTACATTAGTAGATAATATTGGCTTAACGACGCACCAAAGTGAGTGATGACTCACCTTCGGTTTGTCGATGATATAGTCATTATGGCAGAATCGCTGGAAGGCCTGGAGACCTCAACACCGTTTCTCGACAAGTGGGTCTTAAAATGAACATGGGTAAGACAAATATCATGTCTAATGCCCATGTCGCACCCTTACCGGTCTATGTGGGGAACGATGTTATCAAAGTTGTTCATCATTATGTTTACCTAGGCCAAATGGTCCAACTAAGTAAATCCAACTCGGATGGGCAGCGTTCGCGAAGCTCTGCAATATCTTCTCGTCACAGATACCACAGAGCCTCAAGACGAAAGTCTTTAACCAATGTGTTTTACCAGTGATGACTTATGGATCCGAGACGTTGCCTATAGGCCTTGTGCATAAACTCAAAGTCACCCAGCGAGCTATGGAGAGAGCTATGCTCGGAGTTTCTCTACGCGATAGGGTCCAGAATACGGAAATTTGTAGAAGAACCAAAGTTACCGACATAGCTCTCAGAATCAGCAGGCTTAAGTGGCGATGGGCAGGCCATATAGCTCGTAGAACCGATAACTGTTGGGGAGTAAAGGTTCTCGAGTGGCGACCGCGATGCAATGCGAAACGGGAAAGGAGTGTGGGAAGACCTCCCACTAGATGAATCGACGACATCGTAGCGGTCGCAGGTAGTCGTTGGATGGAGGCGGCTCAGGACCGCTATTCGTGGCGTCGTTTGGGGGAGACCTATGTTCAGCAGTGGACGTGTACGGGCTGATGATGATGATAAAGAAAACAAGGTATGCTCTTCCGAGACAAAATGGTCACGTGGGTGTCTTCAGCTTACATCATCATCGCTATCAGCGAATGAGAAGACGGATCTGTTTGCTTGTGTTACCAGTAGCGTTAAATCGTAACTCCCCGAAGTCCTTTATGAATCTGATAAAACTATGTGGTTTTGTATTTACCAATTATTGATCACATTGACTCGTATTTAATTAACCCTGTTTTGACTGATCTAACTAACATAATTGACGATAAACATTTTTTATTTTTATTAATTTTGTTCTAAGAAATTATTAATTTTGTTGAAATAAAGTGACGTCACCTGGCGACACTCCCCAAAGAGCAGACCTGTTTTCTTGGATCATGGTGATAACAAATACGAGGTGCAAAACAAAATATGCTGTAGAGCAGACTTATTTGGAGGACAACAAATATTCACAAGGCTTACTTGCAGATATCATTTGCTAGCTCAACGTGTTCCTGAGGTCCGCATGTAGATATCGTTTGCTAGCTTAACGTGTTTCTTTCCTGCGGTCCGCCTGCAGGTAACATTTGCTAGCTCAACGTATTCCTGTGGTCCGCATGTAGATATCGTTTGCTAGCTTAACGTGTTCCTTTCCTGAGGTCCACCTGCAGGTAACATTTGCTAGCTCAACGTATTTCTGTGGTCCGCATGTAGATATCGTTTGCTAGCTTAACGTGTTCCTTTCCTGAGGTCCGCCTGCAGGTAACATTTTCTAGCTCAACGTGTTCATGCAGATATCGTTTGCTAGCGTAACATGTTCCTGAGGTCCGAATGTAGAAATCGTTTGCTAGCCAACGTGTTCCTGAGGTCCACATGCAAATATCGTTTGCTAGCCTAACGTGTTCCTGAGGTCCGCATGCAGATAACGTTTTTGGGGAGCAGCTAGTAGAATATATAATTTCTTAGAACGTTAGTAGTTCGCCGATGAAAAATACCTTAGTACGAATATTCCCAACGCTTGATGCTCTTATCATTGGCATCTTACTACATTACATAATGATTTCAACAAATTACCTAGTGACTTTAAAGCTTTGTCGTTTACTGCACTTAAAATAAAACCAAAATTATGCCTCATGGATAAATACTTTTATGACGTTATGGAATACTTAAATTTTAAAAACTGACATATTAAGACATTATATAATTTTAATGATGAATTTGGATGTCGTAAGAGCCGACTAAGGGAACCTACCAGAGGAAGGGCAGCAGCTTCCGTCTGAGTATTTTTAAACACCAACACTGCGATCACCAATCCGCCTGCCAAGCGTGGTGATTATGGCAATCCTACATGGGAGACCATCTACTCGATGGACCGACGACATATTAGCGGTTGCAATGAGTCGATGGAAGGAGGCGGCTCAGGACCGCTATTTGTGGCGTCGTACGAGGGAGGCCTATGTCCAGCAGTGGACGTGTATGGGCTGATGATGATGATGATAATTTTAATACTCATATTGGAATTACTTAAAATTGTACTCGTTATCTGTTTTATAAAGCCCTATGAACGCCTTGACGAGGCAGAATGTATTGATGCGTTATTTTTAATTTTAATACCTTATTTATTGTACCTACATTCCTGCAAATAAATGATTTATGATTGATAGGGTTGCCAGCAAGAATTCTGGCGTATTTTTATTTTGTCTAGCACATTTTGTTCTGCAATTTTTTTTTCCAATTCAATCTTTAAATAATATATAAAAACATCTTACACTCAATGACGGATTATTTTAAATCCAAAATATTAGAATAAAGTAATCTTTTTATCTAACGCAACTAACCCAAGTTTGAAAATAAAATAATTTCTATGTAGCAAATTTATTTATAATCTAGTGGGCAATACTGTCGAATGAATGCTTTTGAGTACAATGACGCAGCAAAGTCTTCGACGCTGGTCCAGTGTTCGTTTCGTTGATTTGATAGTTTGTGCTTGCAATTTTGTGTTGTATTCCCTGTTAATAGCTGTTTCTCTTAAACGTTAAATATGCCTCGCATGCGGTTTAACGTACTGCGTCGTCAAACATGGAAAATGGTGTTCGATGTCATGAGTTTCATGACAAAAGAAGACAATGGGTTCGGCTGACTGTCCTGCTAAGGCAATGGCGGAAAAAAGGTACATCAACTCTATAGATTATGGAGGCGCCTAAGAGCGCCGCTTATTTATTAATTTATTCTTGTCCTTATTAACTTAGTTTTATTTATAAAAGAAATGATTAGTAATGTAATTAATGATTTAGATTTAGATAGAACTTTTCGATATCAGATTCTTGCCTCTGTGAAGTTGAAGACTGCAAACATTATTTATCCTCATTTAGCAATCCATTAACTGTGCTAACACAAAACATTCGCAGTACCTATCTATAAAAACTATGATAATAATTTTACAATTTTTCAACAAAGACTGAATATTCATTGCGACATTATTATTTTAACAGAATGCTGGCTTACTAAACAGCTCAATGTGCCACTTATGCCTGGATATTCTATGTACCATACTAATATAAATTATAATCAAAATGATGGGGTCATAGTCTATGCAAGGAATCATCTTAATGTGTCTGTCGAGGAACCTAATATGCAAGACTGCAACAGATTGTTAGTTAAAATTAGAACTGAAACTGCGATACTTGCATTGTATAGACCACCTTCTTTTAGAAACCTCAGCAATTTTACTGATTCTTTAAGCAATACGCTACAGGGCTTATCGTATTTTAAGAATATTATTGTAGCTGGAGATATTAATATAAATATTAATCCTGAATATAGCGACGAAAGTAACCAGAATTACTTAAATCTATGTTCTTTTTATGGTTTGCTTCCTGCGCACACGCTCCCAACGCACCAAGGTGGTTCCTGCTTAGATCATATCATGCTTAAATCGGAATTTCCTTCACTTGCACTTGTCATTAACTCATCAATTACCGATCATAAGGCTATCCTACTTTCTTTAAATTGTAAATTACCTAAACCAAGCAATAATCGCACTAGGTCAAAGATAAACATAAATAAACTTGAAGAAGATTTATGCAACGTAGATTTTGCTTACGTTTACAATTCCGATGATCCGCAGCTGAGCATGTCTTTTGTTATAGATACATTGCAACGCGCACTTTTAAAGAATTCATATCGTATTTATTTGAGTAAAAAATACCATAACGTTAAACCCTGGATCACACCAGGTCTCATTCGATGTATGAGACAGCGTGACAAAATGCATTTCAAAGCAAAGTCTAACCCGAATAACATGATTTTGCAAATTTCGTATAAACGTTATCGTAACTTTTGTAATGATCTATTACGTAAAGTTAAAATGAGCTACGATAAAACTGCACTTGAAACGCGGGGAAAAATAGTAAAAAAAGAGACAGATGAAGCCGAGGTAGAAAGGATAATCATGAGCTTTAAAGATGACTGTGCAGTCGGATGGGACAATATCACTACTAAAATAATAAAACAATTAAGGCACATTCTAATTCCCCCATTGACACACATTTTCAACAAATGCTTATCTTTTGGTGTTTTCCCTGCATGCTTGAAAAAAGCCATAGTTATCCCTGTATACAAATCGGGCAGTAAAGACCAAGTTTCAAACTATAGATCAATTTCTTTACTATCTGTCCTCTCTATCTAAAATATTAGAAAAAATTATTAATAAAAGGTTGGTGAATTATTTGGGGGACAAATTGATTTTATCGAAGACTCAATTTGGTTTTAGACTAATAATTTCCATTGCCGATGCTGTACATCACTTGACCAACTATATCGTTCAATTACTCAACAGAGGAAAACACACAATAGGAATATTCCTCGACCTTGCTAAAGCTTTTGACACAGTTTCTACAACTATTCTTTTGCACAAGCTGGAACTTGTAGGAATCAGAGGCACTCAGTTAAAACTCTTTAAAAGCTATCAAGAACAACGCACTCAATGTGTGAGAATTGGCAGTGTCCTGACCGATGAACAGGAAAATACATCCTTCGGCGTTCCCCACTGAAGTATATTGGGTCCAACCCTTTTTTTAATCTACATTAACGATCTGTGTAACCTAAAACTAGACCACGGCATAATTATTATTATTAACTCATTTATTTCAGATTTATAATCCATAAACACGTACAAATTAAATAATATGTCACAATTATTATCTTATCCTATAGAATTAAATTTTTATACATTACATAAAAAATTGAACAAACTAATTATATCATACGCTGATGACACTGCCCTCCTTTTTTCAGCTGATTCTGAAAAACAAGTCTTCGAGTTTGCGCAAAATGGATTCAATGTGGTTAACAAATGGCTACAGCACAACCTACTAACATTAAATGCTGAGAACACTAATTACACTAAATTCTCAATGCGCAAACGGACGACAACTATTTTCAACTCTAAACTATACGCACATCATTGCTATAACCCAAACAACGATCAATGCTTATGTCCCGTAATTATTGTAAATGTGCAAATGAAATAAAATACTTAGATATCATACTAGATACGTCGCACCCTTACCGGTCTATGTGGGGAACGATGTTATCGAAGTTGTTGATAATTATGTCTACCTAGGCCAAATGGTCCAACTAGGTAAATCCAACTTCGATAAGGAGGTCAGCCGACGAATCCAACTCTGATGGGCAGCGTTCGGGAAACTTCGCAATATCTTCTCGTCACAGATACCGCAGAACCTCAAGACGAAAGTCTTTAACCAATGTGTGCTACCAGTGATTACTTACGGATCCGAGAGGTGGTTGCTCACTATAGGCCTTGTGCATAGGCTCAAAGTCACCCAGCGAGCTATGGAGAGAGCTATGCTTGGAGTTTCTCTACGCGATAGGGTCCGGAATACGGAAATTCGTAGAAGAACCAAAGCTATCAGCACCATAAAAAGGATTTCTAGCCGAAGCCCGGGTGGGTAGCTAGTTGATAAATATGACTTTTATATTTTATTGTACTTGCGCAGTTTTGCTTCCGTGCCTAAGTTCACAGAGCTCATTAATTTTTGCGATCACTGTACTAGATGACAAAATACATTAATTTATAGATAATATTTCTTTCAATTTACTGACATTATCAAATTGACATCTCTTTATAAACTTTACGATACTAAATTTTGACATCTAGCAATTTCGAGATAACCCAAAACCATTGATTGATATCTTATACCTTTAGCAGCGAGCAATTCTTGTATATACATTGTATATACACTGAAACTCGGAAACGGCTTCAACGATTTTCATGAAATTTTGTATACAGGGGTTTTCGGGGGCTCGATCTAGCTAGGATTCATTTTTAGAAAATGTCATTTTATTCGTGTTTTCCATAGAAAGCTTTATCGACAGGGCATTCCCATAGACAAAATTTCGACGCTACCACAGACATCGTAGAGCTACGCCTAAAGCAGACCGAACATATTTTCACAATTACATAGAAAAGAATCAAATAATGTTTTGGTCACTTTCTCTCTAACCAAAAATGAATAAGCCTATCTCACCTTTTTTATTGTAACAACGCTAACTCACCTATAGACCAAATTGAAGTTGAAGTAAATTGCCATGCCACGTTGCTAAGCAACAAACGAAACATATCAGCCAATTGTCATGTTAGAATGTATAGTGCATGTTGTTACTTCTTTATTTTATATAAATCTCGTGAAATATGTTCGAAAAAGACAGAAATAAATGGCGAAGTGTAGTGCACCTTTGTGCGGCAAGGCATCGTATTGGAAAACACCCGAAACTACTTTTCATCGGTAAGTTTTGTTACGCCTTACAATATCTCAAATTGGTTTTGAATTACTTTTTGGATATTTGGCGATAATTCGGCATTATTTATACAGTGACTAACTGTTCTATGTCCAGGATCTCGTAAAACATGTACTAAGGTCGCTTATAAATAATCCTGTAATAACATGTATTAGTTTTTTAAACATTGTTGCTTTGTTTTGACTTTTCATATACTTGTATGATTTTCAAGGGCCGCATCTAGGTCCAGCCTGGGTCTAGTGTTTTAGAAGTGTGTGTGACGAAGTATTATTTGCAGTTTTATGGTTTAGTATCCATTCTTGAGAAACCCTTTGATAGGTATCAAATAGACTGAATAATATATTTATTTAACAATATTAACATTTTCCAGGTTTCCACAGCATGAAAACCTAACGAATACTTGGTTGGTAAATATGAACTGGATAAATTCGAAAAAGAAGAACAGCTTAAAGGAAATACACTTTATTAGTGTAGTTATATATACATATATAGCTTAATAATCTAATTATTTATTTTTGTGATTTTAAGACCAGTGACGAACACGATTTTGATCATTTGCATTTATTAGATTTAGGCTATTGTTAAATTTTATGTAGATTTAAAAATAAAACTTAATGCCAAGCAAAGCAATTCAACGGAAAGAAATCATTAAATCAAGTATTTTGTTTAAAAATAAAGAACATACAACCTGCGTTTATTTATTTTTAAATGTGGCAGTATATTTATCTGAATAGATTATAATGCCACAGTTGTAATGCCCCCGCCCCCCCTGTCCCTGAGTTCGGCACTTAGATTGTCTATGTGTACGTGATATTTGTATGTAGGTGTAATTGGCACTCATAGTTATCATCATCATCATCATCAGCCCATACACGTCCACTGCTAGACATAGGCCTCCCCCGTACGACGCCACAAATAGCGGTCCTGAGCCGCCTCCATCCATCGACTCCCTGCGACCGCTACGATGTCGTCGGTCCATCGAGTGGATGGTCTCCCATGTAGGGGGGGATTTAACATTTCTATAATTCATAGTTATAGAAATGTTTTTTTTTTCTGCTTCCCTATTAGATTTCTGTGGGAGCAACTAACTGCTCTAACGACGACACACCAACACTAAAGCTACTCCAAGCAGGTGGCGTTGTTAAGCAACACTAAGCCAATGAGTGTTTGGTTCGGAGGGGATCGGGAACAATCACAGAGGGCCCATCCCCTTTTCTACCCTTGCCTTTTTCGGTATTCCAGACATGGACTAGGCTCAGAACTAGAGAGACGCATAACGAACGATGGACGCGCCTGCTAGAATGCAGACAAGCCAGAGCGGCGCTCCCATCAACATCACCGAAGTTAACTAGACGCCTTCTGAATTTAAACAGAACAGACCTACGAATCCTGGTGGGAACACTAACAGGACACTGCACACTAAACAAACACCTATTCACCATCGGAGCGACAGACAGCCCTCTCTGCAGAGGATGTCTCAGTGACGTAGAAACAGCCGCCACGTAGTCCTGGAATGCGAGGGAGTAACAACACAACGAACTGAAATCTTCAACTTGCCGAGGTCACTCCGCGAAGCCTGTGAAGATCCCAGGAAGATTCTGCGCTTCTGGACGGAGTTACGCTGGCTTTGCTAGCAAAAACAACGCATAATGGACCAAATAGAGTTCAAATGCGGACAAGGGAGTACCCATACCTAAACCTAAGAGTATTTGGTTTGAGGTTAGACCAAGAAAACCAATTGTACATATTGCCAATAACAAAGAAGTCAAGTCAAACCAATTGTTTATTTATATTATTTGTGTCTTTTTAACTCACGTGTTAAACATAATTTCTAAAAAACACAATATCCCAAAAAAAAATACCGAGCAAAGCTCGGTCAACCAGGTACAGAATCAAAGAATAATATGATTTATTTATTTAGTATACAAAATCCACAGCCCTTAGAAACTAAGATTGACTGAACTTATTTATAGATCCTATGGCCAATACAGGATTTACATTTTTAATGATGAAATAGCCATCTCCAATTTACAAGTGTTTGTTTATGGTTGTATGACTATTGTGTTTGGTTGGTGTTTATTAATCATTTGCTGTTTTTCCAAGTTACATTCCTGATGATCTACATATGTAACTCTGTGTGTTACATTTATAACTTAATTAGGTGGGTACCTATTAATGTATAACGGACATGATCAAATGTTATTTTGCACGCACTTTGAGGCAGAATGTAGTGAGCTTACTTAATATCTAAGACCTACTGTACCTACATTTCAGCAAATAAAGTATTATGATTATGAAATATACTTGCTGGTAACCGCGACTTCGTCTGCGCAGGATTAGTACTCGTTTCCTTGGGCGGGCGTAGTCGCGGGCGGGTCAGCTAGTTAATAATAGTTAATGCAAAACCGTAATTAATAGCCATTCTAGTTAGGTAGTGTTCCCGGAAGAGCGGAGAGTCTGTAGTCCTGCTCCTGCTGGCTACACACACGACCAGTTCAACTATTATCTACTCAGTAATTAATTACTGTTACTATGGTCCTAACATTAAGTTGAAAACTTTCTGGGATTTTATATCCTGAAAAGCAAAGCAGCTGTACTCGGAACCGTCGCGTGTCGCGTCGAGTGATGAGTGCGCCTAGGTATAATGTATCTGTTATTTTATTAATTCCCCCTCGGAGTCGGAAGCGGTACATTTCCGAACGATTTCGACGGTTTTATTGAAGCCATTCACGCGCGAGAACAAACGTTTTCTTTTTGGATTTCTTTGAGATGAACAACGGAACCGGAACCGTGCCGGCCTTACTACTGCGACCGCACGCACATTTAAGCTCTATATACACAGAATTGGGATTATGTAATAACTTTTTATTCCCAATTCTGTGTCTATATATGTATGTACCTACGCCAAGGATATAGAGATTTAGTACCTACTATTTATATATATATATATACATATATACATACGAGTACTTGAGTACTCAGTTTTTCGATAATTTATAGTTAGTACTTGAGTAGTTCAGTTCTTCCATAATTTATTGGATTAATTCTTAAACAAAAATAAACAGATACCTACCTAATCAGAGCTCCTTCTCTCGTAGATAATGGAAATTTAAAATTATTCAAATCAAAAGTTTCCTTTGTACAATTTGAATTTTAAATTCAATTTATTGGTTAGGAACTCCCCAATTACACGTAATCTCGCTTACGAAGTAAATAATAAATCAGGTGGATTGTACCGTAGCGCGGAGCGAGGGGACCGCTCTTGAGTGATGTCGCGCGACAAGCTCGCCGCTCCGCACCGCACCTACTGCCTTACGAACGAGTTAACGGCAGAATTGGAGCCCGTAGCATACATCCTCACTTCAAGACGTTATTTAACGTTATACATCCCTTGATACGTATTAATATTATGTTAAAATATGTCAATCTTACTAGACGGTCTAGTCATGGTTTAATAGCGCTGGGCGAATGTAGATGGAGGTTCTGCGCAGGTGTAAAGCGGTGTAAAAATATAAAAATCGACTTCTGCGCATCAAGGTCAGCGCTATTAAACCATGACGCGACCTGTACCTAAAGAACAATATCACACCAAAATAATACTTATTGTCATTTTCCTTACGGAACATAATAAGAAGTACAAGCAGATAGTGGACAAGGCTTACACCCGACACAATGCCCAACTCATATGTCAACAGTGGGCTCGGAGACCTCCAGTCCAGCCGCCGCGCCGCTGCGTCCTCTTGCCCACCAGCTCGGTAGTTACCGCTACCACTTGAGGAAACGATTCAAATCAATCAAAACTCGTCTCGGACAAGGTATACTACAAACGAGATTAGGTGTAAGATAATATGTCAGTGTTATTATACGGCACCTAGGTATAGTTTATTTCTAGATAATGTACATATCTCCTACAATCTACATATGTATGTACATTCAGAGTAGGTTAGCAGGACTGTTTTCGTTAAAAGTTCAATTATTTATTCAGCCCAGTTAAACCCTTTTAATGCTATGGCTTATTAGTTATTAGTAAACGTACTTATGTAGGTCTAAAACTAAAAGTTTTGATTTAGTTTAGTTTAGAAAGCAAAGCGGAGTCGGTGATCACGGGTTGGAGTTACAATGTTGCAGATGTTTCAACCAACTCCGGTCTCATTGAGATTAAAACAAGATGATAAATGTGCTTAACAAAAAATACCTCAGAGCATCGAGCGAGTGAGAGGGCGATTCTTCGTTGAGCTGCAACAGGAAGTAGGTACGTAGGTACCTCGCTCGCTATTGATTGCGAAATGGACTTTATTCCTGTTAATAAGAGGCCAGAGTCCCCGCGGGCGCGGGCGCGGGCCGATCAATCAATCATACCCAATAGGTACCGCTGCTACGCACAATGCCACTCAATAAAAGATTTGTGCCAAATTATTTCCTCTTCCATCATAATAACAGGGCTTCGAACATTGTGATGAACTTGTTCATATGTACGATTCTGTAACAGGTGACCGCAATGCAACTGCACGTTGCACATCGCCTATCGACCGAAGAGCTCTCTGTATTATTGTTTCCTAGTTCATCCCTATTGTACCAATATGAGTTATGCGGGCATTGAAGGCCACCTAACTTATATAACCTAAATATTTTGAATATTTGAATAATATAAATTTAAAATATGACATTTTAATTATATTTACTATACTAGCTGCTGCCCGGGCCTTCGCCCGTGTTTTACCGGGATAAAACACGGGCGAAGGCGTTAAATAAAAAGTTCTCGGATGTTATTTCAGCTCTCAAACTATACCTATACCAAATTTCAGCCCAATCAGGGCCTGTACTCTTCGAAATCGAAGTTTCTGATTCTTTTTCGTGCAAACGCTAATCTTATGCAAAGGACATAAGAGTTGGTTTTGCACGAACACGAAAAAGAAACTTCGATTTTCCTTTTTTCCGAGTAGGCCTCCAGTATAGTACATTTTTGCGTGAAAGAGGAACAAACGTCTATATGTACATGGATTCTCACAAACTTTGATATTTATAATATTAGTAAAAAGAATCATTTTGGGTTTACATAAAATTTTTCCAACAATAACAAGCATAAAACCATTTGTTTTGGCATTATTAAAGTTAGGTGGTTATATAAAAAAAAAAATAGATAATTTATAAATACAAAGTTTTCCTCAGACTTAAAGTATTATTTAAATAATATAAGATTGCGCTTCCGATGAATCTTAAGACAGAAGAAATATATTAATTGAACATAATAATATGTACCTATAAAATAATCAAACAAGTGATTCTGAAGTTTTTAATTAGTAGGTAGGGTACTACATAAATCAATAAAAGCAGAGAAAATAACCTTTGATTGAAAGTAGAGCTCGTACTAACGTCCGGTCTGAAGCTGGTGCCACCGACAAGTTCAATGTAGCTGTAGGCTTGCATCACGGAGGTAGGGCTTTAAGCCCTTATTTGTTCCTCCTGATTATGGATGCTCTAACATCGGACATACAGGAGGAAGCACCCTGGTGCATGCTGTTTACTGACGACATTGTTCTTGTCGGAGAGGATGCAATTGAGGTCCAGAGCAGCCTGGTAAAAAGGCAGCAAATAATAAGCCGGTCGAAAGCCGAACAGCTGTTCTTCGACTTCGGCGGTGCCTCCAGTTTTCCCAATATTGCGACGTAGAATATCGACCGCTCCAACTCTGCCATAGGGCCGCGGCGTAGAATATCGAACTCTTCAACTCAGCTCGTGGATGTCGTAAGAGCTGACTAAGGGAACCTACCAGAGGAAGGGCAGCAGCTTCCTACTGTGTATAAACAAAACCTTACTGCGCTCGAAGCGACACAATCGTTCATTTAATTCACCATTCCAAATGAAAATATAAAAAAACCGGTAAATTCTTCCTTTCGAATATATCCATTCCATTACCAACCGTAAACCGCAGCGTGCTTCAAACCGTAATCTAAATTATTAAATGAGAAATATGTACATGTCTAGATGGAACATGTCTCACCCAGATGAATAGTAGACAATCTTGATTATAGGCCCTCTATCTACAAAAGAATTTTCCATGCTATAAGTAAACAAGGTATGCACTTCCAAGGCCCGATAGTCGTGGGTGTTTCCAGGCTACGTCATCGACGCCATCGGCCAATGAAGAGAATCTGTTTCCTGGTACCAGTAGCGTAAAATCTTAATTCCCCGAGCTCCTGTATGAATCTGATAAAACTATGTAGTTTTTTATTTACCCATTATTTACCACATTGACTTGTATTTAACTAACGCTGTTTTGACTGATCTATCATCATCAGCCCATACACGTCCACTGCTGGACATATGTCTCCCCCGTACGACGCCACAAATAGCGGTTCTGAGCCGCCTCCATCCATCAACTCCCTGCGACCGCTACGATGTCATCGAGTGGATGGTCTCCCATGTAGGGGGGGATTTGTCATAATCACCACGCTTGGCAGGCGGATTGCTGATCGTAGTGTTGGTGTTTAAAAATACTCAGAAGGAAGCTGCTGCCCTTCCTCTGGTAGGTTCCCTTAGTCGGCTTTTACGACATCCACGGGTTGAGTTGGAGGGGTCGATATTCGTACGCCGCAACCCCACGGCTTACTGACTTGACTGATCTAACAACAAACATAATTGACGATTCACTTAATTATGGATTTTTCAATTGACCCTTATCTCTTTGATCCTCAACTTCTACATTTTGTTGAAATGAAGTGGCAACTGGACAGTGACGTCACCTGGCGACACTCCCAGAAGAGCAGACCTATCTTCTTGGATCATAGAATTTTGTATTTAATATAGGAATTGACCATTTAGGTACAATTTTTGACTATGGGCACTCTATAATATTCAATGTAATATAGAAATTGACTATTAAGGTTCAACATACGAAATATACTCTCGAAAAAAGAACGAAACTCAAATATTCTTCATAAATATATAAATATTCCAAAAATGTATTTATATCAGTTTCTTAGGTGATAATAATTTCATAGATAGAATAGAAATAATAATTATAAATAAATAAAAAATATAGATTGGAAATAGTGAAATAGATAGGCTTTTTAGTTTGAAATTAATAGACATTGCGATTTTCTTTAATTATCTGAACAGTCTACGGTACACATAGGCTTTGTACGGTATTGTATGGCACAGCAAAATACGTTCCGTACAACATGAAAGTAACGACACAGCCTTGGAAGGCATACTTGGCCTTCATATGCGTTCTTAGGTGAATATGGCTCCTTCTTTAAATTATCAGTTTAAACAAAAATCGTGTAAAAAGTTTAAACGATGAATTTCAACTATAAATTAACATAATAAACCCTATGTTTGTCTTATAGTTAAAGAAAGTAAAAATTTTGATTTGGTCGTACGATAAACTAGCCAAAGAGCTGAGTCGAGGGCTTGCCCTAGGATTTTATGAGTCACGGTGTCAATATCGGCACTGGTCGCGCTATTTCCATTGAGGTATATGGCGGTGTTATGATTCTGGCTGCCGGCCGTGACGCTCCCCTAGCGTTTAAAGTATCTTCCTGAGGTATATTTGCGGAATTTATAACAGGTGGCAATGAAAACGTAGACCATTATGTTGGACGGAATCTTACTTTCCAACACAGCATTGAGTTTCTAAAAACAAATTTGAAGTTTTCCCGAATAGGTATGAGCATAATAGTTTATGATTTTTATGGTTTGTCATGAATGCGTCTATTTATCTTTTCTTTGGTGTACCTTACGATATTTTATCGTTTTCTAATAGTTAATTAGGCTGTGAACAGATATCTATAAAAATAAATACTTAACCGATTGTTTTAGGTTACCACAACTCAATAAACAAATGAGCTCAACTCAATAAACCAACAAGTGTATGTTGCACGGTTTCAAACATTATGAGCCTGAAGTACCTTAATGTTCGTATAGGTAGGTATTATACAATGTAATATATATTTAGAGATGCAACTTTTTCTCAACGCTATAATATAGAAAACGGAGAAGGATGTAGTAATAAGCAGACGCACGACCGACGTAAGTACCTCGATGTAAAAATCTGAAATTTTATTGAATTTTGTGGCAATAAAGACACTTTAACTTTGGTACACAACGGTGTAACCAATTTACACCCTTATAGGGTTGTCATCGTCATCTCGACAACACCAAAGCGGAGGATTAAAATTTTTGTTCACAATTTTAAAATCTCGTATGTACAATCATTTTAATGCGATAACGTTGTGTATCATGTTAAGAAGTCTTTTTAGTCTTAGTATAACAATTTGCAAAGTACTTCGCCATGTTAATTTTTTAGTTTAATTCAGCCTACATGGCTGATATTTTGTTTGAATAATAATTGGAAATTTCCTTAGAGATTCGAACCCATTTGTTGTTGTTGACTACGTGTTGGGTCTTCACTCAAGCCGTAGGACCAAGATATAATTTATTTATATACTTTGTTATGTTATTTATAACGTGTTTTTCATTTCCGCAATCTTAAACTGAATCCGAGTGCTTTGGTAGTCAATATGTATTATTTTTATTATTATATATTAATTAGTAGCCTTAAACACCTCACAAGTGGAGGTAAACACTAGTAACCATTATTGCTACCCGTATAGGGTGCTTGATTCATCTCGGCACTATACGAGTGGAGGGATACAGTGGTAACCATTAGTGCTACCCATATAGGGTGCATGGATGGTTTTTCTCGACACTGCAAGTGGAGTAAATAACCATTTGATAACACAAAATAGTAACCATTATTGCTACCCTTATAGGGTGCATGGTTCACCTCGACACAATTACAAGTGCAGGAACACAGTGGTAACCATAACTACCCATAAAGGGTGTATGGTTCATCTCTACAGGGGAAGGAGTTTTTGCTATCCATATAGGTTATTGTAGCAAGCTACCCAACATTTAGGTAAATGGCAATTATAATCTCGGACGAGTAGTTTTGAATGTTTCGGTTGATTTGCGTTATAAATTATAGTAAGAAAACATACAAACAACTTTAAAAAAAATAAAGGTGGTACACATGTTGATAATGATCAATTAATAAAGGTTTGAGGTAATCCGTCCCTTTTTGTCAACCAGTATTGATCAAAAGTCGCACATGGAAAAATGAGGGTAGTTCTTCTATCGGTTAAATTAGTTCTCAGACTAGTTATAAGTTATCTAGGAAAGAACTCACTATGTATGCATTTAAGTTATCATAGGGAGCTATGTATGATTGTTAGAACCACCTACCTGTCCTTCCGATGTGTAGGTATCCATCCGAAAATGTATTTTTTCCACGGTTGAGGAAAGGTCGTAACTGATTCGTCTGTACCACTCTAACAACTTTTGGTCATGGTAATTACATAATCCTTGTTTCTATTTCGTTTTCCCATGTTATTTCTGCAAAAAAACTAATTTAACACTTGATTTTACATTATTTTGTAAGAAAATATGTGTGACTTCGGCAACACAAACATAAATAATGACAAGTGAAGCTGGCTGTCAGAGAGACGTTAGGTTACGGGCTAGTGGCTGTATTCTGCCAGGCATAGGGTAGAATAATAATTTATTTCTTTCAGGTCAGCTTTATAAGTATGACAGAAGCAGGCATTCTATAGCTGCAATAAGTTATAGAATCCTTCGTTAATGCCGAAGTATAATTCTGCTTGACTCTGAACCCTCAGGTGCTTCAGACTTCTAGTGACTACTAGAGGACATTATGATATTCATTTGACGGTAGAGTACCTACTACAAGAAGGAGCTAGTTTCAAAATAGGTTTGTCCTTGTTTGTTATCGTTCGCACGTTGCGGCGCGGCGCGTGTAACAGTACAGATCATATAATACGTACTACTGTAACAGTAAGAAGGGGTTTAATTATTTTGTTTGAGCGCTTTGTGCAAGTCAGCCTGTGTTAGCCCGTTACTCCACCTGCGCCGGCGTTGGCACAGCGGAACTTTGAACAACTTTCAAACGAATCTGTAACTGACTTATTGTTGGCTGATTCAGATTACTGCTGTTTGATTTGATTGGAAACTGCTGCAAATCAATTGCACGTTATGTGGCAAGCACGTCTATTTCAAAAATCAGGATGGAACTATAGATATTATCACCGTTTGTTAGAGCTACTGAGGAAGAGAAATGATAACTCTAACGCTGTTTGATCACAACTGTTTATTAATTAGATTAAGGTTATAATGAAAGATTAATACGGAAGAATAAACATCACGTACTTATTGGAAGTAGGTACATTACCAAGCTATTATAATGTAGGTGAACTAGATATTACACGTACGGACTGAATAACTTGTACTTTGTACATCTTGGACACTAGAGAAAGGGAAGACACTGTAATGTATAAGAACTGCACAAGAATCCAGACATAACTAGGATTCTTCCCTGGTAATGAACACTACATTGTACTTCGTACATCCTGGCCAAAAGCAAAGGAAACATGTATTTATCAAAATATTACAAAAAATCACAAAGTAAGCATGTGAAAGTGCATAAATGAATGTAAATGAAAAAGAAAATTAATGTAAATTATTAAAACTGTATGAGATCTAGAGACCTTAATGTCCTTATGTTTTCAACTGTCCGCTCTCGCACCTAAATAACTTATAATACGTATTTATTTTATATCGCGAAACACTCAACACGCACTGCTCGTCACACGCTGCTTGATGCTGTGCTGCCTTGGGGCCTTCTATAAGGGCCGTCGAGGTGACCGTTGCCGTCAGATGAGATCCTGCTCCTGCTCCTCAGCATGTCGTCGTCGCTTACATTGAGAGGAACGTCGACTTGGAATTTTATTTATGTACCTTCGATATGATTGCCATGGTTGCTGACGGTTCATTATGCCTCCGTTCCATTTTAAAGGGGCATTATAATGCTGACCTTTTAATATGCTTGGTTGAGTTTTTTGATGATCTTCGTCCTGAGAGATATTTCTAGTTTCCTTTCCGTATTGCTTAGTAAAGGAATCATCGAGTACAGAACATACAATAATCTTATGGTCATTAGGAGTAGATGTAAGCTGATATGGGTTGATGTGTCCAGACTGTTCTAAAAACTTAAATGCGTCATGCAGCCGAGAATTGTGTTGACCTTGGCAAACTCTGCATGAGCGTCTTGAACGGCACTGACCTACCTCGTGCTGAAGTAGGCAGTTTTGACAAATGCCTAACTGGGTCGTTGCATTTAATTGGTCTTTGGCATCGAGTTTTATGAAATCATCACATTTATATATTGCATGATTGCTGTTACAATAAGGACAGATCAATGTGCTTGTGGCTGAAATAAATTCTCCATTGTAGGTAGGTGAAACAAAGACATTACTTGATATCTGGATAGTTTTCGTGAGCTGTTGCTCTGTGGTGTTGTTCCCAAAAGGCACTGAATGGAACACAGTATAAGTACTACGTGTGAATGCGACGTAGTACTTTAGGATAACGTTTAAGCAACGAACGTTATCATATTGTCCTTCGACAGACAGTTTTGTGAGAGCGATCGCGGATTTAGACTGTGAATCCGGCTCGGAGAATGTTAGAGCTACCGAGGAAGAGAAATGATAACTCTAACGTTGTTTGATCGCAACTGTTTATTAATTAGATTTAGGTTAAAATGAAAGATTAATACGGAAGAATAAACATCACGTACTTATTGGAAGTAGGTACATTACCAAGCTATTATAATGTAGGTGAACTAGATATTACACGTACGGACTGAATAACTTGTACTTTGTACACAGTTATTATTCAATATTATACATCTACGACGTAAGGCGTAGCCTTTACTTACAACTAAGCTGCTACGGTGTAACCTTTACTTACGATTTATCTGCTACGGCGTAGGCTTTTCTTACGACTAAGCTGCTACGGCGTAGCCTTAACTTACAACTAAACTGCTACGGCGTAGCATCTACGGACTGTAGACCGTAGCAGTTCTGCCCCATAATTAACTATGCAGTTAGTTGCTTGCTACGAAAACTTGACTAGAGAAGCAGTAACTGAGATCATAAAAAGGGAAAAAGGTAATAAAAAAACCAATGTAGCTCTCGCCTTTAGATTAATTCTCATAAAGGGCCTCTGTGCTGTTGGCTTCGGCTCCACGCATGCCTCCCAAAGGACCGGGTCACTATATGGCCCGTGATCATGGAAATGAGAAACCAATGATTAAATACCAACTCATGTAAATAAAATAAAATACCTAGTTGTAGTTATGGGGTGCAGGAGCTGTTTAAGCGCTTCATAAAACTAAGTACTTAGGTATGTAAAAGTTTGGGCTACGTGTTTTATAAAAATATTAGACATAGACATAGACATTATTTATTTACTGCTGCAGTACAAAAACAGACATAAAATACATTTTAAACATAACATAGTAACTTATAGTACAGGAAAAACAATTGCACAAAATGTATTTTTTTTTCTTTTTTAAAAAGGGAGACTTTTACAGCAGCAAAAAGGTCTCGACTCAGCATAAATGCCTTACTACTCAGGAGTAGATAGGCGCTGGTATTCTGCCGAAACCATTAGAATCACAAGAGCTTGTGAGGCTTACGATTAGAGTAATTAGTATGTGTTTTATAAATAGTAAATAATATACTTCAATACAAATAATAATATTATATAACTGGCCCGTGTCTGACTGTGTGAAACGGATATAAACTTGTTGATTAGTAATAAATAATAGATAATTAAAGAAAATAAAATAAATGAATTAATAGCCCAGTAAACTAGCAACTCCATGCTGCGAAACCTAACAAGACATGATTCGTTATGGTGCAACAAATGGTGCACCATAACGAGTCATGGCTCCAGGCAACCCTATCTTTTGGTGATCTATTAAATAACACTTAAAACGGTTTTTAAAAGTGAACTTTGATTTTAACTGTCGCAAGGGTGGAGGGATATTGTTCCAACATTTGGTTGCCTGATATCGAAAGCTTCCCCTAAACGCTACGGTTTTATATTTGCTATAGTGCAACAAATTTCTAGTAGGCCTTAAACTGTACTTGCTTTTGTAACGACTTAGTTTTGAGAATAAGTATTCTGGAGACTCGAACTTTACGACGCCATGTACCAAACTGCTAGGTGCAAATGCCTCCGCGAAGCCATGTTGAGCGTCGATGAGTTGTTAATGTATGGCATGACGTGTGTTCGCGGTGGGATATCATAACAAAACCTACAGCACGCATTTTGCACTCTCTGAACAAGGCGCGCCGTTCTTGACAGTAAACGCGGGCCATAAACCAAGTCACCATGTTAAGCTTCGATAGAACTATCGACTCACAGACTTTTACGCGGATTTCTTTTCTTAAAAAGTTCTTTATTTTATACAGTAGCTTAAGTCTATACATGCAGTTTCTTGCAATGCTCTTTATGTGGTTCTCAAAGCGGAGAGTATCATCGAATAAGATACCAAGATTTCTAGCCTCACGTGCACGTTCAATACTTTGGCCATGAAGATTAATATTTGGCGAATGGCTTAAAATGCCTCCTATCAAGCGCGGTGAACCAAGGATCATAAATTTAGATTTTAAGGGATTGAAAAGAAGAGCATTATGATGAGACCAGTCCGCTATTCGGCCCAGGTCGTCATTCAGTTTGGCAGTACTGCAGAGAACATTCCCCGGATCCACTGCCAAGTACAGCTGAACGTCATCGGCATATAAATGGTATTTGCAATGTTTGATCTGCCAGCAGATATCAGCACTGTAAATAATGAACAGCAGCGGACCAAGAATTGACCCCTGCGGCACACCACGAACAACTAATTTACAAGATGATGTCAGTTGTGTTCCATCTTGCTTAGTAATCTGCACAAACTGAGACCGATTACTCAGGTAGCTGTCAAACCATCCAATCGCCGCAGCATCGACTCCATAATATGAAAGTTTTGACATAAGCAACGGGATACTTATCGAGTCAAACGCGCGAGAGAAATCTAGAAGTACTAAAATTGTCGCTAGCCCCTGATCTTGTTCAGCAAGAATGTTAACAACAACATCAAGTAATGCCGTAGTCCACGGAAACCCGATTGAACGTTGGCAAGATCTTATTGCATTCTATGAATTCGCTGAGTTGGTTATAAACCACTTTCTCCAAAACTTTCAAGAGAACTGGAAGAATGCTGATATGTCTCAAGTCTTTTATGTCAGTTGGTTGAGGGATTTTAGGTATGGGATTTATTTTAGCAATTTTCCATTGACTGGGAAAAGTATACGTAGTTATGGATCTGTTGACTATTCCTGTTATCAATGATAGTGTATGAGGTAGTGTCAAGAGAATCATATCCATGGATAGATCGTCCACTCCTCGGGCGTTTGTTTTAATATTCAAAAGAATTTTGGCTACGTCCTGGTCGTCTACTTCATGTAACGAGAAGGTTTCATTATGAAACTTATTTGATTCAAAAAATGAACGGTTGGAGGTCGGGATATCAGTCGAGCCGGGAACATTTAGAAAATGATTATTTATAGCTTCTGGCTGATCAAAAATATCAGGTATGAATTTTTTTGACTCGTGTAATACATCTTCTTTTAAATTTTTCCATAGTCTTTTTTCATAGTTAATTTCTGAATTAATGCGAAAGTCGTAGTACGCACGGGTTTCGTTATATATATTTTGGGATACAAATTACTTCAGTTTCTTATAGTGGTTCTTATGGATTTCTAGTTTTGTTGTACGAAACTTGTCATGTGCTTCATTTCGACATTTGATCATAGGTTTTATGATATCTGTGATCCAAGGTGTGCATTTGTCTTTAATTTTAATAATTTTACAGGCGCGTGTATATCTAATAAGGCTGTGACTAGAGAGGTGAAAACGTCTACCATTGTTTCTACAGTACGTGCCTGCGTAACAATGCTCCAATCTAAAGCCAGTATATCCTCATCTAACTTCTTATGATCAATGTTCTTGAGCGATCGACATACTATAGTTCTAGGGGGGATCTTTTCTCTTTTAATATTTAACAAAGCTGATCAAAAGAATGGCCACATTTACCTTTAATATCGAGGACAGATATATCTTGTACATTACAATCCGTGCAAACAACATCGATGAGAGTTTGGCTGTGATCCGTATAGCGAGTTGGTGATGACGTCACCACTTGAGATAGACCTGTGCAATCTAAGAATTGCTCCAACTTTGAGTACTTGGGGTCAGAAGGACTCATGCAGTTAACGTTGAAATCTCCTAGAACTATTACATGGTCATGAGCACCAAAATAAGCAACCGATTCAGTCAGTGCGTCAAAAAAGTTATCCACGTTTACCAATTCCGGACGATAGGCAGTACCAATTGCTAATCTTAACTTATTAATAGTAACAGATAACCACATTTGTTCGATCTTCGCATCGGGATGAGCAATTTTTTGAGCATTGATACCGCGTCTTACCTAAAAACCAACACCTCCTCCTCTACTGCGACCCATGCTCTCTGGACGTGGGGTATTACGAAAGCCATAGCCAGGAACCTTCGGCGCACGTTCCTCTTCACCTTTTGGATCCAAGTTTCGTTAATAGCTACAATGTCGCATTTGAGGTTATCCATTGCGATAAGAAAATCATTTTGACCTGTCCCTAAAGAGCCTGGGTTATACAAGCCTAGTTTAAAACAAATCTTAGTATTGGGACGCATTAAAAAAGGTAGATAATTGACAGAGTGTGAATAACAGTGGCACCGAGTTCACTCGTGAAAATATTAAACGTGACTGTTTATAAGATGTCATTAATTCTTTAATTCTTTAATTCTTTATTGTACACAATAATACATTTTATCAACTTATCTAAAAAGATTATGTACATAGGCGAGCTTAACCCTGAAAAGAGTTTTCTTCCAGCAAACCTCAGAGTTATAGGAGAGGCGATCGAACAGGTAGAGGAAGTGTACAAAAATAAAATAAATCGAACAATAGATAAACTAACAATAACTAATAGTGGCTTAGCTACATACAATACATATAATTATAATAAACATACATAAACTAAAATAATAGTGACGAAATAAACCTAATAAATACCTAATCTTCAATATATATATACTAATAAAATAGAAACTATTTATGATAGTAGGAAGTGCTCTTTTAACTTAGTTTTGAAAATGTTAAGCGATGGACTGGCTCGAATATCATGGGGAATAGAGTTCCACAATCTAGCCGCTTGCGCGGCGAAAGAACCTCCGGGCCTACTGGAAAGAAGGAGTGATACTGCCGTCCTACACGGCACACCGCGAGGAACGAGAAATGCAAATCGTTCGCGGAGGTATGTCGGGGAAAGAGGGTTATTGAGAATGAAGTACAGATAAGAGAGAATGTGAAGATCACGCCGCCGTCGTATGGGTAGCCATTTAAGTTTGGATCGAAAAGCAGACACATGGTCGAATTTACGCAATCCATATATGAATCGGATGCCCAAATTCTGAAGGCGCTCAAGCTTATTCCAAAGTTCCTCTGTCGCGTCAAGGAAACAGACGTCAGCATAATCGAGGAGGGGAAGTAGAAGACTTTGGGCAAGGATTACTTTAGTCTCAAAAGGAAGGAAGTTTTGTAGACGTCTAAGAGAATAAAATGTGTAATTAACCTTTTTACTAATGTTGTTTATGTGACTCATCCAAGATAAATTGCTTTCAAAAATTACGCCCAGGTTCTTAGCCTTCGTAGCGAGAGGAATTATATTACTGGCCAAAGTAATAGGCGGAATTGTAGAAAGAACTAATGATTTCAACATAAAATTACTACCACAGATCATGGCTTGCGATTTCGAGGGGTTGATCAGAAGACCATAGGCCTTAGCCCATGAGTTTATGTTGTATAGATCCAAGTTAATCTGATCAATACCTTCTGAGATCTCATCCACTTTAAAATGATGGTAGATTTGCAGGTCGTCCGCGTAGAGATGGTAGCTGGAAGAAATTACTTTAGTAACAGAATTAATGAAGATGGAGAAAAGGAGAGGTGAAAGGACACTGCCTTGAGGTACACCCGCAGAAATGTTACACCAATCCGAGTATGAATCATCAAGGCGCACACGCTGTGAGCGACCTGAAAGATAAGAACGAAACCAAGCGACTACTGAGGAAGTGATATTGAGAGAGGAAAGAACTGCAACAAGGATACCGTGGTCAACAGAGGTGAAAGCACTGCTAAAATCCAATAACACTAGTGCAGTTACCTGTTTATTAGACATAGCTGAGCGTATGTCGTCGGAGATTTTAGCAAGAGCACCCACAGCGCTGTGACCAGGACGAAAGCCAGATTGGTATGGACTCAAAAGGTTATTACGATGGAGATACAGCGCGAGTTGCTTTTGGACTACATTCTCAAGGATTTTAGAAAGAACCGGGAGAATCGATATAGGTCTTAGCTCAGAAACCGAGGAAGGATTAGAAACTTTAGGCAAAGGGATGACATTAGCAGATTTCCACAAAGTAGGAAAGCAGCCAGACTCAAGAGAATGATTGATGATGTGGGATATTGCAGGACAAAGTTCTAAGGAGAGAAGCTGGAGCATCTGGATGTTAATATCATCAGTGCCAACGGCTTTCGTTGATATGGAGTTAAGAATCTTTTTAATGTCGTCCTCGGCAATCGCTTCGAAAGTAAAGGGAAGGCATGGTGGAAGAGCTTGCTGCGCAATTGTGTTAATAGTTGAGATTCGAACACTATTATCCAGAGAAAGGGGAGATTTAGAAAAGTTTTGATTAATAATGTTCAGGTCAAAAGGGATGTGCGGATTATATGAGCCACCACCAATTCCAATGGATTTTAGAAATTTCCACATTTGTGAAGGAGTTGAATTTTGAACAGAACTATGAATGTGACGTTTTCTACTATCTCTACACAACTTGCTGCAACGGTTACGAAGCTTTTTATAGACAGTATGATTTTCTTCAGTCGGATGTTTCTTGTAGCACCGTTTAGCCCGATCTCGGCTCGACATCACCTTCCTAATGGCCTGAGTCAGCCACGGAGCTGGAGGATGCTTCACTTTGACCATTTTCATCGGTGCGTGAATATCAAATAAATCCAAGATCAGCTTATTAAAGGCAGCCACTTTATCATCCACACCAACAACATCTATTACGGGTGACCAGTCCATTGTGGAGGCATCGGCCTTCAGACTCTCAAGACTGATGTCTTTAAAGCTACGTAGATGGAGATACTTAACTTTTTGTCTTGGTGAACGCACTTTATATGAGAGAAAGAGAAGATCATGGTAAGAGAAAGGAGCAGTAGTTTGTCCATGTGCAGCCACGCGGTCTGCGTCAGAAACAATAATAAGATCCAGGAGAGATGGAGAGCAATGAGGAGCGAAATGTGTGGCAGAAAGAGGAAGAATGTGCAGGTTCACGGAAGAGAGAAGAGATTGTAGCTTGACAGCGCGGATATCATTTTTTAACAGACAAGTATTGAAGTCGCCGAGTAGAATTGTATGATCATAAATAGTAGATAAAGACTCAAGTTTTAATTCAAGAGAGGGGAAATAGTCTATACTACAAGAGGGAGGATAAAAAACACCAAGTAATATTTTAGAGTGATTAATAATTATCTCAATAAACAGATGCTCTGCGGACTTGGAGTACTGTCCTGGCGATTGGTCTATAATTTTATATGGAATACCCGCACGCAGGTATATTGCGACCCCACCACCACCCTTGCCAACACGATCATTTCTTATCAGAATGAATCCTGGCAGGGGATATTGGGTAGACGGTAAAGACGGCTTAAGAAAAGACTCGGAGATAAGAACAGCATCAATTACTTTGTGATCAAAGGAAGCTAACAAATCCGAGTAATGGGAGGGGATGCTCTGGGCGTTAATATGAATAATGTTTAGATTTTTAGAACAACCGTAGAACTTACTTTCAATAACAGCTCGAAGGTGTGGTAAACCTACCATCGAGTCATCACTGCTGACGGCGCTAGCATAATCGGTATTCGAGGAGCACGAGAAGTAACTATCATTTAAATCTAAATCCATAACTACTAAATAAATAATAATATATACTCAATATATACTTAATATATGTAAGGAATAAAAATAATAAAAAATAATTTGTTTGCAAAATATGCCTAAAATACGTATAAGTATTGTTACCGCTGACGCTTGGACCTTGTGTCCATTCTGCTGGAGCCTGGCTTGGCTGCAGGAACCGACGAGGCCTTTCCTTTGGTCCGCGGCGCGCTCGGGCCTTCCTCATCGGAAGACTGAGGCGCGGGGAACTTGGCTAGCAGCGGCTTCAGCTCCGACATCGCTTCGATCTTGCGGCGCGTGTTATCAGGCAAAGAGATGATAATTCTGCCCTCTGATGTCCAACACCGACGTACGCCGAAGTGCTTGCGCGCTGCCATGAACACATCATGCCTCGGTTTGGTCAGGAACTCCGAAACCGTAATGTCGGATCCCTTGAGTGACGTCTTGGCATTCCAAACCTGAGTACGCAGCTGATGACTGCCGAATCGTACCAAGATAGGCCTGGGCTTGCTACTGTTTGAGCCTAAGCGGTAGCAAGAGGAGATCAACTCCGGTGCAACATCAGACATTTTAAATTGGCTGGTTAATAAATTCCTAACCAAGTTATCAACTGGAGATTCACCGGACTCTGGAATCCCATGAAAAAGGAGAATCTTTCTGCGAGAAGCAGTTTCTTGGCGGTCCAGGCACTGGACTAGGAGCTCCAATTGTGCTTGCATCGTTGCTAAAGACTTCCAAGTTAGCATTTTGAAGTCCCGGAACTCACGTGAAAGTGTCTGCCAGTCCTTGTGTGGTGCACCTGGTGCCTGTGATGGTCCCTGATCAGTGCCAGCGAGTCTCTGGATGTCCCCCTCCATCTGCTGAAACTTTGTTTCAAAAGTCCCAGCCAACACTTCCATGTTACTTGCCAGCTTGGCATATAGGTCCATTCTGCTTGCGTTTTGTGATGAACACAGAAAGGTGAGAGGAGAAGTTTATAAACTAACGAGTGTAGGAAACTCTAGTTTTTAGTAATAACTTTCTATTTGCATGGGAATTGGTCTATTTATATTGTTATAAATAAATAAATGAGGAGCTGATTTATTTTCGTGTGTACACTTGAACTACCCACAGCCGTCTGATTAATGTTTTAGTTACATTCTGAATTAAATTCATTGTTAGAAAATAGCAATATACTACAAACTAATTTTTTAGGAGTGCGCGAGCTGCAAGCAGCTCGCGGCGGTTGTGTAGACTGTTTGTTTATTTATTTAGTTCCCCTTTTCGTAACCTACGTTTAAGATTTTGTAGAAATCGATATCCAAAAGGAAGATTTGCGATTAAAAAATGTCAGCCATCTTGGATTTTGAAATGGACATCTTTTTCGTAATCTACGAGTTTGAGTTAGTCGAAAACGATACCCATATCAGATGTTTTGGTGGGAGAGGGGTTCAAGGGGACTGGGTGGGACTGGGGGGAAGAGTAGGTTTTTTTTTCCCCATACAAGAATATACCCTCTATACGTTCCCGCAATCTAAACCCCCCTACGACGACGGCATCTGGGAGCACCCTAAAAAGGGGGGCTAGTTTGGGGGCAAGGGGGGCAAAATTTTTTTTACATTCAAAATTATTTGACATTTCTATACAGTCTTTTAAAAAATTTGAAGCAATATGGCTTCGCTCGGGAGCCCCCCTAGAGGGGGGGAAGAAGAGGGGGCGTCAGGGGGTCACAGCACGGCTCGCTTCGCTCGCCGTGCTGTTCCCCGTCGTCGCATTGCGGCTCGCTTCGCTCGCCGCAATGCTCCGACCGAAAAAAAGGTCAAAATTAGGCCAAATTTCGGTTTTTTTATAAAAAGGGGGGTCTAGAGGGGCAGGGGGGGCAACAATTTTTTTAGCTTTCGAAATGATTTTTTTTCTTCTACATGACGCAAAAAAAAAATTATTCAAGTCGCCCCACTTGGGAGATACAAAAAGGGGGGCAGTTGTTTTGGGGGGGGAGGGGGGTAATTTTTTTTTTTCCTCGTTTGAGAAGAAACCCTCTATACAATCCCGCAATCGAAACCCCCCTACGACGACGGCATCTGGGAGCAACCTAAAAAGGGGGGGCTATTTTGGGGGCAAGGGGGGCAAAATTTTTATTTCATTCAAAATCACCTGACATCCTCTATACAGCCACACAAAAATAGTAAATCAATATGGCTTCGCTCGGGAGCCCCCCTAGAGGGGGGGAAGAAGGGGGGGTCGTGGGGGTCACAGCACGGCTCGCTTCGCTCGCCGTGCTGTTCCCCGTCGTCGCATAGCGGCTCGCTTCGCTCGCCGCAATGCTCCGACCGAAAAAAAAACGTCAAAATTAGGCCAAATTTCGGTTTTTTTATAAAAAGGGGGGTCTAGAGGGGGAGGGGGGCCAAATTTTTTTATGATTTCAAAATGATTTTTTATCCTCTACAAGAGGCAAAAAAAAATTTCTTTCAAGTCCCCCCACTTGGGAGATACAAAAAGGGGGGGAGTTTTTTGGGGGGGAAGGGGGGGTTGAATTTTTTTTCCCCATTTGAGAAGAAACCCTCCATACGATCCCGCAATCGAAACCCCCCTACGACGACGGCATCCGGGAGCAACCTAAAAAGGGGGGGCTATTTTGGGGGCAAGGGGGGCAAAATTTTATTGCATTCGAAACCACTTGACATTCTCTATACAGCCCTACAAAAAATGTTAATCAATATGTCTTCGCTCGGGAGCCCCCCCTAGAGGGGGGGAAGAAGGGGGGGGGCAGGGGGTAACAGCACGGCTCGCTTCGCTCGCCGTGCTGTTCCCCGTCGTCGCATTGCGGCTCGCTTCGCTCGCCGCAATGCTCCACCCGAAAAAAAAGGTCAAAATTAGGCCAAATTTCGGTTTTTTTATAAAAAGGGGGGTCTAGAGGGAGAGGGGGGCCGAATTTTTTTATGTTTTCAAAATGTTTATTTGTCCTCTACATGACGCAAAAAAAAAGTTTCTTTCAAGTCTCCCCACTTGGGAGATACAAAAAGGGGGGGAGTTTTTTGGGGGGGAAGGGGGGGTTGAATTTTTTTTTCCCCATTTGAGAAGAAACCCTCTATACGATCCCGCAATCGAAACCCCCCTACGGTGAAGGCATCCGGGAGCAACCTAAAAAGGGGGGCTATATTGGGGGCAAGGGGGGCTAATTTATTTTTGCATTCAAAATTATTTGACATTCTCTATACAGCCCTACAAAAAATTTCTATCAATATGGCTACGCTCGGGAGCCCCCCTAGAGTGGGGGAAGAAGGGGGGGGTCAGGGGGTCACAGCACGGCTCGCTTCGCTCGCCGCAATGCTCCACCCGAAAAAAAAAGGTCAAAATTTGGCCAAATTTCGGTTTTTTTATAAAAAAGGGGGTCTAGAGGGGCAGGGGGGTCAAATTTTTTTATGTTTTCAAAATGATTTTTTATCCTCTACATGATCCAAACAAGAAAATTTTTGCAAGTCCCCCCACTTGGGAGATACAAAAAGGGGGGGAGTTTTTTGGGGGGGAAGGGGGGGTTGAATTTTTTTTCCCCATTCGAGAAAAAACCCTCTATACGTTCCCGCAATCGAAACCCCCCTACGACGACGGCATCTGGGAGCAACCTAAAAAGGGGGGGCTATTTTGGGGGCAAGGGGGGCTAAATTTTTTTTGCATTCAAAACTATTTGACATTCTCTATACAGCCCTACAAAAAATTTGAATCAATATGGCTCCCCTTGCGAGCCCCCCTAGAAAGGGGGAAGAAGGGGGGGTCAGGGGGTCACAGCACGGCTCGCTTCGCTCGCCGTGCTGTTTCCCGCCATCGCAATGCGGCTCGCTTCGCTCGCCGCAATGCTCCACCCGAAAAAAAAGGTCAAAATTAGGCCAAATTTCGGTTTTTTATTAAAAAGGGGGGTCTAGAGGGGGAGGGGGGCCAAATTTTTTTATGTTTTCAAAATTATTTTTTATCCTCTACATGACGCAAAAAAAAAGTTTCTTTCAAGTCTCCCCACTTGGGAGATACAAAAAGGGGGGGAGTTTTTTGGGGGGGAAGGGGGGGTTGATTTTTTTTTTCCCCATTTGAGAAGAAACCCTCTATACGATCCCGCAATCGAAACCCCCCTACGACGACGGCATCCGGGAGCAACCTAAACAGGGGGGGCTATTTTGGGGGCTAGGGGGGCTTAATTTTTTTGCATTCGAAACTATTTGACACCCTCTATACAGCCCCACAAAAATTATTATTCAATATGGCTCCCCTTGCGAGCCCCCCTGGGGGCGGGGGGGAAGGGGGGGGAAATCTCAAAAAGTCGGAATTTTCCTGAGGTCCCCCAGACTCCCCCTATACGTTTCCGTAAAAAAAAACATACCTCCCCATCCACCATCAAGGAGAACAATTATGTCAGTAAGTGAGTGAGTGGTAATCCAGCTATATATAATATAACTAGTTTAGATTTTGCGCAAGCTGCGAAGCAGCTTTCGCTGGTAGGACTTTGCCATGGTAGGACTTTGCCTTATTAGGGGGGCAGCCTGGGGGCAAGAGAAACGGCACGGCTCGCTTCGCGAGCCGTGCGGTAGGCGGCTGACGCATCGCGGCTCGCTTCGCGAGCCGCAATGCTACACCACCCGCACTGCGTGCGGGGGGGCATCCTGGGGGCAGGGGAAGGGCACTGCACGGCTCGCTTCGCGAGCCGTGCAATGGTCCACTGACGCATCGCGGCTCGCTTCGCGAGCCGCTATGCTACACAACCCGCACTGCGTGGCTCGCTTCGCTCGCCACGCAGTGCGGGGGGGCATCCTGGGGGCAGAGAAACGGCACTCGCTTCGCGAACCGTGCAATGGTCCACTAACGCAATGCGGCTCGCTTCGCGAGCCGCAATGCTACACTACCCGCACTTCG
Organism: Eupithecia insigniata; assembly: GCA_947859395.1. Taxonomy (NCBI): domain Eukaryota; kingdom Metazoa; phylum Arthropoda; class Insecta; order Lepidoptera; family Geometridae; genus Eupithecia; species Eupithecia insigniata. The sequence continues at coordinate 237,442 of OX402011.1, read as the reverse complement.
TGGCTCGCTTCGCTCGCCACTCAGTGCGGGGGGGCATCCTGGGGCAGAGATACAGCACTGCACGGCGTCAGCCGTCTCTCTCCGACCGGACTTTGCCCCCAGGACGCCCCTAGAACGCCTCCCCCGCACTGCGTGGCTCGCTTCGCTCGCCACGCAGTGCGGGGGAGGCGTCCTAGGGGCGTCCTGGGGGCAAAGTCCGGTCGGGGGGAGACACAGCACGGCTCGCTTCGCGAGCCGTGTTGTATCCGATTGACGCAACGCGGCTCGCTTCGCGAGCCGCGTTGCTAAACCCCCGCTGCGTGGCTCGCTTCGCTCGCCACGCAGAGGGGGGGCAACCTGGAGGGGGGGAAAAAGGGCGGCTCGCTTCGCGAGCCGCCCTGCTTCCCATCCCCGCAAGAATTTTTGCTCCAGCTTACACCCACCCTGAGATAAATCGCTGTTCGCGTTGTCCCTTTTTTGAGGGTGAAGGAGGGGGAAATCAGGAAAAATAGGATTTTTCCCCCAGTTCGTTTGAGCATCCCTTTACGATTCTGCAAAAAAAAACATACCTCCCCATCCACCATCATGGAGAACAACTATGTCAGTCAGTGAATCAGTGAGTGGTAATTAAGCTATATATAGTATAAACTAGTTTTTTAGGAGTGCGCGAGCTGCAAGCAGCTCGCGGCGGTTGTGTAGACTGTTGGTTTATTTATTTAGTTCCCCTTTTCGTAACCTACGTTTAAGATTTTGTAGAAATCGATATCCAAAAGGAAGATTTGCGATTAAAAAATGTCAGCCATCTTGGATTTAGAAATGGACATCTTTTTTGTAATCTACGAGTTTTAGTTAGTCGAAAACGATACCCATATCAGATGTTTTGGTGGGAGAGGGGTTCAAGGGGACTGGGTGGGACTGGGGGGAAGGGTAGGTAATTTTTTTTTCCACATACAAGAATATACCCTCTATACGTTCCCGCAATCTAAACCCCCCTACGACGACGGCATCTTGGAGCAACCTAAAAAGGGGGGCTAGTTTGGGGGCAAGGGGGGCAACATTTTTATTTCACTTAAAATCACCTGACATCCTCTATACAGCCCTACAAAAAATTTTAATAGATATGGATTCGCTCGGGAGCCCCCCTAGAGGGGGGGAAGAAGGGGGGGTCAAGGGGTCAAAGCACGGCTCGCTTCGCTCGCCGTGCTGTTCCCCGTCGTCGCATTGCGGCTCGCTTCGCTCGCCGCAATGCTCCACCCGAAAAAAAAGGTCAAAATTAGGCCAAATTTCGGTTTTTTTATAAAAAGGGGGGTCTAGAGGGAGAGGGGGGCCGAATTTTTTTATGTTTTCAAAATGTTTCTTTGTCCTCTAAATGACCCAAAAAAAAAAATTCTTTCTTGTCTCCCCACTTGGGAGATACAAAAAGGGGGGGAGTTTTTTGGGGGGGGAGGGGTGTTGAATTTTTTTCCCCATTTGAGAAGAAACCCTCTATACGATCCCGCAATCGAAACCCCCCTACGACGACAGCATCCAGGAGCAACCTAAAAAGGGGGGCTATTTTGGGGGCAAGGGGGGCAAAATTTATATTTTATTCAAAATCACCTGACATGCTCTATACAGCCCCACAAAATTAGTAAATCAATATGGCTTCGCTCGGGAGCCCCCCTAGAGGGGGGGAAGAAGGGGGGGTCAGGGGGTCACAGCACGGCTCGCTTCGCTCGCCGTGCTGTTCCCCGTCGTCGCATTGCGGCTCGCTTCGCTCGCCGCAATGCTCCACCCGAAAAAAAAAGGTCAAAATTAGGCCAAATTTCGTTTTTTTTTTAAAAAGGGGGGTCTAGAGGAGGGGGGCCAAATTTTTTTATGTTTTCAAAATGATTTTATATCCTCTACATGACGCAAGAAAAAAGTTTCTTTCAAGTCTCCCCACTTGGGAGATACAAAAAGGGGGGGGAGTTTTTTGGGGGGGAAGGGGGGGTTGATTTTTTTTTTCCCTATTTGAGAAGAAACCCTCTATACGTTCCCGCAATCGAAACCCCCCTACGACGACGGCATCTTGGAGCAACCTAAAAAGGGGGGCTAGTTTGGGGGCAAGGGGGGCAAAATTTTTATTTCACTTAAAATCACCTGACATCCTCTATACAGCTCTACAAATTTTTTTAATAGATATGGATTCGCTCGGGAGCCCCCCTAGAGGGGGGGAAGAAGGGGGGGTCAAGGGGTCAAAGCACGGCTCGCTTCGCTCGCCGTGCTGTTCCCCGTCGTGGCATTGCGGCTCGCTTCGCTCGCCGCAATGCTCCACCCGAAAAAAAAGGTCAAAATTAGGCCAAATTTCGGTTTTTTTATAAAAAGGGGGGTCTAGAGGGAGAGGGGGGGCCGAATTTTTTTATGTTTTCAAAATTTTTCTTTGTCCTCTAAATGAAGCAAAAAAAAAATATCTTTCATGTCTCCCCACTTGGGAGATACAAAAAGTGGGGGAGTTTTTTGGGGGGGAAGGGGGGGTTGATTTTTTTTTTCCCCATTTGAGAAGAAATTTTCTATACGATCCCGCAATCGAAACCCCCCTACGACGACGGCATCCGGGAGCAACCTAAAAAGGGGGGCTATTTTGGGGGCAACGGGGGCAAAATTTATATTTCATTCAAAATCACCTGACATGCTCTATACAGCCCCACAAAATTAGTAAATCAATATGGCTTCGCTCGGGAGCCCCCTTAGAGGGGGGGAAGAAGGGGGGGTCAGGGGGTCACAGCACGGCTCGCTTCGCTCGCCGTGCAGTTCCCCGTAGTCGCATTGCGGCTCGCTTCGCTCGCCGCAATGCTCCACCCGAAAAAAAAGGTCAAAATTAGGCCAAATTTCAGTTTTTTTATAAAAAGGGGTGTCTAGAGGGGAAGGGGGGCCAATTTTTTTTATGAATTCAAAATGATTTTTTATCCTCTACATGACGCAAAAAAAAAATTTCTTTCAAGTCCCCCCACTTGGGAGATACAAAAAGGGGGGGAGTTTTTTTGGGGGGGAAGGGGGACAAAATTTTTTTTTCCGTCATTTGAGAAGAAACCCTCTATACGTTCCCACAATCGAAACCCCCCTACGACGACGGCATCTGGAAGCAACCTAAAAAGGGGGGGCTATTTTGGGGGCAAGGGGGGCTAAATTTTTTTTGCATTCGAAACTATTTGACATCCTCTATACAGCCCTACAAAAAATTTCCATCAATATGGCTTCGCTCGGGAGCCCCCCTAGAGGGGGGGAAGAAGGGGGGGTCAGGGGGTCACAGCACGGCTCGCTTCGCTCGCCGTGCTGTTCCCCGTCGTCGCATTGCGGCTCGCTTCGCTCGCCGCAATGCTCCACCCGAAAAAAAAGGTCAAAATTTGGCCAAATTTCGGTTTTTTATTAAAAAGGGGGGTCTAGAGGGGGAGAGGGGCCAAATTTTTTTATGTTTTAAAAATGATTTTTTATCCTCTACAAGACGCAAAAAAAAAAATTCTTTCAAGTCCCCCCGCTTGGGAGATACAAAAAGGGGGGCAGTTTTTTTGGGGGGGAAGGGGGGCTAAAATTTTTTTTACCTCATTCGAGAAGAAACCCTCTACACGGTCCCGCAATCGAAACCCCCCTACGACGACGGCATCCGGGAGCAACCTAAAAAGGGGGGGCTATTTTGGGGGCAAGGGGGGCTAAATTTTTTTGGCATTCGAAACTATTTGACATCCTCTATACAGCCCCACAAAAATTATATTTTATATTTAAAATTAGGTAAGTATGTATTTACAAAATGTGTATAAAATTTGGTATGATGATAGGCTTACAATGAGATAGATTGTATTACAGGCGATGATTATAGGTTATTTTTTACTATCGGAAATATTCATTATCAAAACGCGTAAGTAGCAAAATAATAATAGTGAATGTGAATAGAAAACTGTTTAAGGTACCTTTGCATTGATAGTATCCAAGCTGGGTTGTTTGGTTTCATGTTGTGGAGATGATATGTGTGCCAGCCATCATATTAAATTATTTGCTCACGCAGCCAAATCACCAATCTGAAATTAAATATTTTTGATTAGTTTTGTGTTGTAGGAATTTTGTGATTAAACAAATAAAATAAATAAAATTTATTCAAAGAAAATTGTACATAGAAAAATACATAGTGCACTTAATAAATAAATATAGCTAAGTGTAACAATTTTGCCTGAACTTGAATTGAATTGCCAATGAGAATAATGCGAGACGTCCTTCGCATTTAGTGCGCCTGTGGCGGGGTTATAATAATTGTAACTTTGTTTTATTAACGAAAGGGGCAAATATTAACACGACTTTGTGGTTGAATATATATACAGTACCAGATGGTTACTTGCTTAGGTTAGTTACATTGTTTAATTTAGGGTCGAAACACATAAGTGTGCTGCGACGCCGCGCCGCAACGCAACACGCAAACGAGCGTTACGTTGCGGCGGCGTCGCAAAACTTAAGGTGCGTTGCCACTATGGTATCAAAATTCTACATAGCGGCACCACCGATTTTGGCGGTGCGGCACCGCAACTCTGTTATGCGTTAAAGCCCTTAATAGGCACTGATTATATTTACCGATGTCTCGGGATTAATGTGTCTGTGATAATTTTTATCACGTGCCGCGCGTCGCCGCGCCGCCGCCGTCGCCGCACCTGCACCGCCGCCTCTGCACCCGCACTGCCGCCGCAGCCGCCGTTGCCGTCTTCGTGATGCATCGGTTTTGTTGTTTTTCATCATGTACGCAATCAGTTGTTAGGTGTCATTTGCTGTTTTTGTGACGTGCCGCACGCCGCCGCCACCGTTGTCTTCAACGCATGAGCACTGGCCCGCCACCGGATCCGCACCGTCGGTCGTCGGGCCGTTGTGGCACCGCCGTTTTCGTGACGCATCGATTTTGTTGTATCATGTACGCAATCAGTTGTTAGGTGTCATTATGTGCTGTTTCTCCAAGTCCTGTGGGATTTCAAATTATGTAGGCATTTATATAAAAATCACATAGGTACAATTTTGGGATAACTGATAAGTGTATTCGTGCATTCTGATTTAGATAATTTTAAATTTTTAGTCTTCAGTTTAATAATGATCTTACGGATATCCTTTGATACACGATTACAAAACCGATTAGGTAGTAATTAATTAATAAGTATAGGTAGGTACGGTTACAGGTTTAGGAGTTTTTATACATGGGACGTTATATTCTATAATGTTCAGCTAAGGTATTTTGTCATTGCTAAAAGTATGTTTCCAATGATCAAAGATTACCTTGTGTTAGGTGTTGTTGTTCTTAGTAAGTCGGAATTGTATTCTACGTCGACGTCGTGTGTCGCAGCTACAGGCTGCACTCCCACAGAGTTGTTGTGCGGTGATGGCGGTTCCTGGTCGTCGCATTGTGCTGACCGGTTCTCACGTTGCCGCGCTCCTTGCTGTGCGGCTGTTGCGGCGTTGTTGTTATATAATGTATACACTTCATCTAATGTTAATGATTAAAGTTTGTCGTTTTCCACACCACCTTACGAGGTACGACAATGGCGCGTTTTTTTTAACGTGGTATCCCCAGTAGGCCTAATCCACGCTAACTACATATTACATAGTTTCGATCTAATAAAGCCTAAATTTCTAACTAAATGTATAAATTACTATCTACTTGCTGCAGCTACTCTAGTAGACAAATAGATATTGTATGTTGAAGTGTCATTGAAATTATAATGTGGTATGTACTTAGCTACTCGTATAAATTACATAATATCTAAAGTATTTAAGCAAAGGTCATAGGTACTGTTTGTAACGTCTGTCTGTTTGTTCTTTAGCCTGTCTGCCTGGTCGTCCATCAGTCTGTTCGCTCTCTCTCTGTCTGTCTGTTTGTTCGTAAGACTATTTGTCTGGTCGTCTGTCAGCTCTGTCTGTCTGTCTGCTTGTAAGACTATATGGTTGTCCGGCAGTCTGTCCGCTCTGTCTGTCTGTTTGTTAGTAAGCGTATCTGTCTAGTCTTCCGTCAGTCTGTTCGCTCTGTCTGTACGTCCGTCTCTCTTTCTGTCATTATTTCGCTATTGAACTGATGTTTTACGAGTGGGTGCATGTGAGGTGGTGTATCAAGATATATCAATAACATTAATTATCTCTTAATCGTGCGGAATTAGGAAAAAATATACTTAATATAGCAATGAATAAAGTGAATGAAATATTTTCTTCGATTATACGTAAAGTGTACATTGTCTTGTTCTAAATCCGGTCAGGCATTGAACTTGGAACAATGTTGCCAATAAGACGACTATCAAATCTGTAAGAACAACCACGCCGCTTTGGTCGATATCACCTCATCATCGAAAACATCGTAAGGCAAAGATAAAGTCTATGCAAACTGAAAGTCGTTACGTATCCATTGGTCCGAATATACGCCTTCTTAACACTTCTGATGGATCTTTTGAATACAATCAGCGAGTCACACAAGGCGCATTGTACGGCCGAGAAACATTGTGAAGGCAAATATCAGTGTAGATGGTTGTCATAGGTTATCACTGGTCGACTTATGGGACAGCGAGGGTGCCGAACGCCGTATGCATGAATGAGGATCTCCGACGCATCGGTGAGGGCTCGCATTGCGTCTCGTTGGAGGCGATAGGGGCGATTGCAGCTGTCGCCACGCTTCAATCGGCGACTGCCACCGACGCGGAAACGATGTCCGCTGACCGCGCTGACGACGACAGCCGCCCACCATAGGCATCGACCGCTGAATTCGTCTCCGCCATTGCGCCGTCGGTCTGTCATATAGAGCAAAAAGGTAAGGAGGACATACCTGGATTCATTTGTAGGGATTGGTTTGTGTTCAGTGTTTGCTTGTGAGCGAGCTCTTCTCCCCAGTCCATCCGTACCCACCCCCACCTTAACCACATCTTCTAATGTACCCGACAGCCAAGACCCTCTCTCCACAGCCTATGTATATCCCCATATTACATAATTTACACTAAATATATAGTTATAATATATCTGAATATTTGCTAAATATTTTACTACTGACTGCCGTGGCCGAAATTCGGCTACGAGGGCACCATCGTCATCATTAGGTACTATCATAAATTATTATTCTCTTCTGTGTCATAGATAGCAATCATTAGGTTTGCCGGATACACAGCTTTAGTAATTAGATAGAATGGAATATTGAGAATTACAAAAGTAACAGGTTATGCCGTAATAAAAAACTAATAAATAATTATTATATAACTGTAATCTTGACGAAATGTCTGAAGAAATAGTAGGAAAATATAGCAGTCATCGATAGGTGTTTTAGTAATAATGTTATCAGTGAACAATAAATGAAAATAATTTTGCTAATGATAAAAAATAATTTTGGACTATGTTATCTTGATTTTATTGTATTACGGTTCAATAAAGTATCTAGGGAAATAGTATATAGGTACAACATGAATTTGAATTTAATGAAATTTTAGTAGTTATGAAAATGGCAGAAAAGTATTTTTCTGATATGGTTAAAGTAATAATCTTGATTTTATAATATTACCTTACCAGTTCAAAAAAGTATTCTGTAAATAATACAACAAGAATTTGAATTTAATGAAATTTTAGTAGTTATGTAAATGGCAGAAAAGTATTTTTTTGATATGGTTAAAGTAATAATCTTGATTTTATAATATTACCTTACCAGTTCAAAAAAGTATTCTGTAAATAATACAACAAGAATTTGAATTTAATGAAATTTTAGTAGTTATAAAAATGTCAGAAAAGTATTTTTTTGATATGGTTAAAGTAATAATCTTGATTTTATAGTATTACCTTACCAATATAAAAATATATCTTAACATTGTGGTATTTACTGGGAGAGATCTATGGCTAACTATGTCTTTTTGATTCCAAAAAATAAACTCTGCTATAATACGGTAGGCAGGTAGGTTTAGGTAATAAAATGGTATTATTAAATTTTCTGCACACCGTTTACAAAAGTTATACAATCTCTTTAAAGAAACTGGGTAGCGTGGATTACTCGCACGTTGGTGTGTAATGTGCATGTTAATGTGAAAATAATTTGTATTACTTTACCAATACTATATCTGAAGGTTATTAGCATTTACTGGGAGAGATCTATGTTCAACTGTGGACGTCTTTCGGATTGTAAAAAATGAAAATAAACTCTTATAAGACAGTAGGCAATTTAGTAATATAATAAAATGGTGTTATTCTAACTTTTTGCATTTAACACCGGTCACTACAAATAATACAGTTTATTTTTTTCAACATAATTTTAATTTAAATACTCTTTCTTTTGCATTTTTGTATTATATTTTTTTGCATGTATTATTTTTTCCACGCTTTTTTATATTTTTTGTTTAATTTTTTTGCATGTATAATTTTTTCCACGCTTTTTTATATTTTTATTGCATGTATAATTTTTTCCACGCTTTTTTATATATTTTTTCTTTTTTTGTGTGTTTTTAATAGCTTACTTGATAACATTATTCACTGCCTATCATTGTAAAAAATATTTACAAGAAATGTTTTTATATACACATCTATGACAATAATTATTACTTAGTGAACGGTATTAACAATAAAACTATGTATACTACACATTTGCTATTTACCTCTAATAGTTTGACTTGTTTATAAAATTTAAAATGTTAGTGAAAAATATTATCTACTTTAAATTTATTCTTAAGCTATCTTCTGTCATCTGAAGCTGGGAATGTGAATCCAGTTGTGACGGTAATGTTTAGTATATGTAGACTTTTTCGATCAATGTTCGAAGACCAGTTGTTGTCAATAAACAGCGTAATTCCGCCTGTTGCATTTCCATTAGTTGCATTCCAACAGTTGTCAATAAAAAAGAAGGGAGAATGCAAGATTTATTCCTTGTAAATAAGATTTTTGTGGAATGTTAGCATTCTGTTCTGAAGTAGTATGTCGTTGAACTTATTATAGTGTATTCATTCTTATAATATTGATCTCTTTAAAAATCCGTTCGAGTTATAATGGAACAGCTTTGCTTGGTATTTCTGTGTTATTATGACTCAATTATTGGTGGCAGTTCTTCGTCTACCGTTGCTGTACCTCTTGTTAGTTGGTAGAACTATAATTTCAAGGCTTTTGGTTTTTTGCTTGTTTAAGTGAAATTTTATAGGGTTGGGCTAGTTTTCAGTTTAGTTTCCAGCTTCTTCTAATTTTTCATTTCTTATTTGCATTTTAATAGTCTTGAAATTCTATTAAATTTAAGTGTATAAAAACTGTTAATAACTTTTATTTGTATTTTATACATAAATACAAGCAAGTAATTACTAAAATGTACTATATACATTTTGTTATACCTACATACATTGGAAGTATAAACAATAACTTATCTGAAACAAAACGTGAAAATGATCTTCAAAATAAGAGAATTAAATATATTTAGTGTTAACTGCATAAAGTTAAAAGATTCAGAAAGGTTTGATTTTTAAAAAATTAAAATATGGGAATTAGATGCTTAAATCAATTACCTAACTGTCGTATCATAATAATATATGTTTACTTAATATATGTTTACGTAGTTAAGAATGTCCAAAAAATGTCCATTTAGGTGCATCGGTTTTACATTAAAAATAGTTTAATAGGGCTTTCAGATTTAACTGATTATAATGAACGATAATATGAAAATTTTAATCTACGATAGATAAGTTTTAATTATGTAGTTGAGTTTTGCAGTGTAGGAAAGTGACGAAAGCATGCTGTTAATTTTGCTTGAAGCTGGGTAGAAAAAGGGATACATTTTTTCAGTATTTTGATAAAATTTATTGTTTTGTTAGAAAAATGCTTTTATATTTTCGTCAAATCAATTTAAATTTTAGGTGAGTTAATGTGGGTTTGTGATATATATTCATGTATGTGAATATGTGATGGTGTGTATATGTGAGTGCGTTTGGGGTTTCGATCCTAAGTCCAGCCTCAGTTAAGAGTTTGGATAGGAAGTGAAACCCTGGTATGTGGCGTGGAGAACCCGTTGCTAACACCAATTTCTATAAAGAAACTGGGTAGCGTGGGTTACTCGCACGATTGTGTGTAATATGCATGTTAGTGTAAAAAATAATTGTATTTTTGTGCTTTAATCTATGTGATTGATTGATTAAGTGCTTGCTGTAATGGTAGGTATTTTAGTGACAGCAGTGAAATATTCAAATTTGCTTTGTTTGATGATGGTAGGTGAAACGTTTTTAAATGGGAATCATAAATGATACTAAATTAAGAAAGAAATAATTGAAGATGTAATAAAATAATTAAAAGGTAGTTTATTTTACTGCATAACCAGTTGCATTATTATTGCATTAAATAATATTCAGTTAAAATTTTAAAAACATTATAGGAATAGAAAACTAAAGACAGGTCAAATCAATTTAAATTATAGGTGAGTTAATGTGGGTGTGTGATATATATTCATGAATGTAAATATGTGATGGTGTGTATATGTGAGTGCGTTTGGGGTTTCGATCCTAAGTCCAGCCCTCAGTTAAGAGTTTGGATAGGAAGTGAAACCCTCGTATGTGGCGTGGAGAACCCGTTGCTAACACCAATTTCTATAAAGAAACTGGGTAGCGTGGGTTACTCGCACGTGTGTGTGTAATATGCATGTTAGTGTAAAAAATAATTGTATTTTTGCTTTTTAATCTTTGTGATTGATTGATTGATAAAGTGCTTGCTGTAATGGTAGGTATTTTAGTGACAGCAGTGAAGTATTCAAATTTGCTTTGTTTGATGATGGTAGGTGAAACGTTTTTAAATGGGAATCATAAAAGATACTAAAAATTAAGAAAGAAATAATTGAAGATGTAATAACTAAAAGGTAGTTTATTTTACTGCATAACCAGTTGCATTTTTTTGTGCCTTAAATAATATTCAATTCAAATTTTAAAATCATTAAGTATATGAATAGAAAACTAAAAACAGTGATATAAGATTAATGCAGCTATAATGCCTTCATCAAGATCGACAAACCTGCTTTGTAGGACACTTGTGGCATGTTTTCTTACATAATCTATGTAATGGTAAAGATAGATTTATTTAAATGCATAACACTTACTAATAATAAGCACTTCATTATTAATTAGCTACAGAGTTAATAACGTACAAACGTAGTAAATTGCAAATTGTATTTGGATCAAATACCTACGTACAGTATGGGATTGTCAGTTATGGAAGTTATTTTATTCTAATAATCTAAGTAAAGCACAAGCTTTTATTCATAGTTAGAAAATATATATTTTGCAAGTAAATAGTAAAAAAAGAGAAGTTTTAAAGTTGAATAAAATTGCATGTCAATTGTAGAACGGTTTTTGACCTTAATTCCACATACAAATATCAAATATATCAAAGTTATTTTTAAACCTTAGGTACAAAACTCTTGGACAAGTCACAACCCTTTGAGAGTCAACACTCCCACTTTTCCCCTTTTCCCCATATAGGCTGTAGAGGGAGGGTGTTGGCTGTGGTACATTAGAAGATGTGGTGGGTACCACCCGTACCCGCCCCGAAGGTGGGCAAGGATGGACTGGAGAGAAAAGCTCATACAAACACTGAACACAAACCAGTCCATGAATCCAGGTATGTCCTCCTTACGGCTCTGTATGACAGCCCGAAGGCAACGGAGACGAATCCAGCGGTCGATGCCGTTGCGATGATGGTGGGCGCCTGTCGTGGAAGACGGGATCAGTGGGCATCGTGTACGCTTCGACGGCAGCCGCCGATCAAGGGCGACTGCTGCAACCGCCCCTATCGCCGGCAACGTGAGGCAATACGAGCCATCACCAAGGAGTCACGAACCCCATTCTTGCATACGTCGACGAACACCCAGGCCATCCAAGCCGGCCAGTGATAACCTATGACAATACACTGGTATTTGCTTTCGCAATGTTTCAAAGAGCATACAATGCGTCAGGTGATGGAGTCATCTGACGACATTCAACCGATACATTAGAAGTTTGAAAGCGTATATTCTTACCAAGGAATACGCACCAACAAACAATTTACATAGACTTTTTGTCCTCGACTTACCATGCTTAGGATGATCAGTTGATATCAACTAACGTCGAAGTTGGTTCTTACAGACCAACAGTCGACCCACGATAACACCGTTCCCGATTCAATACCGTATCAGATTTAAAACAAGACGGCAGTACGATCCTTGACATATCATCTACGAAAAACATTCATTACGCTATAATCATAGTTGTATTAGATATAGATTTAACCATCATCAACACAAATTAAGAAGTATTCCATAACATTGAAATACAATTAACATTACAATATAATCTTGAGTGTAGAGTACCTAAATTATGTTATGTCTATTTATATATAAGAGTATTAAACAAATCACAGCACATAGCCACTTCGCATGATTTAAAATGATTCTACTTATTTACAACGATTGCCCGCAGATGTACAGAGGTGAACCATTCTGAACATTTCCAGGTAGCTCTAAGTATTAATTATTTATTATTTCCTAAAATACTAAATATGTTTTATGAGATAAGCTCTGAAATTACTATATTTTTCGCGTACGGTTTGCCACCTATATTTCGTTCCGGATGCATTAAAATTTTGATATTTTGTTTTGCCGTAACTCTACCTAAAGCGACGTAAAGCTGCCCGTGGCTAAACATGTCCGATCTTAGATCTAAACCGACGCGATCTATCGTCTGACCCTGACTTTTATGAATAGTCATCGCGTAGCATAATTGTAAAGGAAACTGACGACGTAACATTTCGAAAGGACTGTTTGGACTAATTGGACCTTTAAATAATATTCGCGGAATTAAATAGTCCTCTGGATCATTAAATTTTTTAACTCTAATCAAAAGACGCGAAGTTCCGGTTACTATTACTTTTGTACCATTTACAAGCCTGTCATTAAAACTGAGATTTCGAATAATCATGCATATGCATCCTATTTTTAATTTGAGATCGTGTTCCGGCATACCTTTAGGATTCAAATGATTTAATGTATCAGCCCCAAAAAACAGTTCATCTACACCATCGTTATTTATTTTATCTATTGAGAAAAAATGCTCTACCTCTCCCTCTAATCTATATAAAATTAAATTATTTATATCTGTAACGGCCTCATTGCGAGTGCATAATATTGCTCTATTAATGCATTCACTGGGCTCTTCTAATGATGGAAAAACAAATTCTACTAATTCTTCAATTTTTTCTACTGTATCTATATTACTGAGATCGATTACATTTTTAAGATTAGCCTCTACTAAATTTACTGTAGGTACGAGGTTAGAGCCAATATTTAATATAAATTCACTATAATCCCTATCATGACACCTATGTGAAGTTACCAATGAAAAAGATTTAATTTTCCGCCACAGAGGAGACGTTTTGACTGATGCATTTAAAATATCTGAATTTGTTTTTGCGTTCGGAACTACGGGAGGAATTTGCCTAAAGTCTCCAGCAAAAATAATAACTTTACCGCCAAAAATTTTATCGCTTTTCATAAGATCCCGCAAGGATCTATCTAATATATGTATCAAATATTTATGAGCCATCGGAGCTTCATCATAAATAATAACGTCCGCGTGTGCTATCAACTCAGCTCTTTGACTACCGTTCGTAATAGACCAGTAGCTGAGGTCGTCTACGAATTCCAACGGGAATTTAAACATACTATGCGCCGTGGACCCCCCTGTGTAGTTCTGAGCAGCAATCGCAGAACTGGCCGTACACAAAACAACCCCTTGCAAATTGCCGCGTACGTGAGACGTCACCGTATTTAATAGATACGTTTTACCGGTACCAGCAGGACCATCAACAAAAATCGCGGTATCGTTTGCGTCGCGGAAGTCAGGGTCACTGCACAAGTTTGCAACGTAATCGAAAATCGTACGTTGGTCCGCGGACAAGCTAGGTAAATGTTCGTCGACTTCATTTACCAACAAATCGCGATTGTATTCGACGCGTTCTCTACCTAACTCGGTCGTATTGTCAATAACTTCTGGCAAACCGTGTTGTGTTAGCGTCGTACCGTGCTTCCGAAGCATTCTATTGATTTGAATGAGACACAAAGTGTGTACTCGTTCATCGGCGATGTCTCCTAATCTGTGCGAAATATCTTCGCTCAATTGTTTTTTGAAATTGTCCCAGAGAGAAGCTACTGCGACGCCGTTGACAGCCAAAAGAACAAAAAAGTTACGCAGTCGCTGTCCCGTGAAAAAAGTAGATGCTTCTAACATAGCTCTTTCGTATTCGACCTCGTCATCGGCCAAACCAACAAATTTAGCAGCATCCTGGAATGTTTGACAATTGGGACCACCAAGTTTAATGAGATCTGCGAAACTACGGCAGGGATATGATTTTAAAAGGACTCTGAGAAAGAATTGTTCACCTCTGTTTGGTGCGACCCAAAACAAACGCGCGACGAGCTCACCCCTTTGTCTTTTTGTAACGAATTTTCCGTTTCCCATTTCAAATATTTTCGTATTTTTTATGGAGGGACGCTGCGGATGGACGATGTAACGTTCGTAAAACTCTAAGTATGTCAGTCCGTCAAATTCGTCACCTACGGGGCGGTTGAAATATGTTAAAAGGTCTGAGGTGGCACGTTGCGCCGATTCCTCTTCGGTGCCGGGTTTAAAAAATACCGAGTGTTGATTTTCGAGATGAACGGGTAACATTTTCACGGTTGGCTCGCGCGCGGTAACATCAAATTCTAACGTTCTCCAGGCTGCGTCACTGGAGCCTACATATCTTTTAGTTACATATGTTTCGATTTCATTATCTTTATCCGCTTCAGGCACTACAGTTACACGCGATTCGTCCTGACCTTTACTAATATATTTAAACAAATATTTAACTACTGTACGTTGAGTGGACACTTCCAAGTTAATATGAGCATCGTATTTAAGAAGAAGAGCCGCATTATATGGAACAACCCAAGTGTCATTTACAGTTACTTCCCTATTGAATTGTTTAATTTTACCTGTATTTTTACTGTCTCTACGCAAGTTAATAAATCCTTTATCTGTACTAAAAGTGGTGGCTGTTTCAGGTTTTGGAAAAAATTTATTACATTTTTGTTTTTCACTATCCCAGCAAGGCAAATCAGTCCGGTGCGGAGGACCACACGGACCGTGTATCATATTATTTAGAACTATTTTTCGCAATTTCCCGTCAGCTTCTGACTCTTTGGGAATATCGGCTCTAACAAATTTATCTATATCTATATTTTGGACAGGGCCGCCACCTTCCACCCTGAAGCAAATATGAGCATGAGGTAAACCTCGTTTTTGAAATTCTATTACATGTATTAAATAAAGGCATTTGCCAAACCAACGACCAGATCTTAAATCTCTTAATAATTCAGCCAAACGTAAATTAAATGCTCTTGCACAAATAAGGGGATTTGTTTTATCTGATGTTATGGACTGTTGAATTTCTGGCCATTTAGGATTGCACGTAAATGTCAAGAAATATGATGGATTTCCCAACCTATTCACTAATGCAATCGAATCACAATATTTAGTTTTCATGTATCGCGGCCCCCCCGTAAAACTGTTAGGCAAGTAAATACGACCTGGAACAATCCCCCCCTCCGCCTGAATTGTTTCATCGTAGCGAATCTCATTCCTGGCTGCGATACTCATTTCAACTTCTTGAAGCGGAGCGGTTCTAAGTTCATTACGTGAGTTGTGAGTCTGTAAGCTTTTTAAAAATCGTAAACGCTCTTCTATTATTCGGCAATACATATCAACTAACCATTCCTCTGATAATCTACCTAATTCAGAAAAACGGGGCTCGGACAAAAGTAAACATCTGACATATTTAGTTTGAGTTAATTTTTTTTGATTATTATCTAATTTATTTGGATACCATCCTGGATTGCCTTTGGGATAAAGTAAGGGATACTGAAGGCATTCATACAACGAATCCATAATGTCTACAGTGTGCGGTTTCCTATCGCCTATTTTCCACACAGCTATGCAATTGGGTTTATATTCTTGCCTATCCGTATTTATAATAGCAGCTATTTCTCTACCTACAGGATCACCTAGAATATTACCGTGAGTCGCGCGAGAAGTTCTTTGAAATTGAATAAAAGCCTCGTCTGATGGATGTTGGCTTAATGTTACGAAACATTTAATATATGGATTTACTAAGTGTAAACGGTCCTTTATACATTGAACTATCTGAGTATCAAGATTTCTATTTTTCGCTAATTCTTCACGTTCGCTTGCATCGTGAATATACAAGCCTAAATTGTTTACGCTACCTGTGTAAGCTAAATCAAATACTCTATGGTAAACACGACCTTGAATTTTAATAAACGACAGTCCTGCAGGTTGTACGAAACCGGCAGTAGTACCTAAAGCACTAAACGCGAAAAGGTTGTTATACGCCCTAGGTCTAGCCTGAAACGACGGATGATTATAAAAGTCCTCGGTGGCCGGTTCAAATTTTTGGACGTTGTATGTACCGACTCCGCAACACCATTGTTTTCGCGATTTTTCTTCATTAAAGAGACGCGCCTTACATTTTGGACATTTATAAGTTTCTGGCGACAATAGGGAAGGATTTTTTAGAGAAAATGACCTAACCGCGTCGAGATCAGCGTCCCTCATCGCTCCGAATAGGATTTTTGATCCGCGTAATGGTTCGTCAACATTGCGACTTTGTTCATTATACGCGGCTGTAGCGTTTCTGTTCACTTCAGGGTGTAGCTCATTATATCGTTGGACGGCTGCGCGGTGAACTTCTGGTCGTAGTTCGTTATAACGTTGGACGGCTGCGCGGTTTACACTGGGGTTTTTTTCGTTATAATGTTGAACGGCTTCACGATGTACTTGTGGTCGTTGTTCGTTATATCGTTGCACGGCATCGCGGTGAACTTTTGGTTTTTTGGCATCATATTTTTTTACTGCATCGAAATGAGCATTTGCTTTTGTTCTTTTTCTACCACGTTTTACTTTTTTGGGTCGACCAACTTTTTTCACTGAAGTCTCAGGGACTTCAATATTTTCAACGGATAATTCTGAAAACATATTTTGTAGAACCACTGCTGGTTTATTATGTGTCGCAACAACATTCTTTATATTTGATTTATTTGAATTCACGGTTCTTGTAGATTTAGTCGTGGTTGCGACTAAATTAGACTCGAAACTAAATCTACTTAATTGCGACGCGCGTAGTATTGATGGAGATCGCGAAGATTCGCAATCGTTAAATGGCACAACGACGGGTGAATTTAATCTAAGTATAGACTGAGAGAGCGTTGCCGGCGACATAGACGGAGAATCGCGATCTTGAATTGAAGTTGAGTCACGGGTTAGAGATAGATATTCGGATAGAATTGATGGCGATAGTGTTGCCAGCGAATAGTCGGTTACCGATTCAATTGAAGATTGAAAAGAATGTACAATGTTACCAACGCGAGTTTGGTACGACGCCCGCGGTGGCGTTTGAGTTATCAACTCAACTGATGAGGCCAGTGTAGGAGTTGACGATTGTGACCTACGAAGAACATCTGCGTAAGACGGCGAACATTGTGTTAGATCATTGTCGTTTATGTGAAGAACGCGGACTCTATTTATTGAATATTCGCCGCCTTGTACTCCACGCGCGAAAAGTAATTCGGTTAATTGTTGCAATGAATTACAACGAAACAAACGAGCTACTCCGTTTTCCGCAAAATCGTTGTTAGTACCTACTTTGTGGCTATTAAAAAGGTAGAAGGCATTGTTATGCCGCCAAAACGCAACCGTATAAAGTTGTCCAGTGAACAAATAACTATCCCTGTCGTCGTTGTGCGCTGAATTAAATACGTCCTTTCCTAATATTTTAACTAACGTCGATTCAGCTACAGATTGTGGTAGATCAGGGCTGGGAAACACCCCATTTCGAATCCAGCAGTGGTCTATATCTGATATTTGAGCCGAAAAGTTCCCGACCTGAATATCTGTAGGCAAATCGTCGGTTCTAAGATAGGTTGTACCGAGTGGACACCTAAACTTTCGTGACATGTACAAAGCGTCACCACTCTGGAGAATGGTATCTATATCAACACTACTTTCAAAAATTCGATTTTTCGCGACTGAATAGACCGCGGCACATGTAGCCATAGCCATGCACTGTGAATTATTACCTGCATAATATCGTGCATCTCCTTGGTGGGAGGTCCCTATTATATGAAAGAATATGGTTAGTTATTAATTAGACAGGAGCGCCTAATTATGTATGTAGGTATAAATTTTATATAAATATCCCAAAAAAATTTTCATTTGATTAAAATTAGAATGAACATCCATAAATGTGAACCAAATTAGTTAAAAACTATATCCATAAAGTCAAAACTGGCAGAAATATAATGTTAGCCACATTGGATTACTATGTTTGTTAGGCGACTTGTACTTTTTCGGTCAAAAACATTTATTTTTAATATTACGGAAATAAAATAGAGAGACTATAACTATTAGACTATTCAAAATGTGTTGCTTAGATACATGGCAGGCAAACAAGTGAAATTTATTTTCCGTCAAATCCTATCATACTTTTCATCCTACTTCCAACTAATATATATGTATCTATACTTATAATAAAACTGTAACAGGTCCAATTCTGTACATTGAAGATATTGTGAAAATTTTTTTGGAGGGCACTCTATTATCGATACTTATGCCAAAAATGTCTTTTTTTTTCCATCATGTCTGTCTGTCTGTATCTTGGCCGCGCATAGCTCCGAAACTACTGAACGTATTGAAATGAAACTTGGCAGGATTTGAGTTCATACTACGAGGAAGGATATAGGATACTTTTTATCCCGGATTTCAATAGGGTTCCTTTGGAAGAGGGGATGAACGTAAAATTGGTTGGCTGCGCATAGCGCCGGAACTACTGAATGTATTCAAATGAAACTTTCTAGGATTTGAGATCATACTATGATGAAGGACATAGGATACTTTTTATCCCGGATGTCAATAGGGTTCTTTTGGGAGAGGGGATGAAATTAAAACTTGTTGGCTGCGCATAGCGCCGAAACTACTAAATGTATTCAAATGAAACTTGGCAGGATTTGAGTTCATACTATGAGGAAGGACATGGATACTTGTTATCCCGGATTACAATAGGGTTCCCTTGGGAGAGGGGATGAAAGTAAAATTTTTTTGGCTGCGCATAGCGCCGAAACTACTGAAGGTATTCAAATGAAATTTAGCATGATTTAAGTTTATATTACAAGAAAGGGCATAAAATACTTTTTATCCCGGAACTCAGTAGGGTTCCCTCCCTTAAGAGAGAGGATGGACGTTAAATTTTGCGCGTTGCAGGATGGCGCGCGGGGCAAGGGCGGTAGTAAGCGATAGCCCCCCACTACGGCCACGGGCAGTGGGGCCCCTCACGCAACCGGACCCTCCCAGTAGCCCCTACGCAGTGGGGGCCCCACATTGCCCCGCAGTGGGACCTCAGTAGCCCCCACAGTGGGGGGCACCGTCAGTGGGGCCGCCGGCAGATGGCCTCCCAAAGTGGGCCCCCACATTGCCCCGCAATGGTACCCCCTCATTAGCCCCCCACAATGGGGGCACCGGCAGTGGGGCTCTCGGCAGTGGGCCCCCATATTTCCTCGCAGTGGCACCCCCAGTAGCTCCCCGCAGTACCCACTCAGTAGGCCCCCACAGTGGAGGGCACCGGCAGTGGGGGCCCCCGGCAGTTTACTCCCACAGTGGGAACCCCAGTAGCCCCCCGCAGTAGGGTAATATTTCTCGGCTGCGCATAGCGCTGAAACTACTGAATTTATTCAAATGAAACTTGGCATGATTTAAGTTAATACTACGAGGAAGGTCATGTAATACTTTTTATCCTGGAATTCCTTAAAGTTGTCTTGGGAGTGGGGATAGAAGCGACATTTCTCGGCCTAAAATAGCACAAAAACTACTGAATGGATTCGAATGATACTTTGCATGATTTGAGTTCATACTACGAGGAAGGACATAAAATACGAGTCCATACCCCAAAGCCAACAAAATGATTACAACATTGTTATTAGTGCCGATAAACGACCTACTGGACAGCATCCGGTTGGTACAAAGCTCTCGCTACCAATGATGTTGCCGTCGTCCTGGTAGATTAGCACTGTGACAGGCGGGACATTTTGCTGCGTACCCGGGATGACCGCTTGCAATGCATGGGCGAAACGCACCAGGCATTTGATGCTATTCAGTCTCTACTCGCTTATTTACCTACCTACTGTCGTGGCGAAGACACTGTTGGAAGTGGATAGAACTTTGATCTTCGACTCGGTCTCACGGTTCGGTTCGGTTCACTAAAAATGTTTACCGCCCAACGAAGTAGGCACGGGTCAGCTAGTTTATATATATACTTATATTATGTCCTACTAATATTATAAATGTGAAAGTTCGTATGGATGGATGTATGGATATTAGTTACTCTTTCACGCAAAAACTATTGAACCGAATAGACTGAAATTTGGTATGTGTATAGTTTGGGAATAACTTATAAGCTATTTTTTAACCCGATAAAATGCGGGTGAAGGCGCGGGCAGCAGCTAGATTGTCTATAATAAAGGTATCACGAAGGCTAATATTTACAACCTTAAAACTGCGTATATTTTTCCACCAAATATTATCTACTCGTCTGAAAAGTATCTGTGCCCAAGGTACGTACGTACTTAATTTTTAATGAGTTAGTACAGACATAAATATAAAGAATCTATCTGTAAAGTATATACCTATGTTTAAATTGAATTGATACAAATATAAAATACAATAATTATCGTACTGAATAGCGCACTTCACAATTTAAGTATTATGTTAGAATAGATAAGTACTGTTATTGTCCACTGTACAAATTATTTTTTAATAGGTTTAGTCCATCCTCATATGCACAAGGCATACCATAGATACTATTCAATATCTACCTACTCTGATGAGTGATCATCAGATCACACATCGAAACTCGATATTCATCCTGCTACCTTGCGCGGCGGGGTGGGCAGGCCGGACGTCCTGTTGGATTGGGTTGTAGGCAAATATCTACTTACCAGTAAACTTGCCTATA
The DNA here is from genome assembly GCA_947859395.1 of Eupithecia insigniata. Lineage (NCBI taxonomy): Eukaryota > Metazoa > Arthropoda > Insecta > Lepidoptera > Geometridae > Eupithecia > Eupithecia insigniata. The sequence goes on along the minus strand of OX402011.1, from coordinate 216,406 downwards.
TAAAATGCGTGGCGAGTGACAGTGTAGGTAGTGTATGATCCTATGGCTTAGAATACCTACCTACAACTTTGAGGTTAAATGAAATTATATTCGAGCCATTCTCAATGTAGGGATACTTCTGAAAAACGTATTGCCGCCGATGAATCGGAAACTTGGTAGGTATAATTAGTTATTATACCTATCTATTATAAATAACGTATCATGAATATCATAACGAAAATTGGCGCAATTGCCATTTTGCATATTATAGCAATCATATGTTTGGAGGGATGGCAGTATAACGTTTTTGAGTAGGCATTATAATATTTGACCTTGAGCCCCGTTTGTTAATTTTCTATTACCTATTCTGTGGCACAAACAGCACAACGTCCTTCCGCGGTATTGTGCACTTGGATCCCTTTTGTTAAATGTAGGTATATCTATTATAGATACTGTGGCACCAGCAGAAAAAGGATCTACACATCTAATAATACCTACCTCTATGTTACAGAATGAAATTTGTCGGAGGTTTTATTAATCCCAATAACTGATTTATGGTAGGTAGGTTCCTAAACTACCTAAACGATCATTTTTGGAAGTGTCGAATAAAGTCAAGTCGTCTGAGAGCTTTCATCGAAAAGGGCATTTACCTTTGTGATACCTAGGTAGGTATAACAAAACAATGCATGGCGGGATGGGTATTCTTCTTTGTCCACGCGAGCGTAGCCGCGGGTAGGTCAGCTAGTCTAGTACAATGGAGCTAGATAATGCTGTGTGGATTCTCAAACATTATTTTTTATCATAATTAAACCAGCCGTGGCAACACAACACCGCAAAAGGCAATGGAATCCTACCTACCATTGCCTATTGCGGTGTTAGGTATGTTCTACACAAGCTCTGTCACAGATTAGGTAATGGCTCTGTTTAGTTTGAGGCTAGATGATGCTGTGTTGATTGTGAAGCATTATTATTAGGTATACCTAGGTACTTGTACCTATCTACCTAACTATTTTCTATGGTAGCCTTTGAATAAAGCTATAAACTAACTTTAGGCAATAATTACCATTAGACTGTATGAATCTAAGTAGGTAGGTAGATGAAATAGGAACTTAGGTAGGTAGTATAGTAGGTACTTAATTAACTTGGCGTTTGTAATATCAGTTGATTTGATTAGGTATAAACAGCAAGGTACTTAAGTAGGTACTTAATTAACTTGGCGTTTGTAATTTCAGTTGATTTGATTAAGTATAAACAGCTAGGTACCTAAATAAGTACTAAACATAGGTATACCTACCTAGGTATTGAATACACGAACAATAAAACTAATTTGTAATAAGTATCATCATATTAGCCCATACACGTCTGACAACCTAGGTAGGCCTCCTTCATACGACTCACAAATAGCGGTCCTGAACTCCTGAGCCGTCTCACTCCATCAACCTTCTGCAACCGCCACGATATCGTCGGTCTATCGAGTGGATGGTCTCCTAACACTCCGTTCCGCGTTACATCATGGCTGCCACTCGAGAATCTATACCTACTCCCGATCGGTAGTTCTGCTCACTGCCACTTGTGCTTCTACTATTTCTAATAGCTAAGTGGTCGGACTTTGGTTCCTCATGTAATAATTGTAAATTGTAATATGCACTCATCTCGTTCGAAAATCCGAGTTTTCATATTTACTATTCGAAAATAACAAAGAACAAATTATATTCTACCTAGGTATATGCAAATTTACAAAATGTGACGCCATGACGCAACGAAGCGACGACGCTTCCTTATTTTGAAAATAGAATTGCTAATATTAGAATTTTACTTAGGAGTAAATTCAATTCTAATTAGGTATTGGTTTTTAAGATGAAATTGTTTAACAGCATTGTTTTTTCATCAGATTTTCATAAATATAACAATAACACTAATAATTTTGGTCACTCACCACTAAGAAGACACGATATCGCAGCGTTAGCTTGTCCAGCGAAGCATCTTTTCGCCGGAGAATTTTCAAAATCACATTCACGTTTCATCTGGAAACAATGGAAATTATGTTAAAATAATGCACTTATTTTCATAAAAAAAAAAGTTCATTAGTAAATTATAACAGAGAAACACATCCGCACCTTGAGAATTTTCGAAAGAGAAGAACAATTCGAATCGAAAACGAACGAAAGATATTTGAAATTAGAATGAAAACGATGACATGATAGAGATGGGACATTCCAAGACCTTGATCGATAGATTATCGTATGATCATAAAATAATGAAATCAACATAATATTTAATATACCTATTTTGAATAAATTAGTTGGGTATCTTTTGGGCAAGTAGAAGAGTTAAAATGTTTGACTTTGTTGTTTGATACCAATAGGCTGATTATGAATTATTAATAAAGATAATATACCTATATAAAAAATATCTTTTCCCCAATTAGCTTGTAGGTACCTTGGCTTATACTATTTGTGAGACTGTATAACTTCGTTTATCAACATTTTTTGACAACCTTTGTAGTGCGGTGGACAAAAAAATATCTGTATTGTGGATTAAATTCCTGTCACCGGTAAAATATTTATATTGAATATGAGTGGATATAAACCAAATTAAAAACCACCATTCTTCATATGAAACTTACTGTGTACCTACTTACTTAAGCACGTTCAAGAGGCATGAAGACGACAGAAATTATGGAATAGATAGACAAATTATAGTTCTCAGCATAGGGATAAATAAAAATACGATGATAAAAAATACGTGACTGTTACAAAACCTGGTTTTTATAAAATGTATTTTGTACCCCTTTACTAACGGCTAATTCACATCATCATTATACCTACATATTATAAGAAATTGTAAAAGTTTTTAATTTCGTGTAGGTATTTTCCAATATTCAATACGCTTGCCTAGCGTGGTGATTATGGCAAATCCCCCCCTACATGGGAGACTATCCACTCGATGGACCGACGACATCGTAGCGGTCGCAGGGAGTCGATGGATGGAGGCGGCTCAGGACCGCTATTTGTGGCGTCGTATTGGGGAGGCCTATGTCCAGCAGTGGACGTGTATGGGTTGATGATGATGATGATGATGTTTATTTTGAACCCAAAATCTCTTAAATGCTCCAAAACTGTCAATGAGCCGATGTTAGTTTTTTAGAAATTAATAGAAAATAGTTTACGATATGCACCAATTTTATTTTGGCTAGTATTATTCCTCTAAGCAGAAAAATATTAAAAACTATAAAAAAAAACAACCCGTGCGATCAACCTATGAAGGTGTTTAGTCAGGAAACAATTTAAAAAAAAAATCAAATGTCGATAAATTTGTCGATAGTTTATCAAATGAACACTAATGGTGGTCAACCTTTCGTGACATCCAATCAATCGAATGGTAGTTTGCGCGTGCTAACGTCATATCCTGTATCTGTGCAACTATTTAGTTTCCGTTTCATGTTTTATGCAGTCTAGAGTCGTTGCCGTATCCTTGCGCTTGCATTAAACGTTTTTATCCCTTTTGTAATTACTTTAAGATTTTAATAATTTATAATATATTTAACCCATATTATAGAATATGATACGTGTATAATATAATTTTTGATTTGAATAAAATGATTGGTTTGATATACCAATCTCAGCAGGTTTTTTACCCGCCATGCTATTTAAAATTATTCGGTCACCGTGATAGCCAATGGGGTGTGCGTGCTGACGTCATATCCTGTAACTGTGCGTCGTCCATTTAGTTTCAGCTTCAAAGTTTATGCATTTTAGAGTCGTTGATGTATCGCGCGCTTGCCGCAAACGTTTTTATTCATTTTCTAATTACTCTAAGATATTAATAATTTGTAATATATAAAACCAATGTTATTGAACATGATGTACGTGTTTAATACACATTTTTGTTCTGAATAGTATGATTGGTTTGATGTATCTCATCAGACGTTTTTTACCCGCCATTTAAAAGACCCAATCACAACCAAAAAATGAACATTGCGGCCATAGACTAAATAAAATAAAACGTCAAGTGCGACTCAATCGCGCATCAAGGGTTCCGTATAATTTATATTTACTTGTGCTATCAAACATTTCTTGTGATATAACATGATGCTAGGCCAACGGGAAGTATCCTACAGGTTTACTGTGCATGTGATTCCCTTGGAAATTTCCAAATCTATTCCAATCTATCATCATCAATCTACATATTTCCAAAGGCTCTAACATTTGATTATGTTGACTATGTATAGTTGAGTTTAATTTAATTTAATTTTAAGTAGGTATGTAGGTACTTATTATATTGGTATATTAAGATTATATGTATGTACATAACATAGTTAAAACAATAAACTATTCTTATTCATTGATATCACGGGTCTACTTGGAACCGTGGTATCAATGAATTCCAGACTTGAGTATTTGAAGTAAATTTTAACTTGATAATCATTCCTCGATACGCGTTCCTGAGAAAAGGGGTTTGACAGCGAACAGACGGAGAGAAGACAAAGAAGAAAAATACGGAACGCTAAAACTCAGGGTGATCGTCATGGATTGGCGCGAGATTCAAATAAATTTGTGATTTTTAATTTTTTCTGCAATTTTTTTACAAAGAATAAAATTAACGGAGTAATAATTTGGCGCAAATCGTGAACTTCGTGTGATTTTTTATGAACCCATCATAAAACCAACTTCAATTTAAAATAATTTTGTGAGCATTTGTGAAAATGTTTTAGATCAAAATCTATTTTCTCAAAAACTCAAAAACTACCAATGAGTCGAAGTGCGTTTTTTCATAAGTACCTACTTAAATAAAAAATGATTTGCAATATGTACCGACTTACTTTTCCGCTAGATTTATTCCTTGATGAAAGCAGAATAAATTAAAAATTACAAAAAAAATCTCGCGCCAACCCGCGACGATCAACCTTAAAGGTAGGAGGTAGGTATGGTCTTCCGAGGCACGATGGTTACGTAGTGTCACTTACTGACGTCATCATCGCCATCGGCGAATGAGAAGACGAATTTGTTTCCCTGGTGTTATCAGTAAAAAAAACCCTCTATACGATCCCGATATTATGCATCTGGGAGCAATCTAAAAAGGGGGGTCTATTTTGGGGGCAAGGGGGGCAAAATTTTTATTTCATTCAAAATCACCTGACATCCTCTATACAGACCTACAAAAATGTTAATAAATATGGCTTCGCTCGGGAGCCCCCTAGAGGGGGGGAAGAAGGGGGACTCAGGAGGTCACAGCACGGCTCGTTTCGCTCGCCGTGCTGTTCCCCATCGCCGCATTGCGGCTCGCTTCGCTCGCAGCAATGCTCCACCCGAAAAAAAAAGGTCAAAGTAAGGCCAAAAATCGGTTTTTTTATAAAAAGGGGGGTCTAGAGGGAGAGGGGGGGCAAATTTTTTTATGTTTTCAAAATGATTTTTTATCCTCTACATGACACAAAAAAAAAATTTCTTTCAAATCCCCCCACTTGGGAGATACAAAAAGGGGGGGAGTTTTTTGGGGGGGAAGGGGGGCTTATCTTTTTTTAACTTCATTTGAGAAGAAACCCTCTATACGTTCCCGCAATCGAAACCCCCCTACGACGACGGCATCTGGGAGCAACCTAAAAAGGGGGGGCTATTTTGGGGGCAAGGGGGGCTAAATTTTTTTGTATTCAAAATAATTTGACATTCTCTATACAGCCCTACAAACATTTTTAATCAAATCCCCCCACTTGGGAGATACAAAAAGGGGGGGAGTTTTTTGGGGGGGGAAGGGGGGCTAAAATATCTTTTGCCTCATTTGAGAAGAAACCCTCTATACGATCCCGCAATCGAAACCCCCCTACAACGACGGCATCTGGGAGCAACCTAAAAAAGGGTGGCTATTTTGGGGGCAAGGGGGGCTAATTTTTTTTGCATTCAAAACTATTTGACATTCTCTATACAGTCCTAAATTTTTTTTTATCAATGTGGCTTCGCTCGGGAGCCCCCCTAGAGGGGGGAAGAAGGGGGGGGTCGTGGGGGTCACAGCACGGCTCGCTTCGCTCGCCGTGCTGTTCCCCGTCGTCGCATTGCGGCTCGCTTCGCTCGCCGCAAAGCTCCACCCGAAAAAAAAAGGTCAAAATTAGGCCAAATTTCGGTTTTTTTATAAAAAGGGGGATCTAGAGGGGGAGGGGGGCCAAATTTTTTTATGTTTTCATAATGATTTTTTTACCTCTACAAGACGCAAAAAAAAAATTTGTTTCATGTCCCCCCACTTGGGAGATACAAAAAGGGGGGGAGTTTTTTTGGGGGGGAAGGGGGGCTAAATTTTTTTCCCTTCATTTGAGAAGAAACCCTCTATACGTTCCCGCAATCGAAACCCCCCTACGACGAAGGCATCTGGGAGCAACCTAAAAAGGGGGGGCTATTTTGGGGGCAAGGGGGGCTAAATTTTTTTTGTATTCGAAACTATTTGACATCCTCTATACAGCCCCACAAAAATTATCATTCAATATGGCTCCCCTTGCGAGCCCCCATAGAGGGGGGGAAGAAGGGGGGGTCAGGGGGTCACAGCACGGCTCGCTTCGCTCGCCGTGCTGTTTCCCGCAGTCGCAATGCGGCTCGCTTCGCTCGCCGCAATGCTCCACCCGAAAAAAAAGGCCGAAATTAGGCCAAATTTCGGTTTTTTATTAAAAAGGGGGGTCTAGAGGGGGAGGGGGGCCAAATTTTTTTATGTTTTCAAAATGATTTTTTATCCTCTACAAGACGCAAAAAAAAAATTTCTTTCAAGTCCCCCAACTTGGGAGATACAAAAAGGGGGGGAGTTTTTTGGGGTGGAAGGGGGGGTTGAATTTTTTTATCCCCATTTGAGAAGAAACCGTCTATACGTTCCCGCAATTGAAACCCCCCTACGTCGACGGCATCCGGAAGCAACCTAAAAAGGGGGGCTATTTTGGGGTCAAAGGGGGCTAATTTTTTTTTGCATTCAAAACTATTTGATATTCTCTATACAGCCCCACAAACATTTTTATTCAATATGGCTTCGTTCGGGAGCTCCCCTAGAGGGGGGGAAGAAGGGGGGGTCGGGGGGGTCACAGCACGGCTCGCTTCGCTCGCCGTGCTGTTCCCCATCGTCGCATTGCGGCTCGCTTTGCTCGCCGCAATGCTCCACCCGAAAAAAAAGGTCAAAATTTGGCCAAATTTCGGTTTTTTAGTAAAAAGGGGGGTCTAGAGGGGGTGGGGGGCCAAATTTTTTTATGTTTTCAAAATGATTTTTTATCCTCTACATGATGCAAAAAAAAAAATTCTTTAAAGTCCCCCCACTTGGGAGATACAAAAAGGGGGGGAGTTTTTTGGGGGGGAAGGGGGGGTTGAATTTTTTTTTTCCTCATTTGAGAAGAAACCCTCTATACGATCCCGCAATCGAAACCCCCCTACGACGACGGCATCCAGGAGCAACCTAAAAAGGGGGGGCTATTTTGGGGGCAAGGGGGGCTAAATTTTTTTTGCATTCGTAACTATTTGACATCCTCTATACAGCCCCACAAAAATTATCATTCAATATGGCTCCCCTTGCGAGCCCCCCTGGGGGCGGGGGGGAAGGGGGGGGAAATCTCAAAAAGTCGGAATTTTCCCGAGGTCCCCCAAACCCCCCCTACACGTTTCCGTAAAAAAAAACATACCTCCCCATCCACCATCAAGGAGAACAATTATGTCAGTCAGTCAGTGAGTCAGTGGTAATCCAGCTATATATAGTATAACTAGTTTTTTAGGAGTGCGCGAGCTGCAAGCAGCTCGCGGCGGTTGTGTAGACTGTTTGTTTTTTAATTTAGAGCCCCTTGTCGTAACCTACGTTTAAGATTTTGTAGAAATCGATATCCAAGAGTGAAAACTGCGATAAAAAAATGTCAGCCATCTTGGATTTAGAAAAGGATATCTTTTTCGTAATCTACGAGTTTGAGTTAGTCGAAAACGATACCCATATCAGATGTTTTGGTGGGAGAGGGGTTCAAGGGGACTGGGTGGGACTGGGGGGAAGGGTAGGTTTTTTTTTCCCCATACAAGAATATACCCTCTATACGTTCCCGCAATCTAAATCCCCCTACGACGACGGCATCTGGGAGCAACCTAAAAAGGGGGGGCTATTTTGGGGGCAAGGGGGGCTGAATTTTTTTGCATTCAAAATCATTTGACATTCTCTATACAGCCCTACAAAAAATTTGAATCAATATGGCTTCGCTCGGGAGCCCCCTTAGAGGGGGGGAAGAAGGGGGGGTCAGGGGGTCACCGCACGGCTCGCTTCGCCCGCCGTGCAGTTCCCCGTAGTCGCATTGCGGCTCGCTTCGCTCGCCGCAATGCTCCACCCGAAAAAAAAGGTCAAAATTAGGCCAAATTTCGGTTTTTTATTAAAAAGGGGGGTCTAGAGGGGGAGGGGGGCCGAATTTTTTTATGTTTTCAAAATGATTTTTTATCCTCTACATGATGCAAAAAAAAAATTCTTTCAAGTCCCCTCAATTGGGAGATACAAAAGGGGGGGATTTTTTTTGGGGGGGAAGGGGGGCTAAATTTTTTTTTCTTCATTCGAGAAGAAACCTTCTATACGGCCCCGCAATCGAAACCCCCCTACGACGACGGCATCCGGGAGCAACCTAAAAAGGGGCGGCTATTTTGGGGGCAAGGGGGGCTAAATTTTTTTTGCATTCGAAATTATTTGACATCCTCTATACAGCCACATAAAAATTATTATTCAATATGGCTCCCCTTGCGAGCCCCCCTAGAGGGGAGGAAGAAGGGGGGGTCGTGGGGGTCACAGCACGGCTCGCTTCGCTCGCCGTGCTGTTCCCCGTCGTCGCATTGCGGCTCGCTTCGCTAGCCGCAATGCTCCACCCGAAAAAAAAAGGTCAAAATTAGGCCAAATTTCGGTTTTTTTATAAAAAGGGGGGTCTAGAGGGGCAGGGGGGTCAAATTTTTTTATGTTTTCAAAATGATTTTTTATCCTCTACATGACCCCAAAAAGAAAATTTTTGCAAGTCCCCCCACTTGGGAGATACAAAAAGGGGGGGAGTTTTTTGGGGGGGAAGGGGGGGTTGAATTTTTTTTTCCCCATTCGAGAAGAAACCCTCTATACGATCCCGCAATCGAATCCCCCCTACGACGACGGCATCCGGGAGCAACCTAAAAAGGGGGGGCTATTTTGGGGGCAAGGGGGGCTAAATTTTTTTTGCATTCGAAACTATTTGACATCCTCTATACAGCCCCATAAAAATTATTATTCAATATGGCTCCCCTTGCGAGCCCTCCTAGAGGGGGGAAGAAGGGGGGGTTGTGGGGGTCACAGCACGGCTCGCTTCGCTCGCCGTGCTGTTCCCCATCGTCGCATTGCGGCTCGCTTCGCTCGCCGCAATGCTCCACCCGAAAAAAAAGGTCGAAATTAGGCCAAATTTCGGTTTTTTTATAAAAAGGGGGGTCTAGAGGGGGAGGGGGGCCAAATTTTTTTATGTGTTCAAAATGATTTTTTATCCTCTACAAGACGCAAAAAATAATTTGTTTCATGTCCCCCCACTTGGGAGATACAAAAAGGGGGGGAGTTTTTTTGGGGGGGAAGGGGGGCTAAATTTTTTTTCCCTTCATTCGAGAAGAAACCCTCTATACGTTCCCGCAATCGAAACCCCCGTACGACGACGGCATCCGGGAGCAACCTAAAAAGGGGGGGCTATTTTGGGGGCAAGGGGGGCTAAATTTTTTTTGCATTCGAAACTATTTGACATCCTCTATACAGCCTCATAAAAATTATTATTCAATATGGCTCCACTTGCGAGCCTCCCTAGAGGGGGGGGAAGAAGGGGGGGTCGGGGGGTCACAGCACGGCTCGCTTCGCTCGCCGTGCTGTTCCCCATCGTCGCATTGCGGCTCGCTTCGCTCGCCGCAATGCTCCACCCGAAAAAAAAGGTCAAAATTAGGCCAAATTTCGGTTTTTTATTAAAAAGGGGGGTCTAGAGGGGGAGGGGGGCCAAATTTTTTTATGTTTTCAAAATGATTTTTTATCCTCTACAAGACGCAAAAAAAAAATTTCTTTCAAGTCCCCCCACTTGGGAGATAAAAAAAGGGGGGAGTTTTTTTTTGGGGGGGAGGGGGGCTAAATTTTTTTTACCTTCATTCGAGAAGAAACCCTCTATACGTTCCCGTAATCGAAACTCCCCTACGACGACGGCATCCGGGAGCAACCTAAAAAGGGGGGGCTATTTTGGGGGCAAGGGGGGCTAATTTTTTTTTGCATTCGAAACTATTTGACACCTTCTATACAGCCCCACAAAAATTATCATTCAATATGGCTCCCCTTGCGAGCCCCCCTGGGGGCGGGGGGGAAGGGGGGGGAAATCTCAAAAAGTCGGAATTTTCCTGAGGTCCCCCAAACCCCCCCTACACGTTTCCGTAAAAAAAAACATACCTCCCCATCCACCATCAAGGAGAACAATTATGTCAGTCAGTCAGTGAGTCAGTGGTAATCCAGCTATATATAGTATAACTAGTTTTTTAGGAGTGCGCGAGCTGCAAGCAGCTCGCGGCGGTTGTGTAGACTGTTGGTTTATTTATTTAGTTCCCCTTTTCGTAACCTACGTTTAAGATTTTGTAGAAATCGATATCCAAGAGTGAAAACTGCGATAAAAAAATGTCAGCCATCTTGGATTTAGAAATGGACATCTTTTTCGTAATCTAAAAGTTCGAGTTAGTCGAAAACGATACCCATATCAGATTTTTGGTGGGAGAGGAGGTTCAAGGGGTCTTGGGGCGTAAAGGGGTCGTGCCGTTCCCTGTAGTCGCATTGCGGCTCACTTCGTTCACCGCAATGTTCCCATAGGTTACGGAAAAGGGGTTCTAAGGGGGTGTCGGGGGGGTCACAGCACGGCTCGCTTCGCTCGCCGCAGGGGGCCGCTGGTAGGGCTCTGCCTTAGAAGCCTTTTTGCCATAGAACAATTATATCCCTAACCCGACAAGCATACATTATTCTGTATTTACCTTTTGTTTGTTATTTTCTTTGTCCATAAACGATCTTTATCTGTAAAGACAATATTTCGTTATTTGCACCATACCTATACCTATAATATTTCGTTAACCAAATAGTAGCATTGTTATAAATAAAACAATTTTTACATAATAATCTTAACTTTAATGTATGTATGTATGTATGTATGTAGAGATAGATAGAAAATGCTTTATTGCATACCTAACAAAACAGTTTACAAACAATTTGAAACAAAAAAGAAATGTGACAAATAACAAATTAAGTGTATGTTTGTTTTTAAATAACAAAGGACAATAGGCAACCCTCCAATAGCGATAAAATATATGTCGTCGTTGGATAGGTCTATTCAATCGGAACAACTATTGCTTAGACAGCTTTGCTGTTATAACATAAAATTAAAAACTCATCCTAATTTTCACACCTCCTATAAATTAAAAACAGTTGGAATAAAACGATGTTTTAAGAATAATTATGTTTATTTGTAAGCAAGTACATATTATTATATTGTAGTATAAAATTTGACTTGTTATGTAGGCCTAAAGAAATAAAGCCATTGAATCAGAATCTATGAAAATAAATAATACTATAAATATTTTTCCATGCAATCCAAGGCTTTCATTGGAGCTCGTCAAATTAGACAGCAAATTTATGGTTCCAGTTCTGAAAATAAAATGAATGTTTACAGGTTAATGTAAATAACTTGCACTTTAAAATAAATAAAACAAAAACAATCAGAACACTCGAATTAGTTAAAAAGTGCTAAGCAAACCTGCTATGCACTTGCTGGTTTTTAACACATATGTACACAACCATCTTCACTTCTAAGCTCTGACCAATCTCAGATGATGGCTTCGAAGACAACCTACAAACCCATTAACCCACAACGCTACTATGCTGGTTACCCTAGCTAACACTGACAGTACCCACTAACTTACCCTTGATCCTGTTCATCCAATGTTATTAAATTTTAGCTTTAATTTATGTTTGACCGCAGTAAAGAAAAATCAGCAATACACCTATTAATTTTTTATGGGGATGTCCAGCAGTGGAATTTATATAAAATTAAATGCCACTCCCATTTAATTTGTAAAAAGCTGTTATTATTTTCAGAAGTAACAATAGTATTCGTAATAATATTGTAAAATATTAAGATGAATCTGACCAGACAGATGTACAGACAGTGTTCCTATCTCAATTCCTTACCTAATAAATAGTAATAAAAGTATAGTGATCCAAATAAATAAAAACAAAGATCAGTGAATAAGAACTTAAATTATTATGGAAACCCATTGAGTGTGAGCATAATCCAGCACTCTTAGTTATTATTATAATATCATCATCATCAGCAGCCCATACACCATTACAATTCAGTCCATTATAATATAAAAATATGTAAATAAACTCACCATCAGCTTTGCTAAATTCTTGTTTTAACACTACACATCACACAAACTTTGTAAGTGCAGCCAAGGCACATACAAAAATAAAGGGGACAATTCCGCTTTACTATGATAATCAATGTTATTGTGTAAAGAAAATAATAATTTTGGTATGTTTGCTTCTATTTACATAGAGATTGATATAATAGTTTGGTTAAGCCATGAAACTTGAGGCGAAATTCTCTTATTAAAAAAATTTACAAAATGTGTGATTATGAGACAATACCATTGTAATATCAGAATAGGGCCCCTAGCTAAATTTGATCAAACCAAAAGAATTACCTAAACAAAGCATCTTAGTTAGTTCAACAATAAATATCTTCCCCCAATAAGAGAGGCAGGATCGAAGATCTGATACCTTATCCGAGCAATAGGTAGGTATTGCATTGCACAATATCCTTGAGTGGAGTGATAATATATGTCCACAGCTGAACGTGCCTCCCCCAAATAAAGCAGGTTTCGCCATAACCATCACCAATTGGCTGGCAAAATACCTACTAAGGGGCAAGACAAACGAGAGAGGCGCGATTGATTGTGATCTAACAAGATGTCTTCGGGTGCGCGCTGGCGGTGCACCTTCGGCGCGTTCGCATCGCAACGCCTCATCAAAATGTAGGAGGGACGTGATGCAAAACAGATACCTAGAAAAGGTCTGACTGGCCTGCACAAATATAATGTAGACTCACCTGCTGTTATAGCAACTGTTGAAGTTTCTGAAAGGCGACTACGCCTCGCTACCATCGGGTCTTGCGTGGTGCTGGAACGTTTCATGATGATTCCTTTCTAAAATAACACGATAACACGACACGAAAACTTTTTATTCAAAAGTAAAACTTTTAGAGCCAAAGCGACGTTAAGTTTTGAAATGAAAAAAGTGTTGCCAGTAGGCACTAAACATTTTGTCAGACGAGCGAGATGCTTGAAAATCTAAATAAAAATAACGTAACCAAACAAAAAAAAAAAAAACAATTTGATGGAGTGGAAGTCATACTACTGTACGAAACAGCAGGGCTATTCTAACACGATCGAAAGGTTTCCGGAATCTGATAGGTACCCATATATTTTTAGCGGTTTTTAATATTTTCTGCATTCTACATAGAATAAAACTACCTAAAAAGTAGTTTTTCACAAATAGCTGACCATTTTCAATTAACCCATGTTCCAATGAAATACGATTAATGGGGCTTTTGATGAAAACTAATATAAATTATTAATTTCTCCAAAAGTCGAGTCGAATAAAAATAAGTTAAAACATGGGTTCATAGAAAATGTTTTACGATTTACGGTAAGCTACTTTTTGCTGTTGATTAATGCTCGTAGAACGCCAAAAATGCTAGGTAAATTATTTGTGTCATATTCCGGAAACTTTTCGAACAAAAAACCGTTGGGATGCGTTTGGTAGCTTTGAGCTTCACACACTTTCGATTAGATAGGTTTGATAGCTTTGAACCACATAGATTATCGCAAAACTACTTTATCTACAAATTATATTAAATATCTTCGGAAAACCTATCCAACTGTGGATGATTGATGCGGCCCTCCACTAAATACAGTGATTTATTTTGGCATTCGGTCATACCAGGACTCAAAAGCCCTGATTGATCTACAATATTACCTACAATAAAAAACCCAAGTGTGAGCAGACTCGGACATCGTACTATATAAATCTATTCGATTATAATGAAATTCTTAATGGCAACATTATGCAGCAGATACATTATTTTCGACCGAAATACTGACCCACGACAGACAGATGCCAACAGATGGCAACACTGCAACGACATCGTGATGATTCATTGCACAACCCAAAATTCAGTAATTCAAGGCGTAAAGGACCTTTCTTTAACCACAAAAGTCAAAACAATATGATTGCACAATATACGAAACTAACAACACTATCATGCGTGCGTCGGTATTTTGAAGCACACATTCAAGGCCGCATCGATGTCTATTTATTTTTATAAGCCATCAACAGATGGCGGCACCCCAGAGACGACGCAATGAGACAATCCATTACAAGCTAAAATGAACGTTATTGATTCGACTTAAGGTATTTTTTTTTTCAAAAATGTATTCATTCGGTTTTACTTGGACACAATATTGGCATAATTCATAGATAACACAAGTCACACTCGTTAGTGTGCGTGCATCAGCATTGAATTCATTCAAGGACAATGCCACCTACCATTATTAGTAGGTCGGTGGTAGCAGTCAAAAAGATTAAACACGAAGAAGGAGGGGTCAGGGGGTCACAGCACGGCTCGCTTCGCTCGCCGTGCTGTTCCCCGTCGTCGCAATGCGGCTCGCTTCGCTCGCCGCAATGCTCCACCCGAAAAAAAAGGTCAAAATTAGGCCAAATTTCGGTTTTTTTATAAAAAGGGGGGTCTAGAGGGGGAGGAGGGGCAAATTTTTTTATGTTTTCAAAAAGATTTTTTATCCTCTACATGACGCAAAAAAAAAGTTTCTTTCAAGTCTCCCCACTTGGGAGATACAAAAAGGGGGGGAGTTCTTTTGGGGGGGAAGGGGGGCAAAATTTTTTTTCCTTCATTCGAGAAGAAACCTTCTATACGATCCCGCAATCGAAACCCCCCTACGACGACGGCATCCGGGAGCAACCTAAAAAGGGGGGGCTATTTTGGGGGCAAGGGGGGCTGAATTTTTTTTGCATTCAAAATCATTTGACATTCTCTATACAGCCCTACAAATTTTTTTAATCAATATGGCTTCGCTCGGGAGCCCCCTTAGAGGGGGGGAAGAAGGGGGGGTCAGGGGATCACCGCACGGCTCGCTTCGCTCGCCGTGCAGTTCCCCGTAGTCGCATTGCGGCTCGCTTCGCTCGCCACAATGCTCCACCCGAAAAAAAAGGTCAAAATTAGGCCAAATTTCGGTTTTTTATTAAAAAGGGGGGTCTAGAGGGGGAGGAGGGCCAAATTTTTTTATGTTTTCAAAATGATTTTTTATCTTCTACATGACGCAAAAGAAAAGTTTCTTTCAAGTCTCCCCACTTGGAAGATACAAAAAGGGGGGGAGTTTTTTGGGGGGGAAGGGGGGGTTGATTTTTTTTTTCCCCATTTGAGAAGAAACCCTCTATACGATCCCGCAATCGAAACCCCCCTACGACGACGGCATCCTGGAGCAACCTAAAATGGGGGGCTATTTTGGGGGCAAGGGGGGCAAAATTTATATTTCATTCAAAATCACCTGACATGCTCTATACAGCCCCACAAAATTAGTAAATCAATATGGCTTCGCTCGGGAGCCCCCCTAGAGGGGGGGAAGAACGGGGGGTCAGGGGGTCACAGCACGGCTCGCTTCGCTCGCCGTGCTGTTCCCCGTAGTCGCATTGCGGCTCGCTTCGCTCGCCGCAATGCTCCACCCGAAAAAAAAAGTCAAAATTAGGCCAAATTTCGGTTTTTTTATAAAAAGGGGGGTCTAGAGGAGGAGGGGGGCCAAATTTTTTTATGTTTTCAAAATGATTTTATATCCTCTACATGACGCAAGAAAAAAGTTTCTTTCAAGTCTCCCCACTTGGGAGATACAAAAAGGGGGGGAGTTTTTTGGGGAGGAAGGGGGGGTTGATTTTTTTTTTCCCCATTTGAGAAGAAACCCTCTATACGATCCCGCAATCGAAACCCCCCTACGACGACGGCATCTGGGAGCAACCTAAAAAGGGGGGGCTATTTTGGGGGCAAGGGGGGCTGAATTTTTTTTGCATTCAAAATCATTTGACATTCTCTATACAGCCCTACAAAATTTTTTAATCAATATGGCTTCGCTCGGGAGCCCCCTTAGAGGGGGGGAAGAAGGGGGGGTCAGGGGGTCACCGCACGGCTCGCTTCGCTCGCCGTGCAGTTCCCCGTAGTCGCATTGCGGCTCGCTTCGCTCGCCACAATGCTCCACCCGAAAAAAAAGGTCAAAATTAGGCCAAATTTCAGTTTTTTTGGGGGGAGGCGTCCTAGGGGCGTCCTGGGGGCAAAGTCCGGTCGGGGGGAGACACAACATGGCTCGCGAAGCGAGCCGTGTTGTATCCGATTGACGCAACGCGGCTCGCTTCGCGAGCCGCGTTGCTAAACACCCGCTGCGTGGCTCGCTTCGCTCGCCACGCAGAGGGGGGGCAACCTGGAGGGGGGGAAACAGAGCGGCTCGCTTCGCGAGCCGCCCTGCTTCCCATCCCCGCAAAAATTTTTGCTCCAGCTTCCACCCACCCTGAGATAAATCGCTGTTCGCGTTGTCCCCTTTTTGAGTGGGAAGGAGGGGGAAATTGGGAAAAATAGGATTTTTCCCCCAGTTCGATTGAGCATCCCTTTACGATTCTGCAAAAAAAAGCATACCTCCCCATCCACCATCATGGAGAACAACTATGTCAGTCAGTGAATCAGTGAGTGGTAATTAAGCTATATATAGTATAAACTAGTTTTTTAGGAGTGCGCGAGCTGCAAGCAGCTCGCGGCGGTTGTGTAGACTGTTGGTTTATTTATTTAGTTCCCCTTTTCGTAACCTACGTTTAAGATTTTGTAGAAATCGATATCCAAAAGGAAGATTTGCGATTAAAAAATGTCAGCCATCTTGGATTTAGAAATGGACATCTTTTTTGTAATCTACGAGTTTTAGTTAGTCGAAAACGATACCCATATCAGATGTTTTGGTGGGAGAGGGGTTCAAGGGGACTGGGTGGGACTGGGGGGAAGGGTAGGTAATTTTTTTTTCCACATACAAGAATATACCCTCTATACGTTCCCGCAATCTAAACCCCCCTACGACGACGGCATCTTGGAGCAACCTAAAAAGGGGGGCTAGTTTGGGGGCAAGGGGGGCAACATTTTTATTTCACTTAAAATCACCTGACATCCTCTATACAGCCCTACAAA
This sequence comes from Eupithecia insigniata, assembly GCA_947859395.1. Lineage (NCBI taxonomy): Eukaryota > Metazoa > Arthropoda > Insecta > Lepidoptera > Geometridae > Eupithecia > Eupithecia insigniata. The sequence continues at coordinate 199,140 of OX402011.1, read as the reverse complement.
AAATTTTAATAGATATGGATTCGCTCGGGAGCCCCCCTAGAGGGGGGGAAGAAGGGGGGGTCAAGGGGTCAAAGCACGGCTCGCTTCGCTCGCCGTGCTGTTCCCCGTCGTCGCATTGCGGCTCGCTTCGCTCGCCGCAATGCTCCACCCGAAAAAAAAGGTCAAAATTAGGCCAAATTTCGGTTTTTTTATAAAAAGGGGGGTCTAGAGGGAGAGGGGGGCCGAATTTTTTTATGTTTTCAAAATGTTTCTTTGTCCTCTAAATGACCCAAAAAAAAAAATTCTTTCTTGTCTCCCCACTTGGGAGATACAAAAAGGGGGGGAGTTTTTTGGGGGGGGAGGGGTGTTGAATTTTTTTCCCCATTTGAGAAGAAACCCTCTATACGATCCCGCAATCGAAACCCCCCTACGACGACAGCATCCAGGAGCAACCTAAAAAGGGGGGCTATTTTGGGGGCAAGGGGGGCAAAATTTATATTTTATTCAAAATCACCTGACATGCTCTATACAGCCCCACAAAATTAGTAAATCAATATGGCTTCGCTCGGGAGCCCCCCTAGAGGGGGGGAAGAAGGGGGGGTCAGGGGGTCACAGCACGGCTCGCTTCGCTCGCCGTGCTGTTCCCCGTCGTCGCATTGCGGCTCGCTTCGCTCGCCGCAATGCTCCACCCGAAAAAAAAAGGTCAAAATTAGGCCAAATTTCGTTTTTTTTTTAAAAAGGGGGGTCTAGAGGAGGGGGGCCAAATTTTTTTATGTTTTCAAAATGATTTTATATCCTCTACATGACGCAAGAAAAAAGTTTCTTTCAAGTCTCCCCACTTGGGAGATACAAAAAGGGGGGGGAGTTTTTTGGGGGGGAAGGGGGGGTTGATTTTTTTTTTCCCTATTTGAGAAGAAACCCTCTATACGTTCCCGCAATCGAAACCCCCCTACGACGACGGCATCTTGGAGCAACCTAAAAAGGGGGGCTAGTTTGGGGGCAAGGGGGGCAAAATTTTTATTTCACTTAAAATCACCTGACATCCTCTATACAGCTCTACAAATTTTTTTAATAGATATGGATTCGCTCGGGAGCCCCCCTAGAGGGGGGGAAGAAGGGGGGGTCAAGGGGTCAAAGCACGGCTCGCTTCGCTCGCCGTGCTGTTCCCCGTCGTGGCATTGCGGCTCGCTTCGCTCGCCGCAATGCTCCACCCGAAAAAAAAGGTCAAAATTAGGCCAAATTTCGGTTTTTTTATAAAAAGGGGGGTCTAGAGGGAGAGGGGGGGCCGAATTTTTTTATGTTTTCAAAATTTTTCTTTGTCCTCTAAATGAAGCAAAAAAAAAATATCTTTCATGTCTCCCCACTTGGGAGATACAAAAAGTGGGGGAGTTTTTTGGGGGGGAAGGGGGGGTTGATTTTTTTTTTCCCCATTTGAGAAGAAATTTTCTATACGATCCCGCAATCGAAACCCCCCTACGACGACGGCATCCGGGAGCAACCTAAAAAGGGGGGCTATTTTGGGGGCAACGGGGGCAAAATTTATATTTCATTCAAAATCACCTGACATGCTCTATACAGCCCCACAAAATTAGTAAATCAATATGGCTTCGCTCGGGAGCCCCCTTAGAGGGGGGGAAGAAGGGGGGGTCAGGGGGTCACAGCACGGCTCGCTTCGCTCGCCGTGCAGTTCCCCGTAGTCGCATTGCGGCTCGCTTCGCTCGCCGCAATGCTCCACCCGAAAAAAAAGGTCAAAATTAGGCCAAATTTCAGTTTTTTTATAAAAAGGGGTGTCTAGAGGGGAAGGGGGGCCAATTTTTTTTATGAATTCAAAATGATTTTTTATCCTCTACATGACGCAAAAAAAAAATTTCTTTCAAGTCCCCCCACTTGGGAGATACAAAAAGGGGGGGAGTTTTTTTGGGGGGGAAGGGGGACAAAATTTTTTTTTCCGTCATTTGAGAAGAAACCCTCTATACGTTCCCACAATCGAAACCCCCCTACGACGACGGCATCTGGAAGCAACCTAAAAAGGGGGGGCTATTTTGGGGGCAAGGGGGGCTAAATTTTTTTTGCATTCGAAACTATTTGACATCCTCTATACAGCCCTACAAAAAATTTCCATCAATATGGCTTCGCTCGGGAGCCCCCCTAGAGGGGGGGAAGAAGGGGGGGTCAGGGGGTCACAGCACGGCTCGCTTCGCTCGCCGTGCTGTTCCCCGTCGTCGCATTGCGGCTCGCTTCGCTCGCCGCAATGCTCCACCCGAAAAAAAAGGTCAAAATTTGGCCAAATTTCGGTTTTTTATTAAAAAGGGGGGTCTAGAGGGGGAGAGGGGCCAAATTTTTTTATGTTTTAAAAATGATTTTTTATCCTCTACAAGACGCAAAAAAAAAAATTCTTTCAAGTCCCCCCGCTTGGGAGATACAAAAAGGGGGGCAGTTTTTTTGGGGGGGAAGGGGGGCTAAAATTTTTTTTACCTCATTCGAGAAGAAACCCTCTACACGGTCCCGCAATCGAAACCCCCCTACGACGACGGCATCCGGGAGCAACCTAAAAAGGGGGGGCTATTTTGGGGGCAAGGGGGGCTAAATTTTTTTGGCATTCGAAACTATTTGACATCCTCTATACAGCCCCACAAAAATTATATTTTATATTTAAAATTAGGTAAGTATGTATTTACAAAATGTGTATAAAATTTGGTATGATGATAGGCTTACAATGAGATAGATTGTATTACAGGCGATGATTATAGGTTATTTTTTACTATCGGAAATATTCATTATCAAAACGCGTAAGTAGCAAAATAATAATAGTGAATGTGAATAGAAAACTGTTTAAGGTACCTTTGCATTGATAGTATCCAAGCTGGGTTGTTTGGTTTCATGTTGTGGAGATGATATGTGTGCCAGCCATCATATTAAATTATTTGCTCACGCAGCCAAATCACCAATCTGAAATTAAATATTTTTGATTAGTTTTGTGTTGTAGGAATTTTGTGATTAAACAAATAAAATAAATAAAATTTATTCAAAGAAAATTGTACATAGAAAAATACATAGTGCACTTAATAAATAAATATAGCTAAGTGTAACAATTTTGCCTGAACTTGAATTGAATTGCCAATGAGAATAATGCGAGACGTCCTTCGCATTTAGTGCGCCTGTGGCGGGGTTATAATAATTGTAACTTTGTTTTATTAACGAAAGGGGCAAATATTAACACGACTTTGTGGTTGAATATATATACAGTACCAGATGGTTACTTGCTTAGGTTAGTTACATTGTTTAATTTAGGGTCGAAACACATAAGTGTGCTGCGACGCCGCGCCGCAACGCAACACGCAAACGAGCGTTACGTTGCGGCGGCGTCGCAAAACTTAAGGTGCGTTGCCACTATGGTATCAAAATTCTACATAGCGGCACCACCGATTTTGGCGGTGCGGCACCGCAACTCTGTTATGCGTTAAAGCCCTTAATAGGCACTGATTATATTTACCGATGTCTCGGGATTAATGTGTCTGTGATAATTTTTATCACGTGCCGCGCGCCGCCGCGCCGCCGCCGTCGCCGCACCTGCACCGCCGCCTCTGCACCCGCACTGCCGCCGCAGCCGCCGTTGCCGTCTTCGTGATGCATCGGTTTTGTTGTTTTTCATCATGTACGCAATCAGTTGTTAGGTGTCATTTGCTGTTTTTGTGACGTGCCGCACGCCGCCGCCACCGTTGTCTTCAACGCATGAGCACTGGCCCGCCACCGGATCCGCACCGTCGGTCGTCGGGCCGTTGTGGCACCGCCGTTTTCGTGACGCATCGATTTTGTTGTATCATGTACGCAATCAGTTGTTAGGTGTCATTATGTGCTGTTTCTCCAAGTCCTGTGGGATTTCAAATTATGTAGGCATTTATATAAAAATCACATAGGTACAATTTTGGGATAACTGATAAGTGTATTCGTGCATTCTGATTTAGATAATTTTAAATTTTTAGTCTTCAGTTTAATAATGATCTTACGGATATCCTTTGATACACGATTACAAAACCGATTAGGTAGTAATTAATTAATAAGTATAGGTAGGTACGGTTACAGGTTTAGGAGTTTTTATACATGGGACGTTATATTCTATAATGTTCAGCTAAGGTATTTTGTCATTGCTAAAAGTATGTTTCCAATGATCAAAGATTACCTTGTGTTAGGTGTTGTTGTTCTTAGTAAGTCGGAATTGTATTCTACGTCGACGTCGTGTGTCGCAGCTACAGGCTGCACTCCCACAGAGTTGTTGTGCGGTGATGGCGGTTCCTGGTCGTCGCATTGTGCTGACCGGTTCTCACGTTGCCGCGCTCCTTGCTGTGCGGCTGTTGCGGCGTTGTTGTTATATAATGTATACACTTCATCTAATGTTAATGATTAAAGTTTGTCGTTTTCCACACCACCTTACGAGGTACGACAATGGCGCGTTTTTTTTAACGTGGTATCCCCAGTAGGCCTAATCCACGCTAACTACATATTACATAGTTTCGATCTAATAAAGCCTAAATTTCTAACTAAATGTATAAATTACTATCTACTTGCTGCAGCTACTCTAGTAGACAAATAGATATTGTATGTTGAAGTGTCATTGAAATTATAATGTGGTATGTACTTAGCTACTCGTATAAATTACATAATATCTAAAGTATTTAAGCAAAGGTCATAGGTACTGTTTGTAACGTCTGTCTGTTTGTTCTTTAGCCTGTCTGCCTGGTCGTCCATCAGTCTGTTCGCTCTCTCTCTGTCTGTCTGTTTGTTCGTAAGACTATTTGTCTGGTCGTCTGTCAGCTCTGTCTGTCTGTCTGCTTGTAAGACTATATGGTTGTCCGGCAGTCTGTCCGCTCTGTCTGTCTGTTTGTTAGTAAGCGTATCTGTCTAGTCTTCCGTCAGTCTGTTCGCTCTGTCTGTACGTCCGTCTCTCTTTCTGTCATTATTTCGCTATTGAACTGATGTTTTACGAGTGGGTGCATGTGAGGTGGTGTATCAAGATATATCAATAACATTAATTATCTCTTAATCGTGCGGAATTAGGAAAAAATATACTTAATATAGCAATGAATAAAGTGAATGAAATATTTTCTTCGATTATACGTAAAGTGTACATTGTCTTGTTCTAAATCCGGTCAGGCATTGAACTTGGAACAATGTTGCCAATAAGACGACTATCAAATCTGTAAGAACAACCACGCCGCTTTGGTCGATATCACCTCATCATCGAAAACATCGTAAGGCAAAGATAAAGTCTATGCAAACTGAAAGTCGTTACGTATCCATTGGTCCGAATATACGCCTTCTTAACACTTCTGATGGATCTTTTGAATACAATCAGCGAGTCACACAAGGCGCATTGTACGGCCGAGAAACATTGTGAAGGCAAATATCAGTGTAGATGGTTGTCATAGGTTATCACTGGTCGACTTATGGGACAGCGAGGGTGCCGAACGCCGTATGCATGAATGAGGATCTCCGACGCATCGGTGAGGGCTCGCATTGCGTCTCGTTGGAGGCGATAGGGGCGATTGCAGCTGTCGCCACGCTTCAATCGGCGACTGCCACCGACGCGGAAACGATGTCCGCTGACCGCGCTGACGACGACAGCCGCCCACCATAGGCATCGACCGCTGAATTCGTCTCCGCCATTGCGCCGTCGGTCTGTCATATAGAGCAAAAAGGTAAGGAGGACATACCTGGATTCATTTGTAGGGATTGGTTTGTGTTCAGTGTTTGCTTGTGAGCGAGCTCTTCTCCCCAGTCCATCCGTACCCACCCCCACCTTAACCACATCTTCTAATGTACCCGACAGCCAAGACCCTCTCTCCACAGCCTATGTATATCCCCATATTACATAATTTACACTAAATATATAGTTATAATATATCTGAATATTTGCTAAATATTTTACTACTGACTGCCGTGGCCGAAATTCGGCTACGAGGGCACCATCGTCATCATTAGGTACTATCATAAATTATTATTCTCTTCTGTGTCATAGATAGCAATCATTAGGTTTGCCGGATACACAGCTTTAGTAATTAGATAGAATGGAATATTGAGAATTACAAAAGTAACAGGTTATGCCGTAATAAAAAACTAATAAATAATTATTATATAACTGTAATCTTGACGAAATGTCTGAAGAAATAGTAGGAAAATATAGCAGTCATCGATAGGTGTTTTAGTAATAATGTTATCAGTGAACAATAAATGAAAATAATTTTGCTAATGATAAAAAATAATTTTGGACTATGTTATCTTGATTTTATTGTATTACGGTTCAATAAAGTATCTAGGGAAATAGTATATAGGTACAACATGAATTTGAATTTAATGAAATTTTAGTAGTTATGAAAATGGCAGAAAAGTATTTTTCTGATATGGTTAAAGTAATAATCTTGATTTTATAATATTACCTTACCAGTTCAAAAAAGTATTCTGTAAATAATACAACAAGAATTTGAATTTAATGAAATTTTAGTAGTTATGTAAATGGCAGAAAAGTATTTTTTTGATATGGTTAAAGTAATAATCTTGATTTTATAATATTACCTTACCAGTTCAAAAAAGTATTCTGTAAATAATACAACAAGAATTTGAATTTAATGAAATTTTAGTAGTTATAAAAATGTCAGAAAAGTATTTTTTTGATATGGTTAAAGTAATAATCTTGATTTTATAGTATTACCTTACCAATATAAAAATATATCTTAACATTGTGGTATTTACTGGGAGAGATCTATGGCTAACTATGTCTTTTTGATTCCAAAAAATAAACTCTGCTATAATACGGTAGGCAGGTAGGTTTAGGTAATAAAATGGTATTATTAAATTTTCTGCACACCGTTTACAAAAGTTATACAATCTCTTTAAAGAAACTGGGTAGCGTGGATTACTCGCACGTTGGTGTGTAATGTGCATGTTAATGTGAAAATAATTTGTATTACTTTACCAATACTATATCTGAAGGTTATTAGCATTTACTGGGAGAGATCTATGTTCAACTGTGGACGTCTTTCGGATTGTAAAAAATGAAAATAAACTCTTATAAGACAGTAGGCAATTTAGTAATATAATAAAATGGTGTTATTCTAACTTTTTGCATTTAACACCGGTCACTACAAATAATACAGTTTATTTTTTTCAACATAATTTTAATTTAAATACTCTTTCTTTTGCATTTTTGTATTATATTTTTTTGCATGTATTATTTTTTCCACGCTTTTTTATATTTTTTGTTTAATTTTTTTGCATGTATAATTTTTTCCACGCTTTTTTATATTTTTATTGCATGTATAATTTTTTCCACGCTTTTTTATATATTTTTTCTTTTTTTGTGTGTTTTTAATAGCTTACTTGATAACATTATTCACTGCCTATCATTGTAAAAAATATTTACAAGAAATGTTTTTATATACACATCTATGACAATAATTATTACTTAGTGAACGGTATTAACAATAAAACTATGTATACTACACATTTGCTATTTACCTCTAATAGTTTGACTTGTTTATAAAATTTAAAATGTTAGTGAAAAATATTATCTACTTTAAATTTATTCTTAAGCTATCTTCTGTCATCTGAAGCTGGGAATGTGAATCCAGTTGTGACGGTAATGTTTAGTATATGTAGACTTTTTCGATCAATGTTCGAAGACCAGTTGTTGTCAATAAACAGCGTAATTCCGCCTGTTGCATTTCCATTAGTTGCATTCCAACAGTTGTCAATAAAAAAGAAGGGAGAATGCAAGATTTATTCCTTGTAAATAAGATTTTTGTGGAATGTTAGCATTCTGTTCTGAAGTAGTATGTCGTTGAACTTATTATAGTGTATTCATTCTTATAATATTGATCTCTTTAAAAATCCGTTCGAGTTATAATGGAACAGCTTTGCTTGGTATTTCTGTGTTATTATGACTCAATTATTGGTGGCAGTTCTTCGTCTACCGTTGCTGTACCTCTTGTTAGTTGGTAGAACTATAATTTCAAGGCTTTTGGTTTTTTGCTTGTTTAAGTGAAATTTTATAGGGTTGGGCTAGTTTTCAGTTTAGTTTCCAGCTTCTTCTAATTTTTCATTTCTTATTTGCATTTTAATAGTCTTGAAATTCTATTAAATTTAAGTGTATAAAAACTGTTAATAACTTTTATTTGTATTTTATACATAAATACAAGCAAGTAATTACTAAAATGTACTATATACATTTTGTTATACCTACATACATTGGAAGTATAAACAATAACTTATCTGAAACAAAACGTGAAAATGATCTTCAAAATAAGAGAATTAAATATATTTAGTGTTAACTGCATAAAGTTAAAAGATTCAGAAAGGTTTGATTTTTAAAAAATTAAAATATGGGAATTAGATGCTTAAATCAATTACCTAACTGTCGTATCATAATAATATATGTTTACTTAATATATGTTTACGTAGTTAAGAATGTCCAAAAAATGTCCATTTAGGTGCATCGGTTTTACATTAAAAATAGTTTAATAGGGCTTTCAGATTTAACTGATTATAATGAACGATAATATGAAAATTTTAATCTACGATAGATAAGTTTTAATTATGTAGTTGAGTTTTGCAGTGTAGGAAAGTGACGAAAGCATGCTGTTAATTTTGCTTGAAGCTGGGTAGAAAAAGGGATACATTTTTTCAGTATTTTGATAAAATTTATTGTTTTGTTAGAAAAATGCTTTTATATTTTCGTCAAATCAATTTAAATTTTAGGTGAGTTAATGTGGGTTTGTGATATATATTCATGTATGTGAATATGTGATGGTGTGTATATGTGAGTGCGTTTGGGGTTTCGATCCTAAGTCCAGCCTCAGTTAAGAGTTTGGATAGGAAGTGAAACCCTGGTATGTGGCGTGGAGAACCCGTTGCTAACACCAATTTCTATAAAGAAACTGGGTAGCGTGGGTTACTCGCACGATTGTGTGTAATATGCATGTTAGTGTAAAAAATAATTGTATTTTTGTGCTTTAATCTATGTGATTGATTGATTAAGTGCTTGCTGTAATGGTAGGTATTTTAGTGACAGCAGTGAAATATTCAAATTTGCTTTGTTTGATGATGGTAGGTGAAACGTTTTTAAATGGGAATCATAAATGATACTAAATTAAGAAAGAAATAATTGAAGATGTAATAAAATAATTAAAAGGTAGTTTATTTTACTGCATAACCAGTTGCATTATTATTGCATTAAATAATATTCAGTTAAAATTTTAAAAACATTATAGGAATAGAAAACTAAAGACAGGTCAAATCAATTTAAATTATAGGTGAGTTAATGTGGGTGTGTGATATATATTCATGAATGTAAATATGTGATGGTGTGTATATGTGAGTGCGTTTGGGGTTTCGATCCTAAGTCCAGCCCTCAGTTAAGAGTTTGGATAGGAAGTGAAACCCTCGTATGTGGCGTGGAGAACCCGTTGCTAACACCAATTTCTATAAAGAAACTGGGTAGCGTGGGTTACTCGCACGTGTGTGTGTAATATGCATGTTAGTGTAAAAAATAATTGTATTTTTGCTTTTTAATCTTTGTGATTGATTGATTGATAAAGTGCTTGCTGTAATGGTAGGTATTTTAGTGACAGCAGTGAAGTATTCAAATTTGCTTTGTTTGATGATGGTAGGTGAAACGTTTTTAAATGGGAATCATAAAAGATACTAAAAATTAAGAAAGAAATAATTGAAGATGTAATAACTAAAAGGTAGTTTATTTTACTGCATAACCAGTTGCATTTTTTTGTGCCTTAAATAATATTCAATTCAAATTTTAAAATCATTAAGTATATGAATAGAAAACTAAAAACAGTGATATAAGATTAATGCAGCTATAATGCCTTCATCAAGATCGACAAACCTGCTTTGTAGGACACTTGTGGCATGTTTTCTTACATAATCTATGTAATGGTAAAGATAGATTTATTTAAATGCATAACACTTACTAATAATAAGCACTTCATTATTAATTAGCTACAGAGTTAATAACGTACAAACGTAGTAAATTGCAAATTGTATTTGGATCAAATACCTACGTACAGTATGGGATTGTCAGTTATGGAAGTTATTTTATTCTAATAATCTAAGTAAAGCACAAGCTTTTATTCATAGTTAGAAAATATATATTTTGCAAGTAAATAGTAAAAAAAGAGAAGTTTTAAAGTTGAATAAAATTGCATGTCAATTGTAGAACGGTTTTTGACCTTAATTCCACATACAAATATCAAATATATCAAAGTTATTTTTAAACCTTAGGTACAAAACTCTTGGACAAGTCACAACCCTTTGAGAGTCAACACTCCCACTTTTCCCCTTTTCCCCATATAGGCTGTAGAGGGAGGGTGTTGGCTGTGGTACATTAGAAGATGTGGTGGGTACCACCCGTACCCGCCCCGAAGGTGGGCAAGGATGGACTGGAGAGAAAAGCTCATACAAACACTGAACACAAACCAGTCCATGAATCCAGGTATGTCCTCCTTACGGCTCTGTATGACAGCCCGAAGGCAACGGAGACGAATCCAGCGGTCGATGCCGTTGCGATGATGGTGGGCGCCTGTCGTGGAAGACGGGATCAGTGGGCATCGTGTACGCTTCGACGGCAGCCGCCGATCAAGGGCGACTGCTGCAACCGCCCCTATCGCCGGCAACGTGAGGCAATACGAGCCATCACCAAGGAGTCACGAACCCCATTCTTGCATACGTCGACGAACACCCAGGCCATCCAAGCCGGCCAGTGATAACCTATGACAATACACTGGTATTTGCTTTCGCAATGTTTCAAAGAGCATACAATGCGTCAGGTGATGGAGTCATCTGACGACATTCAACCGATACATTAGAAGTTTGAAAGCGTATATTCTTACCAAGGAATACGCACCAACAAACAATTTACATAGACTTTTTGTCCTCGACTTACCATGCTTAGGATGATCAGTTGATATCAACTAACGTCGAAGTTGGTTCTTACAGACCAACAGTCGACCCACGATAACACCGTTCCCGATTCAATACCGTATCAGATTTAAAACAAGACGGCAGTACGATCCTTGACATATCATCTACGAAAAACATTCATTACGCTATAATCATAGTTGTATTAGATATAGATTTAACCATCATCAACACAAATTAAGAAGTATTCCATAACATTGAAATACAATTAACATTACAATATAATCTTGAGTGTAGAGTACCTAAATTATGTTATGTCTATTTATATATAAGAGTATTAAACAAATCACAGCACATAGCCACTTCGCATGATTTAAAATGATTCTACTTATTTACAACGATTGCCCGCAGATGTACAGAGGTGAACCATTCTGAACATTTCCAGGTAGCTCTAAGTATTAATTATTTATTATTTCCTAAAATACTAAATATGTTTTATGAGATAAGCTCTGAAATTACTATATTTTTCGCGTACGGTTTGCCACCTATAATTCGTTCCGGATGCATTAAAATTTTGATATTTTGTTTTGCCGTAACTCTACCTAAAGCGACGTAAAGCTGCCCGTGGCTAAACATGTCCGATCTTAGATCTAAACCGACGCGATCTATCGTCTGACCCTGACTTTTATGAATAGTCATCGCGTAGCATAATTGTAAAGGAAACTGACGACGTAACATTTCGAAAGGACTGTTTGGACTAATTGGACCTTTAAATAATATTCGCGGAATTAAATAGTCCTCTGGATCATTAAATTTTTTAACTCTAATCAAAAGACGCGAAGTTCCGGTTACTATTACTTTTGTACCATTTACAAGCCTGTCATTAAAACTGAGATTTCGAATAATCATGCATATGCATCCTATTTTTAATTTGAGATCGTGTTCCGGCATACCTTTAGGATTCAAATGATTTAATGTATCAGCCCCAAAAAACAGTTCATCTACACCATCGTTATTTATTTTATCTATTGAGAAAAAATGCTCTACCTCTCCCTCTAATCTATATAAAATTAAATTATTTATATCTGTAACGGCCTCATTGCGAGTGCATAATATTGCTCTATTAATGCATTCACTGGGCTCTTCTAATGATGGAAAAACAAATTCTACTAATTCTTCAATTTTTTCTACTGTATCTATATTACTGAGATCGATTACATTTTTAAGATTAGCCTCTACTAAATTTACTGTAGGTACGAGGTTAGAGCCAATATTTAATATAAATTCACTATAATCCCTATCATGACACCTATGTGAAGTTACCAATGAAAAAGATTTAATTTTCCGCCACAGAGGAGACGTTTTGACTGATGCATTTAAAATATCTGAATTTGTTTTTGCGTTCGGAACTACGGGAGGAATTTGCCTAAAGTCTCCAGCAAAAATAATAACTTTACCGCCAAAAATTTTATCGCTTTTCATAAGATCCCGCAAGGATCTATCTAATATATGTATCAAATATTTATGAGCCATCGGAGCTTCATCATAAATAATAACGTCCGCGTGTGCTATCAACTCAGCTCTTTGACTACCGTTCGTAATAGACCAGTAGCTGAGGTCGTCTACGAATTCCAACGGGAATTTAAACATACTATGCGCCGTGGACCCCCCTGTGTAGTTCTGAGCAGCAATCGCAGAACTGGCCGTACACAAAACAACCCCTTGCAAATTGCCGCGTACGTGAGACGTCACCGTATTTAATAGATACGTTTTACCGGTACCAGCAGGACCATCAACAAAAATCGCGGTATCGTTTGCGTCGCGGAAGTCAGGGTCACTGCACAAGTTTGCAACGTAATCGAAAATCGTACGTTGGTCCGCGGACAAGCTAGGTAAATGTTCGTCGACTTCATTTACCAACAAATCGCGATTGTATTCGACGCGTTCTCTACCTAACTCGGTCGTATTGTCAATAACTTCTGGCAAACCGTGTTGTGTTAGCGTCGTACCGTGCTTCCGAAGCATTCTATTGATTTGAATGAGACACAAAGTGTGTACTCGTTCATCGGCGATGTCTCCTAATCTGTGCGAAATATCTTCGCTCAATTGTTTTTTGAAATTGTCCCAGAGAGAAGCTACTGCGACGCCGTTGACAGCCAAAAGAACAAAAAAGTTACGCAGTCGCTGTCCCGTGAAAAAAGTAGATGCTTCTAACATAGCTCTTTCGTATTCGACCTCGTCATCGGCCAAACCAACAAATTTAGCAGCATCCTGGAATGTTTGACAATTGGGACCACCAAGTTTAATGAGATCTGCGAAACTACGGCAGGGATATGATTTTAAAAGGACTCTGAGAAAGAATTGTTCACCTCTGTTTGGTGCGACCCAAAACAAACGCGCGACGAGCTCACCCCTTTGTCTTTTTGTAACGAATTTTCCGTTTCCCATTTCAAATATTTTCGTATTTTTTATGGAGGGACGCTGCGGATGGACGATGTAACGTTCGTAAAACTCTAAGTATGTCAGTCCGTCAAATTCGTCACCTACGGGGCGGTTGAAATATGTTAAAAGGTCTGAGGTGGCACGTTGCGCCGATTCCTCTTCGGTGCCGGGTTTAAAAAATACCGAGTGTTGATTTTCGAGATGAACGGGTAACATTTTCACGGTTGGCTCGCGCGCGGTAACATCAAATTCTAACGTTCTCCAGGCTGCGTCACTGGAGCCTACATATCTTTTAGTTACATATGTTTCGATTTCATTATCTTTATCCGCTTCAGGCACTACAGTTACACGCGATTCGTCCTGACCTTTACTAATATATTTAAACAAATATTTAACTACTGTACGTTGAGTGGACACTTCCAAGTTAATATGAGCATCGTATTTAAGAAGAAGAGCCGCATTATATGGAACAACCCAAGTGTCATTTACAGTTACTTCCCTATTGAATTGTTTAATTTTACCTGTATTTTTACTGTCTCTACGCAAGTTAATAAATCCTTTATCTGTACTAAAAGTGGTGGCTGTTTCAGGTTTTGGAAAAAATTTATTACATTTTTGTTTTTCACTATCCCAGCAAGGCAAATCAGTCCGGTGCGGAGGACCACACGGACCGTGTATCATATTATTTAGAACTATTTTTCGCAATTTCCCGTCAGCTTCTGACTCTTTGGGAATATCGGCTCTAACAAATTTATCTATATCTATATTTTGGACAGGGCCGCCACCTTCCACCCTGAAGCAAATATGAGCATGAGGTAAACCTCGTTTTTGAAATTCTATTACATGTATTAAATAAAGGCATTTGCCAAACCAACGACCAGATCTTAAATCTCTTAATAATTCAGCCAAACGTAAATTAAATGCTCTTGCACAAATAAGGGGATTTGTTTTATCTGATGTTATGGACTGTTGAATTTCTGGCCATTTAGGATTGCACGTAAATGTCAAGAAATATGATGGATTTCCCAACCTATTCACTAATGCAATCGAATCACAATATTTAGTTTTCATGTATCGCGGCCCCCCCGTAAAACTGTTAGGCAAGTAAATACGACCTGGAACAATCCCCCCCTCCGCCTGAATTGTTTCATCGTAGCGAATCTCATTCCTGGCTGCGATACTCATTTCAACTTCTTGAAGCGGAGCGGTTCTAAGTTCATTACGTGAGTTGTGAGTCTGTAAGCTTTTTAAAAATCGTAAACGCTCTTCTATTATTCGGCAATACATATCAACTAACCATTCCTCTGATAATCTACCTAATTCAGAAAAACGGGGCTCGGACAAAAGTAAACATCTGACATATTTAGTTTGAGTTAATTTTTTTTGATTATTATCTAATTTATTTGGATACCATCCTGGATTGCCTTTGGGATAAAGTAAGGGATACTGAAGGCATTCATACAACGAATCCATAATGTCTACAGTGTGCGGTTTCCTATCGCCTATTTTCCACACAGCTATGCAATTGGGTTTATATTCTTGCCTATCCGTATTTATAATAGCAGCTATTTCTCTACCTACAGGATCACCTAGAATATTACCGTGAGTCGCGCGAGAAGTTCTTTGAAATTGAATAAAAGCCTCGTCTGATGGATGTTGGCTTAATGTTACGAAACATTTAATATATGGATTTACTAAGTGTAAACGGTCCTTTATACATTGAACTATCTGAGTATCAAGATTTCTATTTTTCGCTAATTCTTCACGTTCGCTTGCATCGTGAATATACAAGCCTAAATTGTTTACGCTACCTGTGTAAGCTAAATCAAATACTCTATGGTAAACACGACCTTGAATTTTAATAAACGACAGTCCTGCAGGTTGTACGAAACCGGCAGTAGTACCTAAAGCACTAAACGCGAAAAGGTTGTTATACGCCCTAGGTCTAGCCTGAAACGACGGATGATTATAAAAGTCCTCGGTGGCCGGTTCAAATTTTTGGACGTTGTATGTACCGACTCCGCAACACCATTGTTTTCGCGATTTTTCTTCATTAAAGAGACGCGCCTTACATTTTGGACATTTATAAGTTTCTGGCGACAATAGGGAAGGATTTTTTAGAGAAAATGACCTAACCGCGTCGAGATCAGCGTCCCTCATCGCTCCGAATAGGATTTTTGATCCGCGTAATGGTTCGTCAACATTGCGACTTTGTTCATTATACGCGGCTGTAGCGTTTCTGTTCACTTCAGGGTGTAGCTCATTATATCGTTGGACGGCTGCGCGGTGAACTTCTGGTCGTAGTTCGTTATAACGTTGGACGGCTGCGCGGTTTACACTGGGGTTTTTTTCGTTATAATGTTGAACGGCTTCACGATGTACTTGTGGTCGTTGTTCGTTATATCGTTGCACGGCATCGCGGTGAACTTTTGGTTTTTTGGCATCATATTTTTTTACTGCATCGAAATGAGCATTTGCTTTTGTTCTTTTTCTACCACGTTTTACTTTTTTGGGTCGACCAACTTTTTTCACTGAAGTCTCAGGGACTTCAATATTTTCAACGGATAATTCTGAAAACATATTTTGTAGAACCACTGCTGGTTTATTATGTGTCGCAACAACATTCTTTATATTTGATTTATTTGAATTCACGGTTCTTGTAGATTTAGTCGTGGTTGCGACTAAATTAGACTCGAAACTAAATCTACTTAATTGCGACGCGCGTAGTATTGATGGAGATCGCGAAGATTCGCAATCGTTAAATGGCACAACGACGGGTGAATTTAATCTAAGTATAGACTGAGAGAGCGTTGCCGGCGACATAGACGGAGAATCGCGATCTTGAATTGAAGTTGAGTCACGGGTTAGAGATAGATATTCGGATAGAATTGATGGCGATAGTGTTGCCAGCGAATAGTCGGTTACCGATTCAATTGAAGATTGAAAAGAATGTACAATGTTACCAACGCGAGTTTGGTACGACGCCCGCGGTGGCGTTTGAGTTATCAACTCAACTGATGAGGCCAGTGTAGGAGTTGACGATTGTGACCTACGAAGAACATCTGCGTAAGACGGCGAACATTGTGTTAGATCATTGTCGTTTATGTGAAGAACGCGGACTCTATTTATTGAATATTCGCCGCCTTGTACTCCACGCGCGAAAAGTAATTCGGTTAATTGTTGCAATGAATTACAACGAAACAAACGAGCTACTCCGTTTTCCGCAAAATCGTTGTTAGTACCTACTTTGTGGCTATTAAAAAGGTAGAAGGCATTGTTATGCCGCCAAAACGCAACCGTATAAAGTTGTCCAGTGAACAAATAACTATCCCTGTCGTCGTTGTGCGCTGAATTAAATACGTCCTTTCCTAATATTTTAACTAACGTCGATTCAGCTACAGATTGTGGTAGATCAGGGCTGGGAAACACCCCATTTCGAATCCAGCAGTGGTCTATATCTGATATTTGAGCCGAAAAGTTCCCGACCTGAATATCTGTAGGCAAATCGTCGGTTCTAAGATAGGTTGTACCGAGTGGACACCTAAACTTTCGTGACATGTACAAAGCGTCACCACTCTGGAGAATGGTATCTATATCAACACTACTTTCAAAAATTCGATTTTTCGCGACTGAATAGACCGCGGCACATGTAGCCATAGCCATGCACTGTGAATTATTACCTGCATAATATCGTGCATCTCCTTGGTGGGAGGTCCCTATTATATGAAAGAATATGGTTAGTTATTAATTAGACAGGAGCGCCTAATTATGTATGTAGGTATAAATTTTATATAAATATCCCAAAAAAATTTTCATTTGATTAAAATTAGAATGAACATCCATAAATGTGAACCAAATTAGTTAAAAACTATATCCATAAAGTCAAAACTGGCAGAAATATAATGTTAGCCACATTGGATTACTATGTTTGTTAGGCGACTTGTACTTTTTCGGTCAAAAACATTTATTTTTAATATTACGGAAATAAAATAGAGAGACTATAACTATTAGACTATTCAAAATGTGTTGCTTAGATACATGGCAGGCAAACAAGTGAAATTTATTTTCCGTCAAATCCTATCATACTTTTCATCCTACTTCCAACTAATATATATGTATCTATACTTATAATAAAACTGTAACAGGTCCAATTCTGTACATTGAAGATATTGTGAAAATTTTTTTGGAGGGCACTCTATTATCGATACTTATGCCAAAAATGTCTTTTTTTTTCCATCATGTCTGTCTGTCTGTATCTTGGCCGCGCATAGCTCCGAAACTACTGAACGTATTGAAATGAAACTTGGCAGGATTTGAGTTCATACTACGAGGAAGGATATAGGATACTTTTTATCCCGGATTTCAATAGGGTTCCTTTGGAAGAGGGGATGAACGTAAAATTGGTTGGCTGCGCATAGCGCCGGAACTACTGAATGTATTCAAATGAAACTTTCTAGGATTTGAGATCATACTATGATGAAGGACATAGGATACTTTTTATCCCGGATGTCAATAGGGTTCTTTTGGGAGAGGGGATGAAATTAAAACTTGTTGGCTGCGCATAGCGCCGAAACTACTAAATGTATTCAAATGAAACTTGGCAGGATTTGAGTTCATACTATGAGGAAGGACATGGATACTTGTTATCCCGGATTACAATAGGGTTCCCTTGGGAGAGGGGATGAAAGTAAAATTTTTTTGGCTGCGCATAGCGCCGAAACTACTGAAGGTATTCAAATGAAATTTAGCATGATTTAAGTTTATATTACAAGAAAGGGCATAAAATACTTTTTATCCCGGAACTCAGTAGGGTTCCCTCCCTTAAGAGAGAGGATGGACGTTAAATTTTGCGCGTTGCAGGATGGCGCGCGGGGCAAGGGCGGTAGTAAGCGATAGCCCCCCACTACGGCCACGGGCAGTGGGGCCCCTCACGCAACCGGACCCTCCCAGTAGCCCCTACGCAGTGGGGGCCCCACATTGCCCCGCAGTGGGACCTCAGTAGCCCCCACAGTGGGGGGCACCGTCAGTGGGGCCGCCGGCAGATGGCCTCCCAAAGTGGGCCCCCACATTGCCCCGCAATGGTACCCCCTCATTAGCCCCCCACAATGGGGGCACCGGCAGTGGGGCTCTCGGCAGTGGGCCCCCATATTTCCTCGCAGTGGCACCCCCAGTAGCTCCCCGCAGTACCCACTCAGTAGGCCCCCACAGTGGAGGGCACCGGCAGTGGGGGCCCCCGGCAGTTTACTCCCACAGTGGGAACCCCAGTAGCCCCCCGCAGTAGGGTAATATTTCTCGGCTGCGCATAGCGCTGAAACTACTGAATTTATTCAAATGAAACTTGGCATGATTTAAGTTAATACTACGAGGAAGGTCATGTAATACTTTTTATCCTGGAATTCCTTAAAGTTGTCTTGGGAGTGGGGATAGAAGCGACATTTCTCGGCCTAAAATAGCACAAAAACTACTGAATGGATTCGAATGATACTTTGCATGATTTGAGTTCATACTACGAGGAAGGACATAAAATACGAGTCCATACCCCAAAGCCAACAAAATGATTACAACATTGTTATTAGTGCCGATAAACGACCTACTGGACAGCATCCGGTTGGTACAAAGCTCTCGCTACCAATGATGTTGCCGTCGTCCTGGTAGATTAGCACTGTGACAGGCGGGACATTTTGCTGCGTACCCGGGATGACCGCTTGCAATGCATGGGCGAAACGCACCAGGCATTTGATGCTATTCAGTCTCTACTCGCTTATTTACCTACCTACTGTCGTGGCGAAGACACTGTTGGAAGTGGATAGAACTTTGATCTTCGACTCGGTCTCACGGTTCGGTTCGGTTCACTAAAAATGTTTACCGCCCAACGAAGTAGGCACGGGTCAGCTAGTTTATATATATACTTATATTATGTCCTACTAATATTATAAATGTGAAAGTTCGTATGGATGGATGTATGGATATTAGTTACTCTTTCACGCAAAAACTATTGAACCGAATAGACTGAAATTTGGTATGTGTATAGTTTGGGAATAACTTATAAGCTATTTTTTAACCCGATAAAATGCGGGTGAAGGCGCGGGCAGCAGCTAGATTGTCTATAATAAAGGTATCACGAAGGCTAATATTTACAACCTTAAAACTGCGTATATTTTTCCACCAAATATTATCTACTCGTCTGAAAAGTATCTGTGCCCAAGGTACGTACGTACTTAATTTTTAATGAGTTAGTACAGACATAAATATAAAGAATCTATCTGTAAAGTATATACCTATGTTTAAATTGAATTGATACAAATATAAAATACAATAATTATCGTACTGAATAGCGCACTTCACAATTTAAGTATTATGTTAGAATAGATAAGTACTGTTATTGTCCACTGTACAAATTATTTTTTAATAGGTTTAGTCCATCCTCATATGCACAAGGCATACCATAGATACTATTCAATATCTACCTACTCTGATGAGTGATCATCAGATCACACATCGAAACTCGATATTCATCCTGCTACCTTGCGCGGCGGGGTGGGCAGGCCGGACGTCCTGTTGGATTGGGTTGTAGGCAAATATCTACTTACCAGTAAACTTGCCTATATAAAATGCGTGGCGAGTGACAGTGTAGGTAGTGTATGATCCTATGGCTTAGAATACCTACCTACAACTTTGAGGTTAAATGAAATTATATTCGAGCCATTCTCAATGTAGGGATACTTCTGAAAAACGTATTGCCGCCGATGAATCGGAAACTTGGTAGGTATAATTAGTTATTATACCTATCTATTATAAATAACGTATCATGAATATCATAACGAAAATTGGCGCAATTGCCATTTTGCATATTATAGCAATCATATGTTTGGAGGGATGGCAGTATAACGTTTTTGAGTAGGCATTATAATATTTGACCTTGAGCCCCGTTTGTTAATTTTCTATTACCTATTCTGTGGCACAAACAGCACAACGTCCTTCCGCGGTATTGTGCACTTGGATCCCTTTTGTTAAATGTAGGTATATCTATTATAGATACTGTGGCACCAGCAGAAAAAGGATCTACACATCTAATAATACCTACCTCTATGTTACAGAATGAAATTTGTCGGAGGTTTTATTAATCCCAATAACTGATTTATGGTAGGTAGGTTCCTAAACTACCTAAACGATCATTTTTGGAAGTGTCGAATAAAGTCAAGTCGTCTGAGAGCTTTCATCGAAAAGGGCATTTACCTTTGTGATACCTAGGTAGGTATAACAAAACAATGCATGGCGGGATGGGTATTCTTCTTTGTCCACGCGAGCGTAGCCGCGGGTAGGTCAGCTAGTCTAGTACAATGGAGCTAGATAATGCTGTGTGGATTCTCAAACATTATTTTTTATCATAATTAAACCAGCCGTGGCAACACAACACCGCAAAAGGCAATGGAATCCTACCTACCATTGCCTATTGCGGTGTTAGGTATGTTCTACACAAGCTCTGTCACAGATTAGGTAATGGCTCTGTTTAGTTTGAGGCTAGATGATGCTGTGTTGATTGTGAAGCATTATTATTAGGTATACCTAGGTACTTGTACCTATCTACCTAACTATTTTCTATGGTAGCCTTTGAATAAAGCTATAAACTAACTTTAGGCAATAATTACCATTAGACTGTATGAATCTAAGTAGGTAGGTAGATGAAATAGGAACTTAGGTAGGTAGTATAGTAGGTACTTAATTAACTTGGCGTTTGTAATATCAGTTGATTTGATTAGGTATAAACAGCAAGGTACTTAAGTAGGTACTTAATTAACTTGGCGTTTGTAATTTCAGTTGATTTGATTAAGTATAAAGAGCTAGGTACCTAAATAAGTACTAAACATAGGTATACCTACCTAGGTATTGAATACACGAACAATAAAACTAATTTGTAATAAGTATCATCATATTAGCCCATACACGTCTGACAACCTAGGTAGGCCTCCTTCATACGACTCACAAATAGCGGTCCTGAACTCCTGAGCCGTCTCACTCCATCAACCTTCTGCAACCGCCACGATATCGTCGGTCTATCGAGTGGATGGTCTCCTAACACTCCGTTCCGCGTTACATCATGGCTGCCACTCGAGAATCTATACCTACTCCCGATCGGTAGTTCTGCTCACTGCCACTTGTGCTTCTACTATTTCTAATAGCTAAGTGGTCGGACTTTGGTTCCTCATGTAATAATTGTAAATTGTAATATGCACTCATCTCGTTCGAAAATCCGAGTTTTCATATTTACTATTCGAAAATAACAAAGAACAAATTATATTCTACCTAGGTATATGCAAATTTACAAAATGTGACGCCATGACGCAACGAAGCGACGACGCTTCCTTATTTTGAAAATAGAATTGCTAATATTAGAATTTTACTTAGGAGTAAATTCAATTCTAATTAGGTATTGGTTTTTAAGATGAAATTGTTTAACAGCATTGTTTTTTCATCAGATTTTCATAAATATAACAATAACACTAATAATTTTGGTCACTCACCACTAAGAAGACACGATATCGCAGCGTTAGCTTGTCCAGCGAAGCATCTTTTCGCCGGAGAATTTTCAAAATCACATTCACGTTTCATCTGGAAACAATGGAAATTATGTTAAAATAATGCACTTATTTTCATAAAAAAAAAAGTTCATTAGTAAATTATAACAGAGAAACACATCCGCACCTTGAGAATTTTCGAAAGAGAAGAACAATTCGAATCGAAAACGAACGAAAGATATTTGAAATTAGAATGAAAACGATGACATGATAGAGATGGGACATTCCAAGACCTTGATCGATAGATTATCGTATGATCATAAAATAATGAAATCAACATAATATTTAATATACCTATTTTGAATAAATTAGTTGGGTATCTTTTGGGCAAGTAGAAGAGTTAAAATGTTTGACTTTGTTGTTTGATACCAATAGGCTGATTATGAATTATTAATAAAGATAATATACCTATATAAAAAATATCTTTTCCCCAATTAGCTTGTAGGTACCTTGGCTTATACTATTTGTGAGACTGTATAACTTCGTTTATCAACATTTTTTGACAACCTTTGTAGTGCGGTGGACAAAAAAATATCTGTATTGTGGATTAAATTCCTGTCACCGGTAAAATATTTATATTGAATATGAGTGGATATAAACCAAATTAAAAACCACCATTCTTCATATGAAACTTACTGTGTACCTACTTACTTAAGCACGTTCAAGAGGCATGAAGACGACAGAAATTATGGAATAGATAGACAAATTATAGTTCTCAGCATAGGGATAAATAAAAATACGATGATAAAAAATACGTGACTGTTACAAAACCTGGTTTTTATAAAATGTATTTTGTACCCCTTTACTAACGGCTAATTCACATCATCATTATACCTACATATTATAAGAAATTGTAAAAGTTTTTAATTTCGTGTAGGTATTTTCCAATATTCAATACGCTTGCCTAGCGTGGTGATTATGGCAAATCCCCCCCTACATGGGAGACTATCCACTCGATGGACCGACGACATCGTAGCGGTCGCAGGGAGTCGATGGATGGAGGCGGCTCAGGACCGCTATTTGTGGCGTCGTATTGGGGAGGCCTATGTCCAGCAGTGGACGTGTATGGGTTGATGATGATGATGATGATGTTTATTTTGAACCCAAAATCTCTTAAATGCTCCAAAACTGTCAATGAGCCGATGTTAGTTTTTTAGAAATTAATAGAAAATAGTTTACGATATGCACCAATTTTATTTTGGCTAGTATTATTCCTCTAAGCAGAAAAATATTAAAAACTATAAAAAAAAACAACCCGTGCGATCAACCTATGAAGGTGTTTAGTCAGGAAACAATTTAAAAAAAAAATCAAATGTCGATAAATTTGTCGATAGTTTATCAAATGAACACTAATGGTGGTCAACCTTTCGTGACATCCAATCAATCGAATGGTAGTTTGCGCGTGCTAACGTCATATCCTGTATCTGTGCAACTATTTAGTTTCCGTTTCATGTTTTATGCAGTCTAGAGTCGTTGCCGTATCCTTGCGCTTGCATTAAACGTTTTTATCCCTTTTGTAATTACTTTAAGATTTTAATAATTTATAATATATTTAACCCATATTATAGAATATGATACGTGTATAATATAATTTTTGATTTGAATAAAATGATTGGTTTGATATACCAATCTCAGCAGGTTTTTTACCCGCCATGCTATTTAAAATTATTCGGTCACCGTGATAGCCAATGGGGTGTGCGTGCTGACGTCATATCCTGTAACTGTGCGTCGTCCATTTAGTTTCAGCTTCAAAGTTTATGCATTTTAGAGTCGTTGATGTATCGCGCGCTTGCCGCAAACGTTTTTATTCATTTTCTAATTACTCTAAGATATTAATAATTTGTAATATATAAAACCAATGTTATTGAACATGATGTACGTGTTTAATACACATTTTTGTTCTGAATAGTATGATTGGTTTGATGTATCTCATCAGACGTTTTTTACCCGCCATTTAAAAGACCCAATCACAACCAAAAAATGAACATTGCGGCCATAGACTAAATAAAATAAAACGTCAAGTGCGACTCAATCGCGCATCAAGGGTTCCGTATAATTTATATTTACTTGTGCTATCAAACATTTCTTGTGATATAACATGATGCTAGGCCAACGGGAAGTATCCTACAGGTTTACTGTGCATGTGATTCCCTTGGAAATTTCCAAATCTATTCCAATCTATCATCATCAATCTACATATTTCCAAAGGCTCTAACATTTGATTATGTTGACTATGTATAGTTGAGTTTAATTTAATTTAATTTTAAGTAGGTATGTAGGTACTTATTATATTGGTATATTAAGATTATATGTATGTACATAACATAGTTAAAACAATAAACTATTCTTATTCATTGATATCACGGGTCTACTTGGAACCGTGGTATCAATGAATTCCAGACTTGAGTATTTGAAGTAAATTTTAACTTGATAATCATTCCTCGATACGCGTTCCTGAGAAAAGGGGTTTGACAGCGAACAGACGGAGAGAAGACAAAGAAGAAAAATACGGAACGCTAAAACTCAGGGTGATCGTCATGGATTGGCGCGAGATTCAAATAAATTTGTGATTTTTAATTTTTTCTGCAATTTTTTTACAAAGAATAAAATTAACGGAGTAATAATTTGGCGCAAATCGTGAACTTCGTGTGATTTTTTATGAACCCATCATAAAACCAACTTCAATTTAAAATAATTTTGTGAGCATTTGTGAAAATGTTTTAGATCAAAATCTATTTTCTCAAAAACTCAAAAACTACCAATGAGTCGAAGTGCGTTTTTTCATAAGTACCTACTTAAATAAAAAATGATTTGCAATATGTACCGACTTACTTTTCCGCTAGATTTATTCCTTGATGAAAGCAGAATAAATTAAAAATTACAAAAAAAATCTCGCGCCAACCCGCGACGATCAACCTTAAAGGTAGGAGGTAGGTATGGTCTTCCGAGGCACGATGGTTACGTAGTGTCACTTACTGACGTCATCATCGCCATCGGCGAATGAGAAGACGAATTTGTTTCCCTGGTGTTATCAGTAAAAAAAACCCTCTATACGATCCCGATATTATGCATCTGGGAGCAATCTAAAAAGGGGGGTCTATTTTGGGGGCAAGGGGGGCAAAATTTTTATTTCATTCAAAATCACCTGACATCCTCTATACAGACCTACAAAAATGTTAATAAATATGGCTTCGCTCGGGAGCCCCCTAGAGGGGGGGAAGAAGGGGGACTCAGGAGGTCACAGCACGGCTCGTTTCGCTCGCCGTGCTGTTCCCCATCGCCGCATTGCGGCTCGCTTCGCTCGCAGCAATGCTCCACCCGAAAAAAAAAGGTCAAAGTAAGGCCAAAAATCGGTTTTTTTATAAAAAGGGGGGTCTAGAGGGAGAGGGGGGGCAAATTTTTTTATGTTTTCAAAATGATTTTTTATCCTCTACATGACACAAAAAAAAAATTTCTTTCAAATCCCCCCACTTGGGAGATACAAAAAGGGGGGGAGTTTTTTGGGGGGGAAGGGGGGCTTATCTTTTTTTAACTTCATTTGAGAAGAAACCCTCTATACGTTCCCGCAATCGAAACCCCCCTACGACGACGGCATCTGGGAGCAACCTAAAAAGGGGGGGCTATTTTGGGGGCAAGGGGGGCTAAATTTTTTTGTATTCAAAATAATTTGACATTCTCTATACAGCCCTACAAACATTTTTAATCAAATCCCCCCACTTGGGAGATACAAAAAGGGGGGGAGTTTTTTGGGGGGGGAAGGGGGGCTAAAATATCTTTTGCCTCATTTGAGAAGAAACCCTCTATACGATCCCGCAATCGAAACCCCCCTACAACGACGGCATCTGGGAGCAACCTAAAAAAGGGTGGCTATTTTGGGGGCAAGGGGGGCTAATTTTTTTTGCATTCAAAACTATTTGACATTCTCTATACAGTCCTAAATTTTTTTTTATCAATGTGGCTTCGCTCGGGAGCCCCCCTAGAGGGGGGAAGAAGGGGGGGGTCGTGGGGGTCACAGCACGGCTCGCTTCGCTCGCCGTGCTGTTCCCCGTCGTCGCATTGCGGCTCGCTTCGCTCGCCGCAAAGCTCCACCCGAAAAAAAAAGGTCAAAATTAGGCCAAATTTCGGTTTTTTTATAAAAAGGGGGATCTAGAGGGGGAGGGGGGCCAAATTTTTTTATGTTTTCATAATGATTTTTTTACCTCTACAAGACGCAAAAAAAAAATTTGTTTCATGTCCCCCCACTTGGGAGATACAAAAAGGGGGGGAGTTTTTTTGGGGGGGAAGGGGGGCTAAATTTTTTTCCCTTCATTTGAGAAGAAACCCTCTATACGTTCCCGCAATCGAAACCCCCCTACGACGAAGGCATCTGGGAGCAACCTAAAAAGGGGGGGCTATTTTGGGGGCAAGGGGGGCTAAATTTTTTTTGTATTCGAAACTATTTGACATCCTCTATACAGCCCCACAAAAATTATCATTCAATATGGCTCCCCTTGCGAGCCCCCATAGAGGGGGGGAAGAAGGGGGGGTCAGGGGGTCACAGCACGGCTCGCTTCGCTCGCCGTGCTGTTTCCCGCAGTCGCAATGCGGCTCGCTTCGCTCGCCGCAATGCTCCACCCGAAAAAAAAGGCCGAAATTAGGCCAAATTTCGGTTTTTTATTAAAAAGGGGGGTCTAGAGGGGGAGGGGGGCCAAATTTTTTTATGTTTTCAAAATGATTTTTTATCCTCTACAAGACGCAAAAAAAAAATTTCTTTCAAGTCCCCCAACTTGGGAGATACAAAAAGGGGGGGAGTTTTTTGGGGTGGAAGGGGGGGTTGAATTTTTTTATCCCCATTTGAGAAGAAACCGTCTATACGTTCCCGCAATTGAAACCCCCCTACGTCGACGGCATCCGGAAGCAACCTAAAAAGGGGGGCTATTTTGGGGTCAAAGGGGGCTAATTTTTTTTTGCATTCAAAACTATTTGATATTCTCTATACAGCCCCACAAACATTTTTATTCAATATGGCTTCGTTCGGGAGCTCCCCTAGAGGGGGGGAAGAAGGGGGGGTCGGG
Organism: Eupithecia insigniata; assembly: GCA_947859395.1. Taxonomy (NCBI): domain Eukaryota; kingdom Metazoa; phylum Arthropoda; class Insecta; order Lepidoptera; family Geometridae; genus Eupithecia; species Eupithecia insigniata. Next base: position 172,166 of record OX402011.1, on the reverse strand, counting down.
GGGGTCACAGCACGGCTCGCTTCGCTCGCCGTGCTGTTCCCCATCGTCGCATTGCGGCTCGCTTTGCTCGCCGCAATGCTCCACCCGAAAAAAAAGGTCAAAATTTGGCCAAATTTCGGTTTTTTAGTAAAAAGGGGGGTCTAGAGGGGGTGGGGGGCCAAATTTTTTTATGTTTTCAAAATGATTTTTTATCCTCTACATGATGCAAAAAAAAAAATTCTTTAAAGTCCCCCCACTTGGGAGATACAAAAAGGGGGGGAGTTTTTTGGGGGGGAAGGGGGGGTTGAATTTTTTTTTTCCTCATTTGAGAAGAAACCCTCTATACGATCCCGCAATCGAAACCCCCCTACGACGACGGCATCCAGGAGCAACCTAAAAAGGGGGGGCTATTTTGGGGGCAAGGGGGGCTAAATTTTTTTTGCATTCGTAACTATTTGACATCCTCTATACAGCCCCACAAAAATTATCATTCAATATGGCTCCCCTTGCGAGCCCCCCTGGGGGCGGGGGGGAAGGGGGGGGAAATCTCAAAAAGTCGGAATTTTCCCGAGGTCCCCCAAACCCCCCCTACACGTTTCCGTAAAAAAAAACATACCTCCCCATCCACCATCAAGGAGAACAATTATGTCAGTCAGTCAGTGAGTCAGTGGTAATCCAGCTATATATAGTATAACTAGTTTTTTAGGAGTGCGCGAGCTGCAAGCAGCTCGCGGCGGTTGTGTAGACTGTTGGTTTATTTATTTAGTTCCCCTTTTCGTAACCTACGTTTAAGATTTTGTAGAAATCGATATCCAAGAGTGAAAACTGCGATAAAAAAATGTCAGCCATCTTGGATTTAGAAATGGACATCTTTTTCGTAATCTAAAAGTTCGAGTTAGTCGAAAACGATACCCATATCAGATTTTTGGTGGGAGAGGAGGTTCAAGGGGTCTTGGGGCGTAAAGGGGTCGTGCCGTTCCCTGTAGTCGCATTGCGGCTCACTTCGTTCACCGCAATGTTCCCATAGGTTACGGAAAAGGGGTTCTAAGGGGGTGTCGGGGGGGTCACAGCACGGCTCGCTTCGCTCGCCGCAGGGGGCCGCTGGTAGGGCTCTGCCTTAGAAGCCTTTTTGCCATAGAACAATTATATCCCTAACCCGACAAGCATACATTATTCTGTATTTACCTTTTGTTTGTTATTTTCTTTGTCCATAAACGATCTTTATCTGTAAAGACAATATTTCGTTATTTGCACCATACCTATACCTATAATATTTCGTTAACCAAATAGTAGCATTGTTATAAATAAAACAATTTTTACATAATAATCTTAACTTTAATGTATGTATGTATGTATGTATGTAGAGATAGATAGAAAATGCTTTATTGCATACCTAACAAAACAGTTTACAAACAATTTGAAACAAAAAAGAAATGTGACAAATAACAAATTAAGTGTATGTTTGTTTTTAAATAACAAAGGACAATAGGCAACCCTCCAATAGCGATAAAATATATGTCGTCGTTGGATAGGTCTATTCAATCGGAACAACTATTGCTTAGACAGCTTTGCTGTTATAACATAAAATTAAAAACTCATCCTAATTTTCACACCTCCTATAAATTAAAAACAGTTGGAATAAAACGATGTTTTAAGAATAATTATGTTTATTTGTAAGCAAGTACATATTATTATATTGTAGTATAAAATTTGACTTGTTATGTAGGCCTAAAGAAATAAAGCCATTGAATCAGAATCTATGAAAATAAATAATACTATAAATATTTTTCCATGCAATCCAAGGCTTTCATTGGAGCTCGTCAAATTAGACAGCAAATTTATGGTTCCAGTTCTGAAAATAAAATGAATGTTTACAGGTTAATGTAAATAACTTGCACTTTAAAATAAATAAAACAAAAACAATCAGAACACTCGAATTAGTTAAAAAGTGCTAAGCAAACCTGCTATGCACTTGCTGGTTTTTAACACATATGTACACAACCATCTTCACTTCTAAGCTCTGACCAATCTCAGATGATGGCTTCGAAGACAACCTACAAACCCATTAACCCACAACGCTACTATGCTGGTTACCCTAGCTAACACTGACAGTACCCACTAACTTACCCTTGATCCTGTTCATCCAATGTTATTAAATTTTAGCTTTAATTTATGTTTGACCGCAGTAAAGAAAAATCAGCAATACACCTATTAATTTTTTATGGGGATGTCCAGCAGTGGAATTTATATAAAATTAAATGCCACTCCCATTTAATTTGTAAAAAGCTGTTATTATTTTCAGAAGTAACAATAGTATTCGTAATAATATTGTAAAATATTAAGATGAATCTGACCAGACAGATGTACAGACAGTGTTCCTATCTCAATTCCTTACCTAATAAATAGTAATAAAAGTATAGTGATCCAAATAAATAAAAACAAAGATCAGTGAATAAGAACTTAAATTATTATGGAAACCCATTGAGTGTGAGCATAATCCAGCACTCTTAGTTATTATTATAATATCATCATCATCAGCAGCCCATACACCATTACAATTCAGTCCATTATAATATAAAAATATGTAAATAAACTCACCATCAGCTTTGCTAAATTCTTGTTTTAACACTACACATCACACAAACTTTGTAAGTGCAGCCAAGGCACATACAAAAATAAAGGGGACAATTCCGCTTTACTATGATAATCAATGTTATTGTGTAAAGAAAATAATAATTTTGGTATGTTTGCTTCTATTTACATAGAGATTGATATAATAGTTTGGTTAAGCCATGAAACTTGAGGCGAAATTCTCTTATTAAAAAAATTTACAAAATGTGTGATTATGAGACAATACCATTGTAATATCAGAATAGGGCCCCTAGCTAAATTTGATCAAACCAAAAGAATTACCTAAACAAAGCATCTTAGTTAGTTCAACAATAAATATCTTCCCCCAATAAGAGAGGCAGGATCGAAGATCTGATACCTTATCCGAGCAATAGGTAGGTATTGCATTGCACAATATCCTTGAGTGGAGTGATAATATATGTCCACAGCTGAACGTGCCTCCCCCAAATAAAGCAGGTTTCGCCATAACCATCACCAATTGGCTGGCAAAATACCTACTAAGGGGCAAGACAAACGAGAGAGGCGCGATTGATTGTGATCTAACAAGATGTCTTCGGGTGCGCGCTGGCGGTGCACCTTCGGCGCGTTCGCATCGCAACGCCTCATCAAAATGTAGGAGGGACGTGATGCAAAACAGATACCTAGAAAAGGTCTGACTGGCCTGCACAAATATAATGTAGACTCACCTGCTGTTATAGCAACTGTTGAAGTTTCTGAAAGGCGACTACGCCTCGCTACCATCGGGTCTTGCGTGGTGCTGGAACGTTTCATGATGATTCCTTTCTAAAATAACACGATAACACGACACGAAAACTTTTTATTCAAAAGTAAAACTTTTAGAGCCAAAGCGACGTTAAGTTTTGAAATGAAAAAAGTGTTGCCAGTAGGCACTAAACATTTTGTCAGACGAGCGAGATGCTTGAAAATCTAAATAAAAATAACGTAACCAAACAAAAAAAAAAAAAACAATTTGATGGAGTGGAAGTCATACTACTGTACGAAACAGCAGGGCTATTCTAACACGATCGAAAGGTTTCCGGAATCTGATAGGTACCCATATATTTTTAGCGGTTTTTAATATTTTCTGCATTCTACATAGAATAAAACTACCTAAAAAGTAGTTTTTCACAAATAGCTGACCATTTTCAATTAACCCATGTTCCAATGAAATACGATTAATGGGGCTTTTGATGAAAACTAATATAAATTATTAATTTCTCCAAAAGTCGAGTCGAATAAAAATAAGTTAAAACATGGGTTCATAGAAAATGTTTTACGATTTACGGTAAGCTACTTTTTGCTGTTGATTAATGCTCGTAGAACGCCAAAAATGCTAGGTAAATTATTTGTGTCATATTCCGGAAACTTTTCGAACAAAAAACCGTTGGGATGCGTTTGGTAGCTTTGAGCTTCACACACTTTCGATTAGATAGGTTTGATAGCTTTGAACCACATAGATTATCGCAAAACTACTTTATCTACAAATTATATTAAATATCTTCGGAAAACCTATCCAACTGTGGATGATTGATGCGGCCCTCCACTAAATACAGTGATTTATTTTGGCATTCGGTCATACCAGGACTCAAAAGCCCTGATTGATCTACAATATTACCTACAATAAAAAACCCAAGTGTGAGCAGACTCGGACATCGTACTATATAAATCTATTCGATTATAATGAAATTCTTAATGGCAACATTATGCAGCAGATACATTATTTTCGACCGAAATACTGACCCACGACAGACAGATGCCAACAGATGGCAACACTGCAACGACATCGTGATGATTCATTGCACAACCCAAAATTCAGTAATTCAAGGCGTAAAGGACCTTTCTTTAACCACAAAAGTCAAAACAATATGATTGCACAATATACGAAACTAACAACACTATCATGCGTGCGTCGGTATTTTGAAGCACACATTCAAGGCCGCATCGATGTCTATTTATTTTTATAAGCCATCAACAGATGGCGGCACCCCAGAGACGACGCAATGAGACAATCCATTACAAGCTAAAATGAACGTTATTGATTCGACTTAAGGTATTTTTTTTTTCAAAAATGTATTCATTCGGTTTTACTTGGACACAATATTGGCATAATTCATAGATAACACAAGTCACACTCGTTAGTGTGCGTGCATCAGCATTGAATTCATTCAAGGACAATGCCACCTACCATTATTAGTAGGTCGGTGGTAGCAGTCAAAAAGATTAAACACGAAGAAGGAGGGGTCAGGGGGTCACAGCACGGCTCGCTTCGCTCGCCGTGCTGTTCCCCGTCGTCGCAATGCGGCTCGCTTCGCTCGCCGCAATGCTCCACCCGAAAAAAAAGGTCAAAATTAGGCCAAATTTCGGTTTTTTTATAAAAAGGGGGGTCTAGAGGGGGAGGAGGGGCAAATTTTTTTATGTTTTCAAAAAGATTTTTTATCCTCTACATGACGCAAAAAAAAAGTTTCTTTCAAGTCTCCCCACTTGGGAGATACAAAAAGGGGGGGAGTTCTTTTGGGGGGGAAGGGGGGCAAAATTTTTTTTCCTTCATTCGAGAAGAAACCTTCTATACGATCCCGCAATCGAAACCCCCCTACGACGACGGCATCCGGGAGCAACCTAAAAAGGGGGGGCTATTTTGGGGGCAAGGGGGGCTCAATTTTTTTTGCATTCAAAATCATTTGACATTCTCTATACAGCCCTACAAAATTTTTTAATCAATATGGCTTCGCTCGGGAGCCCCCTTAGAGGGGGGGAAGAAGGGGGGGTCAGGGGATCACCGCACGGCTCGCTTCGCTCGCCGTGCAGTTCCCCGTAGTCGCATTGCGGCTCGCTTCGCTCGCCACAATGCTCCACCCGAAAAAAAAGGTCAAAATTAGGCCAAATTTCGGTTTTTTATTAAAAAGGGGGGTCTAGAGGGGGAGGAGGGCCAAATTTTTTTATGTTTTCAAAATGATTTTTTATCTTCTACATGACGCAAAAGAAAAGTTTCTTTCAAGTCTCCCCACTTGGAAGATACAAAAAGGGGGGGAGTTTTTTGGGGGGGAAGGGGGGGTTGATTTTTTTTTTCCCCATTTGAGAAGAAACCCTCTATACGATCCCGCAATCGAAACCCCCCTACGACGACGGCATCCTGGAGCAACCTAAAATGGGGGGCTATTTTGGGGGCAAGGGGGGCAAAATTTATATTTCATTCAAAATCACCTGACATGCTCTATACAGCCCCACAAAATTAGTAAATCAATATGGCTTCGCTCGGGAGCCCCCCTAGAGGGGGGGAAGAACGGGGGGTCAGGGGGTCACAGCACGGCTCGCTTCGCTCGCCGTGCTGTTCCCCGTAGTCGCATTGCGGCTCGCTTCGCTCGCCGCAATGCTCCACCCGAAAAAAAAAGTCAAAATTAGGCCAAATTTCGGTTTTTTTATAAAAAGGGGGGTCTAGAGGAGGAGGGGGGCCAAATTTTTTTATGTTTTCAAAATGATTTTATATCCTCTACATGACGCAAGAAAAAAGTTTCTTTCAAGTCTCCCCACTTGGGAGATACAAAAAGGGGGGGAGTTTTTTGGGGAGGAAGGGGGGGTTGATTTTTTTTTTCCCCATTTGAGAAGAAACCCTCTATACGATCCCGCAATCGAAACCCCCCTACGACGACGGCATCTGGGAGCAACCTAAAAAGGGGGGGCTATTTTGGGGGCAAGGGGGGCTGAATTTTTTTTGCATTCAAAATCATTTGACATTCTCTATACAGCCCTACAAAATTTTTTAATCAATATGGCTTCGCTCGGGAGCCCCCTTAGAGGGGGGGAAGAAGGGGGGGTCAGGGGGTCACCGCACGGCTCGCTTCGCTCGCCGTGCAGTTCCCCGTAGTCGCATTGCGGCTCGCTTCGCTCGCCACAATGCTCCACCCGAAAAAAAAGGTCAAAATTAGGCCAAATTTCAGTTTTTTTGGGGGGAGGCGTCCTAGGGGCGTCCTGGGGGCAAAGTCCGGTCGGGGGGAGACACAACATGGCTCGCGAAGCGAGCCGTGTTGTATCCGATTGACGCAACGCGGCTCGCTTCGCGAGCCGCGTTGCTAAACACCCGCTGCGTGGCTCGCTTCGCTCGCCACGCAGAGGGGGGGCAACCTGGAGGGGGGGAAACAGAGCGGCTCGCTTCGCGAGCCGCCCTGCTTCCCATCCCCGCAAAAATTTTTGCTCCAGCTTCCACCCACCCTGAGATAAATCGCTGTTCGCGTTGTCCCCTTTTTGAGTGGGAAGGAGGGGGAAATTGGGAAAAATAGGATTTTTCCCCCAGTTCGATTGAGCATCCCTTTACGATTCTGCAAAAAAAAGCATACCTCCCCATCCACCATCATGGAGAACAACTATGTCAGTCAGTGAATCAGTGAGTGGTAATTAAGCTATATATAGTATAAACTAGTTTTTTAGGAGTGCGCGAGCTGCAAGCAGCTCGCGCTGGTAGGACTTTGCCTTATTAGCCCCCCTTATCTGCCAAACCATCCTGGGGCAAGAGAAACGGCCGTGCGGTAGACGGCTGACGCATCGCGGCTCGCTTCGCGAGCCGCAATGCTACACTACCCGAACTGCGTGGCTCGCTTCGCTCGCCACGCAGTGCGGGGGGGGCGTCCTGGGGGCAGAGAAACGGCACTGTACGGCTCGCTTCGCGAGCCGTGCAATGGTCCACTGACGCAATGCGGCTCGCTTCGCGAGCCGCAATGCTACACTACCCGCACTTCGTGGCTCGCTACGCTCGCCACACAGTGCGGGGGGGCATCCTGGGGGCAGCGGAACGGCACTGCACGGCTCGCTTCGCGAGCCGTGCAGTGGTCCGATGACGCATCGCGGCTCGCTTCGCGAGCCGCAATGCTACACAACCCGCACTTCGTGGCTCGCTTCGCTCGCCACACAGTGCGGGGGGGCATCCTGGGGGCAGCGGAACGGCACTGCACGGCTCGCTTCGCGAGCCGTGCAGTGGTCCGATAACGCATCGCGGCTCGCTTCGCGAGCCGCAATGCTACACAACCCGCACTGCGTGGCTCGCTTCGCTCGCCACGCAGTGCGGGGGGGGGCGTCCTGGGGGCATCCTGGGGCAGAGATACAGCACTGCACGGCGTCAGCCGTCTCTCTCCGACCGGACTTTGCCCCCAGGACGCCCCTAGAACGCCTCCCCCGCACTGCGTGGCTCGCTTCGCTCGCCACGCAGTGCGGGGGAGGCGTCCTAGGGGCGTCCTGGGGGCAAAGTCCGGTCGGGGGGAGACACAGCACGGCTCGCTTCGCGAGCCGTGTTGTATCCGATTGACGCAACGCGGCTCGCTTCGCGAGCCGCGTTGCTAAACACCCGCTGCGTGGCTCGCTTCGCTCGCCACGCAGAGGGGGGGCAACCTGGAGGGAGGGAAACAGGGCGGCTCGCTTCGCGAGCCGCCCTGCTTCCCATCCCCGCAAGAATTTTTGCTCCAGCTTACACCCACCCTGAGATAAATCGCTGTTCGCGTTGTCCCTTTTTTGAGGGTGAAGGAGGGGGAAATCGGGAAAAATAGGATTTTTCCCCCAGTTCGTTTGAGCATCCCTTTACGATTCTGCAAAAAAAAACATACCTCCCCATCCACCATCATGGAGAACAACTATGTCAGTCAGTGAATCAGTGAGTGGTAATTAAGCTATATATAGTATAAACTAGTTTTTTAGGAGTGCGCGAGCTGCAAGCAGCTCGCGCTGGTAGGACTTTGCCTTATTAGCCCCCCTTATCTGCCAAACCATCCTGGGGCAAGAGAAACGGCCGTGCGGTAGACGGCTGACGCATCGCGGCTCGCTTCCGATTTTGTAGAAATCGATATCCAAAAGGAAGATTTGCGATTAAAAAATGTCAGCCATCTTGGATTTTGAAATGGACATCTTTTTCGTAATCTACGAGTTTGAGTTAGTCGAAAACGATACCCATGTCAGATGTTTTGGTGGGAGAGGGGTTCAAGGGGACTGGGTGGGACTGGGGGGAAGGGTTAGTTTTTTTTTCCCCATACAAGAATATACCCTCTATATAAAATTAGGCCAAATTTCAGTTTTTTTATAAAAAGGGGGGTCTAGAGGGGGAGGGGGGCAATTTTTTTTATGAATTCAAAATGATTTTTATATCCTCTACATGACACAAAAAAAAAATTTCTTTCAAGTCCCCCCACTTGGGAGATACAAAAAGGGGGAGAGTTTTTTTGGGGGGGAAGGGGGGCCAAATTTTTTTATATTTTAAAAATGATTTTTTATCCTCTACATGACGCAAAAAAAAATTTTCTTTCAAGTCTCCCCACTTGGGAGATACAAAAAGGGGGGGAGTTTTTTGGGGGGGAAGTGGGGATTGAATTTTTTTTTCCCTATTTGAGAAGAAACCCTCTATACGATCCCGCAATCGAAACTCCCCTGCGACGACTGCATCCGGGAGCAACCTAAAAAGGGGGGCTATTTTGGGGGCAAGGGGGGCTTAATTTTTTTTGCTTTCAAAATTCTTTGTCATTCTCTATACAGTCTTTTAAAATATTTCCATCAATATGGCTTCGCTCGGGAGCCCCCCTAAAGGGGGGGAAGAAGGGGGGGGGGGGTCGTGGGGGTCACAGCACGGCTCGCTTCGCTCGCCGTGCTGTTCCCCGTCGTCGCATTGCGGCTCGCTTCGCTCGCCGCAATGACGGCATCCGGGAGCAACCTAAAAAGGGGGGGCTATTTTGGGGGCAAGGGGGGCTAAATTTTTTTTGCATTCGAAACTATTTGACATCCTCTATAAAGCCCCATAAAAATTATTATTCAATATTGCTCTCCTTGCGAGTCCCCCTAGAGGGGGGGAAGAAGGGGGGGTCAGGGGGTCACCGCACGGCTCGCTTCGCTCGCCGTGCAGTTCTCCGTAGTCGCATTGGGAGAAGGGGGGGTCAATTATTTGATATTCTCTATACAGCCCTTTAAAAGATTTGAATCAATATGGCTTCGCTCGGGAGCCCCCCTAGAGGGGGGGTCAGGGGGTCACAGCACGGCTCGCTTCGCTCGCCGTGCTGTTCCCCGTCGTCGCATTGCGGCTCGCTTCGCTCGCCGCAATGCTCCACCCGAAAAAAAAGGTCAAAATTAGGCCAAATTTCGGTTTTTTTATAAAAAGGGGGGTCTAGAGGGGGAGGGGGGCCAATTTTTTTTATGAATTCAAAATGATTTTTTATCATCTACATGACGCAAAAAAAAAATTTCTTTCAAGTCCCCCCACTTTGGAGATACAAAAAGGGGGGGAGTTTTTTGGGGGGGCAGGGGGGTCAAATTTTTTTATGTTTTCAAAATGATTTTTTATCCTCTACATGACTCCAAAAAGAAAATTTTTGCAAGTCCCCCCACTTGGGAGATACAAAAAGGGGGGGAGTTTTTTGGGGGGGAAGGGGGGGTTGAATTTTTTTTTCCCCATTCGAGAAGAAACCCTCTATACGATCCCGCAATCGAAACCCCCCTACGACGACGGCATCCGGGAGCAACCTAAAAAGGGGGGGCTATTTTGGGGGCAAGGGGGGCTTAATTTTTTTTGCATTCGAAACTATTTCACATCCCCTATACAGCCCCACAAAAATTATCATTCAATATGGCTCCCCTTGCGAGCCCCCCTGGGGGCGGGGGGGAAAAGGGGGGAAATCTCAAAAAGTCGGAATTTTCCTGAGGTCCCCCAAACCCCCCCTACACGTTTCCGTAAAAAAAAACATACCTCCCCATCCACCATCAAGGAGAACAATTATGTCAGTCAGTCAGTGAGTCAGTGGTAATCCAGCTATATATAGTATAACTAGTTTTTTAGGAGTGCGCGAGCTGCAAGCAGCTCGCGCTGGTAGGACTTTGCCTTATTAGCCCCCCTTATCTGCCAAACCATCCTGGGGCAAGAGAAACGGCCGTGCGGTAGACGGCTGACGCATCGCGGCTCGCTTCGCGAGCCGCAATGCTACACAACCCGCACTGCGTGGCTCGCTTCGCTCGCCACGCAGTGCGGGGGGGGCGTCCTGGGGGCAGAGAAACGGCACTGTACGGCTCGCTTCGCGAGCCGTGCAATGGTCCACTGACGCAATGCGGCTCGCTTCGCGAGCCGCAATGCTACACTACCCGCACTTCGTGGCTCGCTTCGCTCGCCACACAGTGCGGGGGGGCATCCTGGGGGCAGCGGAACGGCACTGCACGGCTCGCTTCGCGAGCCGTGCAGTGGTCCGATGACGCATCGCGGCTCGCTTCGCGAGCCGCAATGCTACACAACCCGCACTTCGTGGCTCGCTTCGCTCGCCACACAGTGCGGGGGGGCATCCTGGGGGCAGCGGAACGGCACTGCACGGCTCGCTTCGCGAGCCGTGCAGTGGTCCGATGACGCATCGCGGCTCGCTTCGCGAGCCGCGATGCTACACAACCCGCACTGCGTGGCTCGCTTCGCTCGCCACGCAGTGCGGGGGGGGGCGTCCTGGGGGCATCCTGGAGCAGAGATACAGCACTGCACGGCGTCAGCCGTCTCTCTCCGACCGGACTTTGCCCCCAGGACGCCCCTAGGACGCCTCCCCCGCACTGCGTGGCTCGCTTCGCTCGCCACGCAGTGCGGGGGAGGCGTCCTAGGGGCGTCCTGGGGGCAAAGTCCGGTCGGGGGGAGACACAGCACGGCTCGCTTCGCGAGCCGTGTTGTATCCGATTGACGCAACGCGGCTCGCTTCGCGAGCCGCGTTGCTAAACCCCCGCTGCGTGGCTCGCTTCGCTCGCCACGCAGAGGGGGGGCAACCTGGAGGGGGGGAAACAGGGCGGCTCGCTTCGCGAGCCGCCCTGCTTCCCATCCCCGCAAGAATTTTTGCTCCAGCTTACACCCACCCTGAGATAAATCGCTGTTCGCGTTGTCCCTTTTTTGAGGGTGAAGGAGGGGGAAATCGGGAAAAATAGGATTTTTCCCCCAGTTCGTTTGAGCATCCCTTTACGATTCTGCAAAAAAAAACATACCTCCCCATCCACCATCATGGAGAACAACTATGTCAGTCAGTGAATCAGTGAGTGGTAATTAAGCTATATATAGTATAAACTAGTTTAGATTTTGCGCAAGCTGCGAAGCAGCTTTCGCTGGTAGGACTTTGCCATGGTAGGACTTTGCCTTATTAGGGGGGCAGCCTGGGGGCAAGAGAAACGGCACGGCTCGCTTCGCGAGCCGTGCGGTAGGCGGCTGACGCATCGCGGCTCGCTTCGCGAGCCGCAATGCTACACCACCCGCACTGCGTGCGGGGGGGCATCCTGGGGGCAGGGGAAGGGCACTGCACGGCTCGCTTCGCGAGCCGTGCAATGGTCCACTGACGCATCGCGGCTCGCTTCGCGAGCCGCTATGCTACACAACCCGCACTGCGTGGCTCGCTTCGCTCGCCACGCAGTGCGGGGGGGCATCCTGGGGGCAGAGAAACGGCACTCGCTTCGCGAGCCGTGCAATGGTCCACTAACGCAATGCGGCTCGCTTCGCGAGCCGCAATGCTACACTACCCGCACTTCGTGGCTCGCTTCGCTCGCCACTCAGTGCGGGGGGGCATCCTGGGGCAGAGATACAGCACTGCACGGCGTCAGCCGTCTCTCTCCGACCGGACTTTGCCCCCAGGACGCCCCTAGAACGCCTCCCCCGCACTGCGTGGCTCGCTTCGCTCGCCACGCAGTGCGGGGGAGGCGTCCTAGGGGCGTCCTGGGGGCAAAGTCCGGTCGGGGGGAGACACAGCACGGCTCGCTTCGCGAGCCGTGTTGTATCCGATTGACGCAACGCGGCTCGCTTCGCGAGCCGCGTTGCTAAACCCCCGCTGCGTGGCTCGCTTCGCTCGCCACGCAGAGGGGGGGCAACCTGGAGGGGGGGAAAAAGGGCGGCTCGCTTCGCGAGCCGCCCTGCTTCCCATCCCCGCAAGAATTTTTGCTCCAGCTTACACCCACCCTGAGATAAATCGCTGTTCGCGTTGTCCCTTTTTTGAGGGTGAAGGAGGGGGAAATCGGGAAAAATAGGATTTTTCCCCCAGTTCGTTTGAGCATCCCTTTACGATTCTGCAAAAAAAAACATACCTCCCCATCCACCATCATGGAGAACAACTATGTCAGTCAGTGAATCAGTGAGTGGTAATTAAGCTATATATAGTATAAACTAGTTTTTTAGGAGTGCGCGAGCTGCAAGCAGCTCGCGGCGGTTGTGTAGACTGTTTGTTTTTTAATTTAGAGCCCCTTGTCGTAACCTACGTTTAAGATTTCGTTGAAATCGATATCCAAGAGTGAAAACTGCGATAAAAAAATGTCAGCCATCTTGGATTTAGAAATGGACATCTTTTTCGTAATCTACGAGTGCGAGTTAGTCGAAAACGATACCCATATCAGTTTTTTGGTGAAAGAGGAGGTTCAAGGGGTCTGGGGGCGTAAAGGGAAGGGAAAAATCTTTCAAGTCCCCCCACTTGGGAGATACAAAAAGGGTGGAGATATTTTTATTTCCCCCATTTGAGAAGAAACCCTCTATACGATCCCGCAATAAAAACCCCCCTACGGCGACGGCATCTGGAAGGAACCTAAAACGGGGGGCTAGTTTGGGGGCAAGGGGGGCAAAATTTTTATTTCACTTAAAATCACCTGACATCCTCTATACAGCCCTACAAAAAATGTTAATAAATATGGCTTCGCTCGGGAGCCCCCCTAGAGGGGGGGAAGAAGGGGGGGTCAAGGGGTCACAGCACGGCTCGCTTCGCTCGCCGTGCTGTTCCCCGTCGTCGCATTGCGGCTCGCTTCGCTCGCCGCAATGCTCCACCCGAAAAAAAAGGTCAAAATTAGGCCAGATTTCGGTTTTTTTATAAAAAGGGGGGTCTAGAGGGAGAGGGGTTCAAATTTTTTTTATGTTTTCAAAACGATTTTTTATCTTTTACACAACCCATAAACAAATTTTCTTTCAAGTCTCTTCACTTGGGAGATACAAAAAGGGGGGGAGTTTTTTTGGGGGGAAGGGGGGGTTGAATTTTTTTTTCCCCATTTGAGAAATAACCCTCTATACGATCCCGCAATCGAAACCCCCCTACGATGACGACATCCGGGAGCAACCTAAAAAGGGGGGCTATTTTGGGGGCAAGGGGGGCTATTTTTTTTTTGCATTCAAAATTATTTGACATTTCTATACAGTCTTTTAAAAAATTTTCATCAATATGGCTTCGCTCGGGAGCCCCCCTAGAGGGGGGGGAAGAAGGGGGGGTCAGGGGGTCACAGCACGGCTCGCTTCGCTCGCCGTGCTGTTCCCCGTCGTCGCATTGCGGCTCGCTTCGCTCGCCACAATGCTCCACCCGGAAAAAAAAGGTCAAAATAAGGCCAAATTTCGGTATTTTTATAAAAAAGGGGGTCTAGAGGGAGAGGGGGGCCAAATTTTTTTATGTTTTCAAAATGGTTTTCTATCCTCTACAAGACGCAAAAAAAAAATTTCTTTCAAGTCCCCCCACTTGGGAGATACAAAAAGGGGGGGAGTTTTTTTGGGGGGGAAGGGGGGCTAAATTTTTTTTTACTCATTTGAGAAGAAACCCTCTATACGTTCCCGCAATTAAAACCCCCCTACGACGACGGCATCTGGGAGCAACCAAAAAAGGGGGGGCTATTTAGGGGGCAAGGGGGGCTAAATTTTTTTTGCATTCAAAACTATTTGATATTCTATATACAGCCCCACAAACATTTTTATTCAATATGGCTTCGTTCGGGAGCCCCCCTAGGGGGGGGGGGGAAAGGGGGGGTCGGGGGGTCACAGCACGGCTCGCTTCGCTCGCCGTGCTGTTCCCCATCGTCGCATTGCGGCTCGCTTCGCTCGCCGCAATGCTCCACCCGAAAAAAAAGGACAAATTTTGGCCAAATTTCGGTTTTTTATGAAAAAGGGGGGTCTAGAGGGGGAGGGGGGCCAAATTTTTTTATGTTTTCAAAATGATTTTTTTCCTCTACAAGACGCAAAAAAAAAAAATTCGTTCAAGTCCCCCCACTTGGGAGATACAAAAAGGGGGGGAGTTTTTTTGGGGGGGAAGGGGGGCTAAATTTTTTTCCCTCATTCGAGAAGAAACCCTCTATACGTTTCCGCAATCGAAACCCCCCTACGACGACGGCATCTGGGAGCAACCTAAAAAGGGGGGGCTATTTTGGGGGCAAGGGGGGCTAAATTTTTTTTGCATTCGAAACTATTTGACGTCTTCTATACAGCCCCACAAAAATAGTCAATCAATATGGCTTCGCTCGGGAGCCCCCCTAGGGGGGGGGGGGGGGGGAAGAAGGGGGGTCAGGGGGTCACAGCACGGCTCGCTTCGCTCGCCGTGCTGTTCCCCATCGTCGCATTGCGGCTCGCTTCGCTCGCCGCAATGCTCCACCCGAAAAAAAAGGTCAAAATTAGGCCAAATTTCGGTTTTTTTATAAAAAGGGGGGTCTAGAGGGGGAGGGGGGCCAAATTTTTTTATGATTTCAAAATGATTTCTTATCCTCTACATGACCCAAAAAAGAAAATTTTTGCAAGTCCCCCCACTTGGGAGATACAAAAAGGGGGGGAGTTTTTTTGGGGGGGAGGGGGGGCTAAATTTTTTTTTCCCTCATTCGAGAAGAAACCCTCTATACGTTTCCGCAATCGAAACTCCCCTACGACGACGGCATCCGGAAGCAACCTATAAAGGGGGGGCTATTTTGGGGGCAAGGGGGGCTAAATTTTTTTTGCTTTCGAAACTACTTGATAACCTCTATACAGGCCCACAAAAATTATCATTCAATATGGCTCCCCTTGCGAGCCCCCCTGGGGGCGGGGGGGAAGGGGGGGGAAATCTCAAAAAGTCGGAATTTTCCCTAGGTCCCATAAACCACCCCTATACGATTCCGCAAAAAAAAACATACCTCCCCATCCACCATCAAGGAGAACAATTATGTCAGTCAGTCAGTGAGTCAGTGGTAATCCAGCTATATATAGTATAACTAGGTAGGTACAGATTTTTTTTTATCCGTCGCCAACCCGCAGTCGTCAATCGTCGACCGTCATCTCGTCATTGATAATACGTCAAGGGCATCATTATCATGAGGCATCTAGTGCCTTGATTTTTTTATTTTAGTGTTATGTTATGACTTCATAAAAAACACGTAAATCAAGTAAAACCGGACAAATAACCTCTATCTTACGTACTATACCTACATATTATAAGCGAACTTGATGCAGTTATTATGTCATTAACTATGCTTACATATATTATAACAATGAACCTTTGGATTTTTTTTATGACAAGGGATGGGAATCACTGGGATTTTACAAAAATCATTAATGGTTTATTTTGACACATTTACAATAGTCTTGGGTTATACTAGGCAAAATCCGATACCTGTGACCTACGTTACTGCGACTTCAAAATATCTGTGACAAATACCAGTGACAAAATACTAGCTAGTATTTCTACCAATCACGTACAAATTCATTGTTTTACTGATTAAATGATATGTTTATTGCAGCAATACTACCGCTACGTAACGAAAATTCCTCTTGAATTGTATGTGTATAACGCAATGTAACAACTTTGTAACATTGCGGTATACATTTCAAATTTAAAGTATAAAATACTAGGTGTGTCTCATTCTGACTAAGTGATACTATCAAAGATAGAATATAGAAGCGATATTATCTAGCTGAAGTGATTTATTGCGTAGGTACCTAATAAAATAACAACGATATAATATCGTGCACTCGTGACTGCCTGTGAGACAGTCACAGATATATTTAGTTTCTGTCACTGTGAAATACCGCCTATTTTCTATACCTGTGACTTTTATCAGTGACGATAAATACGCCTCAAGCCTAATTTACAATGTGGTATCAAAAATTCCAAAATGTGCATCTACACTACACCGAAGTATATTTTGGTGGAGTTTCATTTGCGATTGCTTACAACGGTTATCTCGTTAAAAATAATGTTACATAACATATACGTAACCTATAACCCACTTAATCCAAATTTGGTAAAATAGAAAGCAAAGTTAGCATGTTGTGATATACAAAAAGTAACATTGGTATATGGAGGTACCCACAGCAAAACAAAGTCCCTAAATTCTCAATCAAATCTTATCAAAAATGGCTAAATATAGGAAAATTTTTATAAGACAAACATTTTGTTACTGATTTCGAAAAAAGGAGGTTCTGTGTTCATGATGTATGATTTTCATGCATGTTCGTCAATTTCTCCGTCAATTAAGGACTGATTTTGAAAATTCGTTCGCTATTGTTTGTAGAATTATCCCAAGGTCAAGGTCCCAAACATTTTTATTGCCGAAAGATTAGTATTAAAAATTATACATTTATCTTAATAACAATAAGTAAGGGAACAAAGTTAAAAATTACTGCGGCGATGAAGTCTCGCCAAGCTCTTTGAAGAAGTTATCCCATAGTCGAAGTCACTTTATCTACATCACATCAGCTCATACACGTCCATTGCTGGACATAGGCCTCCCCCATAAGAGGTCATGAATAGCGGTCCTGAGCCTCCTCCATCCATCGACTCCCTTCGAACGCTACGGTATCGTCAATCCAAGGTGGATACACTACACAGAAGGCTAATTGTAAATCGTGTAAACCTTCCAGGTGATGGTAAACGAAGCAGCAGCGCAGATCTGCCGCTGCGTTCCCGCGTTGCTGACGCGGAGAGACGAGCTCTTCCCACTGGCCAGACAGCTGGTCAGGAGAGCGGGGCTGCACTATACCAAGCACAGGTAACAACTAATACTGAGTCTTCAGCACTGGCATCTAATGAAGCAGCAGCGAGATCTTCCGCTGTTAGGCACACTGGCAACACTATACTCCGATTTAAAAACCTGGATATTTTTTGTATACAAAGGTTACAAAACCCAAGGAATATATGTAGGTCGAAAATATATAAAAACGCGTTGGTATCATCGAAGTAAAGCACAGAAGCTCGAAACAATTTTTGGTTTTGAAAGCATTCATGATTTTCGAATTCAAATTTAAAAACACATGTGTGATTGATTATGGTTTGTTGAAGTTTGTGTTTTAGTTTTTAGTGATAACTTTGCTGTTACCTTGTTGTTTTCTGTTATTGTTATCCGTTTTTGTTAAGTTTTCATTCATAAATCTCTTTTTTGACATAAAATATCTTGGATTCTAAATTGGAGTATTAGGTATACCCGAGCAAGCAAGTTCTTGTACTTATGTAATTCGTGCTTCCATCTATCGATAACAGCAACAACACCAGCATAAATCTGAAAAAAAAAAAAACAACACCAGCATAAATCAATCCACTGCTGGCTTTCCGATTGTGTGAAGTATTATGTATATTCTCTGCCCTAATAACCATCTCATTGGCTCTTATTAGGTAACTAGTTTTTTAGGAGTGCGCGAGCTGCAAGCAGCTCGCGGCGGTTGTGTAGACTGTTGGTTTATTTATTTAGTTCCCCTTTTCGTAACCTACGTTTAAGATTTTGTAGAAATCGATATCCAAAAGGAAGATTTGCGATTAAAAAATGTCAGCCATCTTGGATTTTGAAATGGACATCTTTTTCGTAATCTACGAGTTTGAGTTAGTCGAAAACGATACCCATATCAGATGTTTTGGTGGGAGAGGGGTTCAAGGGGACTGGGTGGGACTGGGGGGAAGGGTAGGTAATTTTTATTTCCTACAAGAATATACTCTCTATACGTTCCCGCAATCTAAACCCCCTTACGACGACGGCATCCGGGAGCAACCTAAAAAGGGGCTATTTTGGGGGCAACGGGGGCTAAATTTTTTTTGCATTCAAAATTTTTTACATTTCTATACAGTCTTTTAAAAAATTTGAAGCAATATGGCTTCGCTCGGGAGCCCCCCTAGAGGGGGGGAAGAAGGGGGGGTCAGGGGGTCACAGCACGGCTCGCTTCGCTCGCCGTGCTGTTCCCCGTCGTCGCATTGCGGCTCGCTTCGCTCGCCGCAATGCTCCACCCGAAAAAAAAGGTCAAAATTAGGCCAAATTTCGGTTTTTTTATAAAAAGGGGGGTCTAGAGGGGCAGGGGGGTCAAATTTTTTTATGTTTTCAAAATGATTTTTTATCCTCTACATGACTCAAAAAAGAAAATTTTTGCAAGTCCCCCCACTTGGGAGATACAAAAAGGGGGGAGTTTTTTTGGGGAGAAGGGGGGGTTGATTTTTTTTTTCCCTATTTGAGAAGAAACCCTCTTTACGATCCCGCAATCGAAACCCCCCTACGACGACGGCATCCGGGAGCAAACTAAAAAGGGGGGCTATTTTGGGGGCAAGTGGGGCTGAATTTTTTTGCATACAAAATTATTTGACAGTCTCTATACAGCCCCACAAACATTTTTATTCAATATGGCTTCGCTCGGGAGCCCCCTAGAGTGGGGCAAGAAGGGGGGGTCGGGGGGTCACAGCACGGCTCGCTTCGCTCGCCGTGCTGTTCCCCGTCGTCGCATTGCGGCTCGCTTCGCTCGCCGCAATGCTCCACCCGAAAAAAAAAGGTCAAAATAAGGCCAAATTTTGGTTTTTTATTAAAAAGGGGGATCTAGAGGGGGAGGGGGGCCAAATTTTTTTATGTTTTCAAAATGGTTTTCTATCCTCTACAAGACGCAAAAAAAAAATTTCTTTCAAGTCCCCCCACTTGGAAGATACAAAAAGGGGGGGAGTTTTTTTGGGGGGGAAGGGGGGCAAAATTTTTTTTCCTCATTCGAGAAGAAACCCTCTATACGTTCCCGCAATTAAAACCCCCCTACGACGACGGCATCTGGGAGCAACCAAAAAAGGGGGGGCTATTTTGGGGGCAAGGGGGGCTAAATTTTTTTTGCATTCAAAACTATTTGATATTCTCTATACAGCCCCACAAACATTTTTATTCAATATGGCTTCGTTCGGGAGCCCCCCTAGAGGGGGGGAAAAAGGGGGGGTCGGGGGGTCACAGCACGGCTCGCTTCGCTCGCCGTGCTGTTCCCCATCGTCGCATTGCGGCTCGCTTCGCTCGCCGCAATGCTCCACCCGAAAAAAAAAGGACAAATTTTGGCCAAATTTCGGTTTTTTATGAAAAAGGGGGGTCTAGAGGGGGAGGGGGGCCAAATTTTTTTATGTTTTCAAAATGATTTTTTTTCCTCTACAAGACGCAAAAAAAAAATTCGTTCAAGTCCCCCCACTTGGGAGATACAAAAAGGGGGGGAGTTTTTTTGGGGAGAAGGGGGGGTTGATTTTTTTTTTCCTAATTTGAGAAAAAACCCTCTATACGATCCCGCAATCGAAACCCCCCTACGACGACGGCATCTGGGAGCAACCTAAAAAGGGGGGGCTATTTTGGGGGCAAGGGGGGCTAAATTTTTATTTCATTCAAAATCACCTGACATCCTCTATACAGCCCCACAAAAATAGTAAATCAATATGGCTTTGCTCGCGAGCCCCCCTAGAGGGGGAGGAAGAAGGGGGGGGGGGTCGTGGGGGTCACAGCACGGCTCGCTTCGCTCGCCGTGCTGTTCCCCGTCGTCGCATTGCGGCTCGCTTCGCTCGCCACAATGCTCCAACCGAAAAAAAAAGGTCAAAATTATGCCAAAAATCGTTTATTTTATAAAAAGGGGGGTCTAGAGGGGGAGGGGGGCCAATTTTTTTTATGAATTCAAAATGATTTTTTATCCTCTACATGACGCAAAAAAAAAATTTCTTTCAAGTCCCCCCACTTTGGAGATACAAAAAGGGGGGGAGTTTTTTTGGGGGGGGAGGGGGGCTAAAATATTTTTTGCCTCATTCGAGAAGAAACCCTCTATACGATCCCGTAATCGAAACCCCCCTACGACGACGGCATCCGGGAGCAACCTAAAAAGGGGGGGCTATTTTGGGGGCAAGGGGGGCTAAATTTTTTTTGCATTCGAAACTATTTGACATCCTCTATACAGCCCCACAAAAATTATCATTCAATATGGCTCCCCTTGCGAGCCCCCCTGGGGGCGGGGGGGAAGGGGGGGGAAATCTCAAAAAGTCGGAATTTTCCCTAGGTCCCATAAACCACCCCTATACGATTCCGCAAAAAAAAACATACCTCCCCATCCACCATCAAGGAGAACAATTATGTCAGTCAGTCAGTGAGTCAGTGGTAATCCAGCTATATATAGTATAACTAGTTTTTTAGGAGTGCGCGAGCTGCAAGCAGCTCGCGGCGGTTGTGTAGACTGTTTGTTTTTTAATTTAGAGCCCCTTGTCGTAACCTACGTTTAAGATTTTGTAGAAATCGATATCCAAAAGGAAGATTTGCGATTAAAAAATGTCAGCCATCTTGGATTTTGAAATGGACATCTTTTTCGTAATCTACGAGTTTGAGTTAGTCGAAAACGATACCCATATCAGATGTTTTGGTGGGAGAGGGGTTCAAGGGGACTGGGTGGGACTGGGGGGAAGGGTAGGTAATTTTTATTTCCTACAAGAATATACTCTCTATACGTTCCCGCAATCTAAACCCCCTTACGACGACGGCATCCGGGAGCAACCTAAAAAGGGGCTATTTTGGGGGCAACGGGGGCTAAATTTTTTTTGCATTCAAAATTTTTTACATTTCTATACAGTCTTTTAAAAAATTTGAAGCAATATGGCTTCGCTCGGGAGCCCCCCTAGAGGGGGGGAAGAAGGGGGGGTCAGGGGGTCACAGCACGGCTCGCTTCGCTCGCCGTGCTGTTCCCCGTCGTCGCATTGCGGCTCGCTTCGCTCGCCGCAATGCTCCACCCGAAAAAAAAGGTCAAAATTAGGCCAAATTTCGGTTTTTTTATAAAAAGGGGGGTCTAGAGGGGCAGGGGGGTCAAATTTTTTTATGTTTTCAAAATGATTTTTTATCCTCTACATGACTCAAAAAAGAAAATTTTTGCAAGTCCCCCCACTTGGGAGATACAAAAAGGGGGGAGTTTTTTTGGGGAGAAGGGGGGGTTGATTTTTTTTTTCCCTATTTGAGAAGAAACCCTCTTTACGATCCCGCAATCGAAACCCCCCTACGACGACGGCATCCGGGAGCAAACTAAAAAGGGGGGCTATTTTGGGGGCAAGTGGGGCTGAATTTTTTTGCATACAAAATTATTTGACAGTCTCTATACAGCCCCACAAACATTTTTATTCAATATGGCTTCGCTCGGGAGCCCCCTAGAGTGGGGCAAGAAGGGGGGGTCGGGGGGTCACAGCACGGCTCGCTTCGCTCGCCGTGCTGTTCCCCGTCGTCGCATTGCGGCTCGCTTCGCTCGCCGCAATGCTCCACCCGAAAAAAAAAGGTCAAAATAAGGCCAAATTTTGGTTTTTTATTAAAAAGGGGGATCTAGAGGGGGAGGGGGGCCAAATTTTTTTATGTTTTCAAAATGGTTTTCTATCCTCTACAAGACGCAAAAAAAAAATTTCTTTCAAGTC
Source organism: Eupithecia insigniata (assembly GCA_947859395.1). Classification (NCBI taxonomy): domain Eukaryota; kingdom Metazoa; phylum Arthropoda; class Insecta; order Lepidoptera; family Geometridae; genus Eupithecia; species Eupithecia insigniata. The sequence goes on along the minus strand of OX402011.1, from coordinate 150,186 downwards.
CCCCCACTTGGGAGATACAAAAAGGGGGGGAGTTTTTTTGGGGGGGAAGGGGGGCAAAATTTTTTTTCCTCATTCGAGAAGAAACCCTCTATACGTTCCCGCAATTAAAACCCCCCTACGACGACGGCATCTGGGAGCAACCAAAAAAGGGGGGGCTATTTTGGGGGCAAGGGGGGCTAAATTTTTTTTGCATTCAAAACTATTTGATATTCTCTATACAGCCCCACAAACATTTTTATTCAATATGGCTTCGTTCGGGAGCCCCCCTAGAGGGGGGGAAAAAGGGGGGGTCGGGGGGTCACAGCACGGCTCGCTTCGCTCGCCGTGCTGTTCCCCATCGTCGCATTGCGGCTCGCTTCGCTCGCCGCAATGCTCCACCCGAAAAAAAAAGGACAAATTTTGGCCAAATTTCGGTTTTTTATGAAAAAGGGGGGTCTAGAGGGGGAGGGGGGCCAAATTTTTTTATGTTTTCAAAATGATTTTTTTTCCTCTACAAGACGCAAAAAAAAAATTCGTTCAAGTCCCCCCACTTGGGAGATACAAAAAGGGGGGGAGTTTTTTTGGGGAGAAGGGGGGGTTGATTTTTTTTTTCCTAATTTGAGAAAAAACCCTCTATACGATCCCGCAATCGAAACCCCCCTACGACGACGGCATCTGGGAGCAACCTAAAAAGGGGGGGCTATTTTGGGGGCAAGGGGGGCTAAATTTTTATTTCATTCAAAATCACCTGACATCCTCTATACAGCCCCACAAAAATAGTAAATCAATATGGCTTTGCTCGCGAGCCCCCCTAGAGGGGGAGGAAGAAGGGGGGGGGGGGTCGTGGGGGTCACAGCACGGCTCGCTTCGCTCGCCGTGCTGTTCCCCGTCGTCGCATTGCGGCTCGCTTCGCTCGCCACAATGCTCCAACCGAAAAAAAAAGGTCAAAATTATGCCAAAAATCGTTTATTTTATAAAAAGGGGGGTCTAGAGGGGGAGGGGGGCCAATTTTTTTTATGAATTCAAAATGATTTTTTATCCTCTACATGACGCAAAAAAAAAATTTCTTTCAAGTCCCCCCACTTTGGAGATACAAAAAGGGGGGGAGTTTTTTTGGGGGGGGAGGGGGGCTAAAATATTTTTTGCCTCATTCGAGAAGAAACCCTCTATACGATCCCGTAATCGAAACCCCCCTACGACGACGGCATCCGGGAGCAACCTAAAAAGGGGGGGCTATTTTGGGGGCAAGGGGGGCTAAATTTTTTTTGCATTCGAAACTATTTGACATCCTCTATACAGCCCCACAAAAATTATCATTCAATATGGCTCCCCTTGCGAGCCCCCCTGGGGGCGGGGGGGAAGGGGGGGGAAATCTCAAAAAGTCGGAATTTTCCCGAGGTCCCCCAAACCCCCCCTACACGTTTCCGTAAAAAAAAACATACCTCCCCATCCACCATCAAGGAGAACAATTATGTCAGTCAGTCAGTGAGTCAGTGGTAATCCAGCTATATATAGTATAACTAGTTTTTTAGGAGTGCGCGAGCTGCAAGCAGCTCGCGGCGGTTGTGTAGACTGTTTGTTTATTTATTTAGTTCCCCTTTTCGTAACCTACGTTTAAGATTTTGTAGAAATCGATATCCAAAAGGAAGATTTGCGATTAAAAAATGTCAGCCATCTTGGATTTAGAAATGGACATCTTTTTCGTAATCTACGAGTTTTAGTTAGTCGAAAACGATACCCATATCAGATGTTTTGGTGGGAGAGGGGTTCAAGGGGACTGGGTGGGACTGGGGGGAAGGGTAGGTAATTTTTTTTTCCACATACAAGAATATACTCTCTATACGTTCCCGCAATCTAAACCCCCCTACGACGACGGCATCTTGGAGCAACCTAAAAAGGGGGGCTAGTTTGGGGGCAAGAGGGGCAAAATTTTTATTTCACTTAAAATCACCTGACATCCTCTATACAGCTCTACAAAATTTTTTAATAGATATGGATTCGCTCGGGAGCCCCCCTAGAGGGGGGGAAGAAGGGGGGGTGGGGGGGTCACAGCACGGCTCGCTTCGCTCGCCGTGCTGTTCCCCGTCGTCGCATTGCGGCTCGCTTCGCTCGCCGCAATGCTCGCTTCGCTCGCCGCAATGCTCCACCCGAAAAAAAAGGTCAAAATTAGGCCAAATTTCGGTTTTTTTATAAAAAGGGGGGTCTAGAGGGTGAGGGGGGCCGAATTTTTTTATGTTTTCAAAATGTTTCTTTGTCCTCTAAATGAAGCAAAAAAAAAATATCTTTCATGTCTCCCCACTTGGGAGATACAAAAAGGGGGGGAGGCTTTTGGGGGGGAAGGGGGGTTGAATTTTTTTTCCTCATTTGAGAAGAAACCCTCTATACGATCCCGTAATCGAAACCCCCCTACGGCGATGGCATCTGGAAGCAACCTAAAAAGGGGGGCTAGTTTGGGGGCAAGGGGGGCAAAAATTTTATTGCATTCGAAACCACTTGACATTCTCTATACAGTCCTACAAAAAATGTTAATCAATATGTCTTCGCTCGGGAGCCCCCCCTAGAGGGGGGGAAGAAGGGGGGGGGCAGGGGGTAACAGCACGGCTCGCTTCGCTCGCCGTGCTGTTCCTCGTCGTCGCATTGCGGCTCGCTTCGCTCGCCGCAATGCTCCACCCGAAAAAAAAAGTCAAAATTAGGCCAAATTTCGGTTTTTTTATAAAAAGGGAGATGTAGAGGGGGAGGGGCGCCAAATTTTTTTATGTTTTCAAAATGATTTTTTATCTTCTACATGACGCAAAAGAAAAGTTTCTTTCAAGTCTCCCCACTTGGGAGATACAAAAAGGGGGGGAGTTTTTTGGGGGGGGAAGGGGGGGTTAATTTTTTTTTTCCCCATTTGAGAAGAAACCCTCTATACGATCCCGCAATCGAAACCCCCCTACGATGACGGCATCCGGGAGCAACCTAAAAAGGGGGGCTATTTTGGGGGCAAGGGGGGCAAAATTTATATTTCATTCAAAATCACCTGACATGCTACTAATTATGCTGACTAATTTTGTGGGGCTGTATAGAGATACAGCCCCACAAAATTAGTAAATCAATATGGCTTCGCTCGGGAGCCCCCCTAGAGGGGGGGAAGAACGGGGGGTCAGGGGGTCACAGCACGGCTCGCTTCGCTCGCCGTGCTGTTCCCCGTCGTCGCATTGCGGCTCGCTTCGCTCGCCGCAATGCTCCACCCGAAAAAAAAAGATCAAAATTAGGCCAAATTTCGGTTTTTTATTAAAAAGGGGGGTCTAGAGGGGGAGGGGGGGCAAATTTTTTTATGTTTTCAAAATGATTTCTTATCCTCTACAAGACGCAAAAAAAAAATTTCTTTCAAGTCCCCCCACTTGGGAGATACAAAAAGGGGGGAGTTTTTTTTGGGGGGGGAGGGGGGCTAAATTTTTTTTACCTTCATTCGAGAAGAAACCCTCTATACGTTCCCGCAATCGAAACTCCCCTACGACGACGGCATCCAGGAGCAACCTAAAAAGGGGGGGCTATTTTGGGGGCAAGGGGGGCTAAATTTTTTTTGCATTCGAAACGACTTGACATCCTCTACATAGCCCCCTAAAAATTATTATTCAATATGGCTCCCCTTGCGAGCCCCCCTGGGGGCGGGGGGGAAGGGGGGGGAAATCTCAAAAAGTCGGAATTTTCCCTAGGTCCCATAAACCACCCCTATACGATTCCGCAAAAAAAAACATACCTCCCCATCCACCATCAAGGAGAACAATTATGTCAATCAGTGAGTCAGTCAGTGAGTGGTAATCCAGCTATATATAGTATAACTAGTTTTTTAGGAGTGCGCGAGCTGCAAGCAGCTCGCGGCGGTTGTGTAGACTGTTTGTTTTTTAATTTAGAGCCCCTTGTCGTAACCTACGTTTAAGATTTTGTAGAAATCGATATCCAAAAGGAAGATTTGCGATTAAAAAATGTCAGCCATCTTGGATTTTGAAATGGACATCTTTTTCGTAATCTACGAGTTTGAGTTAGTCGAAAACGATACCCATATCAGATGTTTTGGTGGGAGAGGGGTTCAAGGGGACTGGGTGGGACTGGGGGGAAGGGTAGGTAATTTTTATTTCCTACAAGAATATACCCTCTATACGTTCCCGCAATCTAAACCCCCCTACGACGACGGCATCCGGGAGCAACCTAAAAAGGGGGGCTATTTTGGGGGCAAGGGGGGCTAAATTTTTTTTGCATTCAAAATTATTTGACATTTCTATACAGTCTTTTAAAAAATTTGAAGCAATATGGCTTCGCTCGGGAGCCCCCCTAGAAGGGGGGGAAGAAGGGGGGGTCAGGGGGTCACAGCACGGCTCGCTTCGCTCGCCGTGCTGTTCCCCGTCGTCGCATTGCGGCTCGCTTCGCTCGCCGCAATGCTCCACCCGAAAAAAAAGGTCAAAATTAGGCCAAATTTCGGTTTTTTTATAAAAAGGGGGGTCTAGAGGGACAGGGGGGTCAAATTTCTTTATGTTTTCAAAATGATTTTTTATCCTCTACATGACTCAAAAAAGAAAATTTTTGCAAGTCCCCCCACTTGGGAGATACAAAAAGGGGGGGAGTTTTTTGGGGGAGAAGGGGGGGTTGATTTTTTTTTTCCCTATTTGAGAAGAAACCCTCTTTACGATCCCGCAATCGAAACCCCCCTACGACGACGGCATCCGGGAGCAAACTAAAAAGGGGGGCCATTTTGGGGGCAAGGGGGGCTGAATTTTTTTGCATACAAAATTATTTGACAGTCTCTATACAGCCCCACAAACATTTTTATTCAATATGGCTTCGCTCGGGAGCCCCCCTAGAGTGGGGCAAGAAGGGGGGGTCGGGGGGTCACAGCACGGCTCGCTTCGCTCGCCGTGCTGTTCCCCGTCGTCACATTGCGGCTCGCTTCGCTCGCCGCAATGCTCCACCCGAAAAAAAAAGGTCAAAATTAGGCCAAATTTCGGTTTTTTATTAAAAAGGGGGGTCTAGAGGGGGAGGGGGGCCAAATTTTTTTATGTTTTCAAAATGATTTTTTATCCTCTACATGACGCAAAAAAAAAAAAATTCTTTCAAGTCCCCTCACTTGGGAGATACAAAAGGGGGGGAGTTTTTTTGGGGGGGAAGGGGGGCTAAATTTTTTTTTCCTTTATTCGAGAAGAAACCCTCTATACGTTCCCGCAATCGAAACCCCCCTACGACGACGGCATCTGGGAGCAACCTAAAAAGGGGGGGCTATTTTGGGGGCAAGGGGGGCTAAATTTTTTTTGTATTCGAAACTATTTGACATCCTCTATACAGCCCCATAAAAATTATTATTCAATATGGCTTTGCTCGGGAGCCCCCCTAGAGGGGGGGAAGAAGGGGGGGTCAGGGGGTCACAGCACGGCTCGCTTCGCTCGCCGTGCTGTTCCCCGTCGTCGCATTGCGGCTCGCTTCGCTCGCCGCAAAGCTCCACCCGAAAAAAAAAGGTCAAAATTAGGCCAAATTTCGGTTTTTTTATAAAAAGGGGGGTCTAGAGGGACAGGGGGGTCAAATTTCTTTATGTTTTCAAAATGATTTTTTATCCTCTACATGACTCAAAAAAGAAAATTTTTGCAAGTCCCCCCACTTGGGAGATACAAAAAGGGGGGGAGTTTTTTGGGGGAGAAGGGGGGGTTGATTTTTTTTCCCTATTTGAGAAGAAACCCTCTATACGATCCCGCAATCGAAACCCCCCTACGACGACGGCATCTGGGAGCAACCTAAAAAGGGGGGGCTATTTTGGGGGCAAGGGGGGCTAAATTTTTTTTGTATTCGAAACTATTTGACATCCTCTATACAGCCCCATAAAAATTATTATTCAATATGGCTTTGCTCGGGAGCCCCCCTAGAGGGGGGGAAGAAGGGGGGGGTCGTGGGGTCACAGCACGGCTCGCTTCGCTCGCCGTGCTGTTCCCCGTCGTCGCATTGCGGCTCGCTTCTCTCGCCGCAAAGCTCCACCCGAAAAAAAAAGGTCAAAATTAGGCCAAATTTCGGTTTTTTTATAAAAAGGGGGGTCTAGAGGGGGAGGGGGGCCAAATTTTTTTATGTTTTCAAAATGATTTTTTATCCTCTACAAGACGCAAAAAAAAAATTTCTTTCAAGTCCCCCCACTTGGGAGATACAAAAAGGGGGGGAGTTTTTTTGGGGGGGAAGGGGGGCTAAATTTTTTTTTCCTTCATTTGAGAAGAAACCCTCTATACGTTCCCGCAATCGAAACCCCCCTACGTCGACGGAATCTGGGTGCAACCAAAAAAGGGGGGGCTATTTTGGGGGCAAGGGGGGCTAAATATTTTTTGTTTTCGAAACTATTTGACATCCTCTATACAGCCCCATAAAAATTATTATTCAATATGGCTCCCCTTGCGAGCCCCCCTAGAGGGGGGGAAGAAGGGGGGGGTCAGGGGGTCACAGCACGGCTCGCTTCGCTCGCCGTGCTGTTTCCCGCAGTCGCAATGCGGCTCGCTTCGCTCGCCGCAATGCTCCACCCGAAAAAAAAGGCCAAAATTAGGCCAAATTTCGGTTTTTTATTAAAAAGGGGGGTCTAGAGGGGGAGGGGGCCAAATTTTTTTATGTTTTCAAAATGATATTCTATCCTCTACATGACGCAAAAAAAAAAATTCTTTCAAGTCCCCTCACTTGGGAGATACAAAAAGGGGGGGAGTTTTTTTGGGGGGGAAGGGGGGCTAAATTTTTTTTTCCTTCATTTGAGAAAAAACCCTCTATACGATCCCGCAATCGAAACCCCCCTACGACGACGGCATCCGGGAGCAACTTAAAAAGGGGGGCTATTTTGGGGGCAAAGGGGGCTAATTTTTTTTTGCATTCAAAACAATTTGGTATTCTCTATACAGCCTCACAAACATTTTTATTCAATATGGCTTCGTTCGGGAGCCCCCCTAGAGGGGGGGGAGAAGGGGGGGTCGGGGGGTCACAGCACGGCTCGCTTCGCTCGCCGTGCTGTTCCTCATCGTCGCATTGCGGCTCGCTTCGCTCGCCGCAATGCTCCACCCGAAAAAAAAACGTCAAAATTAGGCCAAATTTCGGTTTTTTTATTAAAAGGGGGGTCTAGAGGGGGAGGGGGGCCAAATTTTTTTATGTTTTCAAAATGATTTTTTATCCTCTACAAGACGCAAAAAAAAAATTTCTTTCAAGTCCCCCCACTTGGGAGATACAAAAAGGGGGGGAGTTTTTTTGGGGGGGAAGGGGTGCTAAATTTTTTTTCCTCATTCGAGAAGAAACCCTCTATACGTTCCCGCAATCGAAACCCCCCTACGACGACGGCATCCGGGAGCAACCTAAAAAGGGGGGGCTATTTTGGGGGCAAGGGGGGCTAAATTTTTTTTGCATTCGAAACTACTTGACATCCTCTACATAGCCCCCTAAAAATTATTATTCAATATGGCTCCCCTTGCGAGCCCCCCTGGGGGCGGGGGGGAAGAGGGGGGAAATCTCAAAAAGTCGGAATTTTCCCTAGGTCCCATAAACCACCCCTATACGATTCCGCAAAAAAAAACATACCTCCCCATCCACCATCAAGGAGAACAATTATGTCAGTGAGTGAGTCAGTCAGTGAGTGGTAATCCAGCTATATATAATATAATAAATGTAATATGTACAAAACTATGATAATAAATGTGGAGTTTGATGTCTTACAGTCGGCGTCGTGACCACACTGGAACGGCAGTTTATGAATTTGACTCATTACTGCTGTGACATTAATTGAGAATGAATCTTCAATTAGCAAGCTAAGCGAAAAGTGGTTGTTAAAAACCATTATATAAAACAAAATATTTGTTGACTTATTATTCAAGTAATATATCAACATCAAAAACAAATTGCGATATATATTTTGTGTCACAGTTTCGTTGCAGTATATAGTTTTAATATACGCGGACTGTATTTGCCCATATTACATCAATTTTGTAAGTATACTCGTAAACTTTACTGTCATTATTGTTAACAACTCACCTTAGTAGCCATAAAATAATTATTATATCTGCTAATTAGATTCGATACGTTCGAACAAACAAGAGGGACTCGGCGTATTCTGCGCTACTGTGGTAGAGTTCACCAAAACGGTTGGACCAATATAAGGCAGCAGCCAGCCAGGCGCCGCCGCTGCCGCCGCCGCCGCCGCCGCCGTTGCCGCCGCCGCCGCCGCCGCCGTTGCCGCTGATCTGCCGCTAAATTAATCAATAAACTTCCGTAATAACATTCCGCACAGTCGTCGGCCGCGTGAACTTATTTAGTGCTATACAACCGACTTCACGCTAAATAAGCTCACTCTGTAAACAAACTGCTCGCTCAGCGTTTGTGTTTTATACACCTGATTACACGGCCACCAGCAGACTAAGGAATTCTAGATAAATCGGTTAGAAATAATGTCATAATGATACTTCATAAGAAGTTTGATGACAAAGAAATAAATATCAATTAATGTAAAATCCATTATTGTAGGAATAATGAATTCCAGGAAGATATGTAGTTCGGTGTCACATTATGCCGGCAATGTATGGCGCGACGCGGGCGCTGTGCAGAGTGCAATGTCCATCGTCCTAACATTCTCGTGGATCAGCACCCACAGCTAGTCACATCACAGCCCACCACGGACCGTCGCGTGTCGCGCGCTCATTAGACCCAAGTAGCGACACTCCCTGCCTCTCCGTCTTCTGGTATATCTGTATTTTGTTCTCGACCAGAATCATAATAGTTAAATGATCTTAATTACCCATTTATTGCATCAAAAAGCTTTTTTAATTAATTTATTATTGTTTTACAAACGAAAGGATACTAACTAGACTTTATATTATTAATATTATAGTAAGTATGACATAAAATTAAATAAACTGCATATTGCACATTGGGGACAGAATATAAATTTTTACGGATAATCGACGAGCAGCGATAATATTTGTGTTACATTATTGACTGTTGTTGCAAGAGTTTGCGCAGAGTGCCAAGTGACGTCACACACAACACACGATGAATCTTGCAATGATCTCCCTCACGAGATGCAGATCGCTAATCCAAGCGTGGGGTGGGGTGGCCGAGATTTGGGGACGTTCTTTATGTGCCAGAGGGTGAATGTTTCAATTAAATAAAAATATTGCGAATTAAAAAAATGGTGGAAGAGGCCGCCCCGCGCCTATTCATGATACTCTCCAGAGCAGGCCGCTTTTAATAAAATAATACTTAATGAAAAACAACATTTAATATTTTTTGTAGCCATGATTTTATTTTAGCGGGTAAGTACGTACTGGCTTTATACCTATTACTATTATAGATGTTTACTGCCGTCTATTTAACTTCTCTGAATTCTCCAAGTTTTTCTAATTAAGGCAATGGACTCAACTTATTCCTTTACTGAATGAATGGTAAGTACTGCTTCGCTACACACATACCCGTCGCGGCGCTTCCGCTCGCTGTTATTGTGCAACGTAAAATTGGAAATGTAATAAAAAGAGTGAATAAAGTAATAATTTCAGTTTGATTCGGACGCGGACTCATCGGCAGAGCGCGCGGCCGCACCGCCGGAACCGGAAGTCGTTAGCCGCCACCCGCCGACTGCTGCTCGCTCGCTGCTGCGTACAGTGACGTCACGTAGAGGCTACCCGACGCCCCCTCACCACTCGCACTGCCCATCCCGGTGTGAGTTTCAATTAATGAGCAACCACTCACCGCAGGTTCACCTCTTCGACGTCACGTGACGTAACCTCAGCGTCACCTCTGGTACTGAACGTGTTCGCAGTCGGCCGGTCCAGTGCTGCCAGATGAAAAAATCTAATCGGCGCTGACAACGGTGCACTAAGCGCTAGATTCGAATATATTCACGAGCCATTAAAGCGCTAAATCGGCTCAAACGCAATTCTGATAAAGTTTTGGAAGCGAGACGCAGATTGCGACTTGTATAAACGCATCTCGTTTACGGCTCCGTTGTTTTGCTCTATGTGTTTAGTATGGTAGATTGTGTAATCAAATTGATCGTGTAAAAAGCGTCATACGAACGACAAAAATAAAATAAAATACGAAGTGATTGTAGTGAAAAACAACTTTTTATTACAATAATAAAATGTACAAGAGAAAACATTATAATATTATTCTATACCTACAGTTTGAGTATAGTAAAGTCAACTTTAATTCTTCTTCCATCATAGCTGAACTCGAGGGTCCAGGCTGGTTAGGTTCAGTAGTATTTACTTTATATTTTTCGGATGATCCTATCTTACTTAAAATATCAGCTGGCAGTTGATAATTATAACAGTTGCTGTTAACCGTGGTTAATCCTGTTCGGTTACAACCATTGTTTAAAGTTGGGCGATTTCTCCCATTCGACTTTCTATCTTTGTTTGTACACAGTTTTTTTATAATGGTACATCCATTTCAAAAAAGTTAACCAACACAACACTATGGAACACGCACAAAAGTTACTAATAAAATCAGTGCTTAAAATGTTATTTCTAAACTTGAACTTCAGTACGTTCACATAGACAGAATGAAAATGAAAGAAGCAAAGTCAATCAACCAAACATGAAACAAACCGTACTTAATGTTCATGGGATTCCCCGTGCTCTATTGCCAAATTAAAACCCAGCTGGCATAGAGCACAAAATTGAACATAGACAATAATTTTATTCTCCACGGAACAAATAGTGCTGCCATATTAAAAATTAAGAAAGCGCTAAATTATCCATTAGGCGCTAAAATTATCAAGTGCCCGCTGAACATAGCAAAAAAACGCTAGATCTAGCGCCGAAAGCGCTAAAATGCCAGCACTGGGCCGGTCGCGCCCCCTCGGCACCGCCGCCACGTCTGCTCTCTGATCAGACGACCACATTTGATTTAAGCTTTTTATTGCTAAAAATTTACAATAGCTGATTTACACTTTGCACTTTTTTAAACTTTACACTTTTTTAAATTTCTTTTTATTTTTAGCGTGTCCTGTGACACATAAGCCTCTTCTAGCCCCTTCCATTGTTCTCTGCTGCGTGCCGTTCGAGACCACGTGGAACCTCCTACTTTCTTTATCTCGTCCTCCCATGTTTTGAGCTGTCTACCTCTTTTCCGTTTGCCGTCGCGTGAGTACCACTCTGTTATGAATCTTGTAGATATAGACATAGAAATCCATTTATTTACTGCTACAGTACAAAAACAGACATAAAAATACACACTTGTCCATTTGTCTTTGCTTTCACTTGACATGTGACCTGTCCATCTCCATTTTAGCTGTTTGACTTTGTTAATAACGACTTTAGTGCTCGATCTAATATCTTCTGCTCGTTTTCTATGTTTTAGTGTGACTCCCATCATTTTTATCATCTTTCCATTTCTCTTTGGCACGTTTTAAGTTTCCGGTAGTGTTTCTGTGTCTGTGCCCATGTTTGAGAAGCGTATGTTAGACTAAGCAGGATGCACAAGTTGAACACTTTTCTTTTGGCGGCCATAGGAAAGTGTTTGCTCTTCATAATTTCACAGGAGCACCAACATCCCACCACTAACATGTTACAGGAACTATATTTAAGGAGCGCCGTCGTTGGTCTTTCAATGAACAAAGCAATGAACAAAGCCGATCGCATAAGACAGACTTTAACAAATTGTATTAATGAGCATTTAGATTGAATAACTATTTTGAAGAGGTCACATGGCCTGGCAGCTGAAGATATTCGTATTATCTGTTAGATAGCGTTGCAGCTTGCAAAGGGAGCCACAAGTCGCCGATAACCGCTCCCGAATACCCAGGGGCCGCGGTAAGACTCGCTAGGGGTGGGCACGCCGCCCCCATGCGTTGTCAATGCACCCCGCTGTTACGAGACATTTCGATGACGTTCTGACTTTATCGTGTGGAAACTACATGTGCACTGATTCTGATTATTTATTGCAATTGATAACGATTATTTACGAAACAATACGGTTTACAAATAATAATAATAATACAAAAAAACCTGCAGGGCAGCTTGTGGCGAGCTGTTGGTGAGTAGCGCACCAGGAGTATACCGAGTGCTCCTGGGGAAGTTCCTGGTTCTCGTCTCCGCTTGCGGAGTGGTATCCTAAGAGAACAAGATCCCCACCTCTTGCTTGCCTTCATTGGCCGGTCTGAGTGGAGTCGCGAGAGATGCATCTTAGGATGTAGACTCGGGGGCGGAAGTGTCTAATGGCGTAATAACGACGAAACCTGAGCGGGTTTCGTGTCTTCGTGATGGTGAAAAATCGGGTCCGCACCTCTCGACACCCCTTAGTCGTTCGCACCGATGTTGTTCCTTTCCCGGAATTTACGCCAACATTTTGAGGAATCCATCCAGCATTCGGCAAGCCACTGTCTGCCGCTTATAACAGTATTGAGAGAATGTTTATGGCAGGCGTCCATAGTCTCCCCCATAGCCTAATTACTCAGTCCATCCATTCATCACAATAACATGTTGTTTTTTTGTTAATTTCATTTTCCTTTGCAATAGTCTATATTCCTGGCGGATATCATCTTTGGGTGTATCATATTGTGCAACCAAGGATGATACCCGCTATGTGTAGCTCTCCCCTTTAGATTAATTCTCATAAAGGGTCTCTGTGCTGTTGGCTTCAGCCCCACATATACCTCCCAAAGGACCCGGTCACTATATGGCCCGTGATCATGGAAATGAGGAACAAATTATACAAATAATAATAATACAAGCAGTAAATAAAAATAAAGTTGTCATACATGATAGATAAGGGCTTTGTAGCGTTGAAATCTTTTCTATGGGAGTGCCCTATCGATAAAGTTGATCGATTTATCATAATACAAAATTTGATGAAAATCGTTGGAGCCGTTTCCGAGATTTAGATCGATTTTTTGCCTCCGAAACCCCCAGTGGGTTTCGGGAGCAAAAAAGTCGATCTAGCTAGGATTCATTTTTAGAAAATATCGTTTTATTCGTGTATTCAATAATCAACTTTATCGATAGGGTACTCTCATAGACAAGATTTCGACCCTACAAAACCCTCATCTGTCATGTATGACACCTTTTTTTATTTACTCAATAAACTCGGATAAGACGTCACAATGAGGGAGGAAAAGATGAACCCATACAAGGCAAGGCCATAGACTCCCTCCAACCGTGACATAAACTGAAAAATATGACTCTTCCTGACATCTATTGGCGAATATTAATATAATTTTTTTTATTGATAGCAACGAATAACTGCTCTAACGACACAACAACAATAAAGCTACAACATATACAAAAAAATACCGAGCAAAGCTCGGTCATCCAGGTACTATATATATATATATATATACAAGAATTGTTCCTTTAAAGATATAAGATAAATAGCAACAATAGGTACATAATGTACCTATCTCCTATATCTTTTTTTGATACTGAGGTAAATTTTAAATAATTTTATAAAATTAAAAAGATTGTAGTGCTGGTATTCATTGATAACGTGGAGGTTTACAATTACAATATACATAATACGTATAACTGGGAAGGATCTTTAAGATGGCTACAGGATCCGGGATCAAAGTAAACCGAATTATATAAATTAGATCCGGAGAGGAGCGGCTACCTGGCCCATTCACTGCCTGCCACCCTGCTACCTACCCTGGCACAAATGTCGACTAAAGGACTCGACGATCCACAAAGTATTAGAGATAAGTAAGTAAGTCGCTAAGAGCCACTGTCGAGTTAATTAACGTTAGCTCGAGAGACCCTTGTGTACTGAGAGGCTTCCTTGACGTGCGTGCTATGAACACTCTTTCAATTATTTTTGCGTAATATTCTTAAAAACAACAATAGCAAAAAAAATAGTTTTATTTAGGGCAAGTGAAATCGTGGAATGTTGGTAGAAGAAAACACCAAAAGTGAACTGAACTGATCCAGCTGAATACTTATAAAATGATTATGAGAGTTTATCCAGATCCGGGTAGATATACGTATCATAAGCTACGAGTATGTGCTTATTATTCTGTTAACCCTAGAAAGTTCTTAAAAACGTTTGAATGTTCGTAAAAATCACTCGTATCAAATGCTTAACATCCTGTATTTTTTTCCAAAAAGAGCGTGTCTACGGTACACATAATGTTTGACGACCGATGTGGCGCGGTGGGCGAACGTCCGCCTGCGACGCAGGAGGTTGCGGGTTCGATTCCCGCCTCGGGACAAATGTTTGTACGATCTGCAAATATTTGTTCAGGGTGTTAAACAGTATGGCAGTTCACACTCAGCATACTGGTCGTTTTTGTATGTATAATAAAAAATATATATCTATGTAATTATATGTATTGTATTATGTATATCAGTTATCTAGTACCCATAACACAAGCTCTGCTTAGCTTGGGGCTAGATAATGATGTGTGAATTGTCCAGCATTATTTATATTTATTTATTTATGTACTTGTACATACGCTCTAGACAGAAGAAAGAGGAGTATAATCGGCCGTTATGTCTAGCGCGTGTGGACTACGAGAACGGCTTTGATTCAGTCGAAACCTGGGCAGGGCTACAGTCTCATCAGCTGTGCCAAATCGACTACCGGTATATCCAAGTGTTTAGGTACATAGGAATCCCACTATGTCAATCCATCTCCAGGGTTGAAATGAAATGAAAATGAAATGAATGAAATGTTTATTTTCAATTGAAATTAACTTTTTACAGACTTACGTAACTAATAACACAACCAATTCGATTTAAAACTAACTTAGAAAAACTTAGACTATGTAGATACGATTAATTAACAGTAAGGTCCTAATTATGTTGATTAGGGTAGGTAAGTTGTAAAATGGCAAGGCCTGAAAAGCTCAAGTGACTTTCCTCCGTACGAGTTTTCACTGTATGATGGCAGGGAGTCTCGCTCTTGCACTCATGGCTTGTTCACCTATTTAAAATTGACCCTTGCTTGTTATGATAGTAAGTACATATTTGAATACTGTCTAATATATTAATTAATAGGTTAAAGTTAAATGACAGGAAATAAGGAAAAAAGGAAGGAGATATTACACTAGTATTATTATTATAATATATAAATATAAATCTAATATATATATATAAATTACAACGTATAAACATTTAATAAATAAGGCATGATTATAATTATAATAAGGTACTGATTTCGGCTTAGGTTAGATGGAAAAAGTAATTTTAGTTTTTTTTCCAGTTATGTGTAACTATTATTATGCATTCATTAAGATAAGATCTTTAATAGCGCTTCAGTTTTTGTATAATCAAGTGTTTTTAGAAAATTTTCAACTTTTTTCTTACACGAGTAGGATGTATCATTTTTTATGTTGATGTGTTTGTTAATTTTATTATAAATATATGGACCAAGGAAAAAGGAAAACCTCTGGGAAAATTTTGTCCGGCAGTTAGGAGTTTTAAACACAATATCACTTCTTCTTTTGCAATACCGTTTTGCATCACTTTTCATTTTATGCTGATTGAGAATCAAGGTCTTTAGAAGAATTTGTCGGACCGAGAGTACATTGGACTCTTGGTAGAGCTTAGTCCTGGGGTACATGTATGGCTTATAGAGCATAACTTTGAGAATCGCCCTTTGAGCTCTCTCTATGTCAAGCATACGGGTCTTACCTGTACCACCCCATGCTTGTATTCCGTAGGAGATAATAGATTGTCCTAACGAGTAATAGATAGTTTTTAGAACGTCTTTGTCACGGATATGTCTAAGATTGTAGATAAAGATCAGTTTCCGAACACGCCCTGCTAGTATTGTAATCTGAACTTCCCAATTCAGATTCTGGTCAATTGTAAGTCCTAAATATTTAAGACTCGTAGTCTTAGCTAGACTATTGCAATGGCAAGATAAAGTTATACAGTTGCATTGAGGAGTTCTTATCTTAAATGTATCATTTGGTTGGTCGTTGTTTTTAATTGTAAATGTTACGTATTTGGTTTTGTCTAAATTAAGGGTCAACAGGTTATGGTCCAACCATTTCATAACTCTAGAAAAGCCTCCCTCAGCAAGTTTCTGAGTTTCCATCCAAGTTTCACCATTGAAAATAATAACTGTATCGTCCGCATAGGTTATTATTTTAGCATTCTGTAGTGTCATTTTACAGAGACTATCAATATAGATGATGAACAGCGTTGGATATGTAAATCTGTTGAATTCGTTAAGCAGAGCGTAATGAGGGTCGATCGGATCCGTCTCCGTCGCGGTTAAAGCACAAGTCCGATCCCACTGCAAAAAAGGGTGACACAGGGAAACGTTATTTTGTCCAAAACTGTTTGTTCACCTCTACATTGGAGGACAGCCTAACAGAGCAACAATCCGATGATATCTCTCTCGCGCTTCGCCATAGTATGTACACTGCCGGGCAAAAGTTTGAGACCATCAACACAAAAAAAATGAAATAAAACTCAAAATACAAAGTAAGAGGTGTAATTATTAATTAAAATACTTATTTACTAACACAAATACATAAAAAACAAAAAGAAAAAATCAAGTTATATTAATCATTTACGTTAAAAATGCCGTTCCTATTTTAAATACATTTTTCGTCGAAAATCCCTCCCGTGCATTTTATAACTTTTTTCACTAGTCTATACGAGCAATCAATTTGTCGATTGTATCTTGTGAAATATTATTCCAGCTTTCTTGTTAAGCCTTCCACATGTCTTCTTGCGAGGAGGGACAACCAGTGTGCACATTCCTATCAAGCTCTTCCCACAAAAGCTCAACTGGATTGAGATCCGGGCTCTGAGGGGGCCACACCATGTTTTTTAACACCCCTTCTGTTTCTTTATGTTCTAAATAACCCCTGCATAATTTATAACTATGCTTCGGATCGGTATCTTGTTGAAAAAAAAAATCCATTTCCAATTAATCTTAAACCAGACAGAACGGTATTTTGTTGTAGTATTCGTTTATATTGCTCCTTTGTCATGATTCCTTCGACTCGTACCAAATCTCTGATTCCATGGGCCGAGAAGCATCCCCAGACCATAATAGAACCACCACCATGCTTGACTGTCGGCACCACCGTCTGGTATCATCTTTTCCTCGGCGCTACGGCGTACAAAAATTCGTCGTTTTGTACAAAATATTTCAAATTTGGATTCGTCTGTCCAAAGAACTTTTTTAAAGTCTTCTTCTGTCCAGTCTCGATGGGTAAGGGCCCATTGCATCCGTTTCTTTTTGTTTTGTGGCCTTAGTAATGGTTTTAGAACGGCGACGCAACCAAATAACTTAGCATCTCGTAATCGCCTTTTTACTGTAGTCAGTGACACGAGTTCTGCTCGGGATTTGTTCACTTCTGCTCTGATTTCTGGTGCTGTTAGGCTTCTATTCCGTTTTCTGGTAACAACAGTGAAATTATCCTCACTAGAAGTGGTAGCTTTCGGCCTTCCCGATCGCGAACGATCTTGAAAACTGCCAGTCGCCATATATCGGGTTATTGTGTTATGAACACAAGTCTTCGACAGCTTAAATTGAGAGGCAATCTCACGTTCAGATTTGCCTTCGCCGTGTAGAACAACTATGGCAGAACGAGTTTCAGTGCTAATTTCGCGCACTTTTCCCATTTTGGATGTCTTTACTGTAACAACGACGAGCTCAGACTAAATTAGCTAGAGAAAGGGTAACTCAATGGAAACTCAGGTAACTAATATGTTTTAAGAAGCCAAACTAATCCTGAATTTCGGTTGACGCGAAACAAGACCAAAATAATAAGTAATGAGCAGATCATAAAAATATTACAATGACTGTACCACCTGGTCCTTGCGCGGCACTCATTGATGTTTTGAAACAATATACCTTTTTAAGATGATAACATAAAAATATACAAAAAGAATTCATCTTAGAAATTCTTTAATAACAATAGAATATGCAGGTGTTCAAATAAGCTCTTTATTATGTGTACTTTTGAAATATTTTGTTGGTAACAACGAAATTTTTAAGTGGTCTCAAACTTTTGGCCGGCAGTGTACATTCAGAAGTCGAGACAGTAGACCACCTCGAGGACCGCACTCGAGTTCGAGTAAAAAGATCACTCGCCCCGAGCGAAGAGGCGTGTCGTGTAGTGAATTCAGTTAAACTTGTTTATCGCGAAACTCTATAAGTAATACAACGGCGGCGCCAACAAAACGGCGATGCTACTTATGCCGGCCCCGTTCGTAAGTTGGCAACGTGTTGTGGCGTGACACCACGCGGCGTAACGGGGCGCAGCGTGACGGGCCGCGTCGTTACCTCGCAGCGTCGTCGCATCATGAATAACAAAGCATGCGCGACAGCTACTTGATTTATTCAATTCGTCGCGAGAGACAACGGGCACCGGTAGGGACCTAGAGAGTCGAGCCCCCTCTTTAGGTACGCATCATATTACATCATACGTTTCGTTGGAAGGCGTTGTGTCGAGCTGTACTTACCTACTGACGAAGTAGTCAGTGCAATGCAAGGCTTCAGCCTCGTTGAGGGTCCCGTGCTGTGCTCCTGAGTAAACAATAACGTAAGCCGTTTGCATTCTAACCGGCTATTGTGACAACAATCTAGTAGCTACGTGTGTCGTTAACCCTTGGTAGCGTCGTAGTTAAGTAGCGCGTCGCCGCCGTAGGCAGTCAGCGCGGCGCGGTGCGGCGCGCCTGGAATATCAATGAGACGGTCCGTTTGATTGATGCCGGCGGCGGAGGCGGAGGCGGAGACGGATCCGATCGACCCTCATTACGCTCTGCTTACCGAATTCAACAGATTTACATATCCACTAACATAAACATTGATTCATTATCACATTGTTCAACATTAATCATAGTGTCAGTTTCAGGTACCTAGAGAGAAAGTCTTTTTACATCATAATGCTCGGCAAGAAGGTTTTACAAATTAAGCAAAGAGGCTGTGTAAGATGGTAATCGCAACACAGTACATTTTTATAGGAATTCCATTTTCAAATCTCATTACGTCACACTTTGTTTGAATGAGCGGTTTTCGATTTGCATTTTTATAAAGAAAAAAATTAGTTCCAAATATCTCAATAGGTGGCAGGGGGCGTCAACTGGAAATTAGTGTATGTCAATGTCAAATAAAAACTTTGTTTTCCTTAGAAAAAGTTTGTTTTCCTTTCACTTGGCATTGGCATTACCCTAATTTCCAGATGACGCTCTGCCATCTATCGAGATATTTAGAACTAATTTTTATTTTTTTATTGTAAATCGAAAACCCCTCATTGTAAAGGCTTTACAGTTCAAGCTATGCAAAACTCCTTGGTGAAACAATCTCTTTTCTTATAAAATGATAAGAAAAATTGCGGCATTTCATTTCATTTCATTTGTGCGACTGTAATAAACTAAAGTTTAAAGTTAAAACTGTAATAAACAAGTTTAAAGTGGTAGTTCAGTATGTCAAGTACTTCATCAGATGAAGAACTGGTCCGCACACCTGATTTCTGTCATCTCGAAGCAGAAGATGTTGTACAAAATATTTTCATCATCATCAGCCTATCCACGTCCACTGCTGGACATAGGCCTCCCCCGTACGACGCCAGAAATAGCGGTCCTGAGCCGCCTCCATCCATCGACTCCCTGCGACCGCTACGATGTCGTCGGTCCTTCCGAGTGGATGGTCTCCCATGTAGGGGGGGATTTGCCATAATCAAAATCTTTTAATAAGTAATTAATTTTTCTAATAAAAATTACATTTTGTCATACCTAAGTATATAAATGTTTTATTTGCCTCGCCATTGTGATGTAAAGTAGAATGCTTACCTCGGTTGCAAGTAGCTATTACACCCTCGAACAATGTTCTCGGGTGCACTCGATCCATTAGCGCCCTTTGCGAGCGCTCGCAAGGGCGTGAAATTGGATTGAGTGCACCCTCGAACTATATTCGCCCTCGCTTCGCTCGGGCGTCTAAATATCTCGGGTGCACGCAATCCAATTTAGGGCCCTTTGCGAGGATGAGCTCGCACTGGCGCCAAATTGGATCTTGTTCTGTAATAGCTCCCTTACTACCCTTGTGTAACAATCTACAAATACATATATGTAACATATTGTAATGTAAGCGCGCTATGAAAGCGCTCGACGGGGGAGCGCTGTGTCCAGCTGTGGACTTATCGAGGATGATGATGATGATGATAACAAAAGCAAAGTTGAACTTAAAACAGTAAACCAATGTAAGAAGTAATTCAATGAGGCGCACTCCGCAATATGCTGTCTCGTTGTCACGACGAGCTCCCGGCGCGGCGCGACCGCACTAAAGGTCCGCGCCGTGGTGGCGCTCGTATTACCTCCGCAAATAATCTACTGGTTGTGGTGATCTCTGCCTTCTTGAAAGCTCCAACTACACATTCCTTTCTCGTTTGGATGTTTAGATACAAACATCTGTCGGTATGTCTGTGTGTTGTGTATGTATGATGGTGGACAGATCGTGCTGGAATTTTACACAGGTAGTTCTAAGATTCGAATAAAAGATAAAATACTTTCACTTAAAACTTGGAAACAATTTACAAATGAGACAATAACAACATAAGAGAAAATTGGCGGTCTCATCGCTCAAGAGCGATCTCTGTCAGACGAACTGCTAACACTTTGCATTCCGTAAATCTGTTTCCATGAGATAGAAGTGCTCCTATATTTATATTTTTTATATTTATATTTTATACTTTTAGAGTACAGTTTTATAATGTATTGATTTCATTATCCACCAACATTATCATATAGGCATGACAGCAATGTATTTGTTAGTTTTTCTGTTAATTTGACATACATATTTTATTGTTCAATTACTTATTATTGAAAGTGTATGTGGCCTTCGTCAATAATATATTTTTATATGTTAATAAAGCAAGTTTCGTTGTGTTATGGGAGACCATAACATGCCGTCGTCGCTGACATGTCCCGCCTAGGGATTGCAATCCGGATATCCGCTAATTTTTATATCTGAATAATGGGAGCACCTCTATCCGGATAATACGAATAATATGGGTACCTAGTTAATTTTTCAAATTCACACTTCGCAGCAGCGTTGCCGGTGCGGACCAAAATGGTCCGTTTCGGACTTTTTACTTCCTCTGCGGATCTTTTGCAGACCATGAGTATTTGCGGACCTTTTCGGACCAAAACGCCTATCCAAAGGGCCTCAGTACATCCCAGAGCATACCTTAAGATTTTAAAAAACGTCACCCAGTACTTATGAAAAAGGCCAAGAAGTATGGCCCAATAGGCTATATTATGTCCAGTAGGACCTTAAATCCTTAAAAAATAGAACAAAGGTTCTATTTTTTTAAGGAGGAAGGACCACTAATTTTTTTACGATGTTACTTTTTCGGTTCGTTGGTCTCTACATCTTTTTGCGGTGAATGAATGGAATGGTGGACTGTGAGATTTTGCAAATTCACGTTTCACTATCGTTTGAAATTTGAATACATTTTATGAGAACTAGCTAGCAAGAAACATATAATGTACAATACTAGTACTAGTATTGCCTTAATACTGACTAAAGGCCACACAGCTAGTATCATGTCTGTGCTAAAGGCATACATACGTTGTTGAATGTTATTGCGTAAGGTAGGGAGGAGATAGATAATATAGGTAAGTGGATAGATCCAGTTTATATAAAATATCATTGGATACATCCTAATGTTTTATTTATTGTTGCTTTCAGCATTTATTAAACCAGTTTTAACAGCATGTGCACATATGAACCAACCTCAACTTACCTTCATACAGTATACTGGGTACTTACATATTTATATTATTTAAAACTATATATATTATTATTATTATATTATTAAGGTGACTTTTTGCATCAAAAACTTGCTGCAAGTTTTGTGAACTATCAGTTTAACGTCAAACTTTTTGAAACCGTTTTTAAGAGTAACAGTAGGTAGTATGTGTTTGAAGGTAGGTTGGGGGATGATCAATTATCATTGAAACCCTCATATACCTAAATTGTTGAAATTGATTTAGGTACTTTAATGTCTCTCGAAAGTTTGTTACCATAAATACATAAATAACAAATTGAATTAATTTAGTTATTAATGTTTAAGTGAAGATCAATACTACGACTATTTAATTAAAATAAAACTTTTATTGCGTTATTTTAACTGTTATTTCAGGTCAGCACTAATAATTTCTATTTGATTGTGAATATAGAAAAAGTCAACAGACTTCAACTTTTGGATTTTAAGGATGTTTTTCTTCACTCTCATTAGGACATAATGAATGCTTCGTCTCCATGTATAGTGCAAATTGTGTAGTTGAGTGTGGGAATATGAAAAAATGGCAATTCTGCGGGGAGGTACAATTCAATGATATTTCTAATACCTAAGTGACAATAATAACGTTTTTTTATCTCAGTCCTTCAAATATACATACCTTGCCTTTCGATTTTCAGGTTATCCTATCGATATCTTTGTAGTAAAATGCATTTAAAAATAAGTGAAATTTATTGAAGTTCTCATAGATAAAGCAGCATAATAGTGATATTCATAACAAAGACTTAATATCCCCGCTAAATTTTAGTTTATAATATATTATATATGTATATTATTATTTAAGATGGTTTATGCCAGGCATTTACAGGGCATATTGAGTAACTGCCATTTATCGGGCATATATGTATGTACATATGTATATTTGACAATTACTCAATACGCCCTGTAAATGCCAGCATAAACACAACTCTAATACTGACTGATACTTTAAGAACACATTTTCTTTGTTTTAATTTACATTTTATGTGCTTTTATAAATTATCCGAATTATCCGGATATCCGAATAGTAAGGCTCACTACTATCCGAAATCCGGATAAGAAAATTTAGCGGATAATACAACCCCTAGTCCCGCCGCGTCGCGCTCAGCCGGCCGCCGCGCCGCCATGCCAGCGCGTTAGCATTCTAATGAAAAGGAACTGAACGGTTTAGTACCTCACAAATTCACTTCCAATAGATAATTATTTTACCCGTAGATCGAGAATCCCTCGAATAATTAATTTATTTGCTGCATTGAAATGAGATAATAGTTTCACTGGACTGCAGTAGTTTATTAAACCAGGTGCAATCTATGAGTATTGGAATGGAATCACCACAGTATATCTCAGTACTAATAACATTAGTCGAACCGGTTGATGTTTTTCTGAATGATTTGTTGATATATTTGACAGCGAGGCGTTAGAGCCTCGATGGGCGAGACAAGGTGGGAATAATAATATTGGAGAGAATTCAATAATTTCCCGGCAGTTTCCCTTATTCCAATTGAATAAGAAAGGCTTGGATAGTGCGCGGCGCGTGCCCCGCATGCGACGCGCCACCGCGCGCGTGGGGGCGCGGTGTGGCGTGCAGCTACGACACGTGGCATAATGTTGATCGATCTAGATTAGAAAGAAGGTTTAAGATCAACCTCAATAAACTTTATATCTTAAGGATTACAAAAAAACCTCATAGACAACTCAAATTTGATCCAAAATTTGTCATAGAATTATTTTATAATGCTTCCTCTAGACAACATTGTATAAGTCCGTAATGTACCTATACAACCACTACGCGGCGACACCTAAAGCCTCAGCCTAAGCCTCTACGTCGTAGACTTTAGGTTGCGGCCTCGCGAGTTTATTTCAGGAATATTAATTTCAGGTCTTCCAAGAAGTACATCTATAAATAAATGAATAATGTCTACGATCCACACAGCACCATCTAAACTAAGCAGAGCTAGTGTTATGGGTACTAGATGACTGATATACGACATATTAAGGTCCTTAGGTTCAGTTCAGAAGCTTAACCTTAAAGAAATAACAAACATATTCTACATATCCATGCAAACTTTTGTATTTGTTTGTAATAATGAGTGTGATGTGATAGATACCTATGATAATGAACCAGCCGTCCTCCGCGGACTGTGGCACTATCTCGTGGTTGCTGTTCAGTATTGAGTCAGCGCGTCAGGCATTTATTGAATCCCAATGCTTCGCTTTCGAGCTTTCCACTCTTCCTAAACCTGGTAAAGGTTTGAATCTAATAATAAATAAAAAATAAATTAAAGGAAATATATGATATTAAACCCTTAAAACGGGACTCTCTACAACTGCGCTCTTCTAGACTAGTTCCTGCCCCGCGCCCGCATGTACCGGTGTAGCGGAGGAGGTAACACCGCCCGCGGCCTCGGGTTTCGCGACCCTACGTTATTCGCTACTAACCTTAGATAGATTCGATGCTCTATGTATAATAAAGAGACATAATAACAAGAGCCACTATAGAAAGGTACATTTTTAACTTGAAGGATCACTAAGTGGCTGTATGATTTGTTTGGCTGTGGTTGTGGAAGTGCTTCGTAAATCATGGTCAGCTGTTTGTTTATTTTAAACAATTAATTTATATCAAAAAGATGATCGCGACCAGACCACCGATTATTAATTTTATTGCAATCAGTTAAAGGCGGATCCAATTTTATAAACAGGCTGATTAATGCCGAAATCACGTTATTGAATAATTAGCGCATTTAACGAATTTCGATAGTTAATGAATCATCACCCGGTCCGCTATTTCATAGTTATATATATATATATATCTCTTTCGAAAAACATACACTAAATGGCTTCGCAACTATTTAGTTACATAAGAGCACATGACTAATACCTATGTAGCTTACTCATCTCATTATTTGAGCGTTTCTACAAAATTGCCACTAATTTAAAAAAACCTGGGAAAGGTGCGTAAATAGGTTATTTTTTTCATTGAAATCATGTTGTTCTGTTCAACTAGTTTAAGGAATTTTAGGATGAGCATCATTCAAAAACAGATTTAAAAAAATACTATTAATAAGTGGTGGTAGGCAGAATTAAGGTTCCTATTATGGTTGTTTTTATTTTAAGAAAATCTTCGGCTAAACACATTTTTGTCACGTCATCTACGCATAGTATAGTTTTTGAACCTCACGCAATCTTTAATTACGCAGGGCGTCCCACGGCTACATGGAGCCACGTGGAGGGAAACTATTCTACATAGAACATTTTACTGAAAGACAACTTCATTTTGATTTTAAAAACAATTTAAACTGCTTTCAAAGGTTTTTGAATTTGATCGCCTGTCTAAACCTTGAATCGAACCCGCCAAATTGTAACCACCCGTTATTTTATATATACCGATCAAAATTAATTTTCTGCGAGTTCACTTTCTTAATTTTGTCTAAAATTGAACTGACTTTTTTTAAGGTTTATTTGCCATAGTAGGCATTTAGCATCCTCCTCCTTGCCTCGTTTCCCCAATACTGGGGGTCATGCGTGACCCAATACGGAAACAGCTTTTGCTGTACGATATCACGTCATCTGTTCATGCATGCACCGCTAAAGACATGTTGACATCGAGTGTGGTGCGGATCCGGTCAGACTAGCGCATCGGGCTCCTTCCTCTCGGTCTCTTTCCCTCTACTTTTCCCATGATGAGTTTTGGAGGTTGTCCGCGGGCTTCCGGGCAATGTGAGCAAAGAACTCGAGGCATTTAGCATACGAAAATGCAGAAATGAAATGAAATGAAATGAAATGAAAATATTTATTGAAAAAGAAATACACAATAACAATGGTTAACTCAATGTTAATCTAAAGTAAGGTGTTATCAGTTTCTCGTCAATTCACTTAGGTTTAAATTACATCTATTAATTTGAAATTGAATTAGGCATGTAGAGATCAGGAAAGGTTCGTCTTTGGGGAATTACAAATTGTTTATGGTCATTGTCTAGAAATTCACTTACAGAGTATATGGTTTTATCTAGCAGAAGAAGTTTCACATTATTTACAAATGATTGTTCACAAGTCGAATACACAATGGAAGTTTGTTAAAAAATTTAGGGTCAATAACTTCCGGTTGCTTTTTAGAGCTGTATTTGAGTCTATGAGCATGGGCACGCCGAATAGTAAATCTGCGGGGTTGTGAGCGTCAACGTGGTAGGATATGGCCCAACTGATATTGGTTAGGAAAGACAAGAGATCAGTTGTCCCAGGGATGGAAGCACATACCTTGATTGCGGGAGCACCAGATCCAATATCGTTAACACTCGCGGCGCGCGCGCGGCACTGTCAGCTAGGGAAACACTTGGGAGTTCCCCCAGGAGCAGCGGGAAGACAAGTTTCGAACAAGGCCAACGTGGTTCGGCCGAGGCTAGATTGCAACTGTTGGTAGCCATCTTGGATGGCATTATGCGGGTGTTGTGCGTCCCGCTTACTCTTCAGCGGTATTCTATGTGCTAGTAAGGGAAGGCGGATAGGAAGTTGATGTCACAAATACGTCTGATTCTACGCAGATGAATAACGATCATATAGTTGAATATGCGCGCAACCATTCCCCCGGGCTAGAAGGGACCCCTTCTAAACAACGAAATAAAGAATACGATGCGGGTATACCGCTAAAAGCCAAGACGCACGCGGTTGTAATTAAAGATGCGGTTGATACTAAAGATGCGGATGACACTAAAGATGCAGTTGCTACCACATACGCGGTTGTTACTAAAGATGCGGATGACACTAAAGATGCAGTTGCTACTACATATGCGGTTATTAATAAGGACGCGGTGACAACTGAAGATGCGGTCACTACTAAAGATGCAGTTACTACTAGAGACGCGGTTGCTACTAAAGGTGCGGTTACTACTACAGATGCGGTTGGAACTAGAGACGCGGATACTACTAAGGATGTAAATTGTCACTGAGGACGCGGTTGCTACTAACAATGTGGTTGTCACTAAGGACGCGGTTGCTACAAACGAATTGTGCGGGTGCTACTAAAGATCTAGTTGTCACTGGGGACGCGGTTGCTACTAACGAATTATGCGGGTGCTACTAAAGATGCGATTGCTATTAAGGATGCGATTCCTATTAAAGGTGCCGGTGCTACTAAAGATCTAGTTGTCACTGGGGACGCGGTTGCTACTAACGAATTATGCGGGTGCTACTAAAGATGCGATTGCTATTAAGGATGCGATTCCTATTAAAGGTGCGGGTGCCACTAAAGATGCGGTTACTACTATAGAGATGCGGGTTGAAACGAATGATGTGGTTACTACTATAGAGATGCGGGTTGAAACGAAGGATGCTAAGGCGCGATATTATCTACTGGTAGAAGTTATTGATTAGGTAGCGGGCAGAGACGAACAACTGGACGCAGATATGACCCAGTGGCCGTCCGAACACGAACTATCCGTGTGACGCCGTTTGAACCCGGAAAACTTCGTCCACGACACTGAGAGGCCAGTGAAGAGGGGGAGAATTTTCGGTTAAAATGATCACGGCGGTTCCTACGGTTATGGGTTCCGTAGGCGTCGACAGCGAAATGGAATCGTTGAAGTTCACGAAGTATGAGTGACTCCGAGAATTCAAGATCTGATGCGGATATGCGCCCACGCGGGGTGAATCTATTTATGTAAATTACACAACGAAGTAGCTTGGACCATGACGAAAAGCGATTTGATAACAACATCAGTAGCGGTTCTTGAGGCGGTTCAGCGACCAACAGCGTGTGTTTCCTTTCTTCAGGAACCTCCGAAACAGTCGAGGGGTTAAATGCCACAACGAGCAATTGCGAAACATCTAAGTGAGCCCAAGGAGGGCTATGGAACCGCAACGGGTGTTCAACGATCTGCGAAGGCATAAGGCTACGAGACGAACAATTAGCGGGGTTTTCAATGCCGGGCACATGATACAAATTTTGCGGCGATAATTCATTTTGAATTTTAGTTATTCGGTTGGCAACAAAGGTCTGCCAACGATGCGGAGAAGAATGTACCCAACAGAGTGCGACAGTTGAGTCGGAGAATGCGAAAATATTTCTTATAGCGATGCGGGTTTGACATGACGAAACGATAACCTTTATGAGGCGTGCTAGGACGAGAATAGCGCAGAGCTCGAGGCGAGCTAGCGAGACGACATTTTGAGGTGAAATTCTCTAACTTCAATAGCGAGAAGCATTTGTCGAATATCTGATGAAAGTGCGATCGAAAGTTTACTATAATATTGAAACCTTCGTGATTTGGGATGATGTATGATTGAGTTTGCGATGTATCGGTGTCAGCGGGCGCGGGAGAAAGATAGCCCTTTTCTAAATATTCATGAATCACACCATCGTAGGCTTCTTTCAACGTAGGCGAGGTCTGCATCTTCTTCTCCAAGTAAAGAAAGCGACGTTCAGCAGCTTGCCGTGAATCACCGAGCGAAACTATATCACCTTTGAAAGGGAGCGATACTACATAGCGACCGTCATCATCGCGAGAGGTTGTACGAGTATAAATCTCCTCACACAAACGATCATCTGGACTAAGTACCGGCGGGACGTCCACCTCGTCCAACTCCCAGAACTTGCAGATGGCAGAGTCCAAGGTGGTTGATGTAAAACAGTACGAAAGCGATGGGTAGCCTATTTGAGTAGGAGCGTTTCCAATGACAACATAGCCAAGGACAGTCTCCAAGGCTAGCGGGGAATGAAGCGAAGGGCCTCCTTGAACCTTGCGGTTTAGTAGTAGATGTGGGAAAATCGAAGCGCCTATGAGCATTTGAATTGAACCTGGGACGGAGTAGGTATCGTCCGCCAAAGGCAGATTATCAAAGTTGCTCAAGTCAGTAATTCTGACCGAAACCGCGGGCAAATGTTCTGTTATTTTGTCAACTACCAGCGATTCCATATCGTAATGAACGCGACGATCCAAGCGGGAGAAAAATCTAACGTTTACTGAACCTTGAATCGACTTACTAGAACCTCCTATTCCCTTCACGAAAGAAGGTTTATGTTTCAGGTTCAATCCCAAGCGGGTACAACAATCGGAAGTAATAAAATTACTTTGCGAAGCGCTATCTAACAAAGCGCGTACGACAACTTCATTACCATGCGAATCAACCACGATAATGCGAGCAGTAGGTAGCACGACGGTGCGATGGACAAAGCTACTATCAGCTGATAACGCGCACAGAGCCACGTTATCACTATGCCAGGAGCGAGCGGGGAGCGCGCACGTCTCATTCGAGGCGGGCGGCTGCGACGAGAGCGGCGGCGGCGGCGGCGCGGGCGCCGTCGTTAGCGGAGGTATACTATTCTGCGGTTTATTACCAAAACACAACAATGTATGATGCTTAGAGTTGCACTTCTTGCATCTTGACTTGGAAGCACAATTTGCCATGCGATGTCTATTGCTGAGACAATTCAAGCACAAACGCTTGGTCTTTACAAATGCGAAACGTTCGTGCTCGTCTAACTTATGAAATGCCTGACATTTGTAAATAATGTCATGCTGGTTATCGCACAGTGAGCACAACGAAGAGCCTGAGTCAGCACTGGCTGTCGTATTGACGTATGTTTGCGTAGATGGACCATGGGGTTTACGCTTAGAAGTTTCTTGTTTTGATTGTGCGGGCGAAGTTCGTTGCAATATTTTGACATGATTTCGCAAGAACATTGTCAAACTATCGAACGATGGTATCTGGGTACCAAGTTGCTCAAACTCGAATGAGCGTGCAGTTTCTACGTCTAATTTCTTAAGTGCGATGTATAAAAACACGAAGTCGGCGAGATTATCTATTCCTAAGTTCTTCAATGCAGCGACCGATGTCGAAAATTTGTCAAGGAATAATTCCAGATTAGAAGCGGAACTCGATGAAATTGATTTCAACTCAAATATTTGGTCTAAATATGATACGGCCATGAGGCGCTTGTCTTCATACTTGTCTTTGAGCCAATCGAAAATGAGTGAGTAGTTATCAGCCACCAAATTTATGCCCACGCATGCTGACCGGGCGCGGCCGGTCAGTTTACCTAGAAGGTAGTATAATTTCTCTGAATCGGTCAGAGAAGCGTTGTTATGTACCGAATGTCGAAAGCTAGTATAGAATAGAGGCCAATCTTTTAAATCACCATCAAAGCTAGGGATTTCTATTGGCGGTAGTCGAGGGGACCTATGTGGTGTTGCAGCTGCAGTAGAGGGTCTGACCTCCCTGTCGACAGCCAGCAGCTTTCTAGCAGCGCGGCGTACACAACCTAACAGGTCCTCGAACGATGATAGTACCTGAAAGTTGATTGCGGTCTCGGGATCGAGTTTCAGTTCTAATTCGCATATTTTATCTACTACCTTTTCGAAGTCGCAGTGTAACATGTCAACACATTCGTAATCACAAAGAAACGACTCCTTGTCGGTGGGAGAACCAGAATCCAGTTTCCTTGCGCGATCGCATATGGCTTGCATACGGGCAAATATTCGGTCTCTCATAGCGAGGAGTACGTTTAGCTGCGATTCTGTGATAGAATCCACGGTAGGTGCCATGTTGAATGAGTTGAACAACTAAAGCTAGGTACCTACTTGTAAGGTATGTACCTACTTGTATGGTATGTAACGGACACGAAATATGTTTGAATGCGGAGATAGCAAATAAATCTGGAATGCGTAAACAACAGTGTGCAGTGTAGGTAATTTGCCAGCGCAGCTAATGTGTATGGTTAGAATACCAAACAATAAACGAGTTTGGGAATAAAGTATACGTATCTATTCAGCGAGCGGGTTGTGTCTAATAAATGCGAGCGGAATAGGTATTCTGGATAGTGATTATACTTGCTACTTAATGCAATGGACGGTTTTCAACTAAATGAAGTTGATAAATATGCGATGCGATGATTAGCTTAGAGCTTACTGCGTAATACCTACGTACCAGTTGCGTCTCTGCTAATTGAGTTTGTTTATCGACTTACGAATAGGCTTTATTTATTAGGTATAAAATTGCAAGTGAAAGATAAGCGGGTCTACAAAACAGAATGATGCGTAAGCACAGTAAATAGGTTACTTACTACGGCGTACCTAACTTAATGGGTAATGCGAAAGATTACTAACGAAATAAGCGGTTGTAATTCTAAGTGGTAATGCGTACGATAGGTTACCTAGGGCGTACCTATCGTGAACGAATGTGAACGAATGCGGAAAAATACAAAGTTTAGGTTTGGGTTTGCGGGGTTGACTAAATATTATAACTAAATAGGTTCGATGTGATTCCTATTTGAGCTTATAATTTGCGCGATGCGTTGCAAAGTTGACGAATAATTATAGGAATTATTGTCTTCGAAACTTGAATGCAAAGATAACAACAAAATGGCGGTCTATGCCGTGTGGCGTGTGCCGTGCGAACGAACGACGAAAATGGTTTGCGGCGCAGATTCAACTATTTAGCGAGATACACAAAGCAAGTAGGTATATCCGGCTCGAAGGACCAGAAAATGGGCACGCCGAATAGTAAATCTGCGGGGTTGTGAGCGTCAACGTGGTAGGATATGGCCCAACTGATATTGGTTAGGAAAGACAAGAGATCAGTTGTCCCAGGGATGGAAGCACATACCTTGATTGCGGGAGCACCAGATCCAATATCGTTAACACTCGCGGCGCGCGCGCGGCACTGTCAGCTAGGGAAACACTTGGGAGTTCCCCCAGGAGCAGCGGGAAGACAAGTTTCGAACAAGGCCAACGTGGTTCGGCCGAGGCTAGATTGCAACTGTTGGTAGCCATCTTGGATGGCATTATGCGGGTGTTGTGCGTCCCGCTTACTCTTCAGCGGTATTCTATGTGCTAGTAAGGGAAGGCGGATAGGAAGTTGATGTCACAAATACGTCTGATTCTACGCAGATGAATAACGATCATATAGTTGAATATGCGCGCAACCAGAGCAGTTGATTCTAAATACATTTGATGCCTGTTACTGTATTTGCTTTAGCTTCCTCTTACCTTGAATTGAGACATATTTTGTATAACAAACTTTAATATTTCGTAGATGTATAGCGCGGCAGAGGTTAGTATTTTCAGATTCTTAAAATTTTCTCTACAAGAGTCTTTAAATTTGGCGCTAACCAGCACCCTTATTGCACGTTTCTGCATCTTTAAGACTCTTTCACAGTCGGTAGAGTCGCCCCACAGTATAATGCCATAACCCATTAAAGAGTGTATATACGAGTAATAAATATCTTTCAGATTTACTTGGGATGTCATAGGGCGCAGTTGTTTTAGAGCATATATGCCTTTAGCTATTTTTGTACAGGTAGAGTCTATATGATTTTTCCAAGTTAGGGCCGGATCTAATTCGAAACCCAACAGTTTTGTTAATTTCGCACTACCTATTGATCTACCACTTTTCAAGGGGATATTTAGTGATGGTCGTCTAGCAGACACTGCATTAAACACCATAACACTAGTTTTCTCCTCGTTTAGCATTAGTCCTTGAGAACCAATTCCTTAAAGTACTAATTGTGTCGCTAATGGTATTCAGTAGTCCTTCCATAGTATCTGAAGAAACTACTATGGTGGTATCGCCCGCATACTGTATTATCTCCCCTGATATATTTACATAGGTAATGTCCTTCAAAAAGATTAAAAATAGAGTATTTCCAGGCGACGACCCCTGTGGAACCCCTGTACTTATACATTTCGGCTTCGATCTAAGATGTTTATCATTTATTTTAATTGCTATCGTCTGTTCCCTACGCTCTAGAAAAGATTTTAGAAGATTGTGACTACTGCCTTTAATCCCATAGACCTTGAGCTTCTCTAATAGTAGTTGATGGTTAACAGAATCAAAAGCTTTAGAAAGGTCTAAAAAGATACCTGCTACTTGCTTTTTGTTCTCCAGACCTTTGTATATGGTATGTATAACTTTCAGGGTTGCTAACGTAGTTGATTTGCCGGGTCTGTACGCATATTGACAGTCTGATAAGAGTTTGTTATGCTGTAGATGCTTCATTATTGATTCCGACATGATTGACTCTATCAGCTTGGATAATGTGGGTACAATTGTAATAGGGCGATAGTTCTTAACATCAGAAATTTCGCCCTTGCCTTTGTACAGTGGAGTTACACGTGAACATTTCAACATATTCTGATAAATTAGAATTAACAAAATTCAACGTGTTCAGGATAATAGAATAAAATAACGTTGTTTGTACAGTATCAAGCAGCTTAAAAACACGGAATAAAATTCTGAATTTATAAATTAAATATTCGTTGAATGGATTATTTTCTGTTTTTTCAGCATTTTGAACACAACACAATGTTTTGTTACACACACGTTTGGTTAAAAAATAATTGAAAGTATCAAGACCTATATGAATTTCAGGGAAGTGCTTCATGATTACTTGTGCGTTTAAATTTAAAAAAAGCGGCCGTACTTAACCGAAGCTAGTAGTTCTCGGTAGGTAAGATCAAGGATCTTTCTACAAAGCATAGCTTTAAACCTCGTTTATTACTACCGTATACCGCCGTGAGTTCAATAATAACAGCAAGATATAACGGCGAGACATTGGTCTATGCTGTTTCAGCTCTTGCGAAGTCAAATTATCATTATCCTTCCTGTAGATGGAGATTGATGAAATTCAGATAATTTTTTTTAGAACTCAATCTACACTGTATCTCAGTTTTGTGATTGGAAGGTATGTTTTGGTGCCATTTTCCAGTTTCAAGCCAGAAGGCTTATAATTTGGCTTTGATTACTTTGGTTGAAAGTGCATTGAAACGTAGGGCTCTATCGATTTAGTCCTGGGAGAATTGATTATCTTGACTGGTTGCCGTCAACTGTTGTTTAAGATTTGAGCTATTTTACGAGTTTAAAAGGTATTTTTTATTCTTCAAACTGCTAACCGAATAAAGAATAGCTTCCCGAGTAAAGACTCGGAAGCTCTTTGCTCGGTTAGCAAAGCGATTCGTCAGTTGGGTAGGGCAAAAGTTGGAGAACATACCAGTTTTCCTGTAAGCTGAGTGTGGACTCTTTTCCACGTGAAGTTTTAAGATCTAAGAACTACTTTCTTGAACTTTGTAACTCTATAACGCGATCTACCAATACTGTGATTACCAGTGCGTCTGAATGATCTACGCAGAGATCTTTCCACTTCTAAGACCAATATGTAAAGTAGCTTTTTAGGATGTACGTTTTATCTCATAGCAGTAGTTAATTGGTTTATTTCCAGCTGACAAACACGTATAAAACGCGAAGAATTTCACGCATTATATGCGTAGATGTTCCATTGGCAGATTTACAGTTATGTTTGGGTTGAAGTCCCTTTTCCACCGCGGATCTGAATATTCCGAAGGATTCTCAATCTTTGGCATATGCAAAAGGTTGAAGAGATGGTTTTTTTAACTATTTAGATTAAGTTTCGACTATTCGAGCCATAGCGTCACCTGCCATTAAATAATTGTCTTGTTTGATTTTATGAAAATAAAAAGTCTAACAAAATAATTTTGGCGTGTTAGCTCTTATAATTTTGACACACACAATGAAGAAGAATTTTTACTTTTTTGGTTTTGTGTGAAAAACATCCCAATTTTACTAAAATCCTTACTAATGCATAGGATGGTCTTTACATATATAAGTAAATAAATGATGGGATTATAATTTTAAAGATGTAGAAAATTAAATAAGCGCAGTTATCGTTAGCTTTTTGGGCGACAGTGATCTTAATTGGCGAGACAACACTGAATAACTAACATGAATAACTAAATAATTTTTCAAAACCTTTAAAATTCGGCGAAGGAAAAATTTATGGTAACATTTTATTTTTTTTCTCTCAAACAAAAGATCCTAATTTATTATCATTTAATCCAGCAATAGATTGAGTAACCTATAACATATTTGTGTCCAAACAAAGTTATCGCTTTTTTTGTCGCAAAAAAACAGTAAATCGCGTTTTTCTCGCGATTTAGTTTGTTCAGTTATTTAATTTTCCTTCTACAGGGACGATATAGAAAGCTGTAAACGTCATCATCTGCTACCTCTTGTCATCCGACGGGAGGCTGCCGACCTCACCTTCCTGCACAACATCGCTTTGAACATAATTGATTGTCCCGATCTTCTGTCACTTATTCGAATTCAAGTTCCACACCGTGCTGTCAGTCGCCGAAATGCTATGAAACTATATGTTCCACCGTGCTCTACTAACTACCGCAGAGACTCTTTCTTTGCACGCACATGTAACCTTTTTAACAAGAAATATTCCCACAATATAGACTTGTTTTCTTTGAGGCAATGATGGCATAAAAATTTTGATTAATAAGTCTTTATTTGCAGATTAACAGCCGGTTTCTCAAACGCAGATCACCTTCATAATTAACTAATCGATGATCAAATCTCTGATCAAGTATCATTTGGGTTGCTCGAACGTTGATTACGTACTATGGTTTTGAACAGAGATTAGTTGACCAATCTGTCAAATCATTGAAGAAAATCTTTTGTCAAACATCAAAATGGGTTTCTGGAACGCTAATTAGGCATTTTTCTTTAGTCAAGCGCTTGTCAAATCAACGATCAACTAATCGGTGATTTCGCTCTAATTAGCTGAAATAATTACTACAATTTACTGCGTTTGCTAAGTTCTAAACCTTGTTAATATAAATAATTAAGAGGTTGGTACTCCAAAAGTGGTTTAATTAGATTTCACAATACTTATGCCTCGTTTTATAAATAAAAAAATTATTCTACCTAAATTAAAATAACCTGTTATATTGTAGGATGTCGCTTTCGGATTTAACAGTGAGCAGCAGCAGTGAATCTGATGAGGAAAATACACCTGGACCCTCAAGGAGGTTCAGGACTAGAGTAGGCTTTTTCTCAGGGAGAAGTTGAACAGGGTCTGAGTCTGGCAAAACTTGAAGGCAAACCTCCCCTAATCGAGACACCCTCGGCACGGAGGCATAATGCCACCAAACTAGTCCTTATATCAGCCTGGGATCACCCACTGCTGGGTATAGGCCTCCTTTCGCTTCACCATAATACCTACTTATAAATAATATTTCCATCTCTGACACAGACACTGGCAAATCGTAGCGAAAAGCAAGCGGTGCCATTAAAGAAGTTGAAGTAGAAACAAGGATTCGCCTTGGGATTCGCAGCGCAAACATGTGACTTTTTGAAGTTTAGGAGTGAAGGATTGAACTGAAGGAATGATTAAATTATGTGTGACCATATGAAAATGTACACTGATTTGACAATCGTAAGATGATCATTGATTAGTTAATTTTTGTCTAATTATCGTTCGTGCAACCCGATTTGATTTGACCAGTGTGTCAAGTTAATTGCTTTGTCAACTGATTTGCGATTTGATTAGCGTTCAAGAAACCGGCTGTTAATCAATTATAACTATTACCTTACAAAATTTACTATTTTCTGTATCTTGATTTGATTGGCTTAAATGTACCTGCTATACCTAATATTATATAATATATCTTTATCAGTTAGTGTTTTTTGTTAATTATTATTGTTTTGTTTCTATTGCTAGTTTTTAAGTTTTGTATGGACAATTGGACCATTACATATTGTTTATCCATGAGCGGAAACTGTTAGGCTTAAGTTAACCATAAGTTCCAACCATTACTGTTAAATAAGCTGTTTGTTTTCCAAATAAAATAAAATAAAAACTACAGAAACGATTATGCTGAAATTTGGTATGGGTATAGTTTGGGACCTGGATAACATATAGCCTATTTTTTATCCCGATAAAACGCGGGCGAAGGCGCAGGCAGCAGCTAGTAATTATAATATTTGTAGCTGTTTATTTATAGTATAAAATTTTACATGTCTGAGTGTTTATTTTGTTAGTCTAAAGAAATAAAGTTATTGAAATCTGAAATCTAGTGACCATGATGATCTGCTTCCTGGTCATCTCCGGCAGACTCCATCCCAAGCCGAGGCCCGAGCCCCGCGTGCAGAGCATGCCTACTGTACTGGTAGTGGTGTCAGAGCAGCGGCGCGGCGGCGGCGGCGGCTCTCTCCGCGACCTAATAAAGAGCCTTCGTATTGTTTGAAGGCGACGGGCGGGCGGGCGGTTGGTCCGGGGAGAAGTGACATTTCGGCGTGCGTGTCAAAGCGTGTTTGCATCGCGTCTCGGCTTTGTGCCGCGACATTATATTGCTTCCGCCGCCGGTCCGCGCGCGGCGCCCCGCTGCTGCTCACATATTAAAACAATAATCCTGCGGATTATGATTTTCGAGCTTTTAATGAGTTTCCCTTTTGTGAGATAAGCACATTACGTCTGCATCCGCACGCTTCCACTAGCCACTGACTGCGCTCCCCCCGCCCCGCCGCCGCCCTGTTTATTGCAACTACTTACATTCATGCTTGTTTTTTGTGTGAAGTTTTCCAATTAATGTTGCCAGTTATGGAGCTAGGTATATTTTTCTGCAATTGTTTGCGATTTACATTCAAATGCGCTCCCAAAGTTTGTTGATTTGTTGCTTTTCATTTGCAATGATTGCTGTTTCGTACCGCTGGCGGCCACGGGACTTTCAACGGGAATGTTGGCAGTACAACCTTTCCGAGTGTATCATTACTATCATAAATTACATAAATTGCTATTTGGCTTTGAAATAACGGCCAGAAGTGAATTAGCAAGCGAAGTGTTGTTTCTGAAGGCGATGATCCGAGCGTGAGGCGGGCGCCCGTGAGCGAGGGCCCGAGTGCTGGACAATCTACACAGCATCATCTAGCCCCAAGCTAAGGACAGCTTGTGTTATAACTATGAGATAATTGATACAAATAATACAATACAATATTTTATAGATAGATATTCTTTTACCATAAAGAACACCCGGGAACAATGTTTGCATATTGTTCAAATATTTTTTCGCAACCTCCCGCGTCGCAGGCCGACCTTCGCCCGCCGCCCGTTCCCTGGCCCATATTCAATGGAACCACCATTAACAAGCAAAAACCGATCTTATTTTGTTTTGCAGTTTATGATAAGTATTTCTTGAAACTGACACTGGATGAGTCGTATATAAAAAGTATTTCTTGAAACTGATAATCAAATAATCAAATAATCATTTATTTCGTCGATTTCAGGAATAACACGTCATATTTGTTTTAATTACGTACAGTCACATAATACAATAATAAAAAATTAAGTAATTCAATTGCTAAATCAAATTAAATGTCAATAACAATAGAAAAGTCAATAAAAACATACAAGATCAATAAAAACAACAATATACGGAGTATCTACAGCTAGATAATTATGTACATTCAGTACTTTTACAGGCTAGGAATTCCTCATAGCTGTAAAAGATGTTGTCAGTGAGCCAGTGCTTTAGCTTGTTTTTAAAGCATGTCAGACTAGTTGCCTTTGTGATAATTTCTGGAAGACTGTTATATACTGTCGGTCCCATTATGCGCGTTAACTTCCCAGACTTCGCGAGGGTACGCGGTAGGGTGGTCAGCTTGACAGCTCGCCGAGTATTATACCTGTGCACGTCTCTATTCCTAGTAAACAATTCCAAGTTGTTTCTCACATACACCGATACCTGGAATATCACAATGCATGGAACGGTAAGTATTTTCAGCTCTTTAAAGTAAGGTTTTGCGGAGATGTCCTGTGGTATTTTCACCATTGCACGTATGGCACGCTTCTGCATGCGGAAGGCGCGCTGCCAGTCGGCCGCTCGCCCCCACAGTTCAGCTCCATACTGCAATAGTGAGTGAACAGTCGCATAGTAACAGGAGCGTACCACGTGCCTTGGCAGGAATCTCGCCAGTCGGCTAAGTGCGTAGCACGCCCCACCAAGTTTTCCGCACACTTTATCAATGTGAGACTCCCACGTGAGACTCCTGTCAAGCTCAAAACCCAAAAACGTAGTTTGAGCTACCTGTCTAATAACTGTCCCACCAGCGACAACCGATAGGGCTCTAGAGAGACGACCAGACAGGCAGACGTGCATGAAGTGCGTCTTTGAGATGTTCAAGACAAGCCCGTTTGCTTTGAACCACTCGGCAAGTGTGGACGCGGTGAGGTTAAGATTATGCTGTAAGGCGTCCATTGTTTCACCACAGACTACGGCGACCACGTCATCGGCATACATGAAGATTTCCGCAGTGCTCACAGCCTCCGGAAGATCGTTAAGTAGCATGGAAAACAAGATATTCGAAACCGCAGACCCCTGAGCTACACCCATGGTTGTTGTTAGAGGACAAGATCGAATGTTCCCATTATCTCCAACAACTACCTGCGACCTAGATTTTAGCATGCTGGACAGTAATGTGAGCGCGTTACCTCGTACTCCATAGTGTTCCAGCTTAGCCGCGAGCACCGTGTGTCGGCTACATCGAACGCCTTCGAGAGGTCGCAGCAGATAAGAGCTACCTGCTGTTTCCTCTCTCTAGCATCTAAGACGTTTTGTACGACTTGTCGTGCCAACGATGTAGTTGATCGGCCTTCCCGATACGCGTACTGCCTGTCTGATAGTGCCTCAGTTTCAATCAGGTAAGTCGTGAGTCGCGAGCTTATACCGTTCTCCATAACTTTGGATATTGCAGGTATTATGGACACCGGCCTGTACGAGTCCATGCTAGACCTACTACCCTTCCCCTTATAGATCCGTGTCACCTTACTTAGCTTAAGGCACGTCGGTAGTTCACCAGCACGCAGGCACTCGTTGAATAGGCAAGCTAAAATCGGCGCCAGCGGACCGACCGCCGTCGCGATCAGTTTCATCGAGATACCATAGGCATCTTTAGATGGCTTTGGAGGTATCCGTTTCATAATAATATGATGTACCTCACCTGCAGTGAACGGTACAAACCGAAGCGACCGGTCGGCCGGCGAGCGCGCCGACTGTAAGGCAGACTGCACGCTACACAAGTCCGCTGCTGGTGCTCCGCTCGCCGCGGCTGCTCCTATGAGCCTCGCATTCATCGAATCCACAACCCGCTGCTTCGACTGAAATTTAATACCATCCGAATTAATAATAGTGTCCGTGAAATCAACAGTACATTGGTTGTATTTTCCCCTTTCGGAATTTACAACCCGCCACATCGATTTACATTTGTTTTTACTTTTAAATATTATATTTTCTACTTCCAATTAAATTATCATATTTTGTATTCAAGTCGTTTAATAGTATTTGTATAGAATCATTCTTATTAAATTTATTACAAATGTCAGTCAAATCGAATAATAATACCCTAAAATGTGCGTCAGTTTTTATCGTTCTCCTTTAAACCGTATACTGCTCACAGATTGCAATAGAGTTAATGTACTTTATGACATTTTCTTCACTTGTTTCTGGTTTTAAGGACCACGCTTGTGGTACCTTACTCGTTCCACTGTTTGTAGCTCTGCGTTTTGATTGCCGGTCCCTGTTACAATCTTGCGTTTTTTTGCATAGCGTTTATGGGTGACTGTCTTCCATTGACTATCGCCATCGTCATTTATATTAATCACGACTGGTTTGTCGATCGTTGAATAATCACAGGTTTCGGAAGTCCCTGGTTTACTGGCCACACTTGGCGCCTCTTTCTGCATAGAGCGTGTGATGTCAGAATGGGTTATTGATGACGACGAGCTACCTGATGCGCGCTTATTATCAGCGACTTTGGCGGCCTTTGCAGCAGCAGCATTCAATCTAGCTTGTCTCATAGGTCTTGTTTTAGTGATGTTGGGTGGAATAACCGGTGCTTCGACCTTAGTCAGCTGAGTTTTTGAGGTACCCTCAACAACTATAAATAATAATAATAAATAAATAATAATTTATTCAAAATTAACTTAGGGCTAAAAGGATAATAAAGACTAAGACTATTTAATCTTATGATTTTATGGGATAACATAGTACATGTGCCTGAACTAGGTAAAAACCTGTTTTTCAGGCAAAGAAAGTGCTGATAATAAACAAACAATAAAATCCGATAATAAATGCTATGCATACTATAAAATTACTTATGCTAACTATGCTAAACTAGTTTTAATAATAATAAAGGTGCTTACAATTAGTGGCCTACTTTAGAACAGTCAATAAATTTTCTGTGTCATCGTATGACATACATTGTAAAGTATCTCTAAGTTTTTTCTTACAGCTATTATAGTTTAAGGAATAAATATTGGCTAACACATTTAATCTATTATACAATATAAAAAAGGACCAAGAACACTGTAAAATTTTCTTGAAAAAGCATGTCTTCGACCTAGTTCTTTAGGGCAAACATTATTTTTCCTCCTTTTGTTAGCGATTTCAGTGACATATGGAAGGGCTGCGTGTTGTTTAAGTATTATGTTCATTATGAATAACTGTCGAACTGTTAATACTCCACATGATTTAAAGAGAAGGTTTGTAGAAAAAAGAAAAGGACGGAAAGTTGATACTTTAAGTATCGCTCTTTGTGCTCTCTCAACAGTTAGTAATAATGTTTTACCTACTCCACCCCATGATGTAATGCAGTACGTCAATATGGATTCGCAAAGGGCCCGGTAAACCTGTATAATAAGTTTTTGGTCCGCAATATGGCGTAGATTTTTGAAGAGAAAAATCAGCTTGCGGACTCTACTTACTAAAGCTTGTAGATGGGGTTTGAATGAGAGTGATTCATCCAGTATTATGCCAAGGTATTTAATTTTATTTGTATTATGTATGGTTGGGCAGACACATACGTTATCAGCGCCTACACAATAATGCGCATACAATTTTGGGCTGATTTCGTTTGACGGGCGTTTGCGCATCGAAAACCTAATATACTTAGTCTTATCTGCATTTAGAGTTAGTAAGTTGTGCTGAAGCCATTTATTTACAATGTTGAATCCATTTTGCGCAAACTTGTACACTTCTTCTTTAGATTCAGCGGAGAAAATTAGAGCAGTATCATCAGCATATGATATGATTTTGCCATGATCTAATTTTAGATTACAAAGATCATTGATGTAGATTAAAAATAAAGTAGGGCCTAATACACTGCCTTGGGGAACACCAACGTCAGTATTTTCTTGATCATTGCTGAGAACATCGCCTATCCTAACGCACTGTGTGCGTTCTTCGAGGTAGCTCGTGAAAAGTTTTAGTTGAGTGCCTCTGATTCCCAGTGTTTCAAGCTTGCGCAATAGTATGGGTACGGAAACGGTGTCAAAGGCCTTAGCTAGGTCCAAAAATATTGCAAGTGTGTGGTTACTCTGATCCAGTTCTTGTTCAATGTAGTTAGTAAGGTGATGAACTGCGTCTGCAGTAGACACCTTAGCTCTAAACCCGAATTTTATTTTTGACAGAATAGACTTATCTTCTAAGTACTTGACTAACCGTTTATTTATAACTTTTCTAATATTTTGGAGAAGGCAGGAAGCAGGGATATTGATCTGTAATTAGTGATTTGATCTTTTGCGCCAGATTTGTAGACCGGTACAACCACAGCTTTTTTTAGGCATTTGGGGAAATGCCCTTGGCCCAGACATTTATTGAAAATATGTGTCAGCGGTGGTATAAGAATTTGTCGGTTTCGCTTCATTATTTTGGTAGATATATTATTCCAGCCTACTGCGCAATCGTCCTTAAGGCTCATTATTATCCTATCAATTTCGGTCTCATCAGTATTAAGTAAAGCAAATGAGGTTAGTTTGCTGTGTTAGCAGATTCAAGCGGTGTCGAGCTAGCTTTCAATAAACATGAATGTGACTCACGTTGCTTTGAGGTATGAGTTACAGTTTTAATGCAGTCCCAGATCTTTTACTATTTTTCCCGGCTTTTTCTAGTGTCATTTTATCGTAACTGGGCTTCCGTTTTTGCGGCTCATCTATCAGCAGGCCAGAGTTAGTGAGCTGCACGGACTGCTTCAGCTTCTCTATGTCGCTTCTCGATTCGGTGCTTATTATAACTCCGCCGTTTCTTGTTTTTCTTAGGCCTCTAACCTGTAACTTCATATCTTCAGGGCAAATTATTTTTTGAACCAGGGTTTTGGTTTCCTCGCTCGACTTGAGGTTGTCTTGTGGATAAATGGCCACAGAGCTGATGTTAACAGGCTTTATAAAATTATTACCTCTTTTGACCATGTCTGCGAAGGAGGTTTGGAGGTCTCGTCAATGCTTTTCGTCAGATGTTGGAGCCGCTCTGATAGGTCCATCTTCTCTTTCAGGGCTTGATTTTCATAGTTAAACGTCATAGCTCTTGATTTTAGAGATTGGTAAAGGGTTACCATCTGTGAGCTGCCGTGACCCACTTTTCGGCACAGACTGCTTATCTTCAACTTCTGTTCGGAGTTTAGTTTGCCTGCTTCGGAGATTGTGCAGATCTCATTTAAGCACTGATCGATGCCCGTCATCCAATTTTGTAGTTCCGACGTCGCGATTATGTCTCCACATACTGTTACAGGGCGAGATGAGGGCTGCGGGGTGGCCGGGGGCTGCGGTACGGCCGAGGGCGAGGCGATCGTCCTAGGCGGGCTGCGCTCTAACCTGCTGCTCCGGCTGAAGGGAGACTGTTCAGATTCATTTCGTTTTTTTTTTTTGTTTCGCTTTCGCAAAAACAAGTCACTTAGTAGCACATGTCTTAGTTTACTCCAATTCCACAATGACACAGATTATGTGCTAGCGGTTAACAAGGTCACTAGTCAGCATAAGCTATTTATTATTGATTTTTTAAAACATTGAATAAGGCACGTCTGCTCTAAACAACTGCAGATGACGACTCAACTGACTTAAGTTTGATGATGGTCTCACTCTGTGTCGTAATTATCACATTTT
Organism: Eupithecia insigniata; assembly: GCA_947859395.1. Lineage (NCBI taxonomy): Eukaryota > Metazoa > Arthropoda > Insecta > Lepidoptera > Geometridae > Eupithecia > Eupithecia insigniata. The sequence continues at coordinate 106,771 of OX402011.1, read as the reverse complement.
GCTCCAGTAATTTGCACTCCAAATCGCAGATTCTTTTTGTAAGGTCTGCTACGTACTTTTGTAGCTCGCGCACTGCAGTTTCCGTGGGTTTTTGAGCCATTATCGAATTTTAATACGCGTAAAATACGGGACCATAGTTTCGTACGGAGGGCAAGTCTACCCTCATTATGATATGAGGGGCCTCATTCGATACTGGATGAGTCATATATAAAAAATTAAAAAATCTGTCTTGCCAGCGTAGCCCATATTTTTTATTGTTTCTTTGATTTAGATTTATTATCCGATTCTAGAATATCGTAGTAAAAAAAGAACTTGAAAGTTTTCTCTCTCAGTAAGTAGGTAATTTACCTACAAAAAGTGATGATATCGAAGTAGTTTATACAACCAGCAGCGTCTTGGGGGCTCTTCCGACTGGTATTGATATAGACCAGTTGAGCTACCTGTAGATTATTTGCAACAGACTACAATTAGCGCAATTGTTTCAATTGTAAATATTATTTCTAATTAGTTTCTATTATTTTATTCTAATTTCCTTTATACAATATTTAATAGGTTAGTATATTTTTATTTATAGTACTTTTTTCTTTTTCATGTTTCACTGCTGAAACTAAATTTCTAATATAAAATGATGTGTGAACCTATAAGAAGCCAGAGGATTGAGGTATCGTGTCTAAATATGTACAAGTTAGCAAACTCAGATAGAGCGAGGTGTTATCTTTGATCCTGACTGAAAGGTTTATTACAAGTAGGCATGTAAGTACATGAACGTACGTAAAACAGGACACTGACTTACCTCCACTAATTATCAAATAGATCGTAAGTTCCTTCTACATATGTAAAACCATCTCTGTGAATAGTTATTTTTTATGTAAGTTTTTTATTTTAATAATATTTGAACAAGTATTAATGTAAAAATTATACCAAGTCTCGTCTCGTAATACTTCCGCCGTAAAAAGTGTTGAGATCATGAGAAGAGCCAAGTCGGACATTTCATTACCTTCAACAATGAACTTGGCAAATTATCTACTCGAAAATTATCCTAAACTTTATGTATGTATCTAGGTAATTCTCATGATCTCAACACTTTTTACGGCGGAAGTGTTACGAGACGACACTTTGCATAATTTTTACGTTTTGTTCGGATAATTAATTTCAGGTAACTTATGTAGCTCTACGTGACTCTACCAAGTAGGTAGGTATGTTGGGTCATGGTTATGTTGTGTGTACTCTTTTATTCGCACTGAGACTCCGGGTGGTCCATTGTGCGTGGTTTTGTTTTACTAGTGTAACCAGCCTAACTCCGCCCAAAAGCACAGAATCTTTCTGGGATCTTGGCAGGCTTCGCGGAGTGATCTCGGGTGGTCGAGGATTTCGTGACGTTGCGCTGTTACTCCCTCGCATTCCAGGTATGTTGGTGATTGATCGGACGAGCAGCGTGGAGACCGTATGACATGAATTATAGCCGAATTAAGGCATATTTTTTAATGCTGCCGACATTTTACACGACGTGAGTTGGTGTACATACGAGTAGGTATATGTTGCCAGCATTAGAAAATATGTCTTAATTCGGCTACAATTAATGACAAAGATTTCTATGTTAGATATGCCCTGACACCAAAAACTGTGGCATTGTCTTTGAATGTGTGCGTTAACATAATGCCGACGCACGCACACAAAGGAGTAGTTACACAGGTACGGTCAGCAAACTCATCAAGTTTCACATCGCCGCCGGCTCTCTTCACGATTCAACGGAACAGGCGGCGACGTAGTTGGTCAATATATATTTGGCAATTTATTTACGTAACTAGCAATCCGCCCAGACTTCGCACGGGTATAAAAAAAGGAATATCCCACCTTGAATTGTTTTGTTATATCTTAATCAAAGGGATTAGGCAGCGTTTTCAATGGGAGTTCCCAGGGGGCTTGAGTTTTTCCGATACTTCAAACAATTATCGTTATATTTCAACCAATTTACTCAAAACCTTGACAAATTATATTCATAACTAGTTTTTTAGGAGTGCGCGAGCTGCAACCAGCTCGCAGCGGTTGTGTTTATTGTTTATTTAGTTCCCCTTTTCGTAACGTGCGTTTTAGATTTTGTCAAAATCGATATCCAAGAGTGGAAACTGCGATAAAAAAAATGTCAACCATCTTGGATTTAAAAATGGACATCTTTTTCGTAATCTACGAGTTCGAGTTAGTCGAAAACGATACCCATATCAGATGTTTGGTGAGAGAGGGGTTCAAGGGGACTGGGGGCCCCGGGGGGACACAGCACGTCTCGGTTCAATTACCGTGCTTGTTTCTCGAAGTCAATCTCGTCATCAATCTCGCATTGCTTCCCTGGGTTAAGGGAAGAGGGGGTTCTTAGGGGGGCGTTGGGGGGTCACAGCACGGGTCGCCATTCCCCGTTGTCGCATTGCGGCTCGCTTCGTTCGCCCCAATGCTCCACCCGAAAAAAAAATGTCAAAATTAGGGCAAATTTCGGTTTTTTATAAAAAGGGGGGTATAGAGGTAGAGGGGGCCAAATTTTTTTATGGTTTCAAAATTATTTTTTATCCTCTACATGACACAAAAAAAATTTTTCTTTCAAGTCCCCCCACTTGGGATATACAAAAAGGAGGGGAGGTTTTTTGGGGGAAGGGGTGGTAATTTTTTCCCCATTCGAGAAGAAACCCTCTATAGGATCCCGCAATCGAAACCCCCCCTACGACGACGGCATCTGGGAGCAACCTAAAAAGGGGGGGCTATTTTGGGGGCAAGGGGGCAAAATTTTTTTGAATTCAAAACTATTTGACATTCTCTATACAGCCCCACAATTTTTTTTATTCAATATGACTACCCTAGCCAGCCTCCCTGGGGCCGGGGGGAAGAAGGGGGAAATCTCAAAAAGTCGGAATTTTCGTGAGGTCCCCCAGACCCCCCGCTGTACGTTTCCGCAAAAAAACATACCTCCCCGTCCACCATCAAGGAGAACAATTATGTCAATGAGTCAGTCAGTGAGTGGTAATCGAGCTATATATACCTTCCTCATAAATCACTATCGATTGGGGAAAGCCGCATGAAAATCCGTTCAGTAGTTTGTTTTATAATATGTAGGCATGTGTTAGGTTAGATTGTAATTTTGTAATATTTAGGTCTAGAACGTATATACCTAGGAACATAATATTACTAATAAAATAGAAACTGGTTTTGTGCAAGTTCAATAACATAACTTTCCAAAAGTGGATTCTTTCATGGTATTTGATAACATACGTAATCATTCTAAGTGCTGAAAACTACAAAGGTAAAGGTGCTACTACCTACGTTGGAAGATACGGTATCTAATCTTTAGGTCTAAGCTGTTAGTGGAAGGTAGGTGTAAGCAAGAATGAATGTAAAGTAGAATGAATGTAGGTAAAGTAACGTATTCAGAACTTATGAATAAGTGTTTGCAGTATCTTGATAAACAAATATTGTTTTCATTCATTCTTAGGGTTCGCCCATATATCACATAAGGCTCGAAAGGGGGGAGGAGGTTCGACAAAAATCACGAAATATCACAAGGAGGGAGAAGGGGGGGTAGTGTAGTGAGATATCACGTGTATTTATTTTGTCGTTGAACGCGCGATTTCTAAACAACCGAAAAACGGCGTGTGAGCATGAGTCGCCGCCGTTGCCAGGGTATGATTCCCCCTCCCGCTACGACAACCGCAAGATTAATACTTTGGTATTTGAAGATAATATTCATAAATTTTATTGATACTTTGTACAAAAAAAATATATATAATAAAAAAATGCTAAAAACATCACGTGAGGACGACCCCTTATATAGACTTTACTTTTTAACCTACTTGCGCTTTATATAGTGCATAAACATCAATCAGCTGATCTGATATTTACTAGGAGAGGTCGAATTTATTACAAAACAAAGTCGTTAAGTTTCATGAGCCCATCAGATATTTTGGTAGAATATATTTTTGCTTTATATTAAACATTTTTTACAAAGTTTTGGTTCCTTTGGTACGTTAAAAATAGATTTTCTGGCGGCTTTATTAGAAGTTTTTTTAGATTTCGGCACTATACAATGTTTATAAATAGTTAAAAAGATAAATTACACCCTAATCGAACACTTAATTTGTTTCAAAGTCAAAATAAACACTGCACGCCTTGTCGCTGCCAAAAGCTAACGGGCGGCGACGGAGTAAGTGACGTCACAGCTATCGCGGCGGCCACTCGGTGAACTTCGCCAGTAATTTGGTCATAACGTCGGTAATTTTTGTCGTAGAACAAAAATTTTTGCACTGTTTGTTAAGGATTTTTTAGCTCTATAAATCTGCATTCTCAACTAAAAACGTTACGGATCCTCATTTAAGAATGGTACCTATATTGAATCTGCTAACTCTACCGACCGACATTTTTTAGATCGACAAGAGTGCCACAACTAGGGATTGCAACATCCGGATAATTCGGATGTCATAATTAACAAACCCGGATAATTCAAATAGCTGTAAATTTCATAAAATAATTTTTAACTAGCTTTTGTCTGCGGTGTCGCACGAAATTTCCCGGGATAAAAGTATTTTGTGTTATTTCAGGTCTGAAACTATATGCAAAATTTCAGCTTACACCGTTCAGTAATTTTGCCGTGCTAAGAAAGCATGAAAATAAAAATTGGCATTGCGCCAATTTTTATTTTCATGTCTGTACTCAGGAGGTCGAAAAACGTACGTGTACCAAATTTCAAGTCGATCCGGGATATGGGCTTTTCGGAACTTTATCCTATTTATGCTTTAAAAACTGATATTAACTATTATTATTACAGTTATTTGAACTATCTGGATTTCAATGTCTATATCAGGATAAACAAAATGGACCAATTATCCGGATTATTCAGATTTCGAATAATCCGGATTGCAATCTCTAGCCACATGAAGCGTACCGAGAACAAAGTGTTGTCTCTTTTTCTCCCACATAAGTTCCAAACACTACTTTCTCTTTCATGCACTCGCTATTTTTAAATTTATTATTTTGGTCAGTGGAAGGAAAAATAATATTATTCATGAAATCACAATACTTACGAGTGAAATGTTACACCTTTGGCTTTATTTGTGTTTCTTGAATTGTTGTTGCACTTGCGAAATGCACATTTTGGCATTTAGTGACACTTTTCAACAAAAATTTGCAAAGTTACGACGCGTTCGGATGACGTTCCGCTCACACTGTGTTTAGAAGTACACTGATTCCAAATGTGTGAGCGAACTCATTTCGCGTGGCACCCAAAACGGCGCGGTCTCACTACGGTAAGGGCCTATCTACGATTTACATCTTTGCAGTGGCTGCCTACTCGGGGCTGGCGCGGTCGCGGGCGCGGAGGCAGTACCACTCGCCCGACACGATATCTTTAGATAACGTAACGATGTTGATTATCTTACCAAACCTACTTAAAAAATGTCGGTCGGTAGAGTTAGCAGATTCAATATAGGTACCATTCTTAAATGAGGATCCGTAACGTTTTTAGTTGAGAATGCAGATTTATAGAGCTAAAAAATCCTTAACAAACAGTGCAAAAATTTTTGTTCTACGACAAAAATTACCGACGTTATGACCAAATTACTGGCGAAGTTCACCGAGTGGCCGCCGCGATAGCTGTGACGTCACTTACTCCGTCGCCGCCCGTTAGCTTTTGGCAGGACAAGGCGTGCAGTGTTTATTTTGACTTTGAAACAAATTAAGTGTTCGATTAGTGTGTAATTTATCTTTTTAACTATTTATAAACATTGTATAGTGCCGAAATCTAAAAAAACTTCTAATAAAGCCGCCAGAAAATCTATTTTTAACGTACCAAAGGAACCAAAACTTTGTAAAAAATGTTTAATATAAAGCAAAAATATATTCTACCAAAATATCTGATGGGCTCATGAAACTTAACGACTTTGTTTTGTAATAAATTCGACCTCTCCTTGTAAATATCAGATCAGCTGATTGATGTTTATGCACTATATAAAGCGCAAGTAGGTTAAAAAGTAAAGTCTATATAAGGGGTCGTCCTCACGTGATGTTTTTAGCATTTTTTTATTATATATATTTTTTTTGTACAAAGTATCAATAAAATTTATGAATATTATCTTCAAATACCGGTAAGTATTAATCTTGCGGTTGTCGTAGCGGGAGGGGGAATCATACCCTGGCAACGGCGGCGACTCATGCTCACACGCCGTTTTTCGGTTGTTTAGAAATCGCGCGTTCAACGACAAAATAAATACACGTGATATCTCACTACACTACCCCCCTTCTCCCTCCTTGTGATATTTCGTGATTTTTGTCGAACCTCCTCCCCCCTTTCGAGCCTTATGTGATATATGGGCGAACCCTAAGAATGAATGAAAACAATATTTGTTTATCAAGATACTGCAAACACTTATTCATAAGTTCTGAATACGTTACTTTACCTACATTCATTCTACTTTACATTCATTCTTGCTTACACCTACCTTCCACTAACAGCTTAGACCTAAAGATTAGATACCGTATCTTCCAACGTAGGTAGTAGCACCTTTACCTTTGTAGTTTTCAGCACTTAGAATGATTACGTATGTTATCAAATACCATGAAAGAATCCACTTTTGGAAAGTTATGTTATTGAACTTGCACAAAACCAGCTTCTATTTTATTAGTAATATTATGTTCCTATGTATATACGTTCTAGACCTAAATATCACAAAATTACAATCTAACCTAACACATGCCTACATATTATAAAACAAACTACTGAACGGATTTTCATGCGGCTTTCCCCAATCGATAGTGATTTATGAGGAAGGTATATATAGCTCGATTACCACTCACTGACTGACTCATTGACATAATTGTTCTCCTTGATGGTGGACGGGGAGGTATGTTTTTTTTGCGGAAACGTACAGTGGGGGGTCTGGGGGACCTCACGAAAATTCCGACTTTTTGAGATTTCCCCCTTCTTCCCCCCGGCCCCAGGGAGGCTGGCTAGGGGAGTCATATTGAATAAAAAAAATTGTGGGGCTGTATAGAGAATGTCAAATAGTTTTGAATTCAAAAAAAATTTTGCCCCCTTGCCCCCATAATAGCCCCCCCTTTTTAGGTTGCTCCCAGATGCCGTCGTCGTAGGGGGGGTTTCGATTGCGGGATCCTATAGAGGGTTTCTTCTCGAATGGGGAAAAAATTACCACCCCTTCCCCCAAAAAACCTCCCCTCCTTTTTGTATATCCCAAGTGGGGGGACTTGAAAGAAAATTTTTTTTTGTGTCATGTAGAGGATAAAAAATAATTTTGAAACCATAAAAAAATTTGGCCCCCTCTACCTCTATACCCCCCTTTTTATAAAAAACCGAAATTTGCCCTAATTTTGACATTTTTTTTCGGGTGGAGCATTGGGGCGAACGAAGCGAGCCGCAATGCGACAACGGGGAACGGCGACCCGTGCTGTGACCCCCCAACGCCCCCCTAAGAACCCCCTCTTCCCTTAACCCAGGGAAGCAATGCGAGATTGATGACGAGATTGACTTCGAGAAACAAGCACGGTAATTGAACCGAGACGTGCTGTGTCCCCCCGGGGCCCCCAGTCCCCTTGAACCCCTCTCTCACCAAACATCTGATATGGGTATCGTTTTCGACTAACTCGAACTCGTAGATTACGAAAAAGATGTCCATTTTTAAATCCAAGATGGTTGACATTTTTTTTATCGCAGTTTCCACTCTTGGATATCGATTTTGACAAAATCTAAAACGCACGTTACGAAAAAGGGAACTAAATAAACAATAAACACAACCGCTGCGAGCTGGTTGCAGCTCGCGCACTCCTAAAAAACTAGTTATGAATATAATTTGTCAAGGTTTTGAGTAAATTGGTTGAAATATAACGATAATTGTTTGAAGTATCGGAAAAACTCAAGCCCCCTGGGAACTCCCATTGAAAACGCTGCCTAATCCCTTTGATTAAGATATAACAAAAAAATTCAAGGTGGGATATTCCTTTTTTTATACCCGTGCGAAGTCTGTCAGTTTTTGGTGTCAGGGCATATCTAACATAGAAATCTTTGAGCCACTGGGGATCCGTAGCTATTAACGTAGTCTGGTGTTCCGATTTGCGCGGGCGGGACGTCCCGATTTCCAGGGGTTTGGGGTCGCGTCCCGATTTGCACCTGATCGGGACACTAGCAGCCGGTTTCTCGAACGCTAATCAAATCGCAAATCAGTTGACAAGCCAATTAACTTGACACACTGGTCAAATCAAATCGGGTTGCACGAACGATGATTAGACAAAAATTAACTAATCAATGATCATCTTACGATTGTCAAATCAGTGTACATTTTCATATGGTCACACATAATTTAATCATTCCTTCAGTTCAATCCTTCACTCCTAAACTTCAAAAAGTCACATGTTTGCGCTGCGAATCCCAAGGCGAATCCTTGTTTCTACTTCAACTTCTTTAATGGCACCGCTTGCTTTTCGCTACGATTTGCCAGTGTCTGTGTCAGAGATGGAAATATTATTTATAAGTAGGTATTATGGTGAAGCGAAAGGAGGCCTATACCCAGCAGTGGGTGATCCCAGGCTGATATAACGACTAGTTTGGTGGCATTACTATGCCTCCGTGCCGAGGGGGTCTCGATTAGGGGAGTTTGCCTTAAAGTTGTGCCAGACTCGGACCCTGTTCCACTTCTCTCTGAGAAAAAGCCTATTCCAGCCTTCAAACCTCCTTGAGGGTCCAGGTGTATTTTCCTCATCAGATTCACTGCTGCTGCTCACAGTTATATCCGAAAGCGACATCCTACAATATAAGACGTTATTTTAATTTAGGTATAAGTATTTTTTTAATGATAAAACGAGCCATAAGTATTGTGAAATTTAATTACACCACTTTTGGAGTTATTTTTTTATATTAACAAGGTTTAGAACTTAGCAAACGCAGTAAATTGTAGTAATTATTTCAGCTAATTAGAGCAAAATCACCGATTAGTTGATCGTTGATTTAACAAGCGCTTGACTAGAGAAAAATGCGTTAGCGTTCCAGAAACCCATTTTGATGTTTGACAAGAGATTTGCTTCAATGATTTGACAGATTGGTCAACTAATCTCTGTTCAAAATCATAGTACGTAATTAACGTTCGAGCAACCCAAATGATACTTGATCAGAGATTTGATCATTGATTATATAGATAGATATCCCAAAATCGATAAATTTATTAAAAACCATTATTAATTAATAGAAAAAAAAATAACGAATCACTTAACATTGGTTCACATATTTAAAAACAAAGAAAAAGACTGAATAACCTGGAAAAAAAATACAAAACTACAGAACACAATGCCACAATGAATGTTATAACTCTGCTTTAACTCATATACCTATTGATACTATTGAAGAAACGTTCAAGGTTGATGTTAGGGTGGCGTTTTGATCATTTGTGAAAAATATAAAAAATCTGTTATAGTATAGCACTGTATCTCATAGAGGATGGTATAACAGTTATACCATCCTCTATGAGATACAGTGAAGCCGAGTCGGACAGGCCTGAGGACATTCTACGAACTCATATCAGATTTCATCAGTTCTGTTTACGAGCCCAGCATTGGAAGTGTCAACCTCGAGACCTCTCCGTCGAATATTAACTGTAATTTTACCTTTCATAACTTGTACTTCTCTAAGTATGACATTCTGACGGTAATAAAAATGCAAGATATACCTAACTAAACGGCCTGGTCCAGGCGACTTACTTATATTCTTCAGTAAACACACTGTAGACGCTATCGTTATTCCAATAAATACTTTATACGGCTGGAGCCTTCGAGAAGGTTACAGTTCCTAATCTTTGGAAAACTGCACATATTACTCCGGTTTTTAAACAAAGTAGTAAGAATGACGTCACTAACTATCGAGCTACTGTCTTTAAAAAAATATATACTTACCCTTTCTATATAAAAAGTGATCAACTCTCAGTAACTTACACATAGTAGTAACTAAAAATATTTTTTTCTCAAACATGCATGGAAATATTGTCATTATTGTCAAAAAAAAAACACGCGAATTATCGAATATACGGTTAATGAAAACTAAATTAATTGCAGGAGCGTTTTTTGAATAACCATAAATGGATACACTTCTAAGATCATTAACGTTACGTTACGGCGTCGCGTGTTCACCCTTGGAAGCTGCGGCGTTCATAGTTCGCCACTTATCCTTGCAGCTGCGAGAAACTGTAGGATTTTCTTCGGGGTGGTGTCTCGTAGCTCGTCTGGGCTGAGCAGGTGCTTGCCCAGATGAGTGCTACGTTTTTGCATCAGTGCTCCACACTCTCCTAGCAGATGGAGGGGCGTTTCATCCGCCTCCTCACAGAGTCTGCAGGATTTGGTGTCGCATAGCCCCAAATTTACTTAAATATCTCCTAAAGTACTGGGGCACTATTTATTGTATTTATGGCACCGGAAGAGTCTACTTAGGGTGTATCTATTGGCATAGTTGAAATCATCAAATTCTAAGGCGGGGCTACTAACCCCTAGTTCGCCTAGGGCCTAGCTAGACGGACACGTCTTAAATCACCCAGAAAAATTACTCGCTCCGCTCGGCCCGGTAACATTCTTAGTTTGTTTTGGTGTCCTGAATGAATTTTATAACTACGTTATGAAAACAAGCAAATACAAAGACAACAAATATTACAAAAAAAAAAATTTTTTTTTGAACTACCTTAACCTTGTTAAAAATTAGTTTTTTGTGTATTCCGATCTACAACCCCAAATCCCAATTTGATTTACATTCTGCCCCGATTTAAAAAAGTCTGATTTGAAAACACTTGTAGGTATAGGTACATACATGTTGATAACAACTGCCTATAAGTACCTACCTTTAACTGATTACAGCTTATACCTACTGATTGTTGTACATCTGATTATTTGAATAACGAGATAATTTGGTATTTCCAAATCCTCATAATAACGTACGTATGTATGTACCTACAAGGTTATTTTGTTCGGTAGTATATTTAATTATAATATGTGTATTCGGTGCGGCGATCATCATCATCATCACGAATCATCCTCTGCCACGGGGGGTTCGCTACGGAGTGCGGCCACACGACAAAATAATAAAAGAACTTTCTTTGAAACGGGGCGAACGTGGAATACGTCGAAAAGAGGAAACCAATTCTCCTCTAAAACTATGTCACAGGCGAACTCGTCCTTGCGAAGGCAGCGCCACCTCTACCGGAACCGCTGCCACACTCCCGCTCCTCGCCTGCGACAGATAGCTCTGCCTCTGACAGCATACCTGGTCTGACGGTACTTACCTACTCTGTCCAACAGACATTCCTTGCGCTAGGGCTCAGAATGCCCGTGAAGGAATTACATAATTTGGCAGCTCCTTAAAACTCTGTTACAGTATTAGCTATGCAGTTTCACCAGATCATTATGAGGAGGGATTTACAATGCAGGAGAGAATTGAAATAATTTTAATATTGTATCATCATCATCAGCCCATACACGTCCACTGCTGGACATAGGCCTTCCCCGTACGACGCCACAAATAGCGGTCCTGAGCCGCCTCCATCAATCGACTCCCTGCGACCTCAACGATGTCGTCGGTCCATCGAGTGGATGGTCTCCCATGTACGGGGAGATTTGCCATAATCACCACGCTTGGCAGGCGGATTGGTGATTGCAGTGTTGGTGTTTAAAAATACTCAGAAGGAAGCTGCTGCCCTTCCTCTGGTAGGTTCCCTTAGTCTGCGCTCTTACGATATCCACGGGTTGAGTTGGAGGGGTCGATATTCGTACTTGCGAACAGCCTTGTGTAGTGCGCTGCGCCGGCGCCGCACAAAGAGTCACCGAGGTAAACAACAATGATTCTCTATTCTACCTAGCTACTTATAATCGGATAAACAAAAGTACTAAAGGAAGGTAGATATTTGTATTGTATTGTTCGATGTAGGTAAATTAAAATGTATTGCGCAGTTAGGTACATACATATGAGAATGTTCAGTAGTGTTTGGGTTCCGTACTCAAATTGCGAGAGTTCCTGATAATGAGAGTCACAAGTGCTCATATATTTCTGCATTAAGGGCATTTGCTTACAGGCATGGTTTCTTAGACTAGTATTCCACCAAAATTCCTCAAATGGAATCTCACAGGTAATTCAAAGAAACATAATCTAAAATTAGTTTCCGGGCAGCATTGTGACCAAAAACTGGCTCCTTATCTGTATAATCCCACTCGATAAGCACTCGGATAACCATATCGGTGTAAAGTTATCAGATCAGAGATAAGAACGAGCTCAGTACAGTACAGTAGGTACAGCACTCGGTGCCTACATGAGAGTGTTATCTATCACTGTTATCAGACAATAACAGATTGGCAATCGCATGTAAAACACGACCAGAACACAAAATGTACGTTCATTGTGGCTCGCACAGCTTGATAATAAATACATATACTAATAAGTATCTAGTATGTAGTTAAGTATCTCTATTTGTTCGCTTGTTGAGGATTACTAGCCCAATATCGGCTTTACGGCATTGTTTAACAAACACAGATAGTGTTGAAAACAATACCTATCTACATTGTATTGCTGACTCTCCCTCGTTCTTTGATAAGGCGATGGATGCTTTGAATGCTTCCTAATCAATGATTCCACAATAATATCATAGGTATTATTTAACTACCTAGTGCTTTGTCATTGTCACATTCATAAATAGTTACATAGATAAGTAGTAGGTATATAAGTACGCGTGGAAACCTGCCTACTTCCCTGCCTCACTTACGCAAGCCGGACAAGGTCCGCACAGAACATCAAACTACTAAAGGTCTGCCAAAGAGGGATAGAAAGAAGACTAAGAGATAAAATTAGGAAAAAGACTAAAGCAAAAGACGTAGTACAAAAGGTTCCATCTCTAACATGGAAATGGGTGGGGCACATCCAGAGAATGCAAAATGAAAGATGGTCCGAAACTATAATGAATTGGTACCCAAAAAACAAAAAACGAAGACAAGGAACCCGCAAAACGATGGTACGATGACATCGTAAAAATAGCAGGAAAGACATGGAGTAGGGAAGCTAGAGATCGAGGAAGATGGAAAGAGTTGGAGGAGGCTTTTACTCACATATAATAATAATGTAGTTTTAATACTTAAGTTAATTGTGTGAGAAATAAAATCTGTTTTATTTATATAAGTACGCGTAGGCACTCTCTTTAATTTAATTATTCATCATCATCATCATCCATCACACACAAAACATTACATTACGAAAACGGAAACTTCAGACGCTTATTCACAACTTTATTCAGGAATCTTAACGAACGTTAATTTATAAATTCATTTCTAGCGTTAGAGGCCAGAAGACCCCCCCCCCCCCCCCCCTCGTTAAATATTCGTAGACAAAGATTTACATTCCGCAAAGTATTCACTAATTAACTATGTAAGTATAATATAGATCACCTTTGGTTGCGCTGCTTATTGCTATCGTGAGATTGTTATTTACCGCTATCATCCCCTCTCTCCACTATCCTTTCGAGATAAACTCCAAATATCAAAATACATCATCGTAACAAAGTAGAGACAAGATAGTCGTTGTAGAGAATCTAATAACAATTTACAAAGTTTACTAACGATCGCGATACAATATTTACACGAGACGAGACCCTACACGAGCCGCTGCCCGCTGCTGCCCGCGCGGCCGCCGCCGCCGGTGTGGGGCGGCGTCGACCGCGGACGTGGCGCCGCAGTGGACAGCGGGCCTAATAGTCGAAATCACAAAATGACTAGAATACATATTTGGTTATTATTGCTCAGTAATCATGGTAAAAATGTTTGAGTATTTTATTTGACCTGTGTCATAATTCGTTCAATTACCCATAATGTAGAGTGTACAATAAGCGATGGCACGAGGGCTGGCCCGCAATGAGAGGTACTTAAAAAATAATATTAATTAATATTATGTTCAAAGTTATTATCCTAAGGCCAACGCCCATGCGTATCTTCATGGACGTAAGTCATACAGGGTAGGTTGTAGGTCTGCACATAATATATTACAACCGTCACATATAAATATTTGTTACACTGCACCTGCTCGGAAAGTAACGTAGGTATTTATTTTCTAAAGATAAGATAGAAAGTATGCAGAGGTGTACTACTAAAATGCGGGACGGAAAACACTATGGAATTTCATTTCTCACTCGTTTAGCGGGACAGAAAATCGTATCGTTTATTCCATTTCTAACATGTTATTTTAATTTTCCGAAAGTTCAGTCTTTAGCTATGGTTATTTTCATTATAGGACAAACGACAAAAGTTATTTCCGAGTCCGCCATAATTACAATATCGGTCTCTTCCGTTTTCGGAACAATACTCGTACCTAACTCAAAAAAAGGAATAATTGTAAGTGAAAATCGCGCGGGTTCGTATTTATTATCATTTACAATTTTAATTTACTCGAGTAATTGTGAAGTTTTTAAAACGATGATTTTACTGGTAAATATGACTAAATAATAGGGTTTTTTTTCGAAAATGACACACGTGGTAGGAATCGGGCACTTTCTCGATTCTGTCAACAATGTACCTACATCCTTATTTCTTTCATTAAAGTTGCTCTGCAAAAAATAATCTGTTTGTTTTGTTGGATAACGTTCCGAAAAGCCCATATGCCGGAACGACTTGAAATTTGGTACACGTAAGTAGTCTTGGGTTATACTAGGCAAAATCCGATACCTGTGACTTACGTTACTGTGACTTCAAAATATCTGTGACAAATACTTGTGACAAAATACTAGCTAGGATTTCTACCAATCACGTACAAATTCATTGTTTTACTGATTGATTGAATAATATACATATTTATTGTAGCGATGAATGAGTAAGTAGCAGTAGCATGTTGATTAACCGAATAAATTTAAACGGTATTTTCTTCAACAACTTTGTTACATTGCGATCAAATATCCAAGTATAAAAAAATATACTAGGTGTGTCTCATTCTGACTTAGTGATATTATCAAAGAGAGAATATAGAAGCGATATATATAGATACATATAGCTTTTTGAAAAAGTGTGATGTTCACGATAGAAATACAAGAAACTAAAACAAATTACACATCCCAGCATATAGATTACGAAAGGTAGGAAAATCATTTAAGGGCAATTGCGTGCGCTTCTATAATAAGCTTCCATCTGAAGCAACTGAACTCCCTATTCGTAAATTTAAACAGTACATTAAACAAAATCTTATCAGGAAGGCCTTTTACTCCATAGATGATTACATCAATGATGTTAATGCTTGGCCAGATGTCACTCCGTTCCGCACTGTCAGTAGTATGTAAGAAATTCAATGTTCTGTTTAGCTTTAAAGAAATATTGACATGTATCTAAATTGCATTAAATTTTGATTTAGATAGGCAAAATAAACATGTATTAGACACATAAGTGATATTATAATGTGCTAGTGGTTTCTTTTTCACTTCTTCCACTAGTGGATAAAAAATTTAAGTGAAGAGAATATCAATTACACCTTATTCTTATTTGATAATAATAACTATGTTTATAGTATACAATTTGACTTGTCTAAGTACTTATTTTGTAAGCCTAAAGAAATAAAGTTATTGATTCTGATTCTGATATCATCTATCTGAAGCGATTTATTGCGTAAGTACCTAATAAAATAATAACGATACAATATCGTACACTCGTGACACTGGCACTGCCTGTGTAATAGTCACAGATATATTTAGTTTATGTCACTGTGACATACCGCCAATTTTCTATACCTGTGAATTTTATCATTGACGATAAATACGCCCCAAGCGCATATTTTTTGTGTTTTTTTAAGAATATACCTAACTATCGAATAATAGAAACGAATTAGAACTAGCAGTTACAATTACGTTATTACGTGTCTAAAAAACCGAACAAAAATGATTTGGGGGAAAAAATTATGGTGGAACATTATAGCATTTTTGTATAGTAATCTACAACTTTTGTCTCAGATATATAGTTGTTGAAATAATCTAAAAACCGCTCAAAAGTTAACTTTTTGAGAGTTTTGACCTCGAAGATAAAATTTGCGTAAATGTTTATGCTAATTCTAATTTGTTTATATAATAAGAACACTTGTACTTACATGTATTTCATGCAATAAACGATAATTTATTTGATTCTAATTTTCATTATGAATGTAAACGCGTCGCGCTCGTTCAGCGTTGCGGCGCACACGCACGGCGCTATGCGAACCGTACTCACCCTGAAGAAGTCCCTCGTTAAGGGACGGAACGTTGGTGTTCTTCCAACACAATTCGTAGTTAACCCGCTTACATTCATAATGAATTTATCAAACTACGAAAGTGATTCTAATTTTCTTTAAAAATACATAAATATTTAAAGAAAATATTACAAAAAATATGCGCCTATTTTGGATTTTCATATTTATTTGTACACAGGAGGTAAAAAAAAATATAGTTAAAAACTAAAACCCAACTACATAAAAGTCTTAAACAAGCGTTCACCTATTTTCCATAGCATTTTCTTTTGATACTTAGGTAGTCGGAGGCCTTTGTTACTAATTGTACCCTAGGTATATGGGGTGGGTGCCTCCGACTACCTAAGTATCAAAAGAAAATGCTATGGACAATAGGTGACCGCTTGTTTAAGACTTTTATGTAGTCGGGTTTTAGTTTTTAACTATATTTTTTTTTACCATACATATATCGATACAATATATGTATATCGATACATTTTTTCATTTGCCCATCCCTAGATGACCCGTTGCCATGGTAACAAATAAACAAGAGGTCTCCATGGCAACGGGTGTGTCATCCTTCACTCATCACATAAAACTAAATTAGACTCGAACTGTAACTAGATGTCGTCTCTTGCAAAATTTTATCGCGCTATCGAAGTGTTCCACGTTTAATTTAGACCCAGCTATCTCTTAAGACCCTCAGTTTTGTCGGATACCATATAGCCTATAACCATCGGGGTAATGAGACGAATCAATCGATACCTCACTTGTTGAAATCGAAGTAGTAGTTTCAGCGCTACGTGGGAACAAAGAAATCGGCTACATACATACATAGGGTGCTAAAATCATAACCCTCCGGTAGTCGGGTAAAAACATTTGTACATACAGTACGTGTACCAAATTTCAAGTGATCCGGCATAATATGGGCTTTTCAGAACTGCACCCGTTTTGATGCTACAATAGATCTAGCAGATAAAAAAAAAACACAATAGACGTAGATCGTGACAAACTCGGGCCATGGACGGATCACACCCAAACAAACAGGTAGAGTACGCGCAAATCTTTATGAGCTCTGTGAAGTTCGCTTCAACGGCTGCGCATTGAACCGTAAATAAGGCGTTAAGGGGAAGGAACGGGGTGAGAGGGGATCTGTCTGTCAAACCAGGTTGCCAGCAAGAATTCTGGCGTATTTTTATTTTGTCTAGCACATTTTGTTCTATTTGCAATTTTTTTTTTCAGGATAATATTTAAAGTACTTATATATAAAAACATCTTACACTCAATGACGGATTATTTTGACCCCTAAATGTTAGAATAAATTATTATCTTTATAATAATAAATTAAACTTTTTATCTAACGCAATAAACCCAAGTTTGTAAATAAAATAATTTCTATGTAGCAAATTTATTTATAATCTAGGGCAATACTGTCGAATGAATGTTTTTAAGTATAATGACGCAGTCTTTGACGCTTCTCCAGTGTTCGTGTCGTTGATGTGATAATTTGTTCTTGCGATTTTGTGTTGTATTCCCTGTTAATAGCTGTGTCTCTGAAACGTTAAATATGCCTCGTATGCGGTTTAACGTACTGCGTCGTCAAAAATGCAAAATGGTGTTCGATTTCATGAGTTTCATGACAAAAGAAGACAATGAAGGTCTTAATTTAACCTCAAAATGGTACTTCAGCGGACTGCAGCTGCAACAGGTGTGCCTATTAGCACCATAAAAAGGATTTCTAGCCGAAGCCCGGGTGGATCGCTATATATATTGTACTTGCGCAGTTTTGCTTCCGTGCCTAAGTTCACAGAGCTCATTAAGTTTTGCGAAAACTCTATCATTAACGATTTACACGAAATTAAATTACTTATAAGTTTGTATGTATATAACTAGGTCTCACCGAAGTTAACTTCCCGTTAACTTCAGAAAGGCTACGAAGGACCGACCGACACCACCAGACTTGGCTGTCGGAACGTTACGTTTGCACTGCGTTCTTTGCCCTCTCGGAGTTTAGTCGGTTCTGTTGGCGAGGAGCTGTGCTTGCGGCGCGGGTGGCAAGGCGCGCGATGCGCGGCGCGGGGGGGGCAGCCGTCCGTACTCCTTGCCCGAACGCGGCCGCAGCGTGCTCGTCGTCACCGGGCGGACCACCCTGCGGGGGAGGGGGACGTGTACTGCACATAGTGGAGAGCTTGGGGGGACGTACTCTGGTGGGCAGGGCACTTACCGCATGGTGACGGGCGTGTCGGTGGACGAGTGCGAGGAGCAGATGGACAGCGTCTCGATGTAGTCCGACATGTCTGACGTGCCGCTCGACGTGCTGTGCGCGTCCGCCACACCTGCGGAAACACATGCGGTGTACAACCTATACCTATCTAGGTAGTTACCTATTTATTTATTTTTATTTCGGAACACCATCACCTGGAATAGTCTTTAAATCTATAAATAACAACCGCTAATAATAATTAATAGGTATTAACTGATAGAAACGAATTATGCTAATATGTGTAAACACAATGCATCGATGTGACAATGAACAAATTGTATTTACCTACCTACTTTCTGAGAAATCTTAACGTAACATAAAACACAAAATAAAAAAACAATTATCAAAATCTGCGATAAGAATAAACATGTTCCTGTTTATTTTTATGCCTATGCCTAGTCAAGAGTCATGCGTCGCCTTGCCTTGGGAATGCTGGTATGAAATGGGTCAATGTCAAACATAGTATTATAGTCAAACATGTATAGCACGATACGACATAAAACAGTGGAGTGTGGAAGTGGATAGCCTACCTCGTAGCGGCGCGCAGAGCACGGGCACCTCTGCCTCCGCGGAGGAAGACTTGTGCGACATAAAGAGGGAGGCTGGGGGGGCCGCGTCTGAGGAGCGCGAGCGTCGATGGGCGGAAACGTGCGGCACGGTGGAAGCGCGGCGTGCTGTGCGATAGTAACGCCGCGCCGCAGCCGTCGTCGGAGGCAACTCGAAGTCCTTGCGCGCGCGCCGCAGCGAGCAGCTCGACACCCCGGAGTCATTGGAGCTGGACGAGTCCCGGTTACCGGCGCCCGCCACCGCGCCTCCGCCCCCCGCACCGCGACCCCCTTCTGAGCTATCCGCGTCCGAGTGCTTCCCGTCGGCTCGGCAGCGGCAGTGCGCGACGGCGGCGGGCGGCGGATTACGTAGCGTCTCGATAGAGCAGCAGGATGCGCGCGAGCCCAGCGACCCTTCAAACTCCTGCACGTCGTCCAGGAATCGCGACGAGTCTGCGGAGCTGGACCGCTTACGGCGTTCCCCCTCGCCCCCTGCGCTCCCCTCGCCACAGAGTGCGGGGTGGCTGGCTGATTTCTCCCCGAGCGCGACCCCGCTGACCCCGGGGCTGCGCGTGGGCACTTCGAATGCGAACCCGCCGATGGGCGACATTGGCGTGTACCCGGCGGGTGCGCGGCTCTGCTCCAGCTTCCCGCTCTCAAGAGATTTGGGCTCCATCATCAGGTAGTCGTCTCCGAAGCTGATCTCGGTCGCCGCATGTCCTAAGTTGGGCGGATGCCCGCACCTCCCGCAGCGCTCCACCCCGCGCGCGGCGAGATTAGCGCCAATGGCGTCTAGCTCGGCGCGCGTGAGGCCGGCGCGCCGCAGCAGGTCCTTCGCGTTCTCGTAGTACTCCAGTGACAGCGCGAAGTTGAGATTCTCGTAGTTGGAGAGCGGCCCCTCATCCACCTGTACGCCGCGAGGGTCGAGCCGAGCGAACTGGTCCGGTTCGATGGGGTGAGTTTTCCTTCTCGTCTTTCGCGACAGATCTATGGTCGCGTATAGGGCGGTGTGCGCGTCCGGGCAGGCGTTCTCTTTATCTTGGACGAGGTTGTCGGTGGAGACGGTAATTTTCCTGCAGTAGGGTAGTTTGATCCAGCTGTTGGCCCAGTCGGTGACGCGGCGGCAGGCGCAAGCCGCGGGCGTCACCTCGTCCGTAGGAACGACCGTCGGCTCGCGTCGTCTCCGGCCGACCTTCAAGAGACACCCGCATGGCTTTTTCAAAATCACCGCATCGGCGGTCGAACTATTCGTGATCTTAAAGAGCTCCTCGTTCAAACATTCTTTGAGACGCTTCGGAGTATCGTAGTATTCACCGTCGATCTGGAACAGATTGTCTCGTAGAAATAATCTATCGACCACAATAAATAAACAATTGCTCACAACAAAATACTAAATACGCACCTCCATCGAAGACAACTTCGGTACGTCATAATTTTCGTAAGGTCCCACTCTCGATCTGTTCTCCTCGGAGGCGCAGGAGCAACTGCAGACCTGAGTCGACAGTGGCAGCGAGGCCTTGCGGCTTAAGTTCAGACCCAGCCGGGTTGGCTTCGGTGGCCTGCCGGGCGCGTGGGCAGGGGCCAGCGCGGGGGGACACGTCGCTTCGGTCTCAGCAGGGAGGGGTGGCGCGGGGGGCTCGGCGCACGCCTCGGCCAGCGAGTCCATGGTCCAGGCGGGGCTGAAGTGGCGCGCGCCAGGCGTCAGCGCGGCCGTGGAGGAGCGTGACATGGCACCCAGCTTGGACATGCAGCTCATGCAGCGCTCGAGCGCGACCACCCTGCCACCCCACTCTCCACCACCCACATCCCCCTCGTGCACGGAAGCCGTGTCCGGAAGCCCCAGGTCCCGATAGGCAGCGGGCCAGCACGGGGACGCTGCGCCTGCCTCAAATCCGCGCCCATCATCGAACGGCCGGAGGTCCAGCGGCGGAAGGGACTGCTCTATAGTGTTCAGCTCCGAGAGTCGAGTGTCCGGCCGGTAGTCCGCGTGATGTTTGGGATTATCTGACCCTGTTGACCAACGATAATCATAAAACACATCGACGAGGTGAGATCGAACAGAAGACAGGAAGCGCAACGTACTATCGATCCTCTTAGCATGAATAGGCCTTCTCCGGGGCGAGAGCCGTCCCTGCGAGGCCAGATCGAAGTCGCGGGAGATCTCCTTGGCCTGGTCGGTGATCAGCACATGCAGGCCTTCCCCCTTGCCGCTGTGCGAGCCGCCCTCGAAGCAGAACTTCCCCTCGATGACGCCGTATCGCCTGGATTACAAACGGAGCCAGCGTTCAATGGATAGGAAACAGTATTCATGAAGGAGTCGAGAGCAATGAGAAGTGTATGTACCTGAGGTGTGCGAGGTCCCAGACGCCGAGCAGCCGGGGTGGCACGCCAGCCGTCAGCGCGAGCCGGCGCGCGTGCAAGTGCAGCCGTGCTGGGCCCGCCGCCAGCCTCGCCCCTCGCGCCTTGCCACCCTCCCCGTTGCCCACCAGCACCAGGTAGTTGCGCGCCTCTCCCAAGTGAGCGCTCACTTTCACCTGTACAAATAAAATGCCGATTATAGCACCATAGGTATGACGTAAAACAGTACAGAGCGGATTTCGGAAGCGGATAGCTTAGCTCGCAGAAGCGCCCAGAGCACGGGCACCTCGGCCTCCGTGGAGGACTTTCAGGACGCATGACGAGCAGACACCTTGCACCCCTGCCCCCCAGTACAGTACTGACCTGCCACTGAATGAGTCGCTCGCGCGTCTCAAAGGCAAGGATAGCCACGAGGTCGGTGCAGAGCAGCGCCAGCGTGTTGGAGTGCTTGTCCAGCGTGAACCCTGCCTCACAGCCCAGGTACTGCTGCAGAGAGAGCGACGCCTTGCACACCCCCCCGCCCCCAATGCCCGCCGTGTCCCCCGCGCGCGCGCGTGAGTCGCGGTACAGTTGCAGGTGCACACAATCTGCAACAAACGTCACCACTACATACAAAATGGGCGTTTTTCAAAAAAGATGTACAAGTACGAACCGGCGTTGGATTTTAATGTTATAGAAATTTTGCTGGTTTTTGTTATCTTATTTGATAAATTAATTATTATTACAGCTCATATTATATTTTTTTTTGTTTGTGACTAACCGGACCATGTTCCTCTGAAAATCAATAACATATTATTATAACAGTAGCAGTATGTACCTATTATAAATATATCGTGGTAAATTTTATTTTTACGAAACATTTCACAGGAACATGGTAACCGGACCATTGTCCGGTACATGAACATGGTCCGGTTAGACACAAAAGAAAAAATAAATAATATGAGCTGTAATATTAATTTGTGTTCATTAATCATTTAACAATATTTGAACTACGATGTCGAAACATAAATAAATCACTATAACTATTACGTAACAATATTTTTTCTTTCGATATCATAAGCAACTTTTGATCTCAAATACATTACATATTTGGTGAGGCACTTATACAAGGTATTTGGTACATATTTTTTTTTTTCTCGATATGATTATGTCGGTCACGATATCAAACATCCACTTAATATAACTATTCTTTTATCAATTGTAACCCTAGCTTTATAGTTCCGGAGCGTCACAAAATTATTCCGGCTACCTACGTGATGAACTCGATGTTTCGAATTCATATCAACGAAACTTCAAAAATAATCAAGCAGTTGTGTTCATTTTATGGCTAATTGCGATTTGTATAACAGTAGCTAAAACAAATGTGATTGTGTCACGTCACGGCAAATCTTGCATTGAATTGAATTGAAAATAAGTTTGAAACTGCTATAACCTCATACAATGAAGTTACCTACTATTATATTTGGAACGTCGTAGTATTACAATATTATTTTATGATATATATATATATATGTAGACTAGCTGACCCGACAGACGCTGTCCTGTCATTCAATTGAAACTGATAGTTATTTCAAACGTGCTTAGCAAAATGTATATAACGCTGGGGCTAAGGTTACTCGTACTTTAAAAATTTTTACCTTTATTGTAAAGTATCGTCAATTTTTCTTAAATTTTCTGTTTTTGCGTAATGCTCTTATTTTTTTTTTATGCTAAGAAACTTTTATGAGTTATTATTTCAGGTTTCTAGTTTCAATACATTTTTCTCTCTTATCTTATCTAGACAACGCCCACCCAAACTGGGTTTGGCGTTGTCTAGCTGTTCCCGGCCGCGGTTTCACCCGCATTAAATTCGAATTTTATATTTATAAGGGGATAAAAAGGTATTTTTTCACCGTAAATCTCTCGTCAGTAGGTATTTGATGTTTTACCAGGACCAAAATTCTAAATCAAAAAGCTGATGTTACTCTCCATCTTTTCAAACAATTAACTCTATGCCAAAAATCAAGTCGATTGGTTGTAGTCTTGGGTTATACTAAGCAAAAACCGATACCTGTGACTTACGTTACTGCGACTTCAAAATATCTGAGACAAATACCAGTGACAAAATACTAGCTAGTATTTCTACCAATCACGTACAAATTCATTGTTTTACTGATTGAATAATATATTTATTGCAGAAATACAACCGCTACGTAACGATAATTCCTCTTGAATTGTATGTGTATAAGGCAATGTAACAACTTTATTACATTGCAATATACTTTTCAAATTTAAAGTATAAAATACTACGTTTGTCTCATTCTGACTTAGTGATACTATCAAAGAGAGAATATAGAAGCGATATTATCTAGCTGAAGAGATTTATTGCGTAGGTACCTAATAAAATAACAACGATATAATATCGTGCACTCGTGACTGCCTGTGAGACAGTCACAGATATATTTAGTTTCTGTCACTGTGAAATACCGCCTATTTTCTATACCTGTGACTTTTATAAGTGACGATAAATACGCCTCAAGCCTAATTGGTTGCATACAATAGTTAGAGCGTGAAGGAAGGACGTTTTTTAAAAATTCCTGAGACATGTAATTTATAATATTGTTTTTTGTATGAAAATTTTCAGTTAAAAGATGTACTGGCTAATTGGAAGAAAATCTACTCTAGCAGTACACAATAAAGTGCTATTATATAAACAAGTCCTCAAGTCAATTTGGACCTTTGGCATACAGCTCTGGGACTGTACCAAAAAGACAAATCTAGCAATCATTCAAAGATTCCAGAATAAAGTACTGAGAGCAATTGTTAATGCTCGTTGGTATGTAAGAAATGACGGTCTTCAGGGACCTGAACATTGAACTCGTTGATATCATTATACAAAAATACGCAAAGAAAGAAGAACAAAAGAAAAGCAAGAAAACGCTCATGAACAGAGGCTTCATCATCATGTGAACATCGAGGCGATCCAGCTCCTCGACAACACGGACATAGTGAGAAGGCTCAAAAGAACTAAACCTTTCGAGT
This sequence comes from Eupithecia insigniata, assembly GCA_947859395.1. Taxonomy (NCBI): domain Eukaryota; kingdom Metazoa; phylum Arthropoda; class Insecta; order Lepidoptera; family Geometridae; genus Eupithecia; species Eupithecia insigniata. The sequence goes on along the minus strand of OX402011.1, from coordinate 82,353 downwards.
TAGTGTAGTGATAGTTAAAGTTTAAGTGCATAAGAGCTAATTTTAATGAACACATGAACCAAGTGTCTTGCCCTTAAGTAGAGAAGATAACAAAAGTGCCGATGGACACGTTCTTAGTGATATATTTTTATAAAATTAATTTTAAACAAAATTAGCCATTAGCCAAATCTATAATGGCTAGATTGTAATGTAATTCTAGTGTATATAAATATGAATGGTTCTGCTACGGATCTCCGTATACCGGGTTCTGTCACGTAGAGAAACACCAAGCATAGCATAACATCTCTCCATGGTCCGCTGAGCGACTATGGCACACTTTTCTCACATTGTACTGCTCAAATTTTGAAGTAGCGGTTATTGTTATTATGCTAACTAGTATTTATTAACTTCCTATATTTATATCTATCTACGTTGTTGTATCAGAGGCCTGGCGCCTGGTGGTGTGTCTGTACAGTGTGTGTGGGGGTGTGTGTGTGAGTGTGAGTGCTCACCTGCCACGGGCGACAGCTTCCGCATCACACACCATCGCGACTTCCACTGTAAATAACAAAATTATTAAACAACAACTAGAGTTGCCTCTTTGTAAGAAGTTATATTGGTAGAGCAGGTCTCTAAGGGCTTACACAGAAGCGGAGATATTATACACATGTTTATGTATGGTACAGATAATTACATAGGTACCTTAGTTAAAACTATAATTTGTTTTTTTTTTCTTAGCTAAAAACTAACTATGAATCTTGACTGTTTTTTTAACTGAATTATTAGTTTTAAACTGTTTTTTAAGTTGCGGTACAAATACTTTAGTAATCCCTCGGGAATAAATGTATAATGGTAGTAGTTCGACCACAGCCTCAACTGGATACAAGAAGCAAACTGAATCGACATTCATACATAAAAAATAAAAATGTCAAGTGCGAATTGGCCTCGCGCGCCGTAATTATAAGACCTTGTTTCTTGCCAAATTTCATGATTATATTCTAGGTCAACGGGATATACCTAGGTACCCTAGAGGTGCTGGTCGCTTGAAAAAACAAAAAAATATTTGTGAATAAACTACAAAACGGTTTTCAGATTTTCGATGAGGTATAATTAAAATACAGGGTATCTACTGACAGTGACAGGGTATAATTAAAATACAGGGTATCTACTGACAGTGACAGGGCATAATTAAAAATACAGGGTATCTACTGACAGTGACAGGGTATAATTAAAATACAGGGTATCTACTGACAGTGACAGGGTATAATTAAAAATACAGGGTATCTACTGACAGTGACAGGGTATAATTAAAAATACAGGGTATCTACTGACAGTGACAGGGCATAATTAAAAATACAGGGTATCTACTGACAGTGACAGGGTATAATTAAAATACAGGGTATCTACTGACAGTGACAGGGTATAATTAAAAATACAGGGTATCTACTGACAGTGACAGGGCATAATTAAAAATACAGGGTATCTACTGACAGTGACAGGGTATAATTAAAATACAGGGTATCTACTGACAGTGACAGGGTATAATTAAAATACAGGGTATCTACTGACAGTGACAGGGCATAATTAAAAATACAGGGTATCTACTGACAGTGACAGGGTATAATTAAAATACAGGGTATCTACTGACAGTGACAGGGCATAATTAAAAATACAGGGTATCTACTGACAGTGACAGGGTATAATTAAAATACAGGGTATCTACTGACAGTGACAGGGTATAATTAAAATACAGGGTATCTACTGACAGTGACAGGGCATAATTAAAAATACAGGGTATCTACTGACAGTGACAGGGTATAATTAAAATACAGGGTATCTACTGACAGTGACAGGGTATAATTAAAATACAGGGTATCTACTGACAGTGACAGGGTATAATTAAAATACAGGGTATCTACTGACAGTGACAGGGTATAATTAAAATACAGGGTATCTACTGACAGTGACAGGGCATAATTAAAAATACAGGGTATCTACTGACAGTGACAGGGTATAATTAAAATACAGGGTATCTACTGACAGTGACAGGGTATAATTAAAATACAGGGTATCTACTGACAGTGACAGGGCATAATTAAAAATACAGGGTATCTACTGACAGTGACAGGGTATAATTAAAATACAGGGTATCTACTGACAGTGACAGGGTATAATTAAAATACAGGGTATCTACTGACAGTGACAGGGTATAATTAAAATACAGGGTATCTACTGACAGTGACAGGGCATAATTAAAAATACAGGGTATCTACTGACAGTGACAGGGCATAATTAAAATACAGGGTACCTACTGACAGTAACAGGGTATAATTAAAAATACAGGGTATCTACTGACAGTGACAGGGTATAATTAAAATACAGGGTATCTACTGACAGTGACAGGGTATAATTAAAATACAGGGTATCTAATGACAGTGACAGGGCATAATTAAAATACAGGGTATCTACTGACAGTGACAGGGCATAATTAAAATACAGGGTACCTACTGACAGTAACAGGGTATAATTAAAATACAGGGTATCTACTGACAGTGACAGGGCATAATTAAAATACAGGGTACCTACTGACAGTAACAGGGTATAATTAAAAATACAGGGGCCTAGTGACAGGGTATAATTTATGCCATTTTTTTTTTGAAATTTCCAAGGCAAGCACCCAAAACCTATAGGGTACTTCCCGTTAACCTACAATCATGAAATTTTGCAAAAAAACAAGGTTTTATAATTACGTAACCCTGGGTGCGCGAGTCCAACTCGCACTTGACGTTTTTATTAAAATTGAAGCATTAATTAGTTTCAATAAAACTATCTTCAATATTTCTGGTATTTGCTCTCCATGTCCCATGGTCGTGGGACCCCCTGTATAGTAGAGGCTCTCGTGCCGGTGCCCATGCCCGCTCAAGCTGTATTGTCGTTGTTAATGCTAGCAGGTTACCTTCTTGCCGTCGCGGAACTTGACGCTTCCCTCGATGATGGTGCTGTCGTCCTGCATGGTGCTACGCCCCCGCGCTCCCCGCACCGCCCCGCATCACTGCACACCACACCACCCCCACCTCCACTCCCCGCGCACTGCACTCACACACGCCCACCTCTCACAACACACACATCACTCCGTTCATGTCCGGCACAAGGATTACCTGAAAAATAGAAACAGAAATTTGATAACGGCATATACCTAACAGGTCATCCAACGCTATCAATGGAACCTAATGAAAGAGTACTTAATAAACCTGCGCATACCGTAACGAGCTGGTTATAGCAGTACCTTGGCGCGGCGCGGGCGGATGCGGAGGCGGCGGTACGGTAATCAGCCTGGCTCTAATAGCCGTTACGATCAATGCAATAGGTACATGAGGCGAGCCTGGGCCCCGGAGATGTAGTATGTCGGCCGACGCAGATCTCTACATTTTATGTATGATACGGTAGGTATATTCAGGTAGGTAGTGAGTTTTTGTATTTGATTTATTGAAATTCATAAAACCCAGCGGCGACAGTGATATGCGAAAAACTCATAGCAGTCTAGAACTGGTTCACTTGACATTCTGTGCACTGAGAGACTGGCATGAATCAGAATCAGAATCAATAACTTTATTTCTTTAGACGGATGTACTTTATTTTTTTAGGCTTCCGTACCTCAAAAGGAAAAACGGAACCCTTAAAAGATCACTTTGTTGTCCGTCTGTCCTTCCGTCCGTCTGTCAACCCTCTTTTTTCAGAAACGCGTGGAGCTAGCGAAGCAGCTCGCGCTGGTAGGACTTTGCCTTATTAGCCTTATTCCTCCTTATTATTAAAAAACGTATGGGACCTGGGTGGCCCACAGCTTACAAACCATGCCTACTTCATGAATTTTCCTAAATGACACTAACCCATTTAAGGTGGTGTTGCACCTAGGACCAATAATTTTATGGACTCCGCCTTTCTGTTTTACGCATGTCCGTTTTTATTAGTGTGCAGTTGCAGATTTGTAATAGTGTGCATGACTAGGGAAGTGCTGCCGAGCCGAACTGGCTTCAGCCCAAACTGGTCCGAATCAGGAAAATAAACTTGAATGCCGATTTCATTCCTGATTCGTCCCATATTTAACAGGCACGTTTTAGTACTTTCAGCCAGGGTTGTTGCTGAAACCGTTTTTTGACACATAACTTGACTCATAATTATTCATAGGGTAGATTTTTAAGGTTTTGTTTATAGCGTTGTAGAGGTAGGCAGATTGCTTAGCATACTGTCGCGACACGAACTTGGACCGAGTAGAAATTTTAGGAGCAACTTTTTCACTACTTCGCTTATTAAGCAATTTGGGGTCACACTCCAGAGATCTATGTAGCCTCAAAACGGCGCTTAAGATATAGAGTTTACTGACTGAAAGTAGACCAGAGTCTTGGTAGAGCTTATTTGTAGAGTATCGGATTGGCTTAAAATACATAGTTTTTAATAAAGACCTCTGTGCTCTTACGAGTTCTAAGAACTTGGTTTTAGTAGCTCCTCCCCAAATTGGTATGCAGTAATTTTGAATTGATTGAGCCAATGATGTGTAGATTTTGTTTATTAGTTCTTTTGGTGCAATATGACGTAAAATTTTGAAGATCCAGACTAGTTTACGAACTCTGTTCATCAAAAGTTCGATGTGATCATGCCAGGAAAGTCGTTGATCAATAACGATTCCTAAGTATTTTGTAGTTTTAACTTTTTTTATGTTAGGACAATGACAGAAGGAGTCACTGAGGTTACATTTGTGTATTTTTAGGGCGTAATCATCATTGGGTTGGGTATTATTATATTTAGTAAACGTTATAAAGTTAGTTTTAGAGACATTTAGGGTAAGTAAATTTAGGTTCAGCCATTGAGATATCTCAAAGAGTCCCCCCTCTTCAGCTCTCTTATTAACATCATTCCAGGATGTGCCGGTAAAGACGATAGCAGTATCATCTGCATAAGAGAATATATTCCCGTTTTTTATATTGAGGTTACAAATGTCATTTATGTAGATTAGGGATAGGGTTGGTCCCAGTACACTCCCCTGGGGTACACCATAGGCAATAATCGAAGAAAGATATTTATATAAACTGTTAAGTTTAAGGATATTGTATCGTTTGTGCCTTAATAAAAGAAAATATAAACAAAGTAAATAACTACGACAAATTTATATTTTAACTAAAATCAAATTACGTAACATTTGGAACGAAAACTTCCGGAAAAAACCGCGTGAAAATAATTCCAGGTTATTTAAGTTATTATCTTGTGTATTTCTTTTTTCCTCGTATTTTGAGTTATATAAATTAGTTAAATAAATCCTACGGAAACAATAATGATAAATCAATACTATGTACAATACATGCTTGAGAAGAGTGTGAAAGACAGTACTTTTCAGTACGAAATCTTGAAATGTGACGAATCAGGAATGAAATCAGCAATCAATTTTGTTTTCCTGATTCGGACCAGTTTAGGTCGAAACTAGTTACCAGCTATCTCTTTTACTCATAGCTTGACTCCGAGGAGAGAAGATACATGACAACTATGGTGATACATAGATATAAGACCAGAAATGACTTATGCTACCTCTTATTTACTCTATGTGTTGCACAAACACAATTTTTTTTTACTAACCAATTACCGAGTTATTGCTACCTGCCTAGGTATGTTACTCTTGCCTTATGTTTCTTATCAGAAATTTTTTTTATATAAGAACATTATTTTGTAAATCTGTTGAGTGTATTATGGGGTGGTTGGGGTGCTACGAGTATTAACAATTGAAATGACAATTTCGAAGAGGCTATTTTATATGTACATGTAATTATGTTCAAATTGTTTGCCCCTACTCTTATACAGGCTCTACATCTTGTCAACTACCTTTTTAATGTACTTACACTTGTTATCTTTGCTCTTCAATATTTTGAGCCGCATCCAAAACACGTGTACGTATACGTACGCAGTTCTTGTATTCTTGCGATCTGGCGATTTTCTTTTTGTACATTTTTTATTTGAAGTAGCCCCAATATAAAACGTTAGGAGTTCGGCGATCGTGGTGGCCATAAAATAAAAATAAAACTTTATTTGTTACAGTTGGTTTAAACAAAGTAGAAAGACACGCGGTCGTCCGATGCCCATTCGGCAGGATAAGGTCCCCAAGGTGGTCGCGGTGCATCATGTGCTGCTGCCCCTTCGCGAAGGGGGTTGCTCACCCCAGCGAGGGACCTGATATTGGGCAGCCGCGGTGGGTTCGTGGAAGAAAGCTAAAACGTCCCCGCGTTCTCACCACAAGCGGCAGAAACGGAACACTCTGCGGGTTTTGGTGGTGTTAAAGTCGCACATAATCGTACTGCCTCCCCGGGGCAGTACGATATGCGTGCGCATTTCCCTCAGGATAATAGAAAACAAAAAGATTAAACCACTTGAACGCGGAGTCGAAGAACCTACTCAATAAGACGAAAGAAACGGTGAAGGAGAAAGGTCATGCCTATGTATGGGTCAAGTTTGGAAAGATCCACACCCGCAAGAATGACACAGCTCCAGTGATCATCATTAACAGGGAGTCTGATTTAAACAAATTACGTTAATCTATTGCTATAATTCAGGTACCTTGTCTTTATCTTATATGTGTATGTCTTTGTTTTTATTTTACCTACATGTCAAAATAGCATCTTTTGTAAAAATGTTCGCCACCGCTGAGCCGAATGCCGACCGGTTACTATCCTATTGTCTAAGCGCGCTCGCTTACAGCGTTGCTATGACTCATATTCATTTGCCTTCTCGCAGTTGCAGCAAATTATTTTATGCCTATCTATTTGTGCAGAGTTATGTTTGCCTACCCTTTTGTATTTTTACTTTTCTCTTACTTTGGTCGATATGTTACATTATTATGCAAGAATCTTCAGTTTCTATTGTATCACTATGTTGTCGGGACAGTTATGGATAGTTCGTCTTCAAATAGCTTAAACATTTACTACCAGAACACCAGAGGCCTTCGGACTAAAACAGTTTTGTTCAAACGTAACTTACATCTAACTTCATACGATATAATCATTTTAACTGAGACGTGGTTGGTAGAAAGTATTATGGATTCTGAGCTATTTGGGGGTGACTATGTGGTGTGGCGCCGCGACCGAAATTACGGTTTGACTGGACAAACTAGGGGAGGGGGCGTACTTATCGCTGTACGAAAAAATCTTAGCACTTTGTATCAACCCTCGTATCAGTCTTCGGCCGAGGATTTATGGGTTACCGTATCACTTAAGCAAAATAATAAATCTAATTTAAATGTTCACTTGAGCTGTCTTTATCTATGTGATCAAAACCAAGGCAATCGTTTTTCACAGCAACTTGAGAACTACTTATGTAAGTTAAACGATATTATTATCTCAAATCCAGACGATAAATTTATTATAGTGGGTGACTTTAACCTAAGTGGCATAGACTGGCTGAGCTGCGCTGATTCGGTTCACCTAATGCCATCCCGCGGCTTCACCTTTTCGGAAAAATTATTCATTGACGAAATTTCTACTCACAACCTACTTCAATATAATCGTATTCGTAACATCTCAAAAGGAAGAATTTTAGATCTTGTTCTATCGAACGAGGACATTGTAGTGACGGAATGTTTCGACCCTCTGGTACCAATTGACCCACACCACAAACCCCTTCTTCTCAGAGCCTCTTTTCTCAATGTACCCTGCCTAAAATCTCAGTCTTATTTAAAATATATGTTTAACAAGGGTGATTATCTATCTATTAACAATAAGATCGCAGACATAGACTGGAATGCTGAATTTTATTCGCGTTCACTCGAGGAGGCAGTTACGTTTTTTTATTCGATTTTAGACCAGCTCAAACACCAATATATCCCGTCTAGGTTAGTCAGTGACAGCTCTTACCCTAAGTGGTTTAGCTCGGCATTAATTAGACTAATTAAGGAAAAATATAAGCATTTTAGAAAGTATAAAACTTACGGTAGGCTTACTGACTTGGCCACTTATAAACTTTTACGTAATCGAATTCAACTATTGGAAAAGGAATGCTTCGCCGATTACATGTCATCTATTGAGAATAGCATTGAACGGAATCCAAAAATGTTTTGGTCGTACATAAAAAGTCGCTCGAAATCAAATGGTATACCTACTCATCTAAATTATTTGGACGCCTCAGTATCTACAGGTGAATCTATCTGTGAAGCATTCTCTAATTATTTCTATTCTACTTTTCTTGTCCCCTCTGGTAATTATTCTTATAACGTTGACTCATTAGCCTCCTCAGAGGCTATTGAATGCGATATTGGCAGTATTGAGATCGATTCTATTGAGGTTCTTAAATTGATCTCTAACTTAGATCTATCCAAGTCAGCTGGTCCAGACCACGTAAGTCCTGTTTTCCTCAAGTCGTGTGCTAAGACAATTTACATTCCTGTTTCTCTTTTATTTATTAAATCTATATCTTTAAGTACCGTACCCAACCTTTGGAAAGCTGCATTTGTATCGCCAATCCATAAAAAGGGCTCCAAATGTGAGATTAGCAACTATAGGCCGATCTCTAAGCTCTGCATAGTTGCTAAGCTTTTTGAAAGGATAATTTACAATCAGATTTATTCAGCGGTTCATCAATCCTTCTCCCCCTTTCAGCATGGGTTCCTTAAAGGGAGATCGACTGTGTCTAACCTTATTATCTTCAATGAGTTCTTGAGTGAGTCAATGGATAATGGCCATCAGGTTGACGTAATCTATACAGATTACAGCAAGGCCTTTGATAGGATTGACCATAGCCTTCTGTTGCTCAAGTTATTTCGGATGGGTATTAGAGGGAATCTGCTACGTTGGTTTTCGTCGTACATCTGCAATAGGTCCCAGGCTGTTGTTGCCAATAATTATATGTCTAGCTGGGTTCTTATTCCCAGCGGTGTCCCCCAAGGATCGCTCCTGGGACCCTTGCTCTTCCTGATATTTATTAATGACATCTCTTCCTGCTTTGTCAATAGTCACCTACTTTCATTCGCCGATGATATGAAGATTTTTAAGATTATTGACTCGCCTCTGGATGCCCTTGACTTGCAGGCTGATTTAAATCGACTTGACACGTACTGTGCTAGTAATAAACTGGATCTCAATCCATCCAAGTGTTCAACTATTACATTTACTCGCAAAAAATCTGTAATCAAATCGGTTTATCTCTTAAAAAATCAGAGTCTGCAGGATTGCGTGGTTATTGGTGATCTGGGCGTGCTACACGATTCCAAACTTCTCTTTGAATCTCATATCGACTCTATCATTGCTAAAGCGTCCAAAGCTTTAGGGTTTGTAATGAGAAGCTCCGCTAGTTTTAGTCGATGTAAAACATATAAAATTTTATTTTGCACTTACGTGCGCAGCATACTCGAATATGCTTCCCAAATCTGGAATCCACGTTACGATACCTATACCAACAGAATCGAGCGCATACAAACCAAATTCATAAAATTTATTTGCTTTCGACTCAAGGTTCCGTATAATTCTGCTAGTTATGTTGACCTTTGTCGGAAGTTCCACCTCCTTCCGCTCAGTAAAAGGCGCGAAATTGGTGACCTGCTTTTCTTGCTCAAAATTACTAATAATCATATTGATTGCCCTGATCTTCTTAGTAAAATAACACTTAATGTTCCCCGTAAAAGAATAAGATTTAACGAGATCATTCATATACCAATAGTTAGAACAAATTATCGCCAAAACTCTTATTTATGGCGAGTTGGTGACCAATTTAATAAACTGTCCAAGCAAATTGATTTAGACCTCTTCTGCTCCAGTGTCAATTCCGTGAGGCAACGGCTCAGCTCTGACTTTTTCTCTTCCTCCAGTGAGGACGATGATGTTTCGGCATGAGAACAGTGCGGATTACTTTTTTGGTTTTCATTCTTGTTTTTGTCTTTAGCTTACAATTATATATTAACATCTGTATCTTTCAGTTTTGCATGTATTCATCATCACTACGGTGATGATGATGATGAAGTTCATTATTTGTATCTCTCATTAATTCTATTAAGTATGTATATTGTACCTTTAAACTGATGTTTTTAGTTTTTTAGTTTATTCAGCTTGTTCACACTTTTTATGTAACTATTATTATTTTTAACCGTGAAAACCTCTTAATAGCCTTCTGCTTCGACTTCTTTTATGTAATTTGTATGTATGTGCTGCTGGTTTTCCTAACAATAAATAAATAAATAAATAAATAAATAAATAAATAAATTAAAAAAAGGTACCTCCGTAAGGGCGTAGCGTAATGTGCTGGGCACTCATCGGTTTGCAGCCACATTCTTTGAGGGGCCACATTCTTTGACGGGCCACCAAAGGGTACATGGCCCCCAAGATTGCCCGACCTAAGCCCACTAGACTTTTTTATTAGGGATACTACAAAGAAAAAGTGTACAAAAACCCAATCGTAACAATACAAGAAATACATCGATGTGTTTTGGATATGGCTCTAGAAATTCGAGGGCGCAGATAACACTCACAAGTACCTGCCTGGTTATCCATTTTATTACTGGAGGTCCTGTAGAAGTACTATCTATTCTAAGAGCGCGCTCCCGACGGCGACTTTTTGTAGCGATGCTCTCGCGCTTCTTGTAAAGGTGCGATGGCATCGCTACTATTGCGTCTCAGTGGCCATTGCAACGCGCGACTGTACCGAATAAAACGTGCGACTGTCTCAGACCACATCGGGGGAACGAAGAGTCGAAAGAGGTGCTCGCGCGTTCACAGACATTTTCAGATTTCACAATATGTACGTATGTTTCGTCTCAAATTCCATCCTGTACCTGTATAGGTAGGTAGATACAGTTCATTATGCACTTTTCTTCCTCCATAGCTAATGACTTGCAATATCGAGTGATCGTTGTTTCTCGGATTCATAATTTATTCAGTTTCATCAGATATAAATATTCCGTTTGCGATCAACATTATCATTAATTCATTAAAACACATATACAAATATGCAATAAAAATAATAGGCACATGATCCAAAATAATCCAAATGAAGTTTTAAAAAGATAAATGTTTGGATTAGCAAAGCCGATTAAATCGTGAGTGCGTACATGCTTCCTGTACTGTTATCTCTGCGCGGTGAGCATCACGCGTGCCACCCACTCTACCCACCGCAGATCTTAGCGGCAGCTTGGGTGATTTCGCAGTATGGTGACGTAGTCACTTCGACCATAACTGTCTTACCGTTGTTGGTTGATTCGATTTGATAGGTTTTGGTGTCTTATTTGCTCTGCTCTCTTATTTTCTTTAATATTTCACATGTCATTGTGACACAGAGTACGCACCGCTTTATTCGTGAGCTCATATTTGGTAGAGACTCTATCTATGACATCGTAGGTCTTTCTTCTTGAATCACATCGAGCAGCTTACAAAAATTTTCTGCAGAGATATATTAGTAAAGTAGCAGGAAATCGTGATTCGTATTTTATAAAATTTAGCACGCTAAAAATTAATTTAGGTTTGCTAGTTTTAATATCTATATAGTAGGTACCTACACCTACCTGCCTAGGCATACCTACTATAATTTTCATCTGTACCTAAGTACGTATATAGAACTGAACTCATTATTTATGGTTCCCTAAGTTGTTTACGAGTAGTTTTTTATTAAGTCATTTAGATAAGACAATTACTCTTATACATATAACACCGTTTTGTTCTAGTTCTTCTCATTTGAATCTTCTAAATTCGACGATTGTATAACTTTAATTTTTTTATCTTTCTAATGTATGAATGCATAGCTTACTTAATATTTACACTGTCACCTAGCCGTGAAGGTCATTTATTAGCTTTTTTGTTGCTAGATTCTTGTAATTTCCTTTGTAATACAATAAGCTGAGGGATGAGGCCTTATTTTAAAAAAAAAAACTCCTCCTTATCGGTTGAATCGGTTGAAGTACCTATTCACATTAATTGTGTGTTTCAGTGGGTCTCTGAGTGGTTTAATTGTAGAGACGGTGGCGTCGCCACACTCGGGTCAGGTGGCGCCACACTCGGCCTCTTGGACGGTTGACTTACACGGTAACGTCGCGACATCCGATTAATTATTGCCATTATTATAATTATTTCCATAATTGGGCCCTATACATAAGAGTAGACAAAAATTTTATGAACTGTATAGTGAAAAACAACACAATTTTAGCCTGGAGTTCATAGACCATGTAAAAAATTACTCAAAAATATTTAGAAAAGTTTGTCAATAAACCCCCCTTTTTATAGTACAGGTTTGCCTAGGTCACCGTTATTACGAATCTTTTCAAACAATAGTACTGCCACACACACACTATGAACTTTGTGTGCGCACTGTTTGATCCGTGACTATAAAAGGGGGGTTTTGCGGGCAATGCTTCACTTGGCGCGCGGAGCTCGGAGAGGCAACATCACTGGCGGGACTCTGTCGGTGTTGCTGTGCTTACCGATCTCAATGTCAAGGTCGAGTATTGTGGTGTCCTGAAGATGAGACGAAACTAGTAGACAACTACTTTGATGAATACTATCAGAGAAGGTTATACGCGGAATTGTTACTAAATATTTCTTCATTCTAATATTTACTTAGTACTAAATAACGCTTCAATAAAACACTTACTCACAGTCAGTCAACAAGTTTGGTTGTATTATTCTCCTACGGAGATCAACCCTTGTCAGCTTAAAGCTTTAGGGAAGAAACCCTTAGCTTCTACTCAGCTCACTATAGCTAACTTAACTTACTGTTGGGTAGACTGCTTCAACATATGGTCCTTTGAGCTACCGTTAGCGGGACTTTACGGGAGTGATACGTACTCCTTCGGTTCCGCGACCAGTGCACTGTGACGACGCCACTTGCCAGCAGCTCCAGCTATCAAGTAAGATCGTTTTATTTACTTGACATCCCAGCTACTATGGCCGACTACGAAGCCATCTTCAACCGCCAAGCGGAATTATCTACTAAACTTCAGCGCATCGGGTCCAACTTTGACAAAGATGCTGCGCACCGAAAGACCTCCGAGTACATAAAGCTTCGATTGAACGCTTTAGATAACCTCTGGGGAGAGTTCTGTGAAAATAACAGCAATTTAGCTAACGTGACTTGACTTTGACTTTGACTTTGACGGTTGTATTATTCTCCTACGGAGATCAACCCTTGTCAGCTTGAAGCTTTAGGGAAGCAACCCTTAGCTTCTACTCAGCTCACTGTAGCTAACTTAACTTACTGTTGGGCAGACTGCTTCAACATGGCGTTTTTCCTGATCTGATGAAACATATGTGAGCAATATTGTTTATAAATCATTATCTGTTGTAATGTACAATGTAGATTTTTATAACTTTTGATTTAATATTATTTTAGTAAAATTATTATCAAAACACTGTTTCTCAATTGTGTAAAGAAACAGTGTTTTGACTCGACGCCACACCTGTCAACGCTTTAGCCGCCACCAATCGGGGCCGGCGCGACTGTTTACGACTATTACCGACCGTTGCCGATCTCAGTCGAGGTGGAGTGTGGCGCCGGGCATTCGAGTCTCGACACTGAAATAGGGAGGTTGTCTAAAATAAGCGAACTAGGTGTTGTCAGTTTATACACCGTGCTGAACATAAAATGTGAGTATTACCTTGTTATTATTTTAGCGCTAGCCCTTTTGCCACCACAAAGTAATGTAACTTTGAAGGGAAAACCGTTAGTAGATATAGATCTCTAACACATAGTAAGATAATTTCCACTATTTAAATCGGGTAGTCGGTCTGACCCCACTAACTTTAGACCGATATCAGTACTGCCTACATTCAGCATAGATTTTGAATAACTTATTTTACATCAATTGCTTAGGCATTTCAATGGCAATAACCTGCTTCATCGCAATTCGAGTTTACTCGCGGCAGGTAAACTACTGATGCCAGTGTAGAGTTGGTATCGCATATTTTTGATGCTTGGGAGAAGTCGCAAGATGCTTTAGGTATTTTTTGCGACTTGTCAAAAGCATTCGATTGTGTACACCATGGAACATTAATCAGGAAACTACATCACTATGGAATAAATGACACCTCTTTGGATCTTCTTACTTCTTACTTGAGTGACAGGATACAAAAAGTTAACATTAATGGGAAACGGTCTTCGAGATCTGTAGTTACAATGGGTGTACCGCAGGGATCTATCCTCGGTCCTTTCCTATGTTTGGTTTATATTAACGACCTGCCTCATCTAGTTAAATATAATCACGAGATTGTATTGTTTGCTGATGATACTTCTTTAATTTTCAAGATGATTAGACAAAACACAAATTATGACGATGTAAACAATGCAAAATCAAAAGTAGTTCATTGGTTTAGTGTCAATATTTTTTTACTTAACGAAACCAAAACTAATGTATTAGATATGTTCTACCAAATGAAAACTTTAGAAATTGTAGACAGTACCGTATTCTTAGGAATAACTTTAGACAGTAAACTTCAGCGGGGCCCACACATAGATAAACTATCAAAGAGACTTAGTTCTGCAACATATGCAGTCAAAAAAATCCGTCATCTTACAGACGTTGATACTTCTAGATTCGGCTATTTCAGCTACTTTCATAGTATTATGTCTTGTGGCATATTACTGTGGGGGAACGCTGTAGATATTAACACCGTATTTGTGCTGACGAAGAGGGCTGTTCGTGCTATCTATAACATGGGTCCTAGAGAATCCCTGCGTGATAAATTCAAAGAAATAAATATAATGACAGAACCATGTCAATATATTTATGAAAACTTATCATTACACTCATTAAAATATCGACCGATTCCCTAAAAATTGCGACATACATCATGTAAATACTAGAAATAAGAATAAACTCGCTTTGCCCAAAACTAGGCAGCCCAAGATTAGTGTATCTTTTATAGGGCAATGTATACGCTTCTACAACAAAACTACGAGTGAGTTGCAAAAATTATCAATAAATAAATTCAAACAAACTATCAAACATATCCTTTGTAAAAAGGCTTATTACAAATTAACAGATTATCTTGAGGATAAAAAAGCATGGGACGACTTTTGCTCCAACTCGACAACTAAAAACCTAACGAGGTAAAGGTTTCTTCTACGCTTTTTTACTTTACCTTAAAAAGATTGAAGTGAACAAAAAATCTAAGTAATCACTTTATTTTCCTGTTTTACTTATGTAATTTTAACTTTGTGACGTGTCCAAGAGACCTGTAAAGTCTAAAGGAAATAAAGCACTTTGATATTTGTTATTTGGGGAACGGCTATGTTATCTAGAAGAAGAGTTTCAGATTTTATGTCATGTACAGATGTTATTTATTCGCGGTTCGACAGAAAGCAGGTAATCATCCTTAGAAAGGGGCCATTTAATTTACTCCGTAGTGCTCCAGTTCGGCAAGGAGGAGTTTGTGATTGACTAGTTTAAATGCGCGTGACAGGTCACAAAAGATCGCCGCTCTGTGTTGTTCTAGGTCGACAACGCCATTGTAAAAAAAAAAACAAAAAAATAAAAAAACTTCACATGCTAAGTATCTATACTTATAATAAAACTGTAACAGGTCCAATTCTGTACATTGAAGATATTTAGAATTTTTTTTTTGGAGCTCACTCTATTATCGCTGCTGATGCAAAAATGTATTTTTTCCCCGTCTGTACCTTGGCCGTGCATAACTCCGAAAACACTGAATGTATTGATATGAAACTTGGCAGGATTTGAGTTCTTACTACGAAGAAGGACATAGGATACGAATTCATTAGGGTTCCCTTGGGAGAGGGGATGGAAGTGAAATATATCGGCCTCGCATACCTAGTGCCGAAACTACTGAATGAATTCAAATGAAACTTGGCACGAATTGAGTTCATATTTTAGTGCCCTATTCTCCAGTAGGTACTATCAAAAGCTTTTGAAGCGCATAATATACCTAGGTAAATGTGGAGCTGTGTGACGTCCAGGCAATAAAATCTAGGTATATGTAAATCTATACTATACTAGGCATAATAATAAAAAGAAGTAAAATTTGTGAGGTTGTATGGGGTAATCTCACTGAGCCGATTTTGAAAATTCTATTACTAATTGAAAACCACGTTATCTGTGAGTGTTATAAGCTATGTAACAACTAAAAATGTTTACCGTCCAACGATGTGGGCACGGGTCAGCTAGGTATATAATATAATAGTTACAGACATCACTTTTTGGCATAAGATATATATGTACATATATTGAACTAAAGATCTATAATTGACCACGAATGTCAGTTGCGTATAAAATACATGGCAGCGGCAGCAAAGTGAATTTTAGATTATGGGCGGTATATGAATAAAACATTTCACATAGAATTTGGCTGGACTATAGCTATAGGTAGGTACTTAGCGTGTAGCCTGTACCTACCTATTCATAGGTGGCTTATTATCAAATAAATAACTAAATAAAATATATTCAAAGATACTCGTACGTAGAAAAAACATGAGTGCACTTAATAAATAAATATAGCTAACTGTTACAATTTTTCCTGAACTAGGTAATCCTGTGTTTCAGGCGACAACAGTGCTAATTATTAAATAAAATAATCTTTTGATATTACGATGAAGGCATATTTTAGTATAACAATGTTGTTATATTACAAACGGTTCATGGTATTAATAAGGAACGTAACTTATATTGAGTATAGCTAAATTAATCATTATCTTAACTAGATTAACTTAATGTATAAAAATATATTTTACTTGACAATATCTAATAGCTTCTCTGTTTCATCGTAGGATAGACTTTGAAGTTTAAGTTTAATGCATTTTTTACAATTGTTATAGTTAAGCGCGAATTTAGTCTGTTGTATAGAAAGGGACCAAGAAATAGATAAAATTTATCCGTAAAGGCAAATTTTAGGGTTGAAGGTTTAGGGCAAACTTTATCATTCCGTCTCTTATTTGTAAATTCAGTGCTGTAAGGAAGCTCTGCGTGCTGTCGTAGCACTGTTTTCATTATAAATAGTTGCCGGACTGTTAACACATCACAGGACTCATATAAAATATTAGTGGGAAAGATGAAAGGCCGAAAAGTTGCCAATTTAAGTATTGCTCATTGTGCTCTTTCTACTGTTAGTAACAATGTTTTCTCCGCTCCACCCCATGTGGTAATGCAATAAGTTAAAATTGATTGACACAGGGCAAAATAAACTTGTCTAATTATATTATGATCTGCAATATGGCGTAACTTTTTAAAGATAAATATTAACTTTCGCACTCTACCACATAAGGTTTTTATATGGAATTTAAACGACAGATTATCATCTACATAGTATGATACTTAAGTATTTTATTTCATTTGCACTTTTAATTACGGGACATAAGCATTGAGTGTTGTTTGGGTTATAGCAATGATGTGCGTATAGTTGAGAGTTGGAAATAGTTGTCGTCCGTTTGCGCATTGAGTATTTAGTGTAATTAGTCGTCTCAGCATTTAATGTTAGTAGGTTGTGCTGTAGCCATTTGTTAACCACATTGAATCCATTTTGCGCAAACTCAAAGACTTGTTTTTCAGAATCAGCTGAAAAAAGGAGGGCAGAGTCATCAGCGTATGATATAATTATGCCGTGGTCTAGTTTTAGGTTACACAGATCGTTAATGTACATTAAAAAAAGGGTTGGACCCAATATACTTCCCTGGGGGACGCCGAAGGATGTATTTTCCTGTTCATCGCTCAGGACACTGCCAATTCTCACACATTGAGTGCGTTGTTCTTGATAACATTTAAAGAGTTTTAACTGCCTCTGATTCCTAGAAGTTCCAGCTTGGGCAAAAGAATAGTTATAGAAACTGTGTCAAAAGCTTTAGCAAGGTCGAGGAAT
This sequence comes from Eupithecia insigniata, assembly GCA_947859395.1. NCBI lineage: Eukaryota > Metazoa > Arthropoda > Insecta > Lepidoptera > Geometridae > Eupithecia > Eupithecia insigniata. The sequence continues at coordinate 64,558 of OX402011.1, read as the reverse complement.
ATTCCTATTGTGTGTTGTCCTCTGTCGAGTTCTTGAACGATATAGTTGGTCAAGTGATGTACAGCATCGGCAGTAGAAATTTTTGGAATAATGGTATAAATAGGAAATAAGGTGTTATTGATTTACTCTTCACTTCAATTTTAGTAGGTATTTCATAGACAAAGTTTTACTTTTGACAGATACCTACCCAGGATGCGTATCTGTTGACTCAAAAAATGAAAGTTTCGATTTTTATCGAGTCAACATACTAGGATGGTAACTGTTAGAACTGGTGTATTAGATTAAAAGAAGTTTATTCTACTTTATCAATTTATAATTGCAAAACTCAATTTTCAACATCTTTGCTTTGCGCGTACACACACACACGAGAGACGGAAGTTCGTATATCATAGACAAGTCTTGTCCATACACTAAATATTCTAACACTCCCTCTCAATTTTAAGTTTCTAAACATTTTTCTACAACAATATTACTAAACTTGAAATTGCATTACTAATTCTACACATTACATGGCAACACTAAAATGACAGTAATGCTTTCCGACAAACTTAAATTTTTGACAGTTGACAGTTCTACAACTCTAAATCTTTTACTCATATTGTAAACAATGATACTAATTCACAAATTTAACAAATTAGAACGAAAATAACTGTGTTTTATACTACACAACGGTTTCGTCATAATGTCTGCTGTATTTTCACTTGTGCTCACATATTTCACTGTAATCAAGTCTCTACAAATAATGTCTTTAACGAAATGGAATTTAATGTCAATATGTTTCGAATGTTTCGTGTTTTCACTGTTCATAATCATTTTGATTGCACTTTGATTGTCCACTTGTAGAATCACACGGCATTCATCATTAAAGTCCATTGATAGTCCTCGAACAAATAGTAACTCGCTAACACACATTGCAGCGGCTACATACTTCTGCTGTAGACAGAGCTACGGACTGCTGCTTTTTGGAAGCCTATGAGATTAGGTTGCCTTGGTGATAAATGGCCATCCCACTGACACTCTTTCTGTCACTTTTATCACCAGCCCAATCTGCATCTGTAAATGCTGAAATCATAGAAAGATGAGTATTATTTTCTTCTTTCTTCTTGTGGTAAGTCAACTCATAGTATTGAGTTGCCTTCAGATAGTGTAGCACTCTTTTCCCTGCATTCCACAAGCTTCTTGTTGGCTTGTCTAGATATCTACTCAAATATGAAGTAGCGAAGGTAATATCTGGTCTGCTAATTATGGCCAGATAGTTTAGACAACCAATTAATTATCTGTTTGGTACATTACTAATAATTTCTTCATTTTCAGGTACATGGCAGCTCTCCATTGGCGTCTTCATACTCTTGCAGTTTATCATATTAAATTTCTCCAAAATGTTTACAATAAACTTTTTCTGTGACAACTTTATTTTGTTTTCAGTTTTTGTAATTTCTATGCCCAAGAAATTACTTAGGTTTCCTAAGTTTTTAGCTTTAAATTCTTTTTGCAATAATTTTATCACATTGTGAACTTCTTCTTCATTTCCCATCAATAGTATATCGTCAACAAATAATATCAACCATACTTTTTCTCCAGTGTACAAACAAATATCATTTTTTGATCTTTGCATGCATATTTTACTACAAAATTTGTTAAATTCCTCATTCCAACACTTTGGTGACTCTTTTAATCCATAAAGGGCCTTGTTTAATTTCAGAACCGTTCCCTTATTAGCTGTTACTCCCTCTGGAACTGTGATGAATACCTCTGATTTTAGTTTCCCTTTCAAAAATGCAGTGGGTATGTCAAGTTGTTTGATATCCCAGTTATTATTCAGTGCTTGAGATAGACCCATTCTTATTGTCGTCATTTTAGCCACTGAGGCATACACAAAATCATCAGTTTCTTTTTGATAACCTCGTGCAACCAACCTTGCTTTTCTGGTTCCATCTGATTTGATTTTGAATATCCATTTTGTATCTATAGTTTTACATCCCTTTGGTAATTCTGTTTCTATCCAAGTTTCTTGTTCTTTTAATGATGTTATCTCTTTATCTACTGCTGTTTTCCATTCTGTACTTTGTTCTAGAGCTTCTCTGTATGTTGTTGGATCATTCTCACTTGACAATAAGCAATATGCTTCATAGATCTCATAGTCATTCAGATGTTGAAGCTTTTTTACTTCTCTACCTCATCTTGTCAACTCATTTTGGTATATTTGTCTCTCTTCATTGGCTATATTAGGTTCGACATTCTCTTCAATTTTATTTTCCTATTCTGGTGTATCATCTATTCTTTCTACAATTTTTCTCTCTTTAGTTGCTATGTTAGGTTCGACATTCTGTTCAATTTTATTTTCCTGATCTGTTGTATCACCAATTCTTTCTTCAATTATGTATCTTTCAGGTTTTACACTCTGTGGTTTTTCTTTATATCTTATATCTGTTTCATCGAATCGAACATCTCTTGATACTATCACTTCATTATTCTTTGGGTCCCATAATTTATAACCATTAATGGCATAACCTACCATTCTAGCTTGTATTGCTCTGCTTGACAGCTTGTCTTGTTTGGGCATAATATGTACCCATGCTTTACATCCAAATATCTTTATCTTTTCCAGATTAAATTCTCTATTCATAATATTTGCTGGAACTTTATCATTTATTGATGAACATGGAGAACGATTTATCAAAAACGTAGCTGTTAATACAACAACTCCCCATAAATGTCTTGGTAGATTTGACTCATCCAACATTACTCTCGCTTTGTCATTAATTGTCCTATTCATGCGTTCTGCCTTTCCATTTTGTTGTGGACTATAACTTTGGGTATACTCAATATAGATTCCTTTATCTGCACAAAATTCTTTTAGTTTCTTTGCTGTAAATTTTCCACCATTATCACACTGAATTCTTTTCACTTTTACTTCATTTTGTCTTTCCATTTCTTTTATGAATCTTATAAGTATTTCTGTAGCTTCAAACTTGTTTTTCAATAGGTATGTCTGCGTTAAGTGGGAATAATCATCAATTATCGTTTGGAAATATCGATACCCCTCTTTATACCTCGCAAACCTGTTTACTGTAAGGCAAACCCAATATCGCTAAATTTTTTCTACACATATGTCCAAACCTTTGGTGCCATATTTTATTTTCTTCATTTATCACTTTACATGCAGCTGTATCTTCTATTTTGGTTCTATCTATTTTTCTTTTAAATGTATAGAGCTTTCCTTCTTTAACACCATAGTATACCTTATTTTCTGTCTTTATCATTAACTTTCCATGTTTAAAACTTACTTCCATTCGTTTTTCTACTAATTTTCTAACTGACATCAAATTTTTACTCAAACCTGGAACTATAACGGATTCTATTGATATTTTCTCATTGTTATGAGTGGCCTCTAAAATTCCTTTCTTTGTTGCAACCAGTATTCCTCCATTTGCTATTTTTATATACAATTCATGAGGCAAATCTCCAATTTTTGTCATACAATCTTCATAGCTCTCTTGAATAAAATGATGAGTAGCTCCAGAGTCAACAATAAATGTTACTGGACGTGTTTGTGTCTTTTTCTGTCATCGCTTGCTGTGTTGCTACAAACGTGGTCTGATTATTTTCCATAGAATGAGCTACTGTTTCCCCTCTGCCTCTTGGGCCTCTAAATCCTCTGCCTCGTCCTCTACTTGCCATGCGGCATTCATATGCCTTGTGCCCTCTTCTCTTACATCTATAGCACGTCACATTTGTGGTCATGAACGATGATTGATTGTGGTCTGAGATTTCATAAACTGATCTACTTTTTCTGATTTCATGATCCAACAATTTTGACTTCACAAATTCTAGTTTTACTTCAGTATTGACGATCTCAATTGCTGTTATTATATGATTGTATTCTTCACCTAATCCTGTCAGGAGATAACATACTTTGTCCCCGTCTTCAATGTTGACTCCTGAACATTCTAGTTCTCGTATAATATCATCATACTTTGAGAAATAATCTTCCGAGTACCGCCTGTGTGTTTTAGAACTAATAACTTTCTTCGAAGAGTTATTTTTGATATGATTGTTTTCCAGTGGAATGTATTCTTGAGAATATCCAGAATTTCTTTTGAGGTCTTACAATCTTTTGGTTTTACAAAGGTTTTACAAAGGAAACTATCAAACATATCCTTTGTTTTACAAAGGATATGTTTGATAGTTTGTTTGAATTTATTTATTGATAATTTTTGCAGCTAACTCGGAGTTTTGTTGTAGAAGCGTATACATTGCCCTATAAAAGATACACTAATCTTGTGCTGCCTAGTTTTGGGCAAAGCGAGTTTATTCTTATTTCTAGTATTTACATGATGTATGTCGCAATTTTTAGGGAATCGATCGATATTTTAATGAGTGTAATGATAAGTTTTCATAAATATATTGACATGGTTCTGTCATTATATTTATTTCTTTGAATTTATCACGCAGGGATTCTCTAGGACCCATGTTATAGATAGCACGAACAGCCCTCTTCGTCAGCACAAATACGGTGTTAATATCTACAGCGTTCCCCCACAGTAATATGCCATAAGACATAATACTATGGAAGTAGCTGAAATAGACAAGTCTAGAAGTATCAACGTCTGTAAGATGACGGATTTTTTTGACTGCATATGCTGCAGAGCTAAGTCTCTTCGATAGTTTATCTATGTTTGGGCCCCATTGAAGTTTACTGTTGTAATGTTTATCTAGAAACTCTGTAAATTTTCTTTCTTTTTTTATGTAAATACCAACTTAGAATCGAAGATATGAGTCTATTTATCTAGAAACTCTGTACTTTTCTTACTTTTTCATGTAAATATTGATTTGAAATCGAAGATACGAGTCTTTTCATACTAATGTTGACCTTTGATTTGTGTACTTTTCTATATTCATGTAAATTCTTACTTGGAAACGAAGATATGCGTCCCTCCATTCTGTTACATATCTTATTTATACATGTTTCTCATGATTTCGATAGAAAATCCAACTTTTTCTTATTTTTTTCTGTAAAATGATTCATACACCCATCGATAGCTCGTAATTTTCTTATTGTAAAACAAAAACACCGAAATTTATATTTTGATTCTAAAGATTGTTTTTTTATAGAAAAACAATGGAAAAACATTGATAATTTCTTTAACTGTCATTTTAATGTCTGTCAAAACTCATTAATTATATTAATTATTATAACATTTTAGACATATTTATCGTCTAAAATGTGATAGGTTCCATATAATTGACATGAAAACTCTACGCTAATAGGGTCTTGTAAAAGTTTTTATATGGAATCTAACTAAAACCTTTCTAAAAAACGCTGGCCGGTAATGTATTCAAACCATTGAAATGGAATTTCGGAGTTTAAAAACAAATTGATATAAATAGAGTACAATCGCAACAAATGGGGCAGTTCACTCCTGGGTCTTGAAAAGACAGTTACTACCTTGAAGAAGTACCTTACCTCCAATAACTACTGAAGTAAAGTCTACCCTGGCCTCTGAAGAAGACTACCCCTATCCTGAAGAAGAGCCGGCCCTGAGGAACCCTTGACTCTTTAATCTTCTAAACCCATCTCACGTACCTCCCAGGTCCGGAGCTCACAGTATCCGCTGGCTTATTGACTTCGAGCTTCGATCAGTAGTCCTGGCTCCAGCTTCCAACAACCACTGACTTCGAGCTTCGAGTAGCAGACCCAGCTCCAGCTCCCGACTTCTCAATAGACGCATCTTTCTAATCTTACACCTAAGCTTACCGTATAAGTTAGGGATCATTAATAAAAATTCTAAATTTGTCCTCTTTCCTTTTCCAACCATTAGGATCTTGAAGTCTCTTAACTTAAAACTTAAAATAACTTGTGCATAACGCATCTTTCTAATCTTACACCTAAGGTTATCGTATAAGTTAGGGATCATAAGGTATCATTAATAAAAATTCTAAATTTGTCCTCTTTCTTTTACCAACCATTAGGATCTTGGAGTCTCTTAACTTAAAACTTAAAATAACTTGTGCGTAGGAGACCTTCAGTCTCCTACGTTACACTGTCTAAAGTTATTCCTAAGAATACGGTACTGTCTACAATTTCAAAAATTTCTCCTTTTACGTTTATATCAGCCTTTACTTGTTTTACATTTGGTAGAACATATCTAATATATTAGTTTTGGTTACATTAAGCAAAAAAATATTGACACTAAACCAATGGACTACTTTTGATATTGCATTGTTTACATCGTCATAATTTGTGTTTTGTCTAATCATCTTGAAAATTAAAGAAGTATCATCAGCTAACAATACAATCTCGTGATTATTTTTAATGAGATGAGGCAGGTCGTTTGTATAAGCCAAAAACAGGAAAGTAACGAGGATAGATCCCTGAGGTACACCCATTGTAACTACAGATCCCGAAGACCGTTTCCCATTTACGTCAACTCTTTGTATCCTGTCACTCAAGTAAGAAGTAAGAAGATCCAAAGAGGTGTCATTTATTCCATAATGATGTAGTTTCCTGATTAATGTTCCATGGTGTACACAATCGAATTATTTTGACAAGTTGCAAAAAACACTTAAAGCATCTAGCGACTTCTCCCAAGCATTAAAAATATGCAATACCAACTCTACACCGGCATCAGTAGTTGACCTGCCGCGAGTAAACCCGAATTGTTTACGATGTAGCAGGTCATTGCCATTGAAATGCCTAAGCAATTGATGTAAAATACATTTTTCAAAAACTTTGCTGAATGTAGGCAGTACTGATATCGGTCTAAAGTTAGTGGGGTCAGACCTACTACCCGATTTAAATAGTGGGATTATCTAACTATATTTCATCAGATAAGGAAAAACGCCACAATCAATAGATTCATTGTTGAGTAGGTACCTATGTACCATCACCGTAAGAAAGATCTGCCTTTCCAGTTAGGAATTATTTTATACCATTGAGAAGGTACGAGTAGGTATACCTAGGTACCTACCATCGCCGTAAGAAAAATCTGGCTTTCCAGTTTGGAATTATTTTATTCCATTGAGAAGGTACGAGTAGGTACCTAGGTACCATCGCCGTAAGAAAGATCTGCCTTTCCAGTTCGGAATTATTTTGCCTTGCGTTGGTTTTGGGTTACAGGTTACACCTTCTTTTCTTTGTTATCTAGTTTGGCCAATAGAGAGAGCGAATTACAGCCGGTTTCTCGACCGCAGATCATCTTCATAATTAACGAATCAATGATCAAATCTCTGATCAAGTATCATTTGGGTTGCTCGAACGTTGATTACGTACTATGATTTTGAACAGAGATTAGTTGACCAGTCTGTCAAATCATTGAAGCAAATCTCTTGTCAAACATCAAAATGGGTTTCTGGAACGCTAATTAGGCATTTTTCTCTAGTCAAGCGCTTGTTAAATCAACGATCAACTAATCGGTGATTTTGCTCTAATTAGCTGAAATAATTACTACAATTTACTGCGTTTGCTAAGTTCTAAACCTTGTTAATATAAAAAAATAACAGGTTGGTACTCCAAAAGTGGTTTAATTAAATTTCACAATACTTATGGCTCGTTTTATCAATAAAAAAATACATGTACCTAAATTAAAATAACCTCTTATATTGTAGGATGTCGCTTTCGGATTTAACTGTGAGCAGCAGCAGTGAATCTGATGAGGAAAATACACCTGGATCCTTAAGGAGGTTCAGGGCTGGAGTAGGCTTTTTCTCAGGGAGAAGTGGAACAGGGTCCGAGTCTGGCACAACTTGAAGGCAAACCTCCCCTAATCGAGACCCCCTCGACACGGAGGCATAATGCCACCAAACTAGTCGTCATATCAACCTGGGATCACCCACTGCTGGGTATAGTATAGGCCTCCTTTCGCTTCACCATAATACCTACTTATAAATAATATTTCCATCACTGACACAGACACTGGCAAATCGTAGCGAAAAGCAAGCGGCGCCATTAAAGAAGTTGAAGTAGAAACAAGGATTCGCAGCGCAAACATGTGACATTTTTGAAGTTTAGGAGTGAAGGATTGAACTGAAGGAATGATTAAATTATGTGTGACCATATGAAAATATACACTGATTTGAAAATCGTAAGATGATCATTGATTAGTTAATTTTTGTCTAATCATCGTTCGTGCAAACCGATTTGATTTGACCAGTGTGTCAAGTTAATTGCTTTGTCAACTGATTGGCGATTTGATAAGCGTTCGAGAAACCGGCTGTTAGTCTTATATTTGTATGTATTTAAAACATTACCACTAGGTATTACAGGAAAGTAGACTTAATACAATAGTATGTCAACGACAATACTATAAAAACAAAATAATTATTAAAATTTTCATCATAATTGTAAAAAAGTACCTGACCAGACCCACGAAATACGAAGGTCCTATTGATCTTTACAAACAAAAGAAATCAAGCAAGCCGGGGTGGCAACCGGTCACTTCACAGAAAAATCAAAGTGGTGTCTACGCTGATCCTTTGCTGATTGTACTCTGATTCCAAAAATAAAGTCATGAATCTCGGAATCTCGCAATATCGGAATCTCGGAATGCTAGTTCCGATATTACAATTCCGATATTCAGTGATTCAATATCGTAACATTCAAATCAGATAATTTTTGAAAATGCAAAGAAAAGTTGCAAAGTGAGGAAATTTTTGCATTTTTAATATTGCTTCCGTCTGGTGAATTTTATCTTTTGGGATTTGCAATGAATGAAAAAGCAATGTACGACAATGGAGGTGGAAGATGAGTTTATCTGACTCAGGCATACAAGTACCTACTTTAATTCAATTTTACCTGCCAGTGTTGAAAGTGAGCATGTGTTTTCGTCGACCGGAATATTCTTGCACCAAAATACGAAGTTCGCTATCTGACAAAATGCTTGACGCTTTTTTGCCCTCCTAATTATTACTAAGAAACTGAAGTAGGTAAGTAGCCTTTATTTAAAAAAAAAATTGTCTCTAACTAATTGTTGATTTTTATAATTTTAATGTACATTAAAATTATAAAACTTTTAGTAACGTTGATTTTGAGTTATTTTTAATTGTCAAATTAGTGATTTAATAAATACAGATACTTCTTAAATAAAACGACTCTTTTTGGTACCAAATAAAGATTACACAGGCTGAAAAAATTTGGCTAAAGCATTTTGCCAGAAACCTGAGTACTATCTACTATATGGATAGTACCTATATACTATCCTGAAAGTTTTTATCATGCTGAATCCAAATCTGGCCTCAGAAATGCTCGTTTGGCTCATGTTTCCGAAATATTATTACCAAAAAGTGCAAAAAACGCAATTATATAAATATTTGGAGTTATGCAACTTGGAAAAAACTTTATTTTCCAAAAAACTGTTCGGCGTACATACGTATATCAGAATATAGTCTCAGTCTCAAAGTCAAATACCGTTAAGTTTTCTCAATTATCTTTATTTGTCAACGAGGCTATTCAAAAAAATGCATGATTTTTTTAATACCCGGCACAATGTCCCGTCATTTCAAAACCTAAAATCACGTTTTTTGCACCTTTAGGTTATAATATTTCGGTAACCCGAGCCAAACGAGCATTTTTGAAATCAGCAAGTCAAAAACATTCGGGATAGTATATTTCGGTTTCTGGTTAAAATTTCTGTCGGCGTATTTTGTGTTATGATTGGTTTTTATTATTGTATTTTATTGTACTCTAATAATAATAGCCTTTATTTAACAATCCTACTTAATCAATCTTAACTATAAAAATTTCAACTATGTGTAATTATTTAGACACCGGTAGTATTGTATTGCGTTCCCGCATAGGCCTCCCCTAAAGCTTGCCATTCCCTCCTGTTATGGTATATCCTTCTCCAAGTAACTCCGGCTAGTTTTTGGATATCCTCCTCCCATCTAAGACGCTGTCTCCCTTTCCTTCTTTTGTTTTGTCTTGGACACCATTCTGTTACGTCCTTAGCCCGTTTTTATTTGTTATTCCTCATCATAATATGTCCTGCTCATCTCCATTTTAGTTTTCTTATGTGGTATATTACATCTTTTATTTTTGTTTGGTTTCTTAGTGTTTCCAGTTTTACCCTGTGTTTTAATCGGACATTAAGCATGTTTCTTTCCATACTGTTTTCAGTTTAAGCATATTATTTTTTGTTAGGCTCCATGTTTGACATCCATACGTCATGACAGTTAAAATACATGAATCAAATATTTTTTTCTTAGATTTGGGTGGAACTTAAGGGTTTTCAATGATTTCTTTTGGAAACTTCCGAGATTTTTTCGCCGAAAAATTAGTATATCCAATTCCCGAAGTAAATCGCTGTCAGTGCTCAGGAGGGAAAGCTTTGATAAACGGTTTTGTCTCAGAATGGTTCGAAGACTATTTTTAAAAATTTTCATTTTCGAAAATGAGCGCTCTCTAGTGCATTTTGATACCATCAAAACCAAATATATTCTCCATGCAATTTCTTGAAATTGCTTTGAGAATGTATTTGGTTTGGAAATGTAGCTCTGAAATTTTGATCTTCAAGAATATTATAATAGTTCCGGAGATTGGTCTTTTCCATAGTCCTTTTTGTATGAGTCAATCAAAAACACAAATTGAACCAACTCATTACCGAGACTAGGCTCTAAATCAATTATATAAACTTAAGATTAAGAAATCCAAATCTCGAACGTACAGCTTCATAGGCATGCAATCTTTCAGTAAAAGAATATAGCTGGTCTACCACTGGGATGAAGACGGATACTTTGTATTTCTCCTTGGGTGACAGATTTGCGTCTTATGCTTTCCCGTAATCGCGTAAATTCAACCTCACATTTCTTGTTCTGGTACATGATTGTACGTATTGGTCAGTATGAGATACTTTATTGGCTGCTTCCTCGTATTTATCACAATCGTTTCGTTTGGATTCCACGAATAATTTCAATGATTCTAGTGTACGCATTGCCATTCAAGAATAATTTTTGGGTCTTGCAACATCTTGTTTGGACGCAAGTGTGAGTTTTTTTGTTGAAGAAAATTATGCTTTTTTAGAGAAATATATTAATAATAGACAAATAAATGAAGTCGAAATTACGCACGGAAACGCGTTTGACTCGTCACGATGATGTGGGTTTTGTATGACAATCGATATTATTCAATAATTATACTTATTATTGATCGACTATGATTTTTTTTAATTTCTTGCATTGCATGGTCCGTGAATAATTTATGGCATTTAATTGTGCCACGTTAATAACTATTTACCTATTAAAGTTACCTTGCTGTACTTATAAAGAAATATATAAAAATTACCAATTAATCAATAATAATTGATTTGTTTAAGAATTGAATACCACTAATTGTTACACGGTACGACACGATCGAATACCCAACCTCCGAGGTTGCGGGTAAGTACGACCCCATTTAGCCATTGAGATACTCCCTCAAGATGCAAGTGCTTACGAGGGCCATTTGAGATTTCGATATTTTACTGATTGCCAGATTGGAGTGAACAAATATAGATCAATAATTTTATTTTATATTAAACAACAATATCATGTATGTATGTACAAAGTACAGTAAGGTCAAAGATCGAAAAAAAAAACACGTCGGAATTTGAAAGATTTTTCCGAAGTCTCTATGTGGGGGCCCCCCATTTGTGGAGGCCCCGGGGCTTTCGCCCCAGTTGCCCGCCCCTGCCTGTGACTTACGTTACTGTGAATTCAAAATATCCGTGACAAAAATACTTGTGACAGAATACTAGCTAGTATTTCTACCAATCACGTACTAGGTAATTCATTGATTTACCGATTGAATAATATATTTATTTAGTGTAACGATGACTAAGTAGCAAGCATGTTGATTAACCGAATAAATTTAAACGGTATTTTCTTCAACAACTTTGTTACATTGCGGTATAGGTAGGTACATTTCAAATTTCCAAGTATAAAATACTAGGTGTGTCTCATTCTGACTTAGTGATATTATCAAGGAGAGAATATAGAAGCGATATTATCTAGCTGAAGCGATTTATTGCGTTGGTATAAAATAACAACGATATAATATCGTGCACTGGTAACACTGGTGTTTCTGTCTCTGTGACATACTACCGGCAATTTTCTATATCTGTGACTTTTATCAGTGACGATAAATACGCCTCATTAGTCTCTGCACCTGGCGGATATCATCTTCGGGTTTATCAGATTGTGCAACTGAAGATGATGCCCGCTATGTGTAGCCCTCGCTATTATTTACGTATTTTATTTACAAACTTAAATAAGGCACTACATACCTAGGGCCTGTAATATCGGAAGGTTTTCAATTTCGATACTGATTTTCGATATTAGATCTCAATATCGGAATTCCACATATTCGATAGAAATTGCACATTTTCTTTAGGGAAACCCTATAAATTGCACAAATTCAATATGAAGTTTGGTAGAGTACAATAAAATACAATAATAAAAACCAATCATAACACATAACACGCCGACAGAAATTTTAACCAGAAACCGAAATATACAATCCCGTATTTGACTTGCTGATTTAAAAAATGCTCGTTTGGCTCGGGTTACCGAAATATAACCTAAAGGTGCAAAAAACGTGATTTTAGGTTTTGAGATGCGGGACATTGTGCCGGGGTTTAAAAAAATCATGAATTTTTTTGAATAGCCTCGTTGACTAAAGATAATTGAGAAAACTTAACGGTATTTGACTTTGAGACTGAGACTATATTTTGATATACATATGTACGCCGAACAGTTTTTTGGAAAATAAAGTTTTTTCCATGCTGCATAACTTCAAATACTTATATAATGAGTATTGCGTTTTTTGCACTTTTTGGTAATAATATTTCGGAAACATGAGCCAAACGAGCATTTCTGAGGCCAGATTTGAATTCAGCATGATAAAAACCTTCAGGATAGTATATAGGTACTATCCTTATAGTAGATAGTACTCAGGTTTCTGGTAAAATGCTTTAGCCAAATTTTTTCGGCCTGTGTAATCGTTATTTGGTACTAAAAAGAGTCGTTTTCACTAATTTGACTAATAAAAATAACTCAGAATCAACGTTACTAAAAGTTTTATAATTTTAATTGCGTTATCTGAAATTAAATATAAATTTAATTTCAGATAACGCTTATTTCTGATTATATTTATATGTTTGTTAAATACTAAGAGATACTACTTGGTTTCACAATAAATTATTTATTGGAAAACTCGATGATTTTTTTTTTTCAATTTATTGGAGAATAATTTGGTCTAGGGGGCCTCCGCTGCTCTGTTGCCCGAGGCCTCCAGACCTCTAAATCCGGCCCTGGTCACAGGTATCGGATTTTTCCTAGTATAACCCAAGACTAATTGCAAGGGAAAAGAAACGGATTAAAAAAATCTATGTTAGGTACCTATTGTGATGGGTATAAGTAATCGGGCTATGAGGAGATTAGACTTTTTTGACTGGATGGGTTCTTCAAACGTCGGCGTAAATGCCGGAAACTAACAACTTCAGTGCAAACGACTGAGAGGTGTGGAGAGGTGCGACCCCGATTTCACCGCCACGAAGACTGCCCCTGAGCATTCCTCGTTATTACGCCATTAGACACTTTCACCCCCGATTCCACATCCTAAGATGCACTTCTCGTGACTCCACTCAGACCGGCCAATGAAGGCAAGCAATACCTAGGTGGGGATCTGGTTCTCTCGGGATGCCACGCCGCTTGCGGAGACGAGAACCAGAAACTTCCCCAGGAGCACATGGTACCCATGGTGTCGATACTCACCAACAGCTCATCACAAGCTGCGGGCACCTACATTATTATTCTTCAAAGTTGCAGGAACAAGTACCTATGGCGCCCAACGTGGGGCTACCAATTAAGTACCTACAAAGTCTAAAGATTCACTATTAGTTCTGGTCGAACAAAATTCATAGTTTATAATAGGTAGTTGCTTTATTTTAGGTACATACCTAGGAAAGATTTAAGTTTCGTTTCCAACTATCCAAATGCACTTTCACAAATCCCATATAAAATTTAGACGTTAGGTACCTACGAGCACGTCTCGACAGTATTGTCAACCGAACTCAGGGTTCAGTTCACTATTGTACACTTGTCAGCACTGATAATACAAGTTATAATGCGGTCGTTCGTGCGTGTATCGTAAAGTTTGTCTCTTGTGGCGCGTCCCGTCGCGGGAGCCTGCAATCGCGCACGGCCGTCGAGGGACTGGCTGTGACTGACTGGTGCGGGCGAGCGAGCGAGCGTGCGCCGCCGGGAGCCGGGGCGGCGCGGCGGCAGCGCGCGGCGGGGAGGGGACACTCTTCGGGGAAATTTTGACGAATGACATTTTCGTAATGTTTCACTTTGAGAGGAATACAAAGCTCCACGGGCATCATGCACTCCGCTAATTGCGCATTTATTGAATACGATGTGCCTCGGGGGTGCGGGCAGCAGGCGCGTGTAGTGAGCGCAAGTAGGGTGAATGTGCCGGTTTACGACCACGTAGGTAGTTGACTTGACACTTTGAAGTAGCTTAGTTCACAAAAATGATAGTATTTCAACAATGAAAATTATTGAAGTTGATAGAAAAAATATGGAATTAACTAGTTTTTGCAAGTTTTATCGATCAAATAATATAAAGAAATTAAACTAGTATTAAATAATAGATTCAGGCGTTACTTTGCGGAAATCCATTGCACAATATTAGAATGAAGAAATATTTAGTAACAATTCCGCGTATAACCTAGCGCGCCAAGTGACTTGGGAGCTCGGAGAGGCAACATCACTGGCGGGACTCTGTCGGTGTTGCTGTGCTTACCAATCTCAATGTCAAGGTCGAGTATTGTGGTGTCCTGAAGATGTCTCGTGGAGAGACGAAACTAGTAGACAACTTACTTTGATGAATACTATCAGAGAAGGTTATACGCGGAATTGTTACTAAATATTTCTTCATTCTAATATTGTAAACTAGTATTTACAATTGAATTGAGCTAACTGCAGACTGTTGCAAACAATCAACAATCAAGTTTTATCGTATATTATAATTGTAAATATTAAATAATTAATAAAATATCAAAAAGTGCTGTTTTGTCAGTTCCCGACCGCTTTCGACCAGTTTGCGTCCATCATTTTCGTAAGTTGGCGTCATGAAACGTAAGTGACGTTTCATTGAAAAAAGGGCTTTAATTAAATAAGATTAGGGTCGTAAATAACAATCGGCCATCTGTAAAAAAACATGCAATGCAAAACCATTACCAAATCCAACCATTAGTAGATATGTCGTGGCCACATCGTAGATTTGCTCACTTCATGAAATGATCGAGAATTTCATGAAATGGTCCCATTTCATGATGAGGGCAACTTAATTTGACCTGATCATTAAATCGTAAACATTTCACGATTTTGTCATTCACGTTTGGCCGGATCGTATAAATATCCATAAAAATCCAGAATATGATAAAAACTTGTTAATTGTTTTTTAGTTAGTAGTGTAGATGTACAAGGTACAATGTGTTATTCAGGCTATGCATGAGATGCCAATGTTACCTAACTTCCTATTTTATTCTAGCTCAGTAATATTAACGTGAGGTATGTGACATTAATTCTCTAACACTTTAACATTATTTCCCTTTTTCTAGTGCCCAAGATGTACAAGGCACAAAGTTATTCAGGAAGTACGTGTACCTAATACCTATCTATTTCACCGTAATTCCTACATTAGCTTAGGAATGTCTACCTACGTTTAATACGTGATGTATGTTCTTCCGTATTAACCTTTCATTATAACCTAAGTTTAATAAATATACAGTTGCGATCAAACAGCGTTAGTTATCATTCTCTTCCTCGGTAGATCTAACACCGACTGACACAAACAAAATGAATCAAAATTTTGTAACAACTTAAAAAAAATGTATTAAAATTAAACTAATTTTTGTAAAAAAATTAAACAAATATTACTAACAATATATTTTTTTTTTAATTAAACATCAAAAACATTAAGCTACCTACTCATTTCTTTTTAGAAAGTTAACAATTACAACGCCTAGTGCGGACGGGTGGAGGTTTGCATCGTAACAGAACACTGTAGCATTGCCGCGAAATTGTTTCTAGTAGTCCGGGAGCTAGATGCGAATAGTCTATCAAATCTTTTAATAAATTATGTACCTAGATAATTTATTAAAAGATTTGATAGACAATTTTAATAGTAGGTAGGTACCTACTATTAAAATTTGAACAAAATTTTGTCATCTTATATAAAAAAATTTGCAGTACCCTAAAGGGTGCTACATGCACCCTATTGACCTAAGCTAACATTAAGACCTAAGCTGTATACATGTACATGTGAGCTAAATAAATAAATAATACAGTAGAATACCTCATCAGAAAATGGGGGAGGGGAGGTCACTCGCAGTGAAAATTTTGATATGCGTGGTAGGTACTCGATTCGTTGCGTCATCCGCCATCTTGATTTTAAAGGTCAGTTTTTGTTTATGGAATAACTCGTTCATTTTCAATTTCACATGAAAAATGGTTATAACAAAAGTTGTATAGAATTAAATTTCGTACTACTTTGGTTCTCCTATTTTTTTCCTAGGATTGAGAGGAACTTGGTTATGTAAATCTGTCACTGGCTCCCGGAATATAGCGATGGATACCATTTTGCAGGTGCGGGTGGCGTAAGAGCGGTTGTTCTTGTTACGACATACATTTGCCCGATCCATCAATCCCATGTAGGTTACGGCGCGATGTTACGCCAACTTGTATGCGTAACAACATGGCAGTGTGGACCTCTCCCGAACATCGAGGGCCTAGGAGCTTGTCGCCGCCCCGGGGGGAACGACGACACTCCCTTCACACATCATAAGTATTACATCACAGAACACAGTCGACTACCAATAAGTGAAAACGACTAAATCAATAACCTAAATTTTCTACCTAAACATAAAAACCTAAATTATAATTTATAACGTAAAATACGATATTTGCATTATCGTACAATATATTAATTAGCCTCTAAACCACTCCATTCGTCTGGCACGCATTTTCACACGAGGTGATCACTCCTATGATTGAGGAAGGTTTCACGTTGGCGCTTAATCCGGCTCGATAAGATAGTTGACCAGACTACTTACTTATATATGAACGTGAATCTGTCACAGCTACGGGACTATCGCATCCGTAGCAAGCAAGCATGGGCGTCCTAGTGATCGTCGCTGTGCTGGCGGCCGCAGTCGGCGCCGACCGTTACCACGGCGACTCGCCGGCGCCGGCCGCCGGCCGCGTCGCTGATCCCGGCGAGAGCACGGCCCATCACTGGTACGGCGAGGCGGCGGCGGGCGTGACGGCTCGGGAAGCGCGCGGCGCAGCGCGAGGCGCGGGGCGCGCGCGCAACGTTGTCATGTTCCTCGGCGACGGCATGTCCGTGCCCACGCTGGCGGCCGCGCGCACGCTGCTGGGCCAGCGCGCCGGCGGCCCGGGCGAGGAGGCGCAGCTCTCCTTCGAGGCCTTCCCCACCGTCGGCCTGGCCAAGGTACGCGCCGTCCTCCCCACGTGCCCGTCCCGCACCACCCGCCACTCACTCCGCACCCGTATCGTTATAGACGTACTGCGTGGACGCGCAGATCCCGGATTCCGCGTGCACGGCGACGGCGTACCTGTGTGGTGTGAAGACGAACCAGGGCGTGCTGGGCGCGCCAGCGGCCGTGCTGCGCGGGGACTGCGCCGCAGGCCGCGACCCCGCGCTGCAGGTACCCTCGCTGGCCGAGTGGGCGCTCGCCGACGGCCGCGATGCCGGTCAGTTCCCATTTATTAATTGCATACGTCATGTCCAATATAAGATGTTACAATATTTGGTGGTATCAACATGAGCCCTATAAGGGCGTTGCAACATTCAGAGTTCTTGAATATATAATAAATATTTACTATTCTGAACACTTTATCCTGTGAACTTAACTACAAAAATATTTCTAACATAAATAGGTATCACACTATAAGTAGGTATATAAAGTACCTATTCCTAAAGTATTTTTGTAGTTAAGTTCCACATTATTCTCATAGAAGGATAGCGGTATCGCTTTCGACAACAATCTACTCTAACTTAGTTACGAGACCACCATTCAGGTATCGTAACGACGACGCGCGTGACGCACGCGTCCCCGGCGGGAGCGTATGCGAAGAGCGCCAACCGCAACTGGGAGAACGACGCGGAGGTGCGCGCCGCCGGGGAGGAGCCTGCCGCCTGTCCTGACATTGCGCTGCAGCTGCTGCGCATGGCACCCGGAGACCAGTTCAAGGTGCGCGATGGAGCATCGCTTACGGTCACTGATGAATCACTTCGTACCGTTCACTTTGTTTCCACTATTACTAACACTAAGTATGAACGCAGGTGATCCTTGGCGGCGGACGGCGCGAGTTCCTCCCTAACTCGACGATCGACGAGGAAGGCACTCGCGGGCGCCGCACGGACGGGCGCGACCTGGTGGCGGAGTGGCGCGCGGACAAGGCCTCGCGGAACCTGACGCACGCGTACGTGTGGCACGCGCGGGAGCTGCGCGCGCCGCGCTCGGCGCCGCCCGACTACCTGCTGGGACTGTTCGAGGCCACGCACCTGCAGTACAACATGGAGGCGGACCCCGAAGCCGAGCCCTCGCTCGCCGAGCTCACGGAGGTGGCCATCCGCTCCCTCGCACGCAACCCCCGGGGCTTCTTCCTTTTCGTGGAGGGCGGGCGCATCGATCACGCGCACCACGACAACTACCCGCGCCTGGCGCTCGACGAAACCATCGAGCTCAGCCGCGCCGTCGCCACGGCGCAGGAGATGCTGGACCCCGAGGACTCGCTCATAGTGGTCACCTCGGACCACGCCCACGTGATGGCGTTCAACGGCTACTCGGGCCGAGGCAACGACATCCTCGGGCCCTCGCGTGACCTCGGCGACGACGGCGTGCCGTACATGACCCTATCGTACACGAACGGGCCCGGCGCGCGTACGCACGCCGCCGGCTCCAGGCCCGACGTCACCGGCGACGCGAACATCGGTGAGAGTTTCTGCCGTATTCCGGTCTACTCTAACAATAAGTGAAAAGGTCAGTCACTAGTATGTGGTTGTTGTTCTTACGCACACCTCTCTACCCCGACAGAGTCGCCGCGCTGGCGGACGCACGCCGACGTGCCGCTGGCTTCCGAGACACACGGCGGGGATGACGTAGGCGTGTTCGCGCTGGGTGCAGGCCACGAGCTGTTCTCGGGGTTGTACGAGCAGAGCCAGCTGCCGCACCTCATGGCGTACTCGGCGTGCCTCGGGCCCGGCGCGCGCGCACCCGCCTGCAACGCGCCGGCTACGGACGCCGCGCCCCACCGAATGACCATAGCTCCGCTCCTCGCGCCGTTAGCTCTACTGGTGCTTCTTCTGCGGCGTTGAATTTTTTTTTTTATTTATCTGTTCTGTGATAGAGGATAATGACGTTGGTTTTGTCGAATTTAATGTAGCAAGGCACGAGGGCCTTGGGCACGAGGGCCTTGGGCACGAGGGCATTTAGTATTAGTTACTAAATACGTCGAGTATTTAACACTCGAGACTGTTTTTAAGTTATAATTAAAATTAGTTTTTATTAATTAACTTTATTTACTTTTATAAGTAGTACCTGGGGATGACCGAGCTTCGCTCGATTTTTTTGGTTTTTTGTGATTTTTAGAAATTATATTTAACACCTAACAACACAAAAAGACACAAATAATATAGATAGATAATGCTTTATTCAGAAAAACTTAAAACTAAACCGTTTGGCAAAAAGGTAAAAGAATAGGCGGCCTTATCGCTTAAAGAGATTTCTTCCAGGCAACCAAACCTTAAAAGAAAAGATCAAAGGAAGGCGGTGCAGGTATTAAATACGAAAATAAAACTAAAATGAATACAAACTTAAACAAACTAAAATAATCCTAATACACATATACCAAATAGAAAAATACACTAATACATAATAACAAATACATAGCTAGTAGTAAGTTGAGGGACAAATTACCTAGTCTGACCTAAATAATATTCATAGACTTTCTTTTTAAAAGTGTGATGAGATGAGTTTTTTTTTATATCAGTAGGTAGATCATTCCATAATCTGACGGATTGGACTGTAAAAGAATTGCTATAGAAGGATGTTTTCTGAACTGGAGCCACCAAAAACAACGTTTCTGAAGATCTAAGAGAGAGGTCGTGAGAAGAATGAAGAAACTGAAATCTTTGTTTGAGATACGAAGGAGAAGCAGAATTGAACAGTATAGAGAAAAGAAGGGACAGAATGTGCAAGTTCAGGCGCTGGCAAATGGAAAGCCATTTGAGCTGGGTTCGGTAGGCAGAAACATGGTCGAACTTGCGGAGGCAAAAATAAATCTGATGCACATGTTTTGAAGGCGCTCCAGCTTATTAAGGTGATCCTCTGTGACATCCAAATAACATGCATCCGCATAATCTAGGACAGGAAGAAGAAGGGAATGAGCAAGTGCAGTTTTAGTAGCGGTGGAGAGAAAGTTACGCAGTCTTCTTAAGGAGCCAGCAGAAGCAAACAGCTTTCGACTAGTCACCTCCATTTGAGCTCTCCAAGAAAAGGTGCGGTCAAAAATAATCCCCAGGCTTTTGAAGGTCTCGCTGAAGGGGATCGCTATTCCATCAAAAACAACCTGCGGAACTGCCGACCAATTTATTTTGGACAAGGTTCTAGAGCTGCCAATTATGATGGTTTGAGTTTTAGAAAGGTTGATCCTTAGTCCGTGCCGCTTGCTCCACTCACTGATATTTTGTAGATTGTATTTGTTATCTCAATTGCGCTCGAAATATTACTAAGTGGGGCTTGGGCATATATCTGTAGATCGTCAGCATATAGATGATAGGACAAGGAGAGATTTTGTGAAATAGAGTTTATAAAGATGGCAAAGAGAAGAAGTGACAGTACGCCTCCTTGAGGTACGCCAGCAGACGTATCACACCAAGACGAAAAAGACTCATCAAGGCGAACACGCTGCCGAATATACACTACACTGTTGACTTCGAAATCCTCCTTGGACTAATGCGCTCTATTAACATATCTCCATCGGCGACTGGTTGGTTTCGCAGTTATCTGCAGGGGCGCCGGCAACGAATTTGCGCTGACGACTCTTTCTCGTCTTGGAGTAACACATCCGCTGGTGTCCCACAGGGTGGCGTGTTATCTGAACTTTTATTCGCATTATTTATTAATTCTATCTCTTCTTCCTACCATCTCTATGCAGACGATCTCCAGATTTACACTCAAGCCCCACTGCTAGATCTGGCCAGCGCAATTCACCGCACGAATAGCGATCTTACCTGCATTCGTGATTGGAGCGTGGCCTACGGTCTCCGGGTTCACCCCGCCAAAACGCAGGCTATAATCATTGGTAGCTCGCGTACTTCTGCTAAAATTGATTGGTCCACACTCCTTAACATCAAATTTAACGATGTAACAGTTCCTTTTAGCAGAAGTGTTAAAAACTTGGGAATTCTGATCGATAGCGATATGAGTTGGGTTCCACAAATGGATGCGATAAGTCGTAAGATCTTCGCCTCCGCTGCCTCACTTAGTGGCAGTAGGCAGGAAGTTACGGAAACTTCCTGCCTACTGCCACTAAAATTGTACTCGCTCAATCTCTTATCCTTCCCATTCTTGACTATGCCGACGTCTGCTATCTTGATCTTACTGAGGAGCAGCTTAACAAGGTAGAACGACTCCAAAACGTATTTATACGTTTTGTTTTTGGCTTACGGAAATATGACGATATTTCGGAGTTCCGCACTAAACTTAAATGACTTCCTGTCCGTCTCCGCAGAAATTCGCATATCCTTTATCTTCTTAATAACATTCTGTTTAACCCTGTCACTCCCGTCTATTTAAAGGAACGCTTTGAATTCCTCCACAATTCTCATCCTAATCCTTCCCGTGTCCTCCGGTCGTCAGAAAATCTGGTATTAAATATACCACCTCACCGAATCAGTTTTTACGACAAATCCTTCTCTATCCAGGCCATAAGGTTGTGGAATGCACTGCCTGAATCCATTCGAAAATCACCATCATTACCGGTTTTCAAAGCTCGTGTCAAGGAAATATGCTCATAAAAAAAATAATAGGTATATGAATATCTATTTATGTATACTGCACCTACATTTATATATTTAGTTAAGTTGCTATTGAAAATATATATTATCCTCTGTTGTTAGATATTTTTAATGTTATTTATTTATAACAACGTTAGATACACCCCTGCCATTCTTAAATTCGTATAATTCTTTCCATCCAAAGGTTGCCTGGAAGAGATCGGTTCTAACCGATAAGGCCGCCCATTGTACATGTTTTATGTAATGTCTATTTTTAATGTTTTCTTCGTAGTGTACAATAAATAATTTTGTAATTGTAATTGTAATATAAATAAACAATTGATTTTCTTGGTCTAACGTGAGTGTTGCTTAACAACGCCACCTGCTGGAGTAGCTTTAGTGTTGTTGTGTCGTTAGAACAGTTAGTTGCTCCTAATTTAAAAAATAGTATTATTATTCGCCAATAGATTTCAGGAAGAGTCATATTTTTCAGTTTATGTCACGGCTGTTTATAATAATAATAATAACAAAGGAAAGTTTACCGCGAATGGGATAAACCCGATCTACGTGTGTCCGACGGTCAGGTACCGGATGCCGAAACTGGAAATATATTTTGGCGAGGCATCTGGTCCACACCGGTCGAACACACGGAGGCGGACTGGATGAATGTGGTAAGAGCTGAATGTGAAAACATCGAAACCATGGACGCCATTACTATCTCTTCGTTAGATGTGAGTAATGCAATCCGCTCGGCCCAAAATTGGAAAAGTCCTGGCCCGGACGGATTGCATAACTTTTGGCTGAAATGGTTTCGATGCTCACATTCGGTTCTGGCCGCACAATTCCAAGAAGCAATTGAGATCGGGTCACTCCCACGTTTTATGACGACGGGTGTAACTTTCCTGCTCCATAAGTCTGGTAGTACTGCGGAACCAAAAAATTATAGACCTATAACATGCTTACCTACCATCTACAAGCTGCTTACATCCATTCTGACTACAAAAATTAACACACATATTGTTACAAACAATATTTTGGCACCTGCTCAGAATGGATGTAGGGTTGGGTCCCGTGGTACTAAGGAGCTCCTCCTCATTGACATGGCCATTAGTCAACAGGTCAAACGTGGCAGAGGGAACTTGTCGGCTGCATGGATTGACTATAAGAAGGCTTATGATTCGGTGCCTCATACTTGGCTTGAGAGGGTCTTAGAGATTTATAAAATAGATAATACTCTAAGATCATTCTTGGGATCATGTATGAGGCAGTGGACCACTGTCCTTCGTCATCCAGGCAGCCGAATGGATCCATCTGCCACCAATGATCTGATAAGGATAGAGAGGGGTATATTCCAGGGCGACAGCCTGAGTCCCTTGTGGTTCTGCCTAGCTCTGAATCCACTCAGTACTCTACTGAAAGATTCAGAGATAGGCTATCGCCTTCGAAGAGATGGTGAGGTTATTTCTCACTTGATGTATATGGATGATCTCAAACTATTTGCGCCGAATAAAACACAGTTAATGGCCCTCCTGAATATCACACAGATATTCAGTAGTGCTATTAACATGGAGTTCGGCGTTGATAAGTGTGCGGTCATACAAATACATCGGGGGAAAGTTGTAAATTCTAGTAATTTACAACTTTCAGAGATAATTTCCCTCAAATCTCTCTCAGAAGGTGAAACTTACAAGTACCTTGGTATGCCAGAAGCGTTGGGTATAGTGGACAGGGACATGAAGCAGTCGGTGAAGGAACGTTTCTTTTGTCGCCTTACAAAAGTGCTAAATAGCCTTTTGTCAGGTGGCAACAAGGTGCGCGCTTTCAACGGCTGGGTTATGCCACTGCTCACTTATACTTTTGGCATACTAAGATGGACTCAGACTGAACTAGACGCCTTGGACTGTAAGGTTCGTCAACTTTTAACCACTCATCGCATGCGACATCCCCGATCTTCGGTTATGAGATTGTATATCCCGCGGAAATGTGGTGGTCGAGGCTTTTTAAACGCCAAGACCCTACACAACTGTGAGGTATGCAATCTCAGATATTACTTACTTCAAGCCGAATACCAGATGCATCGCGATGTGGTTGCAGTTGATAAAAACCTTACCCCTCTCTCCTTAGCTAACGAGAACTGGCGCAAACCTACGGTGATGAGCATTCAGGATAGGAAGGCTATATGGGAGAGCAAAGAGCTACACGGGAGATTCTACAAGGTTCTCACCGGACCTGATGTAGATCTCCCGAGTTCAGTAAATTGGCTACGCTTCGGTGACCTCTTTGGGGAAACCGAAGGTTTTGTCTGTGCAATTATGGATGAGGTGGTAAAGACGAACAACTACCGGAAGTATATTATGAAAGATGGCACGATCGATATCTGTCGAGCGTGTCATCTTCCTGGGGAGACCCTCCGTCATATACTTTCGGGTTGTTCGCACCTTGCTAACTCTCAGTACTTGCACAGACACAATCAAGTAGCCAAAATTATACACCAGCAACTTGCTCTCCGATACGGCCTTACCGGTCCTGAAGTTCCGTATTATAAGTACACACCGGCGCCAGTTCTCGAAAACGGCCGTGCCACGCTCTATTGGGACCGATCTATCATTACAGACAGGACTATTCTCGCGAATAAGCCTGATATTGTACTGATAGATCGGTTAGAACGGAGGGCGGTGCTCGCTGATGTCACCATACCACATGATGCTAACCTCGTTAAAGCTGAGAAAGATAAACTCAGTAAATATCTTGACTTGGCTAACGAGGTTGTCAGCATGTGGGATGTTGATTCAGCGACCATCGTTCCGATAGTCGTTTCAGTTAATGGCGTAATAGCGAAGAGCCTCGATCAACATCTTATGAGACTCTCGCTAGGACGTTGGATCAAGGGTCAGATTCAAAAGGCGGTACTCCTGGACTCGGCGCGTATCGTCAGGAAGTTCCTCTCTCTGCAGCCCTAGTCACCGGCCGCTTGAGCCTAGCTTCGCGGCCGGTGATCCACCGTTTTGATATATTTTTTACTGTAGATTAGTTTTATATGTTACCTATTGTATTTTCTATAGTAAAAAATGTATTTTAATGAGATTTAAAATAAAATAAGAGGAATAATAATAATAAATCATTTATTTCAGGCAACACAGGTAGTCAAGTATAGGTGTAAAAAACTTAAAAACTACGGCCGATATAAAAATAATATACCTTAGTCTAACATACATAAAATAAACTTTTATTCTACTACGTATTGTCGGCGACGTGTGACGCAATATTATGTGCCGTGACCGGTAATCTTCCGCGAAAACGCCGGAACAGCACATTCTTCGGCCAGAATTCTTCATTAGTGAAGGTCGAAATATTCTCAGTTGGAATACGCACCACAAATGATTTAAAATCATTATGACGCGACTCCAACCGCTCGACCCTCACCAAGGTGTTGGTCTTCCTCTTCACATACTCCACGATCTCCTCCACCTTCGTGGTATAGTGAAGCCTAGACACGTAGAGTAACGTCGAAGGCACGGCCGGGCGTAACAAGTAGTTAGGTCCGGTCGGAGCGACGCCACGCTGGTTTCGGCTGCTGGGCTTCCTTTTTCTCCGCACTACCTCAGTGAACCCTTCAGCATCACACGGGTTTCTTTCACAAGAAGCCGGAACGGGCGCAGTGGCGCGAACAGATTCGCAACGCTGGCGCTGTTTCCTTTTCCCCTTTTTCGCTGTAGCTATCGATGCCGGCGGCGGGGGCGCAGCGGGCAAACAACTTTCGGCAGCAACGGCGGCGTATGCGCGCGCGGGGGGAGAAAGGGCGCGTGCACGTGTCGGTCCCACGAGTGGAGAAGCGGGGCTCGGGCGGGGAGGGCACGGAGGCGGTGTAATGACGGCATCGGTTTCAGCCGCGCAAGGCGAAGTATCCAATAACGCTGACACAAACGACGCAGCCGACACATTCAATTGACCTCCTCGGCGAGTGTTCACATTGGATATCTCGGGCGACCTGTCCACTGAAGCAGCGCTACGTAATAACGCTACCTCAGACTGCAGCTCGCTGATGGTGTTCTGCGAGACCTCTAACTTCAACAAGACATCGGCCAAGCTTGCCTTCAACGATGTAATGTCTTTCAGCAGCCTGGTCACATCGACGTGGTCGAACGTCACGGGGGGCAGCTTACGCAGCTCTTTCGCGACGAACTCGGGCACATCGTCAGGATCCGTCTCCTTCAGGACATCAACTTATCAACGAACAAAAATAATGGAGTTTATATGGATTCATCTATCTTAGCTGACAACTTCCTCCCCCATTGTGACGTGATTTTATTTGTAATTATTATTTATTGAGCTAGTATAGAAATAGCTTTTCAATAACATTAGTCATACATGAATTACAATAAAATGGATACAATTCAAGGTGATAATAATAATAAGTAAAATTTCATGTCAAAAGAAAATAATAAAAACCTGCCCTACATAGTCAATTTATATAATACTAATAATATATTATCTTATAAAAATAATAATTAAGGATGAAAACAATAAAAAAAATTAACTTAAATTCAAAATATAAATTAATCAAATAGAGATCACAAATTTAGCATATCAATCAATCTAGTACCTTACTCGCAAAAAGACAATCAGTTTGCGGTCAGTAGCCTCCATGTATCCGTAAATACATAGCATTCACGATTCGCATCCAAGAGGGCACTGAGCGATGAGAGAGTACGTGGAATAGGAGATTGCGCGTGAGCATGAGTTCGGCAGTATGGCACCGCAAAATGCCTATGCTTCCTACCGTGACGGTTATCTGGGACGTAAAGCTGCAGCAGCACATCGTTGAGATCCGGGGCGTCAATCTTTCCTCGAAGAATCTTCAGCATCGTTATGAGATGGTAATTTTTTCTTATGGAATGGCTATTATAACCAAGGCAGCCCAGTAGGTGCTTATATTTAATTCTTCATCATTTGCATTTAGTTCAACTCATCACTAATTTCAACCACGCCATAAAAATGTTTGTGATCTCTGACTCCGCCAATGACCGCTTGCTATTGTTCTCACGCGCAGACAAATTACCGCTCTTCATACCGCGCTTGCACTCGCCCGAGATGTACGTTTACGTCGCTCGCTATTCATTCGCACTATTACATTACAACCAATCTTGCTAATAAATATTACTCACTTTGCTATATATCCGCTTACGCAACTATTGAAATATAAACTCAATGGAATAATATGTTGGAGTATGTTTTACGTCAAATTCCCCCCTACATGGGAGATCATCCACTCGATGGACCGACGACATCTTAGCGGTCGAAGGGAGTCGATGGATGGAGGCGGCTCAGGACCGCTATTTGTGGCGTCGTACGGGGGAGGCCTATGTCCAGCAGTGGACGTGTATGGGCTGATGATGATGATGATGTTTTACGTATGAAAATAGTAAGTAAGTATGCACCCACATGATATTATGCCCGTGGTTCTAAGTGTTTGTGCCTACCGTGAATCGTTTGTGAACTTCGAAAATAAATAAGGTTATGCCGAGTTTATTATGGCGCTATGTGTATGGATTAATTATGGCTAGTTTAAATTTAAGTATTTATTATCAGAACGTTAGGAGGCTTCGTTCCAAAACTCAAATTTTTTATCGTAATATTTGTTTATGCTCTTACGACATTATAGTTTTAACGGAAACTTGGCTTGTGGATAGCTTGAGTAACTCTGAGATTTTAGATAATAAAACTTTTGAAACTATCATGGTTATTTACATGATAGTTTCAAAAGTTTTATACCATGATTTGAGTCTTGAGTTCTCCAATATTGGAGAACTCAAAACTCAAATCATGGTAAATATCCCGTTAACTTTAGTGTTTTAGATAATAGCTATGCAGTATTTCGACGAGACAGGGATTATGATTTAACTAGTCAATCACGAGGAGGGGGCACGCATATAGCTGTCCGTAAAGATATTCTCACTGTCCCCCAGCCTTCTTTCCATTCTACTACCGAAGATATATATATGGGTAACAATCTCTGTAAACATAAAAATAAGTTTAACGTGAACATTCATATTTGTTGTCTGTATCTCTGCAAACAAAACATGGGTCTATCTTTTTCAGAGCAATTAGAAAACTATCTAAATAAACTAAATGATAATTATTTTAACTGATCCGTCAGAATCAATTTATTCTTTTGGGTGATTTTAATCTAAGTAGTATCGATTGGCTACCTTGCACGCATTCACATTATTTACCTTACAACTATTCAGCACCAATCGAAACTCTACTGATTGATGAATTAAATACCCATGCCCTGCTTCAATTCAATGGTATGAGAAATACTTATGGTAAAATCCTTAACTTGGTTTTATCAAACAACGACTTAACGGTTTTGGAATGCTTTGACCCTCTAGTGCCCCTTGATCCCCACCACAAAGCCCTATTGGTTGGTGTCACCTATTTGAATTCCCCTTGTCTTCAATCCCAACCATACACAAAGTTTATGTACAATAAAGGTAACTATGACTCCATTAACTTAAAACTATCCGAAATACATAGATTGGAACACTGAAATCTCCTCAAGATCTCTCAAAGATGCCATTCAATATTTTCATTGCACTCTTGACCTACTGAAAACCCAATTTATACCTACTAAATTAATCACTAGTAGCTCATATCCCATATGGTATTCTCCAGCACTTATCAAACTTATGAAGGAAAATACAAATTTTATAAAAAGTTCCAAAATTACAATATGAAATGCGATTTGGAAACTTTTAAATTACTACGTAACCGGGTACATCATCATCATCATCAGCTCATACACGTTCACTGCTGGACATAGGCCTCCCCCGTACGACGCCACAAATAGCGGTCCTGAGCCGCCTCCATACATCGACTTACATCATTTTAAAAATGCAACTATGCATGAATTGAATACTTTTTTTGGTGGAGAATATAGAATAAACAATATGTACAAATTTGACAAAGGGACTGTATGTAGGTACATTCTCAAGGACATTTTACAAATATGTTACAAATACGAAAAAATGTATAACCTCAGAAAAAACACCCAAACACTATTTCAGGAGCGTTTTTATAACCTACAGACTCATTTAGAAACAACCGCATCTCAAGATGATAAACCTGAAGAAATCGAATTTTTTTTTTCGAGGCTAACAATGAAGTATTTAATAACAAAATATCTGTAACAAATCTAAATATCTTATACCAAAATTTATGTGGAATAACAAACAAAAAAGATGACTTAAAAATTTATTTACATGACATGGATATTAACATAAATTACATATGCGTGGCAGAACATTTTCTTAATAAACATAATATTGATGTATTTAATTTGGAAAACTATAATATGGCATCATTTAACTGTAGAGTCAACAAAAAAAGGGGAGGAACATTAATTTTATCACACATTAAA
The DNA here is from genome assembly GCA_947859395.1 of Eupithecia insigniata. Classification (NCBI taxonomy): domain Eukaryota; kingdom Metazoa; phylum Arthropoda; class Insecta; order Lepidoptera; family Geometridae; genus Eupithecia; species Eupithecia insigniata. Next base: position 35,075 of record OX402011.1, on the reverse strand, counting down.
AATAACACCGAAGAGCTTGCTATATGTAAGAAATTGTATAAGCAAGATAGTTTTGAAATAAGTGGTGCTAGGGATACTATATTACAACTTAATATTTGTTGTCTGTACAGAGTGCCGGATGATAAAAATTTCAGTGATTTCATAACTAGACTAGAATCTTTATTAGAACACTTCTTCAATAAAAGGTGTGTTATTTTAGGAGACTTTAACATAGACCTACTAAAGGAAAGTAAACATAGAAATGAATTTGAAACCTTGCTCAATGGCTTTAATTTCAGCTATTTAGTAAACTCAGCAACTTTTTTTCGGAATTGACATGAATCATGCATTGACAACATACTTACAAACCTGGCAAAAGAAAAAGTCACTAATGTGAATGTTGATGAAAATGGTCTTGGGGATGGACACGCAGGGCTACTCTGCAGTCTTAATTTGGAAGGCGTAGACTCCAGTGATAATAAGAATTCTTTTAGGATGCAACAAAGGTCTTACTCTGAGTCTGAGAAAAAAGTATTTAGGCAGAGCTTACAGGAAAACCTATCGAGCAGTAAGAACTTCTTAACAAACTTCCAAAACATTTTTGATATGTCTTTTACAAAAAAGGAAGTAAATATTAACACAAACAAACAAGTCAAATCAAAATGGATATCTAAAGGAATAAAAACTGCAAGCAAAATGAAGAGGCTTCTAAACACCATGAATAAGAGGAACATCCACGAATCTTTGATCACATATCGAAATAAAAATATAAAACTATGTATATAGGAAGGCCATTACAGAATCTAAAAAGAATGCAGTTAGAAAGGAGGTAAATTTAGCAAAAAATAATACAAAGCAAATATGGAACATAATCAATAAACCTAGAAATAAGTGTAAAACTAGAACGTATGATAATTATGTACTTAAATATAATGGTAAAATTCTTGACGACTCTAAAGATATAGCACAAGTCTTTGCAAATCAATATGACTATAGTTGTGAAGACCCTAACGTAAACGAGAAATAATTAAAGAATAAAAAAAAAACTTTATGACCAACTCCTGCCATCTCATTAAAGATGAGATGGCTTTTGATGCTACAAATAGTAGTGAAATTAAAATTATTGTAAAGAGAATGGAGATAAAACACTCACATGGCTATGATGAAATTCCCATCATAATAATTAAAGAAAATATTGACATCCTAGCTGAACTGATGGCCAACTACTTCAATGAATGTATTTGTCAAGGATACTTTCCTGATCAACTTAAAATTGCAAAAGTTCTACCTATCTATAAAAAGGGGAAAAGAACAGATCCTAAAAATTTTAGACCTATTTCACTACTACCTATTTTTTCAAAGATTTTTGAAAAATTAATTAAACAAAGGTTGGTGACTCATTTGAGGGCCAACAAAATACTCAATGAACGGCAATTCGGCTACCAGAGTGGGGTAGGAACAGTTGACGCGGTTGGTCTACTAATTAACGAAGTACTAGTCAATCTAGATAGTAAAATGAAAGTAGCTGGCCTATTCCTGGACCTGTCATCCGCTTTTGACACGGTAGACCATGACATATTAACAAAGAAGCTTGAATTTTGTGGTATAAGGGGAAAAGCACTAAATCTAATGAAGTCGTACCTTAATAATAGAAAACAATTTATTGTAATTAGAAACGTTGTAAATGGCAAAGAAGTTGTGACTAAATCTAAGGAAATGGACGTAAAACGGGGAGTTCCACAAGGTTCTATTTTAGGGCCAATATTTTTTATTATTTTTCTTAATGACCTTATTAATTTTATGAATAAAGCTGTCCCAGGTATTAGTGTAGTAGTTTACGCAGATGATACAAATGCTATAATCTCAGCCATAAATTTAGAAGAATTGACATTTAAAATAAATATTACTCTGGAGGCCTTTAATAAATGGTTTTCAGTAAACAATTTAAGACTGAATATGACTAAAACTAATGGTATATTATTTAGAACAACTGCAAATAAGAATGAAACTATTGACATGACATTGACCAACTACGGTGATAAGATAAAATTTGTGAGCTATGTAAAATTCCTGGGAGTCCACATTGACCACTTCCTAAATTGAAAAACCGAGCTGGGAGCCATCGAAAGCACAATAAGCTCCGCATGTTATGCGCTGCGAAGTTTGAGGGATGAAATAAGCCTAGAGCAATTAAAAACGGTTTACTATGCTCTAGTAGAGTCCAAACTGAGATACAGTATACGTTTTTGGGGTAATAGCTACTTGTATAATATAAATCGGGCTTTCGTCATACAAAAACGAGCTATTCGCACTATTGTGCGTATCCCTCCTTGGGAATCATGCAAAGAGTATTTCAATAAGCTAGAAATTCTCACCCTGCCCAGCTTATACATATTAGTTGTCCTGATGGACATTGTACGAAACCCTCTCAAATATGAAACTGCAGAGAAGAGAACAAAAAGACTTAGACCTCGAGGTTTATCCGAGGCTTAAAGTAGCAAAGCATGCCAGTAGGTATCAGGCAGTCAAATTATTTAATGTCCTTCCTACTGAAATTAAAGCAATTGACAATCCAAATATTTTCAAGAATAAGTTACGAAAACTTTTGCTGAAGGGGTGTTTTTATACAATTGACGAGTTTATCAGACGAAAGTAATATTATGTAAGAAATAAATAAATAAGAAATAAGAATTGGATTATCTTTATTACAATTGCATGCTATTAATTATTATTTTGTTTGTTTTGTATTCTTTAGTCAATGTTAAAATTATATAATTGTACCTAAATTCATACACAATGTAAATTGTTTTTGAATAAATGAACTGTAATGAACTGTAATGACTCCCTGCGACCGCTACGATGTCGTTGGTCCATCGAGTGGATGGTCTCCCATGTAGGGGGGGATTTGCCATAATCACCACGCTTGGCAGGCGGATTGGTGATCGCAGTGTTGGTGTTTATAAATACTCAGAAGGAAGCTGCTGCCCTTCCTCTGGTAGGTTCCCTTAGTCGGCTTTTACGACATCCACGGGTTGAGTTGGAGGGGTCGATATTTGTACGCCGCGGCCCCACAGCCTTTACATGCTAGAACGTAAATGTTACCAATCCTGTATGACATCTATTGAAGACGGTATAGAGAAATTTCCAAAAAAATTTAGGTCTTCTTTAAAAAACCGCTCCAAATCGAATGGCATTTCTACTTCCCTTAAATAACTCTATTTGACGGTTTCCACTGGTGACTCCATTTGTGAGGCATTTTCACAATACTTCTTCTCAACCTTCTTTCCAATGTCAGTTCAGGCTTCCGATGACGATCCATCTGATTTGGAACTGAACGTACACGATATTGCTATCATTGAAATTAATCAACTTACCGTTGAGAGATTAATCATCCAGTTAGACACCTCCAAATCAGCAGGACCTGATAAAATTAGCCCAATATTTTTTATCGGTTGTGCAAAATCAGTGTGCATAATAGAGAAAATTTTCGAAAGATGCGTCTACAATCAAGTGTACGCTACCTTTCAAAATTCCTTTAATGAAGCGCAGCATGGTTTCCTTAAAGGTCGTTCGACAGTATCCAAACTGGTTCTTTTTAACGATTTCTTGACTGAATCTATGGATAATGGCCATCAAATTGACGTGATTTATACAGACTACAGGACGACGAGTTGAAAATTTTCAGTATTTTTAAGTCTCAGAACGATGCTCTTAACCTTCAGGCGGACCTTTCTAGGCTAGACAACTGTCGTATTAACAAGCTCGAGCTTAATTCATCCAAGTGTTCAATCGTGACTCTTTCGCGTAAGAAAATAACAATACCGTTTAGCTACTCACTGAAGTCCGAGTCTCTGCAGCGGTGCAGCGTTGTTAGAGATCTCGGTGTCATCCATGACTCTTAACTCGTTTTCGATGGTCAAATCCATTCAATTGTTTCTAAAGCCTCTAAAGTACTAGGATTCGTCATGCGGAGTGCTTCTAGCTTTCACTGCGCAAAAACATTTAAGATTCTTTACTGTATATTTGTTAGAAGCATTCTAGTATATGCATCACAGATTTGGAACCCTTGTTATGATATTTATATGAAAAGAATTGAGCGCATTCAAATCAAGTTTATAAAGTACCTTTGTTTCCGTCTAAAAATTCCATATAGTTCTGCCAATTACCTAGATTTATGTAAGCAATTTCACATTATTCCACTATCCAAGCGGCGTGAGATCGCCGACTTATCATTCATACTTAAAATCTCATCTAACAAAAACAATTGTCCCAACCTACTTCAAAAAATTAAACTTAACGTTCCCTATAAACCTATCAGATTTAATCCCCCTATCTGTCGTCCATGCTGGCACTAACTACAGACAAAATTGTTTCTTGTGGCGAGCGAGTAACAACTTTAACATCTTATGTAAACAATTTGACCTTGACTTATTCTGCACAAGTGTCAGCTCGGCCAGGCGGCGGCTCACCGGAGAATTTTTTGGCGAGTGATAAAGTAAAGTAAAGTAAAGTTTTATTGCAACAAATACATGTAAATAGGTACATAGGTGGTATATGCTTAAATATGAAACAATGTATTTGTACCAGTGTGGCGTGCAATATTTAAGTACAAACAATGTCAATAAATTAATAAAATTAACTTAAATAAATAAACACTAAATCGAGACAATAACCAATACGCAATTTATATTAAAGAAAATTAAATTAAAATAAATATGTACCTACAGATATTACAGTTAGGCGCCATTATTTCCTATTTTCCAAAAAAACATTTGTCCGTCATAAAATCATTTACTTCGTAATAGGCTTTCAACTTTCTCTGAAACAATGAGCGTGGTTGTTCTCTAATTGATTTTGGTAGTTTATTATAAACAGAAGGAGCCATGCAAAAGATACTCTTACGCATCATAGCAGTCTTTGAGTTCGGCTTGCAGACTCTGTGTTGATCTCGTCGATTACGAGGGACGGCATCGGAGAGCTGACAATATAGATCGGGGTTATTTTTAACAAACATAGCCGTTTCGTAAATATACAGAGAAGGTAGAGTAAGAATGTTATGTCGTGCAAAGTAAGGTTTACAGGAATCCATTACCTTTAGACGAAACATAGCTCGTACACATCGCTTTTGATACTTGAAAACCTTATCAAAGTCAGTAGAGTTTCCCCAAAATAATATGGCATACCGTAAGTTTGAGGCTATCAGCCGATGATAATGTTGATGATGATAAGTGTAAAAAATTCATAATTTAGTAACTAAAAAATAACTATTAGATGATGCATGTAGGCTAGTCACATTACATATGTTCACAGTATTTTTATTATACTATTCTATTTGTTAGAGCTACCGAGGAAGAGAATGATAACTCTAACGGTGTTTCATCGCAACTGTATATTTATTAAACTTATGTTATAATGAAAGGTTAATACGGAAGAACATACATCACGTATTAAACGTAGGTAGACATTCCTAAGCTAATGTAGGAATGCCGGTGAACTAGATAGGTATTATTTTAAAGATTAAAGATACACGTACTTCCTGAATAACTTTGTAGATAGATAGATAGAAAATACTTTATTGCACACTTAAAACTAGAACACAGTTTACAAATGAGACAAAAACAACATAAGTGACAATGGGCGGTCTTATCGCTCAAGAGCGCCTAGAGCTATTTTTCCGATGTCATCGCACCATTGTTTTGCGTGTCTTCCTTTTCTTAGTTTTTTTTTGTATTGGGTACTAATTGATTATAGTTATGGATCATCTCTCGTTTTGCATTCTCTGGATGTGTCCCGCCCATTTCCATTTTAGAGATAGAACCTTCAGTACTGAAGGTTCTACGTCTTTTGCTTTAGTTTTTTTTTTGTTATATCTATGTTCCTAATTTTATCTCTTGGTTTGAGGCCCAGAAAACTTCTTTGTATTCTTCTTTGGCAGACCTTTTAGTCCTTTGATGTTCTGTACGGTTAGAACCCTCGTCTCGATCGTCTGGCTTACGTAAGTGAGGCAAGGAAGTCGGCAGGTTTCTATGGCTTTGGTTTTCAGTTAAATTGTTAGTTTGTTCTTGAAAAACTTCTTTCATGGCCCAGTATTTTTTCCATGTGTTTTTGGTTTTCCGCTCTATTTCTTGTGCCGTGCAAGTCATGAACGAGACTTAGTGACTCAGATACACATACTCGTTCATATACCCTAGATTTGCAGGGCAAAGATATTGCGAATCTTAGAAGCAAAACTCATCTGCAGAAGAGCTGCTTTAGCGGCCTTAGCTGTATAGAGGTCCGAGGTAGTAGGGCAACAAGTGGATCCAGGTACGTGAGCTGTTGGCAAGAGTGGTGCTGTACGTATGGTTGAGTATTCCTCCAGATATCTATGAATCCTTCCAGATACCGGTAACAAGATCGTCAGGGACGGAAGGCGTTAGTGTGGCTGTGCCGTCGAGTGGCCGATGAGGTAGACCTATTGTCCTTTTAAAACATCAAATTCCCATGGGACAAATGTTTTTAGCCCCCTAGAAATGTGAAATTTGAATTGAAGGCGGATGAAACCGCGACGAACTGCTATTGCGGCCATAAGTGAAAGGACGATTTGAAAGCAAACGGAATAAATAGAAACACTTTGGAATTTATTATTTTACATAATTAGTAGCTATTATTATTGAAAAAGAAAATACATAGGTAAAGTACTGTACAATATCATAAATTATCACAAATACAGGAGGACCTCCAACAATGAAAATCCATTCTAGATCAAACATCCTTAACGGCATCAACGTCTGAAAAGGAGCACTAATAGAATTAATGGCGCGAGGAGTGGAGCTATGGTCGCTCTGTAGGGCGCGGCGTCCGTAGCCGGCGCGCTGCAGGCGGGCGCGCGCGCGCCGGGCCCGAAGCACGCAGAGTACGCCATGAGGTGCGGCAGCTGGCTCTGCTCGTACAACCCCGAGAACAGCTCGTGGCCCGCACCCAGCGCGAACACGCCAATATCATCCCCGCCGTGTGTCTCCGACTCCAGCAGCACCTCGGCGTGTGTGCGCCAGCTCGTTGATTCTGCGGAAGTTTCACGATATTATAAGAAGTAGGTAGTACAAAAAGTAAAAGTCGAACTGATTGTTTAAAACTCACCGATATTTGCGTCTCCCGTAACGTCGGGCCTGACACCTCCGACGTGCGTGCGCGCGCCGGGACCGTTCGTGTACGAGAGGGTCATGTACGGTACGCCGTCGTAGCCGAGGTCATCGGACTTGCCGAGGATGTCGTTGCCGCGGTGCGAGTAGCCGTTGATGCTCATGACGTGAGAGTGGTCCGAAGTGACCACTATGAGCGAGTCCTCGGGGTCCAGCATCTCCTGCGCCGTGGCAACTGCGCGGCTGAGCTCGATGGTTTCGTCGAGCGCCAGGCGCGGGTAGTTATCGTGGTGCGCGTGATCGATGCGCCCGCCCTCCACGAAGAGGAAGAAGCCCCGGGGGTTGCGCGCGAGGGAGCGGATGGCCACCTCCGTGAGCTCGGCGAGGGAGGGCTCGGCTTCGGGGTCCGCCTCCATGTTGTACTGCAGGTGCGTGGCCTCGAACAGTCCCAGCAGGTAGTCGGGCGGCGCCGAGCGCAGCGCGCGCAGCTCCCGCGCGTGCCACACGTACGCGTGCGTCAGGTTCCGCGAGGCCTTGTCCGCGCGCCACTCCGCCACCAGGTCTCGCCCGTCCGTGCGGCGCCCGCGAGTGCCTTCCTCGTCGATCGTCGAGTTAGGGAGGAACTCGCGCCGTCCGCCGCCAAGGATGACCTGCAATTCACATCAAATCAACCTGCGTAATCGTGTGCATCCGTGCCATAAAAAAGGCAATTTTTTAAGTTTATAGATAGATAGAAAATTCTTTATTGCACACTTATTGATAAGAAACAGAAATACAAAAAAAGACAATTTTAAAACTAAGTTACAAGTGGCGGTCTTATCGCTCGAGAGCGATCTCTACCAGACAAGCGTGGATGGATAGGATTGTTGGATAGTACTAGGGGATCTGTGTGCTAGTATAGATTTAATAAATAAAAATACTCATAATAAATATTATGCCTAAAATAAACTACATATATAAATTTATGTACATATATATATTTACCTATATACATAGGGACACAGGTATGCGTTCAATGACAACAGCCTAAATAGTGCTCCTTCACCATGGTTTTAAATAGTGGTAGCGACTTTGCTCGCCTCACTGAGACTGGCATTGCGTTCCATAGTTGTACAGCCCGGGCAGTAAAGGAATGGGCGAAGAAAGAAGTAGAGTGAACAGGTACTTGAAGTTTAATGTATGTAAATATCTAAATCTTTAATTTAAGTGATATTTATTTATTTGGGAAACAAAAAGCTTATGATTAGATAACAATAGATCCATAAACAAGAACAAATGAAGCTAAAGACAGTTTCTATTCTACCTGTCAGCGATGAAAATTTTCGTGAGACTTTGGGACTGAGCACGTCTCACGCGAGACGTTGGGAGTGACTCAAACCCGTTAGATTACTTGCTTAACTTTTTTTACGTAATTAAAAATTTTACTTTAAGTTTTCGGGATTATGTGGTAGAATTGATGTTTTAAGAAAGCTTAGATCTTGAAGATAAGTTTACAGTTTAAATTACCTATGTAAATAGGTTGATTAGTGATATAGATATTTTAAGATTTACGTAAGGAAAAATGTTCCAAACTGAATTGTTGTATGTCTTAGTTTTATAAACTTTTTATTTGATCGTGTAAATATTGTTATTAAAAATAAGGCATATTTTTCTAAAAATATAAAGCGCAAAAGGTTTCGGCTCAAGTAAAAATTATAGAGACATTGAGTCAAAAATAGGAATGGTTTCCCGGTCGGTGTCTTGCCGGTAAATCACGGTCATTTAAATAAAGGGCGCTTTTTTTGCCGAGGGTCAGTCACATCTCAGCCATCGAAGAGGTAAGAAGTAGTGAAACGAAGACAGAAAGTAGTGGTATGGAACCTAGGAACGAGCTGAAAGCTATAATCAAGAATTCAAGATTGCTGCCTTTCATTTCCTTAATGTTGAGGTTCCCGAAGGAAGAAGGACCTGGTCGTTGTACCACATCACAATCGCATTCAGTGTGTGCGTGGTGGCGTACCGTGCGTCTACCAGCCAAGGAAGAGGAAAGGAACGCACGTCGAACCAAACTGGGATGCTTACCCAGGGCGTACCAGCGTCATCCTGATATGATAACCGTCCGAAATACTACTTGTAGTTTTATAATAACGTCATCATCATCAGCCCATACACGTCCACTGCTGGACATAGGCCTCCCCCGTACGACGCCACAAATAGCGGTCCTGAGCCGCCTCCATCCGACTCCCTGCGACAGCTACGATGTCGTCGGTCCATCGAGTGGATGGTCTTCCATGTAGGGGGGGAATTGCCATAATCACCACGCTTGGTAGGCGGATTGGTTATCACAGTGTTGGTGTTTAAAAATAATCAGAAGGGAGCTGCTGCCCTTCCTCTGGTAGGTTCCCTTAGTCGGCTCTTACGACATCCATGGGTTGAGTTGGAGGGGTCGATATTCGTACGCCGCGGCCCCACGGCCCTATAATAACGTAACTAGTACTAATTAATAAAAATGTTGGACAATCCAAAGATGTAAATCGTCTTTGGGACAATCCACACAACATCATCTAGCCCTAAGCTAAGCAGAGCTCGTGTTATGAGTAAGTACTAGATGACTGATATACATAATACAATATTTGTAGATCGTACAAAATTTGTCGTAAAATTTTGTCCCAAGGCGGGAATCGAAACCGCAACCTCCTGCCTCGCAGGCGGAACGCGCCCCATCGGTCGTCAAATACAATTGGGTGTTCAAAATTATGCATGCCTATACAGGGTGGATTTTTGAGACGGGACAATAAGGGCAGGTACCCAGGTTGTGGTAACAGGAGAACGTTCCTCCGAAACCATTCATAACTTTTTGAGATATTCTGAACTGCATTCATAGATTTTGGAAAAACGTCTCTAGCGGACCGACTGAGATTTGAGTACCTACTAGAATGTTAGAAATCATAAAAACTTTTCCCTTACATTTTATATGGAGTCCAAGAGTAATTAATTTTTTTAACAAAATTTTACATTATATAATATAGATTATTATGTTCCGCGTTAGTACGTGGTTTTCCGATAATTTGTGGCGGAGTTCGGAATATATAGGTAATATAATGATGGTTTCGCCTAGATGCTCGGCTGGACGGAACGGTTAGGAGCGTGGCGTGGGTGAACCAACCAGATTCAAGACAATGTTGAGCAATAGGTACTGACACTGTTAATGTGTACTGTCACTTCAACAGCTTCTCCTCTCAAATCAAGTGGTAGCAAGCAAAGATGTAAATCGTTAGATATGCCCTGACACCAAAAACTGTGGCATTGTCTTTGAAGTATGTAGACGTGCGCGCCGCGCCGGCACGCGACGCTGTTTTCTCACGCCGCCGCCGCCGTCTCTATCAGTCGCGTCGGTGCGACGACCAGCAACCAGACCGAAGAATCTGTTCAAAACTCTCCAATAAACATATCATTTATTCCTCCAGTACTTAAGAATGTAGTGTCCTTCAAGGTTTTCTGTGATTGCGATTGCTAGAAGAAGTAGAAATCTTCAGCGCACCACTGCTATGTTTCTTAGAGAGTTTTGATCAAACAGATCATCTATACAGTCTGGTCGCTGGTCGGCGCGCTGACTGATCGACTACACATGAGGCAGCGGCGGCGCGGCAGTGGATAGTCTCGAAAAAACGCTCGCTCCTTTCGCTGTTATTACTAGAGATGAGTCTGGTATTCAATAACTAACTCAGTACCTGTTAGCATGGTCCTAAAATATCTAACGATATTGTAAAATCCGCATACCGCTAGGGAATAACTGTGCAAAGCGAGCATCGCGCCTAACCGACCGTGAGCCATAACTACCCAACGCTTCAATACCTATACTTACCTAACCTATCATCTACGCATAGATACTAGCGGACCGTTCACTCGTAAAGTTATGTAGCTGTAACAAATATTTGGTATTTCTAACCAAATCGGTTAGAAATATATTGGGTAGAAATCAGGACAGGTACAGAGTATTGTAACGTTAATGGGTACCAGTTGGTACTAGCGGAATTGAAACAAAATACCCAACTAATAATCGGTAGCCAAAATATCCAATAACTCCTATCCTTAGTTATTACTGTGTACCTTAAACTAAATACCGACCTATCAAATGAAAGCTCTTGTAGATCGAGCTGTAATTTTTTCTTTCTACAACAAACTTAGCGAACCTCTTTGACCGTTCATCCAGGAGAAAGCAAAAAACAATAAAAACCCATTTTTAAATGGTTTATTGTTTTTTTATTATTTTTGCACCTTACGTCTTGCAATGGCAATTTCAAACCGTCATAATATGTAGCTCCGGAACAGTAAATTTATTGTAAACTATGAGGGTGACATGATCACTCTGATCAAACCCTCTTTAATGAATAAAGATATTAAAAAAAAACTCGAAACAGACGATTCAAACTAAAACAGTCACGACGTTACGGTTAGGGGCTAACTACTATTTAATTTTAAATACCTACATAAGAGACAAAAAAATCAAACCACGCCGGCGCGGCGTCGCCGCCACGCTGACCGTGGAGGTCGGCGCGCCGCCGCCGGCAAATTTAAGGTCGGGTCGCACGTCTAAGTCTGTGTACCACAGATTAGCTGGTAGTTTTACTTTGTTTATAGTCCGGTCGCAACGCTACAGCAGCGGAAGGAAAAATAATAGTTATTTAATTATATCGCAATCCTAAGAGTGAAATTTTACGCCTTTGGATTTATTTGTATTTTAACTATTTATTGTTTCATTTGCGAAATGCACGCGATGGCATTTTGAGACACTTTTCAACAAAAAATGCCAAAGTTAAACAGGTCCAGTTAGCACCGTGTTTAGATGTACACTGATTCCAAATGAGTGAGCTAAATCATTTCGCGTGGCACTCAAAACGGCGCGGTCTCACTATGGTAAGGGCCTATCTAACGATTTACATCTTTGGTAGCAAGTGATGGTATTTCCAGCTATCTGTTAAGTCGAAGTTAATGCTCTTATGCTTGTACCTAATTAATAAATTTAAGAATTTACGAAATTAGTTATTAGTTTTAAAAGATTGAAGAGACCAAAAATTTTACTGGTCCCTTAATTCTAGTTTGATGTAATGTCTTTTGAAAATTGTAACGTGTCTAAGTGTCCTGTCCGGTAAGGTTTAAAGGAAATTGAGTTTCGAAAAGGAGCGCCGAAAGCGAGAACCTACCTTGAAACGGTTGCCAGGCTCACTGGTGACGAGCTGGGTCGCTATGTCGTTACAGACGAGGGGGTCTTGTCCGTCGGCGCGTACTTCCGCGTCGTTCTCCCAGTTGCGGTTCGCGGTCTTTGCGTACGCGCCCGACGGGGACGCGTGCGTGACGCGCGTTGTCGTCACGATACCTGCCGGGATGAACAATCATAAACAACCTCTCTCTCGAGATCTCTTCAGAAACATACGTACTAGGCTTGAGGCGTATTTATCGTCATTGATAAAAGTCACAGGTATAGAAAATTGGCAGTATTTCACAGTGACAGAAACTAAATATATCTGTGACGGTTTCACAGGCAGTGCCAGTGTCACGAGTGCAAGATATTATTTCGTTGTTATTTTATTAGGTATTAGGTAGGTACCTAACCTACCTACGCAATAAATCGCTTCAGCTAGACAATATCGCTTCTATATTCTCTCTTTGATAGTATCACTAAGTCAGAATGAGACACACCTAATATTTTGTATGTATACTTGGAAATTAATTTGAAATGAATACCGCAATGTAACAAAGTTGTTACATAGCGTTAGACACATACAATGAGGATCCATAACGTTTTTAGTTGAGAATGCAGATTTATAGAGCTAAGAAATCCTTAACATACAGTGCAAAAATTTTTGTTCTTTGCCAAAAATTAACGAAGTTATGACCTAATTACTAGCGAAGTTCACCGAGTGGCCCGCCGCGATAGCTGTGACGTCACTTAGTCCGTCGCCGCCAGTTAGCCCTTGGCTGTGATAAGGCGCGCAGTGTTTTTCTCGATTAATTGTGGTTTTAAAACAAATTCAGTGTCCAATTTGTGTACGAATCACCTTTATTACTATGTATAAGTATTGTATAGTGCCAAAATTTACAAACACTTCTATTAAAACGCCAGGAAAACTATTTTTTTACGTACCAAGGGACCAAAAACTACGCAAAAAATTTAATTTCGTTGTAAAATGAGATGATAAAACTCCACTTTCTGTCCAGACTACAAGACATTGCTGGGAATATCATTCGATATACGTACCTACATAATAATACTACCCCCCTTCCCCCCAAAAAAAACTCCCCCCCTTTTATTATCTCCCAAGCGGAAAAACTTTTAAGAATTTTCTTTTTTGGGTCATGTAAGGAATAAAAAATAACTTTGAATGCTTTGAATTCCCCCTCTCCCCCTCTAGACTTCCTTTTTTATAAAAAAATCTAAATTTGGCCTAATTTTGACCTTTTTTTTCGGGTAGAGCATTGCGGCGAGCGTAGCGAGCCGTGCTGTGACCCCCACGACCCCCCTTCTTCTCCCCCTCTAATGGGGCTCCCGAGCAAAGCCATATTGATTAACATTTTTTGTAGTGGTGTATAGAGGATGTCAAGTGATTTTGAATGCAATAAAAACCACCACCCCTTCCCCCGCGAGCCCCCTTCCGTCACCCCTGCGAGCGAAGCGAGCCGTAATGCGACTCCAGGGAATAGCACGGCGAGCGAAGCGAGCCATGTTGTGACCCCCAAACGCCCCCAGTCCTCTCGAACCCCCTCTCCCACCAAAAAACTAGATATCTAAACATGAAATAGGTCTAGGTCGAGCTAAGCTCCTCAGTTAAAATGACAATTATAGGGTAAAAATAAACGTAAAATATGTAAATGAGTTATGGTGTAGTGGTTTAGACGCACGAAGACAAATAAAACATATTACAGACTAACTGAGATTACTTACATGAAATCAAAAAAGAAACTTTGTACAAGGTACAATGTGTTACTAAGGCTATGCATGAGATGTCAAGGTTACCTAACTTCCTATGTTATTCTAGCTCAGTAATATTAACGTAAGGTATGTAACATCTACTCTCTAACACTTTAACATTGTTTCCCTTTTTCTAGTGCCCAAGATGTACAAGGCACAAAGTTATTCAGGAAGTACGTGTATCTAGTACCTATCTAGTTCACCGACATTCCTACATTAGCTTAGGAATGTCTACCTACGTTTAATATGTTCTTCCGTATTAACCTTTCATTTTAACATAAGTTTAATAAATATACAGTTGCGATCAAACAGCGTTAGTGTTATCATTTCTCTTTCTCGGTAGCTCTAACATTCTTCGAGCCGGATTCACAGTCTAAATCCGCGATCGCGCTCACCGTCTGTCAAACGACAAAGTGATAACGTACCTACGTTACTAAAACGTTATCCTTAAGCTACTACGTCGCGTACACACGTAGTAGTGTGCGAATTGTGTTCCCTACATTGCCCTTCGGAACCTTCATCGCAGAGCAGCTGCTGGAATCTGAATTGTGTTCCCTACATTGCCCGTCGGAACCTACATCGCAAAGCAGCTATACAAGTATCCTATATCAAAGAGGTCTTGTTTTACCTACTAATCATGGATAACTTCATGTTGAACCTTGAGGAGATCCTTGAAGGCATGCTACATATCAGGACCAACTTCCTCAAGGATCCAGCCAGTCAGAAGACTCATATGCATCTTCTAACAAGTATAGAAAGACTAGACAAGCTTCTGGAATTCATGGAAAATAAGTTCACTAGTCTAGTACCAACAACGAAAAGGGTACGAAGAGTGCCGGTATTGAGGTGCGCCGCTCTCCCTGCCTTCCGCGGCCTTAGCGGGGTCGCCACCGTTTGATGGCGGACACGGTGGGGTCACAGGGGAAGAGGAGTGTCGGTATTGCGAGGGCCGCTCTCCCTATCCTCTGTGACCTTGTGGCAGGCGGCGGGGCCACTCGACTGACCCGTCGCAAGGGGACCTAGGGGCGTTTGGACACGGGGTCATCTGGCGCCCATTTGGCAGGCTAAGGTCCCCGAGGTGGTCGCGGCGCATCATGTGTTTCTGGTGCGTCGCGAAGGGGGGTGCACTACACCCCCAGTGAGGGGCCCGATATCGGGCAGCCGCGGTGGGTTCGCGGAAGAGAAAACGTTCCCGCGTTCCCACCACAAGTGGCAGAGGCGGAACACCCTGAGGGTTTTAGTGGGTTACAGTCCCACATAATCGTACTGTCTCCCCGTGGCGGTACGATATGCGTGCACATTTCCCTCAGGATAATAAAAAAAAAAAGATGGTTTCCTGAAATCAGCCGACGATCTCATAATAAAGCCATACATCTTAAAAGCATTGCTTGTAATATTCTCAACATGCTGATTTAAATGGAGCTGACAATCTAGAAGGACACCAAGGTCTCTTAATACAATAACTCTATTGAGTGTGGAGTTACAGAGGCTATATGAAAAATTTATTGAATTAATGTTTTTGGAAAGCTGATAGAGTTACATTTAGGAAGGCTAAGGTGTAGTTTATTGTTATGGCAGTAAGTGGCTAGTCTATTTAGGTCTTGTTGAAATAATACACAGTCATTGAGGGTACGAATAGACATGAACGCTTTGAGATCGTCAGCGTACAATAAGAATTAGGAATTTTAAAAGCATAAATTTATGTCATTAATAAAGAGCACAAAGAGAAGCGGTCCTAATATGGAACCCTGAGGAACACCTGATGTTACCTGTACACTGGTTGATTGGAAGCCGTTAATAAAAATTGTTTGGGTACGGTTTGTAACGTAAGAGCAAAACCAACAGAGAAGGTTGCCACGAATACCATTATAAGCAATCTTCCTCAGAAGAATTTCCTGATCCACCTTGTCGAATGCCTTTTTGAAGTTCGTATAAACTGCATCAACTTGTACACGCTTGTCAAGATTTTCAAATAGGGTATTGGTAAAAATTATAAGATTAGATGTGGTGGATCGCCGCTTTAAAAAGCCATGTTGTTCAGTAATTATACTGTTGTGTAATATAGGGTAGATTTCGTTATGAATAAGCCTTTCAAATAGCTTCGACAAGGTGGAAAATATAGAAATAGGTCGATACTGCTCTATGTCGTGCTTAGAACTAGAGATGAGTTCAGTATTCAATAACTAACTAAGTACCTGTTAGCATGGTCCTAAAATATCTAACGCTATTGTAAAATCCGCATACCGCTAGGGAATAACTGTGCAAAGCGAGCATCGCGCCTAACCGACCATAGCCAGAACTACCCAACGCTTCAATACCTATACTTACCTAACTATCATCTACGCATAGGCGGACCGTTCACCCGTAAAGTTATGTAGCTGCAACAAGTATTAGGTATTTCTAACCAAATCGGTTAGAAATATATAGGGTAGAAATCAGGACAGGTATAGAGTATTGTAACGTTATTGGTTACCAGTTGGTACTAGCGGTATTGAAACAAAATACCCAACTAATAACCGGTAGCCAAAATATTCAATAACTCCCATCCTTACTTAGAACCACTTTTATGAACTGGGGTGATATTAGCATGCTTCCACACATCCGGAAAGATACCTTCGGCGAGACATTTATTAAACATAACAGTAATAAAAAAATAAACAATAAACACAACCGCCGCGAGCAGCTTATGCACTCCTAAAAAACTAGTTACTCTATAAGATTGTACCTACTTATATAGAGCAAGGTGAAAAGATATATTGGCGGATCGATCACTGTAATGTTTGTAGTTTCCAACCACAGATTTCAGCGCTGGTGAACTTGAAATGATTACCCAGGTAATCAAAAACCATGAACAAATCAACTTTTGGAAGGTTATCTGATTGAGTTTGCACAAAACCAGCTTCTACTTTATTAGTACATACTCATATTTAAGTACTTTTTAACTGAAATATTACAAAATTACACCCAAACCAATCTAAACAACACGAAGTAAATAATTTGCCAAAATCATGACCAACCGCGTCGCCGCTCCGTGCCGGCTGCGTTCGGTTCGAGCGAAGTGACGTCACACGCACCCGCGTTCATTAATTTTACCGGCAGGAACGACGTAATGTTTATTACTTAATATCTTCATACGTAATAGTCCGATTTTGATAATTCAAAAAGATATATAATTCTTATGTCATAAAGAATAACGTGGAGAATAGTTCTTATGAATTTGCTTTAACTTTACTGATCCTAATTCAAGAGGAATTTTCGTTACGTAGCGGTACTATTGCTGCAATAAATAAATTATTCAATCAGTAAAACAATGAATTTATATGTGATTGGTAGAAATACAACCTAGTATTTTGTCACTGGTATTTGTCACAGATATTTTGAAGTAACAGTAACGTAAGTCACAGATATCGGATTTTGCTTAGTATAACCCAAGACTAATACGTACCAGCATCGCGTCCGTCGTCGAGCGCCCACTCGGCAATGGAGCGCACGTGAACGCCCTCGGCCGTGGAGGCGGCGCAGTCGCGACGTGGAACGGCGCCCGTTACGCCGATGGTGCCGTAGTTAGCCTTCACACCGCATAGGTACGCCGTCGCGGTACATGCCGAGTCCGGGATCTGCTGATCTACGCAATATGTCTGAAACGTAAAGGGGCGGAGGAGTGAGCGGCGAACGGTGCAGGGCGGGCGCGCGACGAGGGCGGGCCGCGTACCTTGGCCAGGCCGACGGTGGGGAAGGCCTCGAAGGAGAGCTGCGCCTCCTCGCCCGGGCCGCCGGCGCGCTGGCCCAGAAGCGTGCGCGCGGCCGCCAGCGTGGGCACAGACATGCCGTCGCCGAGGAACATGACGACGTTGCGCGCGCGCCCCGCGCCCCGCGCTGCGCCGCGGGCCTCCCGCGCCGTCACGCCCGCCGCCGCCTCGTCGTACCAGTGCTGGGCCGTGCTCTCGGCGGGGTTGGCGGCGCGGCCGGCGCGCGGCAAACCCGCCGCGCCGGCGCCGGGCGCCTCGCCGTGGTAGCGGTCGGCGGCGGCGCTGCACGCGAGGACCAGCGGCATCAGGAAGGCCGCACGCATGGCAGCCGGGGGGAGATGCATCTCACGACACTGCGTCTGCGCGAGTGGCGGCTGGGCGACCACCTCGCCAATATATCGCTCGGATCATAAATCCTCTATCTAATCTCGGTTGCGATATGTAGATTTAGATCTTGCGTCGTTCGCCGATATGAGAGCGCTCCGACCGTCTGATTGCAAATTAAAATTGACCACTCGTCACCGATACATACTCATTTTTAATTACTCTAGCTAGGTTAACCTTTGTTTGTCGGGTTGATCATTTTAAAACAGTTAACTACTTATTTATTTAGGAAGGCCTTCAGGTAAAATACTCATTACAACAGTGATAATCTTTAATGTATAAAAATCTCGTGTGACAGTGTTTGTAACTTAACTAAGCTCCTTCGAAACGTCTTGACCTTTTTTATGTTATTTTTTATGTATATTCGGTAGGTCTGAGAATAGGTTGTACACTATGAATACCCCTGAATGATAAAGGTAGTCTACCGCTTTTGTTTTATTAGCAAATTTTTATTTATTGTTATGATTTGTCTTTGAAAAAAGGCCCTCAATTTTCACCTTTCTGTTATCAACCCCCATTTTTTAATTGTGATATAAGTTAGTAAGTAGGTCTTATAACAATCTTCAACCCCCAGTGGTCTATAACTCTATTGGCTAGGTAGGTATCATAAGGTATAATAAGCTACAACTAAACATTTCTAGATGTGATAGTGACTCGTTTACTAGACCCGAACGATTGTAAAATCAATAAATCAATCACTTATTTATCTAAAATAGTCTTGAATTGAATTCCCTTCATTTTCTCCTGTTCTCTCATTTAAAAGCCAAGTTTTTTGTAAGGCACCTTCAGAAATGATAAGATGTTGTTGATATTTGATAAATAAATTTTATTCCAAAACTCTATGAGCTAATAATTATAATGATAGTGAGACACGGAGCCCGTTTAGGAGGCTAAAAGAACTGAAGTGAGCGTTGATATCTTAGAGTATCTAGAAAGGGAGTTGCCAAGCGCTACTTTTAGTACTAAAATGATTCTGCCAGTTTTTGCGGGAGGCGAGGTAGCACGGTACAGCACACATTTACATAATCACGCACACTAATGCAGAAAAAATAACCGTCCCTATACACGCACACGCAAGTAAAAGCTGTACACAAACACAAAACAAGCACACTATTAAAGAATTACTGTTGTTACACTATTGTTTAGTTACACACTAACACGAAAAAATAGTGATGGGGTGTAAAAAGACCGATAAAATTAATGATTTCAAATGAATGAAATCAGAGTTGTTCAAAATCATATACTTTTCCTTTTTTATAGATTTGTAGGGCGTACGTAATCTCTTTAACTAATGAACCGATTTTAAAAATTATTCTACGAATAGAAAGCTACACTGCTGTTGAGTAACACAAGGCTATATTCTATCTACGCAAGTAAAACCGCGGTCCGCTAATAGTTATTGTATGTACTTACTTACAACAAATATTACGCAATTATAAATCTAATCGTGTTTTAGAAATAAAGGTGTTTTAGACTGTTTGTTTTCACCCAAATAACAAGTGAAAGGTAAGTTATACTCTTTACCAAATATTTACGTTCTAATAATACGGATAATAAGAGTTTTGTTGCTATCAAAATCATAACCTATAAAATATTTGTTGGGGTAAGATGGACAGCTACATACGGGGTAAAAGAAACATGACTGGAATGGTAAACCTTTTTTTAGTGCTGCTGCTAGACTGCTACAATTATTTTAATCACTCCCCCTTTCTTTCCTGAGATTTATTAGTCTTTCCCATGGGAACTGATTTAATTGATTTATGGGATAAAAAGTACAGCCTATGTTACTCTCCATCCGTTCAACTAACTCTATGACAAAAATCAAGTCGATTGGTTGGTTTGTTAGGGCCTGAAAGAAGGACAAACAAATAAGTAAACACACTTTCGCATTTAGAATACTGTCATTGGTCGTAGAGGACGAATCCTTTTCAAAATGTCGTTTAAAGGCTATAATATTCAGTAGCAAAGTAGTTAAGTATTTTTTTTAATTTAAGCTATCAGTATCTTGCCATGTTCATATCATGCAGGAATGTTGTGATTCTGTGAGACTTATTTAATGTAAGGAAAAATAACAAAATGTTTAAGGTTGCTTTGCTTTTATGATTGATTATTTACTAGAGTTAAAAATTATTTCGTTATGGTAAATCGATATTCGACTTATTTTATGCTTAATGTCATCTTTGTTAAACTGATTACGGGTTTATAAATGTTTATTCAAGGTAAAGAAGTAAAATGTTTCAGTTATTACATCGTTTGTATACGTAAACAATTTGTGTTGATTTTAATTAAAAAATGTTTTTTATCTCTGATTTAGTGTATATGTTTCTTTTACCCCAATTTTTTTTTTCTAGTGTGACAGTAAAGTAAGCTCTATTTGAAATGAATATGGCTCATACTCGATTGCCACCAGTTTTGCCGATTTCAGAGTCGGTTTAATAAGCTTATCTCTATTACATTTACATAGATATTGAAAGTGTTTCTCTTACCCCAAACCATGGGGTAAGAGAAACATTAGCACCACGAAAGTATTTTGTCATTTATTTCTGAAGATAGTGGTGCCAGAAGATTATGTATCAAAGTCATAGGCAGCTAATGAACCGAATATTTATATGGATATAGCAATATTACCGTAGCTGGTTTAGGTAAGGTGCTGGGACTCGTTGATCTTGATATATAATAAAGTATGTTTCTCTTACCCCATCTAACCTTACCCATACCAAATTTCAGCCCAATTAGGTAGTTCATAGTATTTGCGTGTAAGAGGAACAAAAATCCATATATCCATCCATCTATTCTTGCAAACTTTGTCATTTATAATATTAGTAGGATATAAGTAGGTACAGGGAGAAGCATTAATTGGTGACCCCCTCACAGAATATGTAATAGTGTCAATCAGTAGCACGCAGGTTCAAACCCTTGAATATAAAAATATTGAGTTTAGTTTACATTATTCTCGTTAATTTAGCTTTTTTACGTGTTTTGTTTTATATTATAAAGTTTATTCAATTATTTCAATAAAATCTTTTGACAAAGAAAATAACAATCAAATAATTTATAAAAATTAAACTAGTATTTACACAATTGAGCTAACTGCAGACTGTTGAAAACAATCTACAGATAGCTCAACTGGTCCATATCAATAACAGTCGTAAGCGTACCCAAGACGCTATCTGCATTGCCTCGCTGTATGGCAATGCTAATACGCTACGCCAGATACTCACCAGCTCTCGGGTCACGCGTTGCTTCGACCAGGCGCTCAGATAATTTTTTGAAAACTCGGAGTGCCTCGGTACCCCACGGACCTAGGGTCTCGACTCCAAGGGGAGCAACTGCGTAGGCTCTGTCGAGACCTGCATATTTGCGCCTCTTGAGATCCTCGGCCAAATCTGCCGCCGAACCAGCCCTCACGGATGTCCTTGAAAGATGGGAAGGCGCAAGTGTGTCGACACATGTAGCGTCCCACACAATAGGCCTCTCCAGCTCCCAAGGGACTAACCGAAGGGTAATGGGAGCTTCGTCGAGACCCGTGACGAGCCAGGGATCTGCGAGACCAGCGGTTATAGTGAGAGATGATGTCGGGCTGCCTTCGACGTGTCCCGCAGGGGACGCAGCTGCCGTCCCCGCAGCGTTCTTGGCACAGCTGGGTTGCGGGTCACAGTTGACGCCATCTGCCATGCGTTGGTTCACCCACTGCGGTTCCGACATAATGTGATTTTATTTCGATTCCAGGCTCACCCAAATTACAACTCTGCACGACGGCGGCGGCGTCCTCGTGAGTCAATGCCTGGTGACGATCGGCGATGACGATGGCGTCAACTGTGACCCGCAACCCAGCTGTGCCAAGAACGCTGCGGGGACGGCAGCTGCGTCCCCTGCGGGACACGTCGAAGGCAGCCCGACATCTCTCACTATAACCGCTGGTCTCGCAGATCCCTGGCTCGTCACGGGTCTCGACGAAGCTCCCTGGGCGCCCCCGGATCTTATGAACTTGCCTTTACCTTTCGGCATCGGTATTGCCTTAGGCCTGTAGGAACCCTTACCAGGCGACATCGTAATGCTAGCTTAGAAAAATTTATTGAGATAATAAAGCTGTGAACAATATATGAGTATTAAACTTATTTTACCCGAATTCCAAACCTCCAGAAAACTTATAGGCACTCCTTCACAAAATTAATATTCCCTAAGACGCTAACGGAACGCTAGAAAACGACTAACTAGTGCAGAACAACCTATTCAACAATCCCAATAAGAAGCAATCCCTACCAAATTTTAAAATTTTCGCGGACAAATGCAAGTACAGCGCACGATTCAAATCGATACCAGAGAGGTCCCTTAGCAAATCTAGTGGTAGGTTATATCTAGTGGTTAGGTTAGGTTATGTTTTTTTTTTATTCTTATTCATTTTTGTTTTCATGCGTTCTATTAAATTATTATTTAGATTTTTTTTTCCTAAAAATAAAATTATTATGATTTTTTCTTTTCTCTTTTCTTTGCTTTTCTTTCCTTTTATTTATCATTTTTTTCCTTTGTTTTTAAAAACAAAAATAAAGAAGACAAACAACAAAAACAAAATCAAACAATTAATCATTCCATTACAATTCATACTTCTATTTTATTCTATTTACAAATACAATATTAACCTTTGAAAATCTTATATACAACAAATAAAACATTTACAAAATTACCTACATTATTATATATAAAATTATTATAATTAAACTAGAAAAAAACTGATTTTTATTATAATTAACATTAATTGAATTACATTTAAACAAATTACATTTCTTAAGATCATCACGCAATTGTTGACCCATTCGCCTTTGCAGCTTGCCGTAGATTTTTTTCCGCAAAGGCTAGTAAATGGGTCCGGCGGTTGTCGTCATCGATTTTTAACTGTATATTATCCACTGTCAGATCCAGATTAAACATGCGCGACTGTGAATGATTTCATTCGAATTATTCGACTTGACAAGTCATTCGAACGATTCGAATGACTAGAGCAAATTAGTAACTAATTTGGTTAGTAATCGCGAGTCATTCGTTCGACTGCCTGAGTCGGTTTCGATAGGAGCGACGAATAATTCATTCATCACTCAAAACCATCGGTCGACTAACAAAGTCGAATCGGAGCTATGAATGATCCATTCGTAGAGACATTAGTAATTACTAATTAGTAGTTTCATTCGACTTTGAAGATTAGTATATTACTAATATTCAAGTCGAATAACGAAATTAGTAGTTGTTCATCATTCGACTAGACAGATAACTCGCAGTCGTGCATCTTTAATCCAGATTCATTCTGCACTCTCAATCATGGCGCTCTAGTCCATATTTGGGACAGTCCAGCAGTATGTGTTCTATGCTCTCAGGTCTGATACAAGTGCAGAATGGATCATCTGCTAACTTAAACTTGTGCAGGTACGCTTTGATACCTGTATGGCCACTTAAAAGTTGTGTGCGCAGAGCATTTGAGTCTATCTTGCTCAGGATTTTGTAAGCTCGTTCTACGTCGGGGAAGAACATCCTCGTTATTGCGTCTGTCGTCGCGTTGCTATACCACTGTTGCCACTTGTGAAGAGAATTAGTCCTGATGGAGTGCTTTGCGAAGGAAAGCGGGAACGCTTCGTACTCTGGAGCTGATTTTAGTGTGGTAGCAGCCTTCGCCAGTTCATCTGCCCGCTCATTACCCGTGATCCCAACATGTGCTTGAACCCAGAAGAGTTGGACTCCGTTAACTTCCTTCAGTGTCTCCTTGATCTCTCGGGCTACTGGGTTCTCCGTGCCTGGGTCAGCGATGGTTTCGAGTGCTGAACGAGAATCTGAGATTATGTTGCCACTGCTCTTGCTGTCCCTCAGGTCAGTCAAAGCCCTCAATATGGCGACCATCTCTGCCTGGAAAACTGAGCAGTAGATGGCGAGTTTGATTTTGAAAGTTCTGACTTCCTCTCCATCTTTCCAGAGACAGCCGCGTTAGGTTAGGATAGGAAAGATTAGTTTTTTTTTTTAAACCTACCGATACCTGTTGCTTTTCAATGCAACAACATTCATTTTCCTACGAAGTAATTGGCCAATAATCACACAATCTTTAATACATTACAAACTTACACATTCCTATGCACACAAACATGCATTCACACACATACACCCCCACACACCCTCACATATATTCAAACCATGAACATCTGAATATAAAAGATACAGAGCAAAAGCTAACAACATAAAATCGTATAAACATAATATAACTTATTCAAATAATTGTGCTGTTAGGTTAGGTTAGTTTAGGTTGGGTTAGGTTGGGTTGGGTTAGGTTGGGTTGGGTTTTTTTTTTTTTTTTTAATATGTTGCATACTAGTTAACTCATCTGACTACAGAGTCAGTGAGTGCGCTAGTCTGCAGTTACTTTAAAAATCCATAATAATCTGTTGCTGTTAATGCAACATCATTATTGACAATGTCCTGTGAATTTAATTACAAATAAAAACAAATCAGTAAATTACAAAAATGCATACAATCAAACATTAACCTACTAACCCAATCACTCAATCATACCACCCTTCTCCTCACATACACACACACACACACACACACCTTCACCCCATAAGCATAAAACACAGATAGTCACAAAAAAAGAAAATCAAGCCTTAAACATTTGTGTTAGAATTAACATTATAATAACATTACTTCTATAATACTACATTAAGATTAGGTTATATTAGAATATAATGGACGAATTTAACATACATCAAATTATTGAATATTGGGTAGTATTTATAATTTTCTCTCTTCGTGTCTCATAACGTATAATTTATTCCGTCTTTTATTTTATCTTTTCACTTGTTTTTTTTTTTTTTTTACTGGT
This sequence comes from Eupithecia insigniata, assembly GCA_947859395.1. Taxonomy (NCBI): domain Eukaryota; kingdom Metazoa; phylum Arthropoda; class Insecta; order Lepidoptera; family Geometridae; genus Eupithecia; species Eupithecia insigniata. The sequence continues at coordinate 10,034 of OX402011.1, read as the reverse complement.
CGCATATATTTTTTTTTTTTCCCTTTAGACCACAAAGAAATGTTAACATTATAATTTTAACATAGGTATTATATATTTTTATATAAATACTACCGTATACATTAGGTATATATATAAAAATCATTTTTTTTTAGAGTTACATCTGCAGAAACTACAATCGTAGCCCTCAGAGTACCTTGACAACAATACGAAATTAAAGTTATTTAAAACAAATTAAAACAATATTCACGACATACATGTGTACTTATACAAATATATATTATGTATTTTCTTCAATTCTTACTTTAATAAAGTACTGGCACATGCTGCAGATTATAGATAACCATAATCACAGAGTACCAGAACATACACAAATAAAAATAATGAATAAATTAATTGAATTAAATTGACCATTATGACAAAAATAAATAAATAGCGACCACTGCAACATTAACAAAATCTGATGTAATAGATAATTACAACAATTTCCTAAATTTCATAAATCATTGCAGTGTATCAGTACATACACAGATAAGTAGCATTTGCAAATTAAATAGCATAAAATGGACCGTTATCGCAAAAAATAACGACCACTACAACATTATAAGAATATGATAATTAACCAAATCAATTAAATTTCTTTTATAAACCATTACATACATATATTGATATAAAAATTTAGTTTAATAATAATTTCATTAAATGAACCATTAGTAAAATAATGAACATAAAATACCTCTATCAATTTCAATAAATAATAATAATAATCAACAGAATGAATAATAATAATTTCATTAAATGAACCATTAGTAAAATAATGAACATAAAATACCTCTATCAATTTCAATAAATAATAATAATAATCAACAGAAGAAAATCAAAACTTACTCAAGAGCAACCCAACAGCAACAAAAAAATAAGTTAAATTAACCTATCACACAAATAAACAATAATATACCCAATACTCAGTACCTATTTTAAGTCCAGGAAACAAAATATTGGTCAAGTAATAAGATCAAGAGAATAAAGAGAAAAAAAAAAGTTTAATCTCCCAATTATTTATCAGATACTAATTTAACACGTCTAATAATTTAATTTAATTAATTAATGTTTACTAGAAGAAATGCGAAGCTACCCATCAATAACAAACACATAATAAAATTTGCAAATGTACTAGGTATGTATGTAACTGATGAACCGAGCAAGTATACAGTTCCTTCATAATAATCCGACCATCCCAAACAACCTCCCAAGTAAATCAATCTAAATCCTGTATTCCTGGGTTTAAATAAGCAAGAAACTGTGCAAGCGATAATAGCAGCAAGCCAAAAACCTAACATTCAAAGGGGGAATGTGCCACCTCTCAAATATTCAACTATAGGTAAACAATATGTACTTTCCATTATCCAATAACATTGCCGTATGTAGGAGCGCAACCCAAACCCATGGCCTATCACTACCGAGGGTGCATCGCTACAAAAACAGCCGAAACAGTGCAACTCTAGGCCATGGCGCAGCGCCACCTGCGGCGCAACTCAGCACAATACCGGCGGCCGAAAGGAGCGGTCCATAACACACAACCAGCGGCGCAGTACGGTACGGTACAACACAGGCACGTCAGCAAGAAACTAGTAGCCAAAACAGGCATGACTGAAAATCTACAGCGCCTTGATACTTCTCACTCAGAGAAGTAACACTGCACAGGAGCTGCTTTAACCTACCAGACCAGACCACTGTGAATAAGAGGGCAACCATCCAAATCATACCTATGAGCATCACCATGATAGATATTTTCATTCATTCGCCATTCATCCATTTTTATAGATAAATAGCGAATAAATCAAAACGCACTAATGAAAATTTTATTAATGAAACTCCCCTAAAAACATCTAAAAGAAATAATTGCCTACTTAAAATCATAACCCCTACCCTTGGGCACATGGATATCTTTCCATGCGTTCCGTTCTTATGAACCACAATTGAGACTATCCCCGTACTAACAAACCCAGGAGACACCCAAACAAATCTTTTAGTCTCTCACACTCTCGTAAATAGCTCCAGTGTCCTATTTGATCCTGCATTGGGATATCCCAACGAAGATGCACTCAAGTAGGTATCCCAACGCATCCCGAATTCCAGCTTGCAGCCGTAAATCCAGGTATTTGCCTAGAGTTACGGCACAAACCAAAAGGCAAAAGCATACGGATAGTCACAAATATTTAAATAACCAGTCCCAGTTGTATTGTTTATAAACAAAACACAAACACTACGAACTGTCAGCCATGAAGTTCCTCCTACTGTCAAAGTGATGTCAGAAGTGACAAAAAGCGACGTGTGTGACATAATTGGAAGATGATGATTTCTTTCGTCCAAGCATAGGTAAAATAAAAGATATAAGTAAAAATACCCAAATTGAAAACCGGGTTATAATTAAAATTTAGAAAAATAAGAGATAAAAATGAAATATTCCATGGAAATAACTAGGCTGCACAAATAAAGCTCAACGCTTAGCTCCAACTTCAACATCCCACAAGTTGGCACCTGTAGCCCTACCATGGACTACAACATACAACGCAACACGCCATCAGCGCCAATCGCGCCAATTTCAATGCAAATAACGTGCCACGCTATTTATAACGCAAAGAACAAAGAAATTTAGCGCTTATAACGCGTTATCCGCGTTACAAACAACGCGACGCGCCACTCACGCCAAAACTAGCGCGAACAACGCCGACAACGCGCTACAATATGTGCCACGCCACACGCTACAATCCACGGCAAGGCCAATGGATAGAAATAGATCTGCCAGTGTCTATAGCAATATACGCTGACAATGTCATATAAAAAAATTGCAAAGCTCAAAAACCAAATCGAAAAGAAGTTGAAAAGAAAAGAAAAGAAGGTTGGGTTGGGTTAGGTTGGGTTGGGTTAGGTTAGGTTAGGTTAGGTTAGGTTAGGTTAGGTTAGGTTAGGTTAGGTTAGGTTGGGCGGGCTTGGGTCTATCCATCAGATAAGCTCAAGTTGGCCTTTCCTCGGGGGAAGAGGAAAGGTTGCGTTGGTCTTGGGGGAGAGCGCAAGTCGTGTAGATCCCCAAGGCAAGTCTGGTGTACTATCCTTCTCGAGGTGCCGCCCGTTATTGGTCTATTTCGCTTTTCTAGAAATAGACGTAACTAAAAACACCAGGCGCCATCGCCGATGCGGTGGTGGGGTGGGAGTTGGGGAGTAAGTTATGATAGGTAGGTACGGATAGGTTGGGTTTGTGCATAGGTTAGGATAGGTTAGGGTAGGATAGCTCAGGATAGGTTAGGGTTAGGGTTAGGATAGGTTAGGTTAGTGCTCCTCCACGCGTCCCTCTGACTTAGCAGAGGGCGCAGTGGATGGAGCGGGTGGCTGGACGCCACTGGAGGCGGGGTCCTTTTCAGGACTGAAGAGGGGCCAAATCTCAAGGTCCGGCGCCCGCCGAAGAGAGTACTTTGCGTGTGGGCCCGGGACCCTGCTGATGCATCTCCTAGGAGATTCCGGTAGGGGTCTGGGCTCACATGCGGAGTATGGTCGGGGGGAACCCGGCCGCTAGGGCGTCAAAACATAGGGGACCTCACCCCTTAAAAAAGGGAAAAAAACATGAAATGGACAATTTGGAAAATACTTTACCCCAGGGGGGTACCGCCGGCTCAGCCGGTGGAGAATCCCCCCGTGCTTCGGCACGCTGCCCCTCGTATTCTGGGGGGGGCGCAAACTGTTCAGACGAAAGGAGGTCTCGCTCGCAGTCCGCATCGGCAGGGAAGTCATCTTCCGGGCCGCTGCGGGATGCGGCGGGACGTTTTGTGAAGGGTCCGACTGACCACGCCCAGGAAAGCCGTTCTCAGGGCTCCTCTTCGGAGGAGATGGACGTGTTGGAGTGCTCCGACTCGCTTGCGAGCCGGAAGCGGCCGATCGAGATTCCGATCTCGATTTTGGACTCGGACACGGAGACCGAGGGAATGGGGGCCAAAGTCAATACGGCGAGAAGAGGGAGGAGGCCTTCCGGGGCGGGTCTCACGAGGGGTGAGTTTTTAAAGCCTCCCCCGGTGGGCGAAGCTTTGGAGGCTGTCCTGCGAGGCAGAAGCCTCAAAAAGAAGGGTGCCGCTGCCGGTTCTGGCCGTTCGGAAACTGGCAGCGCCGAATCGTCGGGGCCGGCAGCGGCACAGTGTGACGCCGATGTCACCGTGAGGGACGCGGGCCAACTCAACGCCCAGGAAATAAGGGCGCGAGCCGCTGACGAGCTCGCCCGCATTTTGGAGGTTGCGAAGAAGTCAGGCAACCTCAAGGGCGAGTATGTCGGCCGGCTGAAGAAGTCGGCGTCTAATCTGCGAGAGATGGTGGACACTCTCGCAGACAGAAGCGAGGCGGAAGAGACGCGGCGCCTTAGGGCCGAAAATGGGCGCCTGCGACTGGAGGTCGAGGCGTCCAAGGCGGAAGCTAAGTCTCTCCGTCGAGGCTTTGCCGAAGCCAAGACGGAGGCCGCCGCTGCCACCGCCGCCGCTGCTGCTGCCGCCACCGCTGGGGCACGGATGGACGCCACCGTCCCGGGGGCGGTGGAGCTGTTGGAGGAGTTGAGGCGCTCCTTAGTTTCCACAGTTGGGGAAATGATGAATGCCCGACTTGCTGGAATTGAGGAGCGACTTCTACCGGCTCCGGTCGTTCGTCCGCCCCTGAGGACGGACGCAGGGAGGGCTGCGGTGCCCCCCAAGCGGCTGTCGCAGCCGACTTCGGTGGCGGGCCCCTCAAAGGAGGCTGCTCCTCCCACTGTTCCCCAGGCAGATTCCTGGACGACAGTGGAGAGGGGCAAGGGCAGGGGCAGAGGGAAGGGGAATTTGTCCTCCACCCCTGCCCCCGCAACTGCCCCGACGGTTCGTGCGGCGGCGAGGCCGAAACTAGCGGCAAGACCGAATACGGCGGCGGCCGGGGAGAAGCCTGCTGATGCCCAGGCCACCAACACCCAGCCGAAGCCGAAACAGAGTCACGTAGCTGCTGCTGTCACCCGGACAGCCAAGCTGAAGGCGGCAATGAGGGCCCCTAAGTCTGCGGCGGTTGTAGTAACACTACAACCTGAGGCCGTGGACGAAGGGGTCACCTACGCCGCCGTTCTCCAGACGGCCCAGGAGCGGGTCAATATCCAAGAACTGGGTATTGACCGGCTCCGCTTCCGGCTGACAGCCACAGGAGCCAGGATGTTGGAGGTATCTGGCTCCCAAAGTGGCGAGAAGGCGGACAGGCTGGCTGAGAGGCTCCGCGGTGTCTTGTCGGAGGTGGCCAAAATCTCCAGGCCCGTCAAGACGACAGACCTCAGGGTCTCGGGTCTGGACGACACGGCCACCGCCGAAAAGGTGGCCGCGGCAGCTGCCGAGACGGGTCGATGTGACATTCGACTCGTCAAGGTCAGGGAAATCCGGCCTGGCCCCGGTGGCACTGGCTCCACCCTCATCGCCTGCCCTGTTTCAGCAGCCAAAGTGCTGCTGGAGAGGGGCAGGCTGTTGGTAGGGTGGAGCTCAGCACAGGTGGTAGCACTGGGGGCGCGTCCCATGCGCTGCTACAGGTGCATGGGGCTTGGGCACACTCGCTCTCAGTGTCCCGCGTCGTCGACCGACAGGGGTGACCTGTGCTTCCGGTGCGGTGGCGCAGGTCATAAGGCGGCCACGTGCGGGAGGGCAGAACCACGCTGCGCAATATGCGCAGATTCGGGGAGGCCTTCCGGGCACGTAATGGGGGGACGCAGCTGTGCCCCCCCGAATAAAAAGAGAAGGGCCGCCCCAATTGCGGCTGCAAGTGGGGACACCGCCCCGCAGGAAAAAAGCCCTGCGGCGAGCCAGGAGGTTGTGATGTCTGACTGAATGATGGTACAACATCACAACCTCCTCCAGACTAACCTCAACCACTGCACCGGGGCGCAGGATCTGTTCATGCAGTCCCTGGCGCAGTGGGAGATTGATATCGCGGTTGCTGCGGAGCCGTACTATGTTCCTCCCCAGCATTCTTGCTGGGCTGGGGACGTGGACGGCTCCGTGGCCATCGTGGGAAGAAGTGGTGGCCCCCCCCTCTCAATTGAAGAGAGGGGTTCGGGGTTCGTGGTGGCCAGGTGGGGAGAGTATGCGGTCGCGGGCGCATACTTCTCCCCCAACAGGACCGTCGCGGAGCTGGAGGTCTTCTTGGACCTCCTGGCCGCGGCGGTACAAAGGCAGGCCCCGCGTCAGGTCCTCCTCATGGGGGACCTGAACGCCAAGGCCCGGGACTGGGGCAACCCCACCACTGACAGTCGTGGGGAGACTGTCAGAGGATGGGCGGTTGCCACCGGCCTGACCCTCCTGAATAGAGGGTCGACCCAAACGTGCGTGCGACAGCGGGGGGGCTCTGTGGTGGACGTAACGTTCGCCACCCCCGCTGTCGCGGCACGTGTCCTGGCCTGGAGGGTGATGTTGGAGGTGGAGACACTCTCGGACCATAAATATATAAGGTTCGAGGTGTCCACCTCTGACATACAGGGAGGGCGCGGGCGTGTGGCGCAAGCTGATTTTCCGCGCTGGGCGATCAGCCGCCTCGACGCCGAACTGGCAAAGGAGGCGGCGATCGTCCAGTCGTGGCTGGCTACGCCCGCGCACCCGGAGGTGGACATCGCGGCGAGCCACTTCCGGGAAGCGGTGACGGCCGTCTGCGACGCGGCCATGCCCAGGTCCCAGCGCTTGCCCGGCCGCCGAGAGGTGTATTGGTGGTGCTCTGAGATAGCAGATCTCCGAGCGGCCTGCTCGGTGGTACGACGGCCCTACGTCCGGTGCAGGACGAGGCGTCACGGCCGGACCGACGCTCAGCTGTCAGCCGAGGAGCTGGCAGCTGAGAGTCAGTTGTACGGCGCGTACCGTGACGCCAAGAGGGAGCTGCAGCTGGCCGTCAAACGGGCTAAGACACAGGCCTGGGCCGAGGCTCTGGATGGTCTCGACAGGGACCCGTGGGGACGTCCTTATAAGGCTGCCCGGAATAAGTTCCGGGGCCAGACGTCCCCTGTTGCGGAGTCCCTGGAGCCGGAGCTTCTGGGCAGAGTGATGGAGGGGCTCTTCCCTGATGTTGACCCCCACCACGTCCCGCCCACGATGGCCGCGCCGTCTCTCGCCGAGGAGGTGGACCCGGCCTCCATCCCCCTCGTCTCCGAGGTGGAGATGGAGGTTGCCGTCGGCCGCTTGCGCGGCAAGAGGACGGCACCGGGTCCTGACGGGATCCCGAAGCGGGCCCTGAGGATCGCCCTCGGGGAAATGGGCGGCCGGCTTCGGGAGCTGTTCGACGCATGTCTCACGTCTGGACGGTTCCCGAAGCTGTGGAAGGACGGCAGGTTGTGCCTGTTGCGGAAGGAAGGACGTGCCGCAGACGCGCCTTCCGCATACAGGCCAATAGTGCTGCTGGATGACACGGGAAAGCTGTTGGAGAGGGTGATCGCTTCCCGTGTCATCCGGCACCTGGAGGGGACTGGGCCTGACCTGTCGCAGGCCCAGTACGGTTTCAGAGCCGGGCGGTCGACGATAGACGCCCTGCTCTGGCTCAAGGGGTGGACCCAGCAGGCGGTCCACCAGGGGGATAAGGCGTTGGCGGTCTCGCTCGATATAGCCAACGCCTTCAACAGCCTGCCGCACGGAACGATACGGGAGGCGCTCCGATTTCACGGAGTGCCCCTGTATCTGCGGAGGCTGTTGGCGGACTACCTCCAGGACCGCGAGGTCCTGGTGGAGGGACGCAACGGCTTGAGACACCGTCGCGTCGTTCGCGGGGTTCCACAGGGGTCGGTGCTGGGACCGCTCCTGTGGAACATCGGCTACGACTGGGTGCTCCGCGGCACCCTACCCGCAAGTATGCGGGTAGCTTGCTACGCGGATGACACCCTGGTCGTAGTCAGGGGGAGGGACCTCGAGGAGACGTTGCGGTTGGCAGCGGTGGGCACCGCCCTTGTTGTCGACCGCATTCGCTCCCTGGGACTGGGAGTGGCCCTCTCCAAGACCGAGGCCCTATTGTTCCATAGGCCTCGGGAGGGACCGCCTCCAGGAACGAGGGTCGTTCTGGATGGGGTCCCGGTCCGGGTTGGGACCCAGATGAAATATCTGGGTCTCATCCTGGACGGGAGATGGACTTTTGGGGCCCATTTTACCCAGCTGGCCCCAAGAGTCATGGGAGCTGCCGCCGCACTGGGGAGGCTGCTGCCCAACGTGGGTGGCCCGAGCGCCACGTGTCGCCGGCTGTACTCCGGAGTCATCCGGAGTATGGCCCTGTACGGGGCACCGATCTGGGTGGACGCCCTCGGTCGCGGCAACCTGACTCTGCTGCAACGTCCGCAGCGGGTCGTCGCGACGAGGGCGATACGCGGTTACCGAACGGTGTCCTGGACGGCCGCATGCGTGCTGGCCGGAGATCCCCCCTGGGCTCTCCAAGCGGAAATCCTCGCCGAAGTTTACCACTTCGTGGCGGCGAGAAGATCCGCAGGGGAGTACCCAGTGTGGGAGGAGGTGGCGCGCATGCGGAGGCAGGCGCGGGCCGCCCTGTTGAGGCGGTGGGCGGAGGACCTGACTCCACCGGTCCCTGGTCAGTGGACGGTGGAGGCCATTAGACCGGTCCTCAAAAAGTGGGTGCGGCGACAGTTCGGGCCGCTGACCTTCCGATTGGTGCAGGTGCTTTCCGGTCATGGGTGCTTCGGGAAGTACCTGCATCAGATCGCGAGGCGGGAGGTAACCCCGGCCTGCCACGAATGTGGGGCGCCGGAGGATACGGCGCTCCACACGCTGGAGGCGTGTGCCGCGTGGAGTCCCATGCGGCACACGCTTTCAGCGATCGTTGGCAGGGACCTCTCTCTGCCGAGCGTGGTGAAGGCCATGCTCGGCGGTGCGAGAGAGTGGCAGGCGATGGTTTCCTTCTGCGAAGCCGTGATGTCGCAGAAGGAGGCCGCCGAGCGGGTCAGGGAGGATGATGTCCAATCTGACCCGCTCCGGCGCAGACGTCCCGGGGGGCGGAGGGGGCGGTTTAGCCGCCTCCTTCACCCTCAGTAGTGGGGCCAACTGGTAGGGAGTCGGGGGACTCTCTACCGGCTTGCACGGCCCCACACATTCCGGAGGGGTGGCCGTTGTGGAGAAAGCCACCCCTACACTAGGTCGAGGCCCGGGTGGTTCCCGGGCCGCCCGCTGAGGTGAGATAGTGACTGCTAACGCGACCCTATCTCACCTCAAATGCGGTTGAAGTAGGGAAACCCCCGGTTATGTTTAGTGGGTATGCCACCTGTAGAGGTGGAGACTCCCACATAACCAGTTGTCCCCCCGGACAGCTGGTATCCATAAAGGATTTGAAACCGGGTAAACAAAAAAAAAAAAAAAAAAAAAAAAAAAGGTTAGGTTAGGTTAGGTTAGGTTAGGTTAGGTTAGGTTAGGTTAGGTTAGGTTAGGTTAGGTTAGGTTAGGTTAGGTTAGGTTAGGTTAGGTTAGGTTAGGTTAGGTTAGGTTAGGTTAGGTTAGGTTAGGTTAGGTTAGGTTAGGTTAGGTTAGGTTAGGTTAGGTTAGGTTAGGTTAGGTTAGGTTAGGTTAGGTTAGGTTAGGTTAGGTTAGGTTAGGTTAGGTTAGGTTAGGTTAGGTTAGGTTAGGTTAGGTTAGGTTAGGTTAGGTTAGGTTAGGTTAGGTTAGGTTAGGTTAGGTTAGGTTAGGTTAGGTTAGGTTAGGTTAGGTTAGGTTAGGTTAGGTTAGGTTAGGTTAGGTTAGGTTAGGTTAGGTTAGGTTAGGTTAGGTTAGGTTAGGTTAGGTTAGGTTAGGTTAGGTTAGGTTAGGTTAGGTTAGGTTAGGTTAGGTTAGGTTAGGTTAGGTTAGGTTAGGTTAGGTTAGGTTAGGTTAGGTTAGGTTAGGTTAGGTTAGGTTAGGTTAGGTTAGGTTAGGTTAGGTTAGGTTAGGTTAGGTTAGGTTAGGTTAGGTTAGGTTAGGTTAGGTTAGGTTAGGTTAGGTTAGGTTAGGTTAGGTTAGGTTAGGTTAGGTTAGGTTAGGTTAGGTTAGGTTAGGTTAGGTTAG